>CM050525.1:20104146-21329146 GCA_027563665.1 Antrozous pallidus | reverse complement strand
AATCTGCATATTACTCTTTTATTAGATAGGATAGTACTGGAAGCCTTAGCCACAGAGATCAGACACCAATAAAAAAAATAAAAGACATCCAAATTGGAAATGAGGAAGTAAAACTCTCATCATTTGCAGGTGACATGATATTGTACATAGAAAACCCTAAAGACTTCACCAAAAAAACTGCTGGATTTAATAAATGAATTTGGTAATGTAGCAGGATACAAAATAAGCACCCAGAAACTGATGGCATTTTTATACACCAATAATGAATTCCCAGAAAGAGAAACTAAACAAACAATCCCATTTACCACTGCAACAAAAAATTAAGATACTTAGGAATAAACTTAACCAAGGAGGTAAAAGACTTGTACTCAGAAAACTGTAGGATGTTGATAAAAGAAATAGAAGTGGATACAAACAAATGGAATCATAGACCATATCCATGAATGGGTAGAATTAACACCATTAAAATGTCCATACTACTCAAATCAATCTACAGATTCAATGCAATCCCTATTAAAATATCTTTAGCATATTTCACATATCTAGAACAAATACTCCAAAAATTTATATGAAACCAAAAAGACCCCGAATAACCACAGCAATCTTGAGAAAGAAGAACAAAGTAGGTGGGATCACAATACCAGATATCAAGTTATACTACAAAGCTACTGTAATCAAAACAGCCTGGTACTGGCACAAGAACAGGCATATAGATCAATGGAACAGGACAAAGACCCTGAAATCGACCCAAGCCATTATGCTTAATTAATATGTAACAAAGGAGGCAAGAGCATACAATGGAATCAAGACAATATCTTCAATAAATAGTGTCGGGAAAATTGGACAGATATCATGAAAGAGAGAGAGAGAGAGAGAGAGAGAGAGAGAGAGAGAGAGAGAGAGAGAGAGGAAGGAAGGAAGGAAGGAAGGAAGGAAGGAAGGAAGGAAGGAAGGAAGGGAACTAGACCGCCAACTTACGCCATATAGAAGAATAAACTCAAAATGGATAAAAGACTTAAATGTAAAAATGAGAGAATCCAGATATCAACCCAAACCACTGTGCTCAATTAATATTTGACAAAGGAGGCATGAACATAAAATGGAGGCAAGACAAGTCTCTTCAATAAATGGTGTTGGGAAAATTGGACAGATATATGTACAAAAATGAAACTAGACCACCAACTTACACCATACACAAAAATAAACTCAAAATGGATACAGGACTTAAACATAAGACGGGAAACCATAAAAATGTTAGAGGAGAGGAACCAAGATGGCGGCATAGGTAAAACACCTATCTTGCCGTCATGCTGAGCAATTTCAAAACTACAACTTAACGAAAGAACAAACACCTTCCAGAATCACCAGAAAGCTGGCCGAGTGAAAATTCCACAAATAAAAGTGAAGATAAGACACTGTGACTCAGAGGAGCAGCGGCGGACAGCGTTGAAAGATTCGCATGGAGAGAGGTTTGGAGCGCGCACCAGTGGAGGGCGGGCGGCTGAAAACCGGCCAGTTTTCTCGAACAGGGAGACAAAGACGTCCCACTGGACTGATTCTCCAGCTTTGGGCGAAGTCCAGGGAACCCACAATCATACGGGGTGAAAACTGGACAGTGGGAGGGCATGCTGAAGCTCGGGTGCTGCAGGGGTCTCCCGGCTTGTGGAGAAGGCAGCTTGCTCGCGAACAGCTCAGCTGCATGACCACACAGAGAGCGCTCTGTGACTTGCCCTCTCATTCGGGAAACCGTCAGACTGCTTTGTTTTACAACCCTGGGTGAGACATTAGGCGTGCAGACTCATTTGGGGAGAGTCTGAATTCCCCGGCAGCTGGTGGAGCTTGGCAGCAGCTCTCTCTCAGAGGTGCTGGCGGCCATTGCCACCAACACAGAGTCCCTGGGGCCACATAGGGCAGAGCTAACGCTATCTGCTTGGCCCAGAGACTCCGCCCTTCCAACTTGAGCACAGCTGAACTTCACAGACAATTGGCCTAGAGGTCAACCCCTCCAAGTGCTAACAATGATTAACCTGAGTTTAACTTCAGCAAGACTGTGCAGCCCATATCCACCTCAGGTAACTGGGGAGGCTGAGCCACTGTCCCTAGTAGGAAGTCTACCACACAAAGCTAATTGACCAACTCAGGGAAGCAGCCACCATGCAGAGACATGGAAAGAAATCAGATGTGAAAGAAATGGAGGGGAAAAAACGACTGGACATGGAATTCAAAACCACGGTTATAGGGTGTTTCAAGAGGCTCCAACAAAAGGTCGAGGCCTATAAGGAATTAAGCAAGACCACAAAGGAAATGAATGAGTCCTACAAGGAAATGAACAAGACCCTCAAGGATATAAAGGAGACTCTCAAGGATATGAAAAAGGACCAACCAGAAATTAAGCATACACTGACTGAAATAAAAAATATTATACAAAGATCTAAAAGTGCTCTGGAGCACCCCAAGAACCAAGTTAAAGATTTGAAATACAAAGAAGTAAAATCCACTCAGCTGAAAAAGCAAGAAACCAAAAGAATCCAAAAAAATGAAGATAGTATAAAGGGGCCTCTGGGACAACCTCAAACATACCAACATCCGAATTATAGGGGTGCCAGAAAAAGAGAGAGAGCAAGACAATGAAAACCTATTTGAAGAAATAGTGACCGAAAACTTCCCACACCTGGTGAAAGAAATTGACTTAGGAGTCCAAGAAGCACACCGAACCCCAATATATAGGAACCCTAAGAGGACCACACCAAGGCACATCATAATTAAAATGCCAAGAGCAAAAGACAAAGAGAGAATATTAAAAGCAACAAGAGAAAAACAGATGGTTACCTATAAGGGAGCACCCATACGATTGTCAGCAGATTTCTCAACAGAAACGATGCAGGCCAGACGGGAATGGCAAGAAATATTCAAAGTGATGAACAGCAATAATCTACAACCAAGATTACTCTATCCAGCAAAGCTATCATGCAGAATTGAAGGTCAGATAAAGTGCTTTGCAGACAAGAAAAAGCTAAAGGAGTTCATCACCACCAAACCAATATTATATGAAATGCTGAAAGATATTCTTTAAGAAGAGGAAGAAGAAAAAGATAAAAGTGTAAATTAGGAACAACAAATACACATCTATCAACAAATGAATCTAAAAATCAAGTGAATTAATAAGCTAATGAACAGGATAAACTGGTGAATGTAACAGAATCACGGACATAGAGAGGGAATGGACTGACAACTCTTGGGGAGAAAGGGAATGTGGGAGGTACAGCAAGAGACTGGACAAAAATCATGCAACTATTGGAGAGGACAGTGGAGTGGGTGAAGGCGGAGGGTGGGATGGGTACCAGATGGAGGGGAACTATAGGGTGAAAAAAAAAGGGAGGGAACAATGTAATTAATAAACTGAACAATAAAGATTTAAAAAAATCAAAAAAAATATTAGAGGAATCCACAGGAAGAAAAATCTCAGACATATGCCAAAAGAACTTCTTCAGTGACACCGCTCCCAGGGCAATGGAAGCTACAGAGAAAATAAACAAATCGGACTACATCAAAATAAAAAGCTTTTGCACAGCTAAAGAAACCATCAACAAAACAACAAGAAAACCCACTGTATGGGAGAACATATTTGCAAATGTTATCAGTGATCAAGGTTTAATCTCAAGCATCTACAGGCAACTCATACAACTCAATAAAAGGAGGACAAATGATCCAATAAAAAAAAATGGGCAACAGACCTAAATAGAATATTTTCAAAAGGAGACAAAAGAAAGGCCCAGAGACATATGAAAACTTTCTCAAAGTCACTAATTATCTGAGAGATGCAAATCAAAATGACTATGCGGTACCATCTCACACCGGTCAGGATGGCTTACATCAACAAATCAACAAACGACAAGTGCTGGAGAGGATGCGGAGAAAAAGGAACTCTCGTGCACTGCTGGTGGGATTGTAGACTGGTGCAGCCACTGTGGAGAACAGTCTGGAGTTTCCGCAAAAAACTAAAAATGGAGTTCCCATTTGACCCAGTGATCCCACTTCTAGGAATATACCCCAAGAAACTAGAAACGTGCATTAGAAAGGATATATGCACCCCTATGTTCATAGCAGCACAATTTACCATAGCTGAGATTTGGAAACAGCCGAAGTGCCCATCAGCAGATGAGTGGATTAAAAAACTATGGTACATCTACACAATGGAATGCTATGCTGCAGTAAAAAAGAAGGAGCTCCTACCATTTGCAACAACATGGATGGATTTGGAGAGCATTTTGTTAAGTGAAATTAGCCAGGCAGAGAAAGATAAATATCACATGATCTCACTCATTTGTGGAATATAATGAATGACATAGACTGATGAACAAGAATGGATCCAGAAACTGAGAAAAGTCTGTCAGAATGTCAAACCTCAGGGTAAGTGGGAGGTGGTGGGAGTAAGGGGGAAAGTAAATATATTTGACCTCTTGAACTAAGGTAAGTAATTTGTGTTTTTACATCCCTGACAAAGTTTATATAAAGTTATAAAAAAATTGGCAGCTAGTTTGAGATTGAATTGACATGGCCTAGAGCTTGTCATCTCCTATGGACACTAGTCTTTAGGCTAGGCCCTCCTTAACCTCCTATGACACCATAATACCCTTGCATGATATTATTCTACAATGTCATTATAATTTTTGATATGTGACAACAGCATATTGTATAATTATCCCAAATAAACTTACAAACTAATTCTTTGAATGTTTGGCAGCAAATTAAAAAAGGATAGGAAAGGAATTAATCCCTTTCAGAAGGAATTAAGGCACTGGGAAGGCATCCGAGCATTCTATATTGGCCCCTCTAGCCCTTTTTGCCAAGAGGGACCCCCTTCTTACAATCCAAGGGTGCACAGCTGTTGCCTGAGCTTTCAGTTCAAGCTGTGGTTGAAGCCTCTGGGCGCCTGACACCATGGATCTATATCTCGCCCAATGGTTTGAGCTGGGCCCTCTCTGGAGAAGAACCTGGGTCCCCCGAGATATGTGATCAGTACTGGGACCCCGCCAGCAGGAGATGGGACCCCAGGCAGGTGCTGGGCGTGGAGGCCACAGGGGGCATAAACTACAAAGGAGACAGAACTGAACCTCACATCACCCTGTTTGGCCCCGGAGAATGGGTGGTTAGCCAGAGACAGGTAAGTTTCCTCAGGGAAGGAACAACCTAAGACAGGCACAGTCACAGAGGGGCCAACAGGAGAGAACTAAAAGAGGTGGGACACAGACCCTCACCCACTAACCTTGCAGGAGCCTGGACTCTCACCCTTCCTGAGGGAGGTCTTCTGCCCCCATGGCTGCTTCGCCTCCCACACACAGCTCAGATCGGGACCCAGTTTGCAGAAAGAGACTCGGCAAGCAATAGCTGCTCTATATCTAAATTCAGTCTAGTACCAGGAATGCTCAGGGCCTACTCAAGAATGCAAATAATCCTTTCCACTAATATTTACAGGGTAAACTAAGATTTTTGCTTGAGTATTAAAATTGACAGTAAAATAGTAATCAAGTTTTCAGATAAATTTAAATTGGCCAAGTGAAATAAGTGAATACTCAAGAAAAATTAAGTGCACTGGACAGAAAACTGTTCCCAAAACATTAACTAAAATATCTATTAGTTGTTCATCTCACTGTAAAATGGCCTAACATCCAAAGAACCTTTAATTTTTGTGTGCAAACATTAAAATTTAAAATTACCAAGACTGCAATGTAAAATTTCCAAAAGCCCCCATTAATCAAAAAGAGGGGGGTGATAGTGGGATAATATCATGTAAAGAAAAATATCCTGCAAGTAAAATACATCTAGAAAATTCTTACTCCAGAAAAGTAACTTCCATTTGTAATGCCAACAGCAGGACACCCATGGAAAAACACACATGGTGTCAAAATAAGCCAAAGGAAAATCATTTGGGCAAAAATAAAAAGAATCCCAAGTCTAATTTGCTCAGAGGATCCCTTTGTTAACTTTTGGTCGAGAATGTGTTTGTGTGTTTTCAGAGAACAACTCCAAGACCATGTGGGTTCCTGCGACAGTGAGGATCTGATGGGTCTGTTCCAGCCACGAGGATGGTCCAGAGATGGCGGACACTGACAACACCTTGCCATGCTAGCAGTTGGCAGCTGTGCGTGGCTGCAGGCAGCCCAGGACCAAATCAGAGAGGATGGAACTTGCATTACCACCATGTGTCTACCATCTGGATACCATTGCTGACATGTACACATAAAGAACTATTTGATATTGAAACTGGGACTCAGAGAACAGTTAGACATTGAAACTGAGACTCAAACATTTTTTGTTCTTATACATTTATTTCTAGTATGCAGATGAAAGATATTTTTGAAGAGAAGAAACAGGGGAGAGTGATTGATATAGAGGCAGGGAGGCATTGAACAGGCTGTCAAGCTACAGGGGGAAGGCTGGGGAGGGTGGGGAGCGGGTGCTGGGGGAGATCAACCGAAGGACTTGTATGCATGCCTATGAGCATAACCAATGAATGAAAGACACTGGGGTGGGGGTGGCGCAGGTGGGGACATGTGCTGGGGTGTAGGGAGGCTGGGGGGAAGCTAATGGGGGGAAAAAGGAAAACATATGTACTACTATTAAATCTAAGTTATACTGCAAAAAAAAAAAATCACTGTGCACAGAAAGAGTCACACCCTCCCAACTCAGCCATGTAGTCTGAGTAATGGTGAGGAGTCTTGTAAGATTTTCTTCATGAACACAGGAAGGCCCACTTCCAGCCTCTCTGAATGAGTCTATTGGGCTGCATTTTGTTATAAGTTTTGCTAGATGTTCTCCAGTACTCTAAAAGGCAGCTGTGTTATTATCACTATATGTGGATATAAATGTTCAGTCATCTCTGAGTTACCGACTAGAATATCCCTTAGGTATTTCTCACTTTGGGGTGAAAGCAGTGTCATTAAGTGAGTGGAAGCCATCTGGTTATGTGGAACACAGAGAGGATGGGGAGGATCCATATATGAGGGAGGGAGTGTAGTTGGAAAGGTGGGTTTAATGCCATAATTGTTTATTTGTTTTAATTTCTAGTGATTATTTTGAATTGCAAATAACATGAAAAAAGAACTCAGTATATTTTATTACTAAAGGAAGGTATAGACTAAGAAAGCTGAGAAATATCAGTATATAACCCAGTGTCAGAGCAAATACAGAGACAATTCTTTAAAAAGTATTTACCAATAAATTATCTCTATAACTGACAGAGGATAAAGATAACAAAATATAGAGCATGGAGTTTTAAACAGGTAAAGCTCATGGATATGTCAAAGGTCTTTTTTGTTTTTTAAACTTCATTAAGGAATAATTGAGAAATACAGTTGTCTATATTTAAAGTGTACAATGTGATGATTTGATATACATACACATTATGGAATGATTACTAAGACCAGGATTAAAACTAACACATTAAAAAATGTAAAACATGAAACCATAAAAATCCTAGAAGAAACCATAAGCAGCAAAATCTCAGATATCTCTCATAGCAATATGTTTACAGATACACCTCATAGGGCAAAGAAGACTAAGGAGAAAATAAACAAATGGGACTACATCAAAATAAAAAGCTCCTGCACAGCAAAATAAACGATCAACAAAAACATAAAGGGAACCCAGTGTAAGGGAGAACATATTTGGCAATGATACATCTGATAAAGGTTTAATATTCAAAATATAAAAGGAACTCTTCCACCCTAACAAATGGAATACAAACAATCCAATTTTAAAATGGACAAAGGAAGGACATACAGATGCCCAAGAGACACATGAAAAAAATGCTCAAAGTCACTGATCATCAGATAGATGCAAATCAAAATGTGAATAAGGTATCACCTCACGCCTGTCAGAATGGCTACCATCAACAAATCAACAAACAACAAGTGCTGGTGAGGATGTGGAGAAAAGGGAACCAACCCTAGTGCTCTGCTGGTGGGAAAGCAGACTGGTGCAGCCATTATGGAAAACAGTATGGAGTTTCCTCAAAAAATTAAATATGGATTCTATTCAACCCAGTGTTTCCACTTCTATGAATATATCCTAAGAAACCCAAAACACCTATCAGAAAGAATATATGCACCCCTATGTCCATAGAAGCACAATTTACAATAGCTAAGATCTGGAAACAGCCTAAGTGCCCATCAGTAGATGAATAGATAAAATAGCTGTGGTACATTTACACCATGGAATACTATGCAGCAGTAAAAAAGGATCTCTTACCCTTTGAGATAGCATGGAGGGACCTGGAGAGTATTATGCTAAGTAAAATAAGCCAGTCAGAGAAAGACAAGTATCATATGATCTCACTGATATGTGGAATCTAATGAACAAAATAAACTAATGAGCAAAATAGATCCAGAGACATAGAAGCATCGAACAGACTGTGGAACTTCAGAGGGAAAGCAAGGGAGAGTGGGTGTGTGGGAAGAGATCAACCAAAAAACATGGATGCATATATGCATAACTTATGGACACAGACAATAGGGGAATAAAGGCCTGGGGAGGGAGAGGGGGTGGCCTAGAAAGGGGCCAATGGGGGGAAAGGTGGGCATATGTAATCCTCTCAACAATAAAGATTTAATTTTAAAAAAAGAAAAACATTCCTGCCTGACATGGGTCAGTTGTTGGAGCATTGACCTGAAGACCAAAGGGTCGCTGGTTCCATTCCTGATCAAGGACACGTATCTGGATTGCAAGTTGTTCCCTGCCATGGTCAGTCGGAGTGCATGGAGGACCAGTTGGTGTTTCCCTAGCCTCTCTCTCTCTCTCTCTCTCTCTCTCTCTCTCTCTCTCTCTCTCTCTCTCTCTCTCCCTTCCTCCCTCCTCCTCCTCCTCCTCTTTCCCCTCCTGCTCTTCCTCTTCCTCCTCTCCCCTTTCTTCCACTCTCTCTAAACATCAGTAGAAAATATCCTCAGGTGAGGATTAACATCAACAACAAAATTAAAATAACACTATAGAAACTCCATTTTAAACAACTCTCCCAGACCCTGGTAATTACCCTTCTACTTTCTGTTTCTAGAAATTTTTAGTATTTTAGATACCTCATGTAACTAGAATCATGCCCTATTTGCTTTAAAAAGTAGTAGTACTAAAAATAATGACTGTGATAATAAAAAGAATGCCAAGGACAGCTACCACCTTTTGAGCCCCTACTATATGCTTGATTCTCTGCCAAAGGCAGAAAACACATGTTCTCATTTACTTTTCACATACACAAATGGATGGTGACAATGAACCTGTCAGTTAAAACAGGCTGTGTTTGGCCACAATAATAAATAAACCTTCAGGGGTTTATTTGTTCCTCCCCCCAACATGCTCATCACAGGTCAGTTTTGTGTTCTGCTTGTCCTTGTCCTCGGTCAGTTGACAGAGCAGCCAACACATGAATCCTTGTCTGTCTGTGGGGAAAAGTAAGTGAAACCTGCGCTGGTGTTGAAAGCTTTGGCCCAGGTCCCCCGAGATATGTGATCAGTACCGGGACCCCGCCAGCAGGCGAGGGGACCCCAAGGCAGGTGCTGGACGTGGAGGCTACGGGGGCATAGACTACAAAGGAGACAGGACTGAACCTCACATCACCCTGTTTGGCCCCGGAGGATGGCTGGTTAGCCAGAGACGGGTAAGATTCCTCAGGGAAGGAACAACCTAAGACAGGCACAGTCGCAGAGGGGCCAACAGGAGAGAACTGAAAGGTCAACAGAGGTGGGGCACAGACCCTCACCCACAAACCTTGCAGGGGCTTGAATTCTCACCCCTCCTGAGGGAGGTCTCCTACCCCCACGGCTGCTTCGCCTCCCATGCACAACTCACACAGGGACCCAGGTGGCAGACAGAGACTCGGCCAGCAATAGCTGCTCTCTAACTAAATTCAGTCTAGTACCAGGAATGCTTAGGACCTACTCAAAAATGCAAATATTCCTTTCCACTAATATTTACAGGGTAAACTAAGATTTCTGCTTAAGTATTAAAATTGACAGTAAAATAGTAATCAAGTTTTCAGATTAATTTAAATTGGCCAAGTGAAATAAGTGAATACTCAAGAAAAATTAAGTGCACTGGACAGAAAGCTGTTCCTAAAACATTAACTAAAATATCTATTAGTAGTTCATCTCACTGCAAAATTGTCTAACATCCAAAGAACCTAAAGCAGTCATATTTGTGTGCAAAAATTAAAATTTAAAATTACCAAGACTGCAAGATAAAATTTCCAAAAGTCCCCATTAATCAAAAAAGGGGAGGGGGCAGTGTGGTAATATAATGTATGGAAAAATATCCTGTAAGTAAAATACACCTAGAAAATTCTTACTCCAGAAAAGTAACTTCCATTTGTAATGCCAACAGCAAGACACCCATGGAAAAACACACATGGTGCCAAAATAAGCCAAAGGAAAATCATTTAGGCAAAAATAAAAAGAATCCCAAGTCTAATTTGCACAGAGGATCCTTTTGTTAACTTTTGGTCGAGAATGTGTTTGTGTGTTTTCAGAGAACAAATCCAAGACCATGTGGGTTCCTGTGACAGTGAGGAACTGACGGGTCTGTTCCAGTCATGAGGACAGTCAGATGGGGGACACTGATGACACCTTGCCATGCTAGCATTCAGCAGCTGTGCATGGCTGCAGGCGGCCCAGGACCAAACCGGAGAGGATGGATCTTGCATTGCCATGATGTGTCCACCATCTGGATACCATTGCTGACATGTACACATAAAGAACTATTTGACATTTAAGCTGACACTCAAACATTTTTTGTTCTTATACATTTATTTCTAATATGCAGAGGCAAGATATTTTTGAAGAAAAGAAACAGGGGAGAGTGGTTGATATAGAGGCAGGGTGGCCTTGAATAGGCTGTCAAGCTACAGGGGGAAGCCTGGGGTGGATGGGAGGCGAATGTTGGGCAGATCAACCGAAGGACTTGTATGCATGCATATGAGCATAACCAATGAATGAAAGACAGTGGGGCGGGGAGGGGGGCAGGTGGGGACATGTGCTGGGGGGTAAGGGAGGCTGGGGTGAAAATATTGGGGGGGGGCGAAGGAAAACATATGTACTACTATTTTTTAAAATATATTTTATTGATTTTTTACAGAGCAGAAAGGAGAGGGAAAGTCAGAAACATCGATGAGAGAGAAACATCGATCAGCTGCCTCTTGCACACCCTCTGCTGGGGATGTGCCCGCAGCCAGGGTACATGCCCTTGACCGGAATCGAACCCAGGACCTTTCAGTCTGCAGGCCGACGCTCTATGCGCTGAGCCAAACCGGCTTCGGCTGTACTACTATTAAATATAAGTTATACTGTAAAAAAATCAATAAAAAATATTTTTTAAAAAAGAAAGCTTTGGCCCAGGAGTGATGTAATATGACTGACATTGTAGGGGGAACAAACGCAAACTTTACATCTATATACTAGAGGCCCAGTCCACAAACTTCGTGCACGAGGTGTGTGTGTGTGTGTGTGTGTGTGTGTGTGTGTGTGTGTGTGTGTTGCTCTGCCCAGCCTGCACCCTCTCCAATCTGGGACCCCTCTAGGGATGTCTGACAGCCAGTGGGATTGGTCCTAAACGGGCAGTCTGACATCCTTCTCATAATCCAGGACTGCTGGCTCCCAACTGCTCGCTACCTGCCTGCCTGATTGCCCCTAATGGCTTCTGCCGGCCAGCCTGATCACCCCCTAACTACTCCCCTGCCAGCCTAGTCGACACCAAACTGCTCCCTGTCAGCCTGATTGCCCCTAACTGCTCTCCCCTGCCAGCCTGGTCACCCCCCACTGCCCTCCCCTGCAGGCCTGGTCACCACTAACTGCCCTCCCCTGCCAGCCTGGTCACTCCCAAGTGCCCTTCCCTGCAGGCCTGGTCACCACTAACTGCCCTCCCCTGCTGGCCTGGTCCCCCCCTCCCAACTCCCCTCCCCTGCAGGCCTGGGTCCCCCACAACTTCCCTCCCCTGCCATCTAAGTCCCCCCAACTGTCCTCGCCTGAAACCTGGTCATCCACAACTGCCCTCCCTTGCAGGTCTGGTCCCTCCCAACTGCCCGCCCCTGCTGGCCTGATCGCCCATAACTGCCCTTCCCTGCAGGCCATCTGTGACAGCCATCTGTGTCCACATGGGAGCAGCCATCTTTGACCACATGGGAGGGGCCATCTTGTGTGTTGTAGTGATGGTCAATTTGCATTTTACTCTTTAATTAGATAGGATATAAAAGCCCAAGCAACTGAATGACTGAACAACTGGTCCACCAGTCGCCATGATGTGCACTGACCACCAGGGGGCAGATGCTCAATTCAGGAGCTGCCTCTTGGTGGTCCGTGTGTTCTCACAGCCAACCTCCAGTGGCTGGCCAATCTCCCGTAGCCCCCCTTCTCCTGCCAACCTCCTGCAGCTCTGATCGGCCTGATCTGCCCTAATTGTCTCTGATAGCCGGCCAACCTGAGCGATCCCACCCGCACATGAATTCGTGCACCAGGCCTCTAGTAATACATAAAAAACATTGCCCTAATAGAGGTTACATTCCAGTTGGGAAGACAAGCAATAAACAAAATAAAATAAATAAAATGATTAAATGACACATAGTGGATACTGTGGAGAGAATTCAGGCAGACAAGGAGAATTGAGTAAGGTAGGAGCAATTTTCATTTTTAAAATATATTTTTATTGATTTCAGAGAGGGAGAGAGAGATAAAAATATCAATGATGAGAGAGAATCATTGATCAGCTGCCTCCTACATACCCTACACTGGGGATTGAACCTGCAACCTGGGCATGTGCCCTGACCGGGAATTGAACCATGACCTTCTGGTACTTAGGTTGATGCTCAGCCACTGAGCCACGCCAGCTGGGCAAAGGTAAGAGCAATTTTGAATGCAGTGGTCAGAGGGGTCTCAAGAAGAAACATTTGTCTGGCTGGCGTGGCTCACTGGTTGAGCCATTGACCTATAAACCTGGAGGTCACAGTTGGATTCCTGGTCAGGGCACATGCCCAGCTTGTGGCCTCAATCTCCAGTGGGGGCACTGTGGGAGGCAGCCAAATGATGATTCTCTCTTATTATTGATGTTTATATCTCCCTCTCCCTCTCCCTTCCTCTTGAAATCAATAAAATTATATTTTACAAAACGAAGAAACGTTTGAGGCAAGACTCTAGGAGAAGAAGGAGGGAGATAATGGTGATACTTGGGGGAGAGCACTCCAGACAGAGGGAACAGCTAGTGCAAAGGTGTATTGGAGGAATGGCAAGGAGTTTGTGTGGTTAGAGTGCAGAGGAGGGAGGGAAAGATGGAGTCAGAGCGGTCACAGAGGGAGGTTAGATAAGGACTTCATCCTTTACCCTGTGTGTAATGGAGCCAGGAGAAGTCTCTGAGCAGGAGAGAGACCTGACCTCACTCACATGTTCACAGGGTTTCTCTGTCTGCATGTATGGAACAGACTGACAACGGGGGGTGGGGGCAGGAATGGGAGCTCAGGGAGGAGGCTGCTGTCATGGTCCAGGTGGGAGGGGGTGGACAAGACTAGTGAGGGCAGTAAACAAAGTGAAAAATGGTCAGATTCAGCATATACTTTAATGACCTGAAGAAGAAAAAGGGAGAATGCCACCTGCCTGAGAGCTTTGAGCTGGGCCGTCAGTCTTGTATGGTCTTTGCGTTAGAACTGAAACATTGCCTTCTTTGATCTTGAGCCTCCTGGTTTTTTGGACTGGTACATTCACCACAAGCTCCCCTGGTTCTCAGGCAATTGAATTTAGACTGGAATACAAATGAGCTTTCCTGGTCTCCAGCTTGCTAACTGAAGGTCTTAGGACTTAGTCTCCATAATTGTGTGAGCCAATTCATCATAATGTCTCCTCTCTCTCCCTCTCTCTCTCTCTCTCTCTCTCTCTCTCTCTCTCTCTCTCTTTCTCTCTCCGTCTCCCTCTCCCTCTCCCTCCCTCCTTCCCTTCCTCCCTCCCTCCCTCCCTCTACCTCCTTCCCTCCCCCCATAGATAGGTAACTAGATATAGATACATCTCCTGTTGGTTCTGTTTCTCTGGAGAACCTTGACTAATACGGGGAGGCAGAGAAATGAGATAGTAGCTGGAGGGAGATATACGGATGAGATATAATTTCTTTAACAGAAATTATAAAAATACACAGAGGAAAACTGATGTTGCTGGTGAAGGAGAATAAATTGTAAAGGGTGCTGTTGAGTGAGGAAGCTGTGGGATCCAGGGTCCAAAAAGAGGAGTTGGACTTAGAAAGGAGAATGTCTGCCCAGCCACCATGGCTCAGTGGTTTAGCATCAACCTATAAACCGGGAGGCCATAGTTTAATTCCCTGTCAGGCCGTATGGGCTGCAGGCTCGGTCCCCAGTGTGAGGTGTGGAGGAGGCAGCTGATCAATGATTCTCTCCAGATGGATGTTTCTGTGTCTCTCTCTCCCTTCTCGAAAATCAAGAAAATTATTTTATTTTTAAAATATATTTTTATTTATATTATGTGATGGTCATTCATTCTTTCAATAAATATTGACTAAGCACCTACCATGTGCCGTTTTGGGTGCTGGAAACATAGAGGTGACAGACAGGAATCCCTGTTCAGATGGAGGGAAAGTAGAGCAGAGTAAGGGATACGAGGACATCCAGGGAGTTGCAATTTTTAATGAGATATTAGTATGGGCTAAGTTTTCTAGGGGTCTTCTGGGGAATATTTCCCTCAGTGAAAAAAAAGACACATGGTAAGATTTTGTCTCTTTCTTCCTCTATACACTGCCAAGAGGATGTAATATCTGGAACTTTGGTAGCCACCTTGTGACCATGAGGAGATCTAACTTGAGGAGGAGACTGAAATGCTGAGAATGGCTAGGTTGAAAGATGGGAAGAATCTAGATTATTGATAGTATTAATGTGATTTCCTAAATTAGTCAACTTCTGATCTATCTCACCCTTAGGCTTGTTGAAATGATAAATTCTTGATTTAATCAAGTTGAGTTGGGATTTTCCATTGTTTAAGGAAAAATTCCCTGATAAATATATTTCACACACAGTAGAATAGCTCTATTTGTTTTTAAAACCATATGTGATGTGACAACATTTCATTTTTCAAAAATCTACAAGTGCTGGAATTAGCAGGCATCCACCAAGTCCCAGGGATGGAAGAAACCACCCTGTTCTAGTCTAGCATTGGTGTTCAGAACCACGGAGAGCATCCCATGGTGCTGCCTTCTCTACCCTGTAAACTAGCCCTTTTTTTTTTCTTCTTTTTTTAAAAAATATATATTTTTTTGATTTTTCACAGAGAGGAAGGGAGAGGGATAGAAAGTCAGAAACATCAATGAGAGAGAAACATCGATGAGAGAGAAACATCGATCAGCTGCCTCTTGCACACCCCCTGCTGGGGATGTGCCAGCAGCCACGGTACATGCCCTTGACTGGAATCGAACCTGGGACCTTTCAGTCCGCAGGCCGATGCTCTATCCACTGAGCCATGGCTAGACTAGCCCTTTTCATGGGGGTTTCCACTAGCTAGTCCCTTTATACAATCATTATCCAGAGAATGGCAAAGAAACCTTTAAAGTGGTCCAGTTTGCATCTGAACTTCAGTTGGTTTCTGGGCACAATAATGAAGCTAATTTGTACTTGTCTTTAAATTCAGAGTTGAAGATATGAATTTAGGATGTGTTCAACTACTTATCATTCTAGATATCTTCTTTCCTTCAGAAGTGAGGAATCCAAATCCTTGCTCTGTTGACATCAGGTTTGGTTATGTCACTTGCTTGGGCCAATGAAATAGGAGTGGGAGGTCAAGAAGTGCATATAATTTCTTAGCAGAGTAAGGGCCAGTGAACAGTCCGCTGTGTGCTCTTGTTTATACTCTAAGACCAGAAATATCCAAGAGCTGCACCTTCATCTTGGATCTCATGAGGACCTGAGACTTGGCCTACCCAAGATGGTCATTACATGATTGAGAAATAGCCCTTTGTTGTCGTAAGCCACTGAAATTTAAGGGCTATTTGTTACTATAGCATAATCCAGTCTAAGTGGACTGATACAAGGGTAATCATCAAGAAGGTAGCTGGTTTCCAGCTCCAGGTTATTCCCCCAGGGAGTCTGAGATGACCTCAGAGAGAAGCAAACAGGGAAGAGAAACAAGAGTTCAGGACAGAACCCTGAAAAGCTCCAGTACTTAAGGGGCAGAAAGAAGAAAGAACCAGAAAATGTTACTGAGAACCAGCAGGTAGAAAGACAAGAAGAGTGTGATATCACATAAATCAATGTGAAAGACAGCTACAAGAAGGAGTTGATGAAGAATGGGCTAGATGCTGCTGGGAAGTCTTCTGGGATAAGAACTGAAGAAACAGTCACAGGGTTTAGCTATGAAGAGATTGTTGGTGTTGAGTGGAGTGCTGGGGGCAGAAACCCATTGCCAGGGCTGTGAAGACTGGCGTGGGTGAGGAAATGGAGCTAGCAGAAAGGAGAGATGGAGAAATAGTAGCGGGAGAAAAGAGTATGGATTAAGAAGGGGATGGTATAAAGGGGGATACTGCTAATGGGCAGGTACTTGTAGAAAGAAAGTTTTGAAAAATAGAGAGTATGAGAGGGGTAATTTATGGAGGAATGACATAATAGGGACCATGATCAGGCACTGGCCCTAGTTAGGAAGAAAGGCAGCTCATACACTGTGACAGGGGAGCAAGTGCAGGATGAGTACAGGTAGGAGAACAGCGTAGACAGCGAGGAATCTCTGCCTGGCAGCTTGTGTGAGGGAGAGGACAAAGTAATTTCTTTGGAGACAGAGAGGATGTGGTGGTGAAGTGGATATGAGGAAGCAGAGCAGATTTGAAAGACCTGTAGTGAAACTTAAAAAAAAAACCCCACAGAGGTTTGGAGAAATAGTGATGTCACAGAGATGAGATTTAGTAGAAGTGTCTGGTTCCTTGAAATGCAGCCCTGGATTATCCATCTTCTCATCCTCCTGTATGGACACTGAAGATGTGGACATCAATGACAGCCCCCAAACGATGGTCTAAGCAGAACAATCCATGCAGCCAGAATTCTTCAACTTCAAGGAAAAGTTGCCTTTCATTTCCAGATGTATCACTAACAATGTTTTTGGCTGCAAATAACAGAAAGTCCTAACTCTACTAGCTTAAAATTGAGGCAAATTTATTATCTCACACAAAAATAAGCAATGAACACAGACACAAAGATCCTTAACAATATATTCACACATAGAATTCAGAAATAAATCAAAAGAAGTATACACCAGGATGTCCAAATGGAGTTTATGCCAAAATGCACTCACATACCCTCAAAGAAAGCACACACGCACCAATCACACACGTACTGTGGTGGGAGAACAGTGGCCCCAAACGCCCAGCCAAATCTCTTATGTGACCTGGCAAAAGGCCCTCGCAGAGGTAACTGAGCTTTATAGATGTTAAAAGAGAGAGGTTGTCCTGGATTATACGTGAGCCCCGTCTAAACACCGAGTCCTTAAAAGCAGAGAACTTTCTCCAGCTGGAGGCAGAAGGGAAATGTGGCGGAAGGAGCAGGCAGAGGGATGCCAGGCGCGAGAAGCATGTGACCCTTGGCTGCGGGCTCTGAGATGCAGGTCCACGTGCTGGGGCTGTGGACTGAACGCTTTCTGCGGCGGGAACGGGGACCTCAGTGCTACCACTGCAGGGAGGGAGCAGAATTCTGCCAACAGCTTGACTGAGCTTGGAGGTGGGCCCTTCCCTCCCAAGGCCTCCCTAGAAGAATCCCACCAGCCACACTTGGACTTCAGCCCTGTGAGACCCCTGGCGGAGAAAGAGCTGAGCCATCCAGAGCTCTCATCTTCGGAACTGTGAGATCCTACACTCGTGTGGTTGGAAGATGCTAAGTTCCGGATACCTGGTTATGGCGGCGAGAGAAAACTAACGCGCACCATCATACTCGCAGTCCCACAGCAGAGAAATCATCTTTTTATCATTGATTTGAACAATTCTTACAAAAAGTAAAAAAATAAATATTTTATCGGGTCTGAGTTTGACAATTCACACACATCAATGCATAAACAGTGGTTGGGTGGCAATAAATTAAGAAAGTGGGGGATGCATAAATAAAACCCAAGATGCTGGGACAGGTGGCAGGCGGGCCTCAGGGTCACACACACAGGTCTCCATCAGCGACACATTTCAGGTCACGGGCGAGGAGGCGGAAGAGGTTGGATGTGACAGAGGCTTCAAGGCAGCCACGGGATTCCTGTGGAGAGGAAAGGACAGGTCAGTGGCTGCTCATCATCTGGGCCCCAAGTTGTCCCCAGAAGCTGGTCCCTCCCCTGTCGCTCACCTCCTCCTCAGCCTCCTGGAGGCGGTGCAGCCATTGGCGGAGGTGGCCCCGGGGCCTAGGGCCTGCTGTGGACTGAGCTGGGACCTGTGGGCAAAGGAGGGTGGTGAGTGAACAGGGTCTCAGACACAGGCGGACATACGGGTGGTCAGAGCCCACAGACATGGCCTGAGAGCCCAGAGCACTCACACAGGCCTGAAGCTTGGAGTGGATGTGGCGCAGCGTGTGAAGGGGCTGGTCCAGGATGTCCCCCAGGGTCGAGTTAGCCACGGTCCCCAGGACCTTCAGTGTCAGGGCCAGCTCAGCCTCCAAGGCCACAGGGCGCTCCCACACCTGAGCAGGGGAGAGACAGACAGGTGAGGGCTGCATGTGAGAGAGAAGGGAGGGCAGGAGAGAGTAGAGAGGGAAGGTCAATGTGAGCAGGTGAGGAGAAGAGGTCAGGGAGACAAGGACTCAGAGAAAGGGGAGAAGGAGAAGGTGAAGGGGCCACCTAAGAAGCCAGAGGAGCGGGGCCAAGTGAGGGCAGGGCTGGGCCTGCGTCTCCCAACTCACCTGCAGCTGCCTCAGGTCCCGGGTCCTGGGGAATAGGCGGGAGCTGCAGCTCCAGTTCCTCAGCAGGATGGACTCTTCCTGGAGAGCAAGGGCAGAGGTCAGCCCACAGCTGGAGGGCTGGAGGTTGACCCCTGCAGAGGGGAGGGATGACTAGCAACAGGAGCAGGGGGCTAACGTCCCAAAGGATGCTAGAGCATCTCCAGTGCAGAAGAACAAGAGTCAGCCCACAGCAGCAAGGGCAGGGGTGGGCCACTGTGCGAAGGTGTTCCCCCAGGGAAGGAAGGGTACAGGTCCACCTTGAGCCAAAGAGGCCTGTGACCCACAGAGGGGAGGGTGGAGGTTCGTCCCACAGCGGGGGGGGGGGTGGAGATGGGGGCAGTTAAGATGGAGGGGGGTGGGGAGACTCACCAAGGCGTCCTTGGCCCTCCTGAAGGCCTTCATCTCTTGTGGGGACAGAGACTTGAACTGGGCCACGTGGCAGCCCCTTGCACCCAGGAAGGTCCTGAGGGGTGTGGGGACGGGAACTGCTCCTGTGCTGGCCAGCACTGTGGCCATCAGCATCAGCGCCAGCGGGCCACACCCAGCCAAGGCTGTGTTAGGGAAGGATGGGCAGATGAGGGGACAGAGTGTCAGGGGCTGAGGCTGGGGGCCGTGGGGAGTGAGGGTCGTGGGCAATGATATGGAGGCTCACCCAGCTTCATCCTGGTCTCTGGTCTCTGCCCACGTGGGGATCCAAGTGTCCTCTCAGAGGCTGTCACCTGGGTCTCACTCAGCCTTGTTTGGTTGTCTCTGGCCTCAGTCTCCTCTTCCAGGTCTCAGCAGGCTGCTCGGTCTGTGTCCCTACACTTCCAGCTCGGCTGCGATGCAATTCCTCCCTGAGCTCCATGGTGCAGCTTTTGGCCTGCACAGGCAGGCAATCCCAGCTGATGTAGGAAAAGTGAAAACACACCTTCCACTAGGGGAGGCTCCAGGCTGGGGAAGCCCATGCAGGGCGGGGCCTTGAGCCAGGTGAGCAGCTGGAGTGAAACAGAAAGTGACACACACTCAGGTTCACCTACAGGAGGTGAGGTCCCAACCGAATCTCAGCATAAGGGCAGCCTCAGTCCCCCCAAGAGGGCTTGCCTTTCCGCAGGACACCCCCTGCAGGGAGAGGAGGAAGGCACCTCCAGAGGTGTTGCCCCCAAGAACCTGGAACTTCCAAGAAGGAGACTGTCAGGGGAGGGGAGAAGATGAAGGGAGAAGGCTGCTGGGGGTTTGGCCGGGTTGAGGAGAGTCAGCAGGACAAAGCAGCCCAGAATTAAGAGAGGAGACCAGCTCTTCCCGCCCTCCTTGACCAGGTACCGAGAAAGAAGGGAGGAAGGGAGCTGACAAACATTTTTAACTGTCCAGACTCGAGGAACCCAGGGATAGGAGTCTCTGCTAGGGACCTGGGGTGTAGCCCAGGGCTTCGAGGGATCCTGCTCAGCTGTGACAAATGCCTCCATTCACTCACCAAGTATTACTCGGCACCCACCATGTTTCAGGCACTGCTCAAGGAGCCAGGAACAGAGCATCGACAAAACAACAACCCATAAAACAAAACTTGTTGGAGCTTTTTAACAAACAAACGCACAAACCACTTTACCGTGTTGATCTTTAGAGAAGGAGAGGAAGAGAGAAGGAGAGGGGGAGGCATTAATGTGAAAGTGAAACATGTATGTGAGAGGGAAACATTGATCGGTGGCCTCCCGCACATGGGACAGAACCCCCAAACCTGGGCATGTCCTCTGACCAGGAATTGAACCAGCGACCTTTCACAGGGGAGGACGCTCCAACCCCTGAGTCACACCAGCCAGGGCTCATGGGCCCTTTTACTAGAGGGAGTGGGGGGGTGGGGTAGGCATCCAGTGTATATTACATCCGGTAACAGAAAATGAAAGCACAAAAGTGAGGTGACAGCAGAGTGTAGGAGGGGACTGTACTGAATGAGGACAGAAAAATCACATTTGAGCAAAAACTTAAAGTGAGGGCGTGAGGGAGTGAGCCTTATGAAGATCTGAAAGGAAAAATGACACCCCTCCCCCTCTCCCCCCCAGATCTGGAGAGTACTTTATGCCTCCACCCCATCACGGAGGCTGTGCCACAATGTAGTGTTGAACCCATGATAGCATCAGGGGCACACTGTAGTTTGCCTACATCTATATACACTAGAGGCCTGGTGCATTAATTCATGCATGGGTGGGGCCCGGCTGACCAGTCCTGATCCCAGCTGCTCAAGCTGGACTGGGGATGCAAGAGGTTGTCCGGTCCCACCCCCTGGTCATACTCTTGGTGTACCAGTTGAGGAGATAATTTGCATATTATGCTTTTATCATATAGGTTAAAGGCCTAAGTGACCATTATGACCAAATGACCAGAATGACCTGAACGACAGGTTGACCAGTTGTTATGACAGATAATGACCACCAGGGGGCATATGCTCAATGCAGGAGCTTCCCCTTGGTGGGCAGTGAGCTTCCACAGCAAACCTCTCACAGCCAACCAACCTCTGGCAGCCGGCCAATGTCCTGCGGTCCCTCCCCAGGGCCAGCCAACCTCCCATGGTCCCTCCCACTGACCAGCTTGGCCAACTTCCCATGGTCCCGCCTGCTGGCCGCCAGGCCCCAATCAGCCCAGCCCCGATTGTCCCTGATTGCTGGCCAGGCCTAGGGACCCACCTGTGTACAAATTTGTGTACTGGGCCTCTAGTTTTAAATATAAGTAACATTGATAGAGTGAGCAAGAAGCTTAGTGTTGTGATGTATTTTTAAAAAAATATATTCCATTGATTTTCTACAGAGAGGAAGGGAGAGGCATAGAAAGTCAGAAACATCGATGAGATAGAAACATCGATCAGCCACCTCCTTCATACCCTCTGCTGGGGACGTGCCAGGAACTAAGGTACATGTCCTTGACCAGAATCAAACCCAGGACCTTTTGGTCTGCAGGCTGACGCTCTATCCACTGAGCCAAATTGGTTTCACCTGTTGTGATGAATTTTAAAAATAGTCTCCTGCCCGGCCTGTGTGCTCAGTGGTTGAATGTGCACATATTATCCAGGATTGGATCCCTGGTAGGGCACATGCCCAGATTGTGTGCTCAGTCCCCAGTAGGGGGCATGCAGGAGGCAGCTGGTCAATGGTTCTCTCTCACCATTGATGCTTCTATTTCTCTCCATCTCCCTTTCTCTCTCAAATCAATTAAAAATATTTTTAAATTTTATTTAATTTTTAAAATATATTTTTACTTATTTCAGAGAGGAACAAAGAAAGAGATAGAAATAGAAACATCAATGATGAGAGAGAATCATTGATTAGCTGGCTCCTGCATGTCCCCCACTGGGGATCCAACCCCCAATCTGGGTATGTGCGCTTGACCAGAATAAAACTCAGGACCTCGATGCTCTATTCACTGAGCCAAACCGGCCAGGGATAATAATAATAATAATAATAATTATTATTATTATTATTATATATATATATATATAAAGAGGTTATTTAATAGAGGCCATTAATTGAGACCATCCTAAGCCTCCACCGGAAGCTTTACACATGCTACTTCAATGTACACGACTCATCCGCAAAGGAAGGATAATGGTGCCATTGTATAGATGAGGAAACTGAGGCCACAGAAAAGTAATTTGCCCAGTCACACCATGATTAAGTGGCAGGGTCACCGTTGAACTCAAGTCACCCGATGGCCCTGGCTAAGCGTTTTTAACCGAAAAGTGCCGCTCAGAGTGATCACAGGGGAACAACCAGTGTAGACGCAAGAATATTTAATAATGAAAAACAGAGTAGGCCATTACTCAGGGATTTCACAAATACAAAAGACACATGGGTAACAGAATCCAAAATACTGCAGTAACCTAAGGATTTCAGGCCCTTTCACTGCCAAATCCCTTAAGGGATGGGGCCTCTCCAGTGGAGAGACGCAGTGCCACAGATTCATAGAATCTCAATAGGCGACACTGAAGGCTCAAACCAGGGCATGGGAACTGCCATGGAGACTCGTTCTGGGCTTCTGGTGCCAGAGAAGTAGGGCCTTGTCCATGGTACGTGGTCAGCGCCCCCGTGGACTCAGGACTCCAGCCTCCCAAGTCTCTTCCTGCCACACAAGACCCCTGGAAGATGTCAGGGCAACGCACTCCGCAGAAACGTCCCTGCTGCCAGGGGACGCGCTGTCCTCTCCGGAAATGTCGCCGCACTCACTCCGTGGCGCACTCAGCGCAGGCCACCGAGGTGAGGTGAGGCCGGCGGCAGAATCTCCTGAGGTCCAGTGTCCACTGGCTGCAGACCTGCCTGGACCAAAGGGCGCACAGAGCCCCGACCTAAGCCGCCCGCCTGCAGGGCCGCGGGTCCCGCGTCGCAGCCGGGCTCAGAGGCAAGGCCCCGAGTGCGCCGCCAGCTTCAGGTCCCACGTGAGCAGGCGCAGGAGGTTGAAGATGGTGGTGGCTTCATAGCACCCCGGCGAGTCCTGGAACCCGGGAAGGAAGCGAAGCGGGGCTGAGGCAGGGATTTCCCCGTCAAAAGGGCTCCTCGGTCCTGGCCGCTCCACCACGCGCGACCCCACCCCACCCAGCCCCACCCAGCCCTGCCGTCTACCCGCTCCGCGCCCGCGCCACTCACAGCTCTCCGCCTTTGGGGACGCCTCCTGGGTGCCCGCAGGGCCTTCCTTGAGGAGCCTGGACGCGCCAGCTCGAGCTGGAGGGGGCACGGGAGGTAAACGAAGGAGGCGAAGGGACCCATCTCCCACCAACCCAGCCCACGAGCCTCCCAGCCCTGCCCTGCGGACACCAGCGGGACGCGAATTGTGTCTGGACGGGCTGGGGCTCCGCGAGACAGACGGAGAACCGGGCGACCTCGCTGTGGGGCGGGAGAGCGCAGAGCAAGCCGAGGGGTGGGAGGTGGAGGGGCCGGGCGCCGGGGACACTCACGCAGGCCACCACGTCCCTCCTCGCCGAGGCCAGCAGCTCCAGGGTTGGGGCGACGCCGGGAAACAGCTCGGGGCTGGGCAGGCTGCTCAGCACGGCTTGGGCGTCCGACAGGCGCCGGGCCACCAGGCGGAGCCCTGCGCACGACTGCGGGGACGTGGGGGAGTTAGAGACGCCGCGACCGCGGCCCTGCCCTCCCGCCCCCACGCCGACCCGCGGGCCTCACCCAGGGCAGCGGGGGACCCCTCGGTGGGCGGAAGGAGCAGTCCCGCGGCCTCCAGCTCAGCGTCTCTTCCTCCTGGGGGGACAATGGTGGGGCTGAGGCTGCGCCCCTCGCCTGTGCCCTGAGGCGCGGGGATGTCGCGGATTCCTGCGCGGAGCCCGACTGTATGGTCCAGGATGGGCGTGCGTATTGTGCACGGAACCACAGAGCTCCCCGAGGACGGGAAAGGGGAATGAAATGCTGCACCCCGACGTGAGCCGAGTCCGCCTGGGGGCGCCCCTTTGTGAATGGCAGGAAGGTGCTTTCTGTGCTTAGGGTGCCTCTGGTCAGAAGTCAGACCCTGAGATCCGAGATGTGCCTGCGTGACGCCAGGATGCCAGGACCCCTCGGGATAGGGACCAGAATCTCGACCCAGGCAGGACCAGTGTCCCCTGGGACTGAGGATCTGGCATCACTCACGTAGTGATCCCTCAGCGCCTTGACCGCCTCCAGTGCCCTGGGGTCCAACCAGCGGTAGTGAGAGAGGGAGCAGCGCCTGGGTCCAGTCACAGCGGGGTCCGCCACCACGTTCACTGTCACCAAGACCAACAGCCCCATGGACACCGTGGCTGCACCACTGGGCCTCATCTCTGCTCCTGCACAAAGCCAGGGATGTCGGGGAGTCCGAGGGGAAGACTCCGGGCAGGGGGGCGGATGTCAGGGGGCTGGCTAGGGGCACTGCAGGGGGAGAGAGGCTGCGGGCCCTGAGACCCCTCCTACCCTCAGCCTCTCTCCCCTCACTGCTCACCTGCAATGTGGCCTCGGTGCTGGAGCTGGGCTTGCCTTCCACTGTCCCCTGCCAGCTGACCAGAGTGTCGTCCACCTTTGACAGCGGTGTCTGCACCTGCATGGTCGCTTTTATGTGCCTGGCTGAGGAATGGTGAGCGACTGGGCTTCCCCGTTCAGGGTAAGTTTTCCGAACATCAGCGCTGGATGCTGGCCCGGTGGGATGCTGGCTTAGGCCTGAGGACTTTGCCTGCCTGTCCCGGGTGCCAGCAATGGCTCTGCCCTAACTAGCCTTATGCAACTGCTTGTTTCTTCTTTCTGGACGTCTGTTTGTCTTTTCTGCCTGTGTTGGTTTTTCTTTTGCACTCTAGGAATGAACCAAAAATACACCACTTCCTTATCTTCCAAGGTATCTTGGCAGAGGTGCCCATACAAGGATCTGCCTGGAGTTGGTACTGGGGATTCCAGCCTCTCTCTTTCATTGCATTTCTGCCATCTCTTTCTGTTTTCTATCTTTCTTTGTCAGCATGATTATTCCTCCTTCTGTTCTCACTGGTATTTCCTCAGCTAGGTTTTTTACAAACTCTCTCTGGTGTCCATAGTCTGTTATTAAATTGCTAGAGGCCCATTAAGGGACTGAGCCTAACAATTAGCCTCCAGTCAGAAACAATTGCCCCATCCTATAGGAAAACCTCTTACCCCACCTATGGACAATTGCCTGAGGCTACTCAAACTGAGCTCAATCTGTTTGCAGGAAGAGGGAAGTCTGGAGGCTTTGAGTTTTTGCCTGATCTAATTAGTCAGAAACAGTGTTTGGTTCCCCACTGCAGACACCACTCCCGACTGTGCAGTGAGTCAAATGCCAGCAGGACCCCAAGCATCTGCAGCTCACACCTGCAGGACCATCTCCTTGGGGTGAGGGAGTACAGCTCAGAAAAAAGACAATCAAGGTATAAGACTTAAAACTCAGCCTTTGACCTAAGGAGTGCCCAACCATTGAATTACTAGGGGCTTCAAGCTCTTGGACCTCAGTAAGATTGCCTAGGGCAAGGAAGGAACAGTGAGTCATATTAATATGCACTAAAGAATCTCTCATGAGGCCCAGGATAGAGATACACAAAGGGACAGATTCAACAACATCAGAGCAAAATCCAGCAGGCCCCCAAATAGCAGACCCAAAATACCTGTATGAGAGCTGGCACAATGACATTGGGGTTGAACCTCACTGGCAGCAAGTTGGAGCGGAAATCCCTCCCACGTATGGGATTCCATCAACCATGTCCCAGTTACAACAGGAGAGCCCAAATAATGCACAAAAGAATATTTCTAGAGCATCCAGCTCACGTAAATAAGGAGACTACACCCTTGTACCCTTCAAGACACTTTCTATATAAGGCCATCCACAAAGACTGGGAGGCATAACAGTTCTATCTAATACATAGAAGCAAAGACAAAGAGACAGCTAAAATGTGGAGACAAAGAAACAACCCCCAAATGAGAGAAAAGAAGACATCTCCAGAAAAAGAACTAAATGTAATGGAGGCAAACAACTTATCAGACATAGAGTTCAAAGCAATGGTTATAAAGATGCTTAAGGAACTTAGTACAAATCACAATAACATGAAAATGGAAATAGAGGCCATGAACAAGAACCAGACAGAAATTAAGAGTGATATATTTGGCATCAAGAACACACTGGAAGGTATTAAAAGTAGATTGGATGAAGTAGAGGACTGAATCAGTGATTTGGAATACAAGGTAGAAATAAATACTCAATTCAAACAGCAAATATAAAAAAGAATTAAAAAGCAGGAAGATTGCTTAAGGGATGCCAAGGACAACATGAAATGTAACACTCGCATTATAGGAATACCAGAAGGAGAAGAGTGTAAGCAAGGAACAGAGAACCTATGTAAAGAAATAATTACAGAAAACTTCCCCAACCTGGTGAAGGAAAATGTCACACAAATTCAGGAGGCACAGAGATTCCCAGTCAAGATGAATCCAATGAGACTCACACCTAAACACGTCGTAATTAAAAAGGCAAATGTTAAAGACAAATAAACAATCTTAAAGGCAGCAAGAGAGAGACAGAAAATTACCTACAAATGAGTTCCCATTAGAATTCCAGCTGACTTCTCAATAGAAGCGTTTCATCCAGAAGGGAGTGGCATGAAGTACTGAAAGTAATGGAAAGCAAGGGCCTAAGTCCAAGACTACTGTATCCAGCAATGCTATCATTTAAAATTGAAGATGAAATAAAAAGCTATTTAGACATGGAATCAAAACATTTAGCATTTTAGTTTCAAACTAAATATACATATGTAAAGGATATATACACTGAGTGGCCAGATTTTTATGACCATCCATCAGTACTTTGTTGGGCCACATTTTGCCTTCAATACTGCAGTGATTCCTCTTGGCATTGACTCCACGAGATGTTGAAAGGTGATGCGAGGAATCTGACACCATGCTTGATGAATAGCACTGTCCAATTCTGTGAGATTTGATGGTTGTGGAACCAGCTGCCTGATGGCTCTTTTAACTTTGTCCCACAAATGCTCAATTGGTAAAGTCTCCCTCATGTTCTTGAAACCACTCCTGCACAATATGAGCACCATGGCATGCCACATTTTCTTGTTGGAAGAAGCCATCTCCATTGGGATACACCATCAATATGATAGGATGAACTTGATCAGCAATGATACTTAGGTATGTTGTGCTATTCAGACGTTGTTCCACACGAATTAAAGGGCCCAAATCATGCCAGGAAAACATGCCCCAAACCATAACACTGCCCCCATCAGCTTGAAGGGTGGTACTCATACATGTGGGGTGCATGCTTTCATGCTGTTTCCACAAAATTCTCACTCTGCCATCTCATGATGCAACTGGAAACGTGATTCATCGGACCACATGACTTTTTTCCAATGCTCGACTGTCCAATCCTTGTGTTCTTGTGTGAATTGGAGATGTTTTATCTTGGTAACTGTAGACAGCAAAGGTGTTCAAACAGGCCTTCAGCTTCCATATCCCATACAATGCAGTATATGGCTAATTTGCCTACAAATGTCAGGTGGTCATAACAATCTGCCCACTCAGCATATAATCTTATATGATAAAGAGCTAATATGCTAATTAGACCAAACAGCAGAATGATTGTCTGGACAACCTTCTGGACAAAGCCAGGGCAATGAGGGCTGACTGGGGTTTCAAGGGCTGAGCTCCTTGTATGAATTTCAAGCCTCTAATATGTATATGAAGGGGGGAATATATATATGTAAATTTATATGTTATATTATAACTTATGTATACTACATTATATATATACTAGGGCCCAGTGCATGAATTCATTTACCTTGAAAGGAACTGTGGGCTGGATGCTGTGGTGGGCATACGGGCAGGTCTTGGCCCATTCTCTGCATTCCTACCTGGTGCTGGGAACCAGCAGCAGGTGCAAGTGGGGCATGCACTGGCAGCAGGTGCAAGCGCCTGGCAGAACCAAGGTGCGTGGGAGCAAAGAATTTTCAGTAACCAGCCAGAGGCTTTCTGCGATGACAGTGACTGGCACTCCACCTTGGTCTAGCGTTCCCACTCACCTGCTCCACCATCCTGCCATGGCTGATGCTTGACATGTTCTGTGTGCATGTCATAGCGACTGGTTGTTTGGTTGTTCTGCTGTTCAGTCTATTTGCATATTAAGGTTTTATACATGTAGATATGATTCTGTTCCCCACCAAGTATGTTACTCCCCAAAATCTTACCATCCCCAATGAATACATCAATTCTGTGACAGCTCTTCTTCCTTTAATTCAATTAATTAGTAAATCTTAATTCTTTTCTCCACTCCCTTCACTATACAATACAAGGCACCGAAAACAGCAGAAAGAAGCTGGCCATTGAGAACACTGTGGTTCTTCTGGGAACAGATGCAAAGAGTGTTCTAGAGGTGTTTCCCAAGGAAATAATGGCCCCTTCAATGAACGTGAACCCTGTTGTGTGGAACCAGTAAAGCACCATTCTTAACTGTGTGATCGGGCCATGAAGACCAACCAGATCTCAGTGTTTGGAGCAGAGGCTTTTCTACTCTCCCTGTTTCCCTGGGGGCCAGCTCCATAGTCAATAACACCACTCTCTCCAATGGCTCCATGGAATCATTGTTGTTGTTTTTGTTTTAAGAACCCTTCTCTTCCTATTTGTTTTTTTACTTATGTGCAAATGTTTACAATTATGACCACAACTTCTGACTCACCCTACAATCTTGATATTGCTATGCTGCTTTGTAAAACAAAACAAAAAATTCCACACATACAAAAAACCCCCCAACAAAACACTAAAATAAAAATGGCAATAAATAAATACCTATCAATGATAACCTTAAATATGAATGGATTAAATGCTCTAGCCAAAAGATATAGGGTGATTGAATAGATAAGAAAACATGATTCGTGTATATGCTGTCTACAAGAACAAAAGATACTGGGACACACAGACTGAGAGTGAAGGGATGTAAAAATATATTCCATGCAAATGGAAAGGGGGGGAAAGCTGCAGAAGCAATACTCATATCAGACAAAATAGATTTCAAAACAAGGGCCATAACAAAAGACAAAGAAAGCCACTTTTTAATACTGAAGGGAATGATTCAACAAGAAAATATAACCCTTGTAAAGATATATGTACCCAATATAAAAGTACCCAAGTACATTAAAAAACTCTTGATGGACTTTAAGGGAGAAATTGACAGCAAACAGTCATAGTAGGGGGACTTAAACACCCCACTGACATCACTGAATAGATCTTCCAGGAAAAAAAGTTAACAAGGAAACAGGTCTTAAATGACACTAGATCAGGCTTCCACAGTATGGCCGGCGACATTAGCTAGCGCTCGCTCATCTCGCTCTCTAACGGGGAAACAGCGGACTACAAGAGACCGAACTGTATCTGCCTCTATTTCCAACAGACTCACGTTCAACTTTTCGCTCACACACACACACACACACACACACACACACACACACACACACACAAAAGCCGGGAAAATTTTATTAATTCTTTTTTTTAAGTTAATATAAAATTGTAGCAAAAAAAAAAGGGGGGGGGCGGAACCTGAAACAGCTGGAACAATCCGCAACAGCGGCGGGAGAAAGAGATTTAATTTAGTTGATTTTCTGTGGTTGTTGGTTGTTCGCTAGTCTCACGGTGATGGAAGCTGCACATTTTTTCGAAGGGACCGAGAAGCTACTGGAGGTTTGGTTCTCCAAGCAGCAGCCCGACGCAAGTCAAGGATCTGGGGATCTTCGCACCATCCCGAGATCCGAGTGGGACATACTTTTGAAGGATGTGCAATGTTCAATCATAAGTGTGACAAAAACTGACAAGCAGGAAGCTTATGCACTCAGTGAGAGTAGCATGTTTGTCTCCAAGAGACGTTTCATTTTGAAGACATGTGGTACCGCCCTCTTGCTGAAAGCACTGGTTCCCCTTTTGAAACTTGCTAGGGATTACAGTGGGTTTGACTCAAGAATTTCATGAAGCCTTCTCACCAAGGGTACCCACACCGGAATTTCCAGGAAGAAATTGAGTTTCTTAATGCAATTTTCCCAAATGGAGCAGCATATTGTATGGGACGTATGAATTCTGACTGTTGGTACTTGTATACTTTGGATTTCCCAGAGAGTAGGGTAATCAGTCAGCCAGATCAAACCCTGGAAATTCTGATGAGTGAGCTTGACCCAGCAGTTATGGACCAGTTCTACATGAAAGATGGTGTTACTGCAAAGGATGTCACTCGTGAGAGTGGAATTCGTGACCTGATACCAGGTTCTGTCATTGATGCCACAATGTTCAATCCTTGTGGGTATTCGATGAATGGCATGAAATCGGATGGAACTTATTGGACAATTCACATCACTCCAGAACCAGAATTTTCTTATGTTAGCTTTGAAACGAACTTAAGTCAGACCTCCTATGATGACCTGATCAGGAAAGTTGTGGAAGTCTTCAAGCCAGGAAAATTTGTGACCACCTTGTTTGTAAACCAGAGTTCTAAATGTCGCACAGTGCTTTCTTCACCCCAGAAGATTGAAGGTTTTAAACGTCTTGATTGCCAGAGTGCTATGTTCAATGATTACAACTTTGTTTTTACCAGTTTTGCTAAGAAGCAGCAATAGCAGCAGAGTTGATTAACAAAAATGAAGAAAAAACGCAAAAAGGAAGCACTCGTAAAAGAGGGTGGTGGCTGCTTTTTAGATGTTGGTACCAGGGGCCGTGCTTTCTATAACCACCACCTTGTAGTTGCAGAAAGCCCTAGATGTAATGATAGTGTAATCATTTTGAATTGTATGCATTATTATATCAAGGAGTTAGATATCTTGCATGAATGCTCTCTTCTGTGTTTAGGCATCCTATGCCACTCTTGCTGTCAAATTGAAGTGCATGTAGAAAAAACCTTTTACTATATGAAACTTTGCAACACTTATGACAATTCAATTTGGTTTATGCACAGTGAAACATTTCTCCAGGTATCCTCCAAAATTCCCCACAGACAAGGCTTTCGTCCTCATTAGGTGTTGGCCTCAGCCTAACCATTCGGGACTGTTCTATTAAATTGCTGCCAGGATGTTACATCCAGTTACCTCCAATTTCTAGAACATATTCTCTACTAATGTCATTGAAAATAATTTCTACTTCATTCAGATGTTTTTTGCAATGGCAATTAAAGTTTTTCTTCCACGAAAAAAAAATGACACTAGATCAGGTGGATCCAACCAATATTTACAGAACATTTCACCCCAAAGCAACAGAATATACATTCTTCTCAAGTGCACATGGAACATTCTCAAAGATAGACCACATGTCACACGTTAGGGCACAAAACAAGTCTATGCAAATTCAAGAAGATTGATATAATACTAAGCATCTTCTCAGATCACAATGGCATAAAATTAGAAATCAACTACCACACACACACACACACACACACACACACACACACACATACACAAATACACACACAGAAATCAACTACAATAAAAAAATACTCAAAAACACTCAAATACATGGAGACTAAATAGCATGTTGTTAAACAATAAGTGAGATCAAGTAAAAAAAAACTTCCTGGAAATAAGTGAAAATTAATACAAAACCACCCAAAACCTATGGGACATGGCAAAAGCAGTCCTGAGAGGGAAGTTCATAGCATGACAGGCCTACCTCAAGAAACAAAAAGAGAGACTAATAAAATATCTAACCCTAAAAACTAAATGAATTTGATCCAAAACCGATTTGGCTCAGTGGATAGAGCATCGGCCTACAGACTGAAAGGTCCTGGGTTTGATTCCAGTCAAGGTCATGTACCTTGGTTGCGGGCACATCCCCAGTAGGGGGTATGCAAGAGGCAGCTGATCTATGTTTCCCTCTCATTGATGTTTCTGGCTTTCTATCCATCTCCCTTCCTCTCTGTAAAAAATCAATAAAAAATATATTTTAAAAAATTAAATGAATTAGAAAGGAATAGCAAGCCTGGTCAGTGTTGCTCAATGATTGAGCATTGACCTATGAACCAGGAGGTCACAGTTTGATTCCTGATCAGGGGATATGCAAGAGGCAGCCAATCAATGATTCTCTCTCATCATTGATGTTTTTATCCCTCTCTCCCTCTCCCTTCTTCATATATATATATATATATATATATATATATATATATATGCAAGAAAATACCAGAGGAAGTAGAAGAAAGGAAATAATAAAAATCAGAGTGGGAATAAATTACATAGAGAGTAATAAAACAGTACAAAAAGTACCAATAAATCCAAGAGCTGGTTCTTTGAAAAGATAAACATGACTGATGGACCTCTAGCCGGACTTATCAAGCAACAAAGACCCAAATAAATAAAAATAAACATGAAAGAGGTAATACAACAATGGACACCACAGAAATACAAAGGATTGTTAGCAAATACTGTAATAACTATATGCCAACAAACTGAACAACCTGGGTGAAATGGAAAAATTCCTAGAAACATATAATCTTCCAAAACTCAACCAGGAAGAATCAGAAAACCTGAGCAGACCAATAACAACTGATGAAATTGAAGCAGTCATCTGAAAACTTCTAGCAAGCAAAAGTCCTGGACTGGATAGATTTACAGGTGAATTTTACCAAAAAAAAACCTACAGTCAACATAATATTCATTGGGCAAAAACTAAAAGCATTTCCTTTAAGAACAGAACAAGACAAGATTGTTATCACCACTTTTATTCAACATAACCACAGCGATCAGACAACAGAAATAAAAGGCATTCAAATTGAAAAGGAGGAAGTAAAACTGTCATTTTTCACAGATAACATGATATTGTACATAGAAAACCCTAAAGACACCACACAAAAAAAACTATTAGACTTAATAAATGAATTTGGTAATGTAGCAGGATACAAAATTAACACCCAGAAATTGATGGCATTTTTATACACCAATAATTAATTCTCAGAAAGAGAAACTAAACAAACAACCCCTTTTACCATTGCAACAAAAAATTAAGATACTTGGGAATAAACTTAACCAAGAAGGTAAAAGACTTATACTCAGAAAACTACAGGATGCTGAAAAAAGAAATAGAAGAAGAAAAACTTGTATGCATGCATATAAGCATAACCAATGGATGCAAGACACTGGGATGGGGGTGAGGATATGTGCTGGGGGGTAGGAAAGGCTGGGGGAAGATCAATTGAGAAAAAAAGGAGACATATGTACTACTATTTGTAATACTTTAAAAATGAAAATAAAGAAATAGAAGAAGATACAAACAAATGGAAGTGTATATGTCATATTCATAGATTAGAAGAATTAACATCATTAAATTGTCTATACTACTCAAAGCAATCTATAGATTCAATGCAATCCATATTAAAATACCAATTGCATACTTCACAGAACTAGAACAAATACTCCAAAAATTCATATGAAACCAAAAAGACCCCAAATAGCCACAACAATCTTGAGAAAGAAGAACAAAGTAGGAGGGATCACAATACAGAATATCAAACTATACTACATAGCCATTACAACCAAGCAGCCTAGTATTGGCACAAGAACAGGCATTTAGACCAGTTAATCAGAACAGAGGTCCCAGAAATTGATCCACACCATTATGGTCAAGAAATATTTGACAAAGGAGGCAAGAACATACAATGGAGTCAAGACAGTCTTTTCAACGAATAAAAAAGAAGAAATCAACGAACCATAAGTGCTAGCAAGGGTGTGGAGAAAGGAAACATTAGTTCACTGCTGGTGGGAATGCAGATTGGTGCAGCCACTATGGAAAACACTATAGAATTTCCTCAAAAAATTAAAAATGGAACTTCCATTTGACCAGCAATCCCTCTTCTTGTAATATATCCTAAAAACCCCAATACACCAATCAGAAAGAATATATGCACCCCTATATTCATAGCAGCATTACGTACAATAGCTAAAATTTGGAAACAGCCCAAGTGCCAATAAGTAGATGAATAGATAAAAAGGCTGTGGGACATTTACACTATGGAATACTATGCAGCTGTAGAAAAAAGGGATCTCTTACCCTTTGGGATAGCATAGATGGACCTGGAAAATATTATACTAAGTGAAATAAGCACTGAAACCAGTTTGGCTCAGTGGATAGAGCGTCAGCCTGCGGACTGAAGGGTCCAGGGTTTGATTCTGATCAAGGGCATGTTGTGGGCACATCCTCACTGCAGGGTGTGCAAGAGGCAGCTGATTGATGTTTCTCTCTCATTGATGTTTCTGACTTTCTATCCCTCTCCCTTCCTCTCTGTAAAAAGTCAATAAAATATATTTTTAAAAAAGTGAAATAAGCCAATCTGAGAAAGACAAATATCACATGATTTCACTTATTTGTGGAATCTACACTAATAAAAGAGAAACATGCAAAATTAACCATACCTCCACTACGTCCACAAGCTACACCCACCAGCCAATCAGGAGCGAATATGCAAATCAACCCAAACAAGATGGCTGTGGCCATGGAGTGAGCAGGAGGCTTGGGTTTCCTCAGCAATGGAGGAAGCCAAGCGTCCTGCCCACTCTGGCTGACCCTGGTCTCTGCTTACAGCTACAAAGTTTCAATTATAGAAGATAAATATATCCCAACAAAAGTGTTGGCAGCCACAGAGCTGGAGAGAGCAAGAGGCTTGAGATGCCCTCAACGATGGAGGAAGCCAAGCTTCCTGCAGCCCTGGCTTTCCCTGGCCTCTACTCAAGGCTACAAAGTTTCAATTATAAAAGATAAATAAATCCCAGATACCAGGGCCTCCACTTGGGTCGCTGGGGGATGTGGCCAGCCTGAAAAATACCACCAGGCAGCCCCATACCCCAAGGGAACCCCCACCCTGATCTGAGATACCCTTCAGGAAAATCAGCTGGTCCCCACCCATGCATCAAGCCTATAAGCTATCTAATAAAAAGTAATATGCAAATTTGCTGTCATTCCAACACACAAGATGGCTGCCCCCATGTGGTCAAAGATGACTGCTTCCATGTGGACAACAGATGGCTGCAACAAGATAGCCAGCAAGGGAGAGCATTTTGGAGGGACTAAGCTTGCAGGAAGGGCAGTTAGGGGTGACCAGTCCTGCAGGGGAGGGCAGTTAGGGGCAAGCAGGCTGACAGAGGAGCAGTTAGGCATAAATCAGGCTGGTAGGGGAATGGTCAGGGGGTGATCAGGCTGGCAGGCAGAAGCAGTTAGGGGCAATCAGGAAGGCAGACAGGTGAGCAGTTGGGAGCCAGCAGTCCTCAGTTGTGAGAGGAATGTCCGACTGCCCAGTAGGATCAGGCCTAAATGGACAGTCAGACATCCCTTGAGGGGTCCCAGATTAGAGAGGGTACAGGCTGGGCTGAGAGACACACACCCTCATGCACGAAGGTCATGCATTGGGCCTCTAGTCTAATGAATAAAATGAATTGACAAACAAAACAAGACCCAAAGCAGGGAGGCATGGAACAGACTGACATATCTCAATGTGGGTTTGGGGGGGATGAGAAGAGATAAACCAAAGAATTTATATACTAACTAAAGGCCTGGTGCATGAAAATTCATGCACTGGAGGCAGGGTCCCCCAGCCTGGCCTGACCCCTCTCACGGTCCAGGAGACCTCAGGGGAGGGAGGCAATTCTGCATTCAGGGGAAGACAATGCCCCCTCACACCTCTGCTGATGCCACTGCCAGCAGTGCAAGCCTCAGCCAGCCCTGGTTACCTGAGCCTCAGTGGCCCTGGGTGGCTGGATGGCTGGGCAGCCACCATCCAAGGCTTATCTGCACCTCGAGCTGGCCCTGAGCCAGCATCTGTGGCTGTGAGGGCTACCATCTTTGAGGGTGGTGGCAGTCAATTAGCATATCCCCTCCTTATTGGCTGTGAGTGCCACCATCTTTGCGATGGCATGAGGGTCAATTAGCATGTTCCCTCTTTATTAGATAGGATATGCATAGCCCACGGACATGGGCAATAGGGTAGTGAAGACCAGGGGGTGGATGGGTAGGGGCTGGGAAGAGGGAGTTAAAAGGAGGGAAATGGGAGATAGCTGTAATACTATCAACAATAAAAATACATCCTATCTAATAAAAGAGTAATATGCAAATTGATCACACCTCTGCTACACCCACAAGCCATGCCCACCAGCCATGCCCACCAGCCAATCAGGAGCAAATATGCAAATAAACCCAACCAAAATGGCTGTGGCCACAGAGAATAGGAGGGAGGCTTGGGTTTCTCTGGTGATGGAGGAAGCCAAGCCTTCTGCCTGCTCTTGCCAGCTCAGGCCTTCGCTTACAGCTACAAAGTTTCAATTATAGAATCCCAACAGAAATGGCAGCAGCCACGAGTGAGCAGGAGGCTTGGCTCTGCTTCAGGCTACAAAGTTTCAATTGTAGAACATAAATAAATCCCAGATACCAGGGGCCTCTGCTTGGGTCACCAGGGGGCCACAGGCCAGCCTGCAAACCATCACAAGCCCCTTACCCAGGCTGTCTCATGCCACAGGGAACCCCCACTCTGATCCGGGACACCCTTCAGGGCAAAGCAGCTGGCCCCCACTTGTGCACCAGGCCTCTATCCTATCTAGTAAAAGAGTAATTTGCAGATTGACCATCACTCCAGCACACAAGGTGGCTGCCCCCATGTGGTCAAAGATCCCACCTCCATGTGCACACAAGATGGCCACCACAAGATGGCCAGCAGGGGAGGGCAGTTGGGAGGAACCAGGTCTGCAAGGGAGGGCAGTTGGGGGCAATCAAGCCTGCAGGAGAGGGCAGTTAGGGGTGAATCAGGCCAGCAGAGGAGGGAAGTTGGGGGTGACCCGGCCTGCAGAGAAGGGCAGTTGTGGGGACCCAGGCCTGCAGGGGAGAGCAGTTGGGGAGTACAAGGCCTGCAGAGGAGGGCAGTTAGGAGTGACCAGGCCTGCAGGGGAGGGAAGTTTGGGGCAAACAGGCTGGCAGGGGAGCACTTAGGCATCAATCAGGCTAGCAGGGGAGTGGTTAGGGGGTGATCAGGCTGGTAGGCAGAAGCGGTTTGGGGCAATCAGGAAGGCAGGCAGGAGCCAGCAGTCCTGGAGCAGTTGGGAGCCAGCAGTCCTGGATTGTGAGAGGGATGTCCGACTGCCTGTTTAGGCCTGATCCCACCAGGCAGTCAGACATCCCTGGAGGGGTCCCAGATTGTAGAGGGTGCAGGCTGGGCTGAAGGACCACCCTTCTGCCCCCCATGCATGAATTTTGTGCCCCTAGCCTCTAGTTTAAAAATTAAAAAATAAAATTCTCCCCCTAGCTGGTTTGATGCGAGAGCTAGAGCATTAGCCTGAGGACTGAAGGGCACCCAGTTTGATTCTGGTCAAGTTGCAGGCTCAATCCCCAGTAAGGTATGTGCAGGAGTCAGTCAATCAATGATTCTCTCTCATCACTGATGTTCCTGTCTCTCTCTTCCTCTCCCTTCCTCTCTGAAATCAATTAAAAATACTTTAAAAAGTAAAGTAAATAAAAAGCTGTAAACATGTGAACTGTCAAATAAGAGAGGAAACTTTATCCCTGTCTCTAAATTGGATAAAAGAGACACCATTGTTTCCAGCCAAACAAAAATTTCTCATGTCCTTCTTTTTGGCAGAGCCCCTCCTCCACATCATTCCTGGTGAATCTTGAATGATTGTGGGAACCATGCCAGAGGTGCTGGATAGCCAAGGCTAATTAGAAAGTGGAGGTCCTTGTTGATAGTACGGCGGATTGCCAAGGCCACTCTGAACATGGGAATCTTAATCAAAATATTCAAGGACTATGTGAAGGTGTGCAGCAAAGTCACTACTTGGAAAGAAGCCTCTTTTGTCTAAATAGTATAATGCATGTTAGCCAGCCAGTGTGCTGGGGAAAAGGCAGGCTCAGAGGATGCAGCTACTGTATGTGCAGGAAAGGCTAGAGAGACTGAAAAAGCTATTGAGGCAGAGAGATCAGGTGCCGCTACTATGTGAGGCAGTGAGTCTAGGGGCAGTGTGCAGCTGCTCAGATAATAGGTGTGGGTACAGAGCTAATGCTACTTTTGTGGGAAAGATGTATTTGTTCACAAGCCAGTGTGCAGCTGCCTGTATGGGACTTTGCTGGGAAGGACTGCTGTGTTTAATGGCTATATGGCCACTGGCTTCTACAATAAAGACTCCTTCTTATGCACCCACACATTCTCATGGCTTTTCCATCTAAGACCCAGTCCCAAGAAGGTCCAAGTCCCCTGGCAGAGGGGCTTGGACCCAACAGTTAGTGCAATGGGTAGGGTTTGAGAGGAAACCTGCCCTGACAGGCGGCGTAGTGGAGCAGAATTCAGAAGAATATACGGACTCATAGCAGCTGTGCTCTGGCTGCTCCGACAGTGACTTAAACCAAGCATGGCACGCCCATCTCTCCTGCTAGAGATGAGTGTGGGTAAGACTATGTGACTGTATCAGCCAGGATGCCTGCAGGAGACCAGCTGCCATCAAATGGAGAAAGAGATTTGTTCAAGCAGTAATGTACAGTGGTGGGGCATGGTGAAGGGACACCAGTAAGGGTAAGCAGCAGGCCCAGCTAAGAGCCAGAAGCTACTACCATTCCTAAACTGGAAGGAACACAAGAGGGAGTGGCTATTAGACCGCAGGCAGAGATTCTGGGATACCACTACGGCCAGCCCACAGTCCAGCAGGGGAATAGATAAAAGGGTTCTATGGAAAGCAACTTCACAGGGTGATCTGATTATAAATTCCTAAGTGGGTAGTCATGTCTCAGGGTGATAACTCCATTAGTGAGAGACTTTACATCAGCTCTGTCCATTGTTCTTGTGCATCCAGGTTAACACACCTTTGAGAGGTCAGAAGTGATGCCCCTCAAAGGCATAGAAAGCCTTAAGAAAGCATAGAATCTTGTTAACTAGCCTGTAATCCCATCTCTGCCTTGCTTTCTCCCGCTTTCAGGTAATCTCCCTTGAGTTTATTCCTCAGTTACAAATGCATAAGAGAAACTGCAAAGCTGTCATTCTTCTGAGCTTTTGAGAGCTTGCTCCCTGGCGCATGTGGCCAGTTTGGCTCAAATAAACTCGTTAAAATCCTCTACAGGTTCAGATGTTTCTTACATGAACATCTACCTGGTGCAGTCAACAGGGTTTTGAAGAAGCCCACCCTGTGGGCCTGGACCCGGAGTTAGAGATAAGCAAGGGCCCATGGTGCCCCACTGGCTCCCTGCTTCGAGTTGGGTGAACTTGGGGGGTTTCTCTCAGAACTGTGGGCCCCCTTGCTTTCAATAGCAGGCCATGGCTATACTTGAGCTGTTCTTAGATAATCCTCGAGGGGGGTAAGGGTTGCGATGAAAAAATAAATAAAAGATTGAAAATAGCAAGTGCTCAAATTTAAGAGCAACTGGACTGGGAACTCTGAGGGCAGGACCGGGGCTCTCATGGTTACACTGTGTCCCACTGCCAGGCAGTTCAGGGCCTGGCACAGAGTAGGAACTCGGTAGATGCCCATTAAATAAATTAATTAAATACTTTCAGAGGACGTTTCTGGGTGATGGCTGGGGTCCCTTTAACCTAGATATTGTTGATCTTTCATCCCTAGAATTTCTGACTCAGTAGGACTGGGCGGGGCTCAGAAACTGCATTTCTAGGGAGTCCCCAGGGGGTGCTGATGCTACTGATTCAGGGACCACACTTTAAGGACCACTGTTTCCAAGCCACACAGTTATGGCAGCCCTGGAGGATCATGTTAATCCCACTGAAATAACCCCATGCAGTGGCATTATTGGAGAAGTGTGATTACTGAGTGCTGATGAGCCAGCATGAACTTAAGCATTGATCTGAATATTTTCCTATACTTATGCAACACACAGCATTTTTCCTTTAAATTGTGAGCCACCTATAATGTCTATGCTCAGGTGCTACCCTGATTGAGACTACTACTTTCTTTTTTCTTCTAGTGGCAATTTTACATAGACACCAATTTCACATAGTGGCAGTTTCACAGAGACACCAATCTCCTTTTTTATGGTCTGGTGAAAAATGTCAAATCAAGGATTTTTTTCTTATTATTATATGAGTCAAAATATATCAGGGAATAAAAACAAAACCCAAACCCAGGTATTCTTCCTACTGTATTCCCAGTGTTGTGGAGCAGAGGCGAGTGAATGACCACTGGAGCCCAGACCAAATTAAAATTTAGGGAGCCTTTATTAGCCAGCCTGGAGACTCTGCCATCCTCCAATTGGAGACCAGAGAGCAGCCCCGACCCTTTGTGCAGAACCACTTTTAAGCACATTAACCACAGCCTGTTTTTGCAGAACAAGCAACCTAAGACAAAACAGTTTTTTCCAAGCTACATCAGAGTCATGCCATTGACCATGCCACCCACAGGGTCATCCTGTTCTTCAGAAAGCTGACAGTGTTCTATCTTGCAAGGCCTACGTGCTGGGAAGGGGCCATGAGACCATATCTCAAGTCCTGACCTGGTGTCAGCACTGACCACTCTATCTGGGGCATAGTCCACGGCCTCAGGAGCGCTCAAAAATTCCCACTCTACATTCCCCACTGGTTTTATGTACATGAGTCAAATCTTTGACTCCTTTGGGTCATTGGTGGTGAGGGAGTTATATTCACCCATGAGGCTGGATAAAGTCAGTGGCCTGTTTAAGATAAGGGCTTAAGCCAGGTGTGATGAAGCCATGTCAGGATCCTGTCGACCTTGACTGCTGTGGCGGCGGTCCTTTCCAGGTAGGAGTCAGTCCTTGTGCGGCACATTTCTCTACCCAAACAGAGTCACCAGGGTGGAAGATGGACTGGATCAGAAGTTGGTACTGCTTTCTGAGTGGACTGTAAAGCCCTGTAAGAACTTGGTAACCGATTGGTTATGATTTCAGCTTTTCTAGATTTGGGTTCCACATAAAGCTGGTGAGGTGGGTAGGTCAGGGTTGGATGAGTCACTAGAATCTGTAGAGGCCCCACTGGTTTTAGGCAGCCTCCCGGGCTGCTTTATCTGCAGCCCTTGTCCCCACGAGCTTCTGGGGAGTCCCCCTTGACTCACATAGGTAGAGAGTGTTAGTTGGGCCATCATCCTTGCTCTGCTCATATCTGTCTAACTGTCTAATATATTACCTCAAGGATCCTGGCTCTGAATTCTTTTAGGGAAAATGGACATCGTGGGCTCTTCTAGCTACTTCCTGCTGAGGCGGGTCAGAAGTTTCTCTTAGAGCTAAGAGATCCTTGATGTCTGTCAGAGGGACAATGAGGCCTGGGCACAGAAGGAGGTGGGCTTATGATGACCTGGCAGAGACAAACTGTAACAAATGGTATGGAGTGGAAGGGAAAGAAAACCTTTCAGTTTTAATAACTTCCATTGAAATAGAGTTTTTCTCCTCAAAATTACCCCTATGTTTATCAAAAGAGCCAAATTAAGACTAATTTATCTATTGTATTTAATTTGGCCTGATTGTTTGCATAAATATAACAAGAATGGCAACTGACTACCTTTGCTGGAAATTCATGATTGAATCTTAATGTGCTCCAGAGGGCCAGGAAGCCAAGCCATCCAGCTGCCACCAGGCCTGCCTGCAGTATCTGCTGATTTAGGTGAAGTCCTCACCTGTAATGGCTCTACCTGGGCCCATGCCCTAGGCTTTAAGGCCTATCTCAGCCCTCCTACTCGTCATGGCTCAGAGTGTATAGGGGTCCCGCAGGGATGCAGAGGCACCCTTATTGCTCCCCTTCTACTCTGACCAACCGCCAGTGATGGTAGGGCATGGGCCTGATGCTCCGCCACCAGCTATTTTCAGGGGGCTACCAAGCAGGATACCAGACTTTCTCCATGGCACTCTTATTGGCTTCAAATCTTCAGAGTTCAGGCAGGGATCTTTAAAACATGATACTCCAGTCAAAGTTTCTGGTTAATAAAACCACTCTTGGAGACCAGTCTTATTGAATTTATGCAAAGAACTGTATTGCCGTGGTTTGTTTATTATTGTCAAATTTCGGAGGAATTGTAAAAGGAGAAAAACACACTGACCTATTTTAAGATAGAATTTTCCTTGCCAGTCCTCTTTATGGACTTTCCAAAGTAATATTTTCTGAAATTATTTACTCTTTCTGGCTTACTGGCCTGTATTATTTGATTTCTTTTTGACATATCTCTTCTCCTTCTTATCACATACACAATCACCTTTATAAACACTTCCAAATTAGCCTTCAAACCTTCTTTCTATGTCCCTTTAAAAATGCATAACCATGCTCAGACCTTCTACTCAGTATTCCTTATTCTTTGAAACCTCAATCCTTTAATGATTCTTAAATAGTAAACAGCCAGGATTTCTTAGATTAACATTTATGACTTAGACCTTCTGTGATAAAACTAATTGTCAGCCTTAAAAATGTATCTTAAAGTTCCTTTGTTGAATATTCCACTACCCGCCCAAGAAGTACCCAGCTTGTAAATGGGAGCAGAGACCAGATCCACTGTTTTGCCAGCATAGTTCAGATAAGCAAGAAACCAAGGACGCCAGCAGAGCAGGTTGTAGCCAGCAAAATCAACAAAAACCTCTCTCCCTGCTCTCCCCGCCAGTGTGCGCCACCCCCTTTCTGCATTAACCATCTACTCTGTCCTTAGCAGGGGAAATAAGGCAAGCGGTCTGAGATCCTGTATAACCAGGCTTTTTACACTTAAGGAAGAGCGTCTTTCTTCTAAGGTCCTAGGGATCTCAAATCCTCTTTCTCCTTTACCACTTCTGATATCTCTAACCATCCCCTGTCCCCCAGTCTAGGGCTCCTCTATCTAAGCAGGCTGAGAGTGAATTCTGCCACTTCCACCCTTTCTCACACCTGCTCTGGAGCAGTGTTCAGCTCTCTTTCTCCCCCCAGAGAGGACTCACTGTAAATCTATCAGGAGGGGCAGACATGCAGTCTCTGGACCATATGATTTCTGTTGCTAGGAGGGCCCTGAAAAATTCAGTCTATTAAACAGTTAGTTATGACTAATCTTAACCCAACAAGCCTTTGTTTAAACTTCTCTGGATTGGCAACCTTCATAAATTAACCTAGAATTTCAAAATTTTAAACTAACACAGTAAGATTATAAACCAAGGAAAAGCAATTTAAAGTTCTCTGCTGTTTTCCCTCTAAAGCAGGGTTTGCCACTATCTTTAGACAAACTAAACAACAGAAAGAGATAACAAATACTCTCATGTGTACAGCCAGACAGCACAAAGTAGCTTTCACTTCCCACAGACTTTGACACTTACATTTATACACCAGACGTCTGAGTTTTTGACTTCTGGGGAGGTGATCAAGATCCCCCTTCCATTCACTGGGATATGGGAAAGTTGGCCATTCCTGCTCACAAAATTTCTGTAAATCAAAAGCATTAACGGAGGCTCTGTGATCATCTGCTTACCCGCTTGAATTCCTGAAAATTTTTTCAAAAAACTTGCAGGGGGTAGTACAGACAACATGAAGCAGACTGACCCATTCTAATGATAGAGACAATTAGACCACAGTAACACAGAATAACAAAGACAATAACAACCAACTGAGGATCACCAGGCACCGTCGTGCACAGGGATCTGGTCTCGGAAGTAGCGCTGCGTCCAGCCTTCCAGAGACCCCCAGATGGGTGCCCACAGAACCAGAAACAAATTTCTTACCAGTAAGAACCAGATCCAGGTGGCTCCAATCAGAGTCAATCAGGAAATTTAGCAGGCGGGGTCTCCAACCTCTACCAGTCCGGGGCTGAGGAATGTCCCTCTCAGAGCCTCTCTCCCCCTGGTTTGGGAGTTTGGGGACCCCCGGTGGGCTCCGGTACAGGACCCCAGTCCAAGGCTGGTGCATCTCGCCTGGGGCATCTCCCAAATGTTGTGGATGTGGAGGTGAGTGAATGACCCTGGAGCCCAGACCAAATTAAAATTTAGGGAGCTTTATTAGCCAGCCTGGAGACTGCTCTGCCATCCTCCAATTGGAGACCAGAGAGCAGCCCTGACCCTTTGTGCAAGACCACTTTTAAGCACATTAACCACATCTTGTTTTTGCAGAACAAGCAACTTAAGACAACACAGGTTTTCCCAAGCTGCATCAGAGTCATGGCATTGACCATGCCACCCACAGGGTCATCCTGTTCTTCAGAAAGCTGACAGTGTTCTATCTTGCAAGGCCTACATGCTGGGAAGGGGCCATGAGACCACATCTCAAGGCCTGACCTGGTGTCAGCACTGACCACTCTATCTGGGGCATAGTCCACGGCCTCAGGAGTGCTCAAAAATTCCCACTCTACAACACCCAGAGTCCTTTGCAATACCTCTGTTATGCCTCTGTTTATATTGTGTCCAAACGTATTGATTTACCATCTGACTTTCTCAAGGGCTCATGGGTTTGTAAAGGGCAGGCATTCTTCCATTTGAAGAAAAAAATGTGTAAACTGGAGTTATTTATTTTTCTACGATTTGTCCCATTTGTGTTAATAAGCAGCGAGGAAATTGCTTTGGAATGAACATGCTGTGTGTGTCCTCACATGGACATGTCAGTGTATTCTTGAGTTTGAGATCTCATGGGGTGTAGGTGGGGGGAGTGGTTGGGGCTGGGGCTTGTGGGGGATGGTGGCGGTGTGTTTCTGTGGGGAGACGTGGTCTGGGGCTGTGTTTCCTGGGACTATGTATTGAGCATGTGTCTACACACAATGAGTAGTCACCAATGAAATATGGTGGCCATCAGTCGCTGACTGTGAAGGAATGAACCTCCCCCTGCCCATGTGTGTGTGCCTGGATTGGGGGTGCTGTGATCTGCTGTGGCCCAACTGGGTCCCTATGTTCCTGTCCCTGGGTCTGCCTCCCTCTCCGGGTCTCCTTGCTGACCTACGTCGCCATCTGTCTGAAGCCTATGGCCCTCCTGGGCAGGGGGAAGCCTCAGGAAACCTGGGTCCAAGGTCCAAGCGAGCTGTACTTACCAAGTCTCCATCCTGAGTCTGGGCCCCTGCAGAGCTGGGAGGGTAGGGCCTTCTGTGTCCTTGAGGTCAAGGACCCTGGGAAGGTAGCAGCTGGAGATTAGAATTTCACAGGGTCCTCCGAAGGAAAAGAGGGAGAAGGATCTAGAATCTGGTCTGGGGCAGGTCCAGGGTCGCCAAATCATTATAAGAATACTCATAATAGCTCCTATATATCTTTTAAATATATTTTATTGGTTTCAGAGAAGAAGGGAGAGGGAGAGAGAGATAGAAACATCAATGATGAGAGAGAATCATTGAGTTGGCTGCCTCCTTGCACACCCTCTACTAGTGATCAAGCCCGAAACTCAGTCTGTGCCCTGCAGGAATCAAAACTCTTCAGTCCGCAGGTGACACTCTACCCACTGAGCCAAACTGGCTAGGGCAATAGCTCCTATTTATAAGAACTACCATGTGCTGGGCACTATATTTAATGCTTTATAGATTTAACTAGAGGCCTAGTGCACAAAATTCATGCACTGGGTAGGGGTCCCTCAGCCCGGATTGTGAGAGAGCGCATGCCAGGCGAAGGACACCACGGTGCATGATCCGGGCAGGTAGGGACATGGGAAGTCGGTTCAGCCAGATGTGAGAGAGGGCACATGCCCATGTGATAGAGGGCATGTCAGCCTCTCCCGCTCAGTCCCAATTGGCTGGAACCAGCAGCAAGCTAACTACAGATGGGAGGTCCATCCCATGGTGATCAGTGACATCATAGTGATTGGTTGATTCAGTTGCCTGTTGGCCCCCTACTGGTCAGTGCAAGTTCTAGTGAGTGGTTAAGCAGCCTTAGCATTCATTAGCATATTACACTTTGACTGGTTGAATGCCCAACCAGACGACCAGACACTTAGCATTTTAGGCTTTTATTATACATGATTTATGCTGTTATCGTATTCAACAATACATATTAAGTACTTTTTAGTGTTACATTTATAAATAACAATTATGCGGATTATACATGTTTATGAATGTTTTATTATCTATCCAATAAGAGAATAATATGCAAATTTACCGTGCCTCCCATTAAGCCACGCCCGCAGCCACGCCCACCAGCCAATCAGGATGAGATTAAGCAAATAAACCCCAACCAAGATGGCTGTCACCACTGAGAGCCAGGAGGGAGGCTTGAGTTTCCCCAGCAACAGAGGAAGCCAGCTTTCTGCCTGCCATTGCTCGCCTAGGCCTCCTCTCAATGCTACAAAGTTTCAATGATAAAAGATCAGAACAGAATGGTGGCAGCCAACAGAGCTGGAGAGAGCAGAGGTTTAGGTTGCCCAGAACGATGGAAGGAAAGCATGGCTTCTGCAGCCCTAGGGCCTAGGCCTCCAATCTAGGCTACAAAGTTTCGAACAGAAATGGCTGAGCCGGAGCAAGGAGAAGGACTTGGATCCGCACTAGGCTACAAGTTTCAATTGTAGAACATTAAATTAATCCCAGATCCCAGGGCCCCTACTTGGGTCACTGGGGGGCATGGCCAGCCCTGCAAAATCCACCACAGGCCCCTCGCCCAGGCTGCCCCTCACTAAGGGAACCCCCACCTGATCCAGGATACCCTTCAGGGCAAAACCAGCCGGACTCCAACCATGCATCAGGCTTCTATCCTATCTAATAAAAGAGTAATACACAGATTGACCATCACTCCAACACACGAGAGGGCTGCCCCCATGTGGTCCAAAGATCCCCGCCCCCTCATGTGGACACAGATGGCCATCACAAGAGGGCCAGCAGGGGAGGGCAGTTGGGAGGCACCAGGCCTGCAAAGGGAGGGCAGTGAGGGCGATCAAACCTGCAGTGGGGGCAGTTAGGAGGTGACCGACGTCAGAGGAGGAAGATGGGGGCAAACAGGATGGCAGGGGAGCAGATAGACAACAATTAGGCTGGCAGGATAGTGGTTAGGGGGTGATCAGGCTGGCAGCAGAAGCGGGGTTAGGGGGCAGGGAGGCAGGCAGGCGAGCAGTTTGGAGCCAGCAGTCCTGGATTGTGAGAAGAATGTCTGACTGCCCGTTAAGGCCCAATTCTGTAGGATCGGGCCTAAAAGAGCAGTTGGAAATCCCTCGAGGCGTCCCAGATTAGAGAATGTGCAGGCTGGCTGAGGGACACCCCCTCCCTCCCCCGTGCATGAATTTTGTGCACTGGGCCTCTAGTATTAGATATAAATTGCTTTAATAGAAAGTAATTTCACATAATCATATTCTACTTCTATTATCATTTTCTATTGAAGGTGGGAGGAAACTGAAACTCAGAGAAGGTGAGTTCACAATGTCACTCAGCAAGCACTGCTACTCAGCAAGGTGTCAGAGCCAAAATTTGATCTCACTTCTGTGTTCCAGCTTTTGGCTTTTAATCACTAGCCAAGGTGGCAGACAGCGTCTGAAGTGGCCAGGAAGGAGGGAGTCATAGCTGAGCGGCTGGATAACAGCTAATCACCGCAGGGGTTGTGTTGTGCTGGTTTACATTTTTTGAGACCTTATTGTGTGCCAGGCTTTCATGACAATGATGATGCCACATGCTCCGATGGCACTTAGTGGGCTCGACTGTAAGTGCTGTTATATGGATTGGCCCACTTACTCCTCACACCGCGCTCTGAGGGGACACCACCATTGTCCCCGTGGGGCTCGTGGTGGGAGCTTGTGCGGAAGCTCATGGAGGAGCTGGAGTCAGTGCCCGGCTGCTCCTTTCACTCTTAAACTTCCTGTTGTCCCTTAAAGTCTTCACAGCAGTCCTGTAGCGTAGGAAGAGTTATTACCATTTTACAGATGAGGAGACTGAGGCCCAGACTTGCCACTCACCACCCGAACACAGACTTGAAACAATTGCCTGAGCGGCTCACCCACCCTCGACCCGGTTCCTTCTCTGGCAGGAGACCAGGAATGTCAAAGAGCCCTCTTGAAGGCCCCGGGCCCTGTCCATCCTGAGACCCCAGGCTTCCGCCTCCCCTTCCTGCTTTGCTCCCTACTTTTCCTTTGAATACAAGGTGCTGGTAGGCCAGGTTACAGCATCGCAGGCAAAAAACAAGGACAGGCTACACGGGGGCCAAACAGGAGTCAGCAAAGAGGAGGCCCATGCGCTGGATCCAGAAGTATGATGGGATCATCCTTCCCGGCAAAAAATTCCCTGTCTACACAGAAGGCGAAGGAACTATTTTCAGCAAAGTGTGCTGACTGGAATAGCACTCATGGTGTAGTACAAGAATTGTCTCTTCTGTTGCATTAAACTTTTGTTTTTGTTTGTTTGTTTGTTGCTAACAAAAGTTTAAGATTTTTCTACAATTCCATAGATCCTATTGATTTTATAGATCAAGATCTCCCAACCTCGTGGGAAATCGATCTCTAGGGAGTGGAGTGGGAGTGGGGTGGCAGCCCTCTCTGCCCCTCCCATCCCCTCCTAGGCTTATCCTTCTGGGTTAAGGGGCTGTTTAATGTCTTGTCAATTGCAAGCACCTTTATATTTTTATAAAAATATATATTTTTATGATTTCAGAGAGAAAAGGAGGGGAGAGGTAGATAGAGCAATCCATGTTGAGAGAATCATTGATGGCTGCCCTCTGCATGCCCCACATGGGGATTGAGCCCACAACCCAGGCATGTGCCCCTTGACCGGAATCGAACCTGAGACCCTTCAATCCACAGCCGATGCTCTATCCACCGAGCCCAAACCAGCTAGGGCTCTTTACCTTTCAGCTATTTTCCCTCAGACTTTGCATACCTGCCCTTGCAATGTGTTGTGTGGTGTGTTTTCAAAATTGCTTTTCTAGAGAGAGAGAAGGGAAAGGAGAGAGAAGAAGAGAAAACATAGATGTGGCAGCAAACATAGAGTGGCTACCTCCTGCATGCCCCCTACAGGGGATTGAACCTACAACCCCACAGTTTCCACCCCCCCCCTCCCCCACATGTGCCCTGTCAGAGATGGAACCAGCATCTTTCCCTGCACTGGACCAGCCCCAACCAACTGAGCCACACCCACCAGGGGGGCTGCAGTAGTTTTCGTTTTGTGCTTTTAAAAATAGACGTCTCTACTGATTTCAGACAGGAAAGGAGAGAGAGAGAAGACAGAAACGTCAATGGTGAGCGCGAGTCATTCGCTGACTGGCTGGCTGACTTCTGCAGGCCCTCGGCCGGCACCCTCGTGTGCCCTGACCTGGAACCCAGCTGTGGCCCTGGCTGATGGTGCGGCCACACGGCCGGGCTCAGTGGCTGTAAGCGTTACACAACGGGCCTGTCTCAGACTCACAGGCTCTGGTTCCTGAACTTGGCCAGGAAGACCTCCCGCTCCCGAGTGAGGGAGCTTTTCCCTGTCCCTACTCCTCCACCCCCTCTCCCAATCTCCAGCTTCTGCTTTCCCAAGGTCTTGTGACCTGCCCCGCCTGAAGGCCGAGTCCGTCCTCCCCCACACCCCCACACCCCGCTCAGCCTCTCCTGTTGAAGGAGGTGGGGTGGGGTGCTTCATTCCTGATCAGTGTTTAGGAGCTCTCCCTGCCTAACCTATCAACCCTGCTCCCCTCTGTGCTGCAAGGGACCGACCCGCAAAGTCCTGTGCATTGACTTCCTGTATAACCTTGCTTGCCACACAGACTCCTAAGCTGCTGGGTTTCATAGGAACATGTCCATCTTGTATTTCTCCTTGTCGGTTTGCGACCTGGACTAGGAAGGTTTCCCTGCTCCCTCTCCCCCTCCTTTACAGGGTCCTAATCTCGCAGCTTGTCCCTTCCCACAGTCAGGAGCATAAAAGCGTGCAGGGGCGCGGCCCTGCAGCATCGCCATGTCCCCGCTGTGCCCACTGCTGCTGGCCCTGGCCCTGGTGGCCACCCCGGGTGTCCGAGGCGCCTGCCCGGCAGCTGCTGACCTCAAGAACCCCAATGGGACACGGACGTGCGCCAAGGTCTATGACAAGAGCGACCCATATTATGAGAACTGCTGCCAAGGCGCCGAGCTATCTATAGAGCCAGACACAGACCTGCCCTTCCTGCCCTCCGACTGGAGGAACGTCATCTCCTCACTCGTCGTGGCCCCGCGCTGTGAGCTCACCGTGTGGTCCCGCGGAGGAAAGGGTGGCAAAACTCGCAAGTTCAAGACAGGCACCTACCCTCGCCTTGAAGAGTACCGCCGGGGCATCTTTGGCCACTGGTCCAACGCCATCGCCTCCATCTACTGCAGGTGCCCTCCTGCCCCCCTCTGCCTACCAGTGCACATCCGCTTCCAGAGCACAGAACCCACCCCCACCACACCCCCAGCCCCAGTTTGCCCAGACCCCTGAGTCCCTGACCCAAATTGGAAACCCCTGGATCCGGTCCTGAAGGTTCCCCTTCTCGCCCACATCCCCTCCTCTAAGCCCACGCCCCTTGGATCTCTCAGACCAGTTCTGGGATTCTCAGACTCAGAAGTGACCCAACACCCACTCCATTTAGGGAGCACCCCCCCCACCTTCCTGAGCCCCCACCTGCCTACCCACAGCTGCACTCTCCAGGGGGGCCACTAACTCCTCAGTTGCCCAGCCTAGCTTGGGGATGGGGAGCCACCCACCCCCTCACCGTGGAGTCCCCAAAACCAAAGCCAGTCCTTCCCGCTCCCCAGATCATCAGATCTCAGAGCTGCCTCGGGCCTCCCAGACTCTACAACTGACCCAGACCTCACAACCCCAGAACCAATCCTGGGGACACCTGTCTGGCCCTTATGCTCCCTAACCACCCACACCCTCTAGGATAGCCTCAACACCAGGACCCGGGTCCAGGCTCCCCTGGTAAGGTTCTGAGCATTTGGAGGCCCTGAGCCCACCCTGCACTCACATATGCAAACCCACGGACTTGGGCCCCTAAATCTAGCCATAGTAGCCTGTGATCCACCACACCTGCCCACCCCGCAAGAGCTCCAAGAGCCCCTGCTTCTGAAGTGGGAGGCCAGCCCGGCCCACACCTTATCTCAGGCTCCAGAGCTCCACAAGCCCTGGATCTTTGAGCCCCTGGCACCTCCTGGTGATAAGTTTTTATTCTGTTGCAGGTGCAACTGATGCCTTAGAGGTCCCTCATCTCCAGCCCCTACAGAATGAGGAGCCCCTCACCCGGCCTTGTCCCTGGGGCCTGCTGAAGGCCCCAAGACCCAAAAGGAGAGAGCTTTCTGCCTGCTCCCTTCCCACCCTGCCTTCCCTGCAATACAGTCCTTATGCAGTTGCCCCTGTCTGCCATCTGCTTGTGCTTGGGACCCAAGTCCACACAGGACGGGGGTGGGATGGGGAGACAGCAGGTGGTCATGCCAGGATCAGCCCTACCTGGGGCAGTGCTGTGACTGGGGACACACCCATGGGTTCCGACAAGGATTTAGGTGTGCACAAAAACACGTTTCTATAGGAAGCATGTGTGGCATGCCATGGTACCACTGCTGATACTTACACATCGACTGCTTCCCAGACCTTTTGGGACATAGCCCTTCCCTGAGTGACCCCCAGCTGCTCTGGCCTGCCAGGGACCCCCAGACTCAGGATTCATGCATGAGACAGCAGGAGGCCTTCAAGACCAGCCCAGCTAGGCCAGGGTCTGGTGTGAGATCTAGGGACTCAGAGCGGGACTTACCGGATTGTTCAAACTTCAACCCTCCCCTCCCTACAGATGGAAGAAACTTTAGTGCAAATTTGCATATTTCTGCAATGTTGAATTTGCAACCTATCCCAACCCCCACCCCCAGGGATGGGGCCCCCTTGATGGATATCTGGGTTAGAGGGCTCTTAGGAGAGCTTAAAGAAGAGAACTGAGACTCATTGGGGGGAGGAAAGGTATGAGACTGCTCAGGGGAAAAGGACAAACTTGGGGTTGGATGGAAGAGGAGTATTTGGGGAGTTTTTTGAGAGATAAGAAAATGTGAGGGAAAGAGTAGGTGGAGATGCTAAGAGACATAAGTTGGGGGTATGTGAAGAAATCAGTGGTCAAGAGACGTGGGAGTGGAGGATGGTCTGAGTGTTGGGGGATCACTGAGCTGAGGGTGTGCAAGTGGACTAGGAAACTCAGTGAAGGGAGCAAAGATGGAAAAGTATGGAGAGTCTTTGGGGCAACAAGTTGATTGGGTTTAGTCAACAAGGATTTATTGAGCACCTTCTATCTGTCAATCACTGCCTCGGAAAGACGGTGGACCCTGCCCTCCTGGAGCCTCGAGAGTGCAGGGGAAATGCCAAGGCATGTGAAGTTCTGGACGGGTGGAAAGTCCGACATTCAGATGAGACGAGGGGTTCAAAAACAGCCAGTCACCCCTGAACTGCAAGGACACGGAGGAGTCAGTCACCCTTGTGCGCCACAGCCTCCAGGCTCCATGCGGTTCTTTGTCTATGTGCAGGATGTGGATCATAACGCACGCCAGGGCCGTACTGGCGGAACACGTGGGTCTCTGTGGCGCAGAGGGTACAGTGAAAGACGTCCTTATCAGGACCCGGGAGCCCTGTCTCCCCCTCCTCCTGTGAGGTCTTGGGTAGTGTCTGGGTTGGCAGATGGGGCTGGGGGTCTCTCCTGGACCCAGCGGCAAGGTGGGCCCCTCCAGAGGCCCGGGGGGCCCACAAGGTGCTTGTGAGATGGACGGTGGTCGGTCGGCTGCCAGCAGCGACGTTGCAGCTATAGGAACACACACGGTCCAGCAGGCTGTCCTCATTCCTGGGGGTGGGGGACCACGCCTTCAGCTGCCACCCAGCCCCAACATCCCGACCCCCAACTTCTTGCCCCAATCACCATTTTAGCACCACTCACTGCACCACCCCCTCCCCTGACGTGCACCGGGCTGGGTGTTGCTGGCAACACAGCAGACCCAGACAGCCTGTTGCCCTGCCCTGTGGGGACTCATTAGTCCAGTGGGGAGGCAGTGACTAGCAGGAGTTGCCAGGACCAGGATGAGGGCCTGTAAGGGAAGGCTTCCAGTGGAGCCATGTGGAACGGACACTCCATGAAGGACAAGGTGAATCGTCATGAGAAAGACAAGCATCTTATGAGGAAAGAATGGCCTTGGGCCTGAACATTTCAAACCTGAAAGTCTCAGAGGAGACACTGGTGGGAGGCTTCAGACCAAAGGATAGGGGGGGGGGGAGGACGGGGCTTGCGCTCTGGGGAGCCCCTGTGTGCACTGGCGGGGTGCAGGCACATACAGTCCCATGACAGTAATGTCAGGCTGCTCATCATCAAGAAGCTCCTCCCACAAGCCCTCGGCAGCAGATCCACTCACTGCGATGGATTGTCACCGTCCAGCTGTGTAGAGAAGGGCACAGGGGAGGCAGGCTGTGGGACTGCTGGCATTTTGAGCATCTCCCAGTCAGCCTTGACCCCAGGGAGCAGGAAACCTGATCACAGTACCCTCCTATCCCAGGGGTATGCAGATATGGCGCTGGGCCCTCACTGGGCACTTTTAGTTCTCGCTTCCCATCACCCTAGCAGCTGGTGAGCATTCTTTTTCGTCTTTTTTTAAAAAAATAGATTCCAGAGATGAAGGGAGAGGGAGAGCAAGATAGAAACATCAATGATGAGTCTACGGCCATACCACCCTGAACGCGCCTGACCTCATCTGACTTTGGAAGCTAAGCAGGTTCGGGCCTGGTTAGTACTTGGACGGGAGAAACATCAATGATGAGAATCATTGATTGCTGCCTCTTGCACACCCCTACTGGGATCAAAGCTTGATACCCACGATGTGCCTTGTCTGGAATCGAAACTGGGATCCCTTTCAATATGCAGGGCCTGCTCTGTCCACTGAGCAGCCACAGCCAGGGCAGGTGATGTGTTCTGAAACCGAGGTCAAGAAGGGAAGTTTGCCCTGCCCAAAACCTCAATACTGCAAAGTGCTCATGAAGCCAGGGTCCCAACCCCGAGTATTCTGTGACTCTGAGCCCCTGAGTTACGCCTTTCTCACCCTATGCACAGAAAGCGGGCTCAGGTTCTTCGGCCTGGGGGACTCGCCTCCTCCCTGGGGAAGAGGCTCAGCAGAGGAACAATATAGCTGCTACTTGTGAACACCTACTATGTGTAAGCCAGGACCTGGCCAAAGCCTGGTGCTGTGTGTGGTAGGTGCATTCTCTGGGCAGGTGACTGACTGTGTTTTGGAAACCGAGGCACAAAAAGGCAAGGTCCTTTCCTTCTGGTCCCACAGCAAGGAAGCTGGAGGAGGGAATCCATCGCAGCAGGCTCCTGGCCACTCCCTGCAGTTGAGCTGCAGCTGCTCAGTCTAATTTACCACCCATGGAAGTTGCCTGCGGGCAGAGGAGCAAAGGGTAGAAAGTGCAGTTGTGTGTGGCACACTACCTGGGGCCCAGCCCCCAAGCACTCACCCAGCGTCTCCAGGGGCTGCAAGTGGGGCCAGTAGGGGGTGCTGGCTCATAAATGTTGATGCTGAAATGGGCAGGTGATACACACCATCAGGTCCTGCTGGACTGCCCTGTCACCTCTCACCAGAACCCTTACACCCGGGGCCCTCTGGAAGGGTAGGTAGGCTGTGCCACCCAGGCCAGACCGGCCGGCAAGGGACGTGGTGGCAGGGCCAGGGGGAGATCCCTGAGAATGTCAGGGGGAGGACCAGGTGCGTTCTGGTGAGGCAGGGAGAGGGGGACAGGGAGGACAAGAAAATGGCACTTAGGTGGAGGGGAGCGGAGGCGGGAGCAGGAGGACAGAGTGAGCGGGGGTGACAAGAGCCCAGAGAGATGGAGGCACACGGCACGAAGGAGATAGGACCAGGGTACGAAGGTGGACAGAGAGCCTCCAGGAGACAGACGAGTACAAATAAACAGAGACCAGAGACACAGAAACGGTAGAGGGGACAAGGAACTGATGGAAAGAAGAGATAGATGGTGTCGGTAACCCCACTTCATGGAAGGAACACTGCAGCATTTTTGGAGTTCGGGGAGCATAGCAGATTTCGTGGAACAGCTGTTTCAGGAAAGCAGCTTCTGTGGGCTGGGTGGCTTGGGGGCTCTTAGTTGACGTGTTGATGGTTCAGGACCTGCTCCTGCATGTCTTTGGGCAGGGAGGAACTATACTGTGGCAGAGATTCATGGCATGGCGAATTGAACCCATTGAATGCATGTCTCCATCAATGGATTCAGCTAAAACTCCACAGATCAAGACTTGGGATTTCTCGGAACCAGGCTAACCATTGGACCTCGGCAGAAGCATTGCTTGATCATCCAACATTTGATAATGTGTATTAAGGAGGGAAATGCAGTGTTGTTGGGTCCCAATTGTATTTCACAGTGTTGATCACAGCAATTCCTCCTCCTACATACTCTGATGCAAGTGACACTGACACTCGGCCATCAAGAGGAAGACTTATTGTTCACCATCCATGGAATCTGGGCCTTGGCAAGACGCTGGACAATAGAACACAGTGTCAAGTTCTGGGGCATAGCCATAAACCAGCCTTCAGATTTCACTTTCCAGTCCTTAAACACTGCTCTGAGGGCAGCCAGCCCCATGTAAAAGTTCACTTACTCAAGACGCTGGTGCTATGAAAAGTCTGTTTCACTGGAGAAGCTAAACATCCCGCTTTGCTCCCAGGAGACAGGTAACCATGTGAGTGAGACACACTGACAGCCAACCCCCACAAGCATTCAGCTCGATCATGTCCCAGATAACATCACTGTGACTCCAGGTGTGACCCAGTGAGAATCATCATCTGAGGATGAACTGGACACTGAGAAAGTTCAGGGCAGGGACAGGTGAGAGGGTTGTGCTAGGCCTTCCCATGGATAAAATTTGCAAACTCTGGGTAAATGGTTTTAGAAAACCCAAACTTATGAAGGCATGGAGAGCAACCAGAAGCAGGCAGAAAACAAGAGGGAGTCCCATTCTTCTTAAGAAGAGGCATCCTGTGAGAATACGTGTGTATGGCTTCTCTCCATACACACGGGTTGCTGTCCATATCGGCAATGGGCAGCTGGAAGCAAGCAGAAAAACCAGTCAATGGACTTAGGTTATCAGACACTTGAGTTTGGGGTGCGAGAGCAGTAGGAAATTTAGATTGAGAGAGCTCATGGAGGATGCCACAGAATGGATGGACCTAATTCAATGTTTGGGGGGGAATAAAGGAAAGCTACAAGGTCAGGATTCTATAGCACTGAACAGTCCCAGCATATTGAATGGCACTGTGAGCGGCTGCTATCATTTCACTATCATTCAGCAGAAAGGAGAAAAAGTGACGAAGATGGGCTTGGCCGTACTTTTAAAGGAACTGCTCATAAGGGTCTCAGAGCATTCCACTCATATGTATCACCAGAGTTAGAGCACAGGTGCAGGGTTTGGCTTGAAGATGTTGTTGCAGTGGACACTCTTGATCAACTTACAAGTCAGGGGTTCTACAAGTAATGGATGGAAGAGGAGAATAAACATAGAGACAAGCTGCTTAGAGTCTCTGCCACTCCTGGCTTGTGGATGGTCTTGTGATTGTGGATGGCTGGGCTATGTGGCGTCCTATTTATGGTCATGAGGGGAGACAGTTCTAACAACTGTGGATGGCGGCATAGCCAGAGACATAGAAGCCTGGATCACTATGACATTACAGTCCCTAAGGCAGCACTGTTCAAATCGTGTGAGCCACACGTGTTATTTAACGTTTTATAGGAGCCCACATTTATTAAGTAAAAAGAATGTGTGAATAATTTCTACCATATACTTTATTTGACCAATGTATCAAATAAATATTATTGTTTCAACATGTAATCAACTCGAAACTTATTATTAGGAGATTTTACAGTGGAATAAAAATTCTGTACAGTCATCCACCTATTTCCTAGCTTTATCCATGGAGAGGGGGTAGAAGCATCAATTTCTGTAGCAATCAGCCACAGACCCAGGATGGTGATTTTTAAAATACTGTCTCCACGAAGAGGAGCCAGAGTCTTGAGAAAGGCTGATTACAAGAGCTCAGCTGGAAAGTCCAAGGTGTAGCCTTGAACTTCTTATTCAGAAAGCAAGGAGGTGCTCAAAGGATGAGGGCACCATGGAAAGGGCTTAGGAGCCATCGTGAAAGGTTTCGTTGGCCTATCTGAGGCCCGTTTGAACATCAAACTGAATTATAGCATTGACATTACAATGCATTGGTTAAAATAAGAATTCTGTTAGTCCTTGGCATTATTTAATCAACTGGCTAATACATGCTTGGACAGAGGGGTAGCATGCTCTTCCTAAGAGTAGTATGCAATACATAATGGAAAAAGAAGGGTGAAGTCATTTGCTTAACTGACTAATATTAAACATTCCAGGCTGTGGGCTCTGACCACCGGATGTCCCCCTCTATTGGAGGTCCCTTCGGACACCATCAATGGATGCTAACAGAATGGGTTGAATTTTGGAGTAAAAGGTATTTGCTTTGTCTCAAAGTCCTTCAATTTAGTATTAAAGCGATAAAAAAAAATAGTTAATTCTACAGTGGAGAACTTGACAGCCCATTAAATAGTTTTTTAAAAGTAAAATTATTCCTGTTGCAGGGTCTATTTATACGTAGTGTTAGCTCAATTCACTAGTACCATTTCAAGTGCGTCCTACATATGGCATGTGGAGCTTCCTATCTAATAAAAGAGAAACTTTGCAAATTGGACAGTTACCTTCTATATACTTGCAGCCAATTAGGATCTATATGCACAAATTAACTCCTACCAGATGGTGGACGGCCCCCTCCACCTCGAGGTGGCCTGGTGGTGCTGAAGCGGTTAGGGTTCCCCTTCCCAGCCCCAGTCCCTGCAGGGGGATCTTAGACCCACCACTAAGCCGGCCATGGTGTCGGCTGGGGGCCGCGTCCCATCGCAGCCACAAACCCGGAGGACACACGTCTGGCCATGGTGGTGCTTGAGGGCAGGTGGGTCGAGATCCACAGCCACTACCCTGGTCCCAAGCCTGGTCAAGGAGGGCACTGGGGGCCGGGTGGGTGGCAATGGCAGCCACAAACCCAGCCCCAAGCCCGACAATGGCCGCTTGGGGGGCTGTTATCTCAACCCACAAACACGGCTCCAAGCCCGGCCATGGTGGTGCTGGGGCTGCAGGGCTGGCAATGGCGTCAGCCACAAACCAAGCCCCAAAGCTGCCCATGGCGGCACTGGGACGGCCGAATCACAGCCCACAAACCTGCCATACCCAGCACATGGTGGCTGAGTGGGGGCACAAGGTTCGCGATTTTTTCATTATGAGGATGTTTATTTCAAATGTGTATAGATCTGCTCTTTTTTATGCTTTCTGCCTATTATAAATAAAGTTCCTTTCTATGGTTTACAGGTATCCTTAATAATAAAAGCCTAAGTGGTGGTAATGCTATGGGTGCCCTCCAACTCACAAGTTGGCTCCCCACACATGCAGGGGGGGATGGCAGGGCTTGGCTTGATGCTGTGTGCATAACATGGGAGCTTGCCTGGTAGTCCTGCTCTTCTGGTATGTGGAGCTGGGAGAGTGGTGGGTCCCCGGCCTCATAAGAGCGATGGCTTGACCTGGGGGTCCCCCAGCTCTGCAAACAAGCTGGCTTGCCGGTGACAGCATGGCTGCCTGGGAGTCCCCTGACTTACATGGATAGGTCTGTGTAGGGGTCCCTCAGTCCCACTTGGCTAGGCTGCCTGAGGAGTCCCTAGGCTCTGTAATGGCGAGGCTTGCCGGGGTCTAGTGTGTCCTGCTCCAGATTCACATGGCACAGAGGCAGGTTCTCGGCTCCTGCTACCTCTTTGGGGCAATTATTTAGGAGTCCCAGAGGGCTGGGTGGGGCCTCCGCCTCTTGGGCGATTCATTAACGGGCTCCTGCATTGTTGGTCTGGCACAGGTCGGGCTGGGGGAGCCCATCCCCCAACATGTGCACAATTTTGTGCACCAAGGCCTCTAGTATTAATTAATGTAGCACCTAATTGGACTCTACTGTCTTGATTTTCTCATCACGTGCATGAAAAATGTTGTTATTAAGAAAACATTCTTTTCATGTGATTTAATATAACAGAAAGCATCCAAGTGATCCAATCACACATACTCAAAAGAAACACAAAGCTCCAATCACACACGTACTGTGGTGGGTGAACAGTGGACCCCAAACGCCAGCAACTCCTCTACTTGTGACTGGCAAAAAGGCCCTCGCTGAGGTATCTGAGCTTTATAGATGTTAAGAGAGAGGTTGTCCTGGATTATAAGTGTGCCCGTATAAAAACCGTGTCCTTAAAAAGCAGAGAACTTTCTCCAGCTGGAGGCAGTAGGGAAATGTGGCGGGAAGGCAGGCAGAGGGATGCCAGGCGCGAGGAAGCATGTGGGACCCTTGTCTGCGGGCTCTGAGATGAGGTTCCAGGGGCTGGGGATGTGGACTGGACGCTTTCTGCGGCGGGGACAGGGACCTCAGTGCTACACACTGCAGGGCGGGAGCAGTATTATGCCACAGCTTGACTGAGCTTGGAGGTGGGCCTTCCCTCCATGGCCTCCTTGAAGAATACCACCAGCCACTCTTGGACTTCAGCCTGTGAGACCCTGGCGGAGAAAGTGCTGAGCCATCCAGCGCTCTCATCTTGGAACTGTGTGATCCTACACTCGTGTGGTTGGAAAGATGATAAGTTCCGGTTACTGGAGTTTGGCGGCGTGAGAAAACTAATGCGCACCAACTATACTCGCAGTCCACAGCAGAGTAATCATCTTTTTATCATTGATTTGAACAATTCTTACAAAAAGTAGAAAAATAAATATTTTATCGGGTTCTGAGTTTTGACTATTCACACACTTCCAATGCATCATAAACAGTTGGTTGGGTGGGCATTAAATTAAGAAAAGTTGGGGATGCATTTAAATAAAACCCAAGATGCTGGGGACATGGTGGCGCGTGACTCAGGGTCACACCACACAGGTCTCCATCAGCGACACATTTCAGGTCGGGCGATGGAGGCGAATGTGGATGTTGACAGAGGCGTCAAGCAGCCCGGGATTCCGTGGACGAGGAAAGGACTGGTAAGTGGCTGGTTCATAATCTGGGCCCCATTGTTGTCCCCCGGAAGATGGTCCTCCCTGTAGCTCACCGCCTTCCTCAGCTCTGGAGGCGTGCAGCCATTGCGGAGGTGGCCCGGGGGGGCCCCTGGGGCCTGCCTGCTGTGGACTGAAGCTGGGACCTGTGGGCATAGGTGGGTGGTTGAACGTGATCAGGGTAGGTCTCAGTCACAGGCGGACATACGGGTGGTCAGAGCCCACAGACATTGGCCTGAGTGCCCAGTGCACTCTCTCAGGCCTGTAGCTTGGTGTGGTTGGGCTCGCAAGCGTGTGAAGGGGTGGTCCAGGATGTCCCCAAGGGTCGAGTTAGCCACGGGCCAGGACCTTCAGTGTCAGGGACCAGCTAGCCTCCTTGCCACATGGCGCTCCCTAATGAGCAAGGGGAGATGACAGATAGGGAGGGCTGCATGTGAGAGAAGAAGGGAGGCCAGTGAGAGTGTGAGGAAGGTCATTGTGAGCAGGTGAGGAGAAGAGGGCAGGGAGACTAGGAATCTGTGTAGGGGAGAGTAAGAGAAGGTGGTTCAACCTGTGTGGGGGCCTCCCCTGGCCACCTAAGAAGACATAGGAGCGGGGCCAATGTGAGGGAGGGCTGGGCCTGGCTCTCCAACTAACCTGCAGCTGCCTCAGGTTCGGGTCCTGGGGATTAGGCGGGAGCTGCAGCTCCAGTTCCTCCGCAGGATGGACTCTTCCTGGAGAGCAAGGGCAGAGGTTCAGCCCACAGGCTGGAGGGCTGGAGGTTTGACCCCTGCAGTGGGGAGGGATGACTAGCACTGGAGCAGGGGGCTAACGTCCAAGGAATGCTAGAAGCATCTTCAGTGCAGAAGAACAAGTGTCTAGCCACGCAGCAAGGGTGGAGGTTCACCAGGAAGGAAGGGTACAGCCCACCTTGAGCCAAAGGGGACTGGACCCACAGAGGGAGGGTTGGAGTTTGCCCACAGGGGTGGGGGTGGAGATGGGGGCAGTTAAGATGGCGGGGGGTGGGGTGACTCAACAAAGGCGTTCCTTGGCCATACTGTAGGATTCTTCTCTTGTGGGGGACAGAGACTTGAATGCGGCCACGTGGCAGCCCCTTGACACCCAGGAAGGTCCTAGGGGATTAGTGTGGGGACAGGAACTGCTCCTGAGCTGGCCTGCACTGTGGCATATCAGCTCAGCCCATCGGGGCCACACCCAGCCATGCTGTGTAGGGAAGGTTGGCCAGATGAGGGGACAGAGAGTCAGGGCTGAGCTGGGGGCCGTGGGGAGTGTGGGTAGCGGGCAATGATATGGAGCTCACCAGCTTATCCTAGGTCTTGGTCTCTGCCCACGTGGGATCCAAGTGTCCTCTCAGAGGCTGTCACCTGGGTTCACTCAGCCTTGTTTGGTTGTCTCTGGCTCAGTCTCCTCTTCCAGTCTAGCGGCTGCTCGGTCTCTGTCCCTAACTTCCGCTCGGCCTGCGATGCAATTCCTCCAGAGCTCCAGGTGCCGCTTTTGGCCGACCCACAGGCAGGCAATCCCAGTGATGTTGGAAAAGGAAAAAACACCTTTCCACTAGGGGAGGCTCAGGATGGGGAAGCACATGCTGGGCGGGGCCTTGAGGCCAGGGCTGGAGCAGCTGGAGTGAAACAGAAAGTGACACACACTCAGGTTCACCCTACAGGAGGTGAGATCCCAACCGAATCTCAGCATAAGGGCAGCCTCAGTCCCCAAGGGGCTTGCCTTTCGCAGGACACCCCTGCAGGGAGAGGGAGGAAGGCCCTCCAGGGGTGTTGCCCCCATGAACTGGAATTCCATGAAGGAGACGTCAGGGAGGGGAGAGATGAAGGGAGAAGGCTGCTGGGGGTTTGACGGGTTGAGGAGAGAAGTCAAGCAAGGACAATGCAGCCCAGAATTAGTGAGGTGACCAGCTCTTCCCGCCCTCCTTTTACAGGTAACCGAGAAAGAAGGGAGGAAGGGAGCTGACAATCATTTTTACTGTCCAGACTCGAGGCACCAGGGATAGGAGTCTCTGCTAGGGACCTGGGGTTGTTGCCCTGGGCTTCGTGGATCCTGCTCAGCTGTGACATATGCCCCTCCATTCATCACCAAGTATTACTCGGCACCCACCATTGTTTCAGGGCCTGCTCAAGGAGCCAGGAACAGAGCATCGACAAATACTACAAACCATAAAACAATAAATTGTTGGAGCTGTTTTAACACAAACAAACACACAATCACTTTACCGGTGTTGATCTTTTAGAGAAGGAGAGGAAGAGAAAGGAGAGGGGTGGCTTAATGTGAAAGTGAACATGTATGTGAGAGGGAAACATTGATCGGGTGGCCTCCGCACATGGGACTGAACCCAAAACCTGGGCTTGTCCTCTGCCAGGAATTGAACCAGCGACCTTTCACAGGGGAGGACGCTCCAACCCTGAGTCACACAGGCCAGGGCTCATGGGCCCTTTTTCTAGTGGGAGTGGGGGGGTGGGGTAGGCATCGTGATTTATTAACATCCGGTAACAGAAAATGAAAGCACAAAGTGATGGTGACAGCAGAGGGTAGGAGGGGACTGTATGAATTGAGGACAGAAAAATCACATTTGTGCAAAAAACTTAAAGTGAGGGCGTGTGGGAGAGAGCTTATGAGATCTGAAAGGAACAAATGACACCCCCCCCCCCCCCCCAGATCTGGAGAGTACTTTATGCCTCCACCCCATCACGGAGGCTGTGCCACAATGTAGTGTTGAACCCATGATGCATCAGGGGCACTCTGTAGTTTGCCTACTTCTATTACATCTAGAGGCCTGCGTGCATTATTTCTGCAGGGTGGGGCACGGCTGACCGTCCTGATCCCAGGTGCTCAAGCTGGACCTGGGATGCAAGAGGTTGTCGGGTTCCCTCCCCTGGTCATACTCTTGGTGTACCAGTTGGGAGGATATTTGCCATATTAGGTTTTATCATATAGGTTTAAAGCCAGTGACCATTATGACAAATGTCCAGATGACTGTAAACGGACAGGTTGACCAGTTGTTATGACAGATATGACACCAGGGGGCAATGCTCAATGCGGAGCTTCCCCTGGTGGGCAGTAGCTTCCACAGCAAACCTTCACAGGCAACCAACCTCTGGCAGCCGGCCAATGACCTGCCGGTCACTCCTCAGGGACAGCCAACCTCCATGGTCCCTTCACGCTGACTGCTTGGCCAACTTCCCATGGTCCGACTGCTGGCGCAGGCCCAATCAGCCCAGCCCAGATTGTCCCTGATTGCTGGCCAGGCCTCTGGGACCCAATGTGTACAATTTTGTGGTTATGGGCCTCTAGTTTAAAATAAAGTAACATTGATTAGAGTGACAAGAAGCTTAGTGTTGTGATGTATTGTTAGAAAAAAATATAATGCATTGATTTTTCTACAGAGAGGAAGGGAGAGGCATAGAAGTCAGAAACATCGATGAGAGAGAAACATCGATCAGCCACCTCTTCTTTACACCCTGCTGGGGACGTGCCAGGAACTAGGGTACATGTCTTGACCAGTATCAAACCCAGGACCTTGTGGTCTGAAGGCCGACGCTGTATCATGAGCAAATTGGTTTCGCTCGGTTGTGATGTTTTTTTAAATTAGTCTCCTGCCTGCCTGTGTGGCTCAGAGGTTGATTGTGCACTTAATCTATCCAGGATTGGGATCCTGGTAGGGCACATGCCAGATTGTTGCTCTTGTCCCAGTAGGGGGCATGCAGGAGGCAGCTGGTCAATGGTTCTTCTTCACCATTGATGGGGCTTCTATTTCTATCCATCTCCCTTTCTCTCTCAAATCAATTAAAAATATTTTTAAATTTTATTTATTTTTTTCATTATATTTTTATTTATTTCAGAGAGGGACGGAAGAAAGAGATAGAAATTGAAACATCAATGATGAGAGAGATTCATGATTAGTGGCTCCTGCATGTCCCCCACTGGGGTCCAACCCCCAATCTGGGTTTGTGCGCTTGACCAGAATTAAACTCTGGACCTCGATGCTCTATTCACTGAGCCAACGGGCAGGGATAATAAATATAATAAATATTTTATTATTACTATTATATATTATATATATATATATATATATATAATATTATGAAGGAGTTATTAGGGTATTTAATAGAGGCCATTAATTGAGACCATCTTAGCTCCAACGGAAGCTTGACAACTTGCTACTTCAATGTACACGACTTATCCGCCAAGGTATGGATACTGGTGCCATTGTATAGATGAGGAACTGAGCCACAGAGAAGTAAAAAAAAATTTTTGTCAGTCACACCATGATGAAAGTGGCAGGGTCACCGTTGATCTCAAGTCCCCCGATGGCCCTGGCTAAGCCGATTTTAAACCGGAAAAGTGCGCTCAGAGGGATCACAGGGGAAACACAAGTGTAGATGAGCAAGAATATTTTATTAATGAAAAACAGAGTAGGCCATTACTCAGGGATTTCACAAATACAAAAGTCCATGGGTAACAGAACAAAATACTGCAGTAACCTAAGGATTTCAGGCCCTTTCACTGCCAAATCCCATTAAGGGAAGGGGCCTCTCCAGGGAGAGACGCAGTGCCACAGATGATTAGAATCTCAATAGGAGGACCACTGAAGGCTCAAACCAGGCGGGGAACTGCATGGAGAAAAAAAAAACTTAATCGTTCTGGGCGTTCTGGTGCTGGGATGTAGGGCCTTGTCCTTGGTAGTGGTCCAGCGCCCCCGTGCACTCAGGACTCCAGCCTCCCAAGTCTACTTCCTGCCACACAAGTTCCCTGGAAGATGTCAGGGCAATGCACTCCGAAGAAACGTCCCTGCTGCCAGGGGACGCGCTGTCTCTCCGGAAATGTCGCCGCACTCACTCCGTGGCGCAACTCAGCGCAGGCCACCGAGGTGAGGTGAGGCCGGCAGCGATCTCCTGAGTCCGTGCCCACTGGCTCGGGCTGCAGGACCTGCCTGGACCAAAGGGCGCACAGAGACCCGACCTAAGCCGCAGCCCGCCTGCAGGGCGCGGGTCCCGCGTCGGCCGCCGGGGCTCAGAGGCAAGGCCCACGAGTGCGCCGCCAGCTTTGAGGTCCCACGGAGCAGGCGCAGGATGGTTGAAGATGGTGGTGGCTTCTAGCACCCCGGCGAGTCCTGGAACCCGGAAGGAAGAAATCGGGCTGAGCAGGGATTTCCCCGTCAAAAGGGATTCCTCGTCCTGGCCGCTCCACCACGCGCGACCCCACCCCACCCAGCCCCACCAGCCCTGCAGTCTACCCGCTCCGCGCACGCGCCTCTCACAGCTCTCCGCCTCTGGGAACGCCTCCTGGGTGACCGCACGGGGCCTTCCTTGAGGAGCCTGGACGCGCCAGCTCGAGCTGGAGGGGGCACGGAGGTAAACGAAGGAGGCGAATGGACCCATTCTCCCTCCAACCCTGCCCACGAGCCTCCCAGCCCTGCCTGCGGACCCCAAGCGGGGACGCGAATTTGTGTCTGGACGGGCTGGGGCTCCGCGAGACAGACGGAGAAGACGGGCGACCTCGCTGTGGGGCGGAGAGCGCAGAGGGCAAGCCGAAGGGTGGGAGGTGGAGGGGCCGGGGAGCACGGGGACACTCACGCTGGCCCACCACGTCCCTCCTCGCCGAGGCATGCAGCTCCAGGGTTGGGGCGACGCGGGAAACAGCTCGGGGCTGGGCAGGCTGCTCTGCCACGCCTGGGCGTCCGACAGGCGCCGGGCCACCAGGAGGAGCCATGCGCACGGCCTGCGGGGGACGTGGGGAGTTAGAGTCGCCGCGACCGCGGCCCTGCCCTCCCGCCCCCATGCCGACCCGGCCGGGGGCCCTCACCCAAGGCTGCGGGGGACCCATCGGTGGGCGGAAGGAGACAGGCCCGCGGCCTCCGCTCAGCGTCTCTTCCTCCTGGAGGGACATGGTGGGGCAGAGGCTGGCCCCTCGCCTGTGCCTGAGGCGCGGGGAGGATGTCGCGGATTCCTGCGCGGAAACCAGACTGTATGTCCAGGATGGGCGTGCGTATGTGCAGGAAACCACAGAGAACTCCCCGAGGACGGGAAAGGGGAATGAAATGCTGCACCCCCCGAACGTGAGCCGAGTCGCCTGGGGGCCCCCTTTGTGAATGTGCAGGAGGTGCTTTCTGTGCTTAGGTTGCCTCTGGTCAGAAGTTCAGATCCCTGAGATCCGAGATGTGCCTGCGTGACGCCAGGATGCCAGGTCCCTCGGGATAGGACCTGATCCCGACCCGGCAGGACCAGTGTCCCCTGGGACTGGGGATTCTGGCATCACTCACGTAGTGATCCCTCAGCGCCTGACGCTCCAGTTGCCCTGGGGTCCATCCTGCGGTAGTGAGAGAGGGAGCAGGCCTGGGTCCAGTCACAGCGGGGGTCGCCACCACGTTCACTGTCACCAAGACCAAACTGCCCCACGGACACCGCGGCTGCACCACTGGGCCTAATCTCTGCTCCTGCACAAAGCCAGGCCGTCGAGGAGTCTGAGGGATCGACTCCGGGCAGGTGGGCGGAGATCAGGGACTGGCTAGGGGCACTGCAGGGGGAGAGAGTCTGCTGGCCCTGAGACCCCTCTTCCCTCAAGCTCTTCCCGACCTTGTCTCGCAGACGTCTCACCTGCAATGTGGCCTCGGTGTGGAGCTGGGCTTGCCTTCCACTGTCCCCTGCCATCTGACCAGAGTGTGTCCACTTTGACGCGGGTCTGCACCTTGCTCATGGTGCTTATATGTGGGGCTGGCTGAGGAATGGTGGCGACTGGGCTTCCCCGTTCTGGGTAAGTTTCCGAACAGCAGCGCCTGGATGCTGGCCCGGTGGGATGCTGGCTTAGGCCTGAGGACTTTGCTGCCTGTCCCGGGTGCCAGCAATGGCTCTGCCATATCTAGCCTTATGCAACTGCTTGTTTCTTCTTTCTGGACGTCTGTTTGTCTTTTCTAGCCTGTGTTGGTTTTTCCTTTGCACTTAGGAATGAACCAAAAATACACCACTTCCTTATCTTCCATGGTATCTTGGCAGAGGTGCCCTACAAGGATCTGCCTGGGAGTTGGTACTGGGGATTCAGCCTCTCTCTTTCATTGCTTTTTCTGCCATCTCTTGCTGTTTTCTATATTTCTTTGTCAGCATGTTTATTCCTCCTTCGTTCTCACTGGTATATCCTCACTGGTTTTTTACAACTCTCTCTGGTTGTCCATTAGTAAAGTTATAAAATTGTAGAGGCCATTAAGGACGGAGCCATAACATTTAGCCTCAGTCAGAAACAATTGCCCCATCCTATAGGAAAACCTCTTACCCCACCTATGGGACAATTGCCTGAGGCTACTCAAACTGAGACTCATCTGTTTGCAGGAAGAGGGAAGTCTGGAGGCATTGAGTTTTTGCCTGTTCTAATTAGTCTGTAAACAGTGTTTGGTTCCCCTCTGCAGGACACCCTCCCGGACTGTGCAGTGAGTCAAATGCCGCAGGACCCAAGCATCTGCAGCTACACTGCAGGCCATCTCTTGGAGTGAGGGAGGAACCAGCTCAAGAGGGGAAAAAGACAATCAAGGTATAAGACTTAAAACTCCCTTCTGACCTTTGGAGTGGCCACCATTGATTACTAGGGCTTCAGCTCTTGGACCTCGTTTAGATTGCCTAGGGCAGGAAAGGAATCAGTGAGTCATATTAATATGACACTAAAGAATCTCTCATGAGGACCAGGATGAGATACACAAAGGGAACAGATTCATCAACATAGAGCAAATCAGCAGGCCCCCAAATAGCAGAACCCAAAATATCCTGTATGAGAATGCACAATGACATTGGGGTTGAACCTCACCTGGCAGCAATTGGGAGCGGAAATCCCTCCCACGTATGGGAATATTCATCTACCATGTCCCAGTTAAACAGGAGAGCCCAAATATTGCACAAAAAGAATAATTTCTAGAGCATCCAGCTCACATAATAAGGAGACTTACACCCTTGTACCCTTCAAGACACTTTCTATATAGGCCATCCACAAGATGGAGGCTATCAGTTCTATCTAAACATAGAAGCAAGACAAAGAGAAGCTAAAAAATGTGGAGACAAAAGAAACAACCCGCCAAATGAGAGAAAAGAAGACATCTCCAGAAAAAGAACTAAATGTAATGGAGGCAAACAACTTATCCGACATAGAGTTCAAAGCAATGGTTATAAAAAGATGCTTAAGGAACTTTTAGTACAAATCACAATAACATGCAATGGAAATAGAGGCCATGAACATAGAACCAGGACTTAAAATTAAGAGTGTATATTTGGCATCAAGAAACACACTGGAAGGTTATAAAAGTAGATTGGATGAAGTAGAGGACTGAATCAGTGATTTGGATTACCAATGGTAGAAATAAATTCTCAATTCAAACTAGTCAAATATAAAAAAGAATTAAAAAGCAGGAAGATTGCTTAAGGGCTGCCAAAGGAACAACATGAAATGTATCACTCGCATTATAGGACTACCTGAAGGAGAAGAGTGTAAGCAGGAAACAGAGACCTCTGTAAAGAAATAATTACAGAAAACTTCCCCAACTGGTGAAGGAAAATGTCACACAAATTCAGGAGGACAGAGATCCCAGTAAGAAGAATCCAATGGACACACCTAAACACGTCTTAATTAAAAGGCAAATGTTAAAGACAATATAAACAATTTTAATGGCCAGCAAGAGAGAGACAAGAAAATTACCTACATATGATGTTCCATTAGAATTACAGCTGATTCTCAATAGATGCATTTCATTCCAGATTGGAGTGGCAGGAAGTATGAAAGTAATGGAAAGCAAGGGCACTAGTACAAGTCTTCTGTATCCAGCAATGCTATCATTTTTAAAATTGAGATGAAATAAAATGCTATTTAGACGATGGAATCAAAACATTTGCATTTTATAGTTTCAAACTAATATACATATGTAAAGGATATATACACTGGGGGAGTGCCAGATTTTATGACCATCATCAGTACTTTGTTGGGCCACTTTTTGCCTTCAGTACTGCAGTGATTCCTTTGGCATTGACGCCACGAGATGTTGAAAGGTGATGCGAGGAGGAATCTGACACATGCGTGATGAATAGCACTGTCCAGTCTGTGAGCTTTGATGGTTGTGAACAGCGGCCTGATGGCTCTTTTAACTTTGTCCCACAAATGCTCAATTGGTAAAGTCTCCCTCATGTTCTTGAAACACTTCTGCCTCTTTTGGCACATTGGCATGCCCATTTTATTGTTGGAAGAAGCTCTCCTTTGGACTACACCATCAATATGATAGGATGGAACTTGATCTGCAATGATACTTAGGTATGTTGTGCTATTCAGACGTTGTTCACACGAATTAAAGGGCGCCAAATCATGCCAGGAAAACATGCCCCCAAACCATAGACACTGCCCCCATCAGCTGAATAAAAAAAAAAAGGAGGGTGGTTATCATACATTGTGGGGTGCATGCTTTCATGCTGTTTCCACAAAATTCTCACTGCCATCTCATGATGCAACTGAAACGTGATTTCATCGGCCACATGATTTTTCCATTGCTGACTGTCCAATCCTTGTGTTCTTGTGTGAATTGGAGATGTTTTATCTTGGTAACTGTAGCGCAAAGGTGTTCAAACAGGCTTCAGCTTCCAAATCCATACCAATGCAAGTATAAGGCTAATTTGCCTTCAAATGTTCAGGTGGTAATAACAATCTGCCACTCAGCATATAATCTTATATGATAAAGAGGCTAATATGCTAATTAGACCAACAGAAGAATGATTGTCTGGACATCCTTCTGGACAAAGTACAGGGCAATGAGGGCTGATGGGGTTTCAAGGGTGAGCTCCTTGTATGAATTTCAAGCATCTAATATGTATATGTTAGACGGGGAATATATATATGTAAATTTAAATGTTAATATTATAACTTATGTATACTTCATTATATATATACTAGGGCCAGTGCATGAATTCATTTACTGTGAAGGAACTGGGGCTGGATGCTGTGGTGGGCATTTGGCAGGTCCTTGGCCCTTTCTGCTTTCCCCTACCTGTGCTGGGAACCAACAGCAGGTGCAAGCGCCTGGCAGAAACCAAGGTGCGTGGGAGCAAAGAATTTTCGTAACCAGCCAGAGGCTTTCTGCGCTGACAGTGGACTGGCACTCCACCTTGGTCTTAGCGTTCCCAACTCACCTGCTCACCATCCTGCCTTGGCTGTGCTTGACGTGTTCTGTGTGCATGTCATGCAAACGTTTGTTTGGTTGTTCTGTGTTCAGTCTATTGGCATATTAAGGTTTTATACATGTAGATATGATTCTTTTCCCACCAAGTATGTTACTCCCCAAAAAATCTTACCATCCCAATGAATTACATCAATCTGTGACAGCTCTTCTTCCTTTAATTCAATTAATTAGTAAATCTTAATTCTTATCTCCACTCCCTTCACTGTTCGTTACAAGGCCGAAACAGCAGAAAGAAGCTGGGCCATTGAGACTAACAACTGTTTGTGGATTTCTCTGGGAAAACAGATGCAAAGGAGTGTTTAGAGGGTTTCCCAAGGAAATAATGCTCCTTCAATGAACGTGACCTGTTGTGTGGAAACCGAAAAGCAACATTCTGTAAACTGTGTGATCGGCACATGAAGACCACCAGATCTCAGTGTTCGGGCAGTGGCTTTTTACTCTCCCTGTTTCCCTGGGGGCCAGCTCCTTAGTCAATAACACCACTCTCTTTCTATGGCTCTCTTGTGAATCATTGTTGTTGTTTTTGTTTTAAGACCTTTCTTCTATTTGTTTTTTTATTATGTGCAAATGTTTACAATTTATGACCACTAACTTCTGACTCACCCTACAATCTTGAATTGCTATGCTGCTTGTAAAACAAAACAAAAATTCCACACATACAAAAAACCCCCAACAAAAACACTAAAATAAAAAAATGCAATAAAATAAATACTATCAATGATAACCTTTTAATATGGATGGATTAAATGCTCTAGCCAATGAATATAGGGTGATGGAAATAGATAGGAAAACATGATTCGTGTATATGCTGTCTACGAACAAATACGATAACTGCGGGAACACACAGACTGGAGTGAAGGGTTGTAAAAATATATTCCATGCAAAGGAAAGGGGGGAAAGCTGCAGAAGCAATACTCATATCAGACAAAATAGATTTCAAAACAAGGGCATAAACAAAAGGGCAAGAAAGCACTTTTTAATACTGAAGGGAATGATTCAACAAGAAAAATATAACCTTGTAAGATATATGACACCCAATATAAGAGTATCCAAGTACATTAAAAACTCTTGATGGACTTTAGGGAGAAATTGACAGCAACAGTAATATGTAGGGGGACTTAAACACCCCACTGACATCAGTGAATAGTTCTTCCAGGAAAAAGTTTTTAACAAGGAAACAGGTCTTAAATGACACTAGATCTAGTTCCACTGAAGGCCGGCGACAGTAGCTAAGCGCTGCTCATCTCGCTCTCTAACGGGGAAACAGCGGAACTACTAGAGGACCGACATGTATCTGCCTCTATTCCAACAGGACTAACGTTCAACCTTTCGCTCACACACACACACACCACACACAAAAGCGGGAAATTTTTAATAATCTTGTTTTTTAAGTTAATATATAAATTGTTGCAAAAAAATATAAAAAAAGGAACCTGAAATCAGCTGGAACAATCGCAACAGAGCGGGAGAAAAAGATTTAATTTAGCTGATTTTCTCTGTGTTGTTGGTTGTTCGCTAGTTCACGGTGATGGAAGCTGCACATTTATTCGAAGGGTCCGAAAAAAGCATACTGGGAGGGTTTGGGTCTTCAAGCAGCTGTCCGAGCACGTCAGGATCTGGGGATCTTGCACCATCCCGAGATCCGAGTGGGAACATACTTTTGAAGGATGTTGCAATGTTCAATAATAAAGTGTGACAAAAACGGACAAAGCGGAAGCTTATGTGCTCAGTGAGAGTTGATTGTTCGTCTCCAAGAGACGTTTCATTTTGAGATCATGTGTACGCCTATGCTGAAAGCAATGAGTTCCCCTTTTGAAACTTGCTAGGGGTTACTTGTGGGTTTGACTCTAGAATTTTCATGAAGCCCTTCTCACAAGGGTTCCCACACGGAATATTTCCAGGAAGAAATAAGTTTCTTAATGCAATTTTCCCAATGGAGCAGCATATTGTGTGGGACGTATGAATTCTGACTGTGGTACTTGTATACTTTGGATTTTTCCAGAGAGTAGGGTAATCAGTCAGCCAGATCAAACCCTGGAAATTCTGATGTGTGAGCTTGACCCAGCAGTATGGACCGTTTACAGAAAGATGGTGAACTGCAAAGGATGTTCACTCGTGAGAGTGGAATCGTGACCTGATACCAGGTTTGTCATTGTCGATGCCACAATGTTCAATCCTTGGGGTATTCGATGAATGCCATGAATCGGATGGAACTTATTGGACAATTAATCACTCCGAACCAGAACTTTTCTTATGGGTTTTTTTAAAGCTTTGAAACGAACTTAAGTCAGACCTCAATGGAGTACTGATCAGGAAAGTTGTGGAAGTCTTCAAGCAGGAAAATTTGTGACCATCTTGTTGATAAACCAGAGTTCTAAAGGTCGCACAGTGCTTTCTTCACCCAGAAGTTAAAGGTTTAAATGTCTTGATTGCCCAGAGTGCTATGTTCAATGATTACAACTTTGTTTTTACCAGTTTTGCTAAGAAGCAAGCAATAGCAGCAGAGTTGATGAACAATATTGAAGAAAAAACGCAATAGGAAGCCTCTCTCGTTAAGAGGGTGGTGCTGCTTTTTAGATGTTGGTACCCAGGGGACGTGCTTTCTATAACACCACTTGTAGTTTGCAGAAGCCCTAGATGTAATGATAGTGTAATCATTCAATTGTATGCATTATTTTATCAAGTGTTGTTAGATATCTTGATGAATGCTCTTTCTGTGTTTAGGCATCCTTATGCCACTTTGCTGTCAAATTTAAGTGCATGTAGTAATAACTTTTACTATATGAAATTTGCAACACTTATGACCAATTCATTTGGGTTTATGCACAGTGAAACACTTTCTCCAGGTATCTCCAAAATTCCCCACCCCCAGTCTTGGCTTTCGTCCTCAATAGGTGTTGGCCTCAGCCTAACCATCGGGACTGTTCTATTAAATTGCTGCCAGGATGTTAACATCCCGTTACCTCCAATTTCTAGAACTTATTCTCTACTAATGTCATTGAAAATAATTTCTACTTCATTCAGATGTTTTTTGCAATGGCAATTAAAGTATTTCTTCCTCGGAAAAAAAAAATGACACTAGTTCAGGTGATTCCAAACATATTTACGAACATTATTTCCCCCAAAGCAACAGATATGCATTCTTCTTCAAGTGCACATGGAACTGTCTCACAAGAATAGACCACATGTCACACGTTAGGGCACAAAACAAGTCTATGCAAATTCAAGAAGATTGATATAATACTAAGGCTCCTTCCTCCAGATCATCAATGGCTTAAAATTGAATTCAACTACACACACACACACACCCACACACACACACACACACACAAATACCACACACAGAAATCAACTCAATAAAAAAAAATACTCAAAAAACACTCTAAGACACGGGAGAGACTAAATAGCATTTTGTTAAACAATAAGAGAGATTCAAGTAAAAAAATAAACTTCCTGGAAATAAGGTGAAATTTAATACAAAACACCAAAACCTATGGGGAATGGCAAAAGCAGTCCTGAGAGGGAAGTTTTAGCATGACAGGCCGACTCAAGAAACAAAAGAAGAGATAATAAAATATCTACCTAAAAACTAAATGAATTTGATTCCAAAACGATTTGGTTCAGTGGATAGAGCATAGGCCTACAGAATGAATGGTCCTGGGTTTGATTCCAGTCTAGGTCATGTACCTTGGTTGCGGGCACATCCTCCGTAGGGGGTATGCAAGAGCAGCTGATCGATGTTTCCCTCTCATTGATGTTTTCTGGCTTTTACTAGCCATCTCCCTTCCTCTCTGTAAAAAATCAATAAAAAATATATTTTAAAAAATTAAAATGAATTTGAAAGGAATAGCAAGCTGGTCTGTGTTTGCTCAATGTTTGAGCATTGACTATGAACCAGGAGGTCCAGTTTGATTCTGATCAGGGTATTATGCAAGAGGCAGCCAATCAATGATTCTCCTCTCATCATTGATGTTTTTTATCCTCTCTCCCTCTCCTTCTTCATATATATATCTATATATATATATATATTTATATATATATATATTTATATGCAAGAAAATACCAGGAAGTAGAAGAAAAGGGAAAATAAAAATCAGAGTGGGGATAAATTACTAGGAGGAATAAAAACGTACAAAGCACAATAAATCAAGAGCTGGTTCTTTGAAAAGAATAAACAGACTGATGGACCTCTAGCCGGGGACTTATCCAAGCAACAAAGACCCAAATAAATAAAAACAAACATGAAGAGGGAGGTAATACAACAATGGACACCACGAATTACAATGTATTGTTGCAATATACTGTAATATCTATATGCAACAAACTGAACAATGGGGTGAAATGGAAAAATTCCTAGAAACATTTAATCTTCCCAAAACTCAACCAGAAGAATCAGAAAACCTGAGCTGACCAATAACAACTGATGAAATTGAAGCAGTCATCTGAAAACTTCTAGCAAGACAAATGTCCTGGACTGGATTGATTTACAGGTGAATTTTACCAAAAAAAAAACTACAGTCATCATAATATTCATGGGGCAAAAAACTTAAAAGCATTTCTTTAAGAACAGAACAAGACAAGATTGTTTATCACCACTTTTATTCAACATACAACAGCGATCAGGACACAGTAATAAAAGGCTTCAAATTGAAAAGGAGGAAGTAAAACTGTCTTTTTCACTGATAACATGATATTGTACATAGAAAACCCTTAAGACACCACACAAAAAAAACTATTAATTTAATATATGATAATTTGGTAATGTGCAGGATACAAAATTAACACCCAGAAATGATGGCATTTTTATACACCCATAATGGATTCTCAGAAGAGAACTAAACAAACAACCCTTTTACATTGCAACAAAAAATTAGATACTTGGGAATAAACTTAACCAGAAGGTAAAAGACTTATACTCAGAAAACTACAGGATGCTTGAAGAAAGAAATAGATGAGAAAAACTTGTATGCATGCATATAAGCATAACCAATGGATGCAAGGGACACTGGGATGGGGGTGAGGATATGTGCTGGGGGGTAGGAAGGGCTGGGGGAAGATCAATTGAGAAAAAAAAGGAGACATATGTATACTTATTGTAATAACTTTAATAAATGAAAATAAGATATAGAAAGAAGATAAAACAAATGGAAGTGGATCTGGTTATATATCATAGATTAGAAGAATTAAACATCAGTAAATTGTCTATACTACTCAAAGCAATCTCTGATTCAATGCAATCCATATTAAAATACCAATGCTACTCACAGAACTAGAACAATACTCCAAAATTCATATGAAACCACAAAAAGACCCAAATAGCCACAACATCTGAGAAGAAGAACAAAGTAGGAGGGTTCACAATAACAGAATATCAAAAAACTATATACATAGCCATTACAACCAAGCAGCTAGTATGGCACAAGGAACAGCATTTAGACCAGTTAATCAGAACGAGGTCAGAAATTGATCCCACCACTTTATGATCAAGAAAATATTTGACAAAGGTGGCAAGAACATACATGGAGTCAAGACAGTCTTTTCAATGAATAAAAAGAAGAAATCAACGACCATAAGTGCTAGCCAAGGGTGTGGAGAAAGGAAACATTAGTTCACTGCTGGTGGATGCAGATTGTGCAGCCACTATAGTAAATACACTACTGAATTTCCTCAATAAATTATAAAAATGGAACTTCCATTTGACCAGCATCCCTCTTCTTGTATATATCCTAAAAAACCCCATTACACAAAATCAGAAAGAATATGCACCCTATATTCATAGCAGCATTACGTACAATAGCTAAATTTGGAACACAGCCCAAGTGCCAATAAGTAGATGAATAGATAAAAGGCCTGTGGAGACATTTACACTTGGTATACTATGCAGCTGTAGAAAAAAGGGATTCTACTTACCCTTTGGGATAGCATTGATGGACCTGGAAATATTTTACTAAGTGAAATAAGCACTGAAACCAGTTTGGACTCAGTAGGTAGAGGAGTTCAGCCTGCGGAATGTTGGGGGTCCAGGGTTTGATTCTGATAGGGCATGTTGTGGGACATCCTCACGGCGGGGTGTGCGAAGAGCAGCTGATTGATGTTTCTCTCTCATTGAGTTTCGACTTTCTATCCCTCTCCCTTCCTCTCTGTAAAAAAGTCAATAAAATATATTTTTAAAAAGTGAAATAAGCCAATCTGAGAAAGACAATTTTCACATGATTTCACTTATGTGGTGGAATTTACACTAATAAAAGAGATACATTGCAAAATCTAACCATAACTCCACTAAGTCCCAAGCTACACCCACCGCCATAGGAGCGAATATGCAAATCATCCCAAACAAGATGGCTGTGGCCATGGATGAGCAGGAAGGCTTGGGTTTCCTCAGCAATGGAGGAAGCCAAGGTCCCTGCCCGCTCACGGTGACCCTGGTCTTGGCTCTTACAGCTACAAAGTTTCAATTATAGAAGATAAAATCCCAACAAAAGTGTTGGCAGCCACAGTGCTGGAGAGGAGAAGAGGCTTGAGAATTGCCCTTTCAACGATGGAGGAATGCCAAGCTTCCTGCAGCCTGCTTTCCCTGGGCCTCTACTCAAGGCTAAAAAGTTCAATTATAAAGATAAATAAATCCCAGTACAGGGCCTCCAATTGGGTCGCTGGGGGATGTGGCCAGCCTGAAAATTCCACCAGGCACACCAAGCAGCACCCACACCCATGAACCCCCACTGATCTGAGATACCCTTCAGGGAAAACAGCTGGTCCCCACCATGCTCAGGCCTATAAGCTACTAGATAAAAGTAATATGCAAATTTGCTGTCATTCCAACGCACAAGATGGGGCTGCCCACATGTGGTCAAAGATGATGCTTCCATATGGACAACAGATGGCTGCAACAAGATAGCAGAGGAGGCATTTTGGAGGGGACTAAGTTGCAGGAAGGGCAGGTTAGGGGTTGGACCAGTCCTGCAGGGGAGGGCAGTTAGGGGCAAGCAGGCTGACAGAGGAGCGTTAGGCATAATCAGGCTGGTAGGGGAATGGTTTGGGGTGTTCAGGCTGGCAGGCAGAAGCGTTAGGGGCAATCAGGAAGGAAGTAGTGGTGAGAGTTGGGAGCCAGCCAGTCCTCAGTTGTGAGAGGGAATGTCCGACTGCAGTAGGATCAGGCTAAATGGACGCAGTCAGACATCCCTTGGAGGAACGGGTCCCAGATTAGAGGGGTCCAGGCTGGGCTGAGGTGACACACACCCTCATGACGAAGGTATGCATTGGGCCTCTTGTCTAATGAATAAAATGAATTGCAACAATACAAGACCCAAAGCAGGGAGGCATGGAACAGACTGACATATCTCAATGTGGTTTGGGGGGGATGAGAAGAGATAAACAAAGTGAATTTATATACTAACCTAAAGGCCTGGTTGCCATGAAAATTCATGCCTGGAGGCAGGGTCCCCAGCCTTGCCTGGACCCCTCTCACAGTCCCAGGAGACTCAGGGGAGGGAGGCGATCTGCAGGTCAGGGAAGGCAATGCCCCCTCACACCGTGCTGATGCCACTGCCAGCAGTGCAAGCCTCAGCCAGCCCTGGTTACCTGAGCTCAGTGGCCATGGTGGCTGGGATGGATGGGCAGCCACAATCCAAGGTTTTTCTGCACCTTGAGATGGCCTGAGCCAGCATCTGTGTGTGAGGGCTACCTATCTTTGAGGGTGGTGGCAAGTCAATTAGCATATCCCCTCTTATTGCTGTGGGTTGCCACATCTTTGCGATGGCATGGTGGTCCATTTGCATTGTTCCCACTTTATAGATTAGGATAGCATAGCCCACGGGACATGGCAATATGGGTAGTGAAGGCCCGGGGGGTGATGGGTAGGGGCTGGGAAGAGGGAGTTAAAAGAGGGAAATGGGAGATTCAGCTGTATACTATCATCAATTAAATACATCCTATCTAATAAAAGTAATATGCAAATTGATCACACTCTGCTAACCCACAAGCCATGCCCACCCAGCCCATGGCCGCCAGCCATCAGGAGACAAATATGCAAAGTAAACCCAGCCAAATGGAGTGGCCACTGAAGAAAGGAGTGAGGCTTGGTTTCTCGGTGATGGAGGAAGCCAAGCCTTCTGCTGCTCTTGCCAAGCTCCAGGCTTCGCTTACAGCTTACCAAGTTTCAGTTTAGAATCCCAACAGAAATGGCAGCAGCCACTGAGTGAGCAGGAGCTTGCTCTGGCTTCAGGCTACAAGTTTCAATTGTAGAAACATAAAATAAATCCCAGTTACCAGGGGCCTCTGCTTGGGTCACCAGGGGGCCACAGGCCAGCTTTTGCAAAACCATTCAACAGCCCCTTCCATGGCTCTCATGCCACGGGGAACCCCCTCTCGGAGCCGGGGAACACCCTTTCAGGGCAAAGCAGCTAGCCCACACTTGTGGCAACCAGGCCTCTATCTATCTAGTAAAAGAGTAATTTGCAGATTGACCATCACGCCAGCCACACAAGGTGGCTGCCAATGTGTAGTAAAGATCCCACCTCCCATGTGAACAAAAGATGGCCACCACAAGATGGCCAGCAGGGAGAGGAGCAATTTGGGAGGAACCAGGTCTGCAAGGAGGGCAGTTGGGGGCAATCCATGCCTGCAGGAGAGGGCTGTTAGGGGTGAATCAGGCCAGCAGAGGAGGGAAAGTTGGGTGACCCGGCCTGCAGAAGAAGGGAGTTGTGGGGACCCAGGCCTGCAGAGGGGGAGCAGTTGGGGAGTACAAGGCCTGCAGCGAGGGCAGTTAGGAGTGACCAGGCCTGCAGGGAGGGAAGTTTGGGGCAACAGGCTGGCAGGGGAGCACATTAGGCATCAATCAGGCTAGCAGGGGAGTGGTTAGGGGGTGATCAGATGGTAGCAGAAGCGGTTTTGGGGCATTTCAGGAAGGCAGGGCAGGAGCCTGCAGTCCTGGAGCAGTTGGTGCCAGCTGTCCTGGATTGTGAGAGGGATGTCCGACTGCTGTTAGGCATGATCCCACCAGGCTGTCAGACATCCCCTGGAGGGGTCCAGTTTGTAGAAGGGTGCAGGCTGGGCTGAAGGACCACCTTCTGCCCCCCATGCATGAATTTTGTTCCTAGCCTCTAGTTTTAAAATTAAAAAATAAAATTCTCCCCTAGATGGTTTGATGCAAGAGCAGAGCATAGCCTGAGGTCTTGGGAAGGGCCACCCAGTTGGTTGGTCAAGTTGCAGGTCAATACCAGTAAGGGATGTGCAGGAGTCAGTCAATCAATGATTCTCTCTCATCACTGATGTTCCTGTTCTTCATTCATATCCCGTCCTCTTGTATCAATTAAAAAAATACTTTAAAAAAGTAAAATAAATAAAAAGCTGTTAAACATGTGAACTGTCAAATAGAGGAAACTTTATCCCTGTCTCTTAAATTGGATTAAAAGAGACACCATTGTTTCCAGCAAACAAAAAATGTTCTTATGTCCTTCTTTTTGGCAGAGCCCCTCTCAACTTAATTCCTGGTGAATCTTGAATGAATGTTGGGAACCAGGCCACAGAGGTGCTGGATAGCCAAGGCTTAATAGATGTGGAGGCCTGGTTGATAGTCGGACGAATTGCCAAGGCACTCTGAACATGGGATCTTATCAAACTATAAGGAACTATGTGAAGGTGTGCAGCAAAGTACACTATTGGAAGAAGCCTCTTTTGTCTAAATAGTATAGGCATGTTAGCCAGGCCGTGTGCTGGGAAAGGCAGCAGGATCAGAGTGTTGGCAGCTACTGTATGTGGAAGGAAAGGCTAGGAGACTGAAAAAGCTATTGGGCTGAGAGACAGGTGCCGCTACTATGTGAGGCAGTGAGTCTAGGGGCAGTTTGGCAGCTGCTAAGATTATAGGATGTGGGTACAGAGCTAATGTACTTTTGTGGGAAAGATGTATTTGTTCACAAGCAAGTGTGCAGCTGCCTGATGGGATTGCTGGGCAAGGAATGTGTGTTTGATGGCTATATGGCCACTGGCTTTACATAAAGACTTCTCTTATGCACCCACACATTCTCAGATTTTCCATCTAAGACCAGTCCCAAAGAAGGTCCAAGTCCCCTGGCAGAGGGGCTTGGAACCAACAGTTAGTGCAATGGGGTTGGGTTGAGAGGAACCTGCCTGACTGCGCGTAGTGGAGCAGAATTTCAGAAGATTATACGGACTCATAGCAGCTGTGCTCTGGTGCTCCGACAGTCGACTTAAACACAAGCATGGCAATCCCATTATCCTGTAGAGATTGAGTTTTGGGTAAGACTATGTAACTGTATTCAGCAGGATGCCTGCAGGTGACCAGCTGCCATCAAATGGGAGAAAGAGATTTGTTCAAGCAGTAATGTACAGTGGGGGGCATGGTGTGACAGGGACACAGTAAAGGGTCAGCAGCAGGCCCAGATAAGATCCAGAAGCTACTACATTCCTAAACGAAGGAACACAAGAGGGAGAGGCTATTAGGGGACCGCAGGCAGTGATTCTGGGACACCACTTACAGCCAGCCCACAGTCCAGCAGGGGAATAGATAAAAGGGGTTCTATGGAATGCAACTTCACAGGCGTGATCTGATTATAAATTCCTAAGTGGGTAGTCATGTCTCGGGGGGATATACTCCATTAGTGAGTGACTTTACATCAGCTCTGTCCATTGTTCTTGTGCATCAGGTTAAAAACACCTTTGAGAGGTCAGAAGTGATGACCCTCTCAAAGGCATAGGAAAGCCTAAGAAGCATTAGAATCTTGTTAATAGCCTGTAATCCCATCTTCTGCCTTGCTTTCTCCACTTTCAGGGTAAATCTCCCTTGAGTTTATTCCTCAATTACAAATGCATAAGAGAAACTGCCAAAAAACTGTCTTTTTGAGCTTTTGAGATCTTGATCCCTGGCGCCATGTGGCCAGTTTGGCTCAAATAAACTCGTTTAAATCCTCTACAGGTGCAGAGGTTTCTTACTTGAAATCTACCTGGTGCTGTCACAGGCGTTTGAGAGCCACCCTGTGGGCCTGGACCCTGAGTTTGAGATAAGCAAGGCCAATGGTTTGGCCCCACTGGCTCCTGCTTCGAGTTGGGTGTACTTGGGGGGTTTCTCTCAGAAACTGTGGGCCCCCCTTGCATTAAATAGCAGGCCATGGCTATACTTGAGCTGTTCTTAAGATAATCCTCAGAGGTGGGTAAAGGGTTGCGATTAGAAAAATAAATAAAAGATTGAAAATAGCAAGTGCTCAAATTTAAGAGCAACTGGACTGGGAACTCTGAGGGCAGGACCGGGCTCTAATGGTTACATGTGTCCCACTGCCAGGCAGTTAGGGCCTGGCAAGAGTAGGAAACTGGTAGATTGGCCCATTAAATTAATTAAATTAATACTTTCAGGAGGACGTTTCTGGGTGATGGCTGGAGTCCTTTAACTGGATATTGTTGATCTTTCATCCCTAGATTTTCTGACTCAGTTAGGAATAGGCGGGGCTCAGAAGTAGAAAACTGCATTTTCTTAGGGAGTCCCAGGGGGTGCGGATGTACTGATTCAGGGACACACTTTAAGGACCACTGTTTCCAAGCCAAACAGTTTTGCAGGCCCTGGAGGATCATGTTAATCCACTGAAATAAACACCATGCAGTGGACATTGTGGAGAAGTGTGATTACTGTGTGCTGATGAGCCAGCATGAACTTAAGCATGTTCTGAATATTTTTCCTATACTTATGCAACACACAGCATTTTCTTTAAATTGTGAGCCACCTATAATGTCTTTGCTCAGGTGCTAACCCTGATTGAGACTACTACTTTCTTTTTCTTCTAGCGGCAATTTTTACATAGAACAATTTCACCTTGTGCAGTTTCACATAGACACAATCTCCTTTTTTATGGTTCTGGTGAAATGTCAAATCAGGATTTTTTTCTTATTATTCTATGAGGTTAAAAATATTTCAGGGCATAAAAACAAAACCCAAACCCAGGTATTCTTCCTCTGTATTCCAGTGTTGTGGAGCAGAGCGCGAGTGAATGACCACTGTGGAGACCAGACCAATGAAAATTTAGGGAGCCTTTATTAGCAGCCTGGAGACCCTGCCATCTCCAATGGAGAGCAGGACTGAGATGAGCAGCCCCACCTTTGTGCAGGACCACTTTTAAGCCATTTAACCACAGCCTGTTTTTGAGAACAAGCAACCCAAGACAAAAACAGTTTTTTCCAGCTACATCAGAGTCAGGCCATTGACATGCCACCCAGGGTCATCCTGTTCTTCAGAAAGCTGACAGTGTTCTTTCTTGTGCAAGGCCTAAGTGCTGGGAAAGGGGCCATGAGACCATATCTCAAGTCCTGACCTGGTGTCAGCACTGACACTCTATCTGGGGCATAGGTCCACGGCCTCAGGTAGTGCTCATAAATCCACTCTACAACACCAGAGTCCTTTGCAATACTCTGTTTGCCTCTGTTTATATTGTGTCCAAACTTTTGAATTTAACCATCTGACTTTCGCAAGGGCTCATGGGTTTGTAAAGGGCAGGCATTCTTCCTTTTTGAAGAAAAAAATGTGTAAACTGGAGTTTTTATTTTTTACGATTTGTCCAATTTGGGTTATAAGCAGCGAGGAACATTGCTTTGGATATGAGCATGAGTGTCCTATCTCCATGGGACTTGTCAGTGTATTCTTGAGTTTGAGATTGCATGGGGTGTAGGTGGGTGGGAGTGTTGGTGGCTGGGGCTTGTGGGAGATGGTGGGCGGTGTGTTTCTGTGGGGAGGGACGAGGTCTGGGGTGTGTTTCTGGGACTATGTATTGAGGCATGTGCCTACACACAATGAGTAGTCACAATGAAATATTGGGGGCCCATTAAGTCGCTGATGTGAAGGAATGAACCTCCCCTGCCATGTGTGAGTGCTGGATTGGGGGTGCTGTGATCTGCTGTGGCACAATGGGTCATATGTTCATTGTCCCTGGGTCTGTCTCCCTTCAGGGTCTCCTTGCTGCTTAGTCGCCATCCGTCTGAAGCCTATGGCCCTCCTGGCAGGGGGAGATTCAGGAAACGGTCCAAGGTCCATGCGAGCTGCACTTACAAGTCTCCATTCCTGAGTCTGGGCCCCTGCAGAGCTGGGGGGGTAGGGCTTCTGTGTCCTTGAGGTCCAGGACCCTGGGAAGTTAGCTGCGGAGATAGATTTCACAGAGTCCTCGATGGAAAAGAGGGAGAAGGATCTAGATCTGGTCTGGGGAGTGTCCAGGATCGCAAATTAATTATAAGAAATACTCTTATTAGCTCCTAATTATCTTTTTAAATATATTTTTTTGGTTTCAGAGAAGAAGGGAGAGGTGAGAGGGGGTGGGAGTGAGAGATAGAAAACATCAATGATGAGAGAGAATCATTGATTGCTGCCTGGCCTGCCACACCCTTACTAGTGATCAAGCACGAAACTCAGTCATGTGCCCTTTGAAGGGTAAAATCAAATATTCAGTCCGCAGGCTGCACTCTATCACTGTGAAAAAACTGGCTAGGGCAAATAGCATCCTATTTATTAAGCTAATTCCATGTGCTAGGGCAATATATTTAATGCTTTATAGAATTTATACTAGAGGCCTAGTGCACAAAATTCCATGGGCACTGTGGTAGGGGTCCCTCAGCCCGGATTGTGATGAGAGCGCATGCCAGCAGAAGGACACCTCGGTGCATGATCCGGGCCAGGTAGGGTCATGGGAAGTCGGTCAGCCAGATGTGAGAGAGGGCACATGCCCATGTGATAGTGGGCATGTCCAGCTATCCCCGTCAGTACCAATTGGGCTGGAACCAGCGCAAGCTACCTACGATGGGAGCATCCATCCCATGGTTGGATCAGTGACATTCATAGTGATTGGTTGATCAGTTGCTGTTGGCCCCCTACTGGTCAGTGCAAGTATATAGTGATGTGGTTAAGCAGACTTATCATTCATTAGAATTATAACACTTTGACTGGTTGAATCCCAAACAGACGACCTGGACACTTAGCATTTTAGGCTTTTATATACAGGATTTTTGCTGTTATCGTATTCAACAATTACATATTAAGTACTTTTTAGTGTTACATTATACATAACAATTATGCGGATTATACATTTTATGAATGTTTTATTTTCTAATCCAATAAGAGAAATTAAAAATTTGCAAATTTAACGTGCCTCCCATTAAGCAACGCCGCAGCCTCGCCCACCAGCCAATCAGGATGACGATTATGCAATAAACCCAACAAGATGGCTGTCACCACTGAGTGCAGGGGAGGCTTGAGTCTTCACAGCAAAAAGGAAGGGGGGAAATAGCAAAGCTTTCTGCTGCCATTGCTCGCCGAGGCCTCCACTCAAGGCTTACATAGTTTCAATGAGAAAAGATACAGAACAGAAATGGAATATATGTGGCTGCACAGTGCTGGAGAGAGCAGAGGTTAGGTTGCCAGAACGTTGAAGGAAAGCTGGACTTCTGCAGCCTTGCGGGCCTAGGCCTCCAATCTAGGCTACAAAGTTCGAACAGAAATGGCTGTCGCCTGGGAGCATGGAGAAGACTTGGATCGCATAGGTACAAAGGTTCAATTGTAGAAACATAAATTATCCCAGATCCCAGGGCCCCTACCTTGGGTCATGGGGGGACATGGCCAGCCTGCCAAAACACACTGGCCCCTCGCCAGCTGCCCTAACCTCAAGGGAACCCCCACCTATCCAGGATACCTTCAGTGGCAAACAAGCCGGTCTCCAACATGCATCAGGCCTTATCCTATCTAATAAAAGAGTAATACACAGATTGACCATCACTCCAACACCACGAGAGGGGCTGCCCCCATGTGGTCAAAGATCCCGCCTCATGTGGACACAAGATGGCCATACAAGATGGCAGCAGGGGAGGGCTGTTGGGAAGGAAGCAGGCCTGCAAAGTGAGGCAGTTGAAGAGGCGATCAAACCTGCAGTGGGGGCAGTTAGGGGTGACCAGACGACAGAGGAGGAAGATGGGGGCAACAGGTTGGAGGAGAGCAGATAGACATCAATGAGGCTGGCAGGATGTGCGTTAGGGGGTGATAAGGCTGGCAGGAAGATGCGGTTTGGGGCAATCAGGGGAGGCAGGCAACGCTGAGCAGTTATGGAGCCAGCAGTCCTGATGTGTGATAGAATGTCCGACTGCACGTTAAGGCCCGATTTTGTAGGATCGGGCCTAAAAGAGCAGTTGGAATTGGAAATCCCTCGAGGCGTCCCAGGATTAGAGAATGTATTTGCAGGTGGCTGAGGAGACACCCCCACCTCCCCGTGCATGAATTTTGTGCACTGGGCCTCTAGTATTAGATATAATGCTTAATAGAAAGTAATTTCAGATATCATATTCTACTTCTATTATATTTTTAATTGAAGGTGGGTGGGAAAAACTGAAACTCAGAGAGGTGAGTTCACAATGTCACTCAGCAAGCACTGCTACTCTGCAAGGTGACAGAGCAAAATTTGATCTCACTTCTGTGTTCCGCTTTTGGCTTTTAAATCACATAGCAGGGGGCAGACAGCGTCTGAAGTGGCCAGGAAGGGAGGGATCATAGCTGAGCGGCTGGATAACAGCTAATCACCGCAGGGGTTGTGTTGTGCTGGTTTACATTTTTGAGGACCTTATTGTGTGCCAGGCTTTCATGACAATGATCGATGCCTACTTGCTCGATGGCACTAGTGGTCCGACTGTAAGTGCTGTTATGTGGATTGGCCCCTTATCCTCATACACCGCTCTTGAGGGGGGCACCACCATTGGTCCCCGTGGGGCTCGTGGTGGGGAGCGTGTGCGGAAGTCGTGAGGAGCTGGAGTCAGGCCAGTGCTCACTTTCACTCTAAACTTCCTGTTGTCCCTTTTAAAGTCTTCACAGCAGTCTGTAAGCGTAGGAAGAGTTATTACCATTTTACAGATGAGGAGACTGAGCCCAGACTTGCACTCACCCACAGAACCACAGACTTGAACAATTGTGTGCGGCGGCTCACCCACCTCGACCCTGTTCTTCTCTGGCAGGAGACCAGGAATGTCAAGAGCCTCTGAAGGGCGCCTGGTCCCTGTCCATCCTGAGAACCCAGGCTTCCTCCCTTTCTGCTTTGCTCCCTACTTTTTCCTTTGACTTACAGGTGTGGGTGGCCCAGGTAACAGCATCGCTGGCAAAAAACATGGACAGGCTACACGGGGGCCTACCAGGATGTCTGCAAAGAGGAGGCCATGCGATGGAACCAGATGTATGATGGGATCATCCTTCCCGGCAAAATTTTCCCCTGTTACACAGAAGGCGAATGAACTATTTTCAGCAAATGGTTTGCTGATGGAAAGAATGCATCATGGTGTATTACAAGATTTGTCTCTTCTGTTGCATTAACTTTTGTTTTTGTTTGTTTGTTACTACAAAAGTTTAAATATTTTTATACAATTCATAGATCCTTTTGATTTTATAGATCAGATCTCCAACCTCGTGGGAATCGATCTCCTAGGGAGTGGGGTGGTGTGGGAGTGGCGCCTCTCTGCCCTCCCATCCCCTCCTAGGCTTATCCTTCCTGTGTTAAGGGGTGTTTAATGTCTTGTCAATTGCAAGACTTTATATTTTTATTAAAAAATATATTTTTATGGATTTCAGAGAGGAAATGGACGAGGAGTGGTAGATGTACCATCAATGTTGAGTGAGAATCATTGATGGCTGCCTCTGCATGCCCCACACTGGGGATTGAGCCAGCAGCCCAGCATGTGCCCTTGGACGGATGAACCTGAGACCCTTCCAATCCAAGGCCGATGCTTATCCACCGAAGCCAATCCAGCTAGGGTCTGTACCTTTTAGCTAATTTTCCTCAGACTTTGCATACTGCCTTGCAATGTGTTGTGATGGTGTGTTTTTAAAATTGCTTTTATAGAGAGAGAAGAAGGGAAAGGAGAGGAAAGGAGACACATAGTGTGCGGAGCAAATCATAGATTGGCTACCTCCTGCATGCCCCCTACAGGGATTGGGGATTGAACATACTACCCCTACAGTTTCACCCCTCTACCCCACATGGGCACTTCAGAAATGGAACAGCACCTTTCCCTGCTCTGGGACCAGCCCTCAACCAATGAGCCACACCACCAGGGCCTTGTAGTAGTTTCGTTTTGTGCTTTGAAAAAAATAGTCGTCTCGAGGAGAGAAGAAAAAGATGCGCGCGGAACGGAGGGGATTCGATCTGACTCTGTTCACAGGGTAGCGGGAGGAGTGCAGCTGAGAGTCGCACAGGGAGCAGCATTTGTCGGAGTCTAGGGGGACAGCTGTGATCAGGAGAAGATAGTGGACTGCGCGCTGGCCTCCCCAGCTGAGAGGCCCTGTGGTTGGTTCTCTCCCTGTGCCAACTGCGCGTGAGGGCGGGAGGACGGGACCAGGACATCTGTAACGAGAGGAGCGGAAAACATACAGCTGCCGTTCCGGTACCGGCGGGACCTCTGGGGCTCCCGGAGCACCGGCGACCAGGTGTGCGCGCAGAGCCAGGAGGCTCTAAACTCCAGCAAAGGAAAGAGTTCAAGAATTTCCCTTGGGGGTTCTTTGGTGCGCGAAATGAGGGGGCTGGCAGTCTGGGAGATCTGCACCTTGGAACTCAAAACCTGGAGATCTGCACCTGAAATAGAATCTGTGGCTGTTGAAGCTGGTGAACTTGGGAGGAGGCCCTTGGAGCTGGTGGCAGAGTTGATCCCTGGAGCGCACAGTTTGGACCTGACAGAGGGGGGAAGCCGGAAGATTTTGGGAGGGTTCTGGCTGCTAAAACAGCAGTCACCATTAGAGAGGCAGTATGTTTAGTTCAGGATAAAGAAGGACCAATACCGAACCCAGAAGTCAATCTAGAAACACTGCCACCCAGGGGCCAAATCACAAATTGACTCTTAGTGACAGGGAATTGATTATATCTTTCTCTTCGACCTTGGGAATACAGTCCATTTTCATCTACACTTTAGTATCTTTTACTCTACCTCAACTTCACCTTTATACCACCACTCTCTGGCTAACCTTTCCCTTTAGACCTTGTTCCCTTACACTTTTCCCGCTTTAGATTTACCTAATTCTTTCCCTTACCCCCTGTTAAAATTTCACCACACTGATAATCTAATCTCTAAACCACCTAATCCAAGTGCATATATACCTCTAGCTTCTCTGACTTCACTATCTTAAAGTGTTTTTAGCCCTGTCCTGTTGTTGTTGTTTACTTTACTTGACTGTTGATTATATTGATTTTTTAAGCAGGCTTTATGAGATTGATTTGCTTATTCTGTTATTTTGGTTTGTCTTGTAGGGGGGGTTATTTTTATTTTTGGTGTTGTTTCTTGTTTTGTTGTCCTCAGCTGCATTGTTTTTGAGATAGATTTTTGCTTCTGTGTTCCCTCACCCCTCTTGATATTAGTAGTTGTATGTAATTTGATATCAATCTCCAAGTACTTGTTGCAGGTTTGGTTCGGATTAGGGCTATCCTATAGGAGTGTTTCAACCCACATTTATATTTACTCCTTTTATTTCTTTTTTTCTTCTCCCCCTTTTCCCATTATCTTTTGGCATCCTGTCTTTCTTTTTTGTGAGTGTATGTGTTTGGGGGGGGTCTCTTTCTTTTTTGTGTGGTGTGGGTGTGTGAGTGTCTGTGTGGGTCTGGGGAGGTTCTCTTTCTTTTTTCCCACCTATCACAAATTTGCCTTCTCTGGCGGTCACCTTTATTGGAATTACAATTACTTTGACTACATTCCGGTTCAGTGCCTGGTGCGTTGCACCTGGTTGTGTTGATATTTTGGTGCCTCTTAAATCAACACAGGAGAGTGAGAACTACATAACCACATACACAGAGAAGAGAGACCATGGAAGACAAAGAATAGCCCACATATGAAAGAAAAGCAAGGCTCGCCAGCAAAGGAGGTAAACGAAATGGAAGTTAACAACCTGTCAGAGAAAGAATTCAGAGAAATGGTCATAGGTGGCTGAAAAGAATGGAAGACAAATTGATAATATGAGTAAGACCAAGAGGAAATGAGGAAGACCCAGGAAGAAATGATGAAGAGCCATGAAGAAATGAAAAGTGACATTGCTGAAGTAAAGAACTCAATAGAAAGTATTAAGAGTAGACTAGAAGAAGCAGAGGATCGCATCAGTGAGGCTAGAAGACCAGGTACAGGTAGGAAAAAATAACCAAGTAGAGCAGCTACTAGAAAAAAAAATTAAAAAGCAGGAGGAGAGCCTAAGAGAACTTTGGGACAACATGAAACAAAACACATCGTATAATTGGGCTTCCAGAAGGACAGGAAACTGAGCAAGGATAGAAAACCTGTTGGAAGAAATAATGACAGAAAACTTTCTGGTATAGGAAAGGAAAAACCCCACACAAATCCAAGAAGTCACAGAGTCCCAAGCAAAATAAACCCCAAAGACCTACGCCAAGGCATATTATAATTAAATTGGCAAACACCAATGACAAAGTAAGAATCTTAAAGCTGCCAGAGAGAGACAAAAAGTCACCCTACAAAGGAAACACCCATCAGACTAACAAGTGATCTCTCAACAGAAAACTATCAGGCCAGAAGGCAGTGGAATTGAAATCTACAAAGTCATGCAAAGGAAGGTCTGAATCCTAGAATACTGTACCCAGCAGGCTCTCAATAAAAATTGAAGGTCAAATCAGGAGCTTCACAGATAAAAAAGGACTAAGGGAATTCGTCACCACCAAACCAGCAATGCAAGAAATGCTAAAGGATCTGCTGTAAAAAGAAATAGGAAGCGAAGAAGGATCACAGGGGCAAAGAACAAAAATGGCAACATATAAGCACCTATCAATAATAACTTTAAATGTAAAACGGGTTAAATGCTCCAATCAAAGACATAGGGTAATAGATGGATAAGAAAACACAACCCATGTATCTGCTGTCTACAAGAAACCCACCTCCGAAAAAAAGACGCACACAGACTGAGGATGAAAGGTTGGAAATAGTTATTCAGGCGAATGGAAATGAAAAAAAAGCTGGGGTAGCCATACTTATATCTGACAAATTAGATCTCAAAGTGAAGGACATAACAAGAGATAAAGAAGGCCACTTCATAATACTAAAGGGAGCAATTCAACAAGAAGAAATAACTCTTGTAACATATACGCACCCAATACAGGAGCACCCAAATATATACAAAAACTCCTAGAGGACATGAAGGGAGAGATAGACAGCAATACAATCATAGTAGGAAATTTTAATACCCCATTATCACCATTGGACAGATCCTCTAAAGAAAAAATCAGTAAAGAACAATCAATTCTCAATGACTCACTGGACCAGATGGATTAATTGACATCTTCAGATCATTTCACCCCAAAGCCACAGAATATACATTCTTTTTCAAGTGCCCATGGGTCATTCTCAAAGATAGACCATGTATTAGGTCATAGGCAAAGTCTCTCCAAATTCAAGAAGATAGAAATCATATCAAGTATATTCTCAGATCACAGTGGCATAAAGCTGGAAATCAACTACAATAGAAACAATCCAAGAAATCGAACACATGGAGACTAAACAGCATGCTATTAACTATGACTGGGTTACTAGAGAGATTAAGGAAGAGATAGAAAACATCATGGAAACAAATGACAATGATAGCACAACAATCCAAAATCTATGGGACACAGTGAAAGCAGTTCTGAGAGGGAAGTTCATAGCTCTACAATCCTACTGCAAAAAACTAGGAACAGCGGCAATAAATTATCTAACCCAACAACTCAAAGAGTTAGAAAGAAAGCAACAAGAAAAGCCAGTGTAAGCAGAAGGAAGGAAATAGTAAAGATCAGAGCAGAATAAATGACATAGAGACAAAGAAACAATACAGAAAATCAACGAAACCAAGAGCTGGTTCTTGAAAGGATAAACAAGATTGATGAACCTCTAGCCAGACTCACCAAGAAGCAAAGAGAGAGGACCCTAATAAATAAAATCAGAAATGAAAGAGGTGAAATAACAACAGACCCATTGAAATACAAAGGATTGTTAAAAAATACTATGAACAACTCTACTCAACAAACTGGACAACCTGGAGGAAATGGATATGTTTCTAGAAAAATATAACCTCCCAAACTCAATCAAGAAGAATCTAAACAACTCAATAGACCAATAACTGTGGAAGAAATTGAAGCAGTCATCATAAAGCTTCCAGCAAACAAAAGCCCAGGGCCAGACGGCTTCACAGGGGAGTTTTACGAACATTCAAGGAAGAACTAAAACCTATACTCCTCAGACTATTCCAGAAAATTCACGAGGATGGAAAACTTCCAAACTCCTTCTATGAAGCTAGCATCACCCTAATACCAAAACCAGATAAAGACGACACAATGAAAGAGAATTACAGGCCAATATCCCTCATGAATATAGATGCCAAAATCCTCAATAAAATTCTAGCAAATCGGATCCAGCAGTACATCAGAAAGATCATACACCACGACCAAGTAGGATTTATCCCAGGAATGCAAGGATGGTACAATATCCGCAAATCAATAAATGTGATACATCACATAAACAAATTGAGAGATAAAAATCACATAGTCATATCAATTGATGCAGAAAAAAGCATTTGACAAAATCCAACATCCTTTCTTAATAAAAACTCTCAATAAGGTAGGAATAGAAGGATCATACCTCAACATAATAAAAGCCATATACGATAAACCCACAGCATACATCATACTCAATGGGCACAAACTACAACCATTTCCCTAAGAACAGGAACAAGACAGGGTTGCCCACTTTCACCACTCCTGTTCAACATAGTACTGGAAGTATTAGCCATTGCAATTAGACAAGAAGAAGAAATAAAAGGCATCCAAATTGGAAAGAAGAAGTTAAGCTATCCTTATTTGCAGATGACATGATATTGTACATAAAAAACCGAAAGACTCCATAAAAAAGTTAGTAGATTTAATAAATGAGTTCAGCAATGTAGCAGGCTACAAAATTAATGCAAGAATCTATGGCATTTCTATACACTAATAGTGAACTTACAGAAAGAGAGACTAAAAAAGCAATCCCATTTACCATCACACCAAAAAAATTAAGATACCTAGGAATAAACTTAACTAAGGAGGTAAAAGATCTATTTGTGGAAAACTACAGGACACTGAAAAAGAGATAGAGGAAGATGTAAACAGGTGGAAGAACATTCCATGTTCATGGATTGGGAGAATCAACATAATTAAAATGTCCATACTACCCAAAGCAATCTATAAATTTAATGCACTCCCCATTAAAATACCAATGGCATATTTCACAGACCTAGAAAGAACTCTCCAAAAATTCATCTGGAACAAAAAAAGGCCCCGAATAGCACAGCAATCCTGAGAAAGAAGCACAAAGTCGGTGGGATTTCCATACCAGATTTCAAGCTGTATTACAAGGCTACTGTTCTTAAAACAGCCTGGTATTGGCACAAGAACAGACATATAGATCAATGGAATAGAATAGAGAATCCGGATATCAACCCTAATCCACTATGCTCAATTAATATTTGACAAAGGAGGCAGGAACATAAAATGGAGTCAAGACAGTCTCTTCAATAAATGGTGTTGGGAAAATTGGACAGATACATGCAAAAAAATGAAACTAGAGCACCAACTTACACCATACACAAAAATAAACTCAAAATGGATACAGGACTTAAACGTAAGACAGGAAACCATAAAAATATTAGAGGAATCTACAGGAAGAAAAATCTCAGACATATGCCAAAAGAACTTCTTGATGATACCGCTCCGAGGGCAATGGAAGCTAAAGAGAAAATAAACAAATGGGACTACATCAAAATCAAAAGCTTTGCACAGCTAAAGAAACCATCAACAAAACAACAAGAAAACCCACTGTATGGGAGAACATATTTGCAAATGTTATTAGTGATAAAGGTTTAATCTCAAGCATCTACAGGCAACTCACCCAACTCAATAAAAGGAGGACAAAATGATCCAATAAAAAAATGGGCAACAGACCTAAATAGAATCTTCACGAAAGAAGACAAAAGGAAGGCCCAGAGACACATGAAAAACTTGCTCAAAGTCACTAATTATCCGAGAGATGCAAATCAAAACGACTATGCGGTACCATCTCACACCTATCAGAATGGCTTACATCAACAAATCAACAAACGACAAGTGAGGATGCGGAGAAAAAGGAACTCTTGTGCACTGCTGGTGGGATTGTAGACTAGTACAGCCACTGTGGAGAAACAGTATGGAGATTCCTCAAAAAACTAAAAATGGAGCTCCCATTCGACCCAGTGATCCCACTTCTAGGAATATACCCCAAGAAATTAGAAAGGCGAATTAGAAAGGATATATGTACCCCTATGTTCATAGCAGCACAATTTACCATAGCTAAGATTTGGAAACAGCCGAAGTGCCCATCAGCAGATGAGTGGATCAAAAACTATGGTACATTTACACAATGGAATACTACTCAGCAGAAAAAAAGAAGGAGCTCCTACCATTTGTAACAACATGGATGGATTTGGAGAGCATTATGCTAAGTGAAATTAGCCAGGCAGAGAAAGACAAATATCACATGATCTCACTCATTTGAGGAATACAATCAATGACATAGACTGATGAACAAGAATAGATCCAGAGACTGAGAAAAGTCAAGTCCATCAGAATGTCAAACCTCAGGGTAAGTGGCAGGTGGCGAGAGTAAGTGGAAAAGTCAATATACTTGAACTCTTGAACTGAGGTAAGTGATTTGTGTTTTTACATCCCTGACAAAGTTTATATAAAATTATAAAAAAATGGCAGCTAGTCTGACATTGAATTGACATGGCCTAGAGCTTGTCATATCCTATGGAGACCAGTCCTTAGGCTAGGCCCTGCTTAACCTCCCATGACACCATATACCCTTACATGATATTATTCTACAATGTCATTATAATATTTGATATTTGACAACAGCATATTATACAATTATCCCAAATAAACTTACAAACTAATTCTTTGAATGTTGGGCAGCAACTTAAAAAAGAATAGAAAGAAATTAATCCCTTTCAGAAGGAATTAAGCACTGGGAAGGCATCCGAGCATTCTATATTGGCCCTTCTTGCCCTTTCTGCCAAGAGGGACCTTCTTGTTACTATCCAAATACACACAGCTCAGCTGATGCCGAGTTTTCAGTTCGAGTGTGGCTGAGCCTTTGGCAGCTCGGCACCATGGATCTGTATCTCGACCAATGGTGTGAGCTGGGCCCTCTCTGGAGAAGAAACCTGGGTCCCCCGAGATATGTGATCAGTACCGGGACCCCGCCAGCAGGCTAGGGGACCCCAAGGCAGGTACTGGACGTGGAGGCCACAGGGGGGCATAGACTACAAAGGAGACAGAACTGAACCTCACATCACCCTGTTTGGCCCCGGAGGATGGCTGGTTAGCCAGAGACGGGTAAGATTCCTCAGGGAAGGAACAACCTAGACAGGCACAGTCGCAGAGGGGCCACAGGAGAGAACTAAAAGGTCAACAGAGGTGGGGCACAGACCCTCATCCACAAACCTTGCAGGGGTTTGAATTCTCAACCCTCCTAAGGGAGGTCTCCTACCCCCACGGCTGCTTCGCCTCCCCACACACAACTCATACGGGGACCCAGGTGGCAGACAGAGACTCAGCAATAGCTGCCCTATATCTAAATTCAGTCTATTACCAGGAATGCTCGGGACCTACTCAAATTGCAAATATTCCTTTCCACTAGTATTCACAGGGTAAACTAAGATTTCTGCTTGAGTATTAAAATTGACAGGAAAATAGTAATCAAGTTTTCAGATTAATTTAAATTGGCCAAGTGAAATACGAGAATACTCAAGAAAATTATAGTGTACTGGACAAAAGCTTTTCTAAAACATTAACTGAAAAATCTATCAGTAGTTCATCTCTCTGTAAAATTGCCTAACATCCAAAGAACCTAAAGCAGTCACTTTGTGTACAAAAATTAAATTAAAATTATCAAGACTGCAATAGAAAATTTCCAAAAGTCCCCATTAATCAAAAAAGGGGAGGGGACAGCGGGGTAATATCATGAAAGGGACAAAAAAAATATTGAGTAAGTAAAATACATCTAGAAAATTCTTACTCCAGTAAAGTAAATTCCATTTGTAAAAACAATAGCAGGCACCCATGAAAAACACACATGGTGTCAAAATAAGCCAAAGGAAAATCATTTAGGCAAAAATTAAAAGAATCCCAAGTCTATTTTGCATAGAGGATCCCTTTGTAACTTTTGGTCGAGAATGTGTTTGTGTGTTTTCAGAGAACAACTCCAAGACCATGTGGGTTCCTGCGACGGTGAGGAACTGATGGATCTGTTCCAGCATGAGGATGGTCCAGAGATGGGGGACACTGACGACACCTTGCCATACTAGCAGTCAGCAGCTGTGCATGTCTGCAGGCAGCCCAGGACCAAACCAGAGAGGATGGATCATGCATTGACACGATATGTCCACCTTCTGGATACCATTGCTGACTTATACACATAATGAATTATTTGACACTGAAACTGGGACTCAGAAAAGTTGGACATTGAAACCGAGAATGAAACACTCACTAAAAAAAAAAAATAAATAAAATAAAATAAAAATAAAAATAGATGTCTCTACTGATTTCAGACAGGAAAGGAGAGAGAGAAGACAGAAACGTCAATGGTGAGCGCGAGTCATTCACTGACTGGCTGGCTGACTTCTGCAGGCCCTCGGCCGGCACCCTCGTGTGCCCTGACCTGGAACCCAGCTGTGGCCCTGGTTCATGGTGCGGCCACACGGCCGGGCTGCAGTGGCTGCAAGTGTTACACAACGGGCCTGTCTCAGACTCACAGGCTCTGGTTCCTGAACTTGGCCAGGAAGACCTCCCGCTCCCGAGTGAGGGAGCTTTTCCCTGTCCCTACTCCTCCACCCCCTCTCGCAATCTCCAGCTTCTGCTTTCCCAAGGTCTTGTGACCTGCCCCGCCTGAAGGCCGAGTCCGTCCTCCCCCCCCAACCCCCCCACCCCCGCTCAGCCTCTCCTGTTGAAGGAGGTGGGGTGGGGTGCTTCATTCCTGATCAGTGTTTAGGAGCTCTCCCTGCCTAACCTATCAACCCTGCTCCCCTCTGTGCTGCAAGTGACCGACCCGCAAAGTCCTGTGAATTGACTTCCTGTATAACCTTGCTTGCCACACAGACTCCTAAGCTGCTGGGTTTCATAGGAACATGTCCATCTTGTATTTCTCCTTGTCGGTTTGCGACCTGGACTAGGAAGGTTTCCCTGCTCCCTCTCCCCCTCCTTTACAGGGTCCTAATCTCGCAGCTTGTCCCTTCCCACAGTCAGGAGCATAAAAGCGTGCAGGGGCGCGGCCCTGCAGCATCGCCATGTCCCCGCTGTGCCCACTGCTGCTGGCCCTGGCCCTGGTGGCCACCCCGGGTGTCCGAGGCGCCTGCCCGGCAGCTGCTGACCTCAAGAACCCCAATGGGACACGGACGTGCGCCAAGGTCTATGACAAGAGCGACCCATATTATGAGAACTGCTGCCAAGGCGCCGAGCTATCTATAGAGCCAGACACAGACCTGCCCTTCCTGCCCTCCGACTGGAGGAACGTCATCTCCTCACTCGTCGTGGCCCCGCGCTGTGAGCTCACCGTGTGGTCCCGCAGAGGAAAGGGTGGCAAAACTCGCAAGTTCAAGACAGGCACCTACCCTCGCCTTGAAGAGTACCGCCGGGGCATCTTTGGCCACTGGTCCAACGCCATCGCCTCCATCTACTGCAGGTGCCCTCCTGCCCCCCTCTGCCTACCAGTGCACATCCGCTTCCAGAGCACAGAACCCAGCCCCCACCACACCCCCAGCCCCAGTTTGCCCAGACCCCTGAGTCCCTGACCCAAATTGGAAATCCCTGGATCCGGTCCTGAAGGTTCCCCTTCTCGCCCACATCCCCTCCCCTAAGCCCATGCCCCTTGGATCTCTCAGACCAGTTCTGGGATTCTCAGACTCAGAAGTGACCCAACACCCACTCCATTTAGGGAGCACCCCCCCCACCTTCCTGAGCCCCTACCTGCCTACCCACAGCTGCACTCTCCAGGGGGGCCACTAACTCCTCAGTTGCCCAGCCTAGCTTGGGGATGGGGAGCCACCCACCCCCTCACCTTGGAGTCCCCAAAACCAAAGCCAGTCCTTCCCGCTCCCCAGATCATCAGATCTCAGAGCTGCCTCGGGCCTCCCAGACTCTACAACTGACCCAGACCTCATAACCCCAGAACCAATCCTGGGGACACCTGTCTGGCCCTTATGCTCCCTAACCACCCACACCCTCTAGGATAGCCTCAACACCAGGACCCGGTCCCAGGCTCCCCTGGTAAGGTTCTGAGCATTTGGAGGCCCTGAGCCCACCCTGCACTCACATATGCAAACCCACAGACTTGGGCCCCTAAATCTAGCCATAGTAGCCTGTGACCCACCACACCTGCCCACCCCACAAGAGCTCCAAGAGCCCCTGCTTCTGAAGTGGGAGGCTAGCCCGGCCCACACCTTATCTCAGGCTCCAGAGCTCCACAAGCCCTGGATCTTTGAGCCCCTGGCACCTCCTGGTGATAAGTTTTTATTCTGTTGCAGGTGCAACTGATGCCTTAGAGGTCCCTCATCTCCAGCCCCTACAGAATGAGGAGCCCCTCACCCGGCCTTGTCCCTGGGGCCTGCTGAAGGCCCCAAGACCCAAAAGGAGAGAGCTTTCTGCCTGCTCCCTTCCCACCCTGCCTTCCCTGCAATACAGTCCTTATGCAGTTGCCCCTGTCTGCCATCTGCTTGTGCTTGGGACCCAAGTCCACACAGGACGGGGGTGGGATGGGGAGACAGCAGGTGGTCATGCCAGGATCAGCCCTACCTGGGGCAGTGCTGTGACTGGGGACACACCCATGGGTTCCGACAAGGATTTAGATGTGCACAAAAACACGTTTCCATAGGAAGCATGTGTGGCATGCAATGGTACCACTGCTGATAGTTACACATCAACTGCTTCCCAGACCTTTTGGGACATAGCCCTTCCCTGAGTGACCCCCAGCTGCTCTGGCCTGCCAGGGACCCCCCAGACTCAGGATTCATGCATGAGACAGCAGGAGGCCTTCAAGGACCAGCCCAGGCTAGGCCAGGGTCTGTTGTGAGATCTGGACTCAGAGCCGAGGACTTACCGGATTGTTCAATACTTCAACCCTCCCCTCCCTACAGATGGAAGACACTTTAGTGCAAATTTGCATATTTCTGCAAATGTGAATTTGCAACCTATCCCCACCCCCACCCCCAGGGATGGGGCCCTTGATGGATATCTGGGTTTGAGGGCTCTTAGGAGAAGCTAAAGAAGAGAATTGAGGACTTTGGGGGGAGGAAAGGTATGAGGACAGCTCAGGGGAAAGGACAACTTGGGGTTGGATGGAAGAGGAGAATTTGGGGAGATTTTGAGAGCTAAGAAATGTGAGGGAAAGAGTAGGTGGAGATGCTAAGAGACCATAAGTTGGGGGTATGTGAAGAAATCAGAGGTCAAGGAGACGTGGGAGGTGGAGGAGGTCTGAAGTGTTGGGGGATCACAGAGCAGAGGGTGTGCCAGTGGACTAGGAACTCAGTGAAGGAGCAAAGATGGCAAAAGTATGGAGAGTTCTTGGGCACAAGTGTTGATTGGTTTAGTCAACAAGGATTTATTGAGCACCTACTATCTGTCAAACACTGCCTCGGGAAGACGTGGACCCTGCCCTCCTGGAGCCCCGAGAGTGCAGGGGAAATGCCAGGGCATGTGAAGTTCGGGACGGGTGAAGTCCGACATTCAGGATGAGACGAGGGTCAAAACAGCCAGTCACTCCCTGAACTGCACAGACACGGAGGAGTCAGTCACCCTTGTGCGCCACAGCCCACCAGGCTCCATGCGGTTCTTTGTCTTGTGCAGGAAGTGGACAAAACGCACGCCAGGGCCGTACTGGCGGAACACGTGGGACACCTGTGGCAGCAGCGGGTCAGAAAGAAGTCCTTATCAGGACCCGTGAGCCCTGCTCTCCCCCTCCTCCCTGTGAGGTCTTGGGACGGGTCTGGGTTGGCAGCTGGGGCAGGGGGTCTCACCTGGACCCAGCGGCCAGGAGGGCCCCTCCCAGAGGCCCGGGGGGCCACATGGTGCTGAGCGATGACGGTGTGTCGGTCGGCTGCCAGCAGCCAGACGTGCAGCTCATAGACACACACGTCCAGCCGGCTGTCCTCATACCTGGGGGTGGGGGCACGCCTTCAGCTGCCACCCCAGCCCCAACATCCTGACCCCCAACTTCTTGCCCCAATCACCATTTAGCACCACTCACTGGCAACACCCCCCCGCCCCCTGACGAGCACCTGGGCTGGGTGTTGCTGGCAACACAGCAGACCCAGACAGCCTGGTGCCCTGCCCTGTGGGGACTCATAGTCCAGTGGGGGGGCAGTGACTAGCAGGAGTTGCCAGGACCAGGATGGGGCCTGTCAGGGAAGGCTTCCCGGTGGAGCCATGTGTAACGGACTCCTGAAGGACAAGGATGAATCGTCCTGAGAAAGACAAGCATCTGAAGAGGAAAGAATGGCCTTGGGCCTGGCACATTTCAAAACCTGAAAGTCTCAGAGAGACACTGATGGGAGGCTCAGACCAAAGGAAAGGGGGGGGGGGGCGGTGGGACGGGGCTTGGGCTCTGGGGAGCCTCTGTGTGCACCCTGGCAGGGTGCAGGCACATACCAGTCCATGACAGTAATGTCTGGCTGCTCATCATCAAGAAGCTCCTCCCACAAGCCCTCGGCCAGCAGATCCACACACTGATGCTTCACCGTCCAGCTGTGAGAGAAGGCACAGGGGAGGCAGGCTGTGGGATTGCTGGCATTTTGAGCATCTCCCAGGTCAGCCTGACCCCAGGGAGCAGGAAACCAGATCACAGTACCCTCCTATCCAGGGTATGCAGATATGGGCGCTGGGCCCTCACTGGGCACTTTATAGTCTCGCTTCCCATCACCCTCGCAGCAGGTGATGCATTCTTTCTTCTTCTTTTTTTTTTTTAAATAGATTCCAGAGATGAAGGGAGAGGGAGAGCAAGATAGAAAGATCAATGATGAGAATCATTGATTGGCTGCCTCTTGCACACCCCCTACTGAGGATCAAGGCTGCAACCCCCGCATGTGCCCTTGTCTGGAATCGAACCTGGGACCCTTCAGTCTGCAGGCCAATGCTCTGTCCTCTGAGCAGCACCAGCCAGGGCAGGTGATGTGTTCTGAAACCGAGGCTCAAGAAGGGAAGTGCCCTGCCCAACCTCAAACAGCAAAGTGGCTCCAGAGCCAGGGTCCCAACCCCGAGGATCTGTGACTCTGAGCCCCTGAGTTACGCCATCTCACCCACTGCCCAGAAGCGGGGCTCAGGTTCTCACGGCCTGGGGACTCGCCTCCTCCCAGGGGAAGAGGCTCAGCAGAGGAACAATAATAGCTGCTACTTGTGAACACCTACTATGTGTAAGCCAGACCTGGCCAAAGCCTGTGCTGTGTGTGGTAGGAGCATTCTCTGGGCAGGTGACTGACTGTGTTAGAAACCGAGGCCCAAACAGGCAAGGTCCTTTTCTCCAGGTCCCACAGCAAGGAAGGCTGGAGGAGGGAATCCATTGCAGGCCGGCTCCTGGCCACTCACCTGCAGTTGTGCTGCAGCTGCTCAGTCCTAATATACCACCCATGGAAGTTGCCTGCCGGGCAGAGGAGCAAAGGGTTAGAAAGTGCAGTTGTGTGTGGCACCCTCCCCTGGGGCCCAGCCCCCAAGCACTCACCCAGCGTCTCCAGGGGCTGCCGAGTGGGGCCAGTAGGGGGTGCTGGCTCATAAATGTTGATGCCTGAAATGGGCAGGTGATACACACCCTCAGGTCTGCTGGGACTGCCCCTGTCCCCCTCTCCCAGCACCCTACCCCCGGGGCCCCTCTGGAAGGGTAGGAGGCTGTGCCACCACCAGGCCAGACCTGCCCGGCAGGGGTGAGTGGCCAGGGCCCAGGGAGAGCCCTGAGAATGTCGGGGGAGAGGGACCAGGTGCGTTCTGGTGAGGCAGGGAGAGGGGGACAGGGAGGCACCAAGAAAAAGGCACTTAGGTGGAGGGGGAGCGGAGGCGGGAGCAGGAGGACAGAGTGAGCGGGGTGACAAGAGACCCAGGGAGAGATGGAGACACACGGCACAGAAGGAGATAGAGCCTGGGATACGAGGCGGACAGAGAGCCTCCAGGAGACAGACAGAGGTACAAATAACAGAGACAGAGACGCAGAAACGGGAGAGAGGGACAAGGGAACTGATGGAAAGAAGAGATAGATGGTGTCGGTAACCCACTTCATGGAAGGAACACCTGGCAGCATTTTTGGAGTTTGGGGAGCATAGCAGATTTCAGTGGAACAGCTGTTTTAGGAAAAGCAGCTTCCTGGTGGGCTGGGTGGCTTGGGGGCACTTAGTTGAACGTGTTGATGGTTCAGGACCTAGCTCCTGCATGTCTTTGGGCAGGGAGGAATTATACTGTGGCAGAGATTCAGGGCATTGGCGAATGACACCCATTGAAGGCATGTCCTCCATCACTGACATTCAGCAAAACTCCACAAGTGTCAAGACCTGGGATTTCTCTAGGAACCAGGCAACCATGGACCTTGGCAGATGCGTTGCAGCATCATCCACATTTAGCATAATGAGTATTAAGGAGGGAACTGCAGTGTCTGTTGGGTCCAAATTGTATTTCCCAGTGTTGATCACAGCAATACCTCCCTCCTACATACTCTGCTGCAATGTGACACTGTCACTCGGCCATCAAGAGGAAGTCTTATTTTCACCATCCCGTGGAATCTGGGCTTGGCAAAGACCGCTTGGACCAATAGAACACAGTGTCAGTTCTGGGCATAGCCATTAACCAGCCTTCAGATTTCACTTCCAGTCCCTTAAACACTGCTCTGAGGGCAGCCAGCCCCATGTAAAAGTTCACCTACTCAAGGACTCTGGTGCTATGAAAAGTCTGAGTCACATGGAGAAGCAACATCCCGGCTTTGCTCCCAGGAGACAGGTAGCCATGTGAGTGAGCCACCACTGACAGCCAACCCCACGAAGCATTCAGCTCGATCAAGTCCCAGATGACATCCAACTGTGACTCCAGGAGAGACCCCAAGTGAGAATCACTCATCTGAGGATGAACAGGACACAGAGAAAGTTCATGAGAGGGTGCTGGCTAGCCTTCCCATGGATAACAATTGCAAACTCTGGGTAAATGGTTTTAGAAAACCCAACTATGTGAAGGCACTGGAGAGCAACCAGAAGCAGGCAGAAACAAGAGGGAGTCCCATCTTCTAAAGAAGAGGCCATCCTGTGAGACTACGTGTGTATGGCCTCTCCTCCATACACACGGGCTGCTGTCCATATGGCAATGGGCAGCTTGAACGCAAGCAGAAAACCAGTCATTGACTCAGGTTATCAGACACTAGAGTTTGGGGCTGCGAGAGCAGTAGGAAATTTAGATGAGAGAGCCCATCATGGAGGAAGCCACAGAAGGGAAGACCTAATTCAATGTTTGGGGGGGAAAAAGAAAGCTACAAGCACAGGATTCTATAGCCACTGAACATGTCCCAGCATATTGAAGGCACAGTGAGCCGGCTGCTATCATTCCTGTCATTCAGCAAGAAAGGAGAAAGGTGACGAGCTGGGCATTGGCCTGTCCTTTAAAGGAACAGCTCATAAGGGTCTCAGAGCACTTCCACTCATATGTATCACCGAGCTTAGAGCCACAGGTGCAGGGGTGGTTGAAGAATGTTGTTTCAGTGGAACACTCTTGAATCCACTTACAAGTCAGGGGTTCTCCAAGTAAAGGAAGAAGAGGAGAATAAACATAGAGACAGCTGCTAGAGTCTCTGCCACTCCAGCTTGTGGATGGTCATGTGATTGTGTGATGGCTGGAGCTGTGGTGTCCATATTTTGGTCATGAGGGGAGACAGTACTAACAAACAGGATGGCGCATCAGCCAGAGACAAAGAGCCTGGATCCACTATGACATCCAGTCCTCTAAGGCAGCACTGTTCAAATCGTGTGAGCCACACGTGTTATTTAACGTTTTCTAGGAGCCACATTTAATAAGTAAAAAGAAATGTGTGAAATTATTTCTACATATACTTTATTTGACCCAATGTATCAAAAATATTATTGTTTCAACATGTAATCAACACGAAACTTATTATTAGTGAGATTTTACAGTGGATAAAAATTCTGTACATCCATCCATCTATTTCCTAGCTTTATCCATGGAGAGGGGGTAGAAGCAACAATATTCCTGTAGCAATCAGCCCACCTAGCACCCAGATGGTGATTTTTAAATACTGTCTCCACGAAAAGGAGCCAGAGCTCCTTGAAGAAAAGGCTGATTACAGAGCTCAGGCAGGGAAAGTACAAGGTGAGCCTGAAACATCTTATTCCAGAAAGCAAGGAGGTGCTCAAAGGATGAGGGCACCCATGGAAAGGGCTTAGGAGCCATCGTGAAAGGATTCCCGTTGGCCTAACTGAGGCCAGTTTGAACATCAACTGAAATTATAGCATAGAATTACAATGCATTGGATAAAATAAGAATTCAGTAGTCCATGGCATTATAAATCAACTGGCAAATACATGCATGACAGAGGGGAGCAAAGCTCTTCCTAAGAGTAGAATGCCAATAAATAATGTAAAAAGAAGGGTGAAGTCATTTGATAACTGACATAATATTAACATTCAGGCTGTGGGCTCTGACCACCCGGATGTCCCCCTCTACTGGAGACCCTTCGGACACCATCAATGGATGCTAAACTGAATGGGTTGAAGTTTGAGAAGTAACAGGTATTTGCATAGTCTCAAAGTCCTTCCACATTTAGTATAAAGCGAAAAATAGTAATTCTACAGTGGAGAACTTGACAGGCACCATTAAATATTTTTTTAAGTAAAATCTATTCCTGTTGCAGGGTCTATTTTATACGTAGAGTATAGCTCAACCTTCACTAGTTACATTTCAAGTGCTGACCTACATATGGCATGTGGAGCATCCTATCTAATAAAAGAGAAACATGCAAATTGACTGTACCTTCACTACACTAGCAGCCAATAGGACAATATGCAAATTAACTCCAACCAAGATGGTGGACGGCCCCCTCCACCTCGAGCTGGCCATGGTGGTGCTGGAGCGGTTAGGGTCCCCATCCCAGCCCCAGTCCCAGCAGGGGATCTAGCCCCCACCACCCTAAGCCCGGCCATGGTGACGCTGGGGCCGCGACCATCGCGACGCTGGGGGCCGCGACCATCGCAGCCACAAACCCGGACACAAGTCTGGCCATGGTGGTGCTGAGGGCAGGTGGGTCGAGATCACAGCCACAATCCTGGTCCCAAGCCTGGTCAAGGAGGCACTGGGGGCCGGGTGGTAGCAATGGCAGCCACAAACCCAGCCCCAAGCCCGACAATGGCAGCACTGGGGGCTGTAATCTCAGCCACAAACACGGCTCCAAGCCCGGCCATGGTGGTGCTGGGGGCTGCAGGGCTGGCAATGGCAGCCACAAACCCAGCCCCAAGCATGGCCATGGCGGCACTGGGGGCCGCAATCACAGCCACAAACCTGGCCCAATCCCAGCCATGGTGGCGGTGGGGGCCACAAGGTTCGCGATTTTTATATATGAGGATGTTTATTCAAATGTGTATAGACTCTTGCTCTTTTTCTGCTTTCTGCCTATTATAAATAAAGTCCCTATGTTAACATGTATCCTTACTAATAAAAGCCTAAGTGGTGGTCATGCTATGGTGCCCTCACACCCTCACAAGATGGCTGCCCACACATGCAGGTGGCAGGGCTTGGCTTGATGCTGTGTGCATAACATGGAGCTTGCCTGGTAGTCCTGCCTCTTCCTGGCTATGTGGAGCTGGGAGGAGGTGGGTCCCCCGGCTCTAAGAGCGAGGCTTGCCTGGGGGTCCCCCAGCTCTGCAAACAAGGCTTGCCTGGGTGTCCAGCATGGCCTGCCTGGGAGTCCCCTGACTCTACATGGAAAGGTCTGTGTAGGGGTCCCTCAGCTCCACATGGCAAGGCCTGCCTGAGGAGGTCCCTCGGCTCTGAATGGCGAGGCTTGCCCGGGGGTCCTAGGTGTCCTGCCTCCCAGATTCATATGGCACAGAGGCAGGTTCCTTGGCTCCAGCCTACCTCTTTGGGGCAATTCATTAAGGAGTCCCAGAGGGATGGGTGGGGCCTGCCTCTTTGGGGCGATCAATAACAGGGCTCCTGCATTGTGACAGGGCACAGGTCGGGCTGGGGGACCCATCCCCCCACCAAGTGCACAAATTTTGTGCACAAGGCCTCTAGTATTAAATAATGTAGCACTAAATGGACTCTACTGTCTAGATTTCTCATCACGTGCAATGAAAAATGTTGTTATTAAGAAACATTTATTTCATGTGATTTACATATAACAATGCATCCAAGTGATCCAATCACATACCCTCAAAGAAACCACACACGCACCAATCACACACGTACTGTGGTGGGAGAACAGTGGCCCCAAACGCCCAGCCAAATCTCTTATGTGACCTGGCAAAAGGCCCTCGCAGAGGTAACTGAGCTTTATAGATGTTAAAAGAGAGAGGTTGTCCTGGATTATACGTGAGCCCCGTCTAAACACCGAGTCCTTAAAAGCAGAGAACTTTCTCCAGCTGGAGGCAGAAGGGAAATGTGGTGGAAGGAGCAGGCAGAGGGATGCCAGGCGCGAGAAGCATGTGACCCTTGGCTGCGGGCTCTGAGATGCAGGTCCATGGGCTGGGGCTGTGGACTGGACGCTTTCTGCGGCGGGAACGGGGACCTCAGTGCTACCACTGCAGGGAGGGAGCAGAATTCTGCCAACAGCTTGACTGAGCTTGGAGGTGGGCCCTTCCCTCCCAAGGCCTCCCTAGAAGAATCCCACCAGCCACACTTGGACTTCAGCCCTGTGAGACCCCTGGCGGAGAAAGAGCTGAGCCATCCAGAGCTCTCATCTTCGGAACTGTGAGAACCTACACTCGTGTGGTTGGAAGATGCTAAGTTCCGGATACCTGGTTATGGCGGCGAGAGAAAACTAACGCGCACCATCATACTCACAGTCCCACAGCAGAGAAATCATCTTTTTATCATTGATTTGAACAATTCTTACAAAAAGTAGAAAAATAAATATTTTTTCGGGTCTGAGTTTGACAATTCACACACATCAATGCATAAACAGTGGTTGGGTGGCAATAAATTAAGAAAAGTGGGGGATGCATAAATAAAACCCAAGATGCTGGGACAGGTGGCAGGCGGGCCTCGGGGTCACACACACAGGTCTCCATCAGCGACACATTTCAGGTCACGGGCGAGGAGGCGGAAGAGGTTGGATGTGACAGAGGCTTCAAGGCAGCCACGGGATTCCTGTGGAGAGGAAAGGACAGGTCAGTGGCTGTTCATCATCTGGGCCCCAAGTTGTCCCCGGAAGCTGGTCCCTCCCCTGTCGCTCACCTCCTCCTCAGCCTCCTGGAGGCGGTGCAGCCATTGGCGGAGGTGGCCCCGGGGCCTGGGGCCTGCTGTGGACTGAGCTGGGACCTGTGGGCAAAGGAGGGTGGTGAGTGAACAGGGTCTCAGACACAGGCGGACATACGGGTGGTCAGAGCCCACAGACATGGCCTGAGAGCCCAGAGCACTCACACAGGCCTGAAGCTTGGAGTGGATGTGGCGCAGCGTGTGAAGGGGCTGGTCCAGGATGTCCCCCAGCGTCGAGTTAGCCATGGTCCCCAGGACCTTCAGTGTCAGGCCAGCTCAGCCTCCAAGGCCACAGGGCGCTCCCACACCTGAGCAGGGGAGAGACAGACAGGTGAGGGCTGCATGTGAGAGAGAAGGGAGGGCAGGAGAGAGTAGAGAGGGAAGGTCAATGTGAGCAGGTGAGGAGAAGAGGTCAGGGAGACAAGGACACAGAGAAAGGGGAGAAGGAGAAGGTGAAGGGGCCACCTAAGAAGCCAGAGGAGCGGGGCCAAGTGAGGGCAGGGCTGGGGCTGAGTCTCCCAACTCACCTGCAGCTGCCTCAGGTCCCGGGTCCTGGGGAATAGGCGGGAGCTGCAGCTCCAGTTCCTCAGCAGGATGGACTCTTCCTGGAGAGCAAGGGCAGAGGTCAGCCCACAGCTGGAGGGCTGGAGGTTGACCCCTGCAGAGGGGAGGGATGACTAGCAACAGAAGCAGGGGGCTAACGTCCCAAAGGATGCTAGAGGCATCTCCAGTGCAGAAGAACAAGAGTCAGCCCACAGCAGCAAGGGCAGGGGGTGGGCCACTGTGCGAAGGGTGGAGGTTCACCCAGGGAAGGAAGGGTACAGGTCCACCTTGAGCCAAAGGGGCCTGTGACCCACAGAGGGGAGGGTGGAGGTTCGCCCACAGCGGGGTGGGGGGTGGAGATGGGGGCAGTTAAGATGGAGGGGGGTGGGGAGACTCACCAAGGCGTCCTTGGCCCTCCTGAAGGCCTTCATCTCTTGTGGGGACAGAGACTTGAACTGGGCCACGTGGCAGCCCCTTGCACCCAGGAAGGTCCTGAGGGGTGTGGGGACGGGAACTGCTCCTGTGCTGGCCAGCACTGTGGCCATCAGCATCAGCGCCAGCGGGCCACACCCAGCCAAGGCTGTGTTAGGGAAGGATGGGCAGATGAGGGGACAGAGTGTCAGGGGCTGAGGCTGGGGGCCGTGGGGAGTGAGGGTCGTGGGCAATGATATGGAGGCTCACCCAGCTTCATCCTGGTCTCTGGTCTCTGCCCACGTGGGGATCCAAGTGTCCTCTCAGAGGCTGTCACCTGGGTCTCACTCAGCCTTGTTTGGTTGTCTCTGGCCTCAGTCTCCTCTTCCAGGTCTCAGCAGGCTGCTCGGTCTCTGTCCCTAAACTTCCAGCTCGGCTGCGATGCAATTCCTCCCTGAGCTCCATGGTGCAGCTTTTGGCCTGCACAGGCAGGCAATCCCAGCTGATGTAGGAAAAGTGAAAACACACCTTCCACTAGGGGAGGCTCCAGGCTGGGGAAGCCCATGCAGGGCGGGGCCTTGAGCCAGGTGAGCAGCTGGAGTGAAACAGAAAGTGACACACACTCAGGTTCACCTACAGGAGGTGAGGTCCCAACCGAATCTCAGCATAAGGGCAGCCTCAGTCCCCCCAAGAGGGCTTGCCTTTCCGCAGGACACCCCCTGCAGGGAGAGGAGGAAGGCACCTCCAGGGGTGTTGCCCCCAAGAACCTGGAACTTCCAAGAAGGAGACTGTCAGGGGAGGGGAGAAGATGAAGGGAGAAGGCTGCTGGGGGTTTGGCCGGGTGGAGGAGAGAGTCAGCAGGACAAAGCAGCCCAGAATTAAGAGAGGAGACCAGCTCTTCCCGCCCTCCTTGACCAGGTACCGAGAAAGAAGGGAGGAAGGGAGCTGACAAACATTTTTAACTATCCAGACTCGAGGCACCCAGGGATAGGAGTCTCTGCTAGGGACCTGGGGTGTAGCCCAGGGCTTTGAGGGATCCTGCTCAGCTGTGACAAATGCCTCCATTCACTCACCAAGTATTACTCGGCACCCACCATGTTTCAGGCACTGCTCAAGGTGCCAGGAACAGAGCATCGACAAAACAACAACCCATAAAACAAAACTTGTTGGAGCTTTTTAACAAACAAACACACAAACCACTTTACCGTGTTGATCTTTAGAGAAGGAGAGGAAGAGAGAAGGAGAGGGGGAGGCATTAATGTGAAAGTGAAACATGTATGTGAGAGGGAAACATTGATCGGTGGCCTCCCGCACATGGGACAGAACCCCCAAACCTGGGCGTGTCCTCTGACCAGGAATTGAACCAGCGACCTTTCACAGGGGAGGACGCTCCAACCCCTGAGTCACACCAGCCAGGACTCATGGGCCTTTTTACTAGAGGGAGTGGTGGGGTGGGGTAAGCATCCAGTGTATATTACATCAGGTAACTAAAAATGAAAGCACAAAAGTGAGGTGACAGCAGAGTGTAGGAGGGGACTGTACTGAATGAGGACAGAAAAATCACATTTGAGCAAAAACTTAAAGTGAGGGAGTGAGGGAGTGAGCCTTATGAAGATCTGAAAGGAAAAATGACACCCCTCTCTCTCTCCCCCCCAGATCTGGAGAGTACTTTATGCCTCCACCCCATCACGGAGGCTGTGCTACAATGTAGTGTTGAACCCATGATAGCATCAGGGGCACACTGTAGTTTGCCTACATCTATATACACTAGAGGCCTGGTGCATTAATTCATGCACGAGTGGGGCCCAGCTGGCCTGCCCATATAGTGGTGGGAGGCACTTGGGATATGTGCTGGTCAAGAGGAGGATCAGCTGGTGGTTGGCCAACCCCGGCCCCTGGTCAACTCCTTGTTGAGGCAATAATTTGCATATTAGGATTTTATTATCTACTAGGGGTCTGGTGCATGAAATTCGTGCACTGGGGGTGGGTGGTCCTCAACCCAACCTGCCCCCTCTCACATACTGGGAGCCCTCAGGGGATGTCCAAGTGATGGCTCACCCCTAGCCTGCCCAAGGCCCTGCTCAGCTCAGCCCCGGCTGCCTACAACCACCCAGCCCGGGGGACTGGGCGCTCGCTGCCACTTTTGCTCACAGCGCTCAAGCCACTGCAATTTCATCTCCACCCCCAGGGCCCAGCGCTTGAGTCACTTGGCCCTTCTTCCGCTCCTGATTGGCTGGTAGCATAGCCAATCAGGAGCAAAAGTATGATCAAATTTGCATGTTTCTTTTTTAGTATATAAGACTAGAGCCTTGATGCATGAAATTTGTGCATGGGGTCGGGGTTGTCCCTCAGCCCAGCCTGCACCCTCTCCAATCTGGGACCCCTCGAGGGATGTCGACTGCCTGTTTAAGCCTGATCCTGGTGAGTATGTGCTTGCCTCCCTGCCTTCATGATTGCCCCTAACCACTTCTGCCTGCCAGCCTAATCACCCTCTAACCATTCCCCTGCCAGCCTGATTGATGCCTAACTGCTCCCCTGTCAGCCTGTTTCCCCCTAACTGCCCTCCCCTGCAGGTATGGTCACCTCTAACTGCTCTCCCCTGCAGCCCTGGTCACCCCCAACTGCCCTCCGCTGCTGACCATCTTGTGGTGACCATCTTGTGTCCACATGGGGGCATTATCTTTTACCACATGGGGGCAGCCATCTTGTGTGTTGGAGTGATGGTCAATCTGCATACACTGCTATTAAGGCCCTCATTCTGCAGGTCATTTAATAACCAATTCCCTTTTGGTAAGCATTGATGTTACTTTGGGTATTTTGTTAAAGACATGGTTATCAAGGCTGGGGACAGGGAGGAAGCAATATTTTTATTCTCTTAACAGTGTCCTTGATAGAACTGAATATTTACATTTGAATCAAGTCATACTCATAAATGTCTTACTTTCATGGATTATGCGTTTGGTGTATCTAAAGTCGTCACCAAGCAAGCCCAAGGTGCCTTCATTTTCCTCTCTGCTATATTTTAGTTTTGTAGTTTTTCACTTTACATTTAGGTCCATGATACATTTTGAATTAATTTTCATGAAACGTGTAAGGTCTGTATCCACATTCACATTCTGTGGAGGTGAATGTCCTGTTCTTTCAATACCATTTGTTGAGAAGACTATCCTTTCTCCAGTGAATTGCCTTTGCTTTTTCTAAAAAATCAGTCAATTATATTTGTGTGCGTCTACTCCAGGACTCTCCATTCTGTTCCACTGATTTATCTCTCCTTTCTCCAATACTACACTGTCTTTTAAAATATATTTTATTGATTTTTTTACAGAGGGGAAGGGAGAGAGATAGAGTCATCAATCAGCTGCTCCTGCACATCCCCTACTGGGGATGTGTCCGCAACCAAGGTAGATGCCTTTGACCGGAATCGAACCTGGGATCTTTCAGTCTGTGGCTCTATCTACTGAGCTGAATCGGTTTCGGCTCTGTCATTTAGTTTTAATGTGTCCATTTCTAAGCAAGTGGAAAGTTTGCCTCAGTCTTTCAAATATATCTACTCTTTCTCTTCCCTCCCCCTTTTGTTCCCGAGGAAGCAATGATGAGTAACTTGTCCAAAGCCTGTCTGTTCTCCCTGCCAGGCTCAGCAGTTAGGGTTCTGAAGCAGTTCGTTTTTTTTTTTATTTAATCTTTATTGTTCAGTTTATACCACACTGTCTTGATTACTACAGCTTTAGAGTAAGTTTTGACATCAGGTAATATTAGCCCTCCACCTTTGGTCTTATCCTTTAATGTTGTGTTAGTTATTCTGGGTTATTTGAATTTCTGTGTGAACTTTTGGTTTGTCAATATACACAAAATAACTTGCTAGGCTTTTGATTGGATTGCTTAGATTATATAGATTATAATATATAGATTATATATAGATTAAATTGGGAGGAAATGATATTTTGACAATATTTAGTCTTCCTATCCATATGCTTGGATGGAATATCTCTATTTTTAGATGTTTGATTATTTTCACAGAATTTGTAGTTGTTCTCATCTACAGTTTGTTCATATTTTGTTAGATTTGTATCTAGGTATTTCACCTTGAGAAGGCAAATGTAAATGGTGTTTGTTATTTCAAATTCAAGTTGTTCATTGCTGTTATACAAACAAGCAATTGTCTTTTGTACATTAATATTGTATCCTGCAACTTTGCTATAATCACTTATTGGTTCAGATATGTTCTTAAATGCATAATATTAAATACACATGGAAGAGATCATTGCTTAATTAGACATGCTTTCTGATTTAGCTAAACTTTTTCCAGCCCAGTGAAGCACCCCAACTTCTCTTTCAGGTAATTGTTAGCAATACAGCAGTAAATATCAACATGAAGCAGATTATTATTGTAGATCACGCAGGGAGAACAAAGGATGAAATATTTAACTGTAGCAGTGTTTGACTATATTCTGCACAGTGAGAAAACATGAAGTCATTTTCAAGGTCCACCATTTCTTACTTCTTTTTAGTTGGGTCAAGTTTCTAAGCTTTCTAAATATCTGTTTCCCAGCTATTGAAAAGAAAATAGGATTCTATCGAGTCTCCTATCTACCTACTCCAGGACTTCTGTAAGGATCAAGTGACATGAGGCACAGAAAAACACTTCACAGACATTGCGTTAGAGTGTAAAATGTTTCCACCTGGCTATAAAGCAAGTCATGTTCCTGGGCTGAAGAAACTCCAAGGAGGCTAGTCGCTAGGGAGAGGAAGCCAGGCACTGCTACAGTGACGTCATTATCTGTCATTACACAGTGCCCACAGCCACAGTTTCTGGACTGGGCTGGGTTGTGGGCTGCATTTTATGTCATGGGGTCTCGGCAGTGCTGGCTGTGATTTGGTAGGGTGTCTCTCTGGGGTGGTGATGGGAGCTGTGTCCCATATGGAGGAAGCCAAGTGTTGCTTTGTGAGTGCCAGGTTCATGGTGCAGTTTCTCTGTAAATGGCCAGTGTGAGTCACGGCAGTTCCTGCATTAAGTGTCTGCCTTCTGGTGGTCAGTGTGCATCACAGTGACTGGTTAGATGATTGGACACTTAGCATTTTATATATATAGATTGTGGTATATTGCTATTATTGGTTACATTCTTAAAGGAAAGAAAGGTGAAGCTTCAGTTAGAGGTTAGTGAAGATAAAAATCATCTTTTCCCCATGCAAATCTACTCTTCCCTGAAATTGCAGAGGTGGCTCATGAACCCCAAATTAAACTAGACCCACAGCAATTACGTAGGATAAAGTAGATCTATATGTATGGACATAGAAAAATCTTTAAGGCATTTTACAGAGTGAAAAAAGTAAGTTGCTATAACTTGATGGGACATTACATGTGTTTAGAAAGATTCACACATGCGAAAGCCTTTTCAACAAATGGTGCTGGGACAGCCGTAATCCAAAAAAATGGACCTGGACTCAAAAACCCACACGTATGGGTATTTAAGTCCATAATCCATTTGGAGGTCATTTTTAAACTAAAAATGACCTCCAAATGGATTATGGACTTAAATGTAAAATGAAAGGCTATAATACTTTTATTAAAATTGTGAGAATATTTTCAGGATCTAGGATTAGGAAAAAGGTTTTCAGAATTGATGCAAAGAGCTCAATCCATAAACTGAATTTGAACCAAAACTTTGGCATGTGAAAGACCATGTTAAGAGGATGGAAAGGTGGAAAGACTGTGAGAAAACACTTGCAAACCACCTACCTGACAAAGGACTTGTATCTAGAATAAATTGAAAACTCAGCAGTAAAAAATTAAACTCAAATGGAAGATGGACAAAAGACATGAAGACACATTTTACCAAAGAGGTTTCACAGATGGGAAATAGCACATGAAAAGTGCTCAATATTATTAGCCATTAGAGGAATGCAAATTAAAACCACAATGAGGTATCATTACACACCTAGCAATATGGCTAAAATAAAACATTGTGACATCATTCGATATTGGTGAGGATGCAGAGAAACTGGACCATTCATACATGATTGTGTGAATATCCCTGGATGTTCATTTAGGTTGTTTTGTATATCAATTGTTCATTCCTGTTTCATGGTTTAGAAGCATCAGAGTTTGTTTAACCATTCCTTTTCTGCAGGACATTTTTAGATTTTGGACAATTACTAATAATGCCACTATAAATACGGCATTCAGATTATTAGGTAGTTATAAGTTTTCATTTCTCTGCAATAAACATCCAGGATTGCAACTGTTGGGTTGACTAGCAATTGCTTGTTTAGTTTTATAAGAAACAGCAAACTGGTTTTCAGAGTGGCTGTACCCTTTCCACATTCCTACCAGTTACGCAGGAGTGATCCAGTTCCTAGAGCGTGTTTAAGTTGTACTCATAAGAAGAAAGTTATCCAGAGCTTTTTTTGTTATTAAATTCTCTTAAAAAATCTTTATTGTTGAAAGTATTACACATCCTCTCTCCCCAGCTCATTTGATACCTCTTAGCCTGCCCTCCTCCATTGCCTTAAGACTTCACCACCCTAATGTCTGTGTCCATGGATTATTCACATATGCATACAAGTTCTTTGGTTGATCTCTTCCTACTTTTGCCCTCCCATCCCCACCGTCCTTTGAGATTCCATAGTCTGTTTATTGAAGTAGTTTTTGTAATAGAATAGATATCTCTAACAGTGGATCACAGGAAATTTTTCTATAGGGACAGTATTTGTCTCTTACCAATAGGGTTGCTATAACAAAACACAACAGGTTGGGTGGCTTATTTCTCAGTTCTGGAGGCTGAGAAGTCCAAGCAAGATCAGGGTGCCAGCATGGTCAGGGGAGGCCCTCTTACAGGAGGCCAAGTTATCCTCACATGGTAGAAGGTGCTAGGGAGTTCTGTGGTTTCCCTTTTAACAGAGAACTAATCCCATTCTTGAGAGCTATACCTCCAGAGTTATCACCTCCTAATAATCCCTCCTACCAATACCATTATCTTTGCCCGTGAATACATCAACATATCAATGGGACAAACACTCCGACCACAGCAGTACAAAAGTCATGAATGACCTAGCTCCTCTTCCAAGATGCCTTCCTGAATTACTATGCTGGCAAAATGGAAAAGTATGTTTGGAGAATAACAGACCTTTCAAGACTTTGCATACTATTTGATAGTTCTCCCAGACATCCTCCTTTTCTTGGTGATTTCATCCCAATATCAAGTAGTATTTCTCCCTCCAAATGTCACCTCTTTGGTCCAGGCAACACATCAAGGACTTATAGTAGCTCTTAAGGCCTACTACCTGAGGACCTTTGCCCACGCTATTGCTGCAACTGAGGAAGACACTGATAGAACACCTGTGACTGTATCAAGAACTTTGCTTGGACTTGAAGTCATACACCAAGAAGTGTATGACTGGCATCTGGAAAAAGACACTCAAGAGGTTAGTCCATGACTTCAAAGGATTTGCCAAGGATGACGAGTTTGCAAAAATCCACAAGGCTGCGATTAAGATGGCAAATAACCTTAACTTGGGTCGGGGAAGGTTGACATTGAGAGTGATATTGAAGTGGTTCCTAGGAACTGATTAATGAGGACTTGTTGGGACTGAAACAGGAACTCATGGCTGAAGAAGAGAAAAGGGAACTGCAGGAGAAGAAAATGAATATGAGCCCCCCAAATTCACAGTGAAGATTTTAACAAGCTTTTGCAGAGCCCAACAAGCTCCTTAGCAGGTTTAAAACATGGACCCGAAATCCGTATTATTTTCATAGAGAGGAATGTTCATGATGCATTATCTACTTACAAGCAAATCCTATATAATAAAAGAGAAACATGCAAATTTGACCATACCTTCACTCCTGATTGGCTATGCTACCAGCCAATCAGGAGTGAGGGCATGAGTGTCAGGCCCAGGGGTAGAGATGAAATGGCAGTGGGGGCAAGTGCCCAGCCCCGGGTCACTGTGAGGGGAAGTGGCGGTGAGCGCCCAGCCCCCGGGGCCAGGTGGTCGCAGGCAGCCAGGGCTGAACTGAGCAGGGCGATAGGCAGGCTGGGGGTGAGCCATCAGTTGGACATCCCCTGAGACAGAGACTTAATGGTGGAGAAAGTCAAGATGGTGGCATAGGTAAACACCTAGGCTGCTGCCTTGCACAACAATTTCAAAACTACAACTAAAAGACAAAATGGACATCATCCAGAACCACAGGAAAGCTGGCTGAGTGGGAATTCTACAACTAGAAGGAAAGAGAAAAGCACATGGAGAATCAGAGGAGCTGCAAAAGGTTGAGGTACAGAGACACGCGCATGCAGAGAGGACAGGGGCAGCTGAGTTGCTGGCTGGCTTTCTCTAGTGGAAAGGAGACAAAAGCTCCAGACTGCACTGAACCCCAGTTTCAACTGCACTGAACTCCAGTTCCAGGCAAGACACTGGGGACCCAGGCTCATAGTGGGGGTGGATCTGGACTGGCAGGCAGAAACTCAAGGGAGCCATGAAATGCAGAGGACCAGAGGCACGCAAATGAGTGCTCAGAGAGAGGACTGACTGTGTGGCTGGCTTGCTCTAGCAGGAAGGAGACAAAAGCTCTGGACTGCACTGAACCCCAGTTCCAACTGCACTGAACACCAGTTCCAACTGCACTGAACACCAGTTCCGAGTGACAATCTGGGAATCCCATTGAGGGACAAACTGGACTGTCTGGCAGCGGGCAAAACTCGAGGGCGGCTTTCTCTCAGAGGTGCTTGCAGCGGCTACCAAGGGATGCTAAGACCCAGGGGACTCTAAGGGAAGGGCTGAGAGGAAGCCAAGGCTGTCTGCTCCACCCTGAGACTCAGCCCCAAGTCTCTGCCCCACCCAAGCTGAGCACAGAGGCTTTTGCAATTTTGCAATATTCTCACCATAAGGCTGTCTACTGGCATAGACACAGCTGATCCTCACAGCCAATTGGCCTGGAGGTCAATTCCTCTCAGTGATGCCAACAACAATCAAGACTTAACTACAACAAGACTCTGCACACAGTCCACAAAGGGGTGTACCAAGAGTGTCCACCTCAGGTAACAGGGGAGGCTGAGACACCTCGCACACAAATGTACCCTACCAACTCAGGGAAGCAGCGAAAATTCGGAGACAAAAAAAAACAAAACAGATCACAAACGAAAGAAATGAAGGGGAAAAAATAACTGGATATACAGTTCAAAACCATATATAAGGTTTTTGAAGACTTTCCTAGAAAAGGCCAATAAATTTAGCAAGACCCTTGAAGATATGAAAAAGGACCAACTAAAAATTAAACATACACTGACTGAAATAAAAAATATTATACAGAGACCCAACAGAAGACTAGAAGAACACAAGAATCAAGTCAAAGATTTGAAATACCTCTGACCAGTTTGGCTCAGTAGATAGAGTGTCGGCCTGTGGACTGAAGGGTCCTGGGTTCGATTCTAGTCAAGAACATGTACCTTGGTTGCGGGCACATCCCCAGTGGGAGGTGTGCAGGAGGCAGCTGATGGATGGATGTTTCTGACTTTCTGTCCCTCTCCCTTCCTCTCTGTAAAAAATCAATAAAATGTATTTTTAAAAAAAGATTTGAAATACCTAGAGGCCAAAGACACTCAACTGGAAAGGCAAAAAGAAAAAAGAATCCAAAAATTTGAGGACAGTGTAAGAAGCCTCTGGGACAACTTCAAGCATACCAACATCAGAATGATGGGGGTGCCATAAGAGAGGGAGCAAGATACTGAAAACCTATTTGAAAAAATAATGACAGAAAACTTCCCTCACCTGGTGAAAAAAATAGACTTACAAGTCCAGAAAGCACAAAGAACCCCAAACAAAAGAAACCCAAAGAGGACCACACCAAGACACATCATAATTAAAATGCCAAGAGCAGCCAAGACCGGTTTGGCTCAGTGGATAGAGCGTCGGACTGCAGACTGAAGGGTCCCGGGTTCAATTCCAGCAAGGGCATGTACCTTGGCTGCGGGCACATCCCCAGTAGGGGGCGTGCAAGAGGCAGCTGATCGATGTCTCTCTCTCATCGATGTTTCTGACTTTCTATCCCTCTCCCTTTTGCTCTGTAAAAAATCAATAAAATATATTTAAAAATAAAAATAAAAAAAATAAAATGCCAAGAGCAAAAGACAAAGAGAGAAGATTAAAAGCAGCAAGAGAAAAACAGTTAGTTACCTACAAGGGAGCACCCATATGATAGTCAGCTGCTTTCTCAACAGAAACTATGCAGGCCAGACAGGAATGGCAAGAAATATCCAAAGTGATGAATAGCAAGAACTTACAACCAAGATTACTCTACCCAGCAAAGCTATCATTCAGAATTGAAGGTCAGATAAGTGCTTTGCAGATAAGAAAAAGCTAAAGAAGTTCATCAGTGCCAAACCAGTATTATATGAAATGCTGAAAGGTATTTTTTAAGAAGAGGAAGAGGAAGAAAAAGGTAAAGATAGAAATTATGAACAACAGTTTGCATATCTATCAACAAGGGAATTAAAAAAAAGTGAATTAAAAACCAAATGAACAGAATAAACTGGTGAATATAATAGAATCAGGGGCATAGAAAGGGAGTGGACTGACAATTCTCAGGTGGAAAGGAATATGGGGGGTGCAGGAAGAGACTGTACAAAAATCATACACCTATGGATGAAAGTAGGGGAGAGGTAAGGGCAAAGGGTGGAGTGGGAACTGGAGAGAGAGGAGCTATGGGGGAAGAAAAAAGAGGAACAATTGTAATATTCTGAACAATAAAGATTTATTAAATTTTTTAAAAATGACCAGAGTAACCAAGATGGTGGCATAGGTAAACACTTATACTGCCGCCCTGCACAACAATTTCAAAACTAGAACTAAGGGACAGAACGGACATTATCCAGAACCACCAGAAAGCTGGCTGAGTGGAAATTCCACAAATAGAAGAAAAGATAAAGGGACACTGTGACTCAGAGGAGCCATGGAGGGCAGAGTTGTTGAGACACACAGAAAAGGAGGTGTGGAGCCAAGCGCAAGCGGAAAGGTCAGGCGGATGGATACCTGGCTGTTTTTCTCCAATGGGGAGGGAGACAGAGACGTCTTACTGCACTGACCCCCCAGTTCCAGGCAAGTCTCAGGGAACCCAAACTCATATGGGTTGAAAATGGACCATAAGGAGGAAGCACACTGAGATTTGGGAACTGCAGAGGTGCATGAGCTTGCAGAGAGGGCTCAAACTGCAGATGTGCTTGAAATAGCAGAGAGTACACGTGGCTGGCTCTCTCATTCAGGAGGGGAAAAAACCCACTGGACTGCATTGCTTTCCAGTTCTGGGTAAGAATTTGGGTGTACAGCCTCATTTGGAGAGAAACTGAACTGTCTGGCAGCGGGCAGAGCTCAAGGGCAGCTTTTTCTCCATTGCCGCTGGGCACAGAGACCTGGGCGCCAGAAACCAAAGCTGTCTGCTCAGCCTGGAGACTCCACCCCATCCAAGCTGAGCACAGTGGCTCTCCCAGCTTAAACACAGCTGATTCTCACTGCCAATTGGCTTGGAGGTCAACCCCACCCAGTGAAACCAACAACAATCTAGGCTTAACTACAACAAGACTGTGCAATCCATAAAGGGGTGCACCAAGAGTATCCACCTCAGGTAACTAAGGAGGCTGAGCCATTGTCCCCTAGAAAACACCCACCACACAAAGCTACAAGACCAACTTAAGGAAGTAGCCAAAATGCAGAGACAAGGAAACAAATCACATTTGAAAGAAATGGAGGGGGAAAAAATGACTGGACATAGAGTTCAAAACCACAGTAATAAGGTTTTTTAAGAGGCTTATAGAAAAGGCTGATAAATTTAATGAGACCCTCAAGGACATGAGCGAGACCCTCAAGGATATGAAAAAGGACCAACTAGAAATTAAGCATACACTGAATGAAATAAAAAAATATTATACAAAGACCTAAAAGCAGTCTAGAAGACTGCAAGAATCAAGTCAAAGATTTGAAATACAAAGAAGCAAAATCCACTCAGCCACAGAAGCAAGAAGCAAAAAGAATCAAAAAAATTGAAGATAGTGTAAGGAGCCTCTGGGACAACCTCAATCATACCAACATCTGAATTATAGGCGTGCCAGAAGAAGAGAGAGAGCAAGATACTGAAAACCTATTTGAAGAAATAGTGACTGAAAACTTCCCCCACCTGGTGAAAGAAATAGACTTACAAGTGCAGAAAGTGCACAGAACCCCAAACAAAAGGAATCCATAGAGAACCACACCAAGACACATCATAATTAAAATGCCAAGAGCAAAAGACAAAGAGAGAAGATTAAAAGCAGAAAGAGAAAACCTACAAGGGAGTACCCATACGATTGTCAGCTGATTTCTCCACAGAAACGATGCAGGCCAGATGGGAGTGGTAAGAAGTATCCAAAGTGATGAATAGCAAGAACAACCAATATCACTCTACCCAGCAAAGCTATCATTCAGAATTGAAGGTCAGATAAGTGCTTTGCAGATAAGAAAAAGCTAAAGGAGTTCATCACTGCCAAACCAGTATTATATGAAATGCTGAAAGGTATTCTTTAAGAAGAGGAAGAAGAAAAAGGTAAAATAAAAATTATGAACAACAAATACACATCCACTTCCTCTGTGGACCGTGGGCCGCCGGGGTGGGTGAGGGATGTCAAGATGGGTGGGCGGAAACTTGCTCTAAACGCCATCGACTGGATAGCTTTTGGGGAGGTCATACCCCAAAACCAGAAGGCCGTTGCTAACAGCCTGAAATCCTGGAATGAGACCCTCACCTCCAGGCTGGCTGTTCTATCTGAGAAACCACCTGCCATCGACTGGGCTTACTACAAGGCCAATGTCGAGAAGGCCAGCCTAGTAGATGACTTTGAGAAGAAGTTAAGGCCCTGAAGGTGCCTGTGCCAGAGGATAAGTACACTGCCCTGGTGGATGCTGAAGAAAAAGAAGATGTGAAAAGTTGTGCTGAGTTTGTGTCTCTCTCAAAGTCCAGGACTGAGCAATATGAGAAAGAGCTGGAGGAGATGAGGAACATAATTCCATTTGACCAGATGACCATTGAGGATTTGAATGAAGTCTTCCCAGAAACCAAGTTAGACAAGACAAAGTATCCCTACTGGCCTCACAAGCCAACTGAGAGTTTGTAAACTTGAGTGTAAGAGGAAGCTCTGGTCCTTCTATTACAAACCCTTTGGACATTAAAAATGATCAGATAGCAAAAAAAAATACACATCTATCAATAAGTGAATCTAAAAATCAAGTGAATTAAGAATCTGATGGATAGAATTAACTAGTGAATATAATAGAATCAGGGGCATAGAAAGGGAATGGACTGACAATTCTTGGGGAGGATTGGAGGGTGGGAGGTGCAGGAAGAGACTGGACAAAAATCGTACACCTATGAATGAGGACAATGGGGGGGGAGTAAGGGCAGAGGGTGGGATGGGTACCAGGGGGAGGGGAGCTATGGGAGGGGGGGAAGAGGAACATTGTAATTAATAATCTGAACAATAAATATTTATTAAATTAAAAAAATAAAGACTGTGTGACTAGACATTATACCTTGATCAAAAAAATTACCAATTCTACACACACACACATACACACACACACACACAAATATTCCAATTGTTGTACTGTTGATATTTGGCTCTGTTGACTAATGAGTTTGCCAACCAATGACCTAGAGAAATGTGTGCGTTTCTGTCTTAGTTTTTAACAAGAAAATTTAAAAAGCAAAGAAAGCAAATAAACAGAAAAAAATTACAGAATAAGGATATAAAAAGAACATATTTTTGTACAGCTGTACAATGTGTGTTTTAAGCTAAGTGTTATTAAAATGACTAGAAAAGTTAAAGATCTTTTTAAAAGTTTATAAAGTAAAAGTTGCAGTAAACTAAGGTTAATTTAGTATTGAAGAAAAATGAATTCATTGTAGCCTGAGTGCAGTATTTGTCAAATCTTCAGAAGTGGACAGCAATGTCCCAGGCCTACATTCACTCACCACTCACTCACTGATCACCCAGAGCAACTTCCAGTCCTGTAAGTTCCATCCATGGTGAGTCCCCTATATAGGTGAGCCAATTTTACCTTTTTATACCATATTCTTACTGTACCTTTCTTAGGTTTAGGAAACATAAAAAATCATTGTGTTACAATTGCCTCAATATTCAATACAGAAGTATGCTATACAGTTCTGTAGCCAAGGAGGAATAGGCTACCATAAAGCTTAGGTATGTAGCATAGGCTGCATCATCTCAATATGTGTAAGGCACTCTGCGATGCTCACATAGGATGGAATCACCTGATAATGTGTCCCTGTGGTTAACAAACTAATTGGTAAAGGAAGAAATATTGTTTCATAACAGACTATACACACCAGAGAGAGTTGTAAAAAACCTAGCTGAGGAAATACCAGTGAGAACAGAAGGAGGAATAATCATGCTGACAAAGAAAGATAGAAAACAGAAAGAGATGGCAGAAATGCAATGAAAGAGAGAGGCTGGAATCCCCAGTACCAATTCCAGGCAGATCCTTGTATGGGCACCTCTGCCAAGATACCTTGGAAGATAAGGAAGTGGTGTATTTTTGGTTCATTCCTAGAGTGCAAAAGAAAAACCAACACAGGCAGAAAAGACAAACAGACGTCCAGAAAGAAGAAACAAGCAGTTGCATAAGGCTAGTTAGGGCAGAGCCATTGCTGGCACCCGGGACAGGCAGGCAAAGTCCTCAGGCCTAAGCCAGCATCCCACCGGGCCAGCATCCAGCGCTGATGTTCGGAAAACTTACCCTGAACGGGGAAGCCCAGTCGCTCACCATTTCTCAGCCAGGCACATAAAAGCGGCCATGCAGGTGCAGACACCGCTGTCAAAGGTGGACGACACTCTGGTCAGCTGGCAGGGGACAGTGGAAGGCAAGCCCAGCTCCAGCACCGAGGCCACATTGCAGGTGAGCAGTGAGGGGAGAGAGGCTGAGGGTAGGAGGGGTCTCAGGGCCCGCAGCCTCTCTCCCCCTGCAGTGCCCCTAGCCAGCCCCCTGACATCCGCCCCCCTGCCCGGAGTCTTCCCCTCAGACTCCCCGACGTCCCTGGCTTTGTGCAGGAGCAGAGATGAGGCCCAGTGGTGCAGCCGCGGTGTCCGTGGGGCTGTTGGTCTTGGTGACAGTGAACGTGGTGGCGGACCCCGCTGTGACTGGACCCAGGCGCTGCTCCCTCTCTCACTACCGCTGGTTGGACCCCAGGGCACTGGAGGCGGTCAAGGCGCTGAGGGATCACTACGTGAGTGATGCCAGATTCCCAGTCCCAGGGGACACTGGTCCTGCCGGGGTCGGGATTCTGGTCCCTATCCCGAGGGGTCCTGGCATCCTGGCGTCACGCAGGCACATCTCGGATCTCAGGGTCTGACTTCTGACCAGAGGCACCCTAAGCACAGAAAGCACCTTCCTGCCATTCACAAAGGGGCGCCCCCAGGCGGACTCGGCTCACGTCGGGGTGCAGCATTTCATTCCCCTTTCCCGTCCTCGGGGAGCTCTGTGGTTCCGTGCACAATACGCACGCCCATCCTGGACCATACAGTCGGGTTCCGCGCAGGAATCCGCGACATCCCCGCGCCTCAGGGCACAGGCGAGGGGCGCAGCCTCAGCCCCACCATTGTCCCCCCAGGAGGAAGAGACGCTGAGCTGGAGGCCGCGGGACTGCTCCTTCCGCCCACCGAGGGGTCCCCCGCTGCCCTGGGTGAGGCCCGCGGGTCGGCGTGGGGGCGGGAGGGCAGGGCCGCGGTCGCGGCGTCTCTAACTCCCCCACGTCCCCGCAGTCGTGCGCAGGGCTCCGCCTGGTGGCCCGGCGCCTGTCGGACGCCCAAGCCGTGCTGAGCAGCCTGCCCAGCCCCGAGCTGTTTCCCGGCGTCGCCCCAACCCTGGAGCTGCTGGCCTCGGCGAGGAGGGACGTGGTGGCCTGCGTGAGTGTCCCCGGCGCCCGGCCCCTCCACCTCCCACCCCCTCGGCTTGCTCTGCGCTCTCCCGCCCCACAGCGAGGTCGCCCGGTTCTCCGTCTGTCTCGCGGAGCCCCAGCCCGTCCAGACACAATTCGCGTCCCGCTGGTGTCCGCAGGCCAGGGCTGGGAGGCTCGTGGGCTGGGTTGGTGGGAGATGGGTCCCTTCGCCTCCTTCGTTTACCTCCCGTGCCCCCTCCAGCTCGAGCTGGCGCGTCCAGGCTCCTCAAGGAAGGCCCTGCGGGCACCCAGGAGGCGTCCCCAAAGGCGGAGAGCTGTGAGTGGCGCGGGCGCGGAGCGGGTAGACGGCAGGGCTGGGTGGGGCTGGGTGGGGTGGGGTCGCGCGTGGTGGAGCGGCCAGGACCGAGGAGCCCTTTTGACGGGGAAATCCCTGCCTCAGCCCCGCTTCGCTTCCTTCCCGGGTTCCAGGACTCGCCGGGGTGCTATGAAGCCACCACCATCTTCAACCTCCTGCGCCTGCTCACGTGGGACCTGAAGCTGGCGGCGCACTCGGGGCCTTGCCTCTGAGCCCGGCTGCGACGCGGGACCCGCGGCCCTGCAGGCGGGCGGCTTAGGTCGGGGCTCTGTGCGCCCTTTGGTCCAGGCAGGTCTGCAGCCAGTGGGCACTGGAGCTCAGGAGATTCTGCCGCCGGCCTCACCTCACCTCGGTGGCCTGCGCTGAGTGCGCCACGGAGTGAGTGCGGCGACATTTCCGGAGAGGACAGCGCGTCCCCTGGCAGCAGGGACGTTTCTGCGGAGTGCGTTGCCCTGACATCTTCCAGGGGTCTTGTGTGGCAGGAAGAGACTTGGGAGGCTGGAGTCCTGAGTGCACGGGGGCGCTGACCACGTACCATGGACAAGGCCCTACTTCTCTGGCACCAGAAGCCCAGAACGAGTCTCCATGGCAGTTCCCACGCCCTGGTTTGAGCCTTCAGTGTCTCCTATTGAGATTCTATGAATTTGTGGCACTGCGTCTCTCCTCTGGAGAGGCCCCATCCCTTAAGGGATTTGGCAGTGAAAGGGCCTGAAATCCTTAGGTTACTGCAGTATTTTGGATTCTGTTACCCATGTGTCTTTTGTATTTGTGAAATCCCTGAGTAATGGCCTACTCTGTTATTCATTATTAAATATTCTTGCATCTACACTGGTTGTTCCCCTGTGATCACTCTGAGCGGCACTTTTCGGTTAAAAACGCTTAGCCAGGGCCATCGGGTGACTTGAGTTCAACGGTGACCCTGCCACTTAATCATGGTGTGACTGGGCAGATTACTTCTCTGTGGCCTCAGTTTCCTCATCTATACAATGGCACCATTAGCCTTCCTTTGCGGATGAGTCGTGTACATTGAAGTAGCATGTGTAAAGCTTCCGGTGGAGGCTTAGGATGGTCTCAATTAATGGCCTCTATTAAATAACCTCTATATATATATATATATATATATATATATATATTATTATTATTATTATTATTATCCCTGGCCGGTTTGGCTCAGGGAATAGAGCATCGAGGTCCTGAGTTTTATTCTGGTCAAGCACACATACCCAGATTGGGGGTTGGATCCCCAGTGGGGGACATGCAGGAGCCAGCTAATCAATGATTCTCTCTCATCATTGATGTTTCTATTTCTATCTCTTTCTTCGTTCCTCTCTGAAATAAATAAAAATATATTTTAAAAATTAAATAAAATTTAAAAATATTTTTAATTGATTTGAGAGAGAAAGGGAGATGGAGAGAAATAGAAGCATCAATGGTGAGAGAGAACCATTGACCAGCTGCCTCCTGCATGCCCCCTACTAGGGACTGAGCACACAATCTGGGCATGTGCCCTACCAGGGATCCAATCCTGGATAATATGTGCACATTCAACCACTGAGCCACACAGGCCGGGCAGGAGACTATTTTTAAAATTCATCACAACAGGCGAAACCAATTTGGCTCAGTGGATAGAGCGTCGGCCTGCAGACCAAAAGGTCCTGGGTTTGATTCTGGTCAAGGACATGTACCTTAGTTCCTGGCACGTCCCCAGCAGGGGGTATGAAGGAGGTGGCTGATCGATGTTTCTATCTCATCGATGTTTCTGACTTTCTATGCCTCTCCCTTCCTCTCTGTAGAAAATCAATGATATATATTTTTCAAAAAATACATCACAACACTAAGCTTCTTGCTCACTCTATCAATGTTACTTATATTTAAAACTAGAGGCCCAGTACACAAATTTGTACACAGGTGGGTCCCTAGGCCTGGCCAGCAATCAGGGACAATCGGGGCTGGGCTGATTGGGGCCTGGCGGCCAGCAGGCGGGACCATGGGAAGTTAGCCAAGCTGGTCAGCGGGAGGGACCATGGGAGGTTGGCTGGCCCTGGGGAGGGCCGGCTGCCAGAGGTTGGTTGGCTGTGAGAGGTTTGCTGTGGAAGCTCACTGCCCACCAAGGGGAAGCTCCTGCATTGAGCATATGCCCCCTGGTGGTCATTATCTGTCATAACAACTGGTCAACCTGTCGTTCAGGTCATTCTGGTCATTTGGTCATAATGGTCACTTAGGCCTTTAACCTATATGATAAAAGCCTAATATGCAAATTATCTCCTCAACTGGTACACCAAGAGTACGACCAGGGGGTGGGACCGGACAACCTCTTGCATCCCCAGTCCAGCTTGAGCACCTGGGATCAGGACTGGTCAGCCGGGCCCCACCCATGCATGAATTAATGCACCAGGCCTCTAGTGTATATAGATGTAGGCAAACTACAGTGTGCCCCTGATGCTATCATGGGTTCAACACTACATTGTGGCACAGCCTCCGTGATGGGGTGGAGGCATAAAGTACTCTCCAGATCTGGGGGGGAGGGGGAGATGGGTGTCATTTTTCCTTTCAGATCTTCATAAGGCTCACTCCCTCACTCCCTCACTTTAAGTTTTTGCTCAAATGTGATTTTTCTGTCCTCATTCAGTACAGTCCCCTCCTACACTCTGCTGTCACCTCACTTTTGTGCTTTCATTTTCTGTTACCTGATGTAATATACACTGGATGCTTACCCCACCCCCCACTCCCTCTAGTAAAAAGGCCCATGAGCCCTGGCTGGTGTGACTCAGGGGTTGGAGCGTCCTCCCCTGTGAAAGGTCGCTGGTTCAATTCCTGGTCAGAGGACATGCCCAGGTTTGGGGGTTCTGTCCCATGTGCGGGAGGCCACCGATCAATGTTTCCCTCTCACATACATGTTTCACTTTCACATTAATGCCTCCCCCTCTCCTTCTCTCTTGCTCTCCTTCTCTAAAGATGAACACGGTAAAGTGGTTTGTGTGTTTGTTTGTTAAAAAGCTCCAACAAGTTTTGTTTTATGGGTTGTTGTTTTGTCGATGCTCTGTTCCTGGCACCTTGAGCAGTGCCTGAAACATGGTGGGTGCCGAGTAATACTTGGTGAGTGAATGGAGGCATTTGTCACAGCTGAGCAGAATCCCTCGAAGCCCTGGGCTACACCCCAGGTCCCTAGCAGAGATTCCTATCCCTGGGTGCCTCGAGTCTGGACAGTTAAAAATGTTTGTCAGCTCCCTTCCTCCCTTCTTTCTCGGTACCTGGTCAAGGAGGGCGGGAAGAGCTGGTCTCCTCTCTTAATTCTGGGCTGCTTTGTCCTGCTGACTCTCCTCCACCCCTCCAAACCCCCAGCAGCCTTCTCCCTTCATCTTCTCCCCTCCCCTGACAGTCTCCTTCTTGGAAGTTCCAGGTTCTTGGGGCAACACCCCTGGAGGTGCCTTCCTCCTCTCCCTGCAGGGGGTGTCCTGCGGAAAGGCAAGCCCTCTTGGGGGGATTGAGGCTGCCCTTATGCTGAGATTCGGTTGGGACCTCACCTCCTGTAGGTGAACCTGAGTGTGTGTCACTTTCTGTTTCACTCCAGCTGCTCACCTGGCTCCAGGCCCCGCCCTGCATGGGCTTCCCCAGCCTGGAGCCTCCCCTAGTGGAAGGTGTGTTTTCACTTTTCCTACATCAGCTGGGATTGCCTGCCTGTGCAGGCCAAAAGCTGCACCATGGAGCTCAGGGAGGAATTGCATCGCAGCCGAGCTGGAAGTTTGGGGACACAGACCGAGCAGCCTGCTGAGACCTGGAAGAGGAGACTGAGGCCAGAGACAACCAAACAAGGCTGAGTGAGACCCAGGTGACAGCCTCTGAGAGGACACTTGGATCCCCACGTGGGCAGAGACCAGAGACCAGGATGAAGCTGGGTGAGCCTCCATATCATTGCCCACGACCCTCACTCCCCACGGCCCCCAGCCTCAGCCCCTGACACTCTGTCCCCTCATCTGCCCATCCTTCCCTAACACAGCCTTGGCTGGGTGTGGCCCGCTGGCGCTGATGCTGATGGCCACAGTGCTGGCCAGCACAGGAGCAGTTCCCGTCCCCACACCCCTCAGGACCTTCCTGGGTGCAAGGGGCTGCCACGTGGCCCAGTTCAAGTCTCTGTCCCCACAAGAGATGAAGGCCTTCAGGAGGGCCAAGGACGCCTTGGTGAGTCTCCCCACCCCCCTCCATCTTAACTGCCCCCATCTCCACCCCCCACCCCGCTGTGGGCGAACCTCCACCCTCCCCTCTGTGGGTCACAGGCCCCTTTGGCTCAAGGTGGACCTGTACCCTTCCTTCCCTGGGTGAACCTCCACCCTTCGCACAGTGACCCACCCCCTGCCCTTGCTGCTGTGGGCTGACTCTTGTTCTTCTGCACTGGAGATGCCTCTAGCATCCTTTGGGACGTTAGCCCCCTGCTCCTGTTGCTAGTCATCCCTCCCCTCTGCAGGGGTCAACCTCCAGCCCTCCAGCTGTGGGCTGACCTCTGCCCTTGCTCTCCAGGAAGAGTCCATCCTGCTGAGGAACTGGAGCTGCAGCTCCCGCCTATTCCCCAGGACCCGGGACCTGAGGCAGCTGCAGGTGAGTTGGGAGACGCAGGCCCAGCCCTGCCCTCACTTGGCCCCGCTCCTCGGGCTTCTTAGGTGGCCCCTTCACCTTCTCCTTCTCCCCTTTCTCTGTGTCCTTGTCTCCCTGACCTCTTCTCCTCACCTGCTCACATTGACCTTCCCTCTCCACTCTCTCCTGCCCTCCCTTCTCTCTCACATGCAGCCCTCACCTGTCTGTCTCTCCCCTGCTCAGGTGTGGGAGCGCCCTGTGGCCTTGGAGGCTGAGCTGGCCCTGACACTGAAGGTCCTGGGGACCGTGGCTAATTCGACCCTGGGGGACATCCTGGACCAGCCCCTTCACACACTGCGCCACATCCACTCCAAGCTTCAGGCCTGTGTGAGTGCTCTGGGCTCTCAGGCCATGTCTGTGGGCTCTGACCACCCGTATGTCCGCCTGTGTCTGAGACCCTGTTCACTCACCACCCTCCTTTGCCCACAGGTCCCAGCTCAGTCCACAGCAGGCCCCAGGCCCCGGGGCCACCTCCGCCAATGGCTGCACCGCCTCCAGGAGGCTGAGGAGGAGGTGAGCGACAGGGGAGGGACCAGCTTCCGGGGACAACTTGGGGCCCAGATGACGAACAGCCACTGACCTGTCCTCTCCTCTCCACAGGAATCCCGTGGCTGCCTTGAAGCCTCTGTCACATCCAACCTCTTCCGCCTCCTCGCCCGTGACCTGAAATGTGTCGCTGATGGAGACCTGTGTGTGTGACCCTGAGGCCTGCCTGCCACCTGTCCCAGCATCTTGGGTTTTATTTATGCATCCCCCACTTTTCTTAATTTATTGCCACCCAACCACTGTTTATGCATTGATGTGTGTGAATTGTCAAACTCAGACCCGATAAAATATTTATTTTTCTACTTTTTGTAAGAATTGTTCAAATCAATGATAAAAAGATGATTTCTCTGCTGTGGGACTGCGAGTATGGTGGTGCGCGTTAGTTTTCTCTCGCCGCCATAACCAGGTATCCGGAACTTAGCATCTTCCAACCACATGAGTGTAGGATCTCACAGTTCCGAAGATGAGAGCTCTGGATGGCTCAGCTCTTTCTCCACCAGGGATCTCACAGGGCTGAAGTCCAAGTGTGGCTGGTGGGATTCTTCTGGGGAGGCCTTGGGAGGGAAGGGCCCACCTCCAAGCTCAGTCAAGCTGTTGGCAGAATTCTGCTCCCTTACTTCCCTGACACTGTCCTCATCCATAGGTGTACGATTTTTGTCCAGTCTCTTCCCGCACCCCCTTTCCACCCTTAGAATTATCAGTCTATTCCCTTTTTAAGCCCCTGATTCTATTACATTCATCAGTTTATTTTGTTCATCAGGTTTTTAATTCACTTGATTTTTAGATTCACTTGTTGATAGATATGCATTTGTTGTTCATAATTTTTATCTTTACCTTTTTCTTTTTCCTCTTCTTAAAGAATACCTTTCAGCATTTCATATAATACTGGTTTGGTGGTGATGAACTCTTTTAGCTTTCTCTTATCTGTGAAGCTCTTTATCTGACCTTCAATTCTGAATGATAGCTTTGCTGGATAGAGTAATCTTGGTTGTATTTTCTTGCTGTCCATCACTTTGAATATTTCTTGCCACTCCCGTCTGGCCTGCATAGTTTCTGTTGAGAAATCAGCTAACAATCATATGGGTACTCCTTGATTGGTAATTAACTCTTTTTCTCTTGTTGCTTTTAATATTCTCTCTTTTTCTTTTGCTCTTGGCATTTTAATTATGATGCTCTTGGTTTGGTCTTCTTTGGATTCCTTTTGTTTGGGGTTCTGTTCACTTTCTGGACTTGTAAGTCTATTTTTTTTTACCAGTTGGAAGAATTTTTCAGTCATTATTTTTTTTAACTTCTTTATTGATTAAGGTATTACACATGTGTCCTCATCCTCCATTATCCCTTCTAACTGCCCCCCCATCACTCATGCCCTCACCCCCCTGGTGTCCATGTCCATCGATTTAGCTTATATGCATGCATACACGTCCTTTGGTTGATCTCTTCCCCTTACCCCAACCCTCCCTTACCTTCTCTCTGAAGTTTCACAGTCAATGCTTTTCTGTCTCTGCATCTGTTTTTGTTCATCAGTTTTTGTTGTTCATTATATTCCACAAATGAGTGAGATCATGTGATACTTATCTTTCTTTGACTGGCCTATTTCACATATCATAATGCTCTCCAATTCCATCCATGCTCTAGTTTGAGCAGCCACCTTTTCGTCCTTTTCCTTCTTCTTCCTTTTCTTAAAGAATATCTTTCAGCATTTCATATAATACTGGTTTGGTGTTCATGATCTCCTTTAGCTTCTTCTTATCTGTGAAGCTCTTTATCTGACCTTCAATTCTGAATGATAGCTTTGCTGGGTAGAGTAATCTTGTTTGTACGTTCTTGCTATTCATCACTTTTAATATTTCTTGCCACTCCCATCTGACTGCATAGTTTCTGTTGAGAAATCTGATGACAATCGTATGGGTGCTTCCTTGTAGGTAATTAAGTATTTTTCTCTTGCTGCTTTTAATATTCTCTCTTTGTCTTTTGCTCTTGGCATTTTAATTATGATGTGTCTTGGTGTGGTCCTCTTTGGATTTCTTTTGTTTGAGGCTCTGTGTGCTTCCTGGACTTGTAAATCTATTTTTTTCACCAAGTGGGGGAAGTTTTCAGTTATTATTTCTTCATATAGATTTTCAGTATCTTGCTCTCTCTCTTCTTCTGGCACCCTGTCATTCTGATGCTGGTATGCTTGAAGTTGTCCCAGAGGCTTCTTACACTATCCTCAAATTTTTGCATTCTTTTTTTCTTTTTTCTTTTCCAGTTGAATGTTTTTGACCTCTTGGTATTTCAAATCTTTGACTTGATTCTTGCATTCCTCTAGTCTGCTGTTGGGTCTCTATAAAATATTTTTTTGTTTCCGTCACTGTATGGTCCTTTTTTATATCTTCGATTGTCTAGCTGAATTTATTGGCCTTTTCTAGGAATCTCTTGAAAAACCTTATAACTGTGGTTTTGAACTCTGTATCCAGTAATGTTTTTTTCTCCATTTCTTTCATTTGCTATCTGTTTCATTCTCTCTGCATATTCACTGTTTCCCTGAGTTGGTAGGGTAGCTTTGTGTGCTCGGTGTCTCGGCCTCCCATGTTACCTGAGTTGGACACTATTGGTTAACCCCTTTGTGGACTGTGTGTACAGCCTTGTTGTAATTAGGTCGTGATTGTTGTTGATATCACTGGGAGGAATTGACCTCCAAGCCAGTTGGCTATGAGGATCAGCTGTGTATATTTCGGGAGAATTTCTGTACTGGAGACACCCTTATGAGACAAGACTTGCAAAATTGCAAAAGCCTCTGTGCTCAGCTTGGATGGGGCAGAGTCTCAGGGCTGAGCAGACAGTCTTGGCTTCCCGTCAGCCCTGCCCTATGAGGCCTCTGGGTTTCAGTGTCTCTTGGTAATTATCTCAAGCACCTCTGAGAGAAAGCTGCCCTTGAGTTTCGTCCACTGCCAGACAGTCCAGTTTCTCCCTCAATGAATCTGGATTCCCAGATTCTCATCCAGAACTGGAGTTAAGCACAGTCGGGTGGTTCCTCTCTGAGCGCACTCGCACGTGCCCCTCCAGACCTCTGCCTTTTCGGCTCTTTTGAGTTTCTGCCTGACAATCCAGATTCCCCCATATGTGCCTGGATCCCCGGGGTTTCACCCAGAACTGGGGTTCAGTGCAATCGGAACTGGGGTTCAGTGCAGTGATGAGCTTCCAACTCTCTCCCACTAGGAAAAGCCAGCGGCAACCTCAGCAGTCAGTCCTCTCTGCGTACACTCGCACACATGCCTCCAGATCCCTGCCTTCCGTGGTTCCCCTGAGTTTCTGTGTGCCTTTCTGTCTACCTAACAGTTCAGACTCCCCCATATGAGCCTGGGTCCCCAATGTCTCACCTCGAACTGGGGTTCAGTGCATTTGGACCAGGGGTTCAGTGCAGTCAGGAGCTTCCTTCTCCCCACCACCAGAAAAAGCCAGCCAGCCACTCAGCTGCCCCCATCCTCTCTGCATGCATGTCTCTGTACCTCAGCCTTTTGCAGCTCCTCTGATTCTCCTTGTCCTTTTCTCTTCCCTTCTAGTTGTAGAATTTCCACTCAGCCAGCTTTGCTGTGGTTCTAGATGATGTATGTTTTGTCTTTTAGTTGTAGTTTTGAAATTGTTGTGCGAGACAGCAGTTTAAGTGTTTACCTATGCCACCATATTGGTTTCTCTGAGAGCTTTCTTTTTTCTTTCAGGACATTGAATTTGGTCCTCTTTCTCTGGGGCTCCCTCCATGATGGGCTCTCTCCTCTCAATTTCCAACTGCTCTCACAGCCCCAAACTCTGGAGTCTGATACCCAAAGTCAACTGTTGAGTTAGGAGTTCTAGGAAAGGTTTTGTGTTTATTCCTGTGACAGGCTGTAAAATGCTCTCCAAAAGATAGCCAAGACCTCATTCACAGAACATGTAAGTGTGACCTTATTTGCAAAAAAAGGTCTTTTTAATGTGATTACAGTAAGAATTTAGGTGTGAGATTATCCTGGATTTTCAGAGTGGGCCCTAAATACTATTTCCAGTGTCCTAATTATAAAAGATAGATAGAAGGAGCTTATATACAAAGAAGAGGAGGAGCAAAGACTGGAGTGATGCAGCCATAGCCAAGGAGTTACAATAGCCATCAGAATATGGACAAAGAACAGCCCCCAGAGCCTCCAGAGGGAGCATGGCCCTGCTGACACCTTGATTTCAACCCACTGATACAGTGGGTTGCAGATTTCTGGTCTCCAGACTGTGAGAGAATAAATTTCTGTTGTTTTAGCAACAGTTTGTGGTAATTTGTTACATTAACCATGACAAATTTACACAGTTCATTACAGAGACTAGGACCCATTCTAACTCATTTTTGCAGAAAGGGATTTATTATGAAGTGTTATGTGACTTATAGAAGTGTCAGAAAGGTTGAACAAATAGACTCTGTGTGGAGCATTTAGGTACCATTTCAGAGCCAGACCATAAACCTGGGACTTTCAATGGCCCACTTCCTTTCTAGTGATTGGAACGTTAAGAAAATATACTCAGGCCCAGCCGGTGTGGCTCAGTGGTGGAGCATCAACCTATGAACCAGGAGGTCAAGGTTTGATTCCCAGTCAGGGCACATGCCTCAGTTTGGGCTCCATCCCCAGTGTGGAGCATGCAGGAGGCAGCTGATCAATGATTCTTTCTCATCGTTGATGTTTCTATCTTTCTCTCCCCTTTTCCCTCCCTCTGTGAAATCAATAAAAATCAATTCAAAGAAAATATACTCAGTCCAGAGGGTCTGTGGGAGGAGCTGGGGCTTATGGAAGTTCTCAGTCTCTATGCAATAATGAGAACCCTACATGAGAGAACCCTACATGAAGAACTCTATGTTTATAATAAAGCTCTATGGTTCTGACTTCCACTCCCCTTAACTTCCTCTTCCCTTCTATCAACACCCCTCCATCTTGGCATGCAGGCCAGTGTGTGTATCTAAGTTGCAACCCTTTCCCCCTTCCTGAATAAATCAGTTGAGGTGACAAAACACTTAGTCAATATTATTTTTCAGTCAATTCTAACATCAGGTTCTTGACTGCTTAATTAGGAATTGGCTCCCACTGCCATGACCAGGAAGGCAGCACAACAGGAATTTGTCATGATGATGAGATGAGAGCCATCAGGAAACTGCTCTAATCAGCAAGGTCGCCATGGAAAAGTTGACACTTCCACAATGGTGAAGCCAGAAGCATGACCTCCACTCCATGTGCACCAGTTGAATGCATCGAATTAGAAGAACCAAAATGTAAGGCAGACCCTAACTGCAGGGGACTCTGAGAAAGTTGGCCCCTTCATGCAGGAAGACAGACCAGAGGGAAGTTAAAATGGATGCTCAGCACCAACCCACCACTCTCAAGATAGGTTACCTAGTTATTAACAGGAGACACCATCACTCACCCACGTAAATAGCTAAAATTGGTAAGACAGAGGGAGCATTTGAGATCTTGCTCCCTGGCCTATGTGGCCAGTTTGGCTCAAATAAACTCGTTAAAATCCTCTGCAGGTTCAGATGTTTCTTACATGAACATCTACATGGTGCAGTCAACAGGGTTTTGAAGAAGCCCACCCTGTGGGCCTGGACCCGGAGTTAGAGATAAGCAAGGGCCCATGGTGCCCCACTGGCTCCCTGCTTCGAGTTGGGTGAACTTGGGGGGTTTCTCTCAGAACTGTGGGCCCCCTTGCTTTAAATAGCAGGCCATGGCTATACTTGAGCTGTTCTTAGATAATCCTCGAGGGGGGTAAGGGTTGCGATGAAAAAATAAATAAAAGGAGAGAACCAAGATGGCGGCATAGGTAAAACACCTATCTTGCCGTCATACTCAGCAATTTTAATACTACAACTTAACGAAAGAACAAACACCTTCCAGAATCACCAGAAAGCTGGCCGAGTGAAAATTCCACAAATAAAAGTGAAGATAAGACACTATGACTCGGAGGAGCGGAGGTGGACAGCGTTGAAAGATTCACGCAGAGAGAGGTTTGGAGCATGCGCGCCAGCGGAGAGAACGGGCGGCTGAAAACCGGCCAGTTTTCTCCAACGGGGAAACAAAGATGTCCCACTGGACTGATTCTCCAGCTGTGGGCGAAGTCCAGGGAACCCACTATCACACAGGGTGAAAACTGGACAGTGGGAGGGCACGCCGAAGCTCGGATGCTGCAGGCCTCTCCCGGCTTGTGGAGAAGGCAGCTTGCTCGCGAACAGATCGGCTGTGTGACAGTGTAGAGAGCGCTCTGCGACTTCTCTCTCATTCGGAAAACCATCAGTCTGCTTTGTTTTACGACCCTGGGTGAGACATTGGGTGTGCAGAGTCATTTTGGGAGAGTCTGAATTCCCCGGCAGCTGGTGGAGCTTCACAGCGGCTCTCTCTCAGAGGTGCTGGCGGCCATTGCCCCCGGCACAGAGTCCCTGGGGCCACATAGGGTGGAGCTGACACTGTCTGCTTGGCCGGGAGACTCCGCCCATCCAGCCTGAGCACAGCTGAGCTTCACAGACAATTGGCCTGGAGGTCAACCCCTCCAAGTGCTAACAACGATTAACCTGAGCTTAACTTCAGCAAGACTGTGCAACCCATATCCACCTCAGATAACTGGGGAGGCTGAGCCACGGTCCCTAGTAGGAAGTCTACCACACAGAGCTAATTGACCAACTCAGGGAAGCAGCCACGATGCAGAGACATGGAAAGAAATCAGATGTAAAAGAAATGGAGGAAAAAAAACGACTGGACATGGAAATCAAAACCACGGTTATAGGGTTTTTCAAGAGGCTCCAACAAAAGGTCGAGGCCTATAAGGAAATAAGCAAGACTGCAAAGGAAATGAATGAGTCCTACAAGGATATGAACGAGACCTGCAAGGAAATGATCAAGACCACCGTGGAAATGAACGAGACCCTCAAGGATATGAATGAGACCTGCAAGAAAATTATCAAGACCAACGTGGAAATGAATGAGTCCTACAAGGAAATGAAGGAGACCCTCAAGGATATAAAGGAGACTCTCAAGGATATGAAAAAGGACCAACCAGAAATTAAGCATACACTGACTGAAATAAAAAATATTATACAAAGACCTAAAAGTGCTCTGGAGCACCCCAAGAACCAAGTTAAAGATGTGAAATACAAAGAGGTAAAATTCACTCAGCTGAAAAAGCAAGAATCCAAAAAATTAAATATAGTGTAAGGGGCCTCTGGGACAACCTCAAGCATACCAACATCCGAATTATAGGGGTGCCAGAAAAAGAGAGAGAGCAAGACAATGAAAACCCATTTGAAGAAATAGTGACCAAAAACTTCCCACACCTGGTGAAAGAAATTGACTTAGGAGTCCAAGAAGCGCACCGAACCCCAATATATAGGAACCCTAAGAGGACCACACCAAGGCACATCATAATTAAAATGCCAAGAGCAAAAGACAAAGAGAGAATATTAAAAGCAGCAAGAGAAAAACAGATGGTTACCTATAAGGGAGCATCCATACGATTGTCAGTGGATTTCTCAACAGAAACGATGCAGGCCAGACGGGAGTGGCAAGAAATATTCAAAGTGATGAATAGCAAGAATCTACAACCAAGATTACTCTATCCAGCAAAGCTATCATGCAGAATTGAAGGTCAGATAAAGTGCTTCGCAGCTAAGAAAAAGCTAATGGAGTTTATTACCACCAAACCAATATTATATGAAATGCTGAAAGATATTCTTTAAGAAGAGGAAGAAGAAAAAGATAAAAAGTGTAAATTAGGAACAACAAATACACATCTATCAACAAATGAATCTAAAAACCAAGTGAATTAATAAGCTGATGAACAGGATAAACTGGTGAATGTAACAGAATCACGGACATAGAGAGGGAATGGACTGACAACTCTTGGGGAGAAAGGGGGTGTGGGAAGTGCAGCAAGAGACTGGACAAAAATCATGCAACTATGGGAGAGGACAGTGGAGGGGGGTGAGGGCGGAGGGTTGGATGGGTACCAGGTGGAGGGGAACTATAGGGTGAAAAAAAAGGGAACAATGTAATTAATAAACTGAACAATAAAGATAGATAAATAAATAAATAAATAAATAAAGGATTGAAAATAGCAAGTGCTCAAATTTAAGAGCAACTGGACTGGGAACTCTGAGGGCAGGACCGGGGCTCTCATGGTTACACTGTGTCCCACTGCCAGGCAGTTCAGGGCCTGGCACAGAGTAGGAACTCGGTAGATGCTCATTAAATAAATTAATTAAATACTTTCAGAGGACATTTCTTGATGACTATTGTGCCTTCATATGATGCCTGGAACTTTAGCAACCATATTGGGACCATAAGGGTCTGAGAACAAGCAGATCTGAGGGTGGAAGGGACTGAAGCTCTCCTTACTTCCTCCATCTTCTAAAATGTATTATCCTCCCTCCAGAGCACCTAAATTTAAGATTCCTTAGTGTGACAAAATGTTTTTTCATGTCCTCACCCAAAGATATTTTTCCATTGATTTTTAGAGAGAGTGGAAGAGAGAGGGAAAGACAGAGTGAAATATCAGTATGAGAGAAACACATCGATTGGTTGCCTCCTGCACGCACCTGATCAGGACCCAGGCTGGGAGGAGCCTGCAACTGAGGTACGTGCCCTTGACCCAAATCGAAACTTGGACTCTTTAGTCCACAGGCCAGCACTGTATCCACTGAGTCAAACCAGCTAGGGCCAAAGTGTATTTGTTTAATGCTTGAGCCAAGTGAGACTGAATTTTCAGTTACCTGCAAGTGAAGACATGCTTTGCCTTTGTCTGGTGACTTGACACAGACATGCTTTCTGTGTGAAAATAGAAAGGCCTCATATCAAAATAGCATACTTCTTTTATGTAAATATTTATCAGTTTGTGTCTGTCCCTGTGCAGATAGATCACTGGAGATACAGTGATGGGAAGGCAGATCTCTCCTGTCCTCACAAAGCTTCCCATATTTCTCTCCATTTTTTTAGAACTAATGTTATCACCTACTCCTCTGAGAGGCCTTCAATGGCCCTACCAGTAAGTCATGTCCATCTTTCTCCTATGCACTTTGTGCCCAACATTTTACAGAATGTATGGACTCTGAGCCCTCAGAGAGCTGAAACAGTGGTCACATTGGATTCCATTATAAAAGATCCAGGCCTGAGCTCTCTAGAATGTTGGGAATGTACAATTAATAGATGAAGGAATTAATCAGCAACTTTTGTAAGGCCATCACTCCCGAAGTGGGACATTATCTCTAGGGGTCCCTTAGGAGAGGGAATCCATGTTCCCTGGACCCCAATTATCATCAAGAAATGCATTCTGAGTCCTGACTCGGGTGGCTAAGTAGTTGAGCATCAGCCTATGTATTAAGAGGTTTGTTTGATTCCAGGTCAGGGAACATGCCTGGGTTTTAGATTCGATCCCCAGTAGGGGGAGTACAGGAGGTAGCTGATAGATGTTTCTCTCATGGATGTTTCTATCTCTCTCCCCCTCCCTTCTTCTCTTAAAAATAAATCAATTAAAAATATTTTTTAAAAAGGAAAGAAAGACATGGCCTCTGTGCCCTGGATGGGTAGTTCAGTTTGGTTAGAACATCATCCCCATATTCCAAGGTTGATGGTTCAATACCTGGTCAATACAAAAATCAACTAATGAATGCATAAATAAGTGAAACAACAAATTGATGTTTCCCTCTCTCTCCCCCTCCCTTCCTCTCTCTAGAATAAATAAATATATTTTTAAATGTTTTTTAAAGGACTCTGAAAGTAGGAGAGAACTAAAAGGTCAACAGAGGTGGGGCACAGACCCTCACCCACAAACCTTGCAAGGATTTGAATTCTCACCCCTCCTGAGGGAGGTCTCCTACCCCCATGGCTGCTTCGCCTCCCACGCACAACTCAGACCGGGACCCAAGTAGCAGACAGAGACTCGGCAAGCAATAGCTGCTCTATATCTAAATACAGTATATTACCAGGAATGCTCAGGACCTACTCAAAAATGCAAATATTCCTTTCCACTAATATTTACAGGGTAAACTAAGATTTTTGCTTGAGTATTAAAATTGACAGTAAAATAGTAATAAAGTTTTCAGATTAATTTAAATTGGCCAAGTGAAATAAGTGAATACTCAAGAAAATTATAGTGTACTGGACAAAAAGCTTTTCCTAAAACATTAACTAAAATATCTATTAGTGGTTCATCTCACTGTAAAATTGCCTAACATCCAAAGAACCTAAAGCAGTCATATTTGTGTGCAAAAATTAAAATTTAAAATTACCAAGACTGCAAGATAAAATTTCCAAAAGCCCCCATTAATCAAAAAGTGGGGGGGGGGGGGAACAGTGGGGTAATATCATGTAAGGAAAACTATCCTGTAAGTAAAATACATCTAGAAAATTCTTAATCCAGAAAAGCAAATTCCATTTGTAAAGCCAACTGCAGGACACCCATGAAAAAACACCCATGGTGTCAAAATAAGCCAAAGGAAAATCATTTAGGCAAAAATAAAAAGAATTCCAAGTCTATTTTGCAGAGAGGATCCTTTTGTTAACTTTTGGTCGAGAATGTGTTTGTGTGTTTTCAGAGAACAACTCCAAGGCCATGTGGGTTCCTGCAACAGTGAGGAATTGACGGGTCTGTTCCAGTCATGAGGATGGTCCAGAGATGGGGGACACTGACAACACCTTGCCATGCTAACAGTCGGCAGCTGTGCATGGCTGCAGGCGGCCCAGGACCATACCAGAGAGGATGGGTCTTGCATTGCCACGATGTGTCCACCATCTGGATACCATTGCTGACATGTACACATGAACTATTTGACACTGAAACTGGGACTCAGAACAGTTGGACATTGAAACTGAGACTCAAACATATTTTGTTCTTATACATTTATTTCTAGTATGTAGAGGCAAGATATTTTTGAAGAAAAGAAACAGGGAGAGTGATTGATATAGAGGCAGAGAGGCACTGAACAGGCTGTCAAGCTACAGGGGGAAGGCTTGGGTGCATGGGAGGTGGATGCTGGGGGAGATCAACCGAAGGACTTGTATGCATGCATAGGAGCATGACCAATGAATGAAAGACACTGGGGCGGGGAGGGTGGGTGGGTGGAGACATGTGCTGGGGGGTAGGGGAGGCTGGGGGTTGGATATTGGGGTGGGAAAGGGAAAACTTATGTACTACCATTAAATATAAGTTATACTGCAAAAAATTTTAAAAAAATAAAGGACTCTGAAAGTATTTGGTCTGTTTATTCAATAAACATTTACCGAGTACCATCTCTGTGCCAGCCCATGACCTGGGTGGCAGTGGGGTGCAGTATACCCAAGAAAGCCCAGCTCTTGCCTTCACAGCGTTCCCAGTCCAGTTATTTTCAAGCTCTAGTGCTTGCTATTTTCAGTCTTTCTCATGATAGACATTCAGGTTGGTGAATAATGGTTTCTCATAATTTTAATTTGCATTTCCCTGATGATTAATGATGATGAGCATGGTTCCATATTGTTATTTACAATCTATATATCCTTTTTAGTGAAGTGTCTGTTCAAAAGTTTTGCTTATTGTTATTGGTGTGGGGTTTTTGTTGTTGTTGTTGTTGTTTGTTTTTTGTCTTATTATTGAATTGCAAGTTTTAAAACATACCTTTATATTCTGAGTAAAAAGGCTTTATCTGGTCATTGTTTTTGCAAATATTTTCTTCCCATCTATGGCTTGGCTTTCCATGTCTTAACCTTGTCTGTTTTTATACATAGTTGATTTGACATATAATTGACATACAATAGACTGCACATATTTAAGTTTACAGTTTGACCATTTTTGACATGTGAAAATATCACCATAACCAGAATAAATACATTTAGCAGCCCCTAAAGTTCCCAGGTTACTTTGCAACTTTTCTCTCCTTCCCTACCTTGCTTAGTAGTTTACTCCTAAAATAGGCCAGAAAGGGGCTATATCCTGCACAACTGCATTTATAAGGCCTTCTGGAAAAGGCAGACAGGAGGGATACAAGTGAGATCAGATGGTCAGGACCTATGCCAGGTTGGCCCACCCTGGCCCCAGAAATTGCATAATCTGGGCCAATCCTTCCTCAACCAGTTGACAGTAAAATGAATGGAGATCACCAGGCAAGATGAATGCCCACCTTTGGGGGGTTTTTCCTCTTATTTTATTAGTTTCCTGTTGCTGCCTTAATAAGTTACCATAAATAAATTTAGTTTCTATACAGAAGCAATTTGAATGGGCTCAAGTAGATCCTCTGCTTAGGATCTCATAAGGCCCAAATCAGGGTGTTGTCAGGGGCTACCTTCCCCAATGTAAGCTCTGGGGAAGAACCCATTTCTAAACTCATCCAGGGTGTTGGCTGAGTTCTCCTTCATCACTGAGTGTCAGACAGGGATTGTATTGGTGTGTTTTGTTTTTCAATTATAGTTGACGAACAATATTATATTAGTTTTAGGTGTACAATATAGTGATAAGACATTTATATGCCTTACAAAATGATTACCAACTTAATGTTTATTTTTTACCTATCAGACACTATTCATAATTATTGCAATAACTGACTATATTGCCTATGCTGTACTTTATATCCACATGATTATTTTTAACCATTTTTTAAAATATTTTATTGTTGAGAGTATTACAGATGTCCCCCATTTCTCTCCTTTGCATCCCTCCACCAATCTCCCACCCCATCCCAGGTCTTCCCCTCTCTATTGTCTGTGTTCGTGGGCTATAACTAATTTGTACGCCTAAATCCCTATACCTTTTTCACCCATCCCCCACACCCCCTTCCATCTGTCAATCATGAAAATGTTCTATAAGTCTGTTTTTGCTCTGCTTGTTTATTTTTATTTTTTCAGGATTCTTTCAAATAAGCTTTCTTCTTGTATTTTCTTCTTTTTGATATCTTTATTGAGAGTATTACAGATCCCCCTACTCCCCTGCTTGCCTCTCCTCCACCCAGATCTCACCCCACACCAGGCCTTTACCACCCTATTGTCTGCATGCATGGGTAATGCATATAAGTTCTTTGGTTAATCTCTGCCTACTCCCCTCCCCTTTCCCTCAGAGGTTCATCAATCTGTTCTTTGTTTTCATGCCTCAGGTTCTATTGTACTGATCAGTTTATTTTATTAATTAGATTCCTGTTCATTTATTTTTATTTTTGGATTCAATTGTTGATGGATATGTATCTATTGCCTTTTTATTGTTCATATTTATTATCTTTTCTCCTCCTCCCCCTTCTCCTCCTCCTTCTCCTCCTTTTTCTTCTTCTTGGGAAAGACCCTTCAACATTTCATGTAATTCAGGTTTGGTGGTGATAAACTCCTTTAGCTTTTTCTTATCTGAGAAGATTTTTATCTGAACCTCAATTCTAAATGATACCTTTTCTGGATAGAGTAATCTTGGTTATATTTCCTTGCTTTTCATCACTTTGAATATTTCTTGGCATTCCCTTCTGGCCTACAAAGTTTCTGTTGAGTAATGAGCTGACAGCCCTATGGGTGCTCCCTGGTAAGTAGCTAACTGTTTTTCTCTTGCTGATTTTAAGATTCTTTCTTTGTCTTTAACCTTTGGCAATTTAATTATGGTGTGTCTTGGTGTAGGGCTCTTTGGATTCACCTTGTTTAGGATTCTCAGTGCTTCCTATACTTATACGTCTATTTCTTTCATCAGGTAAGGAAAGTTTTCTGTCATTATTTCTTCAAATAGGTTTTTAATTTCTTGCTCCCTCTCTTCTTCTGATGCAAATGTTAGTATGCTTAAAGTCCTAGAAGCTCTTACACTATCTCCATATTTTTTATTCTTTTTTACTTTTAATCTTCTGATTGGATATTTTGCTTCCTTATATTCCATACTCTTGATTTGATTTTCAGCATCCTCTGCTCTACTGTTGATTCCTTGTAAATTGTTCTTTATTTCAGTTAGTCTATCCTTCATTTCTGACTGGTCCTTTTTTATGTTGTTGATATTATCATACATTCCTTGAAGTTCTCTATAAGTTCCTTGAGTATCCTTATAAACCATTGATTTGAACTCTGTATTTGGTAGTTTTCTTGTTTCCATTTCATTAAGTTCTTTTTCTGGAGATTTCTTCTGTTCTTTCATTTATGATATATTCTTTGTCTCCACATTTTGGCTGCTTCCCTGTGTTTGTCTCTATGTATTAGATGGAGATTCTATGTATCCTGGACTTGATTGAGTGGCCTGTGTAATAGGTGTCCCATAGGGCCTAGTGGCTCAGCCTCCTCAGTCACCTGAGCTGGGCACTCCAGGTGTGCCTTTGTGTGAGCTGTATGCACTGTCCTATTGTAGTTGAGCCTTGATTGTTATTGGTATCACTGGAAGGGATTGAACCGCAGGCCAACTGGTTTTGAGGATTAGCTACGACTACAGTAGAAGAGCTGCTGTGCAGGAGCCAACCCTATAGAGCAAGTCTTGCTTCAGTGGGGCTTTGGTGCTTACTGAGTCCACCCCTTGAAAGTGTAGGTTGTGTAAGTAGTAGGCTTATAATCCAGTGTGGTTGAAACTGGTTATAATCCAGTGTGGGAATAGTGGCTCTAGAGCCTCCAGGAGATACAAAGTCAGCCACTGCCTATACCTTGCCCAGGGCCACCCAGTATTATCAACAAAGAATTCTGCACATCGCTTATGTTGGGCTTGGAGGTGCCCAGGAGATACCAAGCTATGAACCAAGGTGGATTGTGGCTAGTGCTGAGTCTGGGGCCACTTATTTTTTTTTAATATATTTTATTGATTTTTTACAGAGTGGCAGGGAGAGGGATAGAAAGTCAGAAACATCGATGAGAGAGAGACATCAATCAGCTGCCTCCTGCACGCCCCCTACTGGGGATGTGCCTGCAGCCAAGGTACATGCCCTTGCTGGAATCGAACCCGGGACCCTTCAGTCCGATGCTCTATCCACTGAGCCAAACCGGTCTCGGCTGGGGCCACTTATTAAGAGGTATTGGACATGCTGATGCCAACTGATGCTTGTTTGACATATTTTAGGAAAATCCAAAGCATGAGTGTTATAGTAATAGTAATAAGGATAAAATACAATATAGAATAAGTATTAAAGTGTGATACCTGAAAGTATGGAATGGAATGTAACCAAATTGATAAGCACCCTTGAGTGGCCTGTATGTAGAAAATAGATAAAGTGATCTGTACCCCATATGTAAGACCAGATAGCAAGGCTCTTGGGACCCGCTGATAAGACACACTGAAGACGCCCATCTGAGCACATAAAAAGAGCAAGGAACCAGAGGAGATCAGAGAGGCTCGCCTGCTCTTCCACAGATGGTTGCTCTCCACCCCACTGCCTGCATCTGCCCGAGCTCTGCCGTGGACCATGAGTCCAAACGATGAGCCGTGAAACAGAGGCCTCAAACAAGACGCCTAGCTGCAGCTGCAACATCCAATGTCCAGTGTGTGTGTGTGTCTGTCGGCAAGGGCCTGCCGAGGTCTGGACACACACCTCTGTGCACGAATTTCGTGCACCAGGCTTCTAGTATATAATAAAAGCCTAATATGCAAATTGTTTTCTCAACCATAAGGTTCGACCAGCGGTCAGGCTGGCCAGCCACTCATGTCTCCTCTCCCTGCACAGGCTGGCCAGACCCCACTCATGCACGAATTCATTCACCGGGCCTCTAATATATATATATATATATATATATATATATATATATATATATATATCCTATCTAATAAAAGAGTAATATGCAAATTTGACCGTACCTTCGTTACACCCACAAGCCACACCCACCAGCCAATCAGGAGCAGATTATTCAAAGAAACCCCAACCAAGATGGCTTCAGCCACTGAGAGCAGGCGGAAGGCTTGGGTTTCCCCGACAACAGAGGAAGCCAAGCTTTCCGCCTGCCCTTGCTGGCCTAGGCCTCCACTCAATGCTACAAAGTTTCAATTATAAAAGATACAGAAATGGCGGCAGCCACTGAGCTGGAGAGAACAGAGGCTTGGGTTTACCTGGCAACAGAGGAAGCCAAGCTTTCCGCCTGCCATTGCCAGCCTAGACCTCCACTGAATGCTACAAAGTTTCAAACAAAAATGCTGCCACCACTGAGCGAGCAGAAGGCTTGGCTCTGTTCCAGGCTACAAAGTTTCAATTGTAGACATAGATTAATCCCAGATCCCAGGGCCTCTGCTTGGGTCACGGGGGTGGGGGGGCCGGCGTGGCCAGCCTGCAAACCTTCGCAGGCCACTTGTCCAGGCCACTCCTCACCCCAAGGGAATCCTCACCCTGATCCAGGACACCCATTAGGGCAAACCAGCTGGCCCCCTCCCATGCACCAGGCCTCTATCCTATCTAATAAAAGAATAATACGCAGATTGACCATCACTCCAACACACAAGAGGGCTGCCCCATGTGGTCAAAGATCCTGCCCCCATGTGGACACAAAATGGCCACCACAAGATGGCCAGCAGGGGAGGGCAGTTGGGAGAGATCAAGCCTGCAAGGACGGCAGTTAGGGGTGACCAGGCCAGCAGAGGAGGGAAGTTAGGGACAAAGAGTCTGGGAGGGGTGCAGTTAGACATCAATTAGGCTGGCAGGGTAGTGGTTAGCGGGTGATCATGCTGGCAGGCAGAAGCGGTTAGGGGCAATCAGGGAGGCAGGCAGGTGAGCGGTTTGGAGCTAGCAGTGCTGGATTGTGAGAAAGATGTCCGACTACCCATTTAGGCCCGGTAGGATCAGGACTAAACGGGCAGTCAGACATCCCTTGAGGGGTCCCAGATTGGAGAGGGTGCAGGCTGGCTAAGGGACATCCCCCACCCCCATGCAGGAATTTTGTGCACCCGGCCTCTAATATATATATATATATATATATATATATATATATATATATATATACGCTGAGTGGCCAGATTATTATGCATTTATGCATTCAGAGATCATAATAATTTGGCCACTCAGTGTATATTTGCTTTTAGAGCTTCTTTTATTTCTCTTATTAATATTTCTTAGGTTTTACATATACATTTTGCACATATTTTATTAGATTTATTTCCAAGTATTTCATATTTCTAATGATATTATAAGTTGGACTTATATATTTTCAATGTTTAATTGGCAGCATATAGAAATATAGATGATTTTTTAATAATGAGTTTGTTTCCTGTGACATTCATTTTTTTATTGTTCTGTTTATTAATTACATTGTTCCCTCCTTTTTGCACCCTATAGGTCACCTCCACCCAGTACCCATTCCACCCTCTGCCCTCACCTTACCCCCACCCACTGTCCTCTCCCATAGTTGCATGATTTTTGTCGAGTCTTTTGCTGCACTTCCCACACCCCTTTTCTCCCCAAGAATTGTCAGTCCATTCCCTTTCTATGTCCATGATTCTGTTATATTCACCAGTTTATCCTGTTCATCAGATCATTAATTCACTTGATTTTTAGATTCATTTCTTGATAGACGTGTATTTGTTGTTCATAATTTATATTTTTACCTTTTTCTTCTTCGTCTTCTTAAAGAATATCTTTCAGCATTTCATATAATATTGGTTTGGCAGTGATGAACTCCTTTAGCTATTTCTTATCTGCAAAGCACTTTATCTGACCTTCAATTCTGAATGATAGCTTTACTGGGTAGAGTAATCTTGGTTGTAGATTCTTGCTATTCATCACTTTGAATATTTCTTGCCACTCCCACCTGGCCTGCATCGTTTCTGTTGAGAAATCCACTGACAATCGTATGGGTGCTCCCTTATAGGTAACTAACTGTTTTCATGTTGCTGCTTTTAATATTCTCTCTTTGTCTTTTGCATTTTAATTATGATGTGTCTTGGTGTGTTCCTCTTTAGATTCCTATATTTTGGGGTTCTGTGCACTTCTTGGGTTTTTAAGTCAATTTCTCTCACCAGGTGGGGGAAGTTTTCAGTCACTATTTCTTCAAGTAGGTTTTCATTATCTTGCTCTCTTTTTCTGACACCCCAATAATTCAGATGTTGGTATGCTTGAGGTTGTCCCAGAGGCCCCTTACACTATCTTCAATTATTTGAATTCTTTTTGCTTCTTGCTTTTCCAGCTGAGTGGATTTTGGTTCTTTGTATTTCAAATCTTTGACTTGGTTCTTGTGGTCATCTGGAGTGCTTTTAGGTCTTTGTATAATATTTTTTGTTTCAGTCAGTGTATGCTTAATTTCTAGTTGGTCCTTTTTCATATCCTTGGAGGTCTTGTTCATTTCCTCGGAGCTCTCATTAAGTTCATCAGCCTTTTCCAGGAGCCTCTTGAAAAACCTTATTACTGTGGTTTTGAACTCTATGTCTAGTCTTTTTTCTCCATTTCTTTCACACCTAATTTCTTTCCATTTCTCTGCATTGTGGCTGCTTTTTTGAGTTGGTCCATTAGCTTTGTGTGGTAGATGTCCTCTAAGGGACAGTGGCTCAGCCTCCCCAGTTACCTGAGGTAGATACTCTTACTGCAATCCTTTATGGGTTGTACAGTATTTTTGAATTTAAGCCCAGCTAATTGTTGTTAGCACTAGGAGGGTTTGACCTCCAGGCCAATTGGCTGTGAAGGGAAACTGTGTTCAGGTTGGATCGGCAGAGTCTCCGGGCTGAGCAGGCAGCATCAGCGTCAGCTCCGCCCTATGCGGTGCGTGGGTCTCTGTGTTGGGTGGAATGGCTGCAGGCACCTCCAAGAGAAAGCCGCCGCTGGTCTCCACCCATTGCCAGACAACTTTGCCTCTCCCCAAATGAGTCTGCACACCCAAAGTCTTGCCCAGGGTTGTAAAACAAAGCAGTCCAGTGGTCTCCTGAATGAGGGAGCAAGTCATGCGTCTTCTCTGGGTGGTCACGCACTTTACACGCAAACTGCTGTTCCAAGTTACGTGCACTCTCCTCAAACTCGCAGACCTCAGCCACGCCCAGGTTTTAGCTTGCCTTTCCTGGACCTGGGACCTTGTGTGGAACTGGGGAATCAGTGCGGTGGGACTCCTGTGGCCGCCCCACTGGAAAAAAAATCAGCCAGGTTTGCTGCCACCCGTCCCTCACCACTCGCATGTGCAAGGCTCCGAACCTCTCTCCACGCGTATCTTCAAAGCTGTGCACCGCTGCTCCTCTGAGTCACAGTGTCCTATCTTTACTTTTATCTGTAGAATTTTCACTCAGCCAGCTTTCCAGTGATTCTGGATGATGTTTGTTTTGTTGTTAAGTTGTAGTTTTGGAATTGTTGTGTGGGGCAGCAAAATAGGTGTTTACCTATGCCGCCATCTTGGTTCCTCCCTCCTGTGACAGCCTTAAACTTATTAATTATAATAGCCTTCTTTTTTTTTAAATATATATTTTTTTATTGATTTTTTTCCAGAGCAGAAGGGATAGGGATAGAAAGTCAGAAACATCGATGAGAGAGAAACATCGATCAGCTGCCTCCTGCACGCCCCCTACTGGGGATGTGCCCGAAGGCAAGGTACATACCCTTCACTGGAATAGAACCTGGGACCTTTCAGTCCGAAGTCCAATGCTCTATCCACTGAGCCAAACCGGTTTCAGCTATAATAGCCTTCTTGATCCTTCAAGATTTTCTATGAAGACATCATGTTGTCTGTGAAAAAGACAGTTTTTATTTCTTTCTTTTTAATATGTATGCCTCTTCTTCTCTTTCTTGCCTTACTACACTGACTAGACTTTTCACTGCAGTGTTGAGTAGGACTGGTAAAAATGGACATCTTTCTTTTGTCCCCAATCTTATGGGGGGACATCTTTCTTTTGTCCCCAGTCTTTCACTATTAAATACAATTCTGACTGACTTTTATCCTTTTTCCCTTCCTTAAATATAAAAATGATGCCTGGAGTTTTGACAGCCATTTTGTCACTAATAAGATAAAATCTGTTTTGACATCATTGATTCACTAAACTAAAGCAGCAGCCATCTCCTCCAGTTTTCCTCTTATGTGAAGAGGAAAATTCCAATTTTAGGATATTCTATTTCTTGCAGCCAATAATATTTCCTTTTTTGTTTTGTTGTGTTTATCCTCACCTGATATTTTTTCCATTGATTTTTAGAGATAGTGGAAAGGTGGGAGGAGGGGAGAGAGAGAGAAACATTGATCGGTTGCCTTCCACATGCACCCTGACCCACCCCAACCAGGTCCAGAGATCTAACCTGTAACCTGTAACCCAGGTACATGCCTCCTGACCAGGAATCAAACTCAAGACCCTTCAATGGGTGGGACAATGCTCTAACCACTGAGCGCACCAGCCATTGCTCAAAGATATTTCTACATGATATAGTCAGTGATTGCCTTAAATAGTTGAAGACCCTTAACTCAGTCAGATAACTTGGGGTTGATCAGATGTCCAGCATCAAATTATTACTTAAAACTTTCAGTGCTTCTGACACCATTAGGCTGTTAATATGATGTAGGGGGCAAACAAAATTTTATTTTTATTTATTTTTTTAATATATATTTTATTGATTTTTTACAGAGCGGAAGGGAGAGGGATAGAAAGTCAGAAACATCGATGAGAGAGAGACATCAATCAGCTGCCTCTTGCACGCCCCCTACCGGGGATGTGCCCACAGCCAAGGTACATGCCCTTGCCGGAATTGAACCAGGGACCCTTCAGTCTGCAGTCCGACGCTCTATCCACTGAGCCAAACCGGTCTCGGCAAGGGCAAACAAAATTTTAAACAATATATTCTAGCTACATGTATATTATTTTCTCTAAGGAAACTTCCGTGTTAACTGATCCCTCTACCCAATATCCATTTCATGAGGGCAATCATAAGTATAATTTATAGATAGACATAGAGATAATAAATAATAGATAGATAGATAGATAGATAGATAGATAGATAGATAGACAGATAAAATTTTTAAGGCATTGTCTCACCTGATGATTATGAAAGCTGACAAATCCAAAATCTGCAGGATGGAAAAGTTGGATGCACTGGTAAGAGGCAATGTTGCAGTTCAAGTCTACAGACTTCTGGAAAATTTTCCTATTGGCCATGGCTGGGTGGCTCAGTTGATTGGAGTATCACCCCAAAGGACTGCAGATTTTATTCTGGTCAGAGCACATACCTAAATTGCATGTTTGATCCCCTGTCAGGGCAAGCAATTAATGTTTGTCTCTCACACATTAATGTTTCTCTCTCTCCCTTTCTCTTTCTCTAAAACCAATAAGTGTATCTTCAGGTGATAATTTTTTTTAAATGTCCTCTTATTCAGGGGAGGTCAGTCTTTTGTTCTATTTTGGGCTTTCAACTGATTGGATGGCCCACCCACATTATGAAGAGCAATCTTTTTTATTCAAAGTCCAATTTAAATGTTACTGTCATCCAAAATATCCTCACTGAAACACCCATAATAATGTTTCATCAAATACGTGGGTACCATGACCAGCCAAGTTAACAAAATTAACCATCACAGTAAGTGCCTAATTCTTATTATAAAATTCTTTTTTTGTTGAGAATAACTAGAGTGGTTTATTTCTCTTACAAATGAACACTGGTATATTAAATATCATTTTGCAAGATATCCGAATTCTTTCTCCTTGCAATATCTATTTGTTAAAGTTGAAAGAAGTCAGATAGATAACCTGGGGTGAGATCACTGGGCTCAGGTCCCAGATTTGCTAATTACTAGGTATGAGACTGATCAGCTCATCTAAGTTTTCTGTACCTCACTATCCTCGGATATAAGGATAAAAATAGCACAGCCAGTATGTCTCAAAGATTGACAACCAGGAGTTTGTGATTCAATTCCCAATGAGGGCACATGCATGGTTGTGAGCTCAATCCCCATTGAGCATTGTGCAGAAGGCAGCTGATCAATGATTCTCTCTCATCATTTATGTTTCTGTCTCTCTCTCCCTCTCTCTTCCTCTTTAAAATCAATAAAAATGTATTTTAAAAATAGTACATTCCTGGAAGAGAAACCAAGATGACGGCATAGGTAAACAGCTAGGCTTTTGTCCCGCACAACAATTACGAGAATAGAACTGAAGGACAGAATGGACACTGTCCAGAAAGACAGGAATGCTGGCTGACTGGAAGATCTGAAACTGGAGGGACATAGAAGTGCACACGGATAATCAAAGCCCAAATAAGGTGGGAGACTCGCACACGCAAGAGGACAGGGTATCTGAACCTGCCAGGGGCACTCTGGCGGAAAGGCGACAAAAACTCCAGGCTGCGCTGAACCCAGTTCGGTTTGCACTCAAACCCAGGGGATCTAAGCCCTTACGGGGAGAACCTGGATTACGGGCAGAATCCCAGGGGAAAAGCAAAAGGCAAAGCTCCAGACGGATGCCTGCTAGTGCACACAGAGAGGATGAACCAGTTGCTGGCTGTGTCTGGCAGAAGAAAGGAGCTCTGGCTAGAGGTGGAGCTCCGGGGGCACACACAAGTGCTCACCGTAAGGGCATGCTGTAGACTGTGTGCCTGGCAGCTGGCGGAAGGGAAAAGGAGTTCCGATTGCACTGAACCCAGGTGCCAGGCGAAAATCTGAGATTCCGGATTCATTGGGGACTGGACAGTCTGGTGGCAAGCAAAACACTAGGGCACCTTTCTCACAGAGGTGCCTGAGGCAATTGCCTGCAGACGCTAGGACCCAGCAACCTCGTGGGCCGGGGCTGACTGGAAGCCAAGGCTGTTGGCTCCACTCTGGAACTCTGCCCTACTCAGAAACTCTGCCCCATCCAAGCCAAGAACAGAGACTTTGGCAAGTTGCAAGTCCTGGTGCATAAGGCTGTCTCCTAGAGTAGACACAGTCAGTTGGCCTGGAGGTCAATTCCTCCCAGTGATACCAACAACAAACAAGACTTATCTGCAACAAGGCTATATACACAGTCCACAAAGGGATACACCAAGAGTGTACACCTCAGGTAACAGGGGAGGCTAAGACACCTAGCATATAAAACTACCCAACCAACTCAGGGAAGCAGTGAAAATAGGGAGAGAAAGAAATAGATTGCAAACGAAAGAAATGGAGGAAAACAAATGACTGGATATAGAGTTCAAAACCACAGTTATAAGGTATTTCAAGAGGCTTCTAGAAAAGGCCGATAAGCTTAACGAGAACCTTGAGGATAGGAGCAAGAACCTCGAGGAGATTGTCTTGAATATCAAAAAGGACCTCATGGATATGAAAAAGGACCAACTAGAAACTAAACATACACTGACTGAAATAAAAAATATTTTGTAGAAACCCAACAGCAGACTAGAGGAACGCAAGAATCAAGTCAAAGATTTGAAATACCAAGAGGCCAAAAAACAGTCAACCAAAAAAGAAAAAAGAACCCAAATATTTCACGATAGTGTAAGAAGCCTCTGTGACAACTTCAAACCTACCAACATCAGAATTATGGGGGTGCCAGAAGAAGAGAGAGAGCAAGATACAGAAAACATATTTGAAAAAATAATGACTGAAAACTTCCCCCACCTGGTGAAAGAAATAGACTTACATGTCCAGGAAGCACACAGAACCCCAAACAAAAGAAATCCAAACAGGACCACACCAAGATACCTCATAATTAAAATGCCAAGAGCAAGGACAAAGAGAGAATATTAAAAGTAGCAATAGAAAAACACTTAATTACCTACAAAGGAGCACCCATACGCTTGTCAGCTGACTTCTCAACAGAAACTATGCAGGCCAGACAAGAGTGGCAAGAAATTTTCAAAGTGATGAACAGCAAAAACCTGCAACCAAGATTACTCTACCCAGCAAAGCTATCATTCAGAATTGAAGGTCAGATAAAGAGCTTCACAGATAAGAAAAAGCTAAAAGAGTTCATCAACACCAAACCAGTATTATATGAAATGCTGAAATGTATTATTTAAGAAGAAGAAAAAGGTGTCTGCTTCAAACTAGAGCATGGATGGAACTGGAAAACATTATGCTAAGTGAAATAAGCCAGTCAAAGAAAGATAAGTATCACATGAACCCACTCATTTATGGAATACAATGAACACCATAAACTGATGAACAAAAACAGATCCAGAGACAGAGAAGCATTAACTGTCAAACCTCAGACAGATGGTAGGAGAGGGTGAGAATAAGGGGAAGAGATAAACCAAAGGACTTTTATGCATGCATATAAGCCTAATCAATGGACACAGACACCAGGGGGATGAGGGCATAAGTGGTGACGGAGGAAGGAGGGGATTGGAAGGGGTAATGGGAGATGAGGACACATATGTAATACCTTAGTCAATAAAGAAATTTTTTAAAATGGGGAAAATCAATAGACAGACTAAACAGGATAGGACAAAAGTAGATTTATAGTTATTCATATGGAAATTAATACAGTAATTAATAAATAATAATATAAGCATAAACTTTTCTGTTTTACACACTCACTACTATAAACCTATTGTTGCACCACCCTGTATATGCAGTCAACATCAAGTCTATTTATGCATGTATTTGTATAAAACTAGCAAGAAATATGCTACTGTTGATGGTGGTTACCTCTCAGTAATGGGGTTTTAATTTTATTTATTTGTTTTTTTGTATTTTCTATTTTAACAAATTGCATGCATTACATTCTTCATAATAAAATTTATTGTAATTAAAAGCAAGAAAAGAAATCTAAAAAAATAGCACATTCCTCACAAGATTATTAAAATATGCAGTTATTTAATATTTATAAATTACTTAGAATAATTATTGGCACATCATCAGCACTCAATGTTAATTCTCATCATTAGAATCACCTATCTGTGATCTTGGAGCTTCACCCCCCCACCTGAGCTTAATAATTTCTCCAAACACTGGCCAGTCTTTCATGTAATTCTGAAAGACAATAGGTAAAAGACAGTAGGAATAAGTAAGGAAACAGAGATAGGCAAATAGAACCAAGATTTGGGGAATCTAGCTACAAAAAGATTTCAATAAAAACAGCAGAAAAACTTATCTTTACATTGTTGTAAAAGAACACCAGAGTGAGAGAAACGAAGATGGCAGCATAGGTAAACACCTAAACTGCTGCTTCACACAACAATTTCAAAACTACAACTAAAAGACAAAACGAACATCATCTAGAACCACAGGAAAGCTGGCTGAGTGGGAATTCTACAACTAGAAGGAAAAAGAAAAGCACATAGAGAATCAGAGGAGCTGCCAAAGGCTGAGGTATGGAGACACGCGTGCACGAAGACAACGGGCAGCTGGGTGCCTGGCTGACTTTCTTTAGTGGGAAGGAAGTAAAAGCCCCTGACTGCACTGAACCCCAGTTCCAGGCGAAACCCTGGGGACCCAGGCTTATACGGGGGAAATCAAGTCAAAGATTTGAAATAAAAAGAAGCAAAAAATACTCAACCAGAAAAGAAAAAAGAAAAAAGAAAAAAGAATCCAAAAATTTGAAGATAGTGTAAGGAGCCTCACAACCTCAAGCATACCAACATCCAAATTATGGGGGTGCCAGAAAAAGAGAGCAAGATACTGCAAACCTATTTGAAGAAATAGTGACTGAAAACTTCCCTCCCCTAGTGGAAGAAATAGACTTACAAGTCCAGGAAGCGCACAGAACCTCAAACAAAAGGAATCCAAACAAGACCACACCAAGACACATCATAATTAAAATGCCAAGAGCAAAAGACAAAGAGAGAATATTAAAAGTAGCAATAGAAAAACACTTAATTACCTACAAGGGAGCACCCATATGATTGTCAGCTGATTTCTCAACAGCAACTATGCAGGCCAGACGGGAGTGGCAAGAAATATTTAAAGTGATGGATAGCAAGAATCTACAACCAAGATTACTCTACCCAGCAAAGCTATCATTCAGAATTTAAGGGCAGATAAAGAACTTCACAGATAAGAAAAAACTAAAGGAGTTCATCACCACCAAACCAGTATTATATGAAATGCTGAAAGGTATTCTTTAAGAAGAGGAAGAAGAAGAAAAGGGTAAAGATAAAAATTATGAACAACAAATACATATCTATCAACAAGTGAATCTAAAAATCAAGTGAATTAAAAATCTGATGTACAGAATAAACTGGTGAATATAATAAAATCAGAGGCATAAAAAGGGAGTGGACTGACAATTCTTGGGGGAAAGTAGTGTGGGGGTTGCAAGAAGAGACTGGACAAAAATTGTACACCTATGGATGAGGATGGGTGTGAGGGGAGGTAAGGGCAGAGGGTGGGGTGGGTACCGGGTGGAGGGGAGTTATGGGGTGAGGGAATGGAACAATAAAAGAGTGAAGATTGATAAACTGTGAAGAAGATAAAAAGAATACCAGAGTACTAAAAATTTCTCTGTCTTGATGGAAAATCTGGGTTGTTTATATTAGGTCCATAATTGATATTTCAAATCTTGCAGACCCTAGCTGGTTTGGCTCAGTAAATATAGCATCAGCCTAGGGACTGAAGGATCCTGGGTTCAATTCCAGTTACGGGCACGTACCTCAGTTGTAGGCTCTTTCTGGCCCAGACCTTGGTCAGGGTTCATGCAGGAGGCAACCAATCAATGTGTTCCTCTCACATCGATATTTCTCTCTGTCTTTCCCTCTCTCTTCCACTCTCTCTAAAAATCAATGGGAAAATATCCTTGGGTGAGGATTTTAAAAAACAAATATTATAGGTATTTTGTAACCACCAATGAAATCATTGATTCAGATAAGGATCATCACTGGATGCTAAAACTTTTAGCTGAAATCTCGTTGAGAAACAGGATAGTCTCATAGTCTCCAGTATCATCCCACAGGTGACTTAGAAGGAATGAAGGAAACCTTTACAATGGAGAAATCTGGCAGACTCCATGTTAATCCAGTTCAAAAAGGAAACAAACTCACATCATGATCTCATGAACATGGTGCACTGAAGACACATCATCTAAATATTCTTGTAAAAATGTTTAAACTGAATTTAAATCATGAAAAAAGAATCAGATAAATCCAAGCATATTCTACAGAATATATTCTACAGAACAACTAGCTTGTACTCTTTTAAAATGTCAATGTCATCCTATCTAATAAAAGAGTAATGTGCAAATTAACCATCATTCTGTCACAAAGATGGCAGTGCCCATAGCCACAAGATGGCGACACCCAGTCATCTCAGCCCTGCCAGAGTCCCGCAGTCCCAGAGGGGGGCAGCTCCTAAGAGCTGGCAGCATGAAGGGCCTGGCGGAATGCTTGCTTTGTCACTGCAGCAACGAGGCAAGTATTCCCCACTGGGCTACAGATGGGCCTCTGGGCCATGGAGAGCCTCTGGACAGCAGGTACAGAATGGCCAGTCCCTGCAGAGAGCTACTGGTACATGGATTCATGCACAGGGCTACTAGTAAAAGAATAAAACAAAACAAAAACTGTGAACTCCTCCAGATCAAAGGACAGAGGAGTTATGACATTGACATCTAAATGCAATGCACAGTCCTTGATTCCATTGGATCCTAGATTGAAAAAAATATTTTTTTAAAGAACAAAGCTATTATTGATATAATTAGAAAAATTCTAATGTGGAGTACAATGTTGGGTAATATAATGTTGATAACGTTATTATAATATTAAAATTTATTATTCTCTTTAGGAGATTCATAGGAATTATTTAGGTCTGAGGTAGTGTGATGCCTGCAACTTACTTTCAAGTGGAAGAGAGAGATAAAGAGAGGCAAAATGTTAATATTTGTGAATCTAGGTGAAGAGGATATGAGTGCTCGTATTAACTTTTCTCTAAGAGTGAAAATTTTTGAAATAAAAAATTGGGAGTAAGTCAATAAGTATTTCTTTTCAAGCCTTCTACCATGTTCCAAAAGTTACATTATGTTCTGTTTCTTGGAGTATTAGCCAGGAGTACATTCAATAATTCATTCAACACTTGTTGAGTGTCTATTGTGTGCTAGGCACTGGGTAAGTAAACAGTGGTGATCAAAACACGCAAAACAACTTTGTTCTCAGAGGTTCCAGTCAAGATGATGTGGCATAGGTAAATAAGGGACATGCCGCCTCCTACAACCACACTAAAATTATAACTAAAATACAGAACAACCATCATTCAGAGCCATCTGAAATCTAGCAAAATAGAAGTCCTAAAACAAGGGAATTAAAGAAGAAGCACGTAGAGGAAAAACCAAGATGGCAGCTTAGGTAAATACCTAGGCTTTTGCCCCGCACAACAATTACGAGAATAGAACTGAAGGACAAAACGGACACTGTCCAGAATCACAGGAAGGCTGGCTGACTGGAAGATCTGAAACTGGAGGGACATAGAAGTGCACACGGATTATCAGAGCCTCTGCAAATCCCAAGAAGGTGGAAACTTGCCCGCGCGCGAGAGGACAGGGTGTCTAAGCCTGGCAGGGGTGCTCTGGCGGAAAGGAGACAGGGGCTCCAGGCTGCACTGAACCCGGTTCGGTTTGCACTCAAAACCAGGGGGAACCAGGCCCTCACGGGGAGAACCTGGATTGTGGGTGAAATCCCAGGGGAAGAGCCAGAGGAGCACCTCTGTAGGCATGCGCTTGAGTGCACACAGAGGGGACAAACGAGTCGCTGGCTGTGTCTGTTAGGAGAGGGGAGCTCCTGCCAGAGGCAGTACTCCAGGGGCTCGCATGGGTGCTCACAGTGAGGGCATTCTATTGACTGTGTGGCTGGCAGCTGGTGGAAGGGAAAGGGAGTTCCGATTGCACTGAACCCAGGTGCCAGGCAAAAATCTGAGATTCCGGATCCATTGGAACTGGACATTCTGGTGGCAGGCAGAGCGAGAGAGCACCTTTCTCACAGAGGTGCCTGAGGCAATTGCCTGCAGATGCTAGAAGCCAGAGACCTCGTGGGCCAGGGCTGACTGGAAGCCAAGGCTGTTGGCTCCACTCTGAAACTCTGCCCCACCCAGAAACTCCGACCCATCCAAACCGAGAACAGAGACTTTGGCAAGTTTGCAAGTCCTGGTGCATAAGGCTGTCTCCTAGAGTAGACACAGCTGATCCTCACAGTCAGTTGGCCTGGAGGTCAATTCCTCCCAGTGATACCAACAACAAACAAGACTTATCTGCAACAAGGCTATATACACAGTCCACAAAGGGATACACCAAGAGTGTACACCTCAGGTAACAGAGGAGGTCGAGACACCTAGCACACAAAGCTACCCAATCAACTCAGGGAAGCAGTGAAAATGGGGAGAGAAAGAAAAAGATTGCAAACAAAAGAAATGGAGGAAAACAAACGACCTGATATAGAGTTCAAAACCACAGTGATAAGGTATTTCAAGAGGCTCCTAGAGAAAGCCAATAAGGTCAGCGAGAACCTCGAGGATATGAACAAGACCCTTGAGAAGATGAGTGAGACCACAGTGGATATGAAAAAGGACCAACTAGAAATTAAACATACACTGACTGAAATAAAAAATATTTTGTAGAAACCCAACAGCAGACTAGAGGAACGCAAGAATCAAGTCAAAGATTTGAAATACCAAGAGGCCAAAAACACTCAACCGAAAAAGAAAAAATAATCCAAAATTTGAGGATAGTGTAAGAAGCCTCTGTGACAACTTCAAACATGCCAACATCAGAATTATGGGGGTGCCAGAAGAAGAGAGAGAGCAAGATACAAAAAACATATATGAAAAAATAATGACTGAAAACTTCCCCCACCTGGTGAAAGAAATAGACTTACATGTCCAGGAAGCACACAGAACCCCAAACAAAAGAAATCCAAACAGGACCACACCAAGATACCTCATAATTAAAATGCCAAGAGCAAAGGACAAAGAGAGAATATTAAAAGCAGCAAGAGAAAAACTCTTAATTACCTACAAAGGAGCACCCATATGCTTGTCAGCTGACTTCTCAACAGAAACTATGCAGGCCAGACAAGAGTGGCAAGAAATTTTCAAAGTGATGAACAGCAAAAACCTACGACAAAGATTACTCTAACCAGCAAAGCTATCATTCAGAATTGAAGATCAGATAAAGAGCTTCACAGATAAGAAAAAGCTAAAAGAGTTCATCAACACCAAACCAGTATTATATGAAATGCTGAAAGGTATTATTTAAGAAGAAGAAAAAGGTGTCTGCTTCAAACTAGAGCATGGATGGAACTGGAAAACATTATTCTAAGTGAAATAAGCCAGTCTAAGAAAGATAAGTATCACATGAACTCACTCATTTATGGGATACAATGAACACCATAAACTGATGAACAAAAACAGATCCAGAGACAGAAAAGCATTGACTGTCAAACCTCAGACGGATGGTAGTGGAGGGCGGGAGTAAGGGGAAGAGATCAACCAAAGGACTTTTATGCATGCATATAAGCCTAATCAATGGACATGGACACCAGGGGTGTGAGGGCATAAGTGGTGACGGGGGAAGGAGGGGATTGGAAGGGGTAATGGGTGATGAGGACACATATGTAAAACCTTAATAAAGAAATTTTAAAAACTAAAGAAAGAAAGAATAAGCACGTAAAGACTGTGAGGCAGATAGGAGAGGCAGAGAGAGACTTGGGACAAAATGAAGGAACTACGTGGTCCCACATTCAAATGTGGCAGTTTAAAATAGGGAGGGATATCTTAGCTGTGGAGGTTTCCCTAAGAGGGGTCTTAATCCCACATCAAGGTTCCAGTACTGAAAGAAATCCCTGAAACTTCTGGCTGTAAAAACCAGCAAGGATTGTGGCTGAGAGACACAGAGGATGCTGGAGTCCCAGGCAGTTCCTCTTAAAGAGCTGGGGATGCACAGACTGATTTGGACTCACTCCCTCTGAGCTCCAGTGCTGGGGCAATAGCTTGAAAGGAACCTGGGACATTCGATGTTATGGAAGAACTAACTTGTCTGGAATCAGGGCAAGCACTGGAGGGGTAGCTTTCTCCCAGACAGAGGTGCTAGCAGATGCCGATGTTTCTTTGCTGAGCCGTCCCCACCACAGAGCCAGCAAGTTGGCACAATATCTGAATCTCCATCAACCTGCCTCACAGTTTTCACCATGCTCTGCTGATTCCCTGAGACCCTACCCCTCCCTGCTTGCAGGCTCATTCCAGTCATTCCCAGTAGCTTTTTCCAGAGGCAACTTGCCTCTCTTGCCTCATGTTTTGGATTTTCCTAAAATATCTCAAACAAACATCAGTTGGCATCAGCATGTCCCATACCTCTCAATAAGTGGCCGCAGACCCAGCACTAGTCACAACCCACCTTGGTTCATAGCTTGGTGTCTCTTGGGCACCTCCAAGCCCAACACATAGCAGCCATGTACAGATTGGTTTGTAGCTAATGCTGGGTGGCCTGGGCAGTGGCTGACTTTGCACCTTCTGGGAGGCTCCAGAGCCAGTGTTCCTGGTGGTCAGTTTCAACCACACTGGATTATAACCCTACCACTTCTACAATTGACACATTCAAGGGTGGACTCAGTAAGTACCAAAGCCCCACTGAAGCAAGTCTTGCTCTATAGGATTGGCTCCTGCACAGCATCTCTCACTGTAGTCACAGCTGGTTCTCACAGCTAATTGGCCGGGGTGAGGGGTCAATCCCTCCCAGTGATGCCAACAGCAATGAAGGCTCAACTACAACAAGACAGTGCACACAGTCCACACAAGGGCACACCTGGAGCACCTAGCTCAGGTGACTATAATGTTAAACTTTTGGAGTATTGTGTTTCTCTCTAGGAGAGTCATAGGAATTATTTAGGTCTGAGGTAGTGTGATGCCTGCAACTTACTTTCAAGTGGTAGAGAGATATAAAGAAAGGCAAAATATTAACACTGTTGAATCTAGGTGAATCTGCTCTTCTGGGAAAGAAATAAACCTGTTTCTAGTAGCTGGTCTCTAGTAATGAGCCACTTGGCCTACTTCTACTACACAAGGCCACTCAATCAAGTTTAGGAGACATAGCAGATCTATCTAATACATAGAACAAGCACAGAGAAACAGCCAAAATGCAGAAACAATGAAGCATGTCACAGCCTAGCCAGCATGGCTCAGTGGTTGTGTGTCAACCTATGAACCAAAGGTTTTGGTCAAATCCAGGTTGAGACTCTGTACCCAGTGTGGGGCATGCAGAAGGCAGCCAATTGATGAATCTCTCTTATCACTGATGTTCTTGTCTCTCTCTCTCTCCCTCTCCATTCCTCTCTGAAATCAGTAAAAATTATTTTTTAAAAAAATAAATATCTCACAAACAAAAGAACAGGAGAAATCTCCAGAAACTGAACTAAATGAAATAGAAGCAAGCAAATTACCAGATACAGAATTCAAAACACTGGTTTTAAGGATGCTCAAGAAATTTAGAGAACTTCAAGAAACATAGTAAGAACATCAACAACATAAAAAGGACCAGTCAGAAATAAAGGATAGACTAACTGAAATAAAGAATAATTTACAGAGAATAAATAAGACCCCAATCAGAAGAAAAAAAGAAAAAAATCCAAATATATGGAGCTGGTATAAGAAACCTCTGGGACAACTTCAAGCATACCAACATTTGCATTATGGGGGTTCCAGAAAGAGAAGAGAGGGAACAAGAAATTGAAAACCTATTTAAAGAAATAATGACAGAAACCTTTCCCCACCTGGTGAGAGAAATAGAATTACAAGTCCAGGAAACACAAGGAATCCCAAAGAAGATGAACCCAAAGAAGCCTACAACAAGACACATCATAATTAAAATGCCAAAGGTTAAAGACAAAGAAAGAATCTTAAAATCGAGGAGAACCAAGATGGCGGCATAGGTAAAACACCTATCTTGCCGTCATACTCAACAATTTTAATACTACAACTTAATGAAAGAACAAACACCTTCCAGAAACACCAGAAAGCTGGCCGAGTAAAAATTCCACAAGTAAAAGTGAAGATAAGACACTGTGACTCAGAGGAGCGGTGGTGGACAGCGCTGAAAGATTTGCACAGAGAGAGGTTTGGAGCGCGCGCGCCAGCGGAGAAGGGGCGGCTGAAAACCGGCCAGTTTTCTCGAACGGGGAGACAAAGACATCCCACTGGACTGATTCTCCAGCTGTGGGCGAAGTCCAGGGAACCCACTATCATACAGGGTGAAAACTGGACAGAGGGAGGGCACGCCGAAGCTCGGGTGCTGCCGGGTCTGCCGGCTTGTGGAGAAGGCAGCTTGCTCGCGAACAGCTCAGCTGCGTGACCACGCAGAGAGTGCTCTGCGACTTGCTTTCTCATTTGGAAAACCGTCAGTCTGCTTTGTTTTACCACCCTGGGTGAGACATTGAGCATGCAGAGTCATTTGGGGAGAGTCTGAATTCCCCGGCAGCTGGTGGAGCTCGGCAGCGGCTCTCTCTCAGAGGTGCTGGCGGCCATTACCCCTGGCGCAGACTCCCTGGGGCCGCATAGGACTGAGCTAAGGCTGTCTACTTAGCATGGAGACTCCGCCCATCTAACCTGAGCACAGCTGAGCTTCACAGACAATTGGCCTGGAGGTCAACCCCTCCAAGTGCTAACAACGATTAACTGAGCTTAACTTCAGCAAGACTGTGTAACCCATATCCACCTCAGGTAACTGGGGAGGCTGAGTCACTGTCCCTAGTAGGAAGTCTACCACACAAAGCTAATTGACCAACTCAGGGAAGCAGCCACCATGCAGAGACATAGAAAGAAATCAGATGTGAAAGAAATGGAGGGAAAAAAATGACTGGACATGGAATTCAAAACCATGGTTATAGGGTTTTTCAAGAGGCTCCAACAAAAGGTCGAGGCCTATAAGCAAATAAGCGAGACCGCAAAGGAAATGAATGAGTCCTACAAGGAAATGAACGAGACCTGCAAGGAAATAAGGGAGACACTCAAGGATATAAAAGAGACTCTCAAGGATATGAAAAAGGATCAACCAGAAATTAAGCATACACTGATTGAAATAAAAAATATTATACAAAGACCTAAAAGTGCTCTGGAGCACCCCAAGAACTAAGTTAAAGATGTGAAATACAAAGAGGTAAAATCCACTCAGCTGAAAAAGCAAGAATCCAAAAGAATCCAAAAAATTGAAGATAGTGTAAGGGGCCTCTGGGACAACCTCAAGCATACCAACATCCGAATTATAGGGGTGCCAGAAAAAGAGAGAGAGCAAGACGATGAAAACCCATTTGAAGAAATAGTAACCGAAAACTTCCCACACCTGGTGAAAGAAATTGACTTAGGAGTCCAAGAAGCGCACCGAACCTCAATATATAGGAACCCTAAGAGGACCACACCAAGGCACATCATAATTAAAATGCCAAGAGCAAAAGGCAAAGAGAGAATATTAAAAGCAGCAAGAGAGAAATAATTGGTTACCTATAAGGGAGCACCCATACGATTGTCAGTGGATTTCTCAACAGAAACAATGCAGGCCAGACGGGAGTGGCAAGAAATATTCAAAGTGATGAACAGCAAGAATCTACAACCAAGATTACTCTATTCAGCAAAGCTATCATGCAGAATTGAAGATCAGATGAAGTGCTTTGCAGATAAGAAAAAGCTAAAGGAGTTCATCACCACCAAACAAATATTATATGAAATGCTGAAAGATATTCTTTAAGAAAAGGAAGAAGAAAAAGATAAAAGTGTAAATTAGGAACAACAAATACACATCTATCAACAAATGAATCTAAAAATCAAGTGAATTAATAAGCTGATGAACAGGATAAACTGGTGAATGTAACAGAATCATGGGCATAGAGAGGGAATGGACTGACAACTCTTGGGAGAAAGGGAATGTGGGAAAAGCAGCAAGAGACTGGACAAAAATCATGCAACTATGGGAGAGGACAGTGGAGGGGGGTGAGGGCGGAGGGTGGGATGGGTACCAGGTGGCAGGGAACTATAGGGGTAAAAAAAGGGGGAACAATGTAATTAATATACTGAACAATAAAGATTAAAAAAACAAAACAAAAAAAAGAATCTTAAAATCAGCAAGAGAAAAACAGTTAGTTACCTCCAAGGAAGCACCCATAGGACTATCAGCTCATTTCTCAACAGAAACTTAGCAGATCAGAAGGAAGTTCCAAGAAATATTCAAAGTGATGAAAAGCAAGGACTTATAACCAAGATTACTCTACCCAGCAAAGCTCTCATTCAGAATTGAAGTTCAGATGAAGAGCTTCCCAGATAAGAAAAAGCTAAAGGAGTTCATCACCACCAAACCAGAATTACATTAAATGTTGAAGGATCTTCTTCAAGAAGAAGAAAAAGAAAGAAAATATCAAGAGTAGGAATAATAAAATGGCAATAAATATATATCTATTAACAATTCAATCTAAAAATAAAAATAAGCAAACAAGCAGAACAGAAAGAGACTCAAATACAGAGAACATTTTGGTGGTTGCCAGATGGGAGGGGGTTGGGGGGATGGGAGAAGAAGGGTATATGGGGGGGGAGGAGGACAAGGGACATCTATAATACTCTTCTGGGAGAGAAATAAACCTGTTTCTAGTAGCTAGTCTCTGTTATAACAGTTAACTATCATTCACAACTGACTGGAGAGCAGTCACAAACACCAACAAATTAGACAGAGATGATGGGAGAAAGTGATAATGATGGCCATTGTTTATTTGTTTATTTTTTATTGTTTAAAATATTACAATTAGTAGCACATATGTCTCCTTGTTTTCCCCCATTGACCTCCCCCCAGCCTCCCCTACCCCACAGCACATACCCTTACCTGCCCCTACCCCCAGTGTCTTGTAACCATTAGTTATGCTTATATGTATGCATACAAGTCCTTCGGTTGATCTCTTACAGCCACCGCCCCCCAACCTCTCCTGCCTTACCGCTGTAGTTTGACAGTCTGTTCAATGCTTCTTTGCCTCTGTATCTATTTTCCCCCAATTTCTTTTCTTTAAAAAATCTTGCATCTGCATACTAGAAATAAACATCTAAGAACAAAAAATGTTTGAGTCTCAATTTCAATGTTCAATAGTTCTGAGTCCCAGTTTCAATGTCAAATAGTTCCTTATGTGTCCATGTCAGCAATGATATCTGGATGGTGTTCAAATGGTGGCAATGCAGGTACCACCCTCTTTGGTTTGGTACTGGGCAACCTGCAGCAACACACAGCTGCTGACTGCTAGCATGGGAAGGTGTCATCAGCATTTTCCATCTCTGGACTGTTTCTCCTCTTGTCTTCCTGGTTGGAGCAGACCTGTCAATTCCTCTCTGTTGCAGGAATCCATATGGTCTTGGAGTTGTTTTCTGAAAATATACAAACATATTCTCAACCAAAAGTTAATAAAGGAATCTTTTCTATAAATTTTACTTGGGATCATTTTTATTTTTGCCCAAATGATTTTCCTTTGGCTTATTTTGACACCATGTGTATTTTTCATGGGTGTCTTTCTGTTAGTATTACAAATGGAAATTAATTTTCTGAAATAAAAATTTTCTCGATGTAATTTACTTATAGGATATTTTTCCTTACATGATATTACCCTATTATTCCCCCTTTTTTTATTAATGGAGGCTTTTGGAAATTTAATAGTACAGTCTTGATAACTTTAAATTTTAATTTTGCATAAAAGTATGAGTGCTTTAGGTTCTTTGCATGTTAAGAAATATTACCATGAGATGAACTACCAATAAAATTTTTAGTTTATGTTTTAGGAACAGCTTTTTGTCCAGTACAATTAAATTTTCTTGAGTATTTACTTATTTCAATTAGCCAATTTAAATTAATCTGAAAACTTGATTACTATTTTACTGTTAAATTTAATGCTCAAACAATAATTTTAGTATACCCTGCAAATATGAATGGAAAGGATTATTTGCATTCTTGAGTAGGCCCTGAGCATTCATGGTGCTAGGCAGGATTTAGATATAGGGCAGCTGCTGCCGGCCAAGTCTCTCTCTGTTACCTAGATCCCAATCTGAGGAGGGCATGGGAGGCAAAGCAGCCATGGGGGCAGGAGACCTCCCTCAGAAGAGGTGAGAGTTCAGGCCCCTGCAAGATTAAGGGGGTGAGGGTCTGTACCACACCTCTATTGATTCCCAAGTTCTCTCCTGATGGCCCCTCTGCTACTGTGCCTGTCTTAGGTTGTTCCTTCCCTGATGAATCTTACCTGTCTCTGGCTAACCAGCCATCTTCTGGGGCTAAGCAGGGTGCCATTGTTTATTAAATGCTATCTACAAGCTTAGCATTAATTTAATTATTTTTGCATACATTAACTTACTTAATCCTCACAACAATACTATGAAATAGATTAATATCAACCCATTTTATTTATTTATTTATTTATTGTTAGAAAAAGAGGAAGAGAAAAGGAGAGATAGAAACATCAATGAGAGAGAACATTCATTGACTGCTTCCTGCACACCCCTCACTGGGGATCAAGCCTGTAACCCAGGCATATGCTGGGATCAAGAATCAAACCAGGAGGAACCAAGATGGTGACATAGGTAAACAACTATTGTGCTGCCCCGCACAACAATTCCAAAACTACAACATAACAACAAAACAAACATCATCCAGAATCACCAAAAAGCTGGCTAAGTGAAAATTCCACAAATAAAAGTAAAGGCAGGACACTGAGACTCAGAAGAGTGGCGGAACGCAACCTTGAAGATACACCCAGAGAGAAGTTCAGAGCCATGGGCACGCATGGGCTGTAGGGCTGGCAGCAACAATCCTGGCTGGATTTCTCCAACAGGGCAGGCGGATACATCCCACTGCACAGATTCTCCAGTGCCAGGTGAGGTGCGAGGTCCAGGGTACACATGCTAAAAGCTGGGTGCGGCATAGGTCTCCGAGTCTGAGGAGAGTGCATGTAGCTTGGAACAGCAGTTTGCGTGTAAAGTGCCCGAAAACACAGACGCGCAACTTACTCCCTCATTCGGGACACCACCGGGACTGCTTTGTTTTGCAACCCTGGGGGAGACTTTGGGTGTGCAGACTCATTTGAGGAGAGGTGGGGTTGTCTTGCAGTGGGTGGAGACCAGCGGGGGCTTTCTCTTGGAGGTGCCTGCAGCCATTGCTGTCCAACACAGAGACCCACGCGCCACATAGGACAGAGCTGATGCTGACGCTGCATGCTCAGCTCAGAGACTCCGCCCATCCAACCTGAACACAGTTTCCCTTCACAGCCAATTGGCCTGGAGGTCAAACCCTCTTAGGCCTAACAACAATTAGCTGGGCTTAACTTCAGCAATACTGTACAACCCATAAAGGATTGCAATAAGAGTATCCACCTCAGGTAATTGGGGAGGCTGAGCCACTGTCCCTTAGAGGACATCTACCACACAAAGCTAATGGACCAACTCAGGAAAGCAGCCACAATGCAGAGAAATGGAAAGAAATTGGGTGTGAAAGAAATGGAGGGAAAAAGACGACTAGACATAGAGTTCAAAACCACAGTAATAAGGTTTTTCAAGAGGCTTCTAGGAAAGGCTGATGAACTTAATGAGAGCTACAAGGAAATGAACAAGACCTCTGAGGAAATGAACAAGACCAACGAGGAAATGAACAAGACCTACGAGGAAATGAATGAGACCTACAAGGAAATGAACAAGACCTACGAGAATATGAACGAGACCCTCAAGGATATGAAAAAGGACCAACTAGAAATCAAGCATACACTGACTGAAATAAAAAATATTATACAAAGACCTAAAAGCAGTCCAGAGGGCCACAAGAACCAAGTCAAAGATTTGAAATTCAAAGAAGCAAAATCCACTCAGCTGGAAAAGCAAGAAACAAAAAGAATCCAGATAGTGTAAGGGGCCTCTGGGACAACCTCAAGCATGCCAACATCCGAATTATGGGGGTGCCAGAAAAAGAGAGAGAGCAAGGTAATGAAAACCTACTTGAAGAAAGGGTGACTGAAAACTTCCTCCACCTAGTGAAAGAAACTGACTTAAAAGCCCAAGAAGTGCACAAAACCCCAAAATATAGGAATCTAAAGAGGACCACACCAAGACACATCATAATTAAAATGCCAAGAGCAAAAGACAAAGAGAGAATATTAAAAGCAGCAATAGAAAAACAGTTAGTTACCTATAGGGGAGCACCCATACGATTGTCAGTGGATTTCTCAACAGAAACAATGCAGGCCAGATGGTAGTAGCAAGAAATGGTCAAAGTGATGAACAGCAATAATCTACAACCAAGATTACTCTATCCAGTAAAGATATCATTCAGAAGTGAAGGGCAGGGAGACACCAAGATGGCGGCATAAACAAACACCTATTGTTCTGCCCCGCGCAACGATTTAAGAACTACAACATAACAGCAGAACAGACAGCACCCAGAATCGCCAGAAAGCTGGCTGAATGAAAACTCCACTAATAGGAGCAAAGGTGGGACGCAGACTCAGGACCAGCGGGAGCGCAGATTGAAACAGGTTAGGAGCCGCCCTGGTCGCGCGCGCGGGCTGGGGCTGGAGCAGGGACCGGCCGGATTTCTCCGACGGGGCCCAGATTTCCCGAGCCGGGCGAGGACCGAGATCCGGGGTACGAGAAGTCTCCCTACACAGATTCCCCAGAACCGGCGAGGTCCGAGGTCCGGGGGGCGCGGCAGAAGCTCCTAGTCCCAAGGGACAGCAAACCCGCGACTTGTCCCCTGGAAACTTGTCTCCTGGTTCCAGAAACCATCTATTTTACAGCCCTGGGCTAGACTTTTGGTGTGCAGGCACATTTGGGGAAAGGCAGAGTTGTCTGGCAAGGGGAAGAGACTAGCGGATTTCTCTTGGAAGAGTCTGCAGCCATCCCCACCCAGCACAGACCCGAGCCCGCGAGCGTTGCATAGGACCCAGCAGCCGCCGCCCCGCCGCCGCGGAAGCCGTGCCGCCGCCGCCGCCGAGGCGTAGCCCAGAGACTCCGCCCATCCAACCTGAGCACAGCTGAGCTTCACAGCCAATTGGCCTGGAGGTCAAACCCTCATAGGGCTAACAACAAAAAGCGGGGTTTAAATTCAAAAACACTGAATACAACCCATAAAGGATTGCAGTAAGAGTACCCACCTCAAGTAACTGGGGAGACTGAGCCACTGTCCCTTTGAGGATAGCTACCACAAAAGCAGCCACCATGCAGAGACATGGAAAGAAATCAGGTGTGAAAGAAATGGAGGAGAAAAGACGACAAGACATAGAGTTCAAAACCACGGTTATAAGGCTTTTCAAGAGGCTCCTACAAAAGGCCGATCAACTTAATGAGAATTACCAGGAAATAATCAAGACCAACCAGCAAATGAATGAGAATTACAAGGAGATGAATGAGACCCTCAGGGAAATTAACAAGACCTCTGAGGATACGAACCAGACCCTCACAGATAAAAAAAAGGACCAACTAGAAATCAAGCATACACAGACTGAAATAAAAAATATTACACAAAGTCCTAAAAGCAGTTCAGAGGGCCACAAGAACCAAGTCAAAGATTTGAAATACAAAGAAGCAAAATCCACTCAGCTGGAAAAGCAAGAAACAAAAAGAATTCAGATAATTGAAGATAGTGTAAGGGGCCTCTGGGACAACCTCAAGCAAGCCAACATCCGAATTATTGGGGTCCCAGAAAAAGAGAGAGAGCAAGTTAATGAAAACCTACTTGAAGAAATAGTGACTGAAAACTTTCCCCACCTGGTGAAAGAAACTGACTTAAAAGCCCAAGAAGTACACAGAACTCCAAAATATAGGAATCTAAAGAGGACCACACCAAGACATATCATAATTAAAATGCCAAGAGCAAAAGATAAAGAGAGAATATTAAAAGCAGCAAGAGAAAAGCAGTTGGTTACCTACAGGGGAGCACCCATACGATTGTCAGCGGATTTCTCAACAGAAACGATGCAGGCCAGACGCGAGTGGCAAGAAATATTCAAAATAATGAAGAGCAAGAATCTACAACCAAGATTACTCTATCCAGCAAAGCTATCATTCAGAATTGAGGATCAGATAAAGTGCTTCGCAGATAAGAAAAAACTAAAGGAGTTCATCACCACCAAACCAGTATTATATGAAATGCTGAAAGATATTCTTTAAGATGAGGAAGAAGAAAAAGGTAAAAATATAAATTATGAACAACAAATACACATCTATCAACAAATGAACATAAAAATCAAGTGAACTGATAGGCTGATGAACAAGATAAACTGGTGAATATAACAGAAACATGGACATAGAGAGGGAATGGACTGACAATTCTTGGGGAGAAAAGGGTTGTTGGAAGTACAGCAAGAGATTGGACAAAAATCTTGCAACAATGGGAGAGGACATTGGGGAGGGGGAGGTGAGGGTGGGATAGGTACAGGGTGGAGGGAAGATATAGGGGGATAAAAAAGGGGAAACAATGTAATTAATAAACTGAACAATAAAAAAGAAAATTAGAAAAGGTCAGATAAAGTGCTTCACAGATAAGAAAAAGCTAAAGGAGTTCATCACCACCAAACCAATATTATATGAAATGCTGAAAGACATTCTTTAAGAAGACGAAGAAGAAAAAGGTAAACATATAAATTATGAACAACAAATGCACATCTATCAACAGATGAATCTAAAAATCAAGTGAATTAATAATCTGATGAACAGGATAAACTGGTGAATATAACAGAATCATGGACATAGAAAGGGAATGGACTGACAATTCTTGGGGAGAAAAGGAGTGTGGGAAGTACAGCAAGAGACTTGACAAAAATCTTGCAACAATGGGAGAGGACGGTGGGGGCAGGGGGAGAGCAGAGGGTGAGATGAGTACAGGGTGGAGGGGAGCTATTGGGGGATAAAAAAAGGGGGAACAATGTAATTAATAAACTGAACAATAAAGATTAAAAAAACAAAAAACAAAAAATGTGTGGTGGCAGTTTATTAGTATTATTATTATTAAATTTACATCTTTATTGTTTAAAGTATTACATAAATCTCCTTTTCCCCCATTGACCTCTGCCTGGCCACTCCCATCCCCTAGCATGTGCCCTCACACCCCTACTGTCTGTGTCCATTGGTTTTGCTCATATGCATGGAAATGCCTCTTTTTTTTAGACCTCTGGGAAATATAGCCATCCTTAAGAGAGCACATAATTTTGTTAACTAACTTGTAATCCAATCCCCAACTTCCTTTCTCCCACCCTCATGTAATCTTCGTCACATCCCTCCTTTAATTTCAAATGCATAAAAGAAACTGCAAAATTGTTGTTCTCTGGAGCATTTGAGATCTTGCTCCCTGGCATATGTCATCAGTTTAGCCCAAACAAACTCATAAAAATTCTCTTCAGGTTTGGACCTTCTTATGTCAACAGTATTTATCCTATAAGCATAGCTATATTTATGTGAACTCATTTATTCCATACTACCACCTTATATATTACCCTCACTCTACAGATGAGGAAACCCAGATCTCAAGAACCTGCTTACAAACCTCACAGTTAATAATCAGCACAACTGGGAATGAACCCTATGCTCCTTAAACTTTAACAAGTGTACACATGGCCATGGAGTTGGTTAAAATGCAGATTTCTGATTCAGTAAGTTGGAGGTAGGATCTCAGATTCTACATTCCTAATACTTTCCGAAGGTGATGCCAAGGGTCAAGAGTTTGATTCATTACATGTTATTGTCTCTTGGCACAGAGCAGCATTTCTCAAAGTGTGGACCCTGGACCAGCAGTACCAGTTTCACCTGGGAACTTGTTAGAATATAAATTCTCTAATTCTGGATGTGGGGTCTAGCAACCTATGTTTTAGCAAGATCTCAAGCTGATTCAGATACACCTTAAGATTTGAGAACCACTGAAGAATGCAATGAGACCAATCACATCTCTGGGATAGCAGCCCAGACTGTGTTATCTTTAAAGATCCCCTGGTGATTAGAACAAGGAAGGCCATGAACCACTGAGTTGGCCAGAGGGACAATTTCAGTTTATGTAAGTAAAGCAAATACACCATCTGAATTTGGAACTTGCCACAGGTTTTGGCAGGACTGGGGAAACTCAGGTGGGTGGTGGCCAGGAGATGACGGGAGACTGAATTTTAAAGAGAAACAGAAAGGAGGCTAGAGGAGGGTGCCTGGATTTCTGGAAAGAGACCTTTGTACCGGCAAATCCTTAGAACCCTTAGAGTAGTGAGAGGGGAGGAATTTCCCTTAGTCACCTCTATTTTTCTTGTAAAGGGCAGGTGATTTTAAATAAATTGGGGCATAGTAGAGGCCTTTCTTGGAATCTTAGGAGACACAGAGACATGTAGGGTTTTGGAGGTGCCAGAATAAAGAAGATGGATTTGAATGAGTTGTCTCAAACACCCTATAAGAAATATGTCAGTAGACATAAGTGTGTAAGTGCTTTGTACTCATGATTATATACACTCGTTATGATGACACCATGCAGTTAATAGTGCTCTCCTTTTCCTGTTAATGCACTTGAGGCTTCATTGTAAACATCAAGTGATCCTTGATCAACATCCTTTTTTCTCTCTCTCTCTGTCTCTATCTCTCTCTCTGTCACACACACACACACACACACACACACACACACACACACACACACATACACACACAGACTCACTCACACACACACACACACCACACAGCACAGACACAGACAATTCATCAGCAAAACCTGCTGGTTATACTTTTAAAGTGTTTCCAAATTCACCCACTTCTCATTCTCTCCACACACCCATCCTGGTCCTGAATATGGTCACCTCTTCCTGGATGGTCATAGCAGTCTCTACCCTGGTCGCTCCCTGCTTAGCATGTTTTCCACATACAGTCAAAGATTATGTCTCCTCTCTATTTAAATTCCTCTCATAGCTCCCAGTTCACTAAATAAAAGTCAAACTCCCTGCCATGGCTTACACAGCCCTTTAAGATCTGGCCCCTCCAGGCCTTCTCACTTCATTTCTCTCTTCATTCCCCCTTTGCTGCCACATGGCCTCATTGCTGTCTCTTGAACAAACCCCTTCTTGCCTGTATCCACCAGGGCTCTTAATTGTCAGGAACAGAATCCACAATAACAGTTTGAGCAGTAAAGATATACAGTTAGAGACATTGGGAAGCTAATAGATTATTAGAGAGTTAGATTAGAAAGCTAATAACCTGGAATAATACCCAAACACACCACAAGGGCCTCTTGTTGGGGGCGGCAGGGAGGGAGGTGCTGTATTGGCTGCTTAGAACCTCTAATGGTCAGGATCAGATTCCAGGAAGCTCCTTCACAATCTCCCTCAAAGAACCAGAGGCTTCTATTGCAGAGGCCACCAACTGACTGCTCTCAATTTTTGTGGCCATTCATTGACTATTATGAATAATGCTGTGATGACCATTTGTATACAAGTTTTTGTGTGGATATATGTTTTTATTTCTCTTGGGTATCGTGGCCCACTTTTTTAAAAAATCTAAAATGTGTTTATTAGAGTAGTTTCCCCATTTATCTTGATTTGGGTGCTTTTAGTGCTGCTTCCTTCTGAAGTCCCTCATTTGTCAGCCTGGATTTTCTTCCTGTAGGCTGACAGCACCGTGAAGCAGCCAATACACAAAATTGCTATCTGGCTAAAGACAGTTGTGATTTTATAGCATCTTGGCATTTCACATTCATGAAGTCGGAACTGGGACTCTGTACCAGGTGCTTCTTCATGTATTTTCTCTCCTCTTCTGGAGAAGGATGGAGATCCTGAGCAAGCAGCATGTATTGTGGGGTCATGGTCACCACTGGAAAAGTGGCTCACTTTGGACACAGGATGTAAATGCATTGATAGGTAGAGGAATCTTTTGAGAACAGAGAATGTCAGCTCTGAAAGGACAGGTTGTCTGATTCCTTGGACAGTCTAATTTCTTCTTCTCCCTGCCCGGCTTCCCCTGGGACCTATGGGACATGAGGCTTCAATAAAAGGTTAAGGAATTTAATTGTCTCTTCTCTATCTCCTTTTTTATTATTGCTTAAAGTATTACATATGTCTCATTTTTCCTCGATTGACCCACCTCCCCATCACTCCCAGCCCCCAGGACAAGGCCCCACTGCCCCAGTGTCTCTGTTAATTGTTTATGCTAATATGCACACATACAAGTCCTTTGGATGATCTCTAACACCCCGCTCCCTCTGCCTTCTCTCTGAGGTTGGAAGGTCTATTTAGTGTTACCTTGTCTCTGGATCTATTTTTCTTTTCTTTTTTTTTAATTTTTATTATTTTTTATTTAATCTTTATTGTTCAGTTTATTAATTACATTGTCCCCCCCTTTCTCCCCCTATAGCTCCCCTCCACTCGGTACCCATCCCACCCTCCGCCCTCACCTCCCCATCCTCCCACTGTCCTCTTCCATAGGTGCATGATTTTCGTCCAGTCTCTTTCTGTACTTCCCACACCCCATTTCTCCCCTAGAATTGTCAGTCCATTCCCTCTCTATGCCCATGATTCTGTTATATTCACCAGTTTATCCTGTTCATCAGATTTTTAATTCCCTTGATTTTTAGATTCATTTGTTGATAGATATGTATTTGTTGTTCATAATTTATATTTTTACCTTTTTCTTCTTCCTCTTCTTAAAGAATATCTTTCAGCATTTCATATAATATTGGTTTGGCGGTGTGAACTCCTTTAGCTTTTTCTTATCTGTGAAGCACTTTATCTGACCTTCAATTCTGAATGATAGCTTTGCTGGATAGAGTAATCTTGGTTGCAGATTCTTGCTATTCATCACTTTGACTGTTTCTTGCCACTCCCGTCTGGCCTGCATCGTTTCTGTTGAGAAATCCGCTGACAATCATATGGGTGCTCCCTTATAGGTAACTAACTGTTTTTCTCTTGCTGCTTTTAATTTTCTCTCTTTGTCTTTTGCTCTTGGCATTTTAATTATGATGTGTCTTGGTGTGGTCCTCTTTGGATTCCTATAGTTTGGGGTTCGGTGCACTTCTTGGACTTTTAAGTCAATTTCTTTCACCAGTTGGGGAAAGTTTTCGGTCATTATTTCTTCAAATAGGTTTTCATTACCTTGCTCTCTCTCTTTTTCTGGCACCCCTATAATTCGTATGTTGGGATGCTTGAGGTTGTCCCAGAGGCCTCTTACACTATTTTCAATTTTTTGGATTTTTTTTGCGTCTTGCTTTTCTGGCTGAGTGGATTTTGCCTCTTTGTATTTCAAATCTTTGAGTTGGTTCTTGTGGTCCTCTAGACTGCTTTTAGGACTTTGTGTAATATTTGTTTTATATTTTATTGATTTTTTACAGAGCAGAAGGGAGAGGGATAGAAAGTCAGAAACATCGATGAGAGAGAGACATCGATCAGCTGCCTCTTGCACGCCCCCTACTGGGGATGTGCCCACAGCCAAGGTACATGCCCTTGCCGGAATCGAACCTGGGACCCTTCAGTCCGCAGTTTAACGCTCTATCCAGTGAGCCAAACCGGTCTTGGCTAGTTGGTCCTTTTTCATATCCTCATAGGTCTCGTTCATTTCCTCGTAGGTCTTGTTAATTTCCTTGGAGGTCTCATTAAGTTCATTTGCCTTTTCTAGGAGCCTCTTGAAAAACCTTATAACTGTAGTTTTGAACTCTATGTCCAGTCGTTTATTTTCCTCCATTTTTTTCACATCTGATTTCTTTCCATGTCTCTGCATGGTGGCTGCTTCCCTGAGTTGATCATTTAGCTTTGTGTGGTAGATGTCCTCTAAGGGACAGTGGCTCAGCCTCCCCAGTTACCTGAGGTAGATACTCTTAGTGCAGCCCTTTATGGGTTGCACAGTCTAAATTATTGTTGTTAGCACTAGGAGGGTTTGACCTCCAGGCCAATTGGCTGTGAGGGTCAGCTGTGCTCAGGTTGGATGGGCGGAGTCTCTGGGCTGAGCCGGCAGCATCAGCTCTGCCCTATGCGGCACATGGGTCTCTGTGCTGAGTAGTAATGGCTGCAGGCACCTTTGAGAGAAAGCTGCCACCAAGTACTACCTGCTGCCAGACAATTCAGCCTCTCCCCAAATGAGTCTGCACAGCCAAAGTCTCGCCCAGGGTTGTAAAACAATGCAGTCTGGTGGTTTCCCGAATGAGAGAGCAAGTCACAAGTCCTCTCTGCACGCTCGCACACCTCTTCTGTTCCCAAGTTTATGCATACTCTCCACAAGCTCACCCTCTCCACAAGCTCGCACACCTTTGCAGTGCCTGAGTTTCAGCATGCTTCCCTACTGTCCAGTTTCATCCCGTATGAATGTGGGTGCCCCGGACCTCGCCTCGAACTGTGGAATCAGTGCAGTGGGACGCCTTTCTCTTTGCAGCCGCCTGCCCTCTCCGTTCCCTCGTGCGGACGTAGGGCTCCAAACATTTGACTCCACGTATATCTTCAACGCTGTCCTCCATCGCTCTTCTGAGTCACAGTGTCCTATCTTTACTTTTATTTGTGGAATTTTCACTCAGCCAGCTTTCCAGTGATTTGGATGATGTTTGTTCTGTCATTAAGTTATAGTTTTGAAATTGCTGTGTGGGGCAGCAAGATAGGTGTTTACCTATGCTGCCATCTTGGTTCGTCTCCCTCGGGATCTATTTTTCTTCATCAGCTTATGTTGATCATTATATCCCAAATATGAGTGAGATCATGTGCTATTTATTTTTCTCTGACTGGCTTATTTCGCTTAACATAATACTCTAGTTCCATCCATGCTGTTGCAAATGGTAAGAATTACTTCTTTTTTATAGCAGTGTAGTATCCCATTGTGTAGATGTACCATGGTTTTTAAATCAGCTCATCTGCTGATGGGTACTTGGGCTGTTTCCAGATCTTAGCTATGGTAAATTGTGCTGCTATGAACATAGGGGTACATATATCCTTTCTGATTGGTGTTTCTGGTTTCTTGGGATATATTTCTAGAAGTGGAACCACTGGGTCAAATGGGAGTTCCATTTTGAATTTTTTGAGGAAACTCCATATTGTTTTCCACAGTGGCTGTACCAGTCTGCATTCCCACCAGCAGTGCCCTAGGGTTCCTTTTTTCTCCATATCCTCACCAGCACTTGTCATTTGTTGATTTGTTGATGATAGCCATTCTGACAGGTGTGAGGTGGTGCACCTCATTGTTGTTTTGATTTGCATCTCTTGGATGATTAGTGACTTTGAGCATATTTTCATATGTCTCTTGGCAATTTATATGTCCTCTTTCGAAAAGTGTTTCTTTAGGTCCTTTGCTCATTTTTTATTGGATTGTTTATCTTTTTTTTGTTAAGTTGCATGAATTCCCTGTAAACTTTGGAGATTAAGCCCTTATCTGAGTCTGCATTGGTAAATAAAATCTCCCATGCAGTGTTCTTTCTTATTGTATGGCTATAACACATTTTTCTGGGCAGAAGCCTTTTATTTTGATGTAGTCCCATTTGTTTATTTTCTCTTTAGTTTCCATTGCTCTAGGAGTTATAGCGATAAAGATATTGCTACGACAAATGTCTGATATTTTGCTGCCTGTGGAGTCTTCTAAGATTTTTATGGTTTCCCATCTTACATTTAAGTCCCTTAACCATTTTCAGTTTATTATTGTGTATGGTGTATGTTGGTGATCTAGTTTCATTTTTTTTAATGTATCTGACCAATTTTTCCAGGACCATTTATTGAAGAAACTGTCTTGACTCTATTGTATGCCATTGTCTCTTTTTTCAAATATTAATTGAGCATAATGGCTTGGCTCTATTTCTGGGTTCTCTGTTCTGTTCCATTCATCTACATATATGTTCTTGTGCCAGTACCAGACAGTTTTGAGAACTGTGGCTTTGTAATATAGCTTGATATCTGTCTCTTCCCTTAAAAATATTTTTTATTGATTTCAGAGAGGAAAGGAGAAGTAGAGGGAGATAGAAACATCAATAATGAGAATCATTGATTGCTGCCCCCTACATGCCCCATACTGCGGATCAAGCCTGCAACCCAAGCATGTGCCCTGACCAGGAATCAAATTGTGACCTCTTGGTTCATCGGTCAACACTCAACTGCTGAGCTATGCTGGCTGGGCTGTCTCTTCTCTTTATGTTTCTCAGGTCACTTCCTATATTTCTGTCTTCCTATTTCAGTTATTTACTGATTCATGACAAATGACCCTAAAACTTGGTTGATAAAAAAACAATGGTGATTCACTATTTCTCAATATTCTGAATGTTGACTGAGTGGTTCTTCTCTTGGTCTCTCTTATGCTAACTCAGGAGCTATGGTCAGTTGTTGGATTGGCTGGGTGCTTGGGGAAGCTGGAATGCTTGTATAGGTGGATGTCTTTCCTGGTGGTCTTTCATCATTCAGTAGTCTTGGCTGGGCTTCCTTTTATGGTGGTGAGAGCATTTTCAAAAGCCTAGGCCCCATTACACAAGCATTAATCAAGTTTCTGCATTAATACCTCATTGACCAAAGCCAGTCACATGGCCAAGTACCAGTCAATGTGGGAAGAGAACACACTGGAACTACTAGAGGAACAGATCATCAGAGCCACCAGGTAAGCCCAACACACTGCCCTTGGACACCCCCCCCCTTTGTTTTTGAGGCAGTGCAGTTTGCTATATGAGAATGGGTTCAGGTGCCAGATGGCCCAGTTCATAGTTGGCTCCACCAGTTGTTAGCTGTGTGACTTTGGCAAAATGACTGAACTGCTATGTATCACAGTGTCTTCACCTGTACAATGAGCATCAACCATGCACTAAGGTCACTGGTTTGATTCCTTTTTTTTTTCTTCGATTTTTTTAATCTTTATTGTTCAGTTTATTAATTACATTATTCCCCCTTTTTTATCCCCCTATAGCTGTCCTCCATCCTGTACCCATCCCACCCTCCGCTCCCACCTCACCCCCCCACTGTCCTTGCCCATTGTTGCAAGATTTTTGTCTAGTCTCTTGCTGCACTTCCCACACCCCTTTTCTCCACAAGAATTGTCAGTCCATTCCCTCCCTATGTCCATGATTCTGTTATATTCACCAGTTTATCCTGTTCATCAGATTATTAATTCACTTGATTTTTAGATTCATCTGTTGATAGATGTGCATTGTTGTTCATAATTTATATTTTTACCCTTTTCTTCTTCCTCTTCTTAAAGAATATCTTTCAGCATTTCATATAATATTGGTTTGGTGGTGATGAATTCCTTTAGCTTTTTCTTATCTGTGAAGCACTTTATCCGACCTTCAATTCTGAATGATAGCTTTGCTGGATAGAGTAATCTTGGTTGCAGATTCTTGCTATTCATCACTTTGACTATTTCTTGCCACTCCCGTCTGGCCTGCATCGTTTCTGTTGAGAAATCCGCTGACAATCATATGGGTGCTCCCTTATAGGTAACTAACTGTTTTTCTCTTGCTGCTTTTAATTTTCTCTCTTTGTCTTTTGCTCTTGGCATTTTAATTATGATGTGTCTTGGTGTGGTCCTCTTTGGATTCCTATAGTTTGGGGTTCGGTGCACTTCTTGGACTTTTAAGTCAATTTCTTTCACCAGTTGGGGAAAGTTTTCGGTCATTATTTCTTCAAATAGGTTTTCATTACCTTGCTCTCTCTCTTTTTCTGGCACCCCTATAATTCGTATGTTGGGATGCTTGAGGTTGTCCCAGAGGCCTCTTACACTATTTTCAATTTTTTGGATTTTTTTTGCGTCTTGCTTTTCTGGCTGAGTGGATTTTGCCTCTTTGTATTTCAAATCTTTGAGTTGGTTCTTGTGGTCCTCTAGACTGCTTTTAGGACTTTGTGTAATATTTGTTTTATATTTTATTGATTTTTTACAGAGCAGAAGGGAGAGGGATAGAAAGTCAGAAACATCGATGAGAGAGAGACATCGATCAGCTGCCTCTTGCACGCCCCCTACTGGGGATGTGCCCACAGCCAAGGTACATGCCCTTGCCGGAATCGAACCTGGGACCCTTCAGTCCGCAGTTTAACGCTCTATCCAGTGAGCCAAACCGGTCTTGGCTAGTTGGTCCTTTTTCATATCCTCATAGGTCTCGTTCATTTCCTCGTAGGTCTTGTTAATTTCCTTGGAGGTCTCATTAAGTTCATTTGCCTTTTCTAGGAGCCTCTTGAAAAACCTTATAACTGTAGTTTTGAACTCTATGTCCAGTCGTTTATTTTCCTCCATTTTTTTCACATCTGATTTCTTTCCATGTCTCTGCATGGTGGCTGCTTCCCTGAGTTGATCATTTAGCTTTGTGTGGTAGATGTCCTCTAAGGGACAGTGGCTCAGCCTCCCCAGTTACCTGAGGTAGATACTCTTAGTGCAGCCCTTTATGGGTTGCACAGTCTAAATTATTGTTGTTAGCACTAGGAGGGTTTGACCTCCAGGCCAATTGGCTGTGAGGGTCAGCTGTGCTCAGGTTGGATGGGCGGAGTCTCTGGGCTGAGCCGGCAGCATCAGCTCTGCCCTATGCGGCACATGGGTCTCTGTGCTGAGTAGTAATGGCTGCAGGCACCTTTGAGAGAAAGCTGCCACCAAGTACTACCTGCTGCCAGACAATTCAGCCTCTCCCCAAATGAGTCTGCACAGCCAAAGTCTCGCCCAGGGTTGTAAAACAATGCAGTCTGGTGGTTTCCCGAATGAGAGAGCAAGTCACAAGTCCTCTCTGCACGCTCGCACACCTCTTCTGTTCCCAAGTTTATGCATACTCTCCACAAGCTCACCCTCTCCACAAGCTCGCACACCTTTGCAGTGCCTGAGTTTCAGCATGCTTCCCTACTGTCCAGTTTCATCCCGTATGAATGTGGGTGCCCCGGACCTCGCCTCGAACTGTGGAATCAGTGCAGTGGGACGCCTTTCTCTTTGCAGCCGCCTGCCCTCTCCGTTCCCTCGTGCGGACGTAGGGCTCCAAACATTTGACTCCACGTATATCTTCAACGCTGTCCTCCATCGCTCTTCTGAGTCACAGTGTCCTATCTTTACTTTTATTTGTGGAATTTTCACTCAGCCAGCTTTCCAGTGATTTGGATGATGTTTGTTCTGTCATTAAGTTATAGTTTTGAAATTGCTGTGTGGGGCAGCAAGATAGGTGTTTACCTATGCTGCCATCTTGGTTCGTCTCCCTCGGGATCTATTTTTCTTCATCAGCTTATGTTGATCATTATATCCCAAATATGAGTGAGATCATGTGCTATTTATTTTTCTCTGACTGGCTTATTTCGCTTAACATAATACTCTAGTTCCATCCATGCTGTTGCAAATGGTAAGAATTACTTCTTTTTTATAGCAGTGTAGTATCCCATTGTGTAGATGTACCATGGTTTTTAAATCAGCTCATCTGCTGATGGGTACTTGGGCTGTTTCCAGATCTTAGCTATGGTAAATTGTGCTGCTATGAACATAGGGGTACATATATCCTTTCTGATTGGTGTTTCTGGTTTCTTGGGATATATTTCTAGAAGTGGAACCACTGGGTCAAATGGGAGTTCCATTTTGAATTTTTTGAGGAAACTCCATATTGTTTTCCACAGTGGCTGTACCAGTCTGCATTCCCACCAGCAGTGCCCTAGGGTTCCTTTTTTCTCCATATCCTCACCAGCACTTGTCATTTGTTGATTTGTTGATGATAGCCATTCTGACAGGTGTGAGGTGGTGCACCTCATTGTTGTTTTGATTTGCATCTCTTGGATGATTAGTGACTTTGAGCATATTTTCATATGTCTCTTGGCAATTTATATGTCCTCTTTCGAAAAGTGTTTCTTTAGGTCCTTTGCTCATTTTTTATTGGATTGTTTATCTTTTTTTTGTTAAGTTGCATGAATTCCCTGTAAACTTTGGAGATTAAGCCCTTATCTGAGTCTGCATTGGTAAATAAAATCTCCCATGCAGTGTTCTTTCTTATTGTATGGCTATAACACATTTTTCTGGGCAGAAGCCTTTTATTTTGATGTAGTCCCATTTGTTTATTTTCTCTTTAGTTTCCATTGCTCTAGGAGTTATAGCGATAAAGATATTGCTACGACAAATGTCTGATATTTTGCTGCCTGTGGAGTCTTCTAAGATTTTTATGGTTTCCCATCTTACATTTAAGTCCCTTAACCATTTTCAGTTTATTATTGTGTATGGTGTATGTTGGTGATCTAGTTTCATTTTTTTTAATGTATCTGACCAATTTTTCCAGGACCATTTATTGAAGAAACTGTCTTGACTCTATTGTATGCCATTGTCTCTTTTTTCAAATATTAATTGAGCATAATGGCTTGGCTCTATTTCTGGGTTCTCTGTTCTGTTCCATTCATCTACATATATGTTCTTGTGCCAGTACCAGACAGTTTTGAGAACTGTGGCTTTGTAATATAGCTTGATATCTGTCTCTTCCCTTAAAAATATTTTTTATTGATTTCAGAGAGGAAAGGAGAAGTAGAGGGAGATAGAAACATCAATAATGAGAATCATTGATTGCTGCCCCCTACATGCCCCATACTGCGGATCAAGCCTGCAACCCAAGCATGTGCCCTGACCAGGAATCAAATTGTGACCTCTTGGTTCATCGGTCAACACTCAACTGCTGAGCTATGCTGGCTGGGCTGTCTCTTCTCTTTATGTTTCTCAGGTCACTTCCTATATTTCTGTCTTCCTATTTCAGTTATTTACTGATTCATGACAAATGACCCTAAAACTTGGTTGATAAAAAAACAATGGTGATTCACTATTTCTCAATATTCTGAATGTTGACTGAGTGGTTCTTCTCTTGGTCTCTCTTATGCTAACTCAGGAGCTATGGTCAGTTGTTGGATTGGCTGGGTGCTTGGGGAAGCTGGAATGCTTGTATAGGTGGATGTCTTTCCTGGTGGTCTTTCATCATTCAGTAGTCTTGGCTGGGCTTCCTTTTATGGTGGTGAGAGCATTTTCAAAAGCCTAGGCCCCATTACACAAGCATTAATCAAGTTTCTGCATTAATACCTCATTGACCAAAGCCAGTCACATGGCCAAGTACCAGTCAATGTGGGAAGAGAACACACTGGAACTACTAGAGGAACAGATCATCAGAGCCACCAGGTAAGCCCAACACACTGCCCTTGGACACCCCCCCCCTTTGTTTTTGAGGCAGTGCAGTTTGCTATATGAGAATGGGTTCAGGTGCCAGATGGCCCAGTTCATAGTTGGCTCCACCAGTTGTTAGCTGTGTGACTTTGGCAAAATGACTGAACTGCTATGTATCACAGTGTCTTCACCTGTACAATGAGCATCAACCATGCACTAAGGTCACTGGTTTGATTCCTTTTTTTTTTCTTCGATTTTTTTAATCTTTATTGTTCAGTTTATTAATTACATTATTCCCCCTTTTTTATCCCCCTATAGCTGTCCTCCATCCTGTACCCATCCCACCCTCCGCTCCCACCTCACCCCCCCACTGTCCTTGCCCATTGTTGCAAGATTTTTGTCTAGTCTCTTGCTGCACTTCCCACACCCCTTTTCTCCACAAGAATTGTCAGTCCATTCCCTCCCTATGTCCATGATTCTGTTATATTCACCAGTTTATCCTGTTCATCAGATTATTAATTCACTTGATTTTTAGATTCATCTGTTGATAGATGTGCATTGTTGTTCATAATTTATATTTTTACCCTTTTCTTCTTCCTCTTCTTAAAGAATATCTTTCAGCATTTCATATAATATTGGTTTGGTGGTGATGAATTCCTTTAGCTTTTTCTTATCTGTGAAGCACTTTATCCGACCTTCAATTCTGAATGATAGCTTTGCTGGATAGAGTAATCTTGGTTGCAGATTCTTGCTATTCATCACTTTGACTATTTCTTGCCACTCCCGTCTGGCCTGCATCGTTTCTGTTGAGAAATCCGCTGACAATCATATGGGTGCTCCCTTATAGGTAACTAACTGTTTTTCTCTTGCTGCTTTTAATTTTCTCTCTTTGTCTTTTGCTCTTGGCATTTTAATTATGATGTGTCTTGGTGTGGTCCTCTTTGGATTCCTATAGTTTGGGGTTCGGTGCACTTCTTGGACTTTTAAGTCAATTTCTTTCACCAGTTGGGGAAAGTTTTCGGTCATTATTTCTTCAAATAGGTTTTCATTACCTTGCTCTCTCTCTTTTTCTGGCACCCCTATAATTCGTATGTTGGGATGCTTGAGGTTGTCCCAGAGGCCTCTTACACTATTTTCAATTTTTTGGATTTTTTTTGCGTCTTGCTTTTCTGGCTGAGTGGATTTTGCCTCTTTGTATTTCAAATCTTTGAGTTGGTTCTTGTGGTCCTCTAGACTGCTTTTAGGACTTTGTGTAATATTTGTTTTATATTTTATTGATTTTTTACAGAGCAGAAGGGAGAGGGATAGAAAGTCAGAAACATCGATGAGAGAGAGACATCGATCAGCTGCCTCTTGCACGCCCCCTACTGGGGATGTGCCCACAGCCAAGGTACATGCCCTTGCCGGAATCGAACCTGGGACCCTTCAGTCCGCAGTTTAACGCTCTATCCAGTGAGCCAAACCGGTCTTGGCTAGTTGGTCCTTTTTCATATCCTCATAGGTCTCGTTCATTTCCTCGTAGGTCTTGTTAATTTCCTTGGAGGTCTCATTAAGTTCATTTGCCTTTTCTAGGAGCCTCTTGAAAAACCTTATAACTGTAGTTTTGAACTCTATGTCCAGTCGTTTATTTTCCTCCATTTTTTTCACATCTGATTTCTTTCCATGTCTCTGCATGGTGGCTGCTTCCCTGAGTTGATCATTTAGCTTTGTGTGGTAGATGTCCTCTAAGGGACAGTGGCTCAGCCTCCCCAGTTACCTGAGGTAGATACTCTTAGTGCAGCCCTTTATGGGTTGCACAGTCTAAATTATTGTTGTTAGCACTAGGAGGGTTTGACCTCCAGGCCAATTGGCTGTGAGGGTCAGCTGTGCTCAGGTTGGATGGGCGGAGTCTCTGGGCTGAGCCGGCAGCATCAGCTCTGCCCTATGCGGCACATGGGTCTCTGTGCTGAGTAGTAATGGCTGCAGGCACCTTTGAGAGAAAGCTGCCACCAAGTACTACCTGCTGCCAGACAATTCAGCCTCTCCCCAAATGAGTCTGCACAGCCAAAGTCTCGCCCAGGGTTGTAAAACAATGCAGTCTGGTGGTTTCCCGAATGAGAGAGCAAGTCACAAGTCCTCTCTGCACGCTCGCACACCTCTTCTGTTCCCAAGTTTATGCATACTCTCCACAAGCTCACCCTCTCCACAAGCTCGCACACCTTTGCAGTGCCTGAGTTTCAGCATGCTTCCCTACTGTCCAGTTTCATCCCGTATGAATGTGGGTGCCCCGGACCTCGCCTCGAACTGTGGAATCAGTGCAGTGGGACGCCTTTCTCTTTGCAGCCGCCTGCCCTCTCCGTTCCCTCGTGCGGACGTAGGGCTCCAAACATTTGACTCCACGTATATCTTCAACGCTGTCCTCCATCGCTCTTCTGAGTCACAGTGTCCTATCTTTACTTTTATTTGTGGAATTTTCACTCAGCCAGCTTTCCAGTGATTTGGATGATGTTTGTTCTGTCATTAAGTTATAGTTTTGAAATTGCTGTGTGGGGCAGCAAGATAGGTGTTTACCTATGCTGCCATCTTGGTTCGTCTCCCTCGGGATCTATTTTTCTTCATCAGCTTATGTTGATCATTATATCCCAAATATGAGTGAGATCATGTGCTATTTATTTTTCTCTGACTGGCTTATTTCGCTTAACATAATACTCTAGTTCCATCCATGCTGTTGCAAATGGTAAGAATTACTTCTTTTTTATAGCAGTGTAGTATCCCATTGTGTAGATGTACCATGGTTTTTAAATCAGCTCATCTGCTGATGGGTACTTGGGCTGTTTCCAGATCTTAGCTATGGTAAATTGTGCTGCTATGAACATAGGGGTACATATATCCTTTCTGATTGGTGTTTCTGGTTTCTTGGGATATATTTCTAGAAGTGGAACCACTGTGTCAAATGGGAGCTCCATTTTTAGTTGTTTGAGGAAACTCCATACTGTTCTCCACAGCGGCTGCACTAGTCTGTATTCCCACCAGCAGTGGATGAGGGTTCCGTTTTCTCCTCATCCTCCCCAGCACTTATTATTTGGTGATTTGTTGATGATAGCCATCTGACAGATGTGAGATGTTACCCCTTGTTGTTGTGATTTGCATTTCTTGAAGGATTGGTGACTTTGAGCATATTTTCATATGTCTCTTAGCCTTCTATATGTCCTCTTTGGAAAAGTGTTTCTTTAGGTCCTTTGCTCATTTTTTATTGGATTGTTTATCTTTTTTTTGTTAAGTTGCATGAATTCCCTGTAAACTTTGGAGATTAAGCCCTTATCTGAGTCTGCATTGGTAAATAAAATCTCCCATGCAGTGTTCTTTCTTATTGTATGGCTATAACACATTTTTCTGGGCAGAAGCCTTTTATTTTGATGTAGTCCCATTTGTTTATTTTCTCTTTAGTTTCCATTGCTCTAGGAGTTATAGCGATAAAGATATTGCTACGACAAATGTCTGATATTTTGCTGCCTGTGGAGTCTTCTAAGATTTTTATGGTTTCCCATCTTACATTTAAGTCCCTTAACCATTTTCAGTTTATTATTGTGTATGGTGTATGTTGGTGATCTAGTTTCATTTTTTTTAATGTATCTGACCAATTTTTCCAGGACCATTTATTGAAGAAACTGTCTTGACTCTATTGTATGCCATTGTCTCTTTTTTCAAATATTAATTGAGCATAATGGCTTGGCTCTATTTCTGGGTTCTCTGTTCTGTTCCATTCATCTACATATATGTTCTTGTGCCAGTACCAGACAGTTTTGAGAACTGTGGCTTTGTAATATAGCTTGATATCTGTCTCTTCCCTTAAAAATATTTTTTATTGATTTCAGAGAGGAAAGGAGAAGTAGAGGGAGATAGAAACATCAATAATGAGAATCATTGATTGCTGCCCCCTACATGCCCCATACTGCGGATCAAGCCTGCAACCCAAGCATGTGCCCTGACCAGGAATCAAATTGTGACCTCTTGGTTCATCGGTCAACACTCAACTGCTGAGCTATGCTGGCTGGGCTGTCTCTTCTCTTTATGTTTCTCAGGTCACTTCCTATATTTCTGTCTTCCTATTTCAGTTATTTACTGATTCATGACAAATGACCCTAAAACTTGGTTGATAAAAAAACAATGGTGATTCACTATTTCTCAATATTCTGAATGTTGACTGAGTGGTTCTTCTCTTGGTCTCTCTTATGCTAACTCAGGAGCTATGGTCAGTTGTTGGATTGGCTGGGTGCTTGGGGAAGCTGGAATGCTTGTATAGGTGGATGTCTTTCCTGGTGGTCTTTCATCATTCAGTAGTCTTGGCTGGGCTTCCTTTTATGGTGGTGAGAGCATTTTCAAAAGCCTAGGCCCCATTACACAAGCATTAATCAAGTTTCTGCATTAATACCTCATTGACCAAAGCCAGTCACATGGCCAAGTACCAGTCAATGTGGGAAGAGAACACACTGGAACTACTAGAGGAACAGATCATCAGAGCCACCAGGTAAGCCCAACACACTGCCCTTGGACACCCCCCCCCTTTGTTTTTGAGGCAGTGCAGTTTGCTATATGAGAATGGGTTCAGGTGCCAGATGGCCCAGTTCATAGTTGGCTCCACCAGTTGTTAGCTGTGTGACTTTGGCAAAATGACTGAACTGCTATGTATCACAGTGTCTTCACCTGTACAATGAGCATCAACCATGCACTAAGGTCACTGGTTTGATTCCTTTTTTTTTTCTTCGATTTTTTTAATCTTTATTGTTCAGTTTATTAATTACATTATTCCCCCTTTTTTATCCCCCTATAGCTGTCCTCCATCCTGTACCCATCCCACCCTCCGCTCCCACCTCACCCCCCCACTGTCCTTGCCCATTGTTGCAAGATTTTTGTCTAGTCTCTTGCTGCACTTCCCACACCCCTTTTCTCCACAAGAATTGTCAGTCCATTCCCTCCCTATGTCCATGATTCTGTTATATTCACCAGTTTATCCTGTTCATCAGATTATTAATTCACTTGATTTTTAGATTCATCTGTTGATAGATGTGCATTGTTGTTCATAATTTATATTTTTACCCTTTTCTTCTTCCTCTTCTTAAAGAATATCTTTCAGCATTTCATATAATATTGGTTTGGTGGTGATGAATTCCTTTAGCTTTTTCTTATCTGTGAAGCACTTTATCCGACCTTCAATTCTGAATGATAGCTTTGCTGGATAGAGTAATCTTGGTTGCAGATTCTTGCTATTCATCACTTTGACTATTTCTTGCCACTCCCGTCTGGCCTGCATCGTTTCTGTTGAGAAATCCGCTGACAATCATATGGGTGCTCCCTTATAGGTAACTATTTTTCTCTTGCTGCTTTTAATTTTCTCTCTTTGTCTTTTGCTCTTGGCATTTTAATTATGATGTGTCTTGGTGTGGTCCTCTTTAGATTCCTATATTTTGGGTTCTGTGTACTTCTTGGGCTTTTAAGTTAGTTTCTTTCACCAGGTGGGGGAAGTTTTCAGTCACTACTTCTTCAAGTAGGTTTTCATTACCTTGCTCTCTCTCTTTTTCTGGCACCCCCATAATTCGGATGTTGGCATGCTTGAGGTTGTCCCAGAGGCCCCTTACACTATCTTCAATTATCTGGATTCTTTTTGTTTCTTGCTTTTCCAGCTGAGTGGATTTTGCCTCTTTGTATTTCAAATCTTTGACTTGGTTCTTGCGGCCCTCTGGACTGCTTTTAGGACTTTGTGTAATATTTTTTATTTCAGTCAGTGTATGCTTGATTTCTAGTTGGTCCTTTTTCATATCCTTGAGGGTCTCATTCATATCCTCGTAGGTCTTGTTCATTTCCTTGTAGGTCTTGTTCATTTCCTCATAGTTCTCATTAAGTTCATCGGCCTTTTCTAGGAGCCTCTTGAAAATCCTAATTACTGTGGTTTTGAACTCTATGTCTAGTCGTCTTTTTTCCTCCATTTCTTTCACACCCGATTTTGTTCCATTTCTCTGCATTGCGGCTGCTTTCCTGAGTTGGTCCCTTAGCTTTATGTGGTAGATGTCCTCTAAGGGACAGTGGCTCAGCCTCCCCAGTTACCTGAGGTGGATACTCTTACTACAATCCTTTATGGGTTGTACAGTATTGTTGGAGTTAAGCCCAGCTAATTGTTGTTAGCAGTAGGAGGGTTTGACCTCCAGGCCAATTGGGTGTGAAGGTGAGCTGTGTTTAGGTTGAATGGGCAGAGTCTCCAGGTTGAGCACACAGTGTCAGCTATGCCCTTTGCAGCTCGCGGGTCTCTGTTCCAGGTAGTAATGGCTGCAGGCACCTCCAAGAGAAAGCTGCCGCTGGTCTCCACCCATTGCCAGACAACTCTGCCTCTCCCCAAATGAGTCTGCACACCCAAACTCTCGCCCAGGGTTGTAAAACAAAGCAGTCCAGTGGCCTCCCGACCGAGGAACAAGTCACGCCTCCTCTCTGTGCTGTTGCGTACTTTACGCACAAACTGCTGTTCCAAGCTACGCGCACTCTCCTCAGACTCGGAGACCTCTGCCGAACTTGGCTTTTAGCATGCGTACCCCGAACCTCATACCTCGCCTGGCACTGGGGAATCTGTGCAGTAGAACGTCTCCATCCTCCCCGTTGGAGAAATCCAGCCAGGATTGCTGCTGCCCGCCCTACAGCCCATGCACTCAGGCACGGCTCCAAACCTCTCTCCACACATAACTTCAAGGCTGCACTCCACCGCTCTTCTGAGTCTCAGTGTCCCACCTTTACTTTTATTTTTGGAATTTTCACTCAGCCAGCTTTTTGGTGATTCTGGATGATGTTTGTTTTATTGTTATGTTGTAGTTTTGGAATTGTTGCGCCAGGAAGCACAATAGGTGTTTACCTATGCCGCCATCTTGGTTCCTCTCCGCTACCACACATTTAAAAAAAATAAAATTAGCTTCCCCTGTAGGCGGTCCCAGTGAATGCAGCCTCTACTCCTTTGCAGCCCAACCAACAGATGATGGGGACTCCTGGAGCGGCTGCTGGGGCTCTACTTCCTCTCCCACATCCCCATCACCCTGCTCTTTGATCTGCAGGCGATGCTGCCAAGCGAACTCTACCCCATGGAGTTGAGAAACCTGCTGAAGTGGTACGCTAAAGAATTAAAGACCCTCTGCTATAGGACGCCCCCCCCCCCCGCAATGTGGTTTAAATCCTTTCTGTTTTGCGAGCTTGTGTTTCAGCTGTCTTTCTTTCCCATTGCAATATACACCTTCTTCAAAGGAGGCTGGGCTGCAAGTGGATTCGCACTGCTCCCGTCATCTACTCAACCCACACCATGACAACCCTAATTCCAATTCTCTCCACGCTTCTATTTGAGGATTTCTCTAAAGCCAGTGTTTTCAAAGGACAAGGACCTAAGACTTTACATGAACGCTTAACCCTCGTTTGGACTGGACACATGAGTCAGAAATTCCAGTCCAAATCTGTCTATGCACCTTACTTTCTCATCCCTCTTCTGCTTCTGCTTTTCATGTTGCAGAGCCACTACTATAAATATGAGGAGAAAAGAAAGTAAAAATGAGATAACTGCACAAGGAAAACTGCTCAGAACCCATGTCTTCAGTCGCATTTGAAACACATCAGCAGCCATAAGCTGTCACCTTCCAAGGGCACTGGTACAGATCCATCAGCTGAGGGTGGGCCAAGTTCACCACATGCCCAGGTTCCACTGCAGAATTACTAAAAACAGGAAGAGACCAGAAGTGGATAAACTTCTAAGAAACATATCCTGCTTGGCATTTTCATGAGTTATTTTATCTACAACATACATTAGACTAACCCCTTGACTCATTATTCTCTACAGCAAATCACTGTTCAGCAAAATGAGTAGTATGATGTTCTGGTCATTTTTAAGTTTGAAATTATACCTCTTCAATATTCATTAAAGCCTATATTGTTTCCTTGCCTGCACCCCTGGTGAGGAAGGAGAGAGAAAATAGTCTGCAAGAGGTGGGAAGACAATTGAGGGGGGGGAAACATATGTACTACTATTAAATCTAAGGTATACTGCCAAAAAAATAAAAATAAATTTACTTGAAAAAAAAAAGCCTGCAAGAGGTTTAAGGTTCAGCCTTGGCTTAACTTTCAGTCAGATGTGGGTGAAACCAGAAGGTGCTTTGTTTCTGTTTTAAACAGCTCATCCCAGAAGGAGAGAATTTTTAAAAGTCTCCTTGTTTATCTTCTTCCAAAACTTAGTCCTGTCTTTTTACAGACCACCAGACAGAAGTCACTCTACTCTGAGGTCTGTTGTCTCAAACCTGATCTGGAAGTGTGCTGCCTTCTGGATAACTACATTCTTCCTAATAGTTTAATCATTCCTTCCTGTGTTAGTCTGAGTCAAATGGGGGAACAGCTGGGCAAAACATGTCCACTGTGCATGTAGAATCTCTTCATGTGAGTACCTGGTGTTCCATTAGCTTTCTCTAAGTTCATACTCAAAGCTAACTTAAAAAAAAACCACGACTTATGAACACACATGGACAACAGAAGAAATTGGTTCCAGTCAATTGCCTTTTTGCCTGTTCTGATCATAAGCCATATTACTCTGACTCATGTGTCCAGTCCAAATAAAGGTAACTGCTGACCATTAAAAAATAAAATAAATAAATTTTAAATTTAAAAAGAGGCATTTCAAAGGTGGCTTAACCTAGATGTCTAGAAACAATGGACAGGGCTTGCTTAAGGCAAAGATAAATTTTTTACTATAAAGATTTTATATCTGGGATGTGACTACCCACCATGACCTGCCCAATTAGTAATTTATGATCAGATCACCCAGTGAGGTTACTTTCCATAGAACCTCTTTTTTCATCTACAACATCAAAGAAATATTTGCTATTTCTGTTATTATTATCAGCTTCTTCCCAGGTGTCTGTAATGTTCAGTTAAGGTTAAAACACTAAGCAAGGCTAAAACCTAGGGTCCCGAGAGCTGTGTGATGCAGACCAAGATAGAAGCCAGAGCCTGAAAACAGACAGCAGCAAAAAGCCAGAGACTGAGATCCAAGAAATCAAAAGTTGAACCCACCTTCATCTAATAAGAAAGACAGAAATTCCAAGAGAAATGCACCAGCATAGAAGTACCCACACTTTCCACAGCCGGAAGTTAGAGACAAAGCTAGGTGAGGCCAACCTTTCTCCCCTGATCAATCTCTGCCCATCTCTCTTTTCATCCCCATCCATCCATTAATCCTCCCCAACCCATGGCTCATCTGTGATACCCTCTCCCCACCATGACCTTATCCCTTCGGTCTGTCCATCAACAGGTAAGACCATAGGTCCAATCTGGTCCTGGTTGCAACCTCAATGTGCGTGGGAAAGACTGCTGCATTGTGAGGTCCCAGTCACCAGACATCCAAGGGAACAGAGGCTACCATCTTTGTGATTCTCCACGCTTTGTGAGTAAAAAGGCTAGTTTTAGAGTCAAATTCACATAGATTTGCATCTGACTCTACCACCTACTAGCTGTTTGACCTGAGACAGGTTACTGTATTTCCTTGTGCCTTAGTTTTCTTGCCTTGAAAATGAAAAATATAAATAATATATCAAACTTCCTGAGATATTTCTGAGGATCTAGGGTGATAACACAGGTGATATATTTAGAACTCTGCCTAAATAGGGTAAGCATTCAAATGCATTTGCCACAGTTTAGGATTCCCCACTTATCCTGTAAAAAGACCGCCACTGTGCTCCCCTACCAGGCTTATCTCTCTCTAGTTCTCTATAGACTCAGATATTCCCTCACTGGGAGATAGTAGTAACTCTTACTATTGAGATCTACCCTCCAGCCCTCCCACAGTGGGCTGAGATCCGCTCCTGCCCTGCCATTGTCCTCAGACTCCCTCTCCCCTGAAGGACCAAGGCAGTAAACACTTGGTTGTCCCAGGAACACAATAGAGACTCATTAATATTTGATGAGAGGATTCTTAGAAACTCTGTGTCATGGCTCTGCCCCTCCACAGGGTCTAAAACCTGGGGTCTGCTACAGAAAGTGAGGAGTTGGGGGCTTAAAGAATGGGTACATGTGAGGAGCTAAGGTGAGCAGGGCAGTGGGGATCAGATAAAAGGAAACAAGTGATTAGTGAGGTTGAAGAGAGACATGTAAGCAGACATATTTGAATGGCCTAGGTGGTAGACACAGGAAGTGTGAGAGAAGGAGGAGAATCCAATAGGAGTCTTTTTTTAAATATATTTTATTGATTTTTTTTTACAGAGAGGAAGGAGGAGGGATACAAAGTCAGAAACATTGATGAGAGAGAAGCATCGATCAGCTGTCTCCTGCACAACCCCTACTGGGGATGTGCCCGCAACCAAGGTACATGCCCTTGACTAGAATCGAATCTGGGACCTTTCAGTCCGCAGGCAGATGCTCTATCCACTGAGCCAAACCAGTTTGGGCTCCAATAGGAGTCTTAATTCCACAGCCACACCTGGCCCTTTCATCTGGTTCTCCTCAGTCTCTCTAACCTGTCTCTCACCACCTCTCTCTTCCCTAACTTCCCCTGGACTCCCTCCCTCACTTGTCCCAACATGCACCCCCCCACTTAACTTTCTGAACTGTTCTTATCCAATCAGTAGTCCTTCCCTTACCTGCCTTTCTTACTGATCTCCCAAGTCACTCCTCACAGACCTTCCCCTTCACCTTTAACCCTCCTCCTCTGTCTTTCTCATTTGTCCCCCTTCACTTATTCTTCTCTTACCCTCTCCCCCATATCCTTTTTGCCAGCATGGCTTTCTATTCCTGCCCAGAACCCTTCAATGGCCCTTAGGGCTCCTGGGCACTCTGAGGAGAGATTTGGGGCAGTGAACATCAGGCTAAAAAGAGACATGGGTATCAGGACATCTCAGACCTGGAGGGGAGGGACAGGCCAGAGGTGGAGAGTAGTGTGCAGAGAAAGCTTGAAGGAGAAGGGTGGAGGTCCTGGGGTTGGGATCTGGATATGGGATGCGAGGTTCTGCAGGGCAAGTTAGTGGAGCTGATCCACCTCCTCTACCTCCAGCTGAATCTCGGGGCTCCATTTTTCCCATCTTCCACCCTCTTCTCTTGAGAATGCACCCCTGTGTTAGCCCTAGTGCCCTCCACCCTACAGAGAGACTGGCCAGAGAATTCAGTGGATGGTGGTGCCATTGGGCAATGGAAGGGGTCCAAGACACCTGTCAGGGTCCCCTAACACAGCCTCCTCGCTCCCATATAGAAACCTATACCCTGTATTTTTTCCTTATCACCTGGAAGAACCATCCAGGACAAGTTCAGCCTTTTCTATGAGCACTGCAAAACAAGAAAAACAAATTGCATAAAAATGGATTCTGTGTGACTAATGCCACTCTCATTTTATTCTACCCGTTTCATACCTGAAACGGGTAGAATAAAATGTTCCCCAAAATTGCTCCATCAAGCCAAGCCCTGCCAGAACTATAGGTAGTTATAAAACAATGATCCAGAGAAATTTTAAAAATGGTGGTGGAATAAGTGGATGCTACACAGAAATGTCCCCAGGACCAAACTGGAATTACAACTAAAATACAAATAAATCATCCTGAATAATCAACTGAAGACTAACTGGAGAGAACCCTGATAATCAAGGGTGGAAAGTGGAGATCACATAGAAACTGGTAGGAAGGGCAGAGGCATGAAAGGGCTGGCCAGGCTCCCACAGACACCTGCTGAAGTTCCAGAGAGATATTTTAGAAGTAGGTGGGTTGCCACTGAGAACTTGGGGTATAAATCCCAAGATGGACCAGCCAGCAGAGAGCACCAGACCTGAGAAAGGTGCCCACATAATATCTGGCTGTGAAAAGCAGTAGGGTTTGTATTTGCCTGGGAGAGGCAATTGGAAATGCAGTCATCCTCTTAAAGGACCAATGCACAAAATTTTGGGTGCAGCCACTCACCTTGGGCTCTGGCAAAGGGAAGGCAAAGTGAACTGGAGCTTTGTAATGAGAGTCCAGGATTGGGGACTCTAGGGTTAGAACTTGGAGGGAAGATACCCTGGTTTCCTGTGCTGAGTCATTCCCTCATGCTGTGGAGGATATCTTTCTCAGGTGTACCTTTGCTATCCAGGCAGTTTTTTCCAGGGAGACAGTTACCCCACGCTATAGGAAAACCCCTTACCCAACCTTGTGGAGTTTCTGAGGCCCAATAAGAGACTGAGAACAACAATTAGTCTCCAGACAGAAGTGATTGCCTCATCCTGTTGAAAAACCTTTCACCCCACCTGTGGATGATTGTCTTAGAATGCTCGAGACTGAATTCAATCAGTTGGCAGACAGAAGTGGGTCTCTGGAGGCTATGAATCTTTGCCTTATCTAATAGTCAGAAACAGCATTAGACACAATCCTGTGCTAGAGATTGGGAGGCATAGAAGATCTACCTAATACTTAGTCAAACAGGCAGCCAAAATGGAGAGACAAATAACCCCAAAATAAGTATAAGAGAATTCTACAGAAGAGCTAAATGAAATGGAGATAAGAAATGTATCAGACATAGAATTCAGAATAATGATGGCAAAGATGCTCAATAGAACAAGAAGAGATATAGTAACTATGAAGAATGACAGCACTCATAAAGAACACCATGGAAGGAATACACAGCAGATTAGAGGAAGCTGAGGATTGTATCAGTGAATTAAAAGACATGATAGAAAAAATCACACAGAGAGAACCAAAAAGAAAAGGAAAAAAAAAAACAGAACAGTTCAAGGGAGCTGTGAGACAACATGAAATGTATCAATATTCACATAATAAGTACTCCAGAAGGTGAAGGAAGTGAGCAAGGGGAAGAGAACATGTTTGAAGAAATAATGGCAGAAATTTTACCTAACCTGGTGAAGGAAAAAGTCACACAAGTCCAGGAGGCACAGAGAATCCAAAGCAAGAAGAACCCAAACAGGGCCATGCCAGATACATCATAATTAAAATGACAAAAATTAAAGACAAAGAGAAAAATCTTAAAGGCAGCAAGAGAAAAGCAATTTGTTACCTACAAAGGAACTCTCATAAGGCTGCCAGCTAATTTCTCATCAGAAACTCTACAGGCGAGAAGGGAATGGCATGAAGTATTCAAGGTAATAAAAAGCAAGGATCTGAAACCAAAATTACTAGATCCAGTGAGGATATCATTCAAAATAAATGGTGAAATGAAGGGCTTCACATAAAAAAAGGACTAATGGAATTTATCATCACCAAACCAGCACTATAAAAAATGCTAAAGGGACTGCTGTAATGAGAAAAAATACATAGACAAAAACATAGGAATACAGAATTAAAGTGGCAATAAATAACCCAGTTGGCATTCCTCAGTGGTTGAGCATCGACCAATAAACTAGAAAGTCATGGTTCAATTCCAGGTCAGGGGATATGCTCAGATGATAGGCTGAATCCCCAGTAGGAGCTGTGCAGGAGGCAACCAGTCACTGATTCTCTCTCATCATTGATGTTTCACTCTCTCCCTCTTCCTTCTGCTCTGAAATAAGTCCAGGAAGTGCACAGAACCCCAAGCAAAAGGAATCCAAACAGGGCCACAGCAAGACACATCATAATTAAAATGCCAAAGCAGGTCGGCGACTAGGGGGGACAGCTGTGCTCCAGGAGAAGATACAGGACTGCTGGGCTGGCCTCCCCAGCCTGAGCGGCCCCAGTACTGCTGGGTTCTCTCCCTGAGCCAACTGCGCGAGGAGGCGCGTGGAGGCAGATCGCGACATCTTGAAGGGGAAGGGCCTGAAAATATACAGCTACAATACCGGTACTGGCTGGACTGCTGAGGCTCCAGTAGCACCGGCGCCCAGTTGGCGCAGAGATGCACAGAGCCCAGAGAGCTCTAAACTCCAGCACGGAAAGGTCAGATTTCCCTGGGGGTACTTTGGGCGTGAAACTGAGGGGGCTGGCAGTCTGGGAGATCTGCACCTTGGAACTCAAAACCTGGAGATCTGCACCTGAAATAAAATCTGTGGCTGTTGGACCTGGTAAACGTGGGAGAGGGCCCTTGGAGCTGGTGGCAGAGTTAATCCCTGGAGTGCAATCAGTTTGGACCGGACAGAGGAGGGAAACCCGGAAGATTTTGGGAGGGTTCTGGCTGCTAAAACAGCAGTCACCATTAGAGAGGCAGTATTGTTTAGTTCAGGATAGAGAGGACCAATAGACCCAGAAGTCAATCTAGAAACACTGCCACCCAGGGGCCAAATCACAAATTGACTCTTATGTGACAGGGAATTGATTATATTTTCTCTTCGACCTTGGGAATACAGTCTATTTTCATCTACACTTTAGTATCTTTTACTCTACCTCAACTTCACCTTTATACCACCACTCTCTGGCTAACCTTTCCCTATTTAGTGCCTTGTTTCCCTTACACTTTTCCCGCTTTAGATTTACCTAATTCTTTCTCCTTACCCCCTGTTAAAAATTCACCCCACTGATATATCTAATTTCTAACCACCTAATCCAAGTGCATATATACCTCTAGCTTCTCTGACTTCACTATCTTAAAGTGTTTTTATCCCTGTCCTGTTGTTGTTGTTTACTTGACTGTTGATTATATTGATTTTTTAAGCAGGTTTATGAGATTGATTTGCTTATTCTGTTATTTTGGTTTGTCTTGTAGTGGGGGGGTATTTTTATTTTTGGTGTTGTTTCTTGTTTTGTTGTCCTCATCTGCATTGGTTTTGAGATAGATTTTTGCTTCTGTGTTCCCTCACCTCTCTAGATATTAGTAGTTGTATGTAATTTGTATCAATCTCCAAGTACTTGTTGCAGGTTTTGGTTCGGATTAGGGGCTGTCCTATAGGAGTTTTCACCCCACATTTATAATTTACTCCTTTTATTTTTTTTTCTTCTCCCCCTTTTCCCATTATCATTTTGGCATTCCTGTCTTTCTTTTTTGTGAGTGTATGTGTGTGTGGGGGTCTCTTTCTTTTTGTGTGAGTGTGGGTGTGTGAGTGTCTGTGTGGGTCTGGGGGAGGTTCTCTTTCTTTTTTCCCACCTATCACCGAATTTGCCTTTCTCTGGCGGTCACCTTTATTTGGAATTACAATTACTTTGACTACATTCCGGTTCAGTGCCTGGTGCATTGCACCTGGTTGTGTTGTATTTTGTGCCTTTAAATCAACGCAGGAGAGTGAGAACTACATAACCAGATACACAGAGAAGAGAGACCATGGGAAGACAAAGAAACAGCCCACATATGAAAGAAAAGCAAGGCTCGCCAGAAAAGGAGGTAAACGAAATGGAAGTTAACAACCTGTCAGAGAAAGAATTCAGAGAAATGGTCATAAGGTGGCTGAAAAGAATGGAAGACAAATTTGATAATATGAGTAAGAACCAAGAGGAAATGAGGAAGACCCAGGAAGAAATGATGAAGAGCCATGAAGAAATGAAGAGGAGCCAAGAAGAAATGAAAAGTGACATTGCTGAAGTAAAGAACTCAATAGAAAGTATTAAGAGTAGACTAGAAGAAGCAGAGGATCGCATCAGTGAGCTAGAAGACCAGGTAGGAAAAAATAACCAAGTAGAGCAGCTTCTAGAAAAAAAAAATTAAAAAGCAGGAGGAGAGCCTAAGAGAACTTTGGGACAACATGAAACAAAACAACATCCATATAATTGGGCTTCCAGAAGGACAGGAAACTGAGCAAGGAATAGAAAACCTGTTGGAAGAAATAATGACAGAAAACTTTCCTGGTATAGGAAAGGTAAAACCCACACAAATCCAAGAAGCTCACAGAGTCCCAAGCAAAATAAACCCCAAAAGACCTACGCCAAGGCACATTATAATTAAATTGGCAAACACCAATGACAAAGTAAGAATCTTAAAAGCGGCCAGAGAGAGACAGAAAGTCACCTACAAAGGAACCCCCATCAGACTAACAAGTGATCTCTCAACAGAAACCTATCAGGCCAGAAGGCAGTGGAATGAAATTTACAAAGTCATGCAAAGGAAGGGTCTGAATCCTAGAATACTATACCCAGCAAGGCTCTCAATCAAAATTGAAGGTCAAATCAGGAGCTTCACAGATAAAAAGGACTAAGAGAATTCGTCACCACCAAACCAGCAATGCAAGAAATGCTAAAGGATCTGCTGTAAAAAGAAATAGGAAGCGAAGAAGGAACACAGGGGTAAAGAACAAAAATGGCAACATATAAGCACCTATCAATAATAACTTTAAATGTAAACGGTTTAAATGCTCCAATCAAAAGACATAGGGTAATAGACTGGATAAGAAAACACGACCCATGTATCTGCTGTCTACAAGAAACCACCTCCGAAAAAAAGACGCACACAGACTGAGGATGAAAGGTTGGAAAAAAGTTATTCAGGCGAATGGAAATGAAAAAAAAGCTGGGGTAGCCATACTTATTGATATCTGACAAATTAGATCTCAAAGTGAAGGACATAACAAGAGATAAAAAAGGCCAATTCATAATACTAAAGGGAGCAATCCAACAATAAGAAATAATTCTGGTAAACATATGCACCCAATACAGGAGCACCCAAATATATACAAAAACTCCTAGAGGACATCAAGGGAGAGATAGACAGCAATACAATCATAGTAGGAGACTTTAATACCCCACTATCACCATTGGACAGATCCTCTAAACAAAAAATCAGTAAAGAAACTTCAATCCTCAATGACTCACTGGATCAGATGGAATTAATTGACATCTTCAGATTATTTCACCCCAAAGCCACAGAATATACATTCTTTTCAAGTGCCCATGGGTCATTCTCAAAGATAGACCATGTGTTGGGTCATAGGCAAAGTCTCTCCAAATTCAAGAAGATAGAAATCATATCAAGTATATTCTCAGATCACAGTGGCATAAAGCTGGAAATCAACTACAATAGAAACAATCCAAAGAAATTGAACACATGGAGACTGAACAGCATGCTATTAAACTATGACTGGGTTACTAGAGAGATTAAGGAAGAGATAGAAAACATCATGGAAACAAATGACAATGATAGCACAACAATCCAAAATCTATGGGACACAGTGAAAGCAGTTCTGAGAGGGAAGTTCATAGCTCTACAATCCTACTGCAAAAAACTAGGAACAGCGGCAATAAATTATCTAACCCAACAACTCAAAGAGTTAGAAAGAAAGCAACAAGAAAAGCCCAGTGTAAGCAGAAGGAAGGAAATAGTAAAGATCAGAGCAGAAATAAATGACATAGAGACCAAAGAAACAATACAGAAGATCAACAAAACCAAGAGCTGGTTCTTTGAAAGGATAAACAAGATTGATGAACCTCTAGCCAGACTCACCAAGAAGCAAAGAGAGAGGACCCTAATAAATAAAATCAGAAATGAAAGAGGTGAAATAACAACAGACCCCATTGAAATACAAAGGATTGTTAAAAAAATACTATGAACAACTCTACTCCAACAAACTGGACAACCTGGAGGAAATGGATATGTTTCTAGAAAAATATAACCTCCCAAAACTCAATCAAGAAGAATCTAAGCAACTCAATAGACCAATAACTGTGGAAGAAATTGAAGCAGTCATCATAAAGCTTCCAGCAAACAAAAGCCCAGGGCCAGACGGCTTCACAGGGGAGTTTTACCGAACATTCAAGGAAGAACTAAAATCTATACTCCTCAGACTATTCCAGAAAATTCAAGAGGATGGAACACTTCCAAACTCCTTCTATGAAGCTAGCATCACCCTAATACCAAAACCAGATAAAGACGACACAATGAAAGAGAATTACAGGCCAATATCCCTCATGAATATAGATGCCAAAATCCTCAATAAAATTCTATCAAATCGTATCCAGCAGTACATCAGAAAGATCATACACCATGACCAAGTAGGATTTATCCCAGGAATGCAAGGATGGTACAATATCCGCAAATCAATAAATGTGATACATCACATAAACAAATTGAGAGATAAAAATCACATAGTCATATCAATTGATGCAGAAAAAGCATTTGACAAAATCCAACATCCTTTCTTAATAAAAACTCTCAATAAGGTAGGAATAGAAGGATCATACCTCAACATAATAAAAGCCATATATGATAAACCCACAGCATACATCATACTCAATGGGCAAAAACTACAACCATTTCCCCTAAGAACAGGAACAAGACAGGGTTGCCCACTTTCACCACTCCTGTTCAACATAGTACTGGAAGTATTAGCCGTTGCAGTTAGACAAGAAGAAGAAATAAAAGGCATCCAAATTGGAAAAGAAGAAGTTAAGCTATCCTTATTTGCAGATGACATGATATTGCACATAAAAAACCCGAAAGACTCCATAAAAAAGTTAGTAGACTTAATAAATGAGTTCAGCAATGTAGCAGGCTACAAAATTAATGCCTAGAAATCTATGGCATTTCTATACACTAATAGTGAACTTACAGAAAGAGAGACTAAAAAAGCAATCCCATTTACCATCACACCAAAAAAATTAAGATACCTAGGAATAAACTTAACTAAGGAGGTAAAAGATCTATTCGTGGAAAACTACAGGACACTGAAAAAAGAGATAGAGGAAGATGTAAACAGGTGGAAGAACATTCCATGTTCATGGATTGGGAGAATCAACATAATTAAAATGTCCATACTACCCAAAGCAATCTATAAATTTAATGCACTCCCCATTAAAATACCAATGGCATATTTCACAGACCTAGAAAGAACTCTCCAAAAATTCATCTGGAACAAAAAAAGGCCCCGAATAGCCACAGCAATCCTGAGAAAGAAGTATAAAGTCGGTGGGATTTCCATACCAGATTTCAAGCTGTATTACAAGGCTACTGTTCTTAAAACAGCCTGGTACTGGCACAAGAACAGACATATAGATCAATGGAATACAATAGAGAATCCGGATATCAACCCAATCCACTATGCTCAATTAATATTTGACAAAGGAGGCATGAACATAAAATGGAGTCAAGACAGTCTCTTCAATAAATGGTGTTGGGAAAATTGGACAGATACATGCAAAAAAATGAAACTAGAGCACCAACTTACACCATACACAAAAATAAACTCAAAATGGATACAGGACTTAAAAGTAAGACAGGAAACCATAAAAATATTAGAGGCATCTACAGGAAGAAAAATCTCAGACATATGCCAAAAGAACTTCTTTGATGATACTGCTCCGAGGGCAATGGAAGAAGCTAAAGAGAAAATAAACAAATGGGACTACATCAAAAACAAAAGCTTTTGCACAGCTAAAGAAACCATCAACAAAACATCAAGAAAACCCATTGTATGGGAGAACATATTTGCAAATGTTATTAGTGATAAAGGTTTAATCTCAAGCATCTACAGGCAACTCACCCAACTCAATAAAAGGAGGACAAATGATCCAATAAAAAAATGGGCAACAGACCTAAATAGAATCTTCACGAAAGAAGACAAAAGGAAGGCCCAGAGACATATGAAAACTTTCTCAAAGTCACTAATTATCCGAGAGATGCAAATCAAAACGACTATGCGGTACCATCTCACACCTATCAGAATGGCTTACATCAACAAATCAACAAACGACAAGTGCTGGTGAGGATGCGGAGAAAAAGGAACTCTCGTGCACTGCTGGTGGGATTGTAGACTAGTACAGCCACTGTGGAGAACAGTATGTAGATTCCTCAAAAAACTAAAAATGGAGCTCCCATTCGACCCAGTGATCCCACTTCTAGGAATATACCCCAAGAAATTAGAAAGGCGAATTAGAAAGGATATATGTACCCCTATGTTCATAGCAGCACAATTTACCATAGCTAAGATTTGGAAACAGCCGAAGTGCCCATCAGCAGATGAGTGGATTAAAAAACTATGGTACATTTACACAATGGAATACTACGCCGCAGAAAAAAAGAAGGAGCTCCTACCATTTGTAACAACATGGATGGATTTGGAGAGCATAATGCTAAGTGAAATTAGCCAGGCAGAGAAAGACAAATATCACATGATCTCACTCATTTGAGGAATACAATCATTGACATAGACTGATGAACAAGAATGGATCCAGAGACTGAGAAAAGTCCATCAGAATGTCAAACCTCAGGGTAAGTGGCAGGTGGTGGGAGTAAGTGGAAAAGTCAATATACTTGAACTCTTGAACCGAGGTAAGTGATTTGTGTTTTTACATCCCTGACAAAGTTTATATAAAGTTATAAAAAATGGCAGCTAGTCTCACATTGAATTAACATGGCCTAGAGCTTGTCATATCCTATGGAGACCAGTCCTCAGGCTAGGCCCTGCTTAACCTCCCATGACACCATAATACCCTTACATGATATTATTCTACAATGTCATTATAATATTTGATATTTGACAACAGCATATTATACAATTATCCCAAATAAACTTACAAACTAATTCTTTGAATGTTGGGCAGCAACTTAAAAAAGGATAGGAAAGAAATGAATCCCTTTCAGAAGGAATTAAGGCACTGGGAAGGCATCCGAGCATTCTATATTGGCCCTTCTTGCCCTTTTTTCCGAGAGAGACCCTCTTCTTACTATCCAAATACACACAGCTGTTGCCTGAGTTTTCAGTTCCAGCTGTGGCTGAAGCCTCTGGGCGGCTGGCACCATGGATCTATATCTCGCCCAATGGTTTGAGCTGGGCCCTCTCTGGAGAAGAAACCTGGGTCCCCCGAGATATGTGATCAGTACCGGGACCCCGCCAGCAGGCGAGGGGACCCCAAGGCAGGTACTGGACGTGGAGGCCACAGGGGGGCATAGACTACAAAGGAGACAGAACTGAACCTCACATCACCCTGTTTGGCCCCGGAGGATGGCTGCTTAGCCAGAGATGGGTAAGATTCCTCAGGGAAGGAACAACCTAAGACAGGCACAGTCGCAGAGGGGCTAACAGGAGAGAACTAAAAGGTCAACAGAGGTGGGGCACAGACCCTCATCCACAAACCTTGCAGGGGTTTGAATTCTCACCCCTCCTAAGGGAGGTCTCCTACCCCCACGGCTGCTTCGCCTCCCACACACAACTCATACGGGGACCCAGGTGGCAGACAGAGACTTGGCCAGCAATAGCTGCTCTATATCTAAATTCAGTCTATTACCAGGAATGCTCAGGACCTACTCAAAATTGCAAATATTCCTTTCCACTAGTATTTACAGGATAAACTAAGATTTCTGCTTGAGTATTAAAATTGACAGTAAAATAGTAATCAAGTTTTCAGATTAATTTAAATTGGCCAAGTGAAATATGTGAATACTCAAGAAAATTATAGTGTACTGGACAAAAAGCTTTTCCTAAAACATTAACTAAAAAATCTATTAGTAGTTCATCTCACTGTAAAATTGCCTAACATCCAAAGAACCTAAAGCAGTCATATTTGTGTGCAAAAATTAAAATTTAAAGTTACCAAGACTACAATATAAAATTTCCAAAAGTCCCCATTAATCAAAAAAGGGGAGGGGACAGCAGGGTAATATCATGTAAGGGAAAAAAAAATATATCGAGTAAGTAAAATACATCTAGAAAATTCTTACTCCAGTAAAGTAAATTCCATTTGTAAAAACAATTGTAGGACACCCATGAAAAAAACACACATGGTGTCAAAATAAGCCAAAGGAAAATCATTTAGGCAAAAATTAAAAAGAATCCCAAGTCTATTTTGCAGAGAGGATCCCTTTGTTAACTTTTGGTCGAGAATGTGTTTGTGTGTTTTCAGAGAACAACTCCAAGACCATGTGGGTTCCTGCGACGGTGAGGAACTGATAGATCTGTTCCAGTCACGAGGATGGTCCAGAGATGGGGGACACTGACGACACCTTGCCATGCTAGCAGTCGGCAGCTGTGCATGTCTGCAGGCAGCCCAGGACCAAACCAGAGAGGATGGATCTTGCATTGACACGATGTGTCCACCATCTGGATACCATTGCTGACTTATACACATAAAGAATTATTTGACACTGAAACTGGGACTCAGAACAGTTGGACATTGAAACTGAGACTGAAACATTTTTTGTTCTTATACATTTATTTCTAGTATGCAGAGGCAAGATATTTTTGAAGAAAAGAAACAGGGGAGAGTGATTGATATAGAGGCAGGATGGCCTTGAACAGGCTGTCAAGCTACAGGGGAAGGCTTGGGTGGATGGGAGGCATGCGGGGGGAGATCAACTGAAGGACTTGTATGCATGCATATGAACATAACCAATGAATGAAAGACACTGGGGCGGGGAGGGGGGAAGCTGGGGATATGTGCTGGGGGGTGGGGGAGTCTGGGGGGAGGATAAGGGGGAGGGTGAAAGGAAAACATGTACTACTATTATACTGCAAAAAATCAATTAAAAAAATTAAAAAATAAAATAAAAAAATAAAAAAATAAAAATGAAGAATGCTTAAAAAAATAAAAATAAAATAATAATAATAAAAAATAAAACGCCAAGAGCAAAAGACAAAGAGAGAAGTTATAAGCAGCAAGAGAAAAACAGTTAGTTACCTACAAGGGAGCACCCACACTATGATCAACTAATTTATCAACAGACACTATGTAGGCCAGACGGGAGTGGCAAGAAATATTCAAACTGAATAACAAGAACCTAGAACCAAGATTACTCTACCCAGAAGGCTCTTTATGTGACCCTTCAAAACTGAAGGTCAGATAAAGAGCTTCACAGATTTAAAAAAAAAAAAAAAAAGCTGAGAAGACCCAAGATGGCAGCATAGGTAAACACCTATCTTGCTGCCCCACACAACAAGTTCAAAACTACAACTTAACAACAGAACAAACATCATCCAGAATCACCGGAAACCTGGCTGAGTGAAAATTCCACAAATAAAAGTAAAGATAAAACACTGTCACTCAGAGGAGTGGAGAAGGGCAGCATTGAAGATAGCGGAGTCAGAGGTGCCAGCAGATAGGACAGGCAGCTGCAAACCCAGCTGGTTTTCTCCAACGGGAAGACAAAGGCATCCCACTGCACTGATTCCCCAGTTCCAGGCGAGGTCCGGGGAACCTACACTCATACGGGGTGAAACTGGACAGTAGGAAAGCATGCTGAAACTGGGCCCAGCAGAGGTCTGCAAGCTTGTGGAGAGGGCAAGCTTGTGGAGAATGTATGTAAACTTGGAAACAAAAGTGCACGACTGCACAGAGAGGACTCGTGACTTGCTCCCTCATTTGGGAGACCACCGGACTGCTTTATTTTACAACCCTGGGCTAGACTTTGGGTGTGCAGACTCATTTGGGGAGAGGCTGGGTTGTCTGACAGGGGGTGGAGATCGGCGGCAGCTTTCTCTCGGAGGTGTGTGCAGCCATTACCTCCTGGAACAGAGACCCAGGTGCCACATAGGGTGGAGCTGACACTGCCTGCTCAGCCCAGAGACTCTGCCCATCCAACCTGAACACAGCTGACCCTCACAGCCAATTGGCCTGGAGGTCAAACCCTCCTAATGCTAACAACAATAATCTGGGCTTAACTTCAACAATACTGTACAACCCATAAAGGGCTATAGTAAGAGTATCCACCTCCGGTACCTGAGGAGGCTGAGCCACTGTCCCTTAGAGGAAATATACCACACAAAGCTAATGGACCAACTCAGGAAAGCGGCCACAATGCAAAGAAATGGAAAGAAATTGGGTGTGAAAGAAATGGAGGAAAAAAGACGACTAGACATAGAGTTCAAAACCACAGTAATAAGGTTTTTTAAGAGGCTCCTGGAAAAGGCTGATGAACTTAATGAGAGCTCCGAGGAAATGAACAAGACCTCAGAGGAAATGAACAAGACCAACGAGGAAATGAATGAGACCTACAAGGAAATGAACAAGACCTACGAGGATATGAACAAGACCCTCAAGATGACTAAACATAGAGTTCAAAACCACAGTAATAAGATTTTTCAAGAGGCTCCTAGAAAAGGACAATGAACTTAATAAGACCTACGAGGAAATGAACAAGACCTAGGAGGATATGAAAAAGGACCAACTAGAAATTAAGCATACACTGACTAAAATAAAAAATATTACACAAAGACCTAAAAGCAGTCCAGAGGACCACAAGAACCAAGTCAAAGATTTGAAATACAAAGAAGAAAAATCCACTCCGCCACAAAAGAAAGAAGCCAAAAGAATCCAAATAATTGAAGATAGTGTAAGGGGCCTCTGGGACAACCTCAAGCATACCAACATCTGAATTATAGGGGTGCCAGAAAAAGAGAGAGAGCAAGATAATGAAAACTTACTTGAAGAAATAGTGACTGAAAACTTCCCCCACCTGGTAAAAGAAACTGACTTAAAAGCCCAAGAAGTGCACAGAACCCCAAAATATAAGAATCTAAAGAGGACCACACCAAGACACATTATAATTAAAATGCCAAGAGCAAAAGATAAAGAAAGAATATTAAAAGCAGCAAGAGAAAAACAGTTAGTTACCTATAAGGGAGCACCCATACGATTGTCAGCGGATTTCTCATCAGAAACGATGCAGGCCAGACAGGAGTGGCAAGAAATATTCACAGTGATCAATAGCAAGAATCTACAACCAAGATTACTCTACCCAGCAAATCTATTATTCAGAATTGAAGGTCAGATAAAGTGCTTCGCAAATAAAAAAAAGCTAAAGGGGTTCATCACCGCCAAACCAATATTATATGAAATGCTGAAAGATATTCTTTAAGAAGACGAAGAAGAAAAAGGTAAAAATATAAATTATGAACAACTAATACACATCAATCAACAAGTGAATCTAAAAATCAAGTGAATTAAATATCTGATGAACAGGATAAACTGGTGAATATAACAGAATCATGGGCATAGAGAGGGAATGGACTGACAATTCTTGGGGAGAAAAGGGGTGTGGGAAGCGCAGCAAGAGACTGGACAAAAATCATGCACCTATGGGAGAGGACAGTGGGAGGGAGGTGAGAGCAGAGGGTGGGTGGGTACCAGGTGGAGGGGAACTATAGGGGGGGAAAAGGGGGAACAATGTAATTAATAAACTGAACAATAAAGATTTTAAAAAATTTTTAAAAGCTAAAGTAGTTCATCACCACCAAACCAGTATTATATGAAATTCTGAAAGGTATTCTTTAAGAAGAGGAAGAAGAATAAATGGTTAAAATAAAAATTATGAACAACAAGTACATATCTATCAACAAGTGAATCTAAAAATCAAGTGAATTAAAAATCTGATGAACAGAATAAACTGGTGAATATAATAGAATCAGGGGCATAGAAAGGGAGTAAAATGACAATTCTCAGGGGGAAAAGGGTGTGGGGTGCGGGAAGAGACTGGACAAAAATTGTACACCTATGGATGAGGACAGTGATGGGGAGGTAAGGGCATAGGATGGGGTAGGAACTGGTTGGAGGGGAGCTATGGGGGGGAAGATGAACAATTGTTATAATCTGGACAATAAAGATTTATTAAATTAAAAATAAATAAATAATATCCTTTATAATAAAGAGGTAATATGCACATTGACTATCTCTCCAATACACATGGTGGTCACCCCATGTGAGCAAAGATGTTTGCCTCCATGTGGATAGAAGATGGCCACCACAAGATGTCCAGCAGGGGAGGGCAGTTGTGGGCAATCAGGCCAGCAGGGGAGGGCATTTGGAGAGACCAGGCTTGCAAGGGAGGGCAGTTGGGGGGTACCAGGCCTGAAAGGGAGGGCAGTTGGGTGATCAGACCAGCAGGGGAGGGTAGTTGGGGGAGACCAGACCTGCAGGGGAGGACAGAGGGGGGCACTCAGGCCTGCAGGGGAGGACAGTTGGGGGGACCTAGGCCTGCAGGAAAGGGTCATTGTTGGGGACCAGCTTGGCAAGGGAGGGAAGTTAGGGGTGACAGAGCCAGCAGGGGAGGGCTGTTAGGGATGACAAGGCCAGTAAGGGAGGGCAGTTGGGGACAATCAGGCCAGCAGGGGATCAGTTAGGCATCAATCAGGCTGGCAGGGGTGTGGTTAGGGGGTGATCAGGCCAGCAGGCAGAAGCAGTTAGGGTCAATCAGGCAGGCAGGCAGTTGAGAGGTTGCGAGACAACACTCCTGGATTGTGAGAGGGATGTCCTAGATTGGAGAGGGTGCAAGCTGGGCTGAGGGACCCCTTCCCCCATGCATGAATTTCATGCACCAGGCCTCTGGTAAACAATAAAAGGCAATAAATACATATCTATCAACTATTAAATCTAAAAAGCAAAATGAATGAACAATCAGAACAGAAACAGGCTCAAAGATACAGAGAACATTTTGATGCTTGCTAGATGGGATGGGGATTGGGGAGATGGGTGAAAATGTGAAGGGATTAAGAAGTACAAATTGGGGCCAAGACCGGTTTGGCTCAGTGGATCGAGCGTCGGACTGCGGACTGAAGGGTCCCAGGTTCGATTCTGGTCAAGGGCATATACCTTGGCTGCAGGCAAGAGGCAGCTGATCGATGTTTCTCTCTCATCGATGTTTCTGACTTTCTATCCCTCTCTCTTCTGCTCTGTAAAAAAATCAATAAAAAAAATTTTTTAAGTACAAATTGGGGAGAAACCAAGATGGCAGCATAGGTGAACACCTATTCTGCTGCCTTGCACAACAATTTCAAAACTACAACTAAGAGACAAAACGGACATCATCCAAAACCACCAGAAAGCTGGCTGAGTGGAAATCCTACAACTAGAAGGAAAGAAAAAAGAACACTGAGACTCTGGAGCTGCGAAGGGCAGAGGTGCAGAGACATGGAGACATGTGTGCGCGAGAGGGAAGGCGGGGCAGCTGAATACGAGGCTGGATTCCTCAAACTGGAGGGAAACAAAGGCTCCCCACTGCTCTGAAATTCAGCTCCAGACGAGATGCGGGGAACCCAGACTCATACAGGGAGAAACTAGACTGCCTGCTAGCGGGCAAAACCCAATAGTAGCTTTCTCTCAGAGGTGCATACAGCCGATGCCGCGAGGCACTGAGACCCAGGGGAACTGAAGAAGACAGAGGTGAGGAGGTGCATGCACAGAGAGGGCTCAGGCAGCTGAACACATAGCTGGTTTTCTCACTTCAGAGGAAAACAAAACCTCTGTATTTCACCATACTCCAGTTTCGGGTGAGACTTTTGGTATACACACTCATTCAGGGAGAAACTGGATTGTCCGCAGCAGGCAAAACCCGAAAGCAGCTTTCTCTCAGAGGTGCATGCAGCCATACTCCACCAACTCAGGGAAGCAGTGAAATGTGGAGACAACGCAACAGATTACAAATGAAAGAAATGGAGGAACGCAAACAACTGGATATACAGTTCAAAACCACGGTTATAAGGTTTTTCAAGAATTTCCTAGAAAAGGCCAAAAATTTAACCAGATCCTCGAGGATATGAAAAAGGATCAACTAGAAATGAAGCATACACTGAAATAAAAATTTTTATACAGAGACCTAACAGCAGAATAGAGGACTGCAAGTATCAAGTCAAATGTTTGAAATACAAAGAAGCAAAAAGCACTCAGCCAGAAAAGAAAAAAGAAAAAAGAATCCAAAAAATTGAAGATAGTGTAAGGAGTCTCTGGAACAACCTCAAGCATACCAACATCCGAATTATGGGGGTGCCAGAAGAAGAAAGCAAGATACTGAAAACCTATTTGAAGAAATAGTGACCGAAAACTTCCCACTCCTGGTGAAAGAAATATACTTAAAAGTCCAGGAAGCACACAGAACCCCAAACAAAAGGAATCCAAACAGAACCACACCAAGACACATCATAATTAAAATTCCAAAAGCAAAAGACAAAGAGAGAAGATTAAAAGCAGCAACAGTTAGTTACCTATAAGGGAGCACCCATACAACTGTCAGCTGATTTCTCAACAGCAACTATGCAGGCCAGACGGATGTGGCAAGAAATATTTAAAGTGATGGATAGCAAGAACCTACAAACAACATTACTCTACCCAGCAAAGCTATCATTCAGAATTTAAGGGCAGATAAAGAGCTTCACAGATAAAAAAAAAATAAGAAAAAGCTAAAGGAGTTCATCACCAACAAACCAGTATTAAATGAAATGCTGAAAGGTATTCTTTAAGAATAAGGTAAATATAAAAATTATGAACAAAAAAATACATGTCTATCAAGTGAATCTAAAAATCAAGTGAATTAAAAATCGGATGAACAAAATAAACTGGTGAATATAATAGAATCAGGGGCATAGAAAGGGAGTAGAATGACAGTTCTCAAGGGAAAGGGGGTGTAGGGGGTGTGGGAAGAGACTAGACAAAAATTGTACACCTATGGATGAGGGCAGTGGCGGGGAGGTAAGGGCAGAAGGTCAGGTGGGAACCGGGTGAAGGGGGACTAAGGGGGGGGGGAGGAGCAATTGTAATAATCTGAACAATAAAGATTTATCAAGTTTTAAATTTTTTTAAATTAAAAAATAAAAAAGAAGTGCAAATTGGGCCCAGTCATTGTGGCTCAGTGGTTAACCATCAACCCATGAATCAAGAGTTCACTGGTTTGATTCCCTGTCAGGGTACATCCCCAGGTTTCAAGCTTAATCCCCTGCAGAAGTCATGCAGAGCAGCCACTCAATGTTTTTCTCATTGATATTTCTGTCTCTCTCTCCCTTCACATATATATGAGGCCTGGTGCACAAAGTTTGTGCATGGGGTGAGAAGGGTGTCCCTAAGCCCAGCCTGCACCCTCTCCAATCTGGGACCCTTCGAGGGATGTCTGACTGCCTGTTTAGACCCAATCCCAGTGGAATGGGGCCTAAACGGGCAGTTGGACATCCCTGTCACAATCCAGGACTGCTGGCTCCCAACTGCTCGCCTGCCTGCCTTCCTGATTGCCCTGAACCACTTCCGCCTGCCAGCCTGATCACCCCCTAACCACTCCCCTGCCAGCCGGATCAATGTCTAACTCTTCCCCTGCCAGCCTGTTTGCCCCCAACTTTCCTCCTCTGCTGGCCTGGTCATCCCTAACACCCTCCCCTGCAGGCCTGATCGCCCCCAACTGCCCTCCCTTGCAGTCCTAGTCTCTTTCAACTGCCCTCTCCTGTTGGCCAACTTGTGGTGACCATCTTGTGTGTTGGAGTGATGGTCAATCTGCACATTACTCTTTTATTAGATAGGATAGAGGCCTGGTGCATGGGTGGGGGTCAGCTGGTTTGCCCTGAAATGTGTCCCAGATCAGGGTGGGGGTACCCCTAGTGCATGGAGAGGCCTGGGTGAGGGGTCTGTGGTGGTTTGCAAGCCAGCCATGACCCCTGGCAACCAAAGCAGAGGCCCTGGTATCTGGGATTTATGTATCTTCTATAATTGAATCTTTGTAGCCTGGAGTGGAGCCAGGCTTTCTGCTCCTTCCTTGGTAGCAGCCATTTCTGTTGGGGTTTATTTATCTTCTATAATTGAAACTTTGTAGTCTTAAGTGGAGTCCTGGGCTGGCCATGGTCTGCGGAAAGCTTGACTTCCTCCATCGCTGGGGGCAACCCTAGTCTCCCTTCTGCTCTCTCCATGGCTGCCGCCATTTTAATTGAAACTTTGTAGCCTTAAGCAGAAGTCTGGGCTGGCCAGGGTGTGCTGAAAGCTTGGCTTCCTCTATCACCGGGGAAACCCCAGCCTTCCTCGTACTCTCTCCATTGCAGCCATCTAGGTTGGGTTAATTTGCATACCCGCTCCTGATTGGCTAGTGGGCATGGCTTGTGGGTGTAGCAGAGTGATGGTTAATTTGCATATTACTCTTTTATTAGATAGGATATGAAGAAGTTCAAGTTGTTGCAGACCACTCATGAGGCTATAAAGTACAAAATAGGGAATATAGTCAATAATAATGTAATAATTATTTATAGTGTCCGACGGAGGTAAGATTTATCAGGGTGATCACTTATTAAGTTATATAATATCTAATCACTGAGTTATACACCTTAAACCAGTGGTTAGCAAACTCATTAGTCAACAGAACCAAATATCAACAGTACAACGATTGAAATTTGTTTTGAGACCCAAATTTTTTAAACTTAAACTTCTTCTAACGCCACTTCTTCAAAATAGACTCGCCCAGGCTGTGATATTCTGTGAAAGAACCACACTCAAGGGGCCAAAGAGCCATATGTGGCTCACAAGCCGCAGTTTGCCAATCACTGCCTTTTACTAATATAATATTGTATGTCAACTCTAATTGAAAAAAATAAATATTTAAAGAGTAATAAAAAAATTATGCTTTTTGTGATAAGTCTAATAATTCTGCCTGACCCTAGGTCATTGAGATTTTGTACTATGTTCTCTTCTAAAAGCTTAGTTTTACATTTTACATGAAGATCTATGACCTATTTTGATTTAATTTTTTAATAAGGTGTGAAGTTTAAGTCCAGGTTCATGTTTTTGCCTATTGATGTCCAATTGTTCTGGCACCACTTATTGAAAAGATTATCCTTCCTTTATTGAATTGCTTTTGCATCTTTGTCAGAATTCATTTGGGCATGCTATGTAGCTCCATTTCTGGATTTTCTATTCTGTTCCACTGATCTAAGTGTCTGTGCTTCCACAGTATCACACTGTCTTAGTTACTGTTGCTGTCTAATAAATAAGTCTTGATATCAGGTAGTGTGATTCCTCTAACATTCTTCTTCATATATATATATATATATATATATATATATATATATATATATATATTGTTTTAGCTGTTCTAGTTCCTTCTCTTTTAAATAAATTTTAAAATAAGCTTGTGTATTTACAAAAGAATTTGTTGGGATTTTGATAAGAGTTGCCTTGAATTATAGATCAGTTTGGTAATTTCAACATTCCAGTTCATAACTGTCTCTACCTTTACTTAGTGTGGCATCTCTGTGTGGGCACCAAATGTGGGAATCCCTTTTCATGTCCCACGTGATTCAGGGTCCCTGGTTCAGGGTTCTGGTTTCTGAAGAAGGCCGCACACAAATGAATAAAGAGACTTAGAAAAACATTAATTTGGAAAATGGGGGCCAGGCAGTAGCCCAACTCTAGTGGGAGAACTACTGCTCACTCTGGCTTTACCTTTCCTTTTATTAAGATTAAAATCGCAACATACACCCATATCCCCCAGGCAGAAAACATCAATAAAAGCCAATCAGTGAATCTACTGAACAGGTGGGGGCTGTTCCAACCATCAATCCTATATAATAAAAGAGAAACATGTAAATTTGACCCTACTTTCACTCCTGATTGGCTATGCTTCCAGCCAATCAGGAGCAGGGGCAGGGCCAGGTGGCATGAGTGCCAGGTTGGGGTTGGAGATGAAATGGCAGTGGCAGCGAGCGCCCAGCCCCCGGGGTGCTGTGAAGGGAAGCGGCGGCAGCAGCAGCAGCGGTGGTGGCGGCGGCAGGGAGTGCCCGGCCCCCCAGAGCTGTGAGTGGAAGTGGCGGTGAGCACCCAGCCCCCAGGGCCAGATGGTCGCAGGCAGCCAGGCCTGAGCTGAGCAGGGCAATGGCTGGGTGCCCAAGGCCTAAAGCCTCGACAGAGGCAGGCGGGGGGTGAGCCATCAGTTGGACATCCCCTGAGGGCTCCCAGTATGTGAGAGGGGGCAGGTTGGGTTGAGGGACCACACACCCCCAGTGCACGAATTTCGTGCACTGGGCCCCTAGTATCCAATAATTAGCTCTGACTCTTCAGAACAATTAAGATGGACCAGTCCTCCAAATTCCCTGTCCACAGCTCTCTATCATTAAAACAATGATCAGCTTCTGGCAATTTAGATTGCCTTTGATGTCTTTCACCAGAATATTGTCATTTTTGCATACAGATCCTACTCATATTTTGTTGCTATATCTAAATTGGGGCTTTTTAGCAATTGAAAAGGGTATTGTATTTTTTATTTTAGGTTCAATTGTTATTTATTTATTTATTTACTAGGAGCCCAGCATGTGATTTGGAATCATGCAGCACCGCCCACCCTCGAGTTGCCGTCCCAGCCCTGCCTCCCCCTCCAGCTCCTGAAGCAGATGCAGCTGCTGCTGATCAGGACTCTGCCACCCCACACCCAGCGCTGTGTGTGCAATCTCCTCCTGTCAGGTAGACCTGTTATGGTGTCCCAGTAAATTAGCATATTTCTCTATTATATATACACTAGAGGCCCATTGCAGGAAGATTCCTGCAATAGGGCTTCCTGTGGTGGTCTCCACCTTCCCACCTGTTTCTCTCCCTTTTCCACTGCCCCTCCTTCTCCCTCCCTTCTCCAAGTCCTGCCTGCTTCCCTCCCTTGTCCACTGCCCCACTTGCCTGCTTCTCCGAAGCTTGGATCCCTTCTGCAGTGCTTGGCTTCCTTCTAGCTGTCTTCAGTCTTTTCTCTGTGGATATGCAAATTAATCATCATCTTGGTTGGGTTAATTCGCTTCTGATTGGCTGGCAGCATGGCTGGTGGGCATGGCTTGTGGGTGTAGTGAAGGTATGGTCAATTTGCATGTTTCTCTTTTATTAGATAGGATATAGGTCCTTACCTGAACACATGCTTAGAGAAAGGAAAGGGGAAAGAAAGAGGGGGTGGAGGAGAGAGAGAGAGAGAGAGAGAGAGAGAGAGAGAGAGAGAGAAAACAGATGTGAGAGGCAAACATCAATCAGTTGGTTGCCTTCTGTACCTGCTTCAACGGGGAATCAAACCTGCAATCCAGGCATGTGCCCTGACCAGGAATCAAACCAGCACAGGACAACACTCAACCAACTGAGCCACTCCAGTGGGCCTCAACTATTTATTTTATTTTATTTTATTTTATTTTATTTTATTTTACATGCTTTAAATTAAATGTATTGGGGTGACATTGGTTAATGTAAACATACAGGTTTCAGGTGTGGGTTTCTATGTTACAAGATCTATATATTGCACTGTGTGCCCACCACATTGTTTATTGATGGTATAAAGAAATATAATGGATTATGTGTGTTTACATTATATCTTGTGACCCGGCTAATCTCATTTATAAGTTCTAGGAGTCTGTTGTTTCCTGGTGGCTTTATACATAAAGCCATTCCATCTACAAATAGGGAGCTTTCTTTTTGCCCTTTCAAATTTCATGCCATTTGTTTGTTTGTTTATTCTTTTGTACTATCTAGGACATCCAATACTCTGTGAAGTAAGAGTTATGAGACTTTACACACACTAGAATGACTACTATTAAACACACACACACACACACACACAACCTAAGAGACAGCAAGAATATTAGAGAAATTAGAATCTTTGTGGGAATGTAAAATGGTGCAGTCACTATGGGAAACAGCATAGCAGTTCCTCAAAAAATTAAAAATACTATGTGGGATTCAACAATTCCACTTCTGGGTGTATAACCAAAAGAATTGAAACCAGGTATTTTTATGCCCATGTTTAGAATAGCATTATTTGCAATAGACAAAAGATGGAAACAACCCAAGTGTACATTGACTAATCAATGGATAAGCAAAATGTGATATATATAGGATGTCCCCAAAAAATATATGCACACACTTTGAATAATTATAAAGATAGTACTTTTTAAAATACATTTCATTTTCAAAATTGAGCTGTTAAAGTATATATATTTTTGGGGGACACCCTGTACATACAATGGAATATTATTCAGCCCTAGGAAAGAAGGAAATTCTGACACATTCTACAACATGGATAAAACTTAAGAACATTAGACAAAGTGAAATAAGCAAGTGACAAAATTGTATGATTCCACTTATATGAGGTACCCAGAGTAGTCAAACTCATAGAGACAAAAGAAATTGGTGATTTCTAGGGACTGGGGGGAGATGAGGAAGGGGAAGTTATTGTTTATTAAGAACAGAGTTTCAGTTTTGCAAGATGAAAAGAGTTTTGTGGATAACTGGTGGTGTGAATCTATTTAACATCACTACATTGTACACTAAAAAATGGTTAAGATGTTAAGTTTTATGTTATGTGTATTTTCCCACAATAAAAATAACAAGTTTGCCTGGCTTAGTGGCTCAGTTGGTTAGAGCATTGCCCTATGCACCAAAAGGTTGTGGGTTCAATTCCCAATCAAAGCATACATGGGTTGGGGGTTTAATACCCAATCGGGACACATACAGAAGGCAACTGATCAATGTTACTCTCTCACATTGATGTTCCTTTCTATATCTATCTATCTCCTCTTCCTCGTATCTCTAAAAAAATCAATAAACATATCATATCGTCATGTGAGTGTTTAAAAAATAATAATAACAAGAATGACGAGAGTGGTCATCCTTGCCTTCTTCCTGATTTTAGGGTGGAAAGCATTTAGTATTTCACCATTATAAGGTTAGCTGAAAAATTTCCATAGATTCTCATTATTAAGTTGAGGAAGTTTCTTCTATTTCTAGTTTGCTGAGAATTTTTAATTAGAAATGGAGATGAGATTTCGCCTGGTCGGTGTGGTTCAGTGGTTGAGCATTGACCTATGAACCAAGAGGTCATGGTCTGATTCCCAATCAGGGTACATGCCCAGGTAGCAGGCTTGATCCCCAAAAGGGTGGATGCAGGAGACAGCTGATCAGTGATTCTTATCATTGATATTTCTATCACTGTCTCCCTCTCTGAAGTCAATAAAAATAAAAATGAAAATAATTTTAAAAAGAAATGCATGAGATTTTGTCAAAGGCCTTTTCTGCATTAATCAATGTGATCACATGCTTTTTCTTCTTTAGCCTATCAATATGGTGGATTCCACTAATGGGTTTTCAAGTATTAAGCCAGCATTTCACTCATGAAATATAATTTGGTCATGGATTATGAATTTTTTTAAAAAATATATAAAATATATTCTTTGCTTTGGACTACCATACTTTCAGTAAGGTAGTTTTTCTTCTTAATTTTGGTAAAATACATATTACATAAAGTTTGCCATTTTAACCATTTTAAAGTGAACAAATCAATGGCACAAAAGTATTCACAATATTATACAACCATTACCACTATCTGTTTCCAAAACTTTTCAATATCCCAAATAAAAACTATGTATACATTAAGCAATAACTCTCCCTTCTCTCATCCTCCCAGCTCTAGGTAACTGCTATTCTACTTCCTGTCTCTATGAACTTGCCTATCCTATACATTTCTTATAAGTGGAACCATACAATTGTCTTTTTGTGTCTGGCTTATTCCATGTAGAATAATGTTTTCAAGGTTCATCCATGTTGTAGAATGTATCAGAATTTCATTCCTTTTCATGGTTAAATTAATGGCCCAGTGCACATATTTGTGTACATTGAAAGGAAATTAATTAGAAGAAATATTTTAATTTTGCTATTCACCCTTTCTCTATAATAGAAGTGTCAATCAAATTCATGATCGACAATGACAGATTGAAATACGCACATGCAATTGGCACCAGCGAGAGCTTTATATGTATTACGCATGCACAAGTCAACTTAGCTTTTTATATATATAATAGAGGCCGGGTGCATAAAATTTGTGCATGGGGGGAGGGGGTTCAGGGGTGCCCTCAGCCCAGGCTACACCTTCTTCATTCCGGGACCCCTCAGGGGATGGCCTGATCCCTAAACTGACAGTCGGACATCCCTCTCATAATCTGGGGCCAATAACTCCTAACTGCTCATCTATCTGCCTGCCTCGTTGCCCCTAACTGCCCTCCCCTACCAGCCTGGTTGCCACTAACTGCTCTCCCCAGCTGCCTTGGTCGCCCCTAACTGCCTCTGCCTTGGCCCCCACCTATGGCTTTTTCCACGTGTGTGTGTGCATGAGCATGGACCTGAGCGACACACACTCACACACCCACATCCACACAGAGTTCGTGGATGTCTGGAAGAATGTCCAGAAGATGCCTGGTCTAATTAGCATATTACCCTTTTATTAGTATAGATAAGTATCTGTCATATTATTCTCTACTTTTTTATATGTACTTAAAATACTCCAGAATATTTTAAGTGAATAAAAAATGGTCAAGTTGCAGAAAAATAAAAGTTTTGAAATACAACCTGGTAGACTTGAAAGCAACAACATTTGCATAAAAGGGCATAAGTTGCAGTCAGCAACAAAACTTGTTAGGATTGCTCAGTTAATATTCTTTTGTTGGAAAGGCATGGTTTGGGCAAAGGAGAAAAGGAAACCAGCCCAATAAAAGGGAACGTCTGATTGGGTCATTGCCATACCAGAGAGGGGCAGGTGCGGCAAAGGTTCAGGCTGTCCCACAGGCAAGGATGTCTGTGTGTATGGGACACCAAAGGACACCGTCACACCTGAAACACAATGTGCTAACACAATTGCAGAGCTCAGGAAGAATCACTGGTTTTAAAACTATTATTTCCCTGACATATAAAATACACATTCATATAAGTATACATGCCCTCTTCTGATGTTCCCCTGCCCTCCACTTAATATTTGGCTATGGCCTTCTTTTCATGTCAACGAATTGGATGTACAGACATAATTTTTAATGGCTACAGTGTTATCCCTGACTGTTTGACATTACTATGGTTTACTTCACTAACCCTTTATTGTGGGGCAGGTTACTTCTGGTTTCCCCCAGCATCAACAATGACAGTAAACATAATTGCTTATTTGACTGTTTACTTAGGACACATTCACAGACATGGAACTCCTGGCCCAAAGCTAATTCACTTGAATTTTTATCCACATTTCCAAATTGACTTTCTAGTTTAGTCCATTGGTTTTAAGTCAGATTGCACTCCCACAAATGGGTTAGGAGAAAACTGTTCAACGTGCCTTGAGAAAACTGAAAACTCTTGCGAATTTGAGCTTGGGACCTGGAGGATCTGGGCTGGAGGGTGAAGTCCAAGGAGGTATGGGTGGCATGGCCGAGGGCCCTGTGTGGTTGCAGGCATGTGAGTATGTGTCGCTCGGGTCCACGCTCATGCACACACCCACACGCCCTCACTCCCTCTCTGCACCCTCAGCCCCCAGGAACCTCCGTGGAGCCTGCGAGCTGGGATGCATCCAGTCCCAGCATCAAGCAAGTCTGAGAAAGTTTCTCCAGACTGACTCCCGCCCGCACCGACTGGAGGTGGGACCAGGAGGATCCTGGCTGTAGGGTGAGGTCCAGGGAGGCGTGGGTGGCACCGCAAGGACTCTGTGTGGGTGCTGGTATGTGAGTGTGTGTCGCTTGGGTCCATGCTCATGCACATACCCACATGCCCGCACTCCTGCTCTGCACCCTCAGCCCCCACTGCCCTGGCCTCCTCAGCCCCACTCCACACAGCCCTGGTGGCCTTGGCCCCACCCCCAGGCACTGGGCTTCACCCTGGCCAGCATGTGCTGGCCTCCTCGGCCCCACACCCCCAGTCTCGGCTACACACTTGCTGGCTGGCTCCACCCCAGTTCCTGATTGGATGGTGGGTGTGACTGGTGGGCATGGCTTGTGGGTGTACCAAAGGTATGGTCAATTTGCATATTACTATTTTATTAGATAGTATACTAGTGGCCCAGTGCATGAAATTCATACACATTAAAAGGGGGACCCAAAATTAAGTCCCCACTCACCCACCTGCACCTCAAAATCGCATGATACCCAGACCTGGCAGCCCCCCCACATTGGGCTAGATCCAAACCTGGCCAGTCCCACCCTTGTCAAGCCCTGCTGGGCAGGGGCATAGCATCAGGTCCCCTGGCCTGGTGCCAAAATGGGGTATGTGGCCTGAGGTCCCCCCTCAAGCCCCACCAGGTGGGGGACACGGCCTGAGATCCCCTGTCAAACCCTGCTGGGTGGGAGGTATGGCCTGAGGTCCTCCATCAAGCCCAGCCAGGTGGGGTGGTGCAGCCTCAGGTCCCCTGGTCTGGTACCAGGAGGGGGGGTACAACCTCAGGTCCCCCATCAAGCCCCATTGGCAGGGGGGTGCAGCCTGAGGTCCCCTGGCCCGGCTGGGGTAGGGGTCAAGGCCTAAGGTCCCCTGGCCTGGCACCAGGGCAGGGGGTGAGGTCTGAGGTCCCCCAGCATGACACCAGGGTGGGGGACACGGCCTGAAGTCCCCTGTCAAACCCTGTTGGGTGGGGGAGCATAGCCTGAGGTCCCATGTTAGGCCCCATGGGAGCAGGGGAGGACATAGACTCAGGTCCCTGCTGATTGCTCATTAAGGCTCCTTAAGGGTACTTGGCCTCAGCTGTGTGTGCAGCCATCTTTGTGATGAAGTGATGATCAATTAGCATATTCCCTGTTTATTAGATAGGACTAGAAGCCTGGTGCACAATTAAATCGTGTGTGTGTGTGTGTGTGTGTGTGTGTGTGTGTGTGTGTGCGTGTGTGCGTGTTGGGTCCTCTAGGCCTAACCATCAGGGTCCCCTAGACCATGCCAGCAGGGCCATGTGATGCTCCTCAGATGCTGTCACAGCCCCACTATGCTCCGGAAGTCCTGCCAACCACGGCCGCCACAGGACCCATCAATGCACCTTCTGGTGAATCCAGTAGTTGGTCATGATGCTTTGACAGCATCATGACCACAGGTCTTTTATGATATAGGTAGAACTAGAATCCCAGTACATGGATGCATGCACTGGTGGGGTCCCTCAGCCTGGCCTGTGCCCTCTTGCAATCCAGGACTCCTAATCCAGGGGGTGTTGGAGAGCCAGTTTTGGCCAGATTCCCACAGGCCAGGCTGAGGAACCACACTGATGCACAAATCTAGAATGCACATAAGATCCTTGGTTGATCTCTTCCCACCCTCTCCTCTCCCCTCTTCCCTCTGAAATTCATCAGTCTGTTCCATGTTTCCATGCCTGCGGTTTCATTCCTGGGTTGAGCATCTACCCCCTGGTGGTCAGTGTGCATCATAGCTACCAGCCAGTCACTTAGGCTTTTATATGCTAACTAGAGGCCCAGTGCACAAAATTTGGGGGGGTCCCCTTAGCCCAGCTTGCCCCTTCTTGCAGTCTGGGAGCCCTAGTGGGTTTTCTGACTGCCATGGAGGTGGAAGAGGCTCCCACCACTGCAGCTGCACTCGCCAGCAATGAGCCTGGCTCAAAACTTTTGGCTGAGTGGTGCTCCCTTTGTGGGAGTGCACTGATCACTACAAGGTAGCTCTTGCATTGAGCATCTGCTCCCTGATGTTCAGTGTGTATCATAGTGACTGGTAGTTCCTCTGTTCAGTCTATTTGCATATTAGCCTTTTATTATATAGGATACTAGAGGCCTGGTGTATGAAATTTGAGCACAGGGGGCAGGGGATGTCCCTTAGCCCAGCCTGCACCCTCTGAAATATGGGGCCCCTCAAGGGATGTCTGATTGCCCATTTAGGCCCAATCCTACAGGGCCTAAATGGGCAATCGGACATCCTTCTCACAATCCAGGACTGCTGGCTCCAAACTGCTCACCTGCCTGCCTCCCTAATTGCCCCTAACCGCTTCTGCCTGCCAGCCTGATCACCCCCTAACCACTACCCTGCCAGCCTAATTGATGTCTAACTGCTCCCCTGCCAGCCTGTTTGCTCCCAACTTCCCTCCTCTGCCATCCTGGTCACCCCTAACTGCCCTCCCCTGCTGGCCTGATCACCCACAACTGTCCTCCTTTGCAGGCCTGGAACCTCCCAACAGCCTTCCCCTGCTGGCCATCTTGTGGTGGCCATCTTGTGTCCACATGGGGGCAGGATCTTTGACCACATGGGGACAGCCCTCTTGTGTGTTGGAGTGATGGTCAATCTGCATATTACTCTTTTATTAGATAGGATAGAGGCCTGGTGCATGGGAGGGGGGCAGCTGGTTTGCCCTGAAGGGTGTCCCAGATCAGGGTGGGGGTTCCCTTGGAGTGAGGGGCTGCCTGGGTGAGGGGCCTGTGGAGGTTTGCAAGCCGCCACACCCCCCAACAACCCAAGTGGAGGCACTGGGATCTGGGATTAATCTATGCCTACAATTGAAACTTTGTAGCCTGGAACAGAGCCAAGCCTTCTGCTCACTCTGCAGTGGCAGCCATTTCTGTTTGAAACTTTGTAGCCTAGAGTGAAGGCCTAGGCTGGCAATGCCAAGCTGAAAGCTTGGCTTCCTTTGTTGCCAGGGAAACCTAAGCCTCTGTTCTCTCCAGCTCAGTGGCTGCCACCATTTCTGTATCTTTTATAATTGAAACTTTGTAGCATTGAGTGGAGGCCTAGGCCCCCAACAGCAGGTAGAAAGCTTGGCTTCCTCTGTTGCCAGGGAAACCCAAGCCTTCCTCCTGCTCTCAGTGGTGGCAGCCATCTTGGTTGGGGTTCATTTGCATAATCTGCTCCTGATTGGCTGATGGGCATGGCTGTCAGTGTGGCTTGTGTGTGTGGCGAAGGTACAGTCCATTTGCATATCACTCTTTTATTAGATAGGATATGAAAAGCCAAGGCCATAACAACCAAAACGACCAGACGGACAAACAAACAGCAGATTAGGGAGCTGAGGGAGCAGGACTAACAGTCACGATGAGGAGACCCCCACCTGGATTGAGGGCATGGCCAGCCTTCAAACCACTGGAAGCCTGTACCCTAGTCTGGCTAGCACCCCAGAGGGGACCCCTACCATGATTGGGGTGTTGCCGGCCTTCAAACCACCAGCAGCCTCTAGCGTGGGGAGGCCTTCTACCTGAGGACACCCAGTCTGATCTGGACCTAGGGCTACGCTCTCCCCATAAGCAACTCCAAAGCCACCAGTGTCTAACTGCCAGTCTCTAGGAGGTGGGAGTGCTTCCACAGTCCACCAAAAAGTAGGACCATTCAACTGTTCACAGTCTCAGTGCAGGCATGGGTGCATGACTGACGGGTGAAGGTCAGACCAAAACAAAACAGCAGAAACACCCTGCCCACCTCGGCAGGTGCAACTGCAGTCCTTGTGGGCCTTGGCAGTGTAGAAAGTGCTGCCTTCTCCCAGGTCCTGTGCTGGCACCGCCACCTCGCTCACCCTCATGCCCCCGCTGAGTCCTGACAGCGAAGTGTGTAGGGCATCCTGTAGGAGTTGTGCTGTTGTGGGTGCTTTTGCCAAAAGACACCCTTTGGGATGAATTCAGAGCCACACCTTATTCCCATGAGACTGAAAGAACCATGTAAAAGAAATCCAACAAAAGCTTTCCAAATCTCTGTTTATTCTTTTGAATCCACAAAACAACCTTTAAAAAAGCATTCAGGCCACCAAAGAGAGAATGCACTTTCTGGCCAGAGCACGCAGGATTTTTTTTGCCCCATAGATTAAAGGAAGCAGAAGGCTGGCACAGTGAAAATGTCCCAATCAGCTGCCTCCCACAGGCCTCCTACTGGGGATCGAGCCCACAACCCAGGCATGTGGCCCTGACCAGAATCAAACCTGGGACCCTTCAAACCACAGGCCAATGCTCTCTCCGTTGAGCCAAACTACCAGTGCCATGTGTTTTCTTTAAGTTCTGCATGGTTGTAATGGTCCCCAAGTCTACACTAATAAAAGGGTAATATGCTAATTAGAGTGGACGTCTTCCAGACATCCTTACAGACAGAGCCACAGCGGCTGCTAGAGCCGAGGCTCAGACAGCTGTGGGTGGCTGCAAAGGGCTGAGGCTCAGGCCGGCAATGGCGGCAGCAGGGTAATGGAGGCAGTGCCTTCCCCTGAATCACCAGGTCGCCTCCTGTAGAGGGAGGTCAGACTGGGAGACAAGGCAGAGGCAGTTAGGGGTGATCATGCCAGAGTGGGGAGCAAGTTAGGGTTGATCAGACCAGCAGTGGGGCAAGGTGAAGGTGATCAGGCCAGCAGGCAGAGGGTTAGAGGTGATCAGGCAGGAAGGCAGAGGGGTTAGGGGCAATCAGGCAGGCAGGCAGGCAGGCTAGTGGATTGAGAGAGGGATGTCTGACTGTGGGGGATCAGGCATAAACCATCAGCTGGACACCCCCTGAGCGGTTCCAGATTGGAAAGAGTGCAGGCCAGGCTGAGGCATTCCCCCTCCACGCAAGAATTCCATGCACCGGGCCTCTAGTCTTATATAATGAAAGCCTAATAAGCTAAGTGTCTGGTCGCTCCGTTGGCCATTCAACCAATCAAAGCATAATATGCTAATGATATGCTAAGGTCACTCAATTGCTTGCTATGACATTCACTGACCACCAGAGGGCAGATGTTCAATGCAGGAGCTGCCCCCTGATGATCAATGCACTCCCACAGGGGGAGCACTGCTCAACCAGAAGCCCTGAGTTGGGCTTCCCACTAGCAAGCGCAGCAGAGGTGGCAGGAGCCTCTCCCTCCTCTGTGGTAGCACAAAGGATGTCTGACTGCTGGCTTAGGCCCACTCCCCAAAGGCTCCTGGACTGCAAGAGGGTGCAGGCCAGGCTGAGGGACCCCCCTCCACAAAGTGTACAAATTTTGTGCACTGAGCCTCTAGTATATAGATAAACTTGCTTAATTAGACCTGCTTTTTTATTTAGCTAAACTTTTTCTAGCCCAGTGAAGCACCCCAACTTCTCTTTCAGGTAATAGTCAGCAACACAGCAGTAAATATCAACATGAAGCAGATTATTATTGTAGATCACGCAGGGAGAACAAAGGGTGAAATATTTAACTGTAGCAATGTTTGACTATATTCTGCACGGTGAGAAATCATGGAGTCATTTTCAAGGTCCACCATTTCTTACTTCTTTTCAGTTGGGTCAAGTTTCTAAACTTTCTAAATCTGTTTTTTGGCTAATGAAAAGAAAATAGTATTCTACTGAGTCTCCTATTTACCTACTCCAGGACTTCTGTGAGGATCAAATGACATGAGGCACAGGAAAACACTTCACAGACATTTGATTAAAGTGTAAAATGTTTCCACCTGGCTAGAAAGTAAGTTGTGTTCCTGGGCCAAAGAAACTCCAAGGAGGCTAACTAGTAACTACTAGGGAGAAGAAGCCAGGCATTGCTATAGTGACATCATTACCTGTCATTACCCAGCACCCACAACCACCTTTTCCAGGCTAAGCTGGGCTGTGGGCCTCATTTTGCACCATGAGGTGTCAGCAGCATCATCTGCGATTTGGTGGGGTGTTGCCCTGGGATGGTGGCAGGGCCTGTGTCCCACTTTGGGGGAAGGTGAGTGTTGTTTTGTGGGTGCCAGGTCCGCAGTGCTGTTTCTCTGTAAATGACCAGTGCGCTCAGGGCAGCTCCTGCGTTGAGCATCTGCCCCCTGGTGGTCAGTGTGTGTCAAACGACCAGTCACAGAGACACTTAGCATATTAACCTTATATATATACCAGAGGCCCAGTGCACAAAATTCGTGCATGGGGGAGGAGGGGTGTCCCTCAGCCAAGCCTGTACTCCTTCCAGTCTGGGACCCTTCAAGGGATGTCCGACTGCCCGTTTAGGCCTGATCTCAGTGGGGTCGGGCCTAAACGGGCAGTCCAACATCCCTCTCACAATCCAGGAATGCTGGCTCCCAACTGCTCGCCTGCCTGCCTTCCTGATTGCCGCAAACTGCTTCTGCCTGCCAGCCTGATCACCCCCTAACCACTCCCCTGACAGCCTCGGCCCTTGCAGCCATGGCTTCATCTGGAAGGTCATCAGGAAAGATATCTGGAACGTCATTCAGCTGTCTGGTCTAATTTGCATATTATGCTTTTATTATTATAGATAAGAGACACTTGGCTTGTTTCCACTTTTGGCTATTATGAATTTATACACTCGGGGGGGAGGTGGTCTCTCAGCTTTACCTGTGCCCTCTTGCAGTTCAGGAGCCCTTAGGGGATGTCTGACTACTGGCTTATGCCTGCTCTCCAGCAAGCAGGCCTAAGCCAGCAGTTAAACATCCTTGGCACTGCTGCAGAGGTGAGAGAGGCTCTCACCACCATGGCTGCACTCACCAGCCATGAGCTGGGCTTCTGGCTGAGTGGTGCTCCCCCTGTGGGAGCTCCCTGACCACCAGGGGCAGTTCCTGCATTGAATTTCTGCACCCTGGTGGCCACGCACATCATAGCAACTGGTCATTTCACCATCTGGTCAATTTGCATATTAGCCTTGTATTATACTAGTATAGGATAGGCTGGTCTTTGGTTGATTACCTCCTACCCACTCACAGACAGGGCCAGGGAGGAATGCGGGAGGTTGGCCAGCCAGGGAGGAACCACAGGAGAGCTCCAGGGCATGTCCAGCCTGTCTCACTTTGTCCCAATTGGCTGGACCCCAGCAGCAAGCTAACCTACCAGTCAAAATGTCTGCCCCCTATTGATCAGTGCATGTCACAGTGAGAAGTTGAGTTGCCTTAGCATATCATTAGCATATTATACTTTGATTGGTTGACTGGACGACCAGACACTTAGCAAATTAGGCTTTTATTAGATAGGATGCTGTTATGAACATAGGCAAACAAGTATCTTTTTGACTGTTTTCAACTCTTGTGGATATATAGTGACAATTTTATGTATTTGTATTTCTGGACATAATTTGCTAATTTGGGAGGTGGGGGTGTTCCTCTATATTCGTAAGGAATATTGATCCACAGGTTCCTTTCCTTTTTCTGTCTTTATCTAGTTTTGAAATGAGGGTAAAGTTTGGCCTCATAAAATGAATTAGAAAGTGTTGCCAACTCTTTTATTTTCTGGAAAAGGCTGTGAAGAATTGGTCTGAATTCCTGCCTAAATTAATGTTTGATAGGATTATTTCTACCAAAGAATGGGGATTTCTTTCTTGAAAGCTTTTTAATTGCCTATTAAATTTATTTAATAGTTAATAGATTATTTATATTATATATTTCATCTTAGGTGAACTTTGGTATTTGTGACTTTTTAAGAATATGGCATTTTGTCTAAGTTGTAGAATGTATATATACATAATTGTTTGCAAACAGAAAGAAAATAAAAGCCCAAAGAAAACTCAGAACATTAGGAATGAAGAAAGAAATCTGTTATTTCTGTTTTCTCTCTCTCATTTCTATTTTAATGTCTGTGAGGCCTGTAGTGATATCTTCTTTTTCATGATAATGGTCATTTGTGTATTCTTTCCTTTTTTATTCTTCTCTCTTGTTAAAAGCTTATCAATTTTGCCTTAGCTGGTTTTGCTTAGTAGATATAGATTGGCCTGCAGACTGAAGGGTCTCAGGTTCAATTCCAGTCAAGGGCACATTACTGAGTTACAGGCTCAATCCCCAGTGGAGGGCATGTAGGAGGCAGCCAATCAGTGGTTCTTCTCATCTCAGCTTTTAATTTTAGTAATTTTATTTATTGGTTTTCTGGTTATTTAATTAATTTCTGCTCTTTCTTACTTATTTTTTTCTTTTTGCTTTGGGTTTGTTTTTCTTTTTCTAGTTTTTTGAGGTAGATGCTTAGATTATTTATTTAAGACCTTTTTCTTTCTCAATATAAGCATTTAATGCTATGAATTTCTCTTTAAGAATTGCTTTTAAAATTTATATATAGTCCATTTTGTTTTGTTTTTATCCTCACCTGAGGACATTTTCCCATGGATTTTTATTTTTTTTATTTTTTTTAATCTTTATTGTTCAGTTTATTAATTACATTGTTTCCCCTTTTTTATACCCCTATATATCCCCTCCACCCTGTACCTATCCCACCCTCCACCCTCACCTCCCCCTCCCCACTGGCCTCTCCCATTGTTGCAAGATTTTTGTCCAGTCTCTTGCTATACTTCCCACAACCCTTTTCTCCCCAAGAATTGTCAGTCCATTCCTTCTCTATGTCCATGTTTCTGTTATATTCACCAGTTTATTCTGTTCATCAGCCTATCAATTCACTTGATTTTTATGTTCATTTGTTGATAGATGTGTATTTGTTGTTCATAATTTATATGTTTACCTTTTTCTTCTTCCTCTTCTTAAAGAATATCTTTCAGCATTTCATATAATATTGGTTTGGTGGTGATGAACTCCTTTAGCTTTTTCTTATCTGCGAAGCACTTTATCTGCCCTTCAATTCTGAATGATAGCTTTGCTGGATAGAGTAATCTTGGTTGTAGATTCTTGCTATTCATTACTTTGACTATTTCTTGCTACTACCGTCTGGCCTGCATCGTTTCTGTTGAGAAATCCCCTGACAATCATATGGGCGCTCCCCTGTAGGTAACCAACTGTTTTTCTCTTGCTGCTTTTAATAATCTCCCTTTATCTTTTGCTCTTGGCATTTTAATTATGATATGTCTTGGTGTGGTCCTCTTTAGGTTTCTATATTTTGGGGTTCTGTGTACTTCTTGGGCTTTTAAGTCAGTTTCTTTCACCAGGTGGGGGAAGTTTTCAGTCACTATTTCTTATAGTAGGTTTTCATTAACTTATCTTTCTCTTTTTCTGGCACCCCAATAATTCGGATGTTGGCATGCTTGAGGTTGTCCCAGAGGCCCCTTACACTATCTTCAATTATCTGAATTCTTTTTGTTTCTTGCTTTTCCAGCCCAGTGGATTTTTCTTCTTTGTATTTCAAATCTTTGACTTGGTTCTTGTGGCCCTCTAGACTGCTTTTAGGACTTTGTGTAATATTTTTTATTTCAGTCTGTGTATGCTTGATTTCTAGTTGGTCCTTTTTCATATCCGTGAGGGTCTCATTCATATCCTCAGAGGTCTTGTTCATTTCCTTGAGGGTCTCATTCATTTCCTTGTAAGTCTCATTCATTTCCTGGTTGGTCTTGTTTATTTCCTCATAGTTCTCATTAAGTTCATTGGCCTTTTCTAGGAGCCTCTTGAAAAGCCTTATAACTGTGGTTTTGAACTCTATGTCTTGTCGTCTTTTCTCCTCCATTTCTTTCATACCTGATTTCTTTCCATATCTCTGCATGGTGGCTGCTTTATGTGGTATATATCCTCTAAGGGTCAGTGGCACAGCCTCCCCAGTTATTTGAGATGAGTACTCTTACTGCAATCCTTTATGGGTTGTACAGTATTTTTTAAATTTAAACCCAGCTTGTTGTTGTTAGCCCTAGGAGGGTTTGACCTCCAGGCCAATTGGCTGTGAAGGGAGACTGTGTTCAGGTTGGATGGGCGGAGTCTCTGAGCTGTGCAGGCAGCCTCAGTGTCAGCTACGTCCTATGCGGTGCTTGCGCGCGCACGCAGGTCTCTGTTGAATGGGGATGGCTGCAGGCACCTCCAAGAGAAAGCCGCCAGTCTCTTCCCCTTGCCAGACAACTCTGCCTCTCTCCAAATGAGTCTGCACACCCAAAGTCTAGCCCAGGGTTGTAAAATAGGTGGTTTCCGGGACCAGGAGACAAGTTTCCAGGGAGCAAGTCGCGCGTTTGTGCAACACTTGCGTGCCAACTTCTTTTCCCAGCTACCCGGCTTCTTTGCAGACTAGGAGACCTCTGCCATGCCCAGCTTCCAGGGTGCGTCCCCCGGACCTCGGACCTCGTCTGGCACTAGGGAATCAGTGCAGTGGGACGTCTCCATGTACCCCAGATCTCGGACCTTGCCTGGCGCTGGGGAATCCATGTAGTGGGGCGTCTCTGCCCTCCCAGTTGGAGAAATCCAGCCAGGGTTGCTGCTCCAGCCCTACAGCCCGCGCGCGTGCCACCAGGACGGCTCCTAACCTGTTTCCGTCTTCAAGGCTGCGCTCCCGCTCTTCTGAGTCTCAGTGTCCCACCTTTACTTTTATTTGTGGAGTTTTCACTCAGCCAGCTTTCTGGTGATTCTGGGTGATGTTTGTTTTGTTGTTATGTTGTAGTTTTTGAATCGTTGTGCGGGGCAGAACAATAGGTGTTTACCTATGCTGCCATCTTGGTTCTCTCTCTTCCCATGGATTTTTAGATAGAGTGGAAGAGAAAGGGAAGACAGAGAGAAATATTGAAGTGTTGATTGGTTGCCTCCAGCATGTGCCTTGACCAGGGCCCAGGGGAGGGAGGAGTCTGGGGAGGAGCCTGCAACTAAAGTATGTGCCCTAGACCAGAATCGACCCCCGGACCCTTCAGGCTGATGCTCTATCCACTGAGCCAAACAGGCTAGGGCTACATTGTCTATTTTTATTTTCTTTCCAGTTCAGTGTATTTTTTGTATGCCTTGAGATTTCTTCTTTGACCATAGATTGTTTAGGAGTGCACTGTTTAATTTCTAAATGTTTAGAGATTTTTCTGTTGTCTTTCTATATTGATTCTATAACCCAGGATGATGTAGTCTGTCTTTTTTACTGTTCCATGTGTACTTGAAAAGAATATATATTCTACAGTGGTTGGTGGAATATTCTGCATATTTGGCTCACACATCAATTTTTCTGACTTTCTCCCTTCCACTCTCTTCCTAAAAAAAAAAATCAATAAAACTATATGTGTACTAGGGCCCCAGTGCACGAATTTGTGCACCTTGAAAGAACTGTGGGCCATGAGGCTGTGGTGGGCACAGGGGAAGGTCTTGGCCTATCCTCCCATGCTCCCACCTGACCTCTCCCACCATGGCCCCGGTCCCCTCTCAGCTGACAACCTCGTTCCTGCAGGTGCCACTGCCAGCCCTGACTCCATTCACACCTGCTGACAGCATGGAGCAATTGGGGCTGGTGCCAGCAGTGGGTATGAGCAGGGCTGGCACCGTCAGCAGGTACAAGTGGCAGCTGCTGCCCCAATCACCCCTCAGGAGCAGGGGAAGGTGGAGAAGCCCTGAGGGGCAATTGGGGACAGTAGCCTCCGTTTGCACCCATTGATGGTGCTGAGTGATCGGGGCCAGCAACGGACACTAGCAGCAGGTGCAAGGGGGGCCGGCGCCAGATGGTACCATTGCACGTGGGAACAAAGAATTTTCAGTAACCACCAGAGGCTCGCCCCAATAACAGCGACCAGCATCCTGTCTTGGTCTGGCGACCCCACTCACCTGCTCCACCATCCCGCAGCAGCCAACCCCAGCCATGTTCCGCATGCACCTCCTGGTGGTCAGCACATATCATAGCAACCAGTTGTTCGGTTGGTTGCACCATTTGGTTTATTTGCATATTAGGGTTCTATATTAGAGAGATATTTAAGATTTTTACTTAATTTTTATTTATTTATCTGGTTAATCCTCACCTGAGGATATTTTCCCCACTGATTTCTTTAGAGAGAGTGGAAGGGAAGGAGAGAGAGAGAGAAACATGGATGTAAGAGAAACAATTTGATTGGATGCCTCCAATAAGCACCCTGACTGGGGCTGGAGATGGAACCTGTAACACAGGTACGTGCCCTTGACCAGGAATTTAACCCATATCCCTGCAAGGCAATAAAAATATTTTTTTAACTTGAAAGGAGGATCATTTATTATATTTTATTCAGATTTTATACAGATTTATTCAGCCCATAAGCCTTTCTTCATTTCTAATGTTCTGAGTTTTCTTTGGCTTTTATTTTCTTTCTGTTTGAAGAACTTGAGCAAGTCTTATAATACAATTTTGTTGGTAACGAATTCTCTTAGTTTCCTTTATTTTAAAATGTCTTTTTCTTTCTTACTTTTAAAAAAAGCATTTTATTGATTTCAGAGAAAAGAAGGGAGATGGAGAGATAGAAATATTGATGAGGGAGAAACATTCATTGGCTGTCTCCTGCACCTTCCTTACTGGGGATCAAACCCACAACCAGGCGTGTGGTGCATGGGTCAAAGCTCAGCCACTGAGCTAGAATGTCTATTTCACCTTATTTCCTGAAGAATATTTTCACTGGATAAGGAAGTCTGGGTTGGTTGTTCTTTTCTTTCAGCACTTGAAAAATGTGCCACTTTCTCCTGTCAAATTATTGTCCCCCTATAAAATGTACTGTCATTTCTGTCTGGTTTCTTTCACAATTCTTTCTTTGTCTTTAGTTTTCAGAAGTGGGACAAAAAAAGGGCCACATACTACACCTGACAAGTTCAGAGGAGACCAACATGACAGACCTAATAAACTCGGAGACCAAAAGTAACCACTTACGATGGTCTGAACATAAAAACTCCTCTAAGTAAAAACAGGCCACAGTAGGTAGTCACATCCTAGGCTTATGGAGTCCTTGACAAAGGCCAATCTTTACCTAAACGAGCCTGTTTATTATCTTTTTGCATCTAAGATATCAAACCTTTGAATGGTCTGAGTGTACTTTCCAAGACCCTCAGGGCACACCCACTGCACTCCTCATTGTTATCTTGTTCCTCAAATACCATCTCTCATGTGCTGTAAATGTTGATATTTTTTAATCCTCACCCAAAGATATTTTTTCATTGATTTATAGAGAGAGTGGAAGAAAGAGGGAGACAGAGAGAAATATAACACATTGGACCAGGGTGGAGCCTGCAACCCAAGGAATCGAACCCCGGACCCTTCAGTTCACAGGCCAATGTTCTATCCACTGAGCCAAACTGGCTAGGGCTTTCACAATTTTTAGAAGCAAAGAAAATCTTCCAGAGAAACTCCCTGTTGGATGTACATGCTTGGCTCATTGGCTAAAATTTATTCATATGGCCAGGTCTAACCCAATCACTGGCAAGAAAAATATAATTACAAAGATGGTGTTGGACTAATCAAAACCCACCTCTGAGGCTAGGGAAAATGTGTCCCAGGGAGAGTGAATACCTAAACAAATTTAGAGCTCTTCCAAAAGGGAAAAGGTGGGAGACATGTGGAGGTTCCAGTGGTGTGAATCTCTTGCAGAACAGATATCCAGTGCCTCCCCCCGCAATAGGAGCACTGTTGTTAAAATACTGAAACACGTTCATACCAGTTGGAAAATAGCTATTCCCCCAAGATCCCCCAAAGCAGATCATCTCACTCATGTGATCCCAGCCATCCCCCTGGAACCTCTATACCTCCCCACAATTCAGAAATCAAAAAATTAGTATCTGATATGAGGTGGGAGAGGCATTCCATGATCTGCTCCAATGTGTGGCTAGTGTGGACTCTGTTTCTAACAACAATGTAGTTGTTAAATAGCATGCTGGCATCTGCAGCTTGCGCACAATGTGTGTTGTGGTTTTTGAAAACTGACCACCAATTCTTTGACATTCCTCCCTTCGAGAGGCAGAGTCAATGTGTTCCTCTCATTGAACCTGTAGTTGTGACCTCTTGATCCAACAAAATGTTGGAAGTCAACATCTGTCCCACCCACCTCTCTCGGAAACACATCTCAAACTATCCCTCTTGAAACCCAACTGCCATGCTGCAAGAAACCCAACCACGTGGAGAGGCCACATGAACACCTCTGGGTGACAGTCACAGCTGAACTCAGCTTTGCAGTCATCCCAGCTCAGTAACCAGACATGGGAGTAAAGAAGTGTTCAGATGGCTCCAGTTCCCAAATGAGGCAGAGACAAGCCATTCCTACTCTGCCATGATTAAGTTCATGAGCCACAGGATCTTGGAGCATAATAAAATAATTTTTGTTTTATGCCACTATGTTTGTGTGTGTGTGTGTATTTTTTTTTATGAGGCAATACACCACAATCCACTGAAGCTTCTGAATGGTTGAGTGTTGTTCACATTACAGGGGTTTCAGAATCATCCCCATAATTCTATAACTCTCACACCTTTGTATGCTCATGTTTTCTCAATCAGGAGATAAAGATAGGAGTGCAGCCATGCACTAGAAACTACATACAATCCCACACCCACTCTACTGCATTGTGTAGTTTGTAAGTAGCAGAACCCCAGTTTGGATGGGAGTAGCAAGGTGCCCAACCCAGGGCATAAATTTTTTCCCCTTCTTCAACACCTGCTTCCCCAGACTCCCTTGCAGTTTGGAATAATCATAGGACTAAAGAGCTCCTTTTTTTTTTTTTTTAATCCTCCAAGATTATTTTTTCTATTGATTTTTTTTTTTTAAGAGAATGGACGGAAGGGAGGGGAGAATAAGAGAGAGAGGGAGGAACATTGACATGAGAGAAACACAATGTTCGGTTGCCTTCCCCGCACGCCCTGACCAGGGCTGGGGATCAAACCTGCAATCCAGGTACACACTCTTGACCATGAATTGAACCTGTGACCCCCTGGTCCGTGGGCCAATGCTCTAACCACTGAGCCAACTAGCCAAGGCAAGGGCTTCTTAAATGAGTTACTTTATATAATGAATTTAAAACAATTTTGATACATATGTTTATTGCTCTTAATCCTACTATTTTAGAATTTTTTTTCTTCCTTGACACACGAAAAAACTTCCATTTGTTCCCTCCCTGCCTATTTAGTTCCTTGGTATGAGGATGTGAGACCTGGATCTCTGATTGCCATTTTGTGACAACAAGCCTAGAATATGAATCTATCCTTCTCAGGAAGGTAAAGCAGAAGGGTAGGAAGTGGGTTCTTGTTTATATCAATAAGCCTGCACCAAACCTCAAACCCTCTAACTCCAGAATTCTTCTTCAATGAGATAGCTAAATGTCTTTAGTCCTGTTACTTGGGTTTTCTGTTTGCAGCCTAGTGAATCCTCACAAATCCATCTCTGCATGCCCAGCACAGAAGTCAGAGAAGGTGGTCAATTAATATTTGATAATAAAAATGTGAATCCTGTAGGAATGTCTGAGTCCAGGCATATGGCCCTCTTCAATCTGAATGCTGTAATAAAAATAAGGTTACAAATCCACTTGGAGAAGCACAGGCCTAAAAAGAAATTCTGAACTGGATATATTTAGACTTTACCTGCTCAGCATCCATTTCTCCTGCTAAAGCTCACCTTCCCAGTCCTTCATTTGGTTGGACACAAGACTCAGGTTTGCTCAACCAGATCACCCCATCTACAGATCACAGTGACATGCCTTCTCTGGTCTTCCCTAATGATGGCCTTTATAGAAGCTGTTTCCTCTGCCTGAAATATACCCTACCATGTTGAAATATGCCACCACCATGTCTTTACCTGGCTAATTCCCACTCATCCCTACGTCTGTTAATAACTATCACCTCCTCTTCCAAATACCCTTTGGAATGGTCCACTGGGATTTATATTACTTTTATAGGCCCAAAAGCTTTCCCATCTGGTAAGAATTTGGGATTGACCATATGAAGTTGCCAATATTCTGCCATTTCTGACCTATAAGATGGGCAATTTCATATGATTCAACCTAAAAAAAAAAAAAAATTCTATAGCTACTCCCCTCTCTTAGGCCACCCAACCTGGACACCTGAATACTGAGGGCTAAACTAATCCTTACCTGGCCAGTCAAAGCATTCCATTCCCTTGGAAGCCACAACCAGTACAAGGGTGGCATGTGACCCCTATCAGTTCTATCTGAGCCTTTCCTGAGATGTTGTTGTTTCATTTATACTGGAGAGTTTGCTGTTTTCCCACTGGGCTATGGCACTGGAAGGATTGGGTTTGTGACTGCAGATAAATGGCCACTTTCCTGGCACAATGCAGTTGAAGGGAATGACTGTGCACTGAGACAGAGAAATGTGTGGGAGAGTGAGTGTCTTGATGGAGTTGAGTCTGGGGTCCAGTCTCCTTGTGGGTCTACCCTAAATTGTTTCCTTCCCAGTTATATGAGCCAATAAATCCTTGCCTTTTATGTCTATTCTGTTAGCTATGTTCCTGTGATTTGCTACCAAATGACTTTGATTAATATGTCTTTGAACCTGCAGGTGGGGTAAGGCTCCCATAGTTTCCTCTTCTTCTCCCATCACAGCCCTGTTATCTGTCTGTCCAGGAGGCAGGGGTGACATCTATCTTGGTCACTGCTGGGTCTGCAGCGCCCAGCACAGGGCGAGGCACAGAGCAGATGTTCATACACTCCCCGTGGAAAATCCAGTGCCCTCGCTCATTGCTGTACCTGTTCCTGGGTTTTAAAGCTCTCAGTTTTGAAGAGTATATTATTGGCATGAATTCACTATTAAGCCAGGGGCTTAGGATTACAGGAGAAAGGTGGTGGGTGTCCTCTGAAAGGCTAAACCAGGGACCATGTGGAACCCAAATATGTTGATGGATGGATGCCATATTCTGAAACAACAGTTCCCAATTTTGTTTTGAAGGCAGGCACACCCCACAGCTGGGGTCTCCACAGAAATCAGACCATATACCACCCCCGCTCACAACCTTCCTTTGGCTTCCCACAGCTCTGAGAATAAAATCTTGACTCTTGACCACAAACCAAAAGCTTCTGCAGAATCTGCTCCCTGCTTACCTCCCCGACCTGCTCTCCTCCCACTCCAGTGCAGACACAGTGCCCCCCACACACCAAGCACAATCCTTTCTCAGGGCCTTTGCACATGCTATCTCCAATGCCAGGAATGCTCTTCCCACAGTGGATCTCTTCAGAATGGATTTCTTCAGCTCCGATATCACCTTTCTTGATACTCACTCCCCATCTAACGTACACCTGCCAGTCATTCTCTGTCCCAACACCCTGTTTTCATCCATTTCATGACATTTATTTACCACCACTCATTACATATTTACTTGCTTATTTACTGCCTCTCTCCTCCAAGACACAAGGTTTTTTTAATTTTATATATATAATGTTTTCATTTATTTCAGGGAGAGAGATAGAACATCAATGAGAGAGAACCATTGATCAACTACCCCCTGCATGCTTCCTACTGTGAATCAAACTCACAACCCAGGCATGTGCCCTGACAGGAATTCTCCTGTAACCTCCTGGTTCATAGGTCGACATTCACCACTGAGCCACACTGACCAGGCTACAGGGGTTTCTTATTTGTCTATTTTGTTCACTGCTGTATCTCCTGTGCGGGGCCACATATATAGTTCATGCTCAATAGTTTTATCGGGTGACTCAGACAACATAGTCAGATGATTAGGTATGCAGGATTTGGAGGCAAACTTTCTAATCAGAACTCTGCTGTTTACTGGCTATATGATCTTGGGCAAGCTCCTTAACCTCAACTATTTCTTTTTCTAGAAACACAGATGTACACACTACATGTCAGCTGCAGAGTATGAATGTGATCGTGCTTACTATGAAAGTAACTTCATTTTGTGTTTGTGCCTGGTGCTGGGTTGCACGCTCTTCTTCCAATTTTTATTGTTGAGAGTATTACAGATGTCCCTTCTTCTCCCCCTGCCCTTGCCCGTGCACCAGGGAGGGTTTGTGAGCACAGTGCCTAGTATGTGGGAAGCCCTCAGTACCCAGGAGTCATGATGACCGAGATAGATAAGTGTGGCTGGGTCACTGGGTGAGGGAGCCTCCTGGCCTGTGATTCTCTGGTGCCTTTGTCTTTGATGGCTCCCACCGTCTGCCCAGATCTTGCCCCTCCCTCCTGCTGTTTCTATTTCTGTCTTTCTCTCCTCTTCCCCAGGCCTTGAAGGGGAGAGGGGGGCGCTGGCTAGCATGAAATCTCATCCTTCTCCAGGATCAGGAAGTTTTCACTGCAGCAGCCCCCAAGGATTAGGGTAGCCCCCAACCAACTTTCCTTCCCCAGCCACAATTCTCAGCCTTAACTGAAACTACCCTTCCCATACTATCATCTGTGCCCCCAAGCAGACCCCTTCTCTGTCATGTCAGTCCCTCATGTATTCCAGACAGTAACCAATGAGCTCTTTCCCTTCTTCTTCCCTCACCAGGCTGGCTTGGGATAATTGTGCTCAGCTGTCATTAGGGTCATTCCCCAGCCTCCAGATGCAAGTGTAGTGCTAAGGAACATATAAGACCCTGGGATCAAACTGCCATTTCCACTGTTTTCTCACTGGGATCTTTGGGCAAGTGACTTCAATGCTCCCTGATTCAGATTCCTGTCTATAAAATGGAACCAAAGATACCTACCTTGGACAGTTGCCCAAACTCAGAAAGAGGAGCTGTGCTAAGCACAATGCCTCTATGTGGAATGAGCATTCACTAACTGCTCAGCAGAATTCTGTGGTTAGGAGGACAGATTCAGAAGTCAGGCTGCCTGCCTTTTCAAACCCCAATTTTGCCACATTCTGGTTATATGATCTTGAGATGTTTCTGGGCATCAATTTTCTCATCTGTAAAATGGGATAACTGTAATATGCACTAGGGTTGTTGTGAGAATTAAATTACTTCAGTGCTTGGCACACAGTAAGCACTTACTAAATGTTAGCTATTATCCTTTTATTATTATTTCCCACCTTTAAATCTCTCAGAGGATAGGAAATTTTCTGCAAGTCTCCCTGATCCCAGTTAGCCATCCTTCCTTCAGTCTCACTTAACCTTTATGCGGTAATCTAGGTCACACACACACACACATACACACACACACACACACACACACACACACACGACACAGGGGCACACACAGAGGTCAGTAGAGCGCCCTCGGACACAGAAAAAAATTTAATTCTGCTGCGGCAGGGGTCCTGGCTCCGTAGGGATGAGGACTTTGTTTTGGATTTTATTCATGTGGGGATTTATTTGAGGAAGAAGGAAGAAATAGGGAGAGTCTGGTCCTTCCAGTGGGACCTGCCCGGGAGAATGAGTAGTGAGGAGACGTAATCCCGGAGAGACAAAGAGACTGGACAAAATATGGGAGGGCAGGAGAAGAGACGACGGGACAGAGAAAAAAGAGACAAACAGAGAAGGGCAGAGACGTAAGTCAGAGAAGACAGAGAGCAAGATAGACACAAAAGAGGGGAACAGAGAAAAGGGGACCTCAAGCCAGAACCTACGGGATCAGAGAGGTGAATGGGCTGGAGGAGGGGCTTTGGAGACCGCCGCGGGACAGAATAGGATCTAGTCCAGCCAGATACAAGAAATGGGCCCCTCGTCCCTGCCCCTGGTCCTGGGCAGGGGGAGGAGGCTCGTGTCTCAGTGCTGCAGTGGGGGGGTGGGGGGGGCCCTGCCCCTCCCCGCGCTTCGCTGTGTAAGGCACCAGCTCCAGCGAGGTCCGCGAGCGCGCTGGGGGAGGGAAAAGAGGGGGCGAGTTCTCACGGGAGGAGAGCCCAGCGGCCGCTCCCTAACTCCCCAGGACATGGTGCATTGCCTTGAGCCTTAGCCGAAGGCGGCAGCGCCCCTCGCCCCCTCGAGAGAAGGGCCTACCTCCCCTCCAGTCAGAGGTCTTCGCGCTGTGCTGTTCCCCTCCAGTCCTGTCCAGGGTCTGGGCAGCTCAGCATTTGTCCAGTCCATGCACCAGGAGTCCCGATGCCCGTCGCCAGCCACTCACACGGTACTCTCCAGCATCCACTCGGTGCTGGTGAAGGCCAGGCGCGCCCGGACAGAGCCCAGCCCCAGCTCTCCGTCCTCCCCGGCCACGCCCCCTCCAGCCACGTCCAGGTGCGGTGTGGACCGGTGGCGCTTTGTCCGCCGGGCGCGGCGCGGGTAACTGTGGCTCTGGAAGAGCACCCCATAGTCCCCATCAAACGAATAACGCTGCTGTGCCTGTGGCCGAGGTCGCGCGGATGCCGCCCCAGGAACCAGAGCTAGAATGGAGGGAGCCGTAGCTGGCAGCTTCAAGGCCCCTGAACGGCTCCTCCGAGGACCCACAGCGGCTCGAGACTCCTCCCCAGAGGTTTCCTCGGAGGGCAGGAGACACAGCGAGGTGGCCGAGCCGCCCAGGGAACGTCCAAAGACTGCCTCCGGGTCTGCGGAAGCTGCCGTCTCCACCACCGTGGTCTTTGCTTCCACCTCCACGGCTGCTGCGGCCGCGGACGCCTCCTCGCGCAATGCCACGTAGCATTCCTGCGCTGGCGGCGGGGCCTGCGGGGCGCCTGCACCATTGGTTTGCGAGCACACGTGGCTGACCCGCGGGGGTGACCTAGAGGCGCCCTTGACGCGGCGGCCATCTCCGTCGCCATAGACCTTGTAGCGGATCATGAGCAGAACGATGAAGACGAGGACCGAGGCAACGATGACACCACCGATGGCAATGATCATGGTGCCACCCAAGAAGTGGGCCCTCAGTGGGCGGCAGGGCGCTGGATCCCCAGCCGTGGTAAACTGCACGCAGCCCACCACACGCGTGGCTGGCAGCGCTGTGGCACCATCATCGTAGACTGCCAGCACGCACAAATCGTAGGCGCGGCCTGCCGCCAGATCATTCACCAGGAAGGTCTGGCTGGTGGCAGGGATCATCCTGTGGGAAGGGGCGGGATCAACATGGGATTAGCACTATCGGAACCAAGCCATTTCACTTGTATGTCCCACCTACGGTGACCAGTGGGAACCAAACCATGTGTTCCTACCAGTATCTCACCCTTTACCAGGGCAGCAGCCATGCAAGCAAGGAATTTCTACAGGCCAGCCTTCCGTCTGCATGCCCTGCCCTCAGACCAACCCCCAGTCTGTCTTCCTGCCTAGTTAGAACACGATCTGCCCATCACATTCCCTATCTACATATCCTAGTTCTTGAATGAGAGGAATGCTATACTATAGCTTTTATGTCCTGCCCTAAAGGGAAACACCATCTAGCAGTGTCACCATATTAGGGTAGCAACAACTGCCATTCAAGGTCTCTTATGTACATATTTTCATCCTTTAAGGGGCCCCATTATTATAAACCCCATCCCCTACCAGGTGCCCCATCCTCACAAGTGGTCAACTCAGGTCCCCCTGCCTTTATGACTTTAAAGAGAAAGGAAGGGAGAGAAGAACAGGGAGAGATGGAGGAGCGGGAGAGAGAGAAAAGCAGTGCGTTTCACTTATTTCTGAATTCCTTACTTGATTAGAACCTGCAACCTTGACTATTCAACCAACTGAGCCTCTAGTTCCTCTTTTTAAAAAGAAAATATATATATCAACACTAATAAAAGAGCAACATGCTAATTGACCATACCTTTGCAACACCCACTAGCCAATCAAGTGTGAGTATGCAAATTAACCAAAGATGGAAGGTTAATTTGCATATACAGGCACCAAGCAGCTTGGGGCTGGGCAGCCGCTCCAGGTCTCTGCGCAGCATGGGAAGGCAGAAAGACAGCTCCAGGCCAGAGCAGAAAGGTGGCTCTGGCCAGAGTGAAGGTGGTGCCAGCAGCCAGGGGAAGAAAGGCCCACTCTTGCATGATTCTTTGTGCATTGGGCCTCTAGTGTGTGTGTGTGTGTGTGTGTGTGTGTACACACACATACATATATATATACACATATATACATATATATACACACTAATAAAAGAGGAACATGCAAATTGACCATCACTCTGCTAAGTCCACCAGCCAGAGCAAGTATGCAAATTAACCCAACAAAGATGGTGGTTAATTTGCATACGCAGATGCAGAGTGAAGGCTGAAGACAGCATAGAAAGTAAGAAGGAGGGAAAGTGGAAAGCAGGGCAGTGTTGGCAGCAGGAGGGAAAGCACAAGGCAGCAGCAATGGTGGCTGTAGCTATGGGAGGAAAAGTGCAGGGGGGCATTGCAGCGGGGGTGGGGGGAGGAGCATGGGCAGTGGCCGCAGGAAGCCCTGTTCTTCCTGCAATGGGCCTCTAGCATGTGTGTGTGTGTGTGTGTGTAATTACTGATTTCAGAGAGGAAGGGAGAGAGAGAGAGAGAAACATCAATGAGAGAGATCATTGATCGGCTGCCTCCTGCACACCCCCTACTGGGGATCAAGCCTACAACCTGGCATGTGCCCTTGACCAGAATCGAGCCTGGGACCTTTCAGTCCACAGACTGACCCTCTAGATCCACTGAACCAAACCAGCCAGGGCTTTCTAGTTCCTCCTATATCCTTGCCCTTTCAGGGAAACATGTGTATACTGGCCACTCACTCCCTTTATCTGCATGTCCCATCTTTGGGTAAATTCATCTCCTAGCTGCATATGTCTTCTGGGACAACTTCCAAGCCCCTCAACTACATATTCCTGCACCACACCCCAAAATAGCCCACTGGGGATGACTCCCCTACTGTGCCTAAGGCCGTGTCTACTCTTTGCATGTCCTGAAACACCTGTGTGTGTGCCCTACCCTATACTGCCACAAGTCACCAACTCACACCCCCTGGTAAGTCTCATCTATCATTATTGGGTCAAATGTAGCCAAGAAAACATGCCCCCTGCTTGCTCTAGGCCCCTGCCCTCAAATGAGGGATAGTGCAGAGAAGTGGTTAAACTGACAATTCTGGGAGCCAGGCTGCCTGGGTTTGAGTCTCTTTTCTGCCACTTGCTAGCTGTGATCTTATATATGTTTCTTCCTTTCTTTCTTTTTTTTCTTTTCCTAAATCCTCACTGGAAAATATTTTTTCCATTAACTTTTAGAGAGTTCGAAGAGAGTGGGAAAGACAGAGAGAAACATCAATGTGAGAGAAACACATAGATTGGTTGTCTCCTGCCCACGCTCTGACCAGGGTTGGGGCCTGAGTGGAGCCTGCACCTGAGGTACGTGCCCTTGACCAGAATTGAACCCGGGACCCTTCGGTCCACAGGCTGATGCTCTATCCATTGAGCTAAATCGGCTAGGGTCTTACATTAGTTTCTTTCTTCCTTTTTTTTATTTCAGAGAGGAAGAGAGAGAGGGAGAAATAGAAACATCAACGATGAGAGAGAACAATTGGTTGGCTGCCTCCTGCCGCCCCTTATTGGGGATTGAGCTTGCAATCCGGGCAAGTGCCCTTGACTAGAATTGAACCCGGGACCTTTAAGTCTGCAGGCCAATGCTTTATCCACTGAATCAAACTAGCTAGGGCTTTACACAAGTTTCTTAACCACTCTGAGCCTCAATTGTCCCAAATGGGGATATTAAGAATTAGTACATCATAGAGATGATGTAAGTATGAATTAGTTAACATACCCAAAGCCTGACACTTAAAAATTTCATCATTATTAGCTTCCATCCCACTCTAGGTTCGCTAGTACTCTTGCTGTGGCTCATACTCTGCTGCCAGTTGCACCCTGCCTCATCTATGAGACCATTCCCACTAGGCTTTGCTCCTTCTGTTGGGCACACCCTTTCCACACTGTCGGCCAAGTCCAGCTTTGGCTAACCTGGGACTGCCACAAGCCCATCACTCAACCTCACAAGCTCTCCTCTCCTACAAAGGTCTTAGTGGGTCACCAGAGACAAGTATCACATCTTCATCTGAATGGGACCATGAAACAGGAGCTCCATCTCCTCTAAGAGGTCAATGCCCCCCACTTACCTCTCGGATGCTTCACCTTCCCTCCAGCCAGGCCACCTTCTGGTCTGAAGGTTATGAGAATTGTACCACTTCCTGAAGGTTCCCCACCACCAAAAACCACCCTCCAACCAAAGGGCTTCAAGTAAGGGCTCTATCCCCTCTAAAAGACCCACCCACTTCTCCAACTCTCCTCTTGCCTGCAATTTGACAGACCACTCCTCCCCCTCCACCTCATACCTCCCAACCTTGAGCCCCAGGCTGTAAGTCTTCCTTTTCTTTCCATCTCCCCTCTCAGAGAGACTAGGATTCCTCTTGCTCCTGTCCCTAAAAAAAAAAAACAGTTGCTAGGGGCTCCCCCCTTTCAAGGACAGAGGCTGGCTCCTTAAGAAAGCTTGAGCCCACATGTCTCTAATTGGCTGAAAAACCCAAGCAAGCAGCAAAGCAGGCTTCTGATTGGATGTCACCTCCACCCATGGCAGAAGTGAGGAAATTAACCCCTACCACACTATAGTGCAGGCAACTGCAGTGGGAAATGGTGGGTTGGAACTGTGGCCCTCAAGGGAAGGGAAGAGCCCCCAGATCTGTTGCCTAGCTGGGGATAGAAGGGAATCAACATCTGAATACATGCTGGGTCTGGGTCCTGAAAACCTCCCTGCACCCTACTAAGTAGTGGCCACAGGTTAGAGAGAAAAGGAAAGAAAGAAGTGGAGAGTCACAAACCAAGAGTTATTTATAGAAATGTATTATCCAGCTCCACTAATCCCTGCTTGGCAAACAGTGGGTACACAATAAATGTGTGTTCAACATAAAAACGTCAGCATTAGGAGTTAGAAGGGTAAGAACTGGAATCCTGGTTCTGCCGCTTTCTGTGCAACCTTGAGCAAGTGACTTCCCTCCACGGGCCTCAGTTTTCCTATCTATAAAATGGGAAGGGGATCATTGCTGGCTTCACATCAGAGTTGGAAAGATCAAATGAAGGAGCATCCTTGATAGTACCTTATAAAGGTTTTTGTTTTGTTCATTTGTTTGGCCTTATGTTTGTAAAACTGGTCCAGTGTCTGATCTATCTTGGTGGCCCCAGGTCCCAGCATGGAATCTGACATGCAATAGGCATCTATTCAGTGTTTGATAACCAGATTCTAAAAGAAAAAAAAAACGAGGATGACAGAGACAAAGTTTTCAAAGGCGTTTACAATGGGGCCTGAGAAAGGTGACAATGGAGGCCAAGAAGCAGGCTTTTTGGGGTAGGTCTGAGCAAAAAATGAGGCTCCCAAAAATGGCTTTACAACCTCTAGTATTACCAAGTGAAATCAAACACAGAATTAAGCATACAGCAGATGCTCTACAGTATATATGAAGGAGACAGAGCCAAGAAGAAGGACAGCCATTCACAAAGCCCACAACCACTTATCAAGTGCCCACTGTGTGCCAGGTCTAGGGCTATGAGTCATACTTAAAAAGCTACTAAGGCCGAAACCAATTTGGCTCAGTGGCTAGAGCGTCGGACTGCGGGCTGAACAGGTCCCGGGTTCGATTCCGGTCAAGGGCATGTACCTTGGCTGCGGGCACATCCCCAGTAGGGGGCGTGCAAGAGGCAGCTGGTCGATGTTTCTCTCTCATCGATGTTTCTGACTTTCTATCCCTCTCCCTTCCTCTCTGTAAAAAAATCAATAAAATATATTTTTTTAATAAAATAAAATAAAAAGCTACTAAGATGAAGGACACTGCAAGGCCAAGGCAATAATTCAGAGAATACTAGCTGCCTCCTTCCTCTGGACCATGAGGTCCCTGAGGGTGGGGACTGGTCTTTTGGTCTCCGTGTCCCCAGCAGCCTCCGGACCTAGCACAGAGCAGGGCCTCAGTGCCTAACAAGGGCACTGAGGGGACAGAAGAGACAGACAGAGGCAGATGTAAAATTAAGAAAATAAGAGAGATGACGGGAAAAAGTAAATCTTTAATGCTGTCCATACCACAGCAATGGCTTCTAACCCAGTGAATAATGAACATAACTTATATTTATATTTTTTGGTTTTCTGTTCTATAATATTCCCAATGTGTTGATACAGAAGGACTGGCACATAATTTATAAATATAAATGTAACTGTTAAATGTGTGTGTAATGTGTGTGTGTGTGTGTGTGTGTGTGTGTGTTTCATTCTCCAAAATGTTTAACTGACAAGGTATACCAATCAACACCGTTAATGAGCAGGAATATGGACCATAAGCTCCATGGGAGTGGAGATATGCGGGTACATTCACTGTTATAACTCCAGTGCCCAACCTGACTCATGTGGGTACTCAACAAAGATTTTCAAAATGCATGAAAAACAGAAAGAGACAGTGAGGCAGAAGACAGAGCAACTATGTATGGCCATCTAGAACCCCAGCTAAGCAAGAAGGCCAAGGAAGGGAACAGAAAGGAGGGGGGAACCTTGAGGTATGAGGAAGCTCTGGGGCTGAAGCACCCACCTGTAGACGAGGGAGTCATCAGCGGAGCTGTTGTACTGGACTTGGTACATGCGGATGCCAGGCACCGGCCTCTGCGCTGGCCAGCGGATGAGCACAGAGTTGGAGGTGAGCTCCGCAGCCACCAGCCGGCGCTCAGCAGCAGATTCATTGGCACCAGGTCGGCTAGGTGTGGCAATGTCAGAGGAGCCAGGCTCAGTGAGAGGTGGCGGGGCAGCTGGCGGGGGCGCCATCAGAGGCAGAGGCACCACGCACACCTCCACGGGTGCCGTGGCTTCTCCGGCGGCATTGGAGGCAATGCAAGTGAAGGTACCACTGTCCCGCAAGGTGGTGATAGTTACATCCAGTGTCCCATCCCCCCGGACCCGGGTCCGGCTAGAGTTCCCCAGCAACCGCCCATCAGGTGCCACCCAATGCACCACTGGCTCGGGGTCACCCACAGCACGGCACCGCAAGCTGACTGCCTGGCCCTCCACCACGAGGGCCCGGCCCCCCGCCTGCCGTGTGATCAATGGGGGTTCGCACAGGAATTCCTCCTCAGGGATGGACCAGAAGTAACGGTCCGTGAGGTGCTCAGGGGTGGCACACGTTTCCAAGTCATCCTCCCTGGTCAGCCGCCGCAGCCAGAGCAGCTCGCAGTTGCAATGCAGGGGGTTGCCACCAAAGCTTACCGTGAGTGGCGTGGGCGGCTTGGGCCCGGGGCCTTGGGACCTCAGGAAGAGGCCATCAGGGGGCAGTTTATGGAGGCGGTTGGAGGTCATGTCCAGGCGAACCAGTTTGTGAAGTTGCACGAAGGTACCTTCAGCAATGTGGTCGATGAGATTGTGGTCCAGAGTGAGGGTGTTCAGGTTCACCATCTGGCCTACAGCCTCCCAAGGCAAGGCCTCAAGGTTGTTGTAAGACAGATCCAGGTCCTCCACAGTGGACAAGAAGGCATCGAAGGCTGCCGACTCCACCCTGCGGATCTGGTTGTTTCCGAGAATCAGGTGACGGAGGTTGCCCAAGCCCCGGAGCTGGTCGCCACGCACCTCGGCCAGGCGGTTGCTGTCAAGGTGCAGAGCCCGGAGGGCACGGAGGTCAGCAAAAGCGCCAGCGGCCACTTGGCCGATGGTATTACGGGAGAGGGTGAGGTGCACCAGGCTGGTCATGTTGGCGAAGTCTCGGCGGCGGATGGCTGCAATGAAGTTGTCTGTGAGCCTCAGTTCCACCACACGTCGGTCAATGGCTGGTGGCACAAAGAGCAAGCCGGTCTTCGCGCACAGCATGGTCAGCGTGGGTGCCACATTCTGGCAGATGCAGCGGCCAGGACAGGGCTGGCCGTGAGATGCCCCTGCCCAGAGTAGCAGCAGAAAGGACAGGGCTGCAGGTAGCGGCAAGAGCAGCGCAGAGGAGAAAGAGCCGGGAGCCATGGTGCAGTGGGCAGGTGGGAGGAGTGGACAACAAGACCTGAAGGAGAAGAAGACACGTTATCCAGGCATAGAGCTTGCTTGCCAGCCTGGCTGCCCTGGGATGTTCTGCTCGGAGTCTAACCCAGATCCTTCCCTTTCTGACAGGTTCTGTAGGACAGTGACAGCACTGATCCTCTCTTGGCATGCATTTGTTAATAGATAAATTACCACTGTCCCACCCCTGAATGCCCTGTTCCCAACTCTGTCCCTCCCCTAGGGGTTCCCAGACCTCTCATAATCTCCTAACCAGAGGGTTGACACCTGGCCCTGACTGGGCTTTCTAGTACCCACTGAACATTTTGAAAAATCACTGCTAACTAGGATTTAAGTTCATGGATTTCAAAGCCATATTCCCTGGGTTCAAATTCCAGCTCCAACACTTACTAGTTGTGTGACCTCGGGCAAGTGTCTGAACCTCTCTGAATTTCGGTTTCTTCATCTGTAAAAAGGAGATAAAAAAAACTAAACAAAACAAAACAAACAGGCCTTATCTCTGTGAGGGTTAAATGGATTAATGAGAATAGTGTAATACTTCTGAACAATGCCTGGCACATCAAATATATTCAATACATGTTAAGTATTATTATCATCAAGTGCCCATTATGTGCTAGTATAGAAGTATGCACTATTATTAAAGGAAAGTGCTTTGGCCCTAGCTGGTTTGGCTCAGTGGATAGAGTGCCAGCCTACAGGCTGACAGGTCCCAGGTTCAATTCCAGTCAAGGGCACATTCCCCAAGTCAAAGACTCAATCCCTAGTAGGGAGCATGCAGGAGGTAGCTGATCAATGATTCTCTCTCATTATTGATGTTTCTATCTCTCTCTCCCTCTCTCTTTTTTCCTGAAATCAATATATATCTTACCTAATAGAGAAACATGTAAATTGACCATACCTCTGCTATGCCCACAGCCAATCAGAGTATGCAAATTAACCCAACAAAGATGGCAGTTAATTTGCATATATAGCTGGGTCACGGGAACATCCTCGGCATCCAGGTCATTCCCAGCCGGTCATGGGGGGGGCGGGGGGGGGGCCGAGCCTGCTATTGGGGGGGGGGGGGGGTGCCCTTCCCAAGCCTAAAGCCTGGGTGGCCCTAGCTGGCTATCAGATGGGTGGGGGGGTGGAGGAGGATGAGCCTAGGATGGAGGGAAGGGGAAAAAAATCAATGAAAACATATCCTCTGGTGAGGGTAAAAAGAAAAAATAAAGAAATGTCATATCCTATGAAAGACACATCTTAAAAATGCCTAAAGAAAGTTGTCATTTTTTCATGATGAAGGGACTAGAGTCCATGTTGATGAAAATACCTTGGTGGCTGCGGTGGGTGGCAGTGGCTGCAACAATCGGGTGATGGGGCTGGCGCCTTCCCCTTATCAGCCTGATCACTGCTCGCAAAGGGAGGCCAGACTTTGGCTTAAGCCAACGGGCCTAAGCCACCAGTAGGACATCCCCTGAGGGCTCCCAGTATGTGAGAAGGGGCAGGCTGAGCTGAGGGACCTCTCCCCAGTGCATGAATTTTGTGCACTGGGCCCCTACTGTGTGTGTGTGTGTGTGTGTGTGTGTGTGTGTGTATGCTTTGAAACCAGACAGATTCAGGTTCAAGTCTTGGTTCTACCCACTTGCTAGCTCTGTGACCCCAAACCAATGATTTCCCCTAACTAGGCCATACTTGCCTGTTTTGTATAATGGGAATGATAATTGTACCATCTTCAATGGGTTGTTGCAAGGGTTCAGTAAACTCATTCATGGGGGTACCTGAGCATGGGCCTGGCACACAGTAAGTATTCATTAAATGTTATGGGTAATACGCCCCACCCTTTATCAGAGGGAGTCTGAAGGTAGAAGAAGCTGAGAAAACCACCTCAGTCTCCCTGCTCAGCCTTGGGAAGTCCTTCTCAGATCTTGGATTCATCCTGGGCTCTTCTGAGCTCTCAAGCAGGGGCAGACTTCTGTACTCACATCTGTAGACACACGAAGACCCTATACATGCCTACACAGACACTAACTCACACACTCAGGCCATTCCTCTGCTCCAGGCAAAACCTTCCAGCAGGGATTCCACTGTGGCAGCTGCAGCCCACAACATGTCAGCTACCATCACAACATGGGGTTTGCGGGGGTGAAGAGGAAAAGATGCAAAGTGGGCATCCCTGAAACTGTTTTCACCCCATCCTGCACCCTAGTCCCTGCTGCCCTGCTGGCCCACCTCCCAGGGATCTGCAGTCTGGGGCTGTGGTGTGGCCCTGATCCTTCATCCCCGTGGGGAGAGGGAATATAGATGTGGAGAGGAGGGACCAAGAGACTCAGAGAGAGAGGACAAGAGATAGCGAGAGACAAGGGGGAGGAATAGATAGATGGGAAGTGGGGGAGAGAGGAAAGTCTGAAAGAAAGGTGAAGAGTCAGGGATTGAAAGAAAGAAAAACTAAGTAGAGGAGACAAAAAATAGAGACTGAGACATAAAGGTGGAAAGAGGAAGTAAGAGAGGGAGAGAAAGGAAGGGAGAATCGGATTGTATAGAGAGACAAAGAGTGAGACAGAGACTGAAGAAGACAGTAACTGGGCTAAAGAGAAAAAAAGAGGCAGAGTCATGGGGTCCCACCATTTCCGAGGCCTCCAACTACTTTGTCTTGCACTCTCTCTGGGACAATGTATTGGACAGGAAAACCTGGCCTGGAAGGTGGGACTCCCGAGTTAGGAGGCCCCGCTCCATACCTGTCTTACTGTGGGTCTCTAGGGCTCAGAACCCAGCCCTATGACAGTGACAGCACTGAGGACAGAGCTTCGCCTCCCATCGCTGGGGTGAGACTCAAGTTGAACTACAATAGCAATGAAAATAGCTAACATTTATTGAGAGGCAGTATAGCATTGTGGGACAGAAATGAACCCAACTGACCAGGTCCACATCCCAATTCCCTGCTGTGTGACTCTAATCAAGTGACTTACCTTCTTTGTGCCTTAATGTGCTTCTCTATAAAACGGGGCTAACAAGAGCCTGCCTCATCAGGTTATTGTGGGGTATGTGGTTAATGCAGTGTGACGTGATTAGAATAGCTCCTGGCAGAGTAAACACTACACAAATGTCTACTGCTATTGCTGTTGCTCTTGTTATTCCCCTCTGGCCCTCTCAGCCACCAGCAGGCTGGACCCCCAGGAGATCTTCCCACATACACACACAAATGGTAGACCACATTCATGTCATTCTCCAAATGCAGGGGTCAGTTCATGTCATGAACTCTCTTATACCCTTTACTGCCATCATGAGGAAACCCCTCTTTCTTAACTACCTTACCCATCCAGAGAGGGGATGCCTCCAAGCCTGAGACCCCCTTCTGCTATCCATACTCTGGTTCTTTATATATATATATATATATATATATATATACACACACACACATATATATATGTGTATATATATATATATATATATATATATGTTTTATTGATTTTTTACAGAGAGGAAGGGAGAGGAATAAAGAGTTAGAAATATCAATGGGAGAGAAACATCAATCAGCTGCCTCCTGCACACCTCCTATCAGGGATGTGCCCACAACCAAGGTATATGGCCCTGACCAGAATTGAAGCTGGGACCCCTCAGTCCACAGACAAACGCTCTATCCACTGAGTCAAGCCAGTTAGGGCCATGCTCTGGTTCTAGGAGCCCTTATCCAAACATAATGCTCCTGACCTTGTCACCACCCCATTCCTAGCCTGGCCACTCAGGACACTGCCATACCCTGCACTGAAATCCTTATGAGGCAGGACTCCAGGCTTCCAGAGGGGCTCAGAACATGACCAACCACTCCACAGCTCCCCAGCAGGAGGGGCCCCACTCACCTCTCTTCAGGGAGTCAGGGCCTGGGTCAGTACCTACAAAGAAACACAAAATGACCCTCTTAGCATCCTCTGGTTCCTCACTGGAGATTTGCCTCAGAGACCATCTCAGCCAAGGAAGTCCCTGGTGTGATCATACTCTCAGCCCTCTTGCTGCAGGCCCTGCATAATTACAGATGGACCCAGAAAGTAATCCCTAGAAATCAAGGAGTCTTGGCCTCAGAATTGTTTACTCTCCAAAATTCAGGAGTCCAGGACATTAGCCTTTGTCCTGTGGGGTCTCAAGAAGCCAGTGACACCAGCTCCCTTCTCCCTAGATCCTACAGTCTGGAACCCCACCCTTTTCCTCCCTCAGACTCAAGAGCCCAGGTCTCAGTCCCTTCCATTCTCAAGACCCAAGAATTGAGCTCATCCTCCTTCTCCTTCAGATCCAGGATTCCAGCCTCCTTCTTCCAGAGTTCACCTCTCAATCCCCCAACTTCAAAGACCTAACTGGTACCAGGACCTGGAGAGGGATCAGAGACTCCCATGCTCACCATCAAATCATTGTATACCAACATGTGTAGACATACCAAAACTCAAGTCTCTACACTTGTATTTCCATAGATACACCCAGCATGATCTCTTTGCCCCCACCCTCCACTGGCTCTTGGCCTGAGATGTGGACACTGTGTCCATGAGCCCCAGGCTGGACCCCAGCATACCACAGATCACACCACATGAACCCAAATCTCACTGGGTCCAGAAGGAGGGTCAGCCTTGTATCAGGGACACAGGAATGTGTGTGCATACAATCCTGCACATATATGTTTGAACAAACTCACTCTTGAGAGATCAACACTGATGCATAAATGAACTCACAACATAGACAGACACATACCCTCAAGGTTGATACAACCGCATACAACCACACATGTACAACATTGACTCTTTCTTGCACATTCACATACACAAATGCACACACACAGATGTGCACACACACGTACCTACCCTTGCAGACAACCAGATATATGCACCTATAACAGACACACCCTTGCATATTCACCAGTACACGGGCACACACATATAACATATACTCACCTGCACAATCAAAGATACACAGGTAAACCCTCTTAAATGCCCAAACATGCTCAGACAACTTCACATATCCCCATGATGTACAGTTACAAAGCTGGTATGTTCTTACACCAACAGATGCAAAAATGTACACACTAGCTGAATTACACCTCACACACAAACACGGAACTGCGAGTATACATAGACACTTACAAGGCTGATACACAAACAAGCACAAGATACAAAAAAATCTAGCTTTTGCAGAGACACTCTGAAATGTTAACTCATAAAGAAATGCTCACACACAGCCCTGTAAGGGATTCACACACTTACAAATGCACATAAAATATTGAACCACAGCGACATAGTCAACAGATAGGCACAGATTCACACTCACACACACACATGAACACACATCTCTCCCAGTCCTGAGGCACTCCTGCTCACTTACTTTGCAGGCCAAAGAAATCCTAACATCCCTCCTTCCCACCATACCTGCCCCCACTACCACAGCAAAAACCAGGGCCAGAGGTCAGAGTTCAGCAGGTCGAATCTCAAAGGGTTGGGGAGCTGAGTTCTACAGCACTAGTCCAAGGCGTTCCTCCCACCAGCAGCCCAAAGGTCTCCCAGCCTGGCCATCTGGATGCAGGCAACTCTGGCCCCATCTGCAGAGATCTGTCGGGTGTGGGGATTGGGGTGGGGTGGGTGGGGAAGGGCCAGGTCTGCGTGCCTTCCCTCGGGCCCATCTGTCCACCCTTCGGCCTCTCATCCCTCCATCTGTCCACCTACCAACCGCCCATCCCCCCACCTACCCAGCCACCGGGAAGGGGAAGATATGGCCATCTCCCCCAAGGACCGCTGAGACCCCCACCCTCCCCCCAGCCCCACACCAGTTGACCTGAACCGAGGGAGCGGCAAACTCCCCTCCCCCAAACCACACAGAGGCCTGGACCCACAAGGCGCTGAGTCCTAGCCCCGGCCCGGAACCTGACGTGGACGCAGACACACACCCTCGGAGACATACAACCCGCAGACCACACACATGCACACACAATATGAACACCAGAGCGGGCACACCCGCCTCACAGACCCTCGGATGGGCATCCAACCCGGACACAAACGCCCCAGGCTGCTAGCTAAGCGCACACACTGGCTGAGGGGGCTCACACCTGGACACACAGCCCCTCCGATGGGCGCGCGGCAGCCCCAGAGACAGAGCCGGAGGGGCAGCCGCTCGGAGACGCACACGCACGGCCGGTCGCAGCACCCCGGCTCGGACCCAGCACACGCCCGGATGGCCACTCGAGCAGGCGCCGCACAAGCCGGCGCCGGGCACACACAGGGCCGCGCGAGCGCACGCCGGCCGCCGCAGCGCCGCGGACACACACTCGCACGCTCGCGCTCACACCCGCGTTCACACCGGCGCCCCCGCCCGCCACCTCCCGGGCCGCTTCGGGCCGCGCTCACCCAGCCCAGGGGGGGCCCGGGCCCAGCCCCGCCGCCGCCGCCTCGCTCCGCGCCATGGTGGGGGGAGGCCCGGGGGAGGGGGCGCGGTGCTGCGGGGCCGCCTCCCGCCCGCCTCCCGCCTTCCCTCCCTGGACGCCGACGAGCTCCGCCCTCCACGCCCGCCACCCGAGCCCCGCCGCCAACAGGGCCGCAAGGGGGGAGGGGGCGTCGACCGGAGAGGGCGGGCGGGGCAGCGGTACACCCGGACGCCCCACCCCCCGCCCAAGCCTGGGGCCGCCGCAGACCCCTCTCCACTGCCACGCCGCCGGCCCGCCCCCAACCTCTTCCCAGCCCCACCTCCAGCCCCGCCGGCTTCCCTAGAGACCCCCAGACCACGCCCCGACTGGCCTGGGATCCCGGATTTCCAAACGGAGACCTCAGATCAGGTCCCAATAGCCAGGGGGACCTCGGACCATGCCTTACCTCCTTTGAGGACTCAGCTTGTTCTATAGCCATCCGGGACTATAAACCACGTCCGACTCTCCTTGGTGACCTCAGACTCTCCTCATATTCCATCAAGGACCCCAACTCATACGTTCCAGATTCCCAGGGATCCAAACCACCCCATTAAGGACACTAAATCATGCCACAGCATTCAGGTGGATCCTCAGAGGCCCCAGGCCGTATGTCAAAATCCAAGGAAACCCCAGATCATGCCTTACTCTCTTTGGGGACCCAGCCCATGTTCTACAGCCACCCAGGACCACAAACCATATCCCATTATTTGGGGACCCCCAGCCATGTCCTCCACTCTCTAGGACCTCAAACCATCCTCTAACCTCCAGTAGGGATTCCAAACTATGTCTAAGTTCTGGAGAACTCAAATATGTCACTTGTCCCCATGGGAGACCCTAAGCTTTCCCCATTGCCCCCATTAGATCCAGACCATCCTCCCCCCCCACACACACACCATGCTCCTTGGCTTCCAGAACCCCTGATTTGTCCCCAATTCTTTCCCATCCTCCCCACCAGTCCTATCATCGTGAGGACCCTGCCTCCTCCCTGCTCCGATTCTCTCTTGGACCCAGAAGAGCCTTCCCTTCTCTGTGTAGTGTAGTCCAGGATTTCCTGCTCCTTCTGTGTTCAGACCCCCTAGTCCAACCCTACCCAATGACCATCAGCCTCTCCCCCAAACCCCACTGAGTATCTCAGGCCACTCTTCACCTCTTTCTGAGATATTCACTGTGCCCCCAAAGACCTCACCTCAAAGTCTGTCCTATTGCCGCCCCCTTCTCCTGCCCCCCATATCCCTGGAGGCCCAAGCATTTCTTTTTGGATCCCACTGTATCAAGGTCCTACCCCAAACCCTCTTCCCTAAATTCTTCCTTTTCAGGTCATCACAGGAATCCTGCCCTGCTCCTCAGATCAAGGGCACCTCTGCAGAGCCTATTTCTGGTGGACCTTGAGCCCACTCACAACCAATCCCCACACCCACCAAGCTCTAGATTCCCCTCCCACCCTGGCTCCTGGTGCTACCTGCCAGGGCATGGAGGTCCAGGGCTGGGAAAACAGAAGTGGGAGAGTTATCACAACAGCAAAGTGGACATATGTCCAGTACTACTCACGCCAGGAATGGTCCTAATGCTCCATTCACTTTCACAGCAGCCAGATGAGGAGGTTTCATCACTACCTCCATTTTACAGAAGAGGAAAATCAAGCCTTAGAAAGATTTAGTCATTTCCCTAAAATCTCACATACACAGTAAGTGGCAGAACAGGGTGGAGGTGAAGGGAAAAAAGGGTGAGAGCAAACCTGGGATGGAAAGGAGAGGGTAAGAAGAAAGATAATAAGGGAGACAGATACACAGAGATGAGAAACAAAGGCAGGGTAACCTCACTCACAAAGCATATCTGGCCCTGTGAGCTCTTATCCTCATATCCAACCATCCTTGTCTTCAGCCTCAGTGATGGATCCTTTGGTCTTTGGAGATATTCCCCTTCCATGGCTGATTCTTTCTTTTCATACAAGTCTTAATTCAAATTTAATTTCTTCAGAGAGGCTCTCCTTCCCATCCCACCCCCACCCCCACCAATGTTCCTGATATCTGAAAATTACTTTGAAATACATATAAAATAGATTGATGGATAGATGAATGGATATGTGACAAAGCAAGTGCAGTAAGATGTAAATGGTGGAATCCAGGTGGTGGGTCTATGGGTATTCATTGTGAAATTATTTTGACTTTGCTGCATGTTTGAAATGTTTCAAAATAATGGTAGGAGGAGGACAAAAGCAGGAGGACTCTTTTAGAGACTAGAGGCAACAAAAAATAGCCCCAACAGTTCCCACCACTTCTATCACATCACTTCATTAGGCTTCCCTCAGAGCACTTATTACTCTTGGTAATGATCTTGTTTGCTTGTGTGTTTACCTATTTACTGTTTATTTATTTGTTTACTAGTGGCCCAGTGCATGAAATTCATGCACGGGGGTGAGGGGTGTTCCTTAGCCCGATCTCCATCCTCTTCAATCTGTGAACCCTCGAAAGATGTCCTACTGCCAGTTTACAAGGATCAGGCCTAAATCAGCAGTCGGACATCCCTCTCACAATCCGGGACTGCTGGCTCCTAACTGCTCACCTGCCTGCCTGGCCGATAGTCCCCAACTGTTCCCCCCACTGGCCTGATTGCCCCTAACTTCCCCTCCCCCCAACAGCCTGGTCACCCCTCATTGCTCCCCCCACTGGCCTGGTTGCTCCTTACTGCCCCCCTGCTAGCCTGGTCATCCCCAACTGCCCCCCTGCCAGCCTAATCACTCCCAACTGCCCCCCTGTGGGCCTCATTGCCCCATGCAGCCTGCTGCTCAATCGTTTAGTTGCCCCTTGCTGACCCCCCTACCGGCCTAGTCGCCCCATGTAGCCTGTTCAGTTGTCCATTCATTGCAATGGTAACTTAGGCTTATATATATATACTAAAGGCCCGTTGCAGGAAGATTCCTACAAAAATAGGGCTTCCTTGGGCCTATTCCTGCAAGAATAGGCTTCCTGCAGCCAGAGTGAAGCAGAGAAGGGAGCAAAGCCCACCAAGGCGGGCTTCACTCCAGTCTCCGCTGCCTCAGCAATCTCCCTTCTCCACCTCTTAACTCCCTTCTGTAGTGCTTGGCTTCCTTCTATGGTGTCTTCAGTCTTCACTCTGCACCTGCGTATGCATATCCCTCCATATTTGTTGAGTTAATTTGCATACTCACTCTGATTGGCTGGTGGGCATAGTGGAGGAATGGTCAATTTGCATGTTTCTCTTTTATTAGTATAGATAGCTTGCTTACAGTCTAGTCATTGAAATGTAAGACTTCTGCAGGAAGTGGCATGGGCACCAATTTTTTCCAGTGTTTAAATGACCATTGATCCCAATGGGTCCTCAGTAAACAGGTGTTCTTGAATGCCTCTTGGGAGAGGATCTGGGAACTAGGCCCACTACAGGCTCACTGTAGAGACCATACTCAGAAATAAACATGTTCTCATAGCCTACGGTCACTAGAAGGGAAGGGGTATAAGCCGGTGGCTAGGGTGTGCCCCTTAATGTCAGGGGGTATGAGTTGGCCTGAAAAAGAGGGCAACAGGTAGAAGTAGATAGTATGATGATTTTCCTAATTTCTGCCTTAATCTAATACTTTCACAATTTATCACCTCTGCCCCCACTCCCCACACCATCTCTAGGGCTCCACTCCAAAGCAAAACCCCAGCCTTATCTAAGGAAAGCACCTCAATTCTTGGTCCCACACCTGAAGTCTAAGCCTCATACCTTAGACACCACACTAAAGTATATAGTATGTATTAAGACTTCTTTTTTTAAAAAATTTGATTTCAGAGAGAGAAAGAGAGAGAGGAAGAGAAACATCAATGATACAAATCATTGATCAGCTGCTTCCTGAACACCCCCTTCTGGGGATGGAGTCCACAACCCAGGCATGTGCCCTGACTGGGATTTGAACTCTGACCTCCTGGTAACTAGCTGGGCCAGACTTCTTTAGCTGTGTCCCTGCAACAAGTCTAAGCCCCGCTCTACAGCCAAAGCTCTACTTCTCCATCTTGGGCTCCACCCCATAAGCAGCTATTTGTTAGCCTGGATACTGGTCCCTCAGACCTCATCTAGGTCCTCCAATCTCAGCTCTACCTACTCTCCACCTCTCCAACCTAAGCCCTGCTTATATTCTACGTTAACTAGAAGTGCCTGGCAAAGCCTAGGGCCAGGATTCAAAAATTAGGGAGCCTGCCTGACCAGTGTAGCTCAATGGTTGAGCATGGACCCATGAAACAGTAGGTCACAGGTTGGATTCCCAGTCAGGGCACATGCCTGGGTTGCAGACTCGATCTCCAGTACAGAGATGGGGAGGGGTGCAGGAGGCAGCCAATGTATGATTTTCATCCTTGATGTTTCTTTCTCTCTCTCTCTCTCTCTCTCTCTCTCTCTCCCCTTTTCAGGGTGTTTCTTCAATTAAAAAATGTTTTATTGATTTTCAGGAAGAGAAAGAGAGAGAGAGAGAGAGAGAGAGAGAGAGAGAGAGAGAGAGAAACTAGGCAGCCTAGAGGGGAGGTTAGTGGAAAGAAGGCAGTCCCTGATTTGTACTGCCCTTGAAGGAGGGGCCCCAAACCCAAAGCCATCACCTCTGCGCTGATTCTTTATTAGACAGTGTATTTTTTTCTGGCTTCTCTGATTGGTCCTTCCATAATCCTTCTGGCCAAACCTACTCTGCATTGGGCTGCTCCTCAGACTCACTCTCTGATTGGTGTCTGTTTTCCAACTCCCTGCTTCTGATTGGGTAATTCCTCTTTGTACATGCCTCTTTTTGACTAGATTGTTTGCAATCATAAGCTTGGACACAGACATGAGTTTAACTATTGGGGAGGAGAAGGGGCAGTGGGAGGGAAAGGAGGAGGAGAAAGAGGGGGAGATGGCCCACCTAAAAAAGGGAGTGGCCAATTGGCCACAGAATAGCCTTGGGTTAAAGTTCTAATTACAGAATCCTAGCTGTGGAACTTCAGGCAACCATTTTTAGTTTCGGTGCTGTTTCTTAATCTGTAAATTGGGAATAATGTACCTTCTTCATGGGACAATGTAAGAATTAAATGAGTTAATAATACCTATAAAGTGCTTACAGAAGTACCTAGCACATAGGAAGCCAGAGGGTTAGCTATTATTATTAATTTGATAAGTGCACAACCTGGAACTACTACTTTTGCCTCTCTGACCTCTGCAGGCCGGGGAATTGCTTGACCTCTTAATTGAATGAGTTCTATCCCCAGCCCTCCTCCTCTTCCATCTCTAGCTATCAGGGATTCAAACTGTGATCAGAGGGTGAGGTCGAGATGCACCTGGCAGAGAGATGAGGTAGGGCACCAGGACACGTGTCAGAGGAAAAGAGCTCATCACACCCAACCTTCCTCTCACCACCTGCCCCAGCAGAAAACTGAGGGCAGGGGGTTTCTTCATGTAGAGTGATTCTATCCTGAATCCCGCGAACAAGGCCATGTCCTGCTTGGGAATAAGATGGCAAGGGATGAGCAAAGTGAGGTAGTGAAGGGATGGTGTATTCTGGCTGGGAATAATGGGGAAAGGTTGGAGCTGGGGAGGGCCAGCCCAGGCCCTAGGTAACAATGCCATTGTTACCATGGCAACAGCTACCTCTCTATAGGGAACTTGGAAATGAGCGGAGGAGGGAGCCAGGCCCCTGAATCTGGGGACATAGAGAACTGAGACCTGAAGGAGAAGCAATAAGACAGAAAGAGTGATTTATAACTATGAAGATCTGCCTGTCTTGGAATTTTTAGAGCCTAGGACACTGTTGGTTCTCAATAATGTCCCTCAGAGACAGAAACATAGAGCCTGAGGGAGTCAAATGCCCAGGGATGCCAGAAGAAAGAAGACTCTCCAGACAGGGGCGAACAAGATGTCCCTTTCCTGGCCTCCTCAACATCATACCCATTGGTGGTCCACTAAGGATCCTGAATCTTCTTTGCCTTTCCCAGTTCTGGAACCTCTAGGTCTACCCAACTACACAAACAACCCATCCCAACAGCTCCCAAGCCCCTGAACAATCGTTTGATCTTTCAGCAACTTTCTGAATTTAAATTCTGCCTGCCTGAGGCCTCACTGAGAAAAGTAGCATTCAGTGTGTGAGAATAAACAAGCCATCTTTTCTGTCAAAGGACAGTTTAGACACCCACCATTTTGGACTGTGTGACTTGGACTATGTTGGCTGCATAGTGTATAAACTCACATGGGGACCGCCATCTTGAAATTGCAAAGGCCAACCCCTCCCTTAGAATCAGCCAATCGCAAAGACTGTGCGCCTGAGCTCCAATCAAGAGCAAAGGACAGGTCACGTGTGTCAGGGATTATAAAGCTGAGCAGACCGTCTGGTGCCAGTTCCAGACCACGTGTGTACAACCTTCTGCTTGGAAGTAAATATGTTTGCCTTGCTGCCTGGCTCCCGAGTGTTTTGTATTCTATCGGAACCCTGGTGTGGGGCTCGCTTTATTTCTAACAAGTGTAAACTAATGCCTGCTAATCCCTAAAACTGAGAAGGAAAGGGAGGAGGGGAAACGGACACTCTGCTTTACTCTCAGGGCCCCAGGTATCTTTAATCCCCTCCGGAGTGGCTCCTTTATGGATTCAACTATTCCCCATTTCCTTCAGGAGACGGGCCTCCCCCATACTTCCTAGGAAACCCCACAGGCTTCCTTCAAAAGAAGCAGATATCCTCCTTTCCTCCCGGAATTCAGCGGACATCCTCTTAGTCTACCTGCCCTCTGCTGGCCTGCGGCTGGTACTGCAGGGACTGTCAGCTGACGCCCACAGTGAGAAACAAACAGCCAGAACCAAGGATCTCTGAGTTCTTGAATTTTAATTTCTTCGGGGTCTGGGATGTTCAGGTCCTAGGAGTCTGAGTCTCCAGTTCCTTTGGGGACTCAGACATCAGCAATTCAGATCCCCAACCCAGAGGTCAACGAAAGAAAGACAGCTTCTCTTGGAGCCAGGCTTCCGTGAGGTCATCAGTGGTGCGGATTTCAAACACCTGAGCAGGGAGAGTTCTCAGTATTATGATCCATTCAGGAACTGAGAGAGGGAGGACTCCAGCCCCTTCCTCCCTCAGACCCAGGAGACCAAACTCCCTGACCCCTCCTCCCTAACACTCCGGAGCCTCGGCCCCAGGCCCAGACCTTTGTGAGCTCTGCAGTCTGCACCAGTCTGTTTTTACTCCCTGCATACATCATCTGTTGTTCGGGCTTGCAGCCTGCGTGGAAAAGGGGAGAAAGAAACATAACTGGGGGACCCTAGGGTACTCTCTAAGGGGCCAGTAGTGTCCTGCAGGCCCTGGAGTTTTCTAAGCATCCTAGGAGCTGTTCTAAGGAGTCCCAGTTTTCAGTTTTGTCTAGGGATTTGAAGTTATTCTGAGGGTCCTTGAAGTGGGACCCTCAGAATAACTCCAAGACAGGAGTTCCTAGGATAAAAAAAAAAAAAAAGTAGAATCACTGAACACATCTCGGAACTGAGGAGGATGGATTAGGCTCATGAGAAATCTCCACGCATTCCCCTTACCAAGTCACACACACACACACACACACACACACACACACACCTGCACCCTCAAACATTCTTACACACCCCACACAGAATCCAAGACCCTATTCCCAGGATGGGTATAGCTGAATCTCACCTACAGGGCTGGAGAAGATGAAACACAAGGGATAGGACACTCGGCCATCTTCGTGCACATACTTGTAGCTGTAAACCACGAACCTACACCAGTGAAAAGGAAGTCAAATTAAGACCTCAGCCTGGAGCCCAGAACCAATGCCAATTGCCTAAGTCTACAACCTTGAAATCTTGCATGAGTCTGAGAACCTAACAACTGAGACTGAAGGTATTGGCCTCAAACACAATAAATGATTAAAAATAATAATAATAAATGCTAAATAGAAGTACCATATGATCCAGCAATTCCACTTCTGAGTATTTATGCAAAGAAAATGAAACACAAATTCGAAAAGATATATGCACTACGTGTCCATCATAGCATTATTTAGAATAGCCAAAATACGGAAACAAACTAAATGTCCATTGATGAATGAATGGATAAAGGAGATGTAGTTTTTATATACAATGGAATACTATTCGGCCATTAAAAAGAAAGGAAACCCTGCCATTTGTGACAACATGGATAAAACATTGAGACATTATGGTAAATAAAATAAGTCAAAGAAAGACAAATACTGTTATGATCTCACAATTGGAATTTAAAAAAAAGAAACAAACAAAAAGCCAAGTTCAGAGATACACAAAACAGATTGGTGGCTGCCAGAGGGAGGGGATTGGTGGTGGGCAAAATTGGTATCCTATTTAATAAAAGAGTAATATGCAAATTTAACCATACCTTCGCTACACCCACAAGCCATGCCCACAGCCATCCCACCAGCCAATCAGGAGCAGGTTATGCAAATAAACCCCAACCAAGATGGCTGCCACCACTGAGAGCAGGAGGAAGGCTTGGGTTTCCCTGGCAACAGAGGAAGCCAAGCTTTCTATCTGCAGTTGGGGGCCTAGGCCTCCACTAAATGCTACAAAGTTTCAATTATAAAAGATACAGAAATGGCGGCAGCCACTGAGCTGGAGAGAACAGAGGCTTGGGTTTCCCTGGCAATGAAGGAAGCCAAGCTTTCAGCCTGGCATTGCCAGCCTAGGCCTCCACTCTAGGCTACAAAGTTTCAAACAGAAATGGCTGCCGCCACAGAGTGAGCAGAAGGCTTGGCTCTGTTCCAGGCTACAAAGTTTCAATTGTAGACAAAGATTAATCCCAGATCCCAGGACCTCCACTTGGGTCACTGGGGGGTGTGGCCGGCCTGCAAACCTCCACAGGCCCCTCGCCCAGGCCACCCCTCACCCCAAGGGAACCCCCACCCTGATCTGGGACACTCTTCAGGGCAAACCAGCTGGCCCCCACCCATGCACCAGACCTCTATCCTATCTAATAAAAGAGAAATACACAGATTGACAATCACTCTACCACACAAGAGGGCTGCCCCCAGGTGGTCAAAGATCCTACCCCTATGTGGACACAAGATTACCACCACAAGATGGCCAGCAGGGGAAGGCTGTTGGGAGGTTCCAGGCCCTGCAAGGGAGGGCAGTTGTGGATGATCAGGCCAGCAGGGGAGGGCAGTTGGGAGGAACCAGGCCTGCAGGGGAGGGCAGTTAGGGGTGACCAGGCCCGCAGAGGAGGCAAGTTGGGGGCAAACAGGATGGCAGGGGAGCAGTTAGACATCAATTAGGCTGGCAGGGTAGTAGTTGGCAGGTGATCAGGCTGGCAGGCAGAAGCGGTTAGGGGCAATCAAGGAGGCAGGCAGGTGAGCAGTTTGGAGCCAGCAGTCCTGGATTGTGGGAAGGATGTCCAATTGCTCGTTTAGGCCCGATCCCAGGATTGGGCCTGAACGGGCAGTCAGACATCCCTCGAAGGGTCCCAGATTGGAGAGGGTGCAGGCTGGGCTAAGGGACATCCCCCGCCCCCCATGAATGAATTTCATGCACTGGGCCTCTAGTTTATGTATATACTAGTAAAAGGCTAATATGCAAAGTGTTCCCTAGGAGTTAGACTGGGAGTTCAATTGCTCACTGTAAGGTGCGCTGACCACCAGGGGGCAGCACAGAACAAAGAAAGGCCCAGGTTGGCAGCCCGCAGCTGGGAAGGGAGGCCCTGGCTAGCAGCTGAAAGGCCTGGATGGGCTCTGATCACCAGCCAGGCCTAGAGACCCTACCTGTGCACAGTTTCGTGCACCAAGCCTCCAGTAATTAATAATACTGTATTGCATATTTGAAAGTTGCTAAGAGAATAAATCTTAAAAGTCCTCATCACAAGAAAAAAATGTTTTTGTAACTGTGTAGTGATGGATGTTAACTATATTTATTGTTCTGATCATTTTACTATAATACAAATATCAAATCACATTGTACACCTAAAACAGTAATGATATGTACAGTAATGTCATGTCAAATAGACCTTAATCAAAACATGTTGAAAATAAAAAGTGCCCTAACCGGTTTGGCTCAGTGGATAAAGCGTCTGTCTGTAGACTGAAGGGTCCCAGGTTCGATTTCGGTCAAGGGCACATACCTTGGTTGCGGGCACATCCCCAGTGGGAGATGTGCAGGAGGCAGCTGATCAATATTTCTCTCTCTTTGATGTTTCGAACTCTCTATCCCTCTCTCTTCCTCTCTGTAAAAAATCAATAAAATACATTTTTTTTAAAGAAAAAGAAAAACATAATGGCTTAAAAAAATAGTCAGTGCTGCCCTGGCCAGTGTTGCTAAGTAGTGTGACCACTGGCCCACACGCCAAAGGTTCATGAGTTCAATTCCTGCTCAGAGGCACATAATTGGGTTTCAGGTTCAATCTGGGCCCCAGTTTAGGCACCTGCAGAAGGCAACTAAATCAATGTGTCTCTCTCACTCTCTCTCTCAGTCTCTTTCTCTCATCCTCCCTTCCTCCCTTCCATTCTCTCTAAAAGTCAATGGAGAAATATCCTTAGGTGAAAATTAACAAAACAAAAAGTCAGTGCTTATTTAACTCACACCAACCTTATGATGAAGGTGCTAGTTTATCCCCATGTTATAAACGGGATAATTGAGGCCCAGAGAGGTGAAGTCACTTGCCCAAAGTTCTTTTGATACATTTGAACCTAGACTATGAGTGCTCAACTACTATGTGATACTGTCCAGCTGGGGCTGAGACCAGGCCTGCGAACACAATTTGTCAAGCTTGGTGCTAATTGAAAATTTGGAGCCCTTTGTTCAAAGACAGGAGAAAAACTTCTTCCTTTCTTCTGTAAGCTTTGCTGTCTTGGACATGGGAACACTTGAAAGGGGAGTGCAGATGCTCACAGGCACACTCTGAAACTTTCTCTTTTTTTCTTTTTTTTTAAAATATATTTTATTGATTTTTTTATAGAGAGGAAGGGAGAGGGATAGAGAGTTAGAAACATCGATGGGAGAGAAACATTGATCAAGTGCCTCCTGTATATACTGGAGATGTGCCCGCAACCAAGGTACATGCCCTTGATGGAATCAAACCCGGGACCCTTCAGTCCGTAAGCTTATACTCTATCCACCGAGCCAAACTGGTTAGGGCTGGAACTTTCCTTCAGGAGCAGGAGGAGTCTGACCCTAACCCTCCTGGAATCTGCGCTCAGGCCCCCTGCCAGGGCGTCACTGCGTGGTGGATAGAGGACCCGTCCAGGGCATCACTGCATGGTGGACAGAGGACTCGTCCAGGGCGTCACTGCGTGGTGGATAGAGGACCCGTCCAGGGCTGCAGGTGGCGCTGCCCCAAGCCCTAGCACATGCTCTTTTGTCTAAGAAGACTTCACAAAAAATACAAATTCAAACATAAAACTATAAAGAATTTCTAAACAGCAGGCAGCCTCAGAGCATTACCTCCCACTTTCGAGGCTGCCTTCCAGATATGGGGCCCTATGGGACTACACTTGTCAGGCACCCAGGAGCTGGTTCTGGCTAGGATGGAGGCTCAAATCCTCAGGCACCCAAAATTCACCTCTGGAGAGATGGAAAATCGAAACAGACCGGTTACCATAGAAGTGTCAAACTGTTCTTCCATACACAAAAAGCACCAGACTTATATGGCTTCACACAAGATTTCCCCCATTGTTGCCGAGACCGGTTTGGCTCAGTGGCTAGAGCGTCGGACTGCGGGGTCCCGGGTTCGATTCCGGCAAGGGCATGTGCCTTAGCTGCGGGCACATCCCCGGTGGGGGGCGTGCAAGAGGCAGCTGATCGATGTCTCTCTCTCATCGATGTTTCTGACTTTCTATCCCTCTCCCTTCCTCTCTGTAAAAAATCAATAAAATATATTTAAAAAAAAAAAAAGATTTCCCCCATTGTTAAATGTCAAATAATTTATTTGTTAGCACAAATATTCTGTAGCATTAAAAAAAGAAGGAAATGCTGGGGGGTGGGGGAGGCTGGGGGGAGGATAAGGGGGAGGGGGAAAGGAAAACATGTACTACTATTATACTGCAAAAAATCAATAAAAAATAATTTAAAAAAAAAAAAAGAAGGAAATTTTCTTTCTTTTTATTTAATGAAGCAAAAACAATGTTAAGGCTGAAAGCTAACGAAGTTCGTATTTTTTAAAAAGCAAGTTCTAATTTTACATATGATTATCAGTGTAAAATTCTGCAACAAAATATTAGTAAACTGTACACAAAGTCTTAGGATAAGAACTCTTGGCCTCAAGCACAGAGATCCCAAGCTGGTGAATAGACTGGAACCCAAGTAGTTCCCCTCAGTCTCCACCCCCATCATCGCCCTTCTCCCCATGGCCTGACCCTCCTGTTCCTTCCCCCATATACCTTGGCTGTCTTTCTGGCAACTCCATTTTTAGTTCCTCTGGAGAAATGTTCTGGGGGAAGAGGGGTAAAACAGGAGAGAAGAAAATATTGCCATTAAACAAGCACTTACTATGTGCCAAGACACTGGTCTAAGTCACACACACGGACTAATTCATCGAGCTCTTCCATAATTCTGTGGGGCAGTTCCTATTATCCCTGCTTGACAGGTGGGCAAGCTGAGGCCCAGGGGTGTTCAGACACTTGCCCTAGATTGCACAGCAACTCTGAGCAAAGGAGTTCAAACATGAATCTGGGTTTAAATCATAACCACTTTACTATACCTCCTTTCAGAAGACCAAAGGGAGCCCAACTCCTAGCCAATCCCCCGCCCTGCCAAACAGCCCAGCCTCAGTCTTCATAGCCACCCCCCTAAATCCTTACCACAACACTATAAAGTAAGCCTTATTATCATTCCCATATTATAGATAAAGATGGTGAGGCCAAGAGAGGGTAAGGTATATATTATAAAGGATTTCTGCTAGGTTTTTATTAATTTATCCGGAAATTCTTTAAGATGATAAAGTGTTATCATTTTATTGAGCATATACTATGTGCCAGGCCTTTAAACCCATTACAAAGATTAAATCATGAATCCACAAACAACCCTATGAGGTCGGTACTGTTACCTCCATTTCATAGATGAGGAAGCAGAAACCCATACAGTCTCTTGCCTAAGATCACATCTGAGCTGGGACTTGACCTCCAGATCTTTCTAGCCTGCAATGCCAGACACTTGGGTCTCCCACCCCAGCCCTGCTCTGCTTGGAGGCCCCATCCACACAGCCCTCACCTGAAACTCTTCCTCCAGCACCACCATCTGCCGGTCTTTGTCCACCTTCACTAGGAAGGGATGGCACAAAGGGGTTAGATAGGACACCCTTTCCAACTCAGTGACTCCAGCCCAGCCCTCATACATCCCCACCACCCTCCCATCCTTCCAGGGAAAATGACACTCACTTATTATGGCTGCATTATCTGTCTCTTTTCGAAAGCGGAATTTCCTCAGCTTTTCCTTTAGCTCTGGGTCCACCTCGCACACCACCAGGGAATCCGACTGCAGCAGAGCCCAGAAAGAGGAGAGCAGGCCTTGCCTCAGTCCCTATCCCCTGCCCAAGCCTCAGTGTCTCTATTTCACAATGAAGGGGAAAGCTCTGGTAGTCTATATGAGGCCTTCATGAACACGAGGAAAGGCACTCTTTCCCCAGGCAGATGCTGCCCATTCACAGGGCACATTCTTGGGTTGCAGAGCAGAAGCCAAATTCCAGCCCTCCAGCAGGTATCACTGGGCAGCACTCAAGGAGACCTGAGATCTGTGTACCTGGTGCTAAACCAGGAACCACAATTTCTCTTGCCCCAGTCTGATCCTTTGCCACAGTGGGGTCCCCTTCCCAGTCCCTTTTCTCCAACACACAGGCTGACCTTCACCCAGGCATCCTCCCAGACCCAGACCCACCCGGTAGGACCCCTGGCCCCCTGACCATGATTTTTCTGTCCACGGGCCTCTTCTTTTCTCAGTTCCGCTGTCTTCTAGAGGTGGGGCGAGGGCTGGGGAAAGAAGAGGGGCAGGGTGTGGGGTAGGCGAAAGGTTTCATACACCACATCCTGTTTATGCCCATTCTGGGACAACTGCTGCAGAGAGCTCCTCCCCCTCCTTCCTTCCCCTAATCTGCCAGGACCTCCGAGCCTTTGAAATCGCCAGGACTGGGGTTCAAATGCTGCCTTGCCATGTGACCATTGATAAGTAACTTCACCCTGTGACTCAGGGGTATCGTGAGGATAAAATAGCTTCACATGTCTCCCAGCATGGTGGACATGTTCCACACACAGAAAATAATGAGCTCTTTACCTCCTTCCCTCCTCCAGGAAGCCTTCCTGGATTTCCCCCCACTTAGAGTTTTTAACTCCAGAACTGAAAAGGGGAGCTGCTGGTCAAATTGTCGCATACTATGTTGATGGGGAAATAAATGGAAAGGAAACAGGAGACACCACAGCAGCAGAATAATGAATTTCTTCCTGAAGTTACTCAGCTTCACGGGCTTTATAATGGACCCTACAACAATGGTGTTCAATCTTGTCAGACTAGTACTCCCTTTTTTATTAAGTGTTTTGTATTGCTTCCTATCTCATCCTGAAATGAAATTCCTAGATAATGTACCCTTGTACACATAAGTTTTTTTTAAATCAATATAATGTTCTGTCATTTAAAGGAGAAATGAAAAAGTAATTTATAGGAAAACCCTATGTATTTCAGTAAGAAAATACAACCAAACAAAAGAGAATTTTTGCAGCTCCCAACCCCAAAATGGCTTCTTCTCTCCATAGTAGTGGACAAGACTTTCTATTCCCCACTACTTCACACTGGAGCCCACCCCTTCCTCCACTCAAGGGCATCACTTCAGCTATCCCCGGTCTCCCTGCATCATCCATATTCCCCTCTCTGCGGGATCTTTTCCTCACATAGGTGTGTTACTTCTTCCATCTTAAAAATTACAAACCCTATCTTCTGCCCAGTCCCTGCCCATTCATTTCCTTCCCTTTTTAGCAATACTTCTTGAACGCATTGTTTGCACTTGCTATTTGCAACTTCTCCTCCCAATTTTCCCTTCTAGTCTCCCAGCAGACTCTCACTCCTGTCCTCCACTGACAGGGCCACCAATGACCTGTATGGTGCTAGAACTCATGGTCAATTCTCATTCTGCATCTGACATCATCCATCGCTCCCTGCACTCTGGGTTTTCACTTGACTTGCAGGATACCACTCTTACCAGGTTTTCCCTGACTCACCTATCTGCTCCTCCTGACAGTAGAGAGCTCCCTTCTCTTTCCCATCTATCTTCCTCTCTTCCTATTCTCATCAGTCTCTTGCCTTTCAAAGAGGTTACTTTCATAATTTCTCCAACTGGGCATCCCCCTAACTTCTAGGTTCTTCATCCAGTGGCCAACCTGACATCTCTACCGGGATATCTTAGAGCCATCCTTATCCCTTCTCTTTCCTTTAGAACCTGTCAGCTTAGACCTTCCAAATGTAACCAGAACCTGCCCACTTCTCCCCCTTACAGTAGCCTTTATAACTAAATTAGCTGCCACTACCCCTCTCCCATTACCTCTTGGACCCTGTCTTCCACTACTATCCTCTGTGCTCTGTAATCCTCTGTGCTCTGTAGTTACCCTAGCCTTTGTAATTCTGTGAATAATCCTGCCCCTGGGCCTTTGCCCTTGCCATTAACTTTTGGGGGGAAACCTCTCTCTCTCAAGGTTCACCCTTTAATTCCTTCAGATTTCTATTCAAATCCCATCTGATGAAAGAGGTCTGTCCTCATCTAAAATAGTACTGACCCCATTTCTCCATCCTGTCAGCTTGCCTTTTCTCCATACTACTTATCACCAAGTTAGTGTTTATATATTGTTTGTGCCCCACCTCCAATCAGAATGTAGGCTTCCCGAAGACAGATATGTTTGTCTGCCTTGTTCATTGTTGAAATTCCAGTACCTTAAGCAATGAATGGCATATATTAGCTACAGAAGAAAGATTATTGAATTAATAAATAAAGCAGCATGTATGGTGCACAATCACTCCATCTGGTGTGAAAACTCTTGCTTCAATGAAGGGGTAGTGGCTGGGGTTTGTGCCATCAACCACCCTGGCTTGAAATGCTACATCTGGTTTTCCTCCTCTCTGCTGATCCTTCTCAATCTCAGTTGATTTCTTTGCTCAAACCTTCCGTGTCCCACTTTTCTCGGGGTTCTGTTGGGCTCTTGTCTGCATTCATCCTTCGTATCCTCCCCAGGCTAGGTCACTAATTCCCAAAGCTTCAATTGCCCTCTTTGATGATCCTCAAATCTTGGTTTCCAGCTCCAACCTCTCTCTTAAGCTTCAGACACAGGAGTTGTGCAGGGTCCTGGACCCTGCTGCTGGGTGGCCCACTAGGGGCTCCGAATCTTCAGAACCTGCATCTTTTCTGATCTCCTTCTCAGGGAGACCCCCCCGCCCCCAACCTCCAGCCAGAAGACTTTATCTTAGATTTCTGTCTCTATCGCCTGCTGCAGCCACCCAGTCCCACGGCCAGCCAGTTCACTCAGCATCCTTACGCGGACCTCCTCCCCTTCCCAGGCTCACCCTCGTGCAAACGCCCCTCTCCCATCCCTGCTGCTTCCCTGTACTCAGTCCCCAGTTCTATTCCCTCCAATATAATAGCCAGAGACAGCTTTCCAAACCCCAGCTCACCATGACTCTTCCCAGCTCGGGCACTAGGAGCCAAATCCCCTCAAGTGGCCAAACGTCTGGGGGCCGCTCACGTCCCACCACTCTCTGGCTGACTCTACACTCCACCCCGACTGCATTTCCCGAGTTCCTCTAACAAGCCGCGTCTCAGTCACCTGAGAGCCTTCTGTGTCGTTCACCCCGAGCCAGGGAATTGGTAGAAAGAACGAGCAGATACAATAGCCGGAGCAACGGCTCCCATTTATTGATGGCTTCTTTTGTGCCCAGCACTATGCATGCATTGCCTCTTTCCGTTCGATTCTGCTTGAGAGAGGAAGCAACTCGCTCAGAGAGGGGTGTGCTGAGAAAGCGGAGACTCTAAAAGCCCAGCGCCAACCTGGACGCTCGGGGCACCGCAAGGCCGAGACGTCCGGAGGGCGCGCCGCCCGGCGGGAGCCGGCTTCAACGCCAGAATCAGGAATTGTGACCTAGCGCGAGGCCGCCGAGGTAGCCGGCACGGGACTGCCCCCTGCGGGCCGGGAGGCCGGTGCCGGGCTCCGCCGGGCCCGTCGCCCGTGGCAACGCCGCGCGCGCCCCGCCCCTTCCCCTCCCGTCGGCCGCCTGACCGTCAGCCCCCCGACCGACCAATCCCACCGAGCAAGAGGCGGGCCTCCCGGGCCTCGTCCAGCCTCCGTAGCTCCCCTCGCCGCCCGGACCCGGCCTTCCTCCGCGCTCACCGCCCGTTGGCGGGTGCGCGGCTCGTCACCGCGGCCTCTGCTAATGCCGGAGCGCGGCGGTTCCGCCGGGGCGGGACCAGGGGCGGTGACGCACGGCGCGGTGACGCAGTGCGACGGCGGCGGTGGCGGCGGTGGTGGTCGGTGTGGGAGGAGGGAGGGGAGCTCGCGGGCTGGAGAGCGGGCGACGGCGGTGGCGGTGGCCTGAGGAGGCCCGAGCGGCGGCGGCGGCCGAGGCGGTGAGTCGCGGGCAGGGCGGGCGGCCCGGGGCTGCGGCGGGTCGGGGCGCGCGGGTCTCACCTCTGGGCGTCCCAGGCCGCGCGGGCGGCCCCGCCCCCTCAGGGACCCCAAGCCGCGGGTAGCGGCGGGCGCGGAGCGCGGGCCTGAAGGGTCCCGACCCCTGCGCGGAGCCCCCACCCCGCCTCCGAATAGCTCCCACAGGCCGCTCGGAGCTTCCGTCCCAGACTCCCTCACATCCTCGGATCGACTCCCACGTCCACCTCGGACGCCTCCTTGGAGGGTGGTCCCGGCGACCTCGGAGACCCCTGACACTCCCCTGGCACCCCCTCCGACGTCCCAGGTCTCCCCGGATCCCACCCCTTCCATGCCCACAGGCTTCCCCAGAGACTGTCCCAGGTCTTGGAAATCGGCTGCAGAGAACCCCGCTCTGGCCCCGACCCCCATCCTCCTCCCAGAAACATTCCCAGAGGCCGCCGCCGGATACCCAGCAATGTGGATCAGATGTCTTCTCCCTGCGAGACCCTAAAAATTTCCTTTCAGAGTCTCCCCCACACCACCTCCAGACGCGGGCATTCCCGAAATCTCCCCCAAAGTCCACCTTCACACAGCCTCCCCAGACTTCCCTCACACACACCCAGGAACTTACCCTCCCTCCTACCCCATACCAGAAACCACCTGCGAGATGTTCCACCCAGAACCCCAAGTCTCAGAACTCCTGCCTCCCAAATCCTTCAGGATACCCCAGGTGTGCCCTGAAAATCTTCTTCAGAGGGTCTCTCAAATCTACGGAGAACTCTCCTTCCACGTTCCACAAACCTCTTTCAAAACTCCTTTTGTGTATCCCAAACCTTTCCCAGTAATCCACACCAAATGTTCCAAAAATTGCTTCTGAATGCCAAAAGTTCCTTTATAAGTTTCTTTCCCTCCTCCTCCCCCACACCCCCCTCACAAGCACTGTAAATCCTAAGGCCTCCTCATGACCCCTCTGAGGTGCGGTTTTCAAGATCTCCCGTCTCCTCTGAGACCCAGCCACCTCCTGAACGGCCCCCCCCCCCCCCCCCCCCCCCGCCCAGATGTGCCCTGAGCCCTCCCAGGGCCCTCAGCACCCCGAGCCCTCGGATCTCCCGCTCCCTGCCGTTTCCGAGGCCTCTCAGAGCGCCAAGCCTCGTGCCCACTGCTAACTCTCCCTCCAGAACTCTTCCCAGAGTGCCCTCCACCTGAGATCCACTTTCCCTCAGGAGACCCTCCTCACACACCCTTTTGAGGCCTTGGCCGGGTTGTGAAAGGACACACCTGCCATCTCAGACCACGCCTCCTGGGCCTCTCTGAGAATGCTCCCCAGCCCCAGCCCCTGGCCAGACTTCTCAGAATCTCCTCAGGTTCTCTGCCCACGGCCCCCAGAAACCTTGTTCAGGACCCTCCTGGGCTCCCTTCCCTTTAGAACCCTCTTGTCTCCTCCATTCTCCAGAAAACCCTCCGGAGAGGCTCCAGGTTCCCTTTCAATAAGAGGTTTGTCAGGAGGCATTTTCCACCCCTTGAAATCCCAGTCCTTAAGGCCTTTCTCACAGACCATTTTTCTTAGGTTCCATCCTCAGAGAGCCCCTCCTTCCTTCAGAGTGGAGGGATCCTTAACACCCTCCTTAGAGACCACTTGAGGACTGCCCCTGTTTTCCTTCCAGAAGTTCCCACCATGCTCTTCCCCTTTGAGGCCTCCTCACTAAAGAATCTCTTCCCTATAGTAATGGGTCTCAAAGTGTGGTCCCTTGACCAGCAGTATCTGCATCACCTGAGAATTATTGGGTCTTACTCCAGTCCTACCGAATCAGAAAACCTGGAGTCAGGCCCCGCAGCCTGATTTTAGGAGCCTCTGGTGCATGCTCAGGTTTGAGAACCACTGCCTCTAGGAGAATTTCCCTCTCCCCACAGAAAGTCCCCCAAAAGAGCCCACTATGTCCTGGTGCCCACCCCATTTTCCTGGGAATACCCTTTGTGAAGTACCCACCCTCCAGAAAGACCCTTTCAAAAGACTTCTAGCTTCTCCACAAAGTTGCCCCACCTTCTGAGCAATTACTTCAGATTCTGCTTTTAAATGGTTTCCTTTCAGGTCTTCCTAGGACTTTCTCCTTCTGGCTTCCCCTCCACACCAGTCTTTGGTGCTTCTGCTTCAAATTGCTATCTCCTCAAACACATGTCCATCTCTTCTCATCTACTCATCTGTCCATCACATAGGCACCCTCCCCTTAAGGCACCTGCAAATCTTCATTCTCTGTGTCTTACTGCCCAGAACCGTTTATTGTACTTCCTAGGGCACCACTCATCTTCCTTATAGTTTTTTGCCCACCCTCACTGGGCTCAGAGTTTGGGAGATACTGGGGATGTGTCTTGTTAGTCTCTGAATCCCACAAGGTGAGATCTGCCCTCTGTAAGTTGTTGGGGAAACATTAGAGCACAGCCAGCTCTTGTGTTTGGCTAGAAATCTCTAAATTTCTCAGACCTCACACCTCATTCAGATTCAGCACACCTTCCTGCACCTTCCTCCTCTTACCCCTCCTCTCTTCTCTCTACCTAGCCCAAGGAGAGGCTGTCTGCCCCAATTGCTCCATCTGTGGGACTTTTCTCTGTCTTTTCCTCCTAATTCTAAGCTACCCCAAGTCCTATTCTTGGTGAACTGCCTCACACCATTCTACTTGGCTTCTCAGCCCTCCTTAGAGCCCTCAGCTTCCTCTAATGCAGTGGTTCTCAACAATTCTAATGCCGCGACCCTTTAATACAGTTCTTCATGTTGTGGTGACCCCCAACCATAAAATTATTTTCGTTGCTACTTCATAACTGTAGTTTTGCTACTGTTTTGAATCATAATGTAAATACCTGTGTTTTCCTGTTGTCTTAGGCGACACACAGGTTGAGAACCACTGCTGTAGAGCCTAAGACAGTCGGAAAACACAGATATTTACATTAGAAATTGAGGCATCAGAAAGGTTGAGAACCACTGCTCTAAGGGATTTTGTTTCTCTCTAGGTCAAGAAGAGGTAACAGAGATCATGGGAACACTGGGGCCTGCCTTCAGGGAGCTTCCAAAACAGTAGAGAGGTTGGGCAGGTATACAGGGCAGAACATGAGGTATAAATTATGTGTTGTAGAAATTCAGCAGTGAGAGATTGCTTTTCAGCCATTTGGCTAAGATTAAGTGAAATTCAGCACTTTATCTGGAAATACTTCATAGAAAAGGTGGTATTTGGGCCGGGTGATATCCCATAGGAATTGCAACAATGACAGCTAAGTCTTCCGAAAGGAAACAGCTTATGCAATGGGTCATATATAAGAAAGTGTCCTCATCTCTCATCCCTGGCATCTCTTCCCCTAAAGGACAGAGGTGAAAGAAAAGAGATTTCTTCCATCTGCATTGTATTTGCCAGCTGCACTTTAGTGACACATCCAAACTAATAAAACAGTAATATGCAAATTGACTGTACCTCTGCCACACCAACAAGCCACACTCACCAGCCAATCAGGAGCGAATATGCAAATAAATCCAACCAAGATGGCCGTGGCCACAGAGAGCAGGAGAGAGGCTTGGGTTTCCCTGGCAATAGAGGAAGCCAAGCTTTCTGCCTGCCCTTGCCGGCTCAGGCCTCCACTCAATCCTGCAAAGTTTCAATGAAAGAAGATAAATAAAAATGATGGCAGCCAGGAAGCTGGACCAGACCTCCCCTTTATGCTACAAAGTTTCAATGACAGAAGATACATAAATCCCAACAGAAATGGCTGTGGCCACTGAGCGAAGCAGAAGACTTGGCTCCGCTCCAGGCTACAAAGTTTCAATTGTAGAAGATAAATAAATCCCAGATACCAGAGCTTTAGCTTGGGTCACCAGAGGGCATGGCTGGCCTGCAAACCACCACAGGCCCCTCGCCCAAGCTGTCCCATGCCCCAAGCAAACCCCCACCCTGATCCAGGGCAGCCTTCAGGGCAAACCAGCAGACCCCCACCTGTGCACCAGACCTCTGTCCTATCTAATTAAAGAGTAATATTCAGATTGACCATCCCTCAATATACAAGGTGGCTGCCCCCATGTGATCAAAAGATCCTGCCCCCACGTGGCTACAAGATGGCGAGCAGGGGAGGGCAGTTGGGGGCAATCAAGCCTGCAAGGGAGGGCAGTTAGGGGTGACCAGGCCTGCAGGGGAACAATTAGGCATTAATCAGGCTGGCAGGGGAATGGTTAAGGGGTGATCAGGCTGGCAGGCAGAAGCAGTTAGAAGCAATTAGGAAGGCAGGCAGTAGAGCTGTTGGGAGCCAGCAGTCCTGGATTGTGAGAGGGATGTCCAAATGGCAGTCGGACATCCCTCAAAGGGTCCTAAATTGGAGAGGGTGCAGGCTGGGCTGAGGGACAACCCCCCCCCCCTCCGTGCACGAATTTTGTGCACCGGGCCTCTAGTTAGTAATAATACTAATGACTACTATTCATTGAGTTGTTATTATCTACTAGTCGCTGTTTAAGTGATTTACATGTATTGTCTCATAGTTTACTTATGAGGTAGGTAAACTACAATTATCCTCATTTTATAAAGGATGAAATTGAGTGCAGGTGGAACAAATAGACATCTGGCCTCTGTCTGTCCAAAAATGATAGTGTCTGGAGTCAAGGAGTTGAATTTTGTGTTCTGATAGGGTTGGGAGCAATAGGGCATTGTAGTGTAGTGGTTAAATATGCAGACTTTGGAGCCAAAAAGGATTTGTATTCCATATCTTCACTTAACCAGTTTTGTGACATAGGACAAGATACTTAGCTTTTCTGGTCCTCAGTTTTAAGTTAAAAAGTGAAGGTAATAATGATATCCTACTTCATAGAATTATTATAAGGATTAAGTAACTTAATACATATAAAGTACTTAGAACAATGCCCTGCACATAAGTTCTCATTGTTGGCAAAAAAGGAAAAACAAAACAAACAAAAATATCAGCCAAGACTCTAAAGACTTAAGTGGCAAAACCTTAGTTCGAACTAGTTTAATCAAAAAGGATAATTGATTAATGTTGCCAAAAAGTCCAGAGTTAGGATGCTTTAGAGCTAGTTACATTCAGGAGTTGAAATAATCCAATAATCTCAATTTCTTCACTAATTTAGCTTCATCCTCAACAGATTTCTGCTTTGTTGTGAAAAAGGCTCTCAGCAAACCCGGGCTTAAATCCTACATTCTTAGCAGCCTCAGTGGAAAGAGAACTCTTCCTTGAGAGCCTTTAGTTTGAAAAGGTCCTTCCCTGAATAACTGAGATGATGACAGAAGATCTTTAGAGACGTGTGTTGGGCTCTTGACCCTGGAACTGCTCACTTGTGGAGCCAGATAAGACTGTAATTCCATCTCATTAACCTTTCTGAACATTGATGATAGTCCCCTTCCTCACTGTTCCCCTATCCCTAATATATGCTTCCTTAGATCCAGAGAGAGTTTATGGCTAGTCTGACCCAACCAGACTTTCCTTTGGGATCTCACTGAGAAATACAGAAATGAGGTGAAATGACTGTCATGGTTTGGTGGTAGCCCCCAGGCAGAGGAATCCAAGAGTACTGGTGTTCAGTTCCCTACATCAACTTTGGGTTTCCAGGGACCAAAACTTTGGAAGACAGTTAAGTAGGGAGTTGATTTTGTTTGGGTGCAAATTTGATGAATAGAGTCTAGTTGAGTACAAGTCACAGAACAGCAGAACATGCAAGTCTCAAATATCTCTAGCAAACAATTTATGGAGATACTTTTCTAGGTACTAGAGATGCAGCAGTGAATGAAAAAGTCAAGATCTTGGATCTCATAGATCTTATATTCTGATGGGGAAGAGAATATATAAATAAGTAAATGAAGATAATGGTATGTGTTATGAAGAAATTAAAACAGTAATGTGAATGAGAGGGTAAGGATGGCCACTGTACAAAGTGGTCAGAATTGGCCTCTTTGAGGATGTGACAGTTGAGCCTAATAGCCTAAAAGATGAGAAGGCACTAGTTGTGGATGATCTGGTTAGTGGGGCATCCTAATCCAAGCAGTTACATGTGGAGAAAGAGCTGCTGCAAGGTGGGAAATTTTTCACAGTTTTCGTAGGACTTGGTAATGGCATTAGAAAAAGAAGAATCCAGCATGATGACCACAACTTTATGAGAGTATTTATGCCTGACAACTCTAAGAGAATAGCTACTGTTATTAACTACATTTTACATATGAGGAATCAGGTATAGCAAGATGAATTCATTTGCCCAAATTAAGGAGGGCAGTAAATGGTAGGGTTATATTTCTAACCCAGACCGTTTGGTCCCAGAGCCAAAAAGTCAGGAGGGCATGTTTAACTGACAGTAAGAGAAAAGAATTATTGCTCTGTCCGGGTCGCTCAGTTGATTAAAGTTTTGTCCCAATATGCCAAGGTTGTGGGTTCAATCTCCAGTCAGGGTATATACAGGACTCAACCAGTGATTGTGTAATAAGTGGGAGAACAAATCAATGTTTCTCTCCAAAGTGTCTCTGTAAAAAAAAAAAAAAAAAAAAATTATCAAGACTCAATGACTAGATCTTATGGAAGAGAAGGAAAGTGAAAGAGAGTTTTAAAGAGTAGAGGCGGCATATTTAGGAGTGGGAGGAGTAAGAGAGATGGCAGTACATTGAGGGAAGGTAAGGGTTGGGATTGGACACCAGCTTCTCTACTTCAGGATTTTCCAGAGCTCTCTAGGCCGTGTTATTTCCAGGAGGCTGTGCCTGGCCTCTCACCTCTCCTTTCCTTCCCCAGGACCATTCATACAAAAGCCTCATTCTTGGCTGAGGCAATAGTGTACATATTTTATGTACATATTTTAGGAGTTTCTGAAAATACTGATTGGTCGGTGGTGGTGGTGGTAATCCACACATGAAGATTCTTTTCCATTGCTTTTCAGAAAGAGAGAATCATTGATGTGAGGGGAGACACATTGATTGTTACCTCCTACAATGCTCCCCATTTGGGGGCAGGGAGCAAACCCACAGCCCAGGTACGTGACTTTGACCAAGAATCGAACTCGAGACCCTTCTGTATGCAGTCTGATGCTCTAACTAATGAGCATACCCTCCAGAGCTAGTTGGTTTTTATGAGAGAGATGCTGGGCGTCCTCAGCTTCTGACATTCTCCTGTTCTCAGTTCAGCATAATGAGTTAACTTTAGGTAACTAGCATATTACCTTAATCGTGAAGTGTGAATTACTCAAAGGCCTAGGTAGGTGCTATAAAAGGGCTAGGAATGTGTAGGGAGGCTAATGGGAGCTTCTTCTTTATCTAGAGATATTGGAATTAAATGGTGTAACCTTCAGCCCAACTTTCTAGGCATTTGAAAAGAAATTACAAGAGACTAGCATTATTCTCAGGAACAGCCAAGAGTTACAAAGGCCAAATTGCCTGGCCTTGAAAATCTCAGCTTAGTTATGTGTGCAGTCTTGGATAAGTGACTTAACCTAGGGGTCCGTTTTTCCATCTGTAAAATGTGGATATTATATGCATATATAAGACAGATATAGAATATATATATAGTTTTAGATCAAATGAACTCTTCCATGGAAAGCTGCTATCACGGTCTGACACTAATATATGAAGACATGCTCAGCATCGTGCTAGGTATTTTTATATACATTGTTTCATTCTTACCACAAGCTTTACTGAGGAGGAAACTGAGTTACTTATCAAATGTTACACAGCAAGTATGTATCAGCATGAGAGCCCAGATTTCAGCACTCCATAGTGTTTCTCTGAATGTGGAGAGTTGACTTTGAGAGGTGCCTGTCTGTGGGCTGCTTCTCACTCTTTGGGGCCAAGGAAGGAGCTTAGAGGACACTTTTTCCTGGAACCTGTAGCCAATTTCCTACCCTCCAGAGGTGGTAGATGCTTCCCAAGAAGGTTACTTGGTCCCATGGAGACCAAATGTGGCAGCAATATTGTTGGGCTTTTTGAGAGACTGCTATAGACATTCCACTCTCATGTCTTTCCTCAAAGGAGGGAGTCGTTTTTGGTCACATGAAGACAAGAGAGATCAGAGCAGTAGTGAATTGTTTTGTGGGAGCATCAAGGCTTTTTCAACTTTAAGTGTTAGGAACCCAATTCAAACTGGCCTCAGTGAAAAAGACATTTTTTGGTCCATGTAATTAAAAAAATGTAGAGTTGGGGGGCTTTAGACTTGCTATGTGCAGGTCTTCAGATGTGAACAAGTCTTTCTTTTCCTCCCCTAATTTCTTGACTCGGCCTTCATCTTTGTTGGTTTCATTCTATGGCAGGTTCTCACTGTGAGGTAGCAGAAGTGGCAACCAATAGCATCAGGAGAGGTGTAATCTGGGCAACCCTAACAGAGAACTTGTTTTCCCCAGGAGCTCAACAGAAATTCAAGGAAAAGTTTTCCTTGTCCAGGCTTTATTCCATGTCTACTCCTGGGTCCAAGAAAGACAGTTAATTCTCCAACGGGCTCTTATGGGACTGATAAGATGAAAATGAAAATGCATATTTGGCAGGCAGATCCTCCAAAATCCATTACAATAAGATGCCTTGGAATAGTCAATGCTGATGGCTTTCCCCTGGCCCATTTCACCAAGCCAGGTCTTCCTTATTACCTCCTCACATGGCAGCCAGTTCCATTCTTGGGCACATAACGTTATTTTAAAGTTTTTCCTTATGTTATCCTGCTGCCAGGCACCCAGGATATTGAGGTAATTGGCCCTTTGATAGAAGGAGGCCACCCATTCTTAATTCAGTTATCATCCAGAACAAACATCTTTCTGTACAGAGCATAGAATCCCTCCTTTAAGGCTGATTTTTTAAAAACAGTATATTCTTAAAACTGACAGCCTAAAGCCCCAGGGTTTATTGAGAACTGTCCAACCCATCCTTGGATGCTAGATCCTCTCCATCAGTCATGTTTCCTGAGCAGTGGGTGGCTTAAAAGTATGAATCACAGAGGCCTGAAGAAGGGATAGTTATCAGACATCTGGTCTTTTCTCTGTATGTGTCCATCTAGTCAAAGGACCATAAGCCACAGGCTTTTTTCTATATAGTTGCTATATTAATGTGGATTAATTTCCAACATTTAAAAGTAGGGGAATTTTATTTAAAATTTCAGATTTCTGTTTTCTCTTAAAAAAAAAAAGATAAGACCTAACGATACTAGACCCACATTCGCTATTGGCACCAGTTAATTAGAGCTGAACTGTGACTTCTCCCTTTAGACAGGATATGTGCTTTCCAGCTCACCATAGTCTTCACCAGCCTGCTGTTTAAAATCTGGCCATGTAAAGCATCATGTTTAAGATCCCACTCTGTTCTAGCATTTGACTTGGGAAAAGAGGCTGGATTGATGTACAGTTAACAGTTTATTTGAGACACAGTGCTGTTACTTAGGAAAAGTAACAACTCAATAAAAGAGTTTATGGAAAAGAATGTGCACAACTTTGGTCTGTTTGTGGGTTTGGTCATCCTTTGCAGTAAATGCTATTGGCATATCAAACGGCCCATAACAAATGTTCCCACTGAAATAGTAACATGTCTCCTATCTTACAAGTTGCCCAGCAAGGGAATCCCTCCCACTCCCAAGGGATGTTTATTCAGCCTCCGCTTGACCACTTCCAGCAACCAGGGAGCTTATTACCTCCTCGCATGGCAGCCAGCTCCATTCTTGGACAGATAACGTTACTTTAAAGTTTTTCCTCAGTTAAGGCTGTCTCCACTCACCCATCCTGCATCCAGGGCAAACGTAGATAAACAATAGCACTCTTTCTCACTGAGCCAGAAAGTAACATGTACCTTTAAAACCTTAAAAATTAAATTAAATTAAACTCCTCGCCGAAACCGGTTTGGCTCAGTGGATAGAGTGTCGGCCTGAGGACTGAAGGGTCCCGGGTTCGATTCCAGTCAAGGGCATGGACCTTGGTTCCAGGCACATCCCCAGTGGGGTGTGTGCAGGAGGCAGCTGATTGATGTTTCTCTCTCATTGATGAACTCTCTATCCCTCTTCCTTCCTCTCTGTAAAAAATCAATAAAATATATTTAAAAAAATAAATAAAAATTAAACTCCTCTAAAGTTTACAGAAGTAATATGTTGTAACTAGTGAAATACTAAAAAGTATATATTGAGTGTTAATAATACCTCCTCCTTTCCAAAGTAACCAGTGTGAACAGCCTTAAGGTCTATCCATGTATACACTTCTCTATATACAAATATACATATGTGTATATATATTCAGATATGACATAGTGGTTTTTGTATTTGGCTTTTTTTTTCTTTTTACAAAAAAATGACATCATATTGTACATATTTCTATGCAGCTTATGGACATCACTCTAGATCAGTAAAGATCAAATACTATATAAAGATATATATTTTTTGTATTCTATTAGAGTCAAGCTTTTTTTAAAAATATATTCTTATTGATTTCAGAGAGGAAAGAGAAATACCCCCAACTGGGGATTGAGCCCACAACCCAGGCATGTGCCCTGTCCGGGAATTGAACCATGACCACTGGTTCATAGGTCAATGTTCAACCACTGAGCCACTGTGGCAGGGCAAGCATTTTTTTTTTTTTTTTTTAGGGCAAGCATATTTTTTTAAATATATTTTATTGATTTTTTACAGAGAGGAAGGGAGAGGGACAGAAAGCCAGAAACATCGATGAGAGAGAAACATCTATCAGCTGTCTCCTGCACACCCCCTACTGGGGATGTGCCCGCAACCAAGGTACATGCCCTTGTCTGGAATTGACCTGGAACCCTTCAGTCCACAAGCTGATGGTCTATCAACTGAGCCAAACCAGTTTTGGCGCAAGCATATTTTTAATAGCTACATAATATCCCATTCCTTGAAGTGTGCAAATTATCATGCTTCCATTGCTTCATTGCTTCAGGATCCTTCTCACCACAGTGCTCCAGGCAGCTACTACCAGTCAATTTGAGTTAGCCTGAGAAATAAAACCCATTTTGTCATGTGTGATCCAAATGAATCTGTTCTGGGGCAAGACTAGAACTTAATTATCTTGTCTTTCAACATTTCCCATATCCCCATATCCTGTATTGCCTCTCACTTAGAAATGTCTACCCAGGTTCTCTGGAGTAAGCAAATCTTAATTCCTTTTCTGTGTGCTACCCCTTTAGATATTTGAAGTCAATTAGGAAATTGCTCCTGAGTCTTCTCTTCACCAGGAGAAATTTCCTTGATGCCTTCAAATTTTTATCTCATGATTTTCAAATCCCTTTATCATCCTGTGGGCCATTCTTTCTGTCTTCCCCCCCTAGGGCTATAGAAATCCCAAGTGTGACTTCCATGCACACTTTTTTTATTCATTCATTTGTAAACCCCTTTTACGTGTCAGTCATTATTCTGGGCTCTGAGTGATGACAGTATAGCTTATATTTTGGTGGGAAGAGAAAAATAACAAATATAAGATGATATTTGAGGGTGCTGAATTATATAGAAATGAAATACTTTTAACCTAATACAGTGTCTGAGAGTGAGATTGATCAGGGATGATCTTTCTAAGGAAGTGACATTGAGCTGAGAACTAAGTGATAAGTGGGGAAGACGATGCCAGTAAACAAGAAACAGCTTGATACAAGATGAAGTTGGAGAGGCCACAGGAATCTTTCAGGGTCCTGTAGGACAAAATAAAAAGTTCAGGTTTAATACAAGTTTAAGTGCAATGGGAAGTCATTGAGGATTTTAAGCCAGGGAGGCAAAATTTCATTTCCCTTTTAAAAAGGGAGGTTCCATTTTCTTCCACACTTGCTTCCAAAGGATTGATAGCCAGGCCAGATTACTCTGTTCAGTTGTCCCACATAGGATTGGTGAGGTTAGTCACAGCCATTGTCAGGTGTACCTCGAAGCCTTCCTCAGTAGGAGCATGGAAGTTCAAGGAAATGGCAGTCACTCCCTAAGACCTGAGCACAGCAGCTTCAATAGATCTTTGTATGGAGTTCTCAGTCCTCTTGATAGCGCGAGAGGGATGAAGCCGAATGTGTTTTGAGGATAGAGCCAAAGGCACTGGTTGCAAGAAAGACGGGAAACGTGAGTAGGGGCCTGGAGCTGGAGACGGTTAGAAAAAGGTTTCAGAGTAGTGTCCACAAACAGTCAACTGAAGAATAGGCCTGTTGTCTTGTCTGTCCAGTTGACACAGCTCCTTTGTAGTTCCTGCCTAAGAGGAATTTGGACGCTTACTTACTTGGGAGTTTTTTTGGTTTTTTTTGAAGTGTCCCCCTTGTCCTCAAATTGACATCCCCTTGGCTTGTAGGTGACATCCTCAGATCTCTGGGAGCCAAAGGGACTTCCCCCACCCAGATGACTTTGGTCAGGGTTAGTCTTCAGGGAAATGAAGAAGGGGGCTGGAAGAGATTCACCTGAGTAGAGATAGATGGGATCTTAAACATCAGAGTTGCAACTTTTCTAGAGTAAGAACTAGAGTGGTGGAGGTGATATCCCGCCAGCCTGTTTGAGATATCTGAAAAGGCCTCTATCCTTCCCCTGAGGTACTCAGACAATTACTAATCAGGATTCACATACCTGAGATCTCCACTGGGGTCACCACCCACCCACATCCTAGCTTTGTAAGTCTTAGCTTATTATTATATTTACTAGTGGCCTGGTGCACGAAATTCATGGACGGAGGAGGGTTCCCTCAGCCCAGCCTGCACCTTCTCTAATCAGGGACCCCTTCAGAGATGTCTGGCTGTTGGCAGTCAGAGATGTCTGACTGTTGGCAGTCGGACATCCCTCTCGCAATCTAGGAACACTGGCTCCTAACTGCTCATGGCCTGCCTGACTGATCGCCCCTAACCCTTCTGCCTGTCTGATCACCCCTAACCACCTCTGCCTACCTGCCTGATCGCCCTTAAGTGCTCCCCTGCTGACCTGATTGCTCCTAACTGCCTCTGCCTTGCCCCACACCTGGGACCCAGGCTTCCCTCCCTCTGGCCAGCTATAGGCACCCAGGACCTGGGCCAGCTTCACTCAGGCAGCCGCAGCCACAGGCAGCCGCAGGCACCCAGGACCACAGGGCATGCTGCCTAACCCCTGAGCCAGAAAGGGCCCCCACCCCTCTATGTGCCTGCCTGGCCAAGTCCCACTACTCTGACCAGCCGTGGCTTAAAGAACTTTACCAAATAAGTTCTCCCCAGCCTCCTTGGGGAGAGGGCGCAAGCTGAGAAACTGGAGATGCACGCCTTCCTCAGCATCTCCAGAAGCTGGAGCACCTGGCTGGTGGGCACTGTGGTTGGAAGGCTCCCGGCTCTGATCCTGACTCGAGGAGGCAGGGAGCCACAGAGTGTACATAGTGCTTGGGGAAAGGGTGACCTTACTGGACTCGCACACACTGCCACTGACAACGGTGTGAGTTCATGGAGACTGAAGGAGCAGAGAAATGCATCCAGAACTGGGGGGTCCTGTGCCAACCCAGCAGGTAGGCGCCTCTCTGACAGCACACCCCACAGACAGCTTGCCCCGCCCCCAGACGGGCCTCCCGCAGCCGTCTCACCCCTCCACGGGGCCCCCGCCTGGGGAGCGAATGCTACACTGCAGCCAAGCCCCTGCAGGCCTCGCTGGCCTCACCTCTGGTCCTGCTGGCCATACCCCCTGTGTCTGCCACCAGAACTACATTTCCCAGCATTCCGGTGCTCCCCACATTCAGTGTCTGCTTCTGGTTCAATTATGCACGAACCAAGAGGACTATGAACTTCCTGAAGCCAGTGATGGCCAACGGGGTCTCCGCACACCCCAGAGATTGGCAGCCAGCCCCCCCACCCCCATCGTGGGTGCTGGGCTGAGGGGCATGCAGGGACCCCTGGGTCTCACACAGCAGCGGCCACCAGGGTATCCGCATGCCCCAGAGGGCAGCAGCCAGCTCTGTCGTAGCGCTGGGCTGGGGGTATGGACCCAAACTGCTGCTTGGCTCACAGCCCCACCTCGCACCTGGCACTCATTACCCAAGCTGCCCCGGGTACTCATTTGCATGTGACTCAGTCACAGTAACTGTAAGGAGGGATCTCGCTGGCCCTTAAGTACCATATGGGCAGAGCTTATAGCATGGTGCGTGCTTACGCGGCACTGCAGCCACACCTCCACTGGCCTCACTCTCTGTTGGCCACGCCCCCTGCTCCTGATTGGCTGGTAGCGTAGTGGAGGTACGGTCAATTTGCATGTTACTCTTTTATTAGATAGGATAATATAAATAGTTCATAGGGTCCTTTCAGCAGGTGAATAGTCACTTTGTCCAGATTTGGAAGGAGGTGGCCAGAGACCAACAAGGTGAGGACATGTGCTTAGGGTCATATGCATGCATAGTCAAGTGACTTGGGGCCAGGTCTCTATTAATTCAGATTATTTTCCTATAATGTGCAGCCTCTCTATTTCCCATTTACTCTCTGCTTTAAATTCATATCCTTTGGCCCTAGCCGGTTTGGTTGAATGGATAGAATGTCAGCCTGCAGACTGAAGGGTCCCAGTTGATTCTAGTCAAGGGCACATGCCTGGGTTGCAGGCTCAATCTCCAGTAGGGGGCTTGCAGGAGACAGCCGATGAATGATTCTCTTTCATCATTGATGTTTCTGTCTCTCCCTCTCTTCCTCTCTGAAATCAATAAAAATAAGTAAATAAAGATAAATTCACATATTTTTGTCTTATGCCTGAGGGCAACATTTTTTCCTTAGTCTAGGGCAGTGGTCGGCAAACTCATTAGTCAACAGAGCCAATTATCAACAGTACAATGATTGAATTTTTTTGAGAACCAGATTTTTTAAACTGAAACTTATTCTAATGCCACTTCAAAATAGACTTGCTCAGGCTGTGGTATTTTGTGGAAGAGCCACACTTAAGGGGCCAAAGAGCCACATCTGGCTCGCAAACCGCAGTTTGCTGACCACTGGTCTAGGGTAGGTCTCTTGAGTCCTGATCAAGCCTTTTCTCTGGATCTGAAGATTGGCGGGAGAGTTGGTTTAGTATCTGGTATTGGCTTTACCTTTGTCTTCCAGGAGCTCTGCAGAGTGGATAGCCTGAAAGAGGAAGGCATGAAGACTCCTTACCCCCTCAGCACTAGGTCATTTCCAGCCCCTTCATTCTATCTGACCCCTTGCTTCCTTTTCCAGGAGCCTGCAGAGGTGTGGCTGGACCAAGACCTCCCCCGATGTGAGCAGGTTTCCTCCCACCTATTGCCACCACGCCAGGGAACATCCTCAAGCCCTGGCCTTCAGGGAAGAGGTAACAGGAGCCCTGAGCCAAGACCATGTGACGGCGCTGGCCCTGGCCACCGCCGTACCCCCCACCCTGGCCCCAGGCCCGGCACCATGATGTTCCGAGACCAGGTGGGCATTCTCGCTGGCTGGTTCAAAGGCTGGAATGAGTGTGAGCAGACAGTGGCCCTGCTGTCACTTCTGAAGCGGGTCACTCGCACCCAGGCTCGCTTCCTGCAGCTTTGTCTGGAACACTCCTTGGCGGACTGCAATGACATCCACCTGCTGGAGTCAGAGGCCAACAGTGCTGGTAAGTCTCCACCCTCCAAGGATGGAAGTAGGAGGGAGACCTAGAACAGAAACAGATGTTAGATGGTTGAGGAGGCCTACCCAAAACTGATATTAAGAAATGTGTGTTCTAGATTTGGTGGTTTGGGAGTCCCTGACCTCCCAAATTATCATCATGGTTTTTCTGGGGCTTTGTTGCTAAGCATCCTCAAGCATGGAATGGGGGACTTCTGAGGGTGGACAGTGCAAACTGGAAACTACCCACAGCAAAGGAAGGATCATGTAGGGTGGCTTGTCTGTGAAGCTGAAAGAGACAGACTAAAATCATTACCTATGAAAGGGGAATTGAAGGTGAGCATTAATTCATTTTTCAAGCTCCAAGACATCAGAGCTAGGAGGATATTTTAGAACTCTTCCAAATTTATAAATTTTCCTGTACTATCCTTAACTTCTGAAAGGTAAGTTGGACTTAAAGCATAAACAACTTCAAGAGAATATTGAATTAGATGTAGTTCGTATCAGCTCCCTTACCATTCTTCAGAGCAGCGGTTGCCAACCTTTTGGACCTCATGGACCACCTGTTGGCGACCACTGCAATAGAGTACTCAGTGTCCCATGAGGTTGGCACTGGTAAGGATAAGTCAGATTTCTCTAGAACCTCTCCCAGTAGCTCTAGGCATAAACAGGAGTCAGGCCAGAGAACCATCTCAAGAGACTCTGTTAAAGCCATATTGGCCTTGTGGATCTCTACAGGCCTGATGAAGACCTGTTGTCCTTGGTAACGGGTGAGAGAGATGGAGACCAGAGAAGAGGTTGAGTCATGCACACCTGAAAGCTAGCTGGAGAGGGACCCCATGTAAAGTGTGTCTAGACTCTTCCCACCCTCTTCCCCATAATAATAGTTCACACTGAGCCCTTACAGCAAGCCAAGTACTGGCTTTACTTTTTTTTTTTCTTCTTTTTTTTATTCAGAAAGGAAGGGAGAGGAAGAGAGAAACATCAGTGATGAAAGAATCATTGATTGGCTGCTTCCTGCACACCCCTTACTGGGGATTGAGCCCACAACTGTGATCTCCTGGTTCAGAGGTTGACACTCAACCACCAAGCCACACCAGCCAGGCCTGGCTTTACTTTTATAGTAACTTCGAAAGCCGTGTTCTTCGGTGGTTCTAGAGTCAAATGTCCCAGTTCTGTTACTTGCCATAGTTAACTTTCCTGAGCTTTGGATTCCTTGTCTTAAAACTCAAGTTGATATCTGTCTTTACTTTCTGAGGCAGTTGAGAACTCTGAGACTAGTCATGTAGTAAACACTCAATAAATGTAAATTGTTGTGTTTATTGTCAACTCATGTAGTCTTCCCAATAAACCCAGGAGATAGATACTGTCATTATCTCCATTGTATAGGTAAAGAAGTCAGCATGGGCTGCTAGGATTAGGATTTGGGGAACCACAGCTTCCATGCTTTCCTCATTTCCCCAGGACCACCTGCCTTAGAATCAGTCACTTGTATTTTACCCAGTTTTTAGGTACAAATCACAGAAGCACCATGGTTGTAGGAGAAGATGGTTCCTCAGACCAGGAGTCATACCAGCTGAAGCCCCAGTCTGGTGGACAGTGAGCAGCAGTAACCCAGCTTAGCTGCAACAGTTCCAGAGCTCAGCCATTTTATATCCTTCTCGCCCTCCTGACCAGGGAGGACTCCCCTCTGCCCTAGCACCCTGGGCAGGAGTTTTGTGGTTGCTTTGGGGCAGGCCAGTGTCTTACATATAGCTTTGTCACATATCCTCACAATCCCATCTTGTGCAGGCAGTTGGATGAGCACTGAGTGCCAGTGTTGACTACATATCAGAGTCACCATGATGCTTATTGCTGTTTATTTATTAGAGCATTTTTCGTTCTTTAGTTGTTTTTAAACAGTGGTGTGATAAAATCAAACCATTTGAAAGGCGAAAAGTGAAGTCTCCCTTCCAGACTTCCATGTTTCTAATTTGTGTGTATTTTGTGAAATATTCTATGCACGTATGAACATAGTCATATTTTTCTCCAGCTTTTTCATTGTTTTGATTGCTTTATCACATAGAACACTATGCATATTAACTAGTTGTGTGTTTTCTTCAGTTGAACAATAATAACTTGAAGATCATTACATATTCAGCACATACATGTATACCTCATTGTTATTAATGGTGCCTTAGTAGTAAGAATAGGTAACATTTATAGAATCCTACCTGAGTATCAAGCAGTGCAATTACCTTTATTACGCATTTAACCCTCCCAAAAACTCTGTGAGGTAAGTCTCACTATTTCCTCATTTCACAGATGAGCAGACTGGGGTCTGGGAAGGTTTAGTGACTTGCCCAGAGTCATCTGGTCAGAAGTAGAGCTAGACTTGGAATTTATAGAATTCTTACTTTTGACCAGTAGACTCTACCACAGGCTATGTTCAGCTTTACTTTTTTTTTTTTTTTTTTTTAATAAATTTTTATTGATTTCAGAGGAGGAAGGGAGAGGGAAAGAGAGATCCACAAGGAGCATCAGTGAAGCACTGCTGGATGATTCATTTGTCAGAGGACAAGTGGGACTAGGAATCAGGAGTTCCAGATCCAGCTCTGCCACTAACATCTCTTAAGACCTGGGCCAGCCTCACCCCTCTTGGACTTGGGGATCCATATCTGGAGAGTGAAGACGTTGTTATAAATGCTCTCCTAGTACCTTTTGGGTTTTGAAAGAATGCGCCAAAGAAGGCAGACTTATGGCCATGCATATTACTTTGGGGGCCAGCACACTCTTATAAAGCAATAGTTCTTAATATTTTATGAGATGGATCCATCAGTGAATCTGTCCCTCATCCCCACCAAGATGCACACCTACTTCATAAACCAAATCTTGAGTTCATTTCGTCCACCAATTCCCTGTCTATTACAGGGTCTAAAGTTCAACTTTTCAGATCCCTTCAGGCCAAGAGGGCTAAAACAGTGAGGCAGGTGCTCTGCCATTTTCTGAGTTTGTACTCCATATCTCACCCACCCAACCCTGCTACTTTCTCCTGTTCTCCCAGGAAGACTCTGGGTTCAGGTTTGAGTTTGGATCAGAGCTGCCCACTTGCCCATCTCCTCAGAAAGGGTAGAAATGCAGAGGACTTGATTTGGGAAAGTGGGTCCTAACTCTGTTTCATGTCAGAATCATTCAGGCTCTTTATTAAATGAACCTGAGGCCTGGGTTCTATTTCCAGAGATTCTAATGTTTTTAAGCTTCCTAGTTGACTCTTGAGTGCATCTAGTGTAGAACAATTTGTCTTGATGCAGACACTGATTCTGGGTGGGCCCAGAAAGGTGTTTAAGGTACTGTTGTGTGACATGCTGGGAGTGGGGGCTATGGAAGAGGGCTCTGGTCTGAGCTGTCTCTTTCCTCTCAAGCAACTGGGAAGTGCCCCAACCTAGGTAGCTAACATTGGTTTCATGGAAACAGAGTCTGAACAGGCAAGGAGAGGCCCCAGGTTTCTTTTTTGTCATCCCTGTTCCTTCTCCCAGTGCTGTCTTCCCTGCCTGTTTGGAGTTAAAACAGTAATTTTATCTTTCTTTCCCCTGATGCTGACTTGGACCAGAAGGGTGGAGCCAGAGAAGCTGAAATCCCCTTCCCTTCCTGGTCCTATAGCTTCCTGAGTCACATTTCCTGCATTTCTTTCCTCCTCTTGTCCTCTGAGTCAGAGTCCCAATATCCAGCATGTTTAAGCCCCTCCCTCTCTGGCTCACTGAAACTGGGTGGGGAAACTGAGGTCAGGAGGGGGCCATGGCTGAGTGAGTCACTAGAACTCAACTCTGATGCCTACACCCTCCCCTTTCAAACTCTACTGACATAGTTCATCAAACAAAAATGTGAACTCCCAGACTCCCCCATGTTTGTGTGAGCTAGAGTGAGGCAGAGAAGGGCATGTTTGGAGCCAAACCCCAGCCTCTCTAACTAGTGCATGAGGCTGCCACAATTGTTGCAACAGCCAGCACTTAAAAATGAGTTTGCTCCTGTGATTTGCCAGGACCCAGGTTCACGACCTACTTAGCTCTGATCACCTGGCCAAGAAAGGCACTCTTATGCAGTCTACCTCTTCTTTATGCCTATGGAGTCCAAGTTGGCAGCTTGTTGAGAAGCGGCAGTTGGCATCATGACATCCCTTAGCCTCCCTCCCCATTCACCCACCTCCAGAATTTCATCATTGCTTATTGTGCTTCTGGCTCAGAAGAATCAGAGATATGTACATTTTGGTAAATAACTATGTGAAACTCCCCAGCCCTGTTGGGAATCTTAAGAGGGAGGCTCAGCCCTGACCGGTTTGGCTCAGTGGATAGAGCGTTGGCCTATGGACTGGAGGGTCCCAGGTTATAGATTCCAGTCAATACCTTGGTTGCAGACACATCCCCGGGGGGAAGGGGTGGTGCAGGAGGCAGCTGATTGATGTTTCTCTCTCATTGATGTTTCTAACTCCCTCTCCCTCTCCCTTCCTCTCTGTAAAAAATCAATAATATATATATATATATATATATTTTTTTAAAGGGGGCCTCAGATGTGCCCTCATATAAATTGCTCCTCCCCCAGCCCCAAAACAGCATGGGCTCTAAATCTTCAACCAGGAACAGCAATGACAGTTAAAATGCATGAAACACTTTACACATGTTAGGTGCTATGCACAGTTGTCTCATTGATATATATATGTGTGTGTGTATATATCTTTAGAGGAAGGGAGAGGGAAAGAGAGGTAGAAACATCAATGATGTGAGTTATTGATTGGCTACCTCCTGCATGTCCCCTAATGGGGATCAAGCCCACAACCCAAGCATGTGCCCTTAACCGGAATCAAGCCTGGGACCCTTCAGTCCACAGACTGAGGCTCTATCCACTGAGCCAAACCAGCTAGGGCTCACTGACTTTTACTACAGTCCTGTGACGAAGGGGTTTTTATTACCCCATATTGTACAGAAAAAGAAACCACGACTCAAAAGAGGTTAAAGGACTGGCTTTCAATTATGTTAACCTAGGCCATGGAGACAGAGCTGGATTTTTCTAATCCAGGTAAGTTTGCCTGTTGAACGTGTGCTCTTATTTGGTATACTCTGCTAGAACACGAGAGGGTAGCCTGAGGTCGGGATCCTAGAAAGAACCCATTACACACACAGACACCACTATCTTCAAGGGGGCCATCTGGGTTCAGTTGTGCAGGTATTCACTGAGTCCCTGCTCTGCCTCAACTCAGAGCCAGACTTTTCTGATCTGGGCAGGAAACTGGAAGTTCCATCCCCACCCCTCATATGCAGCCCCAGCTGGGTTCACCCCCAAGGGGCCTGAGGCTGCACAAATTCTTTGAACCAGTTCCACTGCTTACTGATACTTCCTAGTCATGGGAGGCCCACCCTCCCTAACACACCACCGCACAGACACATAGACACATATTTCCCTAGGGTCCACAAGTAGAACAAGGTCCTTCATTGAGCCTAATCCTTGGGGCTGTTCTGTCACATCCCATGGCAGTACCAGAGGAGAATCTGTGTCCCTTAGCCTTGGGGTCCCACAGTACTCCAGGATGAGGGAGGGATTAGACAGGCTTCTCTCTGTCCCAGATGCTTCTGACTACCCTGGAGGCCTAAACAGCAGTGATTGAGAACATCAGGATAAATGCTGAAAGGGCAGGCTGACTGCTGGAGAAGGGAGAAAAACACCAATCTTTGAGTCACATACTGAGTGCTATAGGCAAACTGACAGGTGCTTTCCATTCATTGTTTCCCTAAATCCTCTTGGCAGCCCTATAATCCCAATTTTACAGAGGAAGCATATTACCCATGCAACTGAGTGACACAGTTGGGATACAAGTCCTTGACTTTGTTCCTAATTTTAATTACTCTATTTCTTATTCCTCTCATCAAGAGGAAGAAATGATTTGCTAGGACCCAGGTTCATGACCTACTTAGTTTTTACCCAGGGACTCAGTCAGGAAAATAGGGTACCAGGGAGCTCCTTCCCATGTGATCCAGTGCCAGATGGAGCTGGGAGGACTAGAAAGGTGAAGGCTCCCTGAAGTCAGGAAGGCCTGTCTAACTCTGAGAAGAGCTTTAGATCTGGAGATGACCTAAGAGACAGCTTTGTGATCATAGGAACTAGTTCAAAAAAAGAGACAGATTGCCTGGCCGGTGTGGCTCAGTGGTTGAATTTTCACCCATGAACAGGAGGTCATGGTTCAATTCCTGGTCAGGACACATGCCCAGATCTTAGGCTCCATACCCAGTAGGGGGTGTGCAGGAGGCAGGCAATCAATGTTTGTCTCTCATCAATGTGACTAGCTCTCTATCCCTTTCCCTTCCTCTCTCTCTTAAATCAATAAAAACATTAAAAAAGAAAGTTTGCTGTTTTTTCAAGAGAGAAAATGATGAGATTTCCTAGTCTTGAGAAGCAGGTCCTAAAGGGAATTTGAAAAGCCAAGGACAGGGAAAAAGAAGAGATCTGGCATTGGAGAGAGAGTAGAGGGTTATGAATGTAGTTCCTCCCAGTTCTGGAGGCAGACAGCTCTGGATTTGGATCTTGGCTCTTCCCTTTGGGGAAGTGACTTCACCTTTCCAAATCCATTTCCTCATCGTCAAGATAGAGATGCTAAAACGGGGTTGGGTTGAGAATGAAAAACAAGTATGTTCTTAGCATAAAGTCTGGCTCATAGTAAATGCTCAGTTATTACTATTACTAGAGGCCTGGTGCATGAAATTCATGAATGGGGGCAAGGGTTGGGGGTCCCTCAGCCCAGCCTATGCCCTCTCACAATCCGGGACCTGTTAGATAGAGTCCCTAGGCCTGGCTGGTGATCAGGGCTTTCCTTCCCCACCCCCGACCCCCCAAACCCCCTGACTCCCCACCATCACCCTTGCAGGCAGCTGGCCCCACCCCCACTGCTGCCACTGCTTGCCATCTGTGCTATACTGCCCCCACCACTGGTCATCCCCCTCTGCAGGCAACAGGTGTGGGGTGCAGTAGCTGGCCAGCCCCACACACCCGCCACAGCATTGCACCTGCTTTGACTGGCCTGGCGCCAGTGCGTGTCATAGTATGGTCATCCAGAAGGTCATCTGGACAGTCATTCTGCTGTTCAGTTGATTTGCATATTATGCTTTTATTGTTATAGATTGTATACTACAGTAGTCCCCACTTTTATCTGTGGTTTTGCATTCCATGGTTTCAGTTATCCACAGTCAAACATGGTCCAAAAATACTCAACGCAAAATTCCAGAAATAAACAATTCATAAGTTTTAAATTGTGTACCATTCTCAGTATCGTGAAGAAATCTCACACTATCCCACTTCATCCCACCTGGAATGTGAATCATCCTTTTGTCTAGTGTATCGCGCGTTGTATTCACTGACTGCCTCATTTGTCACTTAGTAGCTATCTTAGTTATCAGATATTTTGGGGGAGAGAGACCACATTCACATAAAATTTATTGCAGTATACTGTTATAATTCTGTTATTAGTTATTGTTGCTAATCTTTTACCACGTCTGATAAATTAAACTTAATCGTAGGTGTGTATGTATGGGAGGAAATTATATAGGTTCCATATTATCTTTGGTTTTAGGCATCAGCTGGGGTCTTGGAAGCTCCCTGAATAAGATGGGGGATTACTATATTAATATTCTATTTTGGTTAGTAATATGGGCATAGCATGAATTGATAATTGAATAAATGGATGAATCCATAGGCACTTCAACAGGGATTCCTTAGGAACCTTAGAGCAGAGAGTCCCAGGCCAAGAAAATGTGCAGTTATATATGGCCAGGAGTTGGGAGTTGTGTGTGTGAGTCATTTTCGCAGAGCTACAGATTTAGGCAGAATTAGTAGTTTATGTGAATTCCTAAGCCATAGATTTCCAAGCAGGTCATTAAAAGAAAGAGAAGTGCAAAAGGGTTTTTATGCAAAGTTCCCAATGGCCAGATGTAGGAGACCCGAGGTCCTTGGAACCTTACCCTACGGAAGTTGTGTTGAGACACTGTCAAGATGCAGGGCTCACTTGAAATCCAGATGCCTAGAATTCTGGATCTCTCCTTCTATACATGCTTATTCCCAGCCTCTCTGTTTCCTGTGCTGGGAGTTGGCTATGCCCACTGGGTATTTGAAGGGAAGGAACCATGATAAGATATAATAATGGATCCTAGAAATAGTAGCTAATGTTTACTCAGGACTCACTGTGTGCTATGGTCTCACTTACTCTACAGCAGCCATGCCAGGTAGGAATGATTCTGAGTCCCGCTTTACAGAGAAAGTAGAGCTCAGTGAAGTGATTACATTTGCCCAGAGTCCCTTGGTTATTAAGTGGGAGAGAAGGGGCCTAAGCTATGCCTCAGTCTTTTCTTTTTTTATCTTCACCCAAGGATATTTTTTTCCATTGATTTATTTTTAAAGAGGGAGTGGAGGGGAGAAAGGTAGAGGAGAGAAAGAGAAATATTGATATGAGAGAGACACATTGATTGGCTGCCTCCCGTTTGCACCACGCTTGGGGTCAGGGATCTAGCCTGCAACTGCGGTATGTGCACCTGACCGGTAATTAAACCTCTGACCTTTTGGTCTGCAGACTACACTCTAACCACTGAGACGAACAGGCCAGGGATGCCTTTTCTTTTTCATGACCCACCCAACTAGAGGGCTAACTCTGTTGATTAGAGCCATCTTCTTTGCCCCTTCCCAGCACCTTATCAGTAGCCCAATAGCTCATCTCAGAGCAACCTTGTTAGATATTTGCAAATTATTGCCTTGGCTGCAGGTATTGGCTCAATTGCTCAAGAGTGAGGGAATTTGTATTCTTGGTCCTTTCTTTTTTTTTTTTTTTTTTTTTTCCCTGTCAGCATTACACTCCATCCTCTACTCTTTTGAGCTAGTCATGGAAGGGGTAACAGGGTTTTCTTTTTTTCCTTCTCTTTTTTCTTTAATTTTTTTTTTTCAGAGAGGGAGAGAGATAAAGAAACATCAATGATGAGAGAACCATTGATGGGGCTGCCTCTTGGCACGCCTCCCACTGGAGACCAAACCTGCAACCTGGGCATGTGCCCTGACCAGGAATTGAACTGAGACCTCTTGGTTCATAGATCAGTGCTCAACCATTGAGTTACACTTGCTGGGCTGGATAACAGGGTTTTCAAGGAAGATAGACATATAAAGTTCCTCCCAAAGCCTCTTTATAGCCAGGCTAGGGCCTTATCCTTAGGGACTCTCTTCTGGGTCAAGAGGGGAAACCTGGCTCATCTCCAAAAGACAAACTCAGGCCTCAGACTGTGGGGTTGGGAGGAAACATCAGATCACTTGGCATGGAGTAGCCAGGAGGGACTTCTCAGAGGAAGGTGGGTTTTGGCAGTTATAAAAGACATAGAATTTGGATAGAAGGAAAGAGACTGTTGTAGGCTAAATCCTTGAATCTTAGCTTGAGTGGAAGCTTAGATGATATGGCCTGGAGAAAGGTCCAGTGAAGATGGGGATATCCTGAGTTAAGTCTTTATCTGGAGTGATAAGAGGTAAGGAGTGTCCTGGAAATGATGGTGATGTTGGGCTAGAAGTTCTTGAACTTCAGTCTATTGGTGCTAAGTTACCATTGTAACCTCCTGGTCAGAAACATGACATCCTGGTGTGCTTTAGGAAGATAAATTCATCTGGGTTTATGGGACAGGTTGGAGGTGGAAAATGTAGGGGCCCAGACCAGTTAAACAACAGTGAGCATTTATTAAATACTAGAAGCCTGGTGCATGGATTCGTGCACCAGTGGGGACCCTCAGCCTGGCCTGCAGGGATTGGGCTAAAACCAGCTCTCTAATATCCCCCAAGGGGGGTCCCAGATTGCAAGAGAGTGCAGGCCAGGCCAAGGGACCCCACTAGTGCACGAATCTGTGCACTAGGCATATAAGATCTTTGGTTAATCTCTTCCCACCCTCTCCCCTCCTCCCTTCCCTCTGAGATTCATCAGTTGTTCCATGTTTCCATTCCTGTGGTTTCCACTCCTGTATTGAGCATCTGTCCCCTGGCAGTCAGTGCACGTCATAGGTACCAGTCAGACAGTCACTTAGGCTTTTATATATATAGATGTTCTGTATCCCAGACCACTTTCCATTCTTTATTAACTCATTGAGTCTCAAAACAATACTGTGAATTGAGTACTGTAATTGTCTCTAAAATTTTTTAGGTGAGGAAATCGGTGTTAGTAAGGTTTAAGGTGACTTGCCCAAGGTCTAGCTAGTAAGTCGGGGGGGAGGGGGTAATACTATATGATTCTAGACCCCACGCTTTTAATCACTGTCCTCTCTTTTTTTAAAATATGTTTTTTATTGATTTTAGAGAGAGGAAGAGAGGGGGAGAGTGATAGAGATATCAGTGATGAGAGAGAATCATCGATCACTGCCTCCTATATGCTGCCCACTGGATATAAAGCCTGCAACCCAGACATGTGCCCTGACCAGGAACCATTACTTCCTGCTTCATGGGTTGAAGCTTAACCACTGAATCACATTGGCCAGGCGATCACTGTCCTCCTAAGCAGGAAAGAGCCTGTTTTGGTAGGGAAAGTAGGTAGGGGCCTTGAAGATAAAGAGTATCCATAGCCAGTTTGGCTCAGTAGATAGAACATCCACCCATGGAATGAAGGGTCCTGGAATCCATTCTGGTCAAGAGCATGTACCTGAATTGCAGGTTCGGTCTCCAACCCCAGTCAGGACACATGTGGGATCACATTGATGTTTCTCCCCTCTTCCTTCTACTCTCTCTAAAAGCAGTAGAAAAATATCCTCAGGTGAGAATTAATATCATCAAAAAAGAGTAGGCCTTGGAGATAGGGAGCTCAGATTAAATTCTAGAGTTAGCAAATTTGATTGGGAGCTACAGCAGGTTTTTTTAGAGTAGGAGTGATGGAACTAGGAAAAATTACTCTGGAAGCAGGGTGAATATGTTTGATCTCAAAGGATCATGGTTGGGGTCATGAAAGAAGGGAGAAGAGATTGGAGCTGAAGGAGCAGGCTATAGGTCCCTCTCCTGGGTTTATAGGAGTTTGCTCCGCTAAAATTCTCTCGTCTCCTTTGCAGCCATCGTCAGCCAGTGGCAGCAAGAGTCCAAAGAGAAGGTAGTGTCTCTCCTGCTGTCCCATCTGCCCCTGCTTCAGCCACGCAACACGGAGGCCAAGTCGGAGTACATGAGGCTGCTGCAGAAAGTGCTGGCCTACTCGATCGAGAGCAATGCCTTCATCGAGGAGAGCCGCCAGCTGCTCTCTTATGCCCTCATCCACCCGGCCACCACACTGGAGGACCGCAACTCACTGGCCCTCTGGCTGAGCCACCTGGAAGAGCGGCTGGCTAGTGGCTTCCGCACCCGGCCTGAGCCCACTTACCACTCTCGCCAGAGCTCAGATGAGTGGGGGGGATCTGCAGAGCTGAGCCCAAGGGAAGCAGGGTCAAGCTGGCAGGACAAGCCACCCCGGGAAAATGGACACGTTCCCTTCCACTCACCCAGCTCTGTGCCGCCAGTCATCAACAGTATTGGGAGCAACGCAAATGCAGGTGATGGGGTAGTGAGTCCCAGGAGGTCATGCCTACTGGAAAAGGGTCAGACTGGGCTATCTCTTTACTTGCTCTGTGGCCTTGGGAAAGTCACATTACCTCTGGGAATGCCATTTCACCACCTCTGCACTCACCTTAGGGAGTGCAGAGGTGGTGAAATGGCATTCCCAGAGCCATATCTCACCTACAGATATGTTTTGTTGAGCCCAGACTCAACACAACTTTAATTATATTTTTAAATAAATTTGGTAATATAAGAAGTCAGGAATTTTTCCCTAAAAATCCACATTTTAGCTTCTCTTGAAGAAAAGTCAAAAGGTCTGGCAGCTCAAGGTCTGTATATCTGGTGGCAGCAGTAAGATGGAATTTAACTTGGTCATCCCTTTTACACCCTACACATGTGCCCCAGTCAGCCTTTGCCTCCTCCACTATCCCTCTTTGGTCATATCTGACACCTGTCTGGCCTCTAAAGACATTAAGTTAATTACATAATCTGAGGTCCCTTCTAGTTTACACATTCTGGATTTTTGTATCAGGCCTCAGATTTTAATGTATTGTGTCTAAGAAATCTGTTTCCAAGCCTGTTCATTTAAGCTGTAACTCATGCTGCTGTACATTAGTAATAGTAACATTGTTGAGCATTGACTGTACTTGATATTTTCACACATGATCTCATTTCATCCTCATTACAACCATATTATCACCATTCTATTGATGAGGACACAGACTCAGGAGGTAAAATCCTGTTTTCAAGTTCACACATAGAGCAAGTGGTGGAACTGGCCAAGGTTCAGACCCAGGCATTCTGCCACCAGAGCCTGCTTCTGATCTTTGCACTGGCCTCCAACTAAGTGGTTTTGAAAGGGTTCTCTTATTAAGCACCCTGAATACTGGCTTGAGCAGGAGGAACATGTGTTCCAATGAGTTTTTGAAATGAACAGATTAGAGAGAGGTGTTTTCAAGGATTGGTAAAGTAACATGACCTGACTCAAAGCAAGGGGTTTCTAAGATCCTCATTGTAGTGGGCACTGGTTAAAGTGGGCCAGGAAAGTGGCAGTGATATGCCATCCATGCCAGTGGATAGGGTGAACCCTGTGTCTCTGGTGCCCAGCTGTATGGCACCTAGCACACAACAGTTATCCCCTGAGCCTCTTTCTTCTCCTCTTAAATATGTATGTCCTGATAGCCTCCCTCCCTCCCAGGTGCTAGTGAGAACCATGGAAGATAGAGGAGAAGGATAGGGGCCATTTCTAAGAAATATAGCAAACCAAGGTGTTTTCTAATTTCAGAGTATGAGAATTTCTGGGTCTAGGTTGGGAGGATATATTAATAATGATAATTCTAGTTAAAATATATTAAGTATTTAGTCTTTGCCAAGAGCTGTTCTGAGAACTTTATACCTATACATTCATTGGTTGTCACAGTAAAGTCATTTGTCCAAGGTGGCATAGCCAGAATTTATTATTATTATTATTTTGTTGTTGTTGTTAATCCTTACCTGAGGATATTCCCCATTGATTTTCAGAGAGTGGAAAGGAGAGGGAAAGACACAGAGAGAGAAACATCCATGTGAGAGAGACACATCAATTGGTCCCCTCTGCATAGGCTGGGAACAGGGCCTAAACAGAGCCTGCAGCCAAGATACAGGTTCGAACCTGGGATCCTTCTTCAGTCGGGTTCGAACCTGGGATCCTTCTTCAGTCGGCTGGCTGATGCTCCATCCACTGAGCCAAACCGGCCATGGTGTAGCCAAAATTTAAATCTAAACAGATTGACTCCATAGCTCATACTTTTATGTGTGTGTGTGTGTGTGTGTATTTTATTGATTTCAGAGAGGAAGGGAGAGGAGATAGAAACAACAATGATGAGAAAGAATCATTGATCAGCTGCCTCCTACACTCCCCCCACTGGGGATTGAACTCAGAACCCTTCACTCCACAAGCTAACGCTATATCCACTAAGCCAAACCAGCTGGGGCCATAGCTCATACTACTACTACTCTTCTTCTTCCTCCTCCTCCTCCTCCTCCTCCCCTCCTCCCCTCCTCCTCCTCTTCCTTCTCCTCCTCCTCCTCCTCCTTCTTCTTCAATATGTTTTATTGATTTTTTACAGAGAGGAAGAGGAAGGAATAGAAAGTCAGAAACATCGATGAGAGAGAAACATCAATCAGCTGCCTCCTGCACACCCCCTACCCAACTGGGAATGTACATGCCCTTGACCAGAATTGAACCTGGGACCCTTTTGTCCGTAGGCCAACACTCTATCCACGGAGCCAAACCAGTTAGGGTCATAACTCATACTCTTAACTACTGTGCTACAATGTCTCCACCTAAAAGTGATCTCCTGAAGATCCTCAGACCTCGATCAAGGGGAGTGTGCCTATACATTTCTTCTCCCCATGATGTGGACCGCAGCTACTACAGGACCAAGCTGGAACAATATTGGATGGGGTCTGAGCCAGAAGAGAGAAAGGAATTGGGCATTCCAAATTAAGAGCACAGCATGATTTGAAGGCATGGGGGTGGCAGATTGGAGGAGACAGTATGAAGACAGGTTTGGCAGGGCTTGAGAGGTGCAAAGATTTAAATGAGTAATGGCAACAAGCATTCATGTTTACCATGTGTCTGCCAAGGGCTTTATAAGAAATGGAGGTGGAGAGCAAATGAAGTGACTTGCCTGGGATCATGCAGTTAATAGGTGGCCAGGCCAGGATGAAACTCAGGTCTGTCTTGACTCTCAAATCTCAGCAAGTTAGGGTCACATTGAGGGTCAGGGGAGCCTTGAAAGATAGGATGAAACTTCAGGCTGTTGGAGGAAAGCATTTAAATATTTTTGAGAGGGGAGCAAGGGTTGGCCTGTAAGGGCAGGCACAGTAGGTTTGGGGTGCTGCCAAGGACAGACCAAGGTTTCTTGGAGAGAGTGAGGCCCTGGAACTCTGGCCAGCATTCCTGTTTTTATAGTTTTCATGCTGTGGTCAACCTCCACCCTACTGTAGGGCGAAGCAGGGCTCCTCAGAAACTGCACAGTCATTCTAATCAGGATAATTTCCTGCCCTCTCAGTCTTCACTGCCTCCTTCTTGGCTAAGAAGAGAGGAAGGAAGAGGCCAAAGGGATCAAAACAGGTGTAAAATAGCCTATATTGAGGGTTCCCAAGTCCCCTAGGGCCTAAAGTATGCCGTTTTCTTCTGGGAGTTCAGAGGCTTGGAAGGAGCCCTGAGCAGAGGACCTTAGAGGTTATGGGCAGGGGTAGAGCTGGCTTAGGGAGTGGGTCAGTACACTGTCCTCTGCTTCAGATGACTTCCTGGCTAGGAACATAAATACTGTCACAGAAGGAGGAAGGTGCTTTGGGGCCGGTATCAGGCTGATCCGCCTTTCTGGGCTGGTATCAGTGGAGCACTGGCAGGAATCTTAGCCTTTCCATCTATGCCTTTGCTGCCCAACTCTGGAAACTGAGGCAGAGGGCTTCAGTTCCCTGGGCTTTGATATTCTCACCTACCTAGGGTGAGACATGTGGTTTTGTTTCTTTACCTTTTCATTGTATTTAGGATACTCCAGATTCCCTGTGTTGAGCTCAGAGGCCATGTTCACACCCTTAGGATCATGGGTGCCCTCCTTTTGGCTTTTAGGAAACTTTGAAGGCTCCTGTATATTGTGCCCTTACTCTTGATCCTGGGGGTGCAGAAATAATTGGGCAGAGTTGCCATACGAGCCCAGAGTCCAGTGCAAGAGAGGCAGGCTAGTGAAGTGAGCATAAGTACAGGGCTTGAGGCAGCAGCAGCTCAGGGCTCCAAAGAGCACAGAGGGTCTCAACCTATGAACCAGGAGGTCACAGTTCAATTCCCAGTCAGGGCACATGCCCAGACTGTAGGCTTGATCCCTAGTGGGTAGCATGCAGGAGGCAGCCAGTCAATGATTCTCTCTCATTGATATATATATATATGGGGGAAGAGGGGAGCGGATGCAGAGGAAGGACTCCCAGAAAAAGGAATTCAGAGGAAGGAGTGAAGTGGCTGGCAAATAAGGGTGGATAAGTGGTTGAGCTAGACAAAGAAGATACCATGTGTAAAGGGCTGAAAGCTGTGGGAATCTACCCTATCCTGAGAATGGTAAAAAGTCAAGTTGGATTCTTCTTCCTACCTCAAAAATGGAATGGATGGATGGAGGGTTTGCAACATCATTGTAAGAGGCCTGATTTGGGTGTAGTCCAAGAAAAATCTGAAGCCCAAGGAGAGGGCTCTTGAGTGTGTAGTTTATGTACTTCATTCGTTTACTTTACAAGTACTCTTGAAGAAACTCCTCTGCTCTAGGCCCCACTGTAATCACTTAGTATGCAATGCTATCTAGGACAGGATAGATCCCTGCTATCACAGGTTATTGCATTAGGGGCATATAGTTAATAAGCAAGTAAACAAATAACTAGATAAGAAAAAAAATAACTAGATAAGATCATTTCAGGTTGTGAAAGGTAGTGTAAGAAAGATACGAAAGAGCAATATGATAGAGTAACCAGAATTGGTGGGGACAACTAATTCATATTGAGGGTTCAGAGAAGACTTCAGAAGAGATGACACTTGCCAAGGTGATAGCTGAGGGAAGACAAGAAAGAGCAAGTGCAAAAGTATTGAGGCTGGAACAAGCTTGGATGTTTTAGGAACAAATGGGGTGGGGGATAAAAGCTAGAAAGACTTGATCCAAAGGGTGAGTAGGAGATACGAGATTAGAGATGAGAAGGGCCTTGTAGTGGTGTGTGTGGAAGAGTTTCAATTTTATTTTCAGCCGAAACCGGTTTGGCTCAGTGGATAGAGCATCGGCCTGCAGACTCAAAGGTCCCAGGTTCAGTTCCGGTCAAGGGCATATACCTTGGTTGAGGGCAAATCCCCAGTAGGGGGTGTGCAAGAGGCAGCTGATCAATGTTTCTCTCTCATCAATGTTTCTGACTTTCTATCCCTCTCCCTTCCTCTCTGTAAAAAATCAATAAAAATATTTTTAAAAAATAAATAAATTTTATTTTCAGCATGAAGGGAAGCCTTCGGGATTTTAAGCAGGGACTGACTTGGTCAGATTTGTGTTTTTAGAAGGACCATTGTGCTGCTGTGAGATGAATAGGAGGCAAGAAACCAGTCAGGACGTGCTAGCCGTTTTGGCTCAGTGGCTAAAGCATTGGCCTGCAGACTGAAGGGTCCCAGGTTTGATTTCAGCCAAAGGCACATGCCTGGGTTGCAGGGTTTCTTTTCTTTTTTACTGATTTCAGAGAGGAAGGGGGAGGGAGAGAAACATCAGTGATCAGAGAGAACCATTAATCGGCTGCCTCCTGCACCCCCTCCACTGGGGATGAAGCCCAAAACCCAGGCATGTGCTCTTGACTGGAATCGAACCTAGGACCCTTCAATCTGCAGGCTGATGCTCTAGCTACTGAGCCAACCAGCTAGGGCTCATCATTGATGCTTCTATATCTCTCTCCCCCTCCCATCCTCTCTGAAACCAAGAAATATTTTTTAAAGAAAGGGGAGGGAGGAGAAACCAGGGAGAAGGCTGTGGCAGTAATTCCAGTTAGAGATGCCATTGATTCAGACCAGGGTGACAAGAGAGTAAGTGGAGTTCAAAGAAGTAGCTCATAGCTTGCTGATGGGGTAGGTAGGAGGGGTAAGGGGACAAGCAGTATCTGATAGGCGGTTCCCCACAGATGCCAGGGCCTCTTCTCCTTATTGGAGTCCGGGGCTGAGCCACCATCCACGGCACTGACCGGGGTGGCATGTTCTGTTGTGGTCAGATTCCCAAGCCTGACCTTTTGCCTCTCTTCCTTTCTGGCCAGGTCTCCCCTGCCAAATCCACCCCAGCCCTCTGAAGCGCTCCATGTCACTCATTCCCACGAGCCCCCAGGCCCCTGGTGAGTGGCCAAGTCCAGAGGAGCTTGGGGCTCGGGCTGCTTTCACCACGCCCGACCACGCCCCCCTCTCGCCCCAGAGCAGCGTGGCCTCCTCGGGCAGTGAGCAGACGGAGGAGCAGGGCTCCGGCCGGAACACTTTCCAGGAGGATGGCAGTGGCATGAAAGGTATAACGGGAGGGCAGTGCTAGGACCATCCAGAGGCTTCTGCAGGGCTTAATGGACAGAAAGGTTCTTACAGCTGCCACCGTGCTTACTCTGTTCCCCTAACCTTCAACTTCCCCTCCCAGAGAAGGGAGAAGTCCAAGGGGAGTAGAAGTCCCTGCCCTTCAGGTTCAGAATGATCTGAGAGACCCCGCACAAACCCTAGTCTGATGGGGGAGAAGCCCCTGCCCTCAGACACCCGAGTCTGATAAGAAAGCCAAGATACAGAGGTAACTAATGGAACAGACTCCTGACCTTATGCCCTCCCTCCTTTTCCAACAGACGTGCCCTCATGGCTCAAGAGCCTCCGCTTGCACAAGTACGCAGCCCTTTTCTCACAGATGAGCTATGAGGAGATGATGACATTGACTGAACAGCATTTGGAATCTCAGGTAAAGCTCAGGGGACCATCAGGGTAGGTTGGGGTACTATTTTGCCACTACTCTTGTGACCTGAGCCTTCTCCAGTTCTTTGAGCTTTGTTGGAGCACCCTAAGTAGCTTGACCTCCCATTTCCAGCTTCCTGTCCCCTTCTGCCTTACCACAGAATGTCACCAAAGGTGCCCGCCACAAGATTGCCCTGAGCATCCAGAAGCTGCGTGAGAGACAAAGCGTCCTCAAGTCCCTGGAGAAGGTGAGGACTGGTATTCCCCATCTCCAAGGTTAGTTGGCTGCCCAGGGGTACCAATAGACAAAAGGCTCTGGGGCATCCTTGCTAGCCATGTGGCCTCTCCTCAGGACCTCCCCAGCCCTCAGGTCTGATCTGCAGTGGCCTCAGCCTTAGGGAGCCAGGCTCTGGGGACCAAGTATAAGTTGGATGACAGGACTCACTTGCCTATGGCTAAGAGGGTCCCCTCCTTGTGTATTCTGGTGTGTGTCCCCAGACTGCCTGTTAACAACTTCTCTTTCACTCCCATTTCTGACTGCTCTTTCTGGTAGAGCAGAGCATCTCCCTGGGTGCATGATCTCTCCATTTGGTTTGTTTCTCATCCCCTCACTGCTCCATATGTGCCTCAGTTGCATTCCTTTTATCCTTTCCTTACAACTTGCCTTCTGGTTTTACCCTCTCAGTTCACAGTCCAGATTTCTACATCCGAATCTGGTTCCACCTTTGCTGGGATCCTAAGTCCCCTGGATTAGACCACCTTCTCCTGAGTTCCCTGGGACTCCACCTTGAAGGGGGAAGAGGAATGTGTTGTACAAATGTGTACATATATATGTGGGCTTGTGGTACTTTTACTTTCCTTCTCTATGTGCTAGAACCCAGGGTCCTGTCAAGCACTCTCCAAACCCTCTCTGACCGCAAGTGTGTAGTCCTTCTACATAGATGTGGGGTCGGTATGTGACCCCAGTCATGCCCTCCCATGCAGGATGTGCTGGAAGGAGGAAACCTGCGAAACGCTCTGCAGGAGCTACAGCAGGTCATCGTCACCCCGATCAAGGCCTACAGTGTTCTCCAGGCCACTGTGGCCCCCATCTCCACCACCTCCACCTCGACTGCCAGGGATGCAGGCCAGGAGGAGCCACTGCTGCCAAGTGCTGAGTCTCCCCTGGCTCATCCCAGCACAGACAATGGCACTAAGACCAAGGATCCTCCAGCTGCAGAGAGCTACCCTCCTCCACCAGCTCCAGTTCCCAGTGATGGCAGTGAGCCAGCCCCGGCTCCCGTTGCTGACGGAGACATTCCCAGCCAGTTTACACGAGTGATGGGCAAAGGTGAGACCACCCAGGGCCCAGCAGAAAGTTCTGGGGCAGAGAGCCAAGTGAACCTAGGCATTAGGGGTCAAATTCAAGATAAATGGTGGAAGCAGAACTTTTTAAAGAACCCTGGGGACTAGAACACCATAGACAGTGACTTGAGACTGAGATGGCAAGGCCCCTGCCCTCAGGTGTGTCCTGGCTGCCGGTAGGAGATAACATTCACACTCAAAGCATCTCCAGCCTGAGAAGAAGACAGTATGTCAGTGGAAACCACATACAGTATAAGTGACAAATAAGGAGAATTGGTTAGTTCTCAGAGGTGACTGAAATCCACAGATGAGTATGATAAAGCTCTCAAAGGGCAGCATGACATAGCAGACTTTACATTTGGGTCTAGAACCTTTTATCTGTGTGTCCTGGAACACACTCAGCCTCTCAGAGCCTCAAGGTTCCTCATGCTGAAAATGCCGATTGATGAGGTTTTTGTAAGAGTTAAAAGGAGAAAAAGGTATCATTGACCTCATATCTACCTTACGCCAGGCACTAAGCTGGGTGCTTTATGTATGTATCTTCATAAGCCAGGTATCATGCTTGGCACATAACTAGTACTCATCCAGCCTGAGTTTCCTATCTCTCTTTCTGTGGCAGAAGGCATGCTTGGGTCTAACCTCCTACCCTTTCCTGTGTCCCCAGTGTGCACCCAGCTGCTGGTGTCTCGACCAGATGAGGAGAACATCACCAGTTACCTCCAGCTCATCGAAAAGTGCCTAACTCACGAGGTGAGACCTTCGTTAGAACCCCCAAGAATGGCAAGGTGACCCCATCACTCTCAGAGCCAACATTCCTTATATGGCCAACGGGCACTACCTGGCTGGCTCCTGCCAACCTCTCCAGCCCTCATCTCCCCACCTACTGGCCCCTCAGCTCCCAATTCAAACATTTGTACCTCATGGACCCCTTCACTGGCCTTCACTCATACTAGATCAAGTTTCTTGTGCCTTCTGTGTTTCTCCTTCACAGCACTCATCACTCATCTCCCCAACTACACAGTAAGTTTCATGTGCACGGGTGACCTCTGTGTCCCAGCATTGCCTGGCACAGAGCAGGCAGTAGATAAATATTTGAGAAACTGAACAGAAGGCAGATCTGAAAGAAACACCCTCTCCCTGCTTAACTTCCTTTATTGTGTCTAGGCTTTCACGGAGACACAGAAGAAACGGCTGCTGTCCTGGAAACAGCAAGTGCTAAAGCTCCTCCGAACCTTCCCGCGCAAAGCTGCGCTAGAGATGCAGAACTACCGGCAGCAGAAAGGGTAGGCAGGCAGCCGGGCATGCAGGCCCTCTAGGCCCTTGCTGGTGGAAAGCTAGTGCTTAGAGAGGTGACTGCATTCTGGGCTGGGAATCGAATGCACTGGATGACTTATACACATCACCCAGTGAAGACTTGTCCAGAAGAAAATCAGGATGTTCTTATTGCTAAAATAGGGTGTTAAGCAGGCAAAACCAGATCATGTCCTGATATCATAGCAGATCTCTTGCCTGTCCCTATTCTCTTCATCTTGTGTGCAGAGGGTTCTGAAGTCCCTTCTCACTCCAAAACAATTAACAGGAATATCACACATGCGTATTGAATTTAGGAGAACTGCTTTGCTTGGAGATGAGGAACATTTCCTGTCTCTATCCTGGGGGAACCCATTGGTTAGGAGGAGACAGAATGTGTGGTGTAGGAACTTGGACAAGGAATCTTTGCTCAGAGCAGGTCTGTGCTGTGTCCTACCCATTGGGATTGTACAGAGATGTGAGGAGGGGTGGAGAGATGGGCCCCATCCACCTAAACTGACACCCTGCCTTCTGCTCTCTCACAGCTGGGCGTTTGGCTCCAACTCACTCCCCATAGCTGGCTCTGTGGGGATGGGGGTGGCCCGGCGGACCCAGCGGCAGTTCCCAATGCCTCCCCGGGCCCTTCCACCCGGCAGAATGGGCCTTCTAAGCCCCTCAGGCATTGGGGGCATTTCCCCCAGACATGCTCTCACCAGCCCCAACCTGGGGGGCCAGGGCCGACAGGTGAGCGGCTAGATATAGAGGGCCTGGTGCTTCTGGGATTGAGGAGGGTGGTGGTGTCTGGGATATGTGTGTCTGTATCTTTGAGCTGGGTCTGGATTAGAGGGGAGGGGCTCCTTTGCCAGTTCCGCTACTCCTGGGCCTGGGTCTCCACCACTCACCCACTTTCTCTTTTCCCGTGCCCTTTGCAGAACTTATGGTTTGCCAACCCTGGAGGCAGCAACAGCATGCCCAGCCAGAGCCGTAGCTCTGTGCAGCGCACGCACTCACTCCCAGTCCACTCCTCACCGCAGGCCATTCTCATGTTCCCTCCAGGTAAAGCGCCCTAGCCCTTGGGATTCTTCTTCCACAACACTCTTAGTTGACCTTTATCTTCTCTCCTATTTCTTTTACACTCAAGCATCTCTCCTCATCCTTCTAATCTCCTCTCATCGTGGGTTTTCTTGTAGTCTTCTCTGCCCCCATTTCAATTTTCTCTCTCAGATCTTTCCTTCCTTTCTCTCTTGGTTTTAAATATGCATTTCATCCTTGTGCAGGAGTCATACTAATCTTCTCTGTATCATTCCAATTTTATTGCATGTGCTGCCAAAGCCAGCACTGCCTTCCTCTCTCTTTTCTCACCCCTTACTTCCACTCCCGCATGTCCACATCTCTCCCTCCCTATGTCATAATTTTGGTATCCATGTCGGTCTCTGTCACCGTCTTTTTAGAGGATCATTAAATACTCAGTTGGGAAGGGGTTGAGGGGAGGTTTCTTTGGAAGTGTCTATCAACTCATTAGCATTCTTTCAGAAGCCAGATGACCAGGTCGGAATCATTTAGCTCTTGGATCAAACACCTAAAGGGTGTTAGGGTGGAGGGGCTGTTTTTGCTGTGCTCACAGACCAGCCCAGAGATAGGAGATCAGAGTGAGGGTGAAGAGGACAGAAGGGTAGAAAGTGTTAGCCCTACCTTGCTCAACGAGTGGAGGATGACTCCTCCTGTGCCAAGCCTGTTGCTGGGCACCGAGGCTGCCAAGGCATATAAGGCTACTCTGGAATGGCTACTGGAGAGACCTTAGATATGCAGGTGACCCTAAACTCTTCCTGTCGTAAACTGCCAAAATCAGTAGGGATTCTTAATTTATAAGATAATGTGGACTGCCATCTGTTGATGCACCTGTAAATGTTATAAGACTGGATGAGCTATAGGAACAACAACAACAACAAAAAAGAGCAATTCTTTTTACTGGTGTGCTATATGCCGGGCTTTTGTTAGACAGCTTTACTGCACTGTTTAACCAAACCCTCCCAACTGCAAGTGCGGGCACTGATTTCATTCCTATCTGATCAGTCACAAATCTGAGGCACAAAGAGATAACTCCAAAGGAAAGACAATTAGGTGGTCTGACATGGCCTGAGCTCAGAGTTCAGAGGGGACATGATGACAGGTTAAGCTGGAGGTGGGAGTAGGGTCTTTTAAACCCACGTAAAAGGCTCAGATGTAAGAAGCCAGGAAGGGTTTTAAGCGGTGTGGGGTGGGTCTCAGTTATCCCAGGGAGGGGCTGTCTCTCAGACTCCAGAAGAGGCAGCCCTTTTGAGAGGTGGTTTGAGGATAAGCCCCGTGGCTGCTGCCCTGGTTTGCCCCATTTGTGTGGCCTGCCCGGATCAAATCCATCCCAGAGGAGAAAGTCCAAGAAAGGATGGGAGGAGTTCTAATTAAGCTTCTGAATAAAGTATAAGCACCCACAGCAGATACCCAGACTGTGCCCAAGCAGACAACATATAGTATGTGTCCAAAATAGTCACAGCCTGTGTGTCCTCCAGGCAGCTCCACATTCCTCTGTCTGCAGTCCGGCTTTCTGTTTGTTGGCCAAGCCTCTTTCCTTGCCACCTCTGTTTTGTGATACACCCAGGCCTGTCTCTATCCTTCATCTCTGCCTAGTTACATCTTCCATCCTAGTGTGTGCCTGTCTCATGTTCTCTCCCCCCCCCCCCCCGCTTTCTCCCCTTATCTCTCCCAGCCTCTCCCCAATGCCATCCTATCCTGTCCTTTGTCTTCCCAGCTTTACTCTCCACCTAAGTCCAGTCCTTACCACCTTCACTCTCCTCTGTCCCATATAGACTGTCCGGTCCCTGGGCCTGACCTGGAGATCAACCCCACTCTGGAGTCTCTGTGTCTGAGCATGACAGAACACGCCTTGGGTGGTGAGCATTTCCTCTTTCCCTGACCCAGCTTCCACCTACCCAGCAGCGTCTCCACCTCTGAACTGAGCAACTCATGGTCATCCTTGAGGGGCCCTAGGGGAGGCTGTACTTCAGGGGGGCCCTGACTGGGATGGCAGGCTACCTGAGCATCTTTTCTCAAGCACCCCACCAGCTCCTGATCTTCCTCCCTTCCTCCCTTTCTTACCACAGATGGGACAGACAAAACCTCCACCATCTGACGGGACCCACAGCCCAGCGCACCCATAGGCTCCCCGGGCGGCGGGAGGGGGCCAACCCCCAACGGGCTTCTCTGCGACAGCGAGAGGGTGGGCTGGCTCAGCTATACATTCTAATATTTTTCTACTCTCTCATCCTTTTAACTTTTGTTTAACATTGGCACATGCCTTGCTTACTCTCGGGCCCATTGAGGGATCTCTGCCGAGGTCCGGGGAGGTAGGAAGTAGCCAGAATAAAGGGGGCAAGAACTTGCCTGCCCCCCTTTCTTTCCTTATATTCCATCTGGCCCCATCCCACCCCTCCTTCCTCCAGAATGTTCACCTCCTGCCCCTCCTGAGGGAGCAGCCCCCTTCTCCCCTAAGACTCACTGACCCACTATCTTATGGGGCCTACTCAGAACCATCAGACATTTGGGAAGAAACAAGCAGGGTAGATAACCTGCTCTCCTGAATATTATTTTGAGGCGCTAAGGAGAAGGCAGGTAAGGAGAGGAACCTCTTCTCGCCACCTTCTCCTTCCCAATTGCCATCATTCCCCCAAGAACAGGAGCCATCCTCTTCTCACCTCCTTTTGCCCTGTTTATCAGAGGTTCTCTACAATTAATTTCTTAGGCCTATTTAAGATACATATTTATATAGTTCTTAACGGTTTTTCTCTGATCATTCCCTCTCATTTTTAGAATCCCCAGACCTCTCTCTGAGCCAAGAAAGTGGCAGGGGGAACCTGAATTTTATGAGGGGAGAGGGGGCAGAGCCCCTTCCTCCAGATCCCCTAGCCCTTCCCCACTTCTCCCCAGCCTTGGCTCCCCATATGCAGAAGTTGAAGGTGGGGAGCCAGGACAGCCAGTGAGGTCCGGAAGTCTGTTGCCTTAACATCCCCTTTCCCCATCAACATACTCTTCACTCCCCAGGTCTGGTTGCTGACTCGGGGGGTAAGGAATAAGGGAAAGGAGATTGTTTGGTTTTGATTTCTTCCCCCACCCCCTTTTCTGTCATCCTTCCCCCACTCCCCATTATGTCATGACCTCATTAAGTGGAACACTATATCATAACCCAGAGATTCCCCCAGCCCTGGAGTCATACAGAGCCTCTGGTCCCTGTTCCTACTGCTGGGTTGTGCTGGGGCCCAGGTGGAAGGAGGGGATTTGAGGGTTCAGGTTGTGGGGAAGCCAGGGTCCCCTATTCCAGCCTCCTCCCCGCTCAACCCTCCCATACACACTGGGACATTCTCAAGCTTTTCACACCGAAAGGGAAAAAAAATGTTATTTTTAGATACATTTTATGAATAATTTTTGTTATGAATATGGCTGGTAACCATTGTGTATGTTATTAAAGATGTTGGGGGGGGGGACGAAAAAAAAATTAAAACCACTGCCCTCCCAGCACTCTCACCCCATTCCCCTATTTTTGCCCATGTCCTCCAGGTCTGGACCTCCCTCAACTCTGAGCCCAGGGAGAGGGAGAAAGCCTGGGGGAGAGGGGTTGTAGCCCTGGGAACCTACTCCAGGTCCCTATCTCCTCTCCCAGTGCCGGGCTGGGTGGGGTGTCAGGTTTATTTATGTACCTCTTGCACACTCATCAACCTATGCAAGTCCCCCATCCCGGCCCCTCCATGTTTCTGTGCCTTTGCTCATTCCCCTCAAACTCCCAGGGCTTCCCCAATTCCCCTCCCACTAGCCCAGGGAAGTGGGATGGACAGGGGCCACCTCGTTTGGAATCTGCAGGGTGTCCCTCTTACAGGACCCTCACCTCCTCCCAGCCAGTCCCGTCTTGTTCACTATTCATCATGGTGAGCTGGCTGTGCCTGGCACTGGGAGGTGGTGAGGGACACCCTCCCTCCCCAACACACACAATGGGGGGCAACGCTGCCTCCCTCCCCCAACCTGACCAGAGTGTGCAGGACGCTGGCGGCCTCACTTTAATGGGCAGGACCCTTGACCCTCCAGCTCCAGCCCCCAGTCCCCCTCCCCACCCCTACTCCCTGCCATGATTTCACCCTTTTATCCCCAGCCCCACTGGCAGAATCAGCTTTGAGTAACTGTACAGTTTTTCTCGCTGTTGGGAAATTTATTTGTTGGAGTTTCACTTGTTTAATTGTCTGGGCTTATTTTGGAAAAAAAAAAACACAGCAAAAAAAGGATTCTGATCTTTGTTATGCTACATTTCATTGAAAACCTGTGGCCTTAGCTTCTATGCCATTAAGCTGAGGCCACTGAGTAGAGATGGAGACGGTGATGGAGGGGGAGGGGGGAGATGTAGGCAGAAGGAGACCAGAAGGATGGGAAGGGGAGAAACTGGTTTTATTAACAGCCAAGGTCTGGAGGAGGGAAGGACACAGTGAAAGCTCACGAATACACCACAGAAAAGCGCCTTCCTGTGCATCACCATGTCTGCGCCAACCCTGAAAGGGTCAGTCACTGTCACTCTCTGCTTCGCTAGAATCAGAAGCTGCGGCTTCACTGCCATCTTCCTGGGCTGAGTGCTCACTGCCACTGGGGAAGGGACTGGCGCTGCCACTGAGGCTGTGGCTGGGACTGGGGCTCCGCTGGTCACCTCCATCACTGCCACTCTCTGAATCATTGTCACTGCCATGGGCCGGTCCTCTGTCCTCCTCATCAGAGTCAGCGTCCTCTGAATCCGCATCACTGCCGAAGATCTCCTCTTTGTCCCGGGCAGCTCGGGCCTCATCCTCACTGCTCTCCTCGCCGCTACCACTCTTGTCACTTGCTTCATCCCTGTCACCCTCTTCCCGCTCACTCTCACTCCCTGAGTGTTCATCCTCACTCCCTTCTTTCTCACTGCTGCTGTCCTTCTCTTGCTCTTCATCTGTGAGAGAACAGAAAGAAATGAGACCCAGTTTCCCACCCTCCCAGGGTTTCCAGGGATTAGCCATGCAGCTTTACCTGAGCCCCCAGCTTCTTTCTCTTCTGTCTCCATCTCCTCTTCCTCCTCTTCCTCAGGTTCATGGTTCTCCAACTGGGCCTTCCGTGCCTCCTAGGAAGCAGCAGCGGGGGGAGGGAAAGTATTCTATCAGGTTTCTGTGTCCCTTTTACCCACCACACTCCCCTTGGGTGCCTTGAACCAGTGGTAATTGTTACCTGGGCTTCTAATTCCTTCTCATTCATGTCCCGATGTTTGACCACAAGCAGGGCATTGGTACCCGACTGAACCCCAGCCTTGGCCCTGCGCTTACTTAGGCGGACCCTGCAATGGGCAAGTTAGGGAGGGGTGTGGAAGATGCAGTTAAAAACCCCCAATGAGGGGTGTGGTGCAACTTGGTTCTTCAATTCCTCACCAATGCTTAGCCCAGAAAAGATGAGAATACAGATTTAATAAGGGAGATTAAACTCTGGTTTGGGGCAGGTGAGGGGAAGGATGATTGCTCCCAAGATACCAGTTTGGTTGCTCTGCACTTCATAAAGTGTGTGCATAGATTTTAATGTGAATTAGCTACCACACTTAAAAGACCCTAGATGTCTAGTTTAGGGGAAATATGAATCTATGGCCCCAGCAGGCCTTTTTGCTTCCTACAACTTATCAGCAATGGGTTGGAATCTTTTGTTGAGCTGGGCTGTGGGGCCCCTTGGAGAATGCCAGGAGCTCTAGGTCACCCAGATCCCACCAGCCTATTGTGCCTTCTTTCACATTTCCTGCTTGGCTTCAGGATCAGAATTTGTAATCTCTACTTAAAATTCAAGGTCACACTTTTTCTCAACCCTTACACCCAAGGCCTCAGCCAAAAATAAACTTTTAGTCATCGGGGAAGAGTTTCAGGGTCACATTTTTTAACTTGGGTATCCAGGATTTCATTTTAAATATGCTAATTTTATGTGTAATCCAATACTTTAGCTATGTTTACTTTCACATGAAGTCTCTTAATATCAGGAAATTTGACTGTCTACCCTACACAAAAGGTCTAAGTAGCTCCAGTATTTATATGACAATTTTCTCTGTGGGTTACTGTGTTAGAAACATCTAACCCCCATGCATGAGCAGACTTTTGCTAGTCACAAAAGCCTGTGACAAATCATTAGATACAAATGACCTCCAAGGTGTCCTAGGGTCTTGGCCCTGAAGCACGGGCTCAGACTAATCTGAGGTAGAAACATGTGCCGAGTACCTGGTCTCCAACTCATTGTAGTAAACTCCATCACCCTCTCGGAAGATGAAGAAGTAGTTTTCCTCATAACCCTTGCTAGCTTTGTTCTTCACATTCCAGTTGTATTCCCGAGCAATCTTGTAGTCATATCTGAGGATGAGGGGGACAGGGTTAGCCCCATTTCTTCCCTCTGAGGGAGGAAGGGAGACACACTTCTCGATCCCCAACCCACGCACACATCATCGGGTGCATAATCCATCTCCTCCTCCTGGTCCCGCTTTCGTTTCTTCAACGTCTCTTCCACAGGCAGGAAATAGGCCACAAACTGGTTCCCTTCCTCATCCATCATGCCCCTGGTAGGGGGAAGAAGAGCAGTGATAAATGAAGACAACGGGCAACGAGAAATAGGCCAAGGTTGGCAGCAGTGCCACTTACCTGATCATGGCTTGAGACATCATCTCTAATGCAGCTGCCCCACTCGTGTCCTTGGGGGCTGGGTCTGAGTCAAAGATTACCTGAGCACATGGGTTAATCCACATCTGTGGGACAGAGGATACTGGAGTTAGAAGTGAGACGTGCAGAGATGACACATCTCTACCACCTGTACCAAACCTGACCTTGAAGTCTGGGAAGACGGGCATGACCTCCACCGGCGTCACTCGGGGCTTGCTGTAATGCTGGGAGATCTGGTAGGGACAAAAACAGGGTGAGGAGGAGGATGAAGAGCTTTGAAGCCACCTCTTTTTCTGCCTCCCCATCTTAGTCCCTCAGTTACCGACTTCTGGGCATCCTCAAAAGTCTTCTCAATGGCTGTTATCTGGCTATCCCTATCTTTGTAAATTTCTTCCTCAGTGAACTGCTGTTTTACAGAAACCCCAATCCTAGGGGTGAAGAGAAAGAAAGGCTTTAGGGGCCACTGGACACACCTGAAATTTCCACCTTCCCTTCTTACCTACCACAACTTACTTGACCTCAGGCTTCTCATTGGAGATGCCATAACGGTTGAATTCAGTGGAGATATACTCTGTCTTTCGCATCCATGGCACCACCTTCGCATGCTGCTGAGACCTAAGATGGAGGATCAGGCACTTCAGGACCTCACCACCCTCCTTCCGTTGGAGCCAATCCTCAGTCCCCACTCAGCGTCCTATCCCCTTACCTCTTGGAGCTAGTGGGGGCCTGAATCTCCTCTTCCAGAAGCTTCTCATCAGCTGGATCTAAGAATACTAGAGGAGAGCAAGGGAGTAAGAAACGATAGAGGTCCAGGCCTGGCCTTTGCTAGCCTAAAGCAGGCCCTCCCTGCCTCCCTACATACCATTGGGGTCAATACGGTAGGTGTCAGGGTTGATGAGGTCGATGGTGACCCCCAGGTCTGGCTCAGTCAGGAGGTCATGTTTGTGCTGTTTTTCCAAGGAAGTCGCTTTGTACTGTACGAACCTGGGTAGGGAAACATGCCCATTATGGTTTCCTGACTCAGCTTTACCCCTCAAATCCCTGCTTCACAAAGGCTAAATTTCTATAGGGAGAAACTCAGAGTGGAGTGTTCCCCCATGTTCACGTCCAAACACTGGCTCTCCAATGGAAAGAAACTTGGACACTGCTTGCTCATTAACAAATATTTATCAGGCACCTACTACTATACTATGTGTACAGGGTACTATTCTAGACCCAGAGGAGAGAACAATCAACAAGAGAAGCAGTCCTTGCCTGCAAGGAGCTCATATTCTGAGTTGTTTCCCATTCCCAATCTTAAATCTCACCTGTTCTGGTCGAAAGGGTAGGTAATAAACTTTGGGTCGAAGGGGATGTCAGGGAGGCTATTGCAGTACTTGACTCGGCAGACCACTCCAGACCTAGGAACAGAATGGCTCCTTTAAAAAGCTGCTATGAAGGCCAACAGAAAAAGTATCAAACGCAACTCAAACTACAGTAAGTAGAAAGGAGACAACACAAAAAAGACCTAAAACATAACATCAATAACATAAAATGTGGAGAGGGTGTAAAAATGTAATCCTTCTAGAATATTTTTGAATTTAAATGCCTATTAGCTTAAAATAAACTGCTAGTGATAGCCATAAACCTCAAAAGCTATATAAAACCTACAAAAGTTATACAAAAAAGAGAACCCAAACAAAATACTAAAGAAAGCCAGCAAACCACAAGAAGGAACAAAGGAGAACTATAAAAATGACCAAAAAACAGTGAACAAAATGCCAGTAAGTACATACTTATCAATAATTAAATGTAAATGGACTAAGTACTCCAATAAAAAGATAGGGTGGCTGAATGGGTCAAAAAACATGACCTTAATTTGATGAACAAGAATAGATCAAGAGATAAATGGCAGGGGAGGTGGGGGGGTTAGAGAGCAACCAAAGGACTTGTACACATGCATATTAGCATAACCCAAGGACATAGACACCGGGCAGTGGGGATTGCCCAGGGTGGGAATGGCTGGGGGACGGAGGGTGTCAATCTGGGGAAAAGGAGACGTGTGTAAAGCCTTAAAAAAAAAAACCGTGACCCAACAAGGGCAGTGGTGGCAGCACCCGCAAAAAAAACAACATACATGACACATCTACATGCTGCTTACGAGAGATGCACTTCAAATTGGAAACCATACAGACTGATGCCGGGCTGGTGCGGCTCAGTGCTTGAGCACTGGCCCACACACCAAGAGGACAGGTTCCATTTCTGCCAGGGCACATGCCCGGGTTGCAGGCCAGATCCCCAGCAGGGGCATGCAGGAGGCAGGTAATCAATGTTCTCTCTCATTGATGTTTCTCTCCCTAAAGTCAAAAAAAATTTAAAGACATGTACAGTCCCAGTGACGTGGCTGTGGTTGACCGTCGACCAATGAAACGGGAGGCCATGGTTAGACTCCCAATCAGGGCACATGCCCGGGTTGCAGGCTCAATCCCCAGTAGATCAATGATTCTCATCACTGATGTTTCTATCTACCTCTTTCTCCCTTCCTCTCTGAAAAGAATATATATCTATTTTTAAAACATACTGGTTGAAAGTGAAAGGATGTAAAAAAGATATCCCATATAAACAGAAACAAAAGGAAAGCTAGAGCCCTGTCAGGGCACATCAACCAATGAATGCATAAATAAGTGGAACAACTGTTTCTCAAAACCAGTAAATATAAATGCTTTTTTAAAATATGTTTTTATTTGTAGATAGGAAGAGAGAGGAACATCTATGAGAGCGAACATCGATCAGTTGCCTCCTGCACGCTCCCTACTGAGGATCAGGCTTGCAATCAAGTCATGTGTCCTGAACTGGGAGTCAAACCCGGGACCTCTTCATCTATGGGTTGATGCTTAATCCACTTAGACACATCAGCCAGGCTATAATAAATTTTTAATAAAAGTAAACTGTTGTAGCTGTGGCAACAGCTGAGACTAGTGGGCCAGGTACCACAGCCGTGAACCGGAGAGAAACTGCCTGCCAACTTCAGCCTGGGCTGCCATGTGCCACTGCTGCGGGGTCGGAAACTGGACAAGGACGTCCTGGGTGAAGCAGGGCTACACTCTGATGAACTGAACAAGCTGTGGGTGTTGAACCCAGAAGTAACCCAGACCATAGAGTTCAAGGAAGAGGACAAAATTGGCCAATCAGAAAATAGTTGGTTTCCTTGAGCTTGTTGACCAACTTGCAAAAGAAGCAGAAAATGAGAAGATGAAGGCCTTTGGTGCTCAGAATTTGCTCAAATCTATAGCACAGCAGAGAGAAGCCCAACAGCAACTCCAAGCACTAATAACAAAAAAGAAAATGCAGCTTGAAAGGTATCGGATTGAATATAAAGCTTTGTGTCAAGTAGAAGCAGAACAAAATGAATTTATTTTTCAGAAATGAACTGAAAATTTCATTATATAGCAAGAGAGCAGAAAAACAAAAAAACCTCTGAACCATTCCATTGACTTTGACTAATGAGCCAAGTATATCATGTGAGATGTGTGAAGGATGCATCATCTCTGAAGGCAATAAAACAAATCTAGGGGGCCTTGTTTCAGATGCCAGTGCATATCTGGTAAACACCCCGTGACCACAGTGGCCCAAGTTCTCACCTCTTGTATTCTTAGTCTGAAATAAGCAGTCTGTAAACTTTGATTTTTTTTTTTTTTTTGTAAACTTTTCACAAAGTTTTGGAGGAAAAGGCAATGAATTATTGTTTTCAAATGGCAAAAAAAATAGACTTTAAAACAAAAAATGTAAAGATAAGGACATTACATAATTACAGAGGGTAAATCCAAGAAGAGAATAAAGCAATTATAAATATCTACATACCCAACATGGGGGCACCTAAGTATATAAAGCAAATATTAATGGACATAAAGGGAGAAACCCACAGTAATAAAATATAGTAGGTAACTTTAATACCCCATTCACATCAATGGATAAATTCATCAAGACACAAAATTAATCCTATCTAATAAAAGAGTAATACGCAAATTGACTGTACCTCCGCTACGCTCACAGGCCACACCCACAAGCCAATCATGAGCAAATAAACGCCAACCAAGATGGCTGTGGCCACTGAGAGAGAGGGCCGGCCAGGGCAGCGTCTGCGTTGCCTCAGCAGGCCCGCCCCTGGCCGCTTGAAAGCTGCACTCAAGTCGCCCAGGAGGGCCCACCCCCGGCTGTGTGGATGCTGCACTCGCTCGCTCACTCCCCACCCCCCTTCGCACCCCACACTCCCCGTGCACGAATTTTGTGGCCTTAAATGTCACATTAGACCAGATGGGCTTAATGGACATTTAGAGAATGATTCATCCCAAAAGCTGGAGAATGCACATTTTTTAAAATATATTTTATTGATTTTTTACAGAGCAGAAGGGAGAGGGATAGAAAGTCAGAAACATCGATGAGAGAGAAACATCGATCAGCTGCCTCTTGCACGCCCCCTACTGGGGATGTGCCCGCAGCCAAGGTACATGCCCTTGACCGGAATCGAACCCGGGACCCTTCAGTCTACAGTCCGATGCTCTATCCATTGAGCCAAACCAGTCTCGGCAGAATGCACATTTTTTTTAATGCACATGGCACACCCTTGTGTGTGTTTTGCTAGGACCACAAAACAAGCCTCAAATTCAAAAAGATTGAAATCAGTATTAAGCATCTTTTTTAACATCAATATCATCAAACTAGTAATGAACTACAGGAAAACTGGAAAAAAATACATGGAGACTAAACAACATGAATGGAACGAAAAGAAAATCAAGAACTATGTTGAAAGAAAAAACTTTTCAAGATTTATTGAATTCAGTAGAAGTTCATAGTTATACAGGCCTACCTCAAAAAAATGAGAAAAATCCCAATAGCCCTGGCCAGTATGGCTCACTTAGTTGGATGTCATCCTGGACACCAAAGGGTTGCTGTGGTTCAATTCCCAGGCAGGGCACATGTCCTGCCAGCAGGCATACAGGAAGTAGCCAACTGATGTTTTGCTCTCACATTTATGTTTTTCTCTCTCTCTAAAAATAAATTATTGTCGCCAGTTTGGCTCAGTGTATAAAGCATTGGCCTGCAGACTGGATCCCTAGTATGGGTGTGGGCAGAAGGCAGCCAATCAATGATTCTCATCACATGTTTCTCTCTCCCTCTCCTTTGCTCTCTGAAATAAAAAAAAAATTTTAAGTCAATTCTTAAATATCCTTTTAAAAGAAAAATCCAAATGAACAATCTAACTCTATACTTAAAGAAACTAAAAAAGAACAAATAAACCCAAAGTAAGCAGAAAGAAGTAAATAGTTAAGATCAGAATGGAAGTAGAAATTTTAAAAACAATAGAAAAGATCAATTAGACTAAAAGCTGATTCCTTGAAAAGATAAAATTACCAAACCTTTAGTAAAGAAGGCCCAAGTAAACTCATAAATGAAAGAGAAGGTACATCCAACACCACAGATAAACAGTCACTCAAAAAATACAATTACATGCCAACAAATTTAACAATCTAGAATAAATGGATAAATTTCTAGAAATAACGTAACCTCCTTAGACTGAACCAGACTGAAATAGAAAATCTAGCCAAAACCGGTTTGGCTCAGAGGATGGAGCATGAGGACTGTGGGGTCCCAGGTTCTATTCAGGTCAAGGGCATGTACCTTGGTTGCAGGCACATCCCCAGTGTGGGGTATGCAGGAGGCAGCTGACTGATGTTTCTCTCTCACCAATGTTTCTGACTGTCCCTCTCCCTTCCTCTCTATGGAAAATCAATAAAATATATTTTAAAAAAAAATAAAATCTAAAAGGCCAATTACTGGCAATGAAATTGAAGTAATAATAATAATAATAATAATAATAATAATAAACTCTCAACAAATAAAAGTCCAGAACTAAATGGCTTCATAGGTGACTTCCACCAAACATTCAAAGAGTTAACATCAATCCTTAAACTATCGCCGAAAATTGAAGAGGAAGGAACACTTCCAAATTCATTCTACAAAGACAGCATTACCTTAATACTGACACCAAAGACATTATAAAAATAAAAAAAAAGATCTTGCTTTTTAGCATGTTAGCGGCTCAAATAAACTCTTAGAAAAAGTTAAAAAAATAAATAAATAAAAAAGAGCCCTAACCAGGTTGGCTCAGTGGATAGTGTCGACCTGGGGACCAAAGGGTCCCGGGTTCAATTCCAGTCAAGGAATCGGTTGCAGGCTCCTCTTCAGCCCAAGCCCTGGTTGGGGGCTCCTGCAGGAGACAATCGATGTGTTTCTCTCACATTCATGTTTCTCTTTTCCTCTTTCTTCCACTTTCCCTAAAAATCAATGAGAAAAAAAATCCTCGAGTGAAGATTAACAACAAAAACAAAAAAATTTTTTTAAAGAAAATTACTAGCTGTCAAAACCAGTTTGTCTCAGTGGATAGAGCATTGGCCTGTAGACTGAAAAGTCCCAGGTTTGATTCCGGTCAAGGGTATGTACCTTGGTTGTGAGCACATCCCCACTGGGGAGTGTGCAGGAGGCAGCTGATGAATGTTTCTCTCTCATCGATGTTTCTAACTCTCTATCCCTCTCCCTTCCTCTGTAAAAAATCAATAAAATATATTTTTTTAAAAGAAAATTACTAGCTAATATCCTTGATGAACACAGATGCAAACAAAATATTATCTCAACAGCCCTGGCAGGTTTGGCTCGTTGGATAGTGTCAGCCTGCGGACTCAAGGGTCCCGGGTTCAATTCCAGTCAGGGGCATGCACCTTGGTTGCAGGCACATCTCCAGTAGGGGGTGTGCAGGAGGCAGCTGATTGATGTTTCTCTCTCATTGATGTTTCTAACTCTCTATCCTTCTCTTTTCCTCTCTGTAAAAAATCAATAAAAAATATATTTAAAAATTTTTTTTAAATTTTATCTCAACAAAATATTAGCAAACTGGACTCAACTATACATTAAAAGGGTTACACACCATGACCAAGTGTGATTTGTCTCACTGATGTAAAGATGGTTCAGTAAATCAATGTGACATATCAAGTTTAAAAAAGGATAAAAACCATAGATCATCTCAATAGATACAAAGAAAATGTTTGATAAAATTAAGCATCGTTTTGGTGAATCAGTGGTCAAGCATCAATGCATGAATCAAGAGGTCACCAGTTCAATTCCCAGTGAAGGCACGTGTCCAGGTTGTGGGCTAATCTACCACCAAAGGAGACAAGGACATATAATAAATGCTAGCCACGCAATCAGACAGGGGTGTGCAGGAGGCAGCCAATAAATGTTTCTCTCTCATTGATGTTTCAATCCTCCTCCCTTCCCCTCTCTCTAAAATCAATAAAAACATAATTTTTTAAAATTAAGAATCATTTTATGATTAAAAAAAACTCAACAAGGGCATATGGAAGGAACATCCTATCTAATAAAAGAGTAATATGCAAATTGACCATATCTTTGCTACACCCACCAGCCAATCGGGAGCAAATATACAAATAAAACCCAACCAAGATGGCTATGGCCACTGAGAGCAGGAGGGAGGTTTGGATTTCCCTGGCAATGGAGGAAGTCAAGCTTTCCACCTGCTCTTGCCAGCTTAGGCCTCCACTCAATGTTACAAAGTTTCAATTATAAAAGATACATAAATCCCAACAGAAATGGCAGCAGCCACAGAGCTGGAGAGAGCAGAGGCTAGGGTTGCCTCCCGGTGATAGAGGGGGCCAAGCTTCTGCAGCCCTGGGCAACCTAGGCCTCCACTCCAGGCTACAAAGTTTCAATTACAGAAGGTAAATAAACCCCAACAGAAATGGCTGCCACCACGGAGCGTGCAGAAGGCTTGGCTCCGCTCCAGGCTACGAAGTTTCAATTGTAGAACATAAATTAATCCCAGATACAAGGGCCTCCACTTGGGTTGCCGGGGTGTGTGGCTGGACTGCAAACCACAATAGGCCCCTCGCCCAGGCTGCCCCATACCCCAAGGGAACCTCCCCCCTGATCCGGAACACCCTTCAGGTAAAACCAGCTGGCCCCGACCCATGCACCAGGCCTCTATCCTATCTAATAAAAGAGTAATATGCAAATTGATCATCACTCCAACACACAAGATGGCTCCCCCCATGTGGACACAAGATGGCCACAACAAAATGGCCAGCAGAGGAGAGCAGTTGGGAGGGACCAGGCCTGCAAGGGAAGGCAGTTGGGGACGATCAAGCCTGCAGGGGAGGGCAGTTAGGAGTGACCAGACCAGCAAAGGAGGGAAGTTGGAGGCAAACAGGCTGGCAGGGGAACAGTTAGACATCAATCAGGCTGCTGGCAGGGGAGTGGTTAGGGGGTGATCAGGCTGGCAGGCAGAAGCAGTTAGGGGCAATCAGGAAGGAAGGAAGGCAAGCAGTTGGGAGCCAGCAGTCCTATATTGTGAGAATCGAACCTAAATGGGCAGTCGGACATCCCTCAAGAGGTCCCAGATTGGAGAGGGTTCAGGCTGGGCTGAGGGACACCCTCCCATACCCCGTGCACAAATTTCGTGCACCGGGCCTCTAATGACATAATAAAGGCTTATATATGTCAACCCACAGCTAATATATTCAATGATGAAAAGCTGAAAGCTTTTCCTCTAAGATCAGAAATAAGACAAGATGCTCATTATCACCACTTCTATTTAATGTAGTATTGGAAATCCTAGCCACAACAATCAGACAAGAAAAAAAAAGGCATCCAAATCAGAAAGGAGGAAGTAAAACTCTCATTTGCAGAAAACATACAGTAGGTAAAAAACTCTAAATAATCCCGCCAAAAAGAAATTATATTAAATGAATTCAGTCAAATTGCAGGATACAGAATCAATATACAGAAATCTGTTGCATTTCTACATACTAATAACAAATGATGATGAGACATTAAGAAGATCCCATTTACAATTGCATCAAAAAGCATAAAACACCTAGGAATAAATTTAACCAAAGGTGTAAAAGACCTGTACTCAGAAAACTGTAAGACATTGAAGAAATAAACTGAAAATGTTAATAAATGGAAGGCATACCTTGCTAATAGATTGGAAGGATTAATACTGTTAAAATGTCCTTACTACCTAAACCAAATTACAGAGTCCATGTTATCCCTATTAAGACACCAATGGCATGCCTCTCAGAACTACAACTAATCCTAAAATTTCTATGAAACCACAAGACTCTAAAGAGCCAAAGAAATTTTGAGAAAGAACAAAGTGGAAGAATGTTCCATACACCCTAATAAGCTATGGTATAAAGCTACAATAATCAAAACAGTATGGTACTAGCATAAAAACATATACAGATCACCCAGTCAGTGTTGCTCAGTGGTTGGGTGTCAACTTATGAACCAGGAGGTAGAGGTTCCATTCCCCATCAGGGCACATGCCTGAGTTGTGCGCTTAGTCCCCAAATGGGAGGCATGCAAGGAGCTGCCAATCAATGATTATCATCACTGATGGCTTCCCTCCCCTCCCCCTTCCCCTCTCTCTCTCTCCGCCCCCCCTCCCCCTTCCTTTCTGAAATCAATAAAAATATATTTTAAAAAGCCAAAACATAGCTCTAGCCGGTTTGGCTCAGTGGATAGAGCATTGGCCTGCAGACTGAAGGATTCCAGGTTCAATTCTGGTCAAGGGCACATGCCCAAGTTGCATTGATGTTTCTCTCTCCCTCTCCCTTCCTCTCTGAAATTAATATATTGAGAAATAATAATAAACTTAAAAATTAATAAAAATAAACAAATGGGCCAAAACCGGTTTGGCTCAGTGAATAGAGCCTGCGGACTGAAAGGTCCCAGGTTAGATTCAGATCAAGGGCATGTACCTTGGTTTCAAGCACACCCCCAGTAGGGGGTGTGCAGGAGGCAGCTGATGGATGTTTCTCTCTCATTGATGTTTCTGACTTTCTATCCCTCTCCCTTCCTCTCTGTAAAAAATCAATAAAAAATATTTTTAAAAAAGAAAAATAAACAAATGGGACTACATCAAACTAAAAAGGTTTTGAATAACAAAAGAAACCATCTACAAAATGAAAATACCACCTACTGAGAGAAGACATTCACAAATGATATAGCCAATAATGGGTTAATATCCAAAATATATCAGGAACTCGTACAACTTAACACACACACACACACGATCCATTTATAAATAGGGAGAGGACCTGAATTGACATTTTCCAAGGAGGATGAACAGATGGCCAACAGACATATGAAAAGATGCTCATCATCACCAGGGAAATGCAAATTAAAACCACTATGATTACCACCACCTATCAGAATGAACAAGTAAGTGCTGGTGAAGATGTAGAGAAAAGGGAACTCTCATACACTGTGGTGGGATTGTAAACTAGTGAGGCCGCTATGGAAAACAGTACAAAGATTCCTCAAAAAATTAAACCCTATGTTTATTGCAGCATTATTAGTAACTGCCAAGATACAGAAGTAACCTAGATGTCCATCAATAACTGAGTGGATAAAGAAGACCATACACACACACATATGTATATATACATGTATGTGTGTGTATATGTGTGTGTGTGTGTGTATATATATATATATAAATATTCAGCAATAAAGAATAAAAACTTGCCATTTGCGACAATAGGGATATACCCAGACGGTATTATGTTAAATGAAAGAGAAACAAATACCACGATTCCACTAAACACAAAACAAAAACAAAACACACACACACAAAACAAATGAGTGAACGAAACAAAATAGAAACAGACCCACAGAACAAGCTAATGGTTGCCAAAGAGGAGGAAGACGGGGGTTTGGGACTAAAAAAAATAAAAACCGCTGATACGTTGGGTGTGGAAACTGGCCCCTGCTGCCCACCTGTGTTTCCCAACCCCCCCTGGCCCACCCCTCTTAGGAAAACAGAATGGGGCTCACCTCTCAGGCAGAGTCCGATGGGAATTGGGCCTGGTGGGTAAGAGAGAGAGACATTGGTAGAAAGATGGAGAAGAGATTGACAGGAGTGTGAAGGGGGCAACTCCAAGTTTTTAAAAGAGGACTGCCTTTCTGAATAAAATCTCGAACTCCACTGGGGGGGGAAAGGTAACATCCCATCCTTAAAGAAACCTCTCTCTTCTGAGTGCTCCGTGACGTCACGGACAGACCTGGGGGGGCTAGCAACATTATAAGGAGACTCTGAGCCCGACCCCCCGCCTCGCCAAAACCTGGACAGACGATAAAGCTAAAAGGTGAAGCGTCTACCTGTGGCCATCTTCCCGCTGTGCCTGGGTCTGGATGGTGGGAGCCATGGCGAGGCGACAGCCGTCCGGACCTTGCCGAGCCGCGGAGAGACAAGGTGGGGCGTGCCGACTTCGACGGACACCTAATCTGAGGCAGCGTTTGGGTTGGCGCCCCGGTCCGTGAGGTTAGCGTCGGGAAGAGGTAGAGTTCCAGTGGAAACTCAGGTAAACGCGCAGCCGCCGACTATCAGCTACGGACCGACCAACTGCCATCAGGAGAATAGGCACGGACAAATCTCCTCAAGCCGCGATGTCTTCTGGGAAATAGAGTCCGGGTTAAACTCAACCCGGATTGGTCAGCAGCTGGGTAAGGGGCGGAGCGAGAGAAGGGACTTTTGTGATTGGTGAATAGGTATCTTAGTCTGGATCGAAGGATTTGACAGTCAAGTGTTGGAAGCGCCTTCTTTCCTCCCATTGGCTGAATTGTTAGAGCTAATCAGCAAACCGGGCCTAGAGCGGAAGACGCTGGAATGAAACCTGGCAGACGCACTTCCGGCGCGCTAAGTGAGGAAGATGGCTGCGTCTCAGCCGCAGGTTCCGGCGGCTTCTTCCTCTGCTGGCGTGTCGGGTCCAGGTTCGGCTGGTGGCCTGGGTTCCCAGCAGCAACCGCAACCACCTACACAACTGGTGGGGTCTGCCCAGAGCGGGCTCTTGCAGCAACAGCAACAAGACTTCGATCCTGTGCAGCGGTATAAGATGCTCATCCCACAGCTGAAGGAGAGTCTTCAGGTGATCCGCCTAGAGCTGCTGGAAGCTAGCGGGGTTTGGCTCTCTGACAGAGGAGGCAGATGGAAGTGCTGCTGAGGCAAGCAGCCAGCAGAAGGAGAGTTAGGCAAGGGCAAAGGAGTGAGACTTGGTCTTCGTGGGAGCAATGCGAGTGTAGAGCCGGGGATTGGCCAGAACTCGAGTGGGAGGGAGTTTAAGGGAGAAGCCGGGCTCTGGTCGCTTAAGCCTGAGGAAATGACGGCTTGTACAGAGAGATTCTGATTGTGGTTGGTGGGTGAGAAGACCCTAAGGTATGTCGGGAGGCCATTGATGAGAACCCCAGATGAGAGCGGGCCGCCGGGGAAATCCAGGTGTTACTATTGAAATGGAAACTGGAGTTACAGGAGACGTGGCAAGTGAAGAGGAGGTCTGAGATTGGATCGGGGAAGTGTAGAGTACCACAAGTGTTCCCTTCTGTTTCTCCACCTCCCTCATCTTTTTTTAAACTAGACTTTGATGAAGGTTGCAGCCCAGAACTTGATTCAGAATACTAACATAGACAACGGACAGTAAGTGTATTACCGTTTCCCAGGATCTCCACCTATGGCCACCCCATTCTTAGAAACTCAGTCCCTAAACCCCACCTACTCACTCTCCTTTCCTTCTATTTTCAAGCCCGGTTCCCTAGCTCCCGGCCTTGCTCTTTCTGCCTCTGCTACTAACTGCCAATCCCATAGTGCCTGCCTCCGGGAACCTGTGCCTTTACCTGATTTCCTGATGGATACTTGATTGTGTAGACACTGATGTCTCAGAGACTGAAAAATCATTCCTCCTTCTCCTTTTCCCGGGCTATAGAAAAAGCAGTGACGGACCCATCCAGCGCTTTGACAAGTGTCTGGAGGAGTTCTACGCCCTCTGTGACCAGCTGGAGCTCTGCCTGGTAAGGGGTTTACTAGAGGGGGTGACCACAACCCTATTCAATCCCTGGGTCTTCAGGAATTCTCAGTCAGTCAACACAGCACAGTGAGCACCTCCTGTGGCCAAACTGTACTTCAGTTGATGTTGGGCACCCGGTGTTGCTCTGATCTTAGCCCTCACAGAGCTTCCAGTTCAGTGAGGTGACGTATGGCCCCAAATAATGATGGCGCAGAGTACTGAGAGCTGTGATGGGAGAAGCCCAGGTTTCAGAGTTCAGGGCTCAGATGGGGATGGGGACACAGTTAGAGAGGTCAGAATTAGAATCAGGGAAGCTCAGGGGGTTGTGGAAGCTCAGAGAAGGCCTGTAACCCTGCGTGGGGCGGTTCCAGGGAGAGAGTGGCTCAGGGAAGGCTGTTGGTAGAGAGCAGATCAGAGGCGAGGTTGTAACAAAAATTGAAGAGAGGCAGGAATTAAGAAGAAGGCAAGTAGCAAAGAGCACAGCATCTGAAATCAGATGGACCTCCGACCTCTACTTCTGAACCATGGATGGGTTCCTCCCTAGGAAAATGGATTTTCAGGAGAAGCTCAGCAAGCTCATGCATGTACTAGGCCAGTGGTCGGCAAACTCATTAATCAACAGAGCCAAATATCAACAGTACGACGCTTGAAATTTCTTTTGAGAGCCAAATTTTTTAAACTTAAACTTCTTCTAACGCCACTTCTTCAAAATAGACTCGCCCAGGCCGTGGTATTTTGTGGAAGCGCCACATTCCAGGGACCAAAGAGCCGCATGTAGCTCGAGAGCCGCGGTTCGCCGACCACTGTACTAGGCACATGGCAAATGTTTCCTGTAGTATTGTATTGTCGTCTTTGTTTTTGTAGTATCATTGTAATCATTATTTTGAATTTGGTTTTAAAGTCAGAGTTTGAGAAGACTGGTAGTGGTAGAAAGGTATTCCACCCAAAAGGAACAGCTTCTGCTTTAGGAATGTCATGAAATACAGTCTGACTGGGGTGCATTTGGCATTGGGGTTTGTTGGATTTTTTTAAGTGCTAGTGGCAAGATTTATTTGAGCGAAAACAAAGGAAGGGCTTAGGATAAAAGAGGCAAGATCATAGCAATGGGAGTAAACCTAGTCTGGGATGCCTAGACACAGAAAGGAAGGTTAAGAGGCAAAAGGCAGAGTCTTTAAAGCCATTGCACCCCTAGTAGCAAGGCTTATGGGAACCCTTAGACTTTAGGAGAAAAGAAAGCAAAATATGGCCCCAGTGGGGTGAGGGAGATAGGGGAGACAGTAGCAGGTAGGAAGAGGTTAATGGGGGGCAAGGAGAACCTGTGTAATACTTTCAATAATAAAGATTTAAAAGCATATATATATATATATATATATATATATATATAGACACACACACACATATGGCCTGAGGAAAGGAAGGGGAAGTTGTTCCAATGTTGTTGAATTTTGAAAACAGCCCTAAGGGTGCTGGGAAGCCATCCAGGGTTTCAAGCGTGGAAGAACATGGACCCATTGCTTTTTGTTGTTTTTTTTTAATCCTCACCCAAGGATATTTTTCTCGTTGATGTTTAAAGAGAATAGATGGGAGGGGGAGAGACAGAGATAAATTGATGTGAAAGGGACACATCTATTGTTTGCCTCCCGCACACACCTAACCAGGGATTGAGCCTGCAATGGAGGCACTTGCCCTTGACCGGGAATCGAGCCCCAGCACTCTATCCACTGAGCCAAACTGGCCAGGACATTTTATTTTATGTTTTTATTCCTCTTTAGAGAAAGAGGAAGGGAGAGAGAGAGAAACATTGATCAGCTGCCTTCTGCATGCACCTTCCTGGGGATTGAGCCCACAACTTGGGCATATGCCCTGACTGGGAATCAAACCTGCAGCCTCTTAGAATGTGATCCGTTGCTTTTTAAAGAATATTCCTCTGGCTTTCGAATGAGGGGTGGGGGAAAGGGGCCATGGGTGGAAGCTGGGATTTCAGGGAGACAGCCATGGCAGGATTTGATGGGAAAGGCTCTGGCGAAGGGCAAATGAGAGACTCGGAGGTTTTGTGTGCAGCCACAGAACTGAAGGGTGTGAGAAGGGGAGCCTCCAGGATGCAGCCCAGGGCTCTAGTTGGAGTGGTTGGATCGTTTTTTAGACAGGGACCCCAGAAGAGGAGCAGTTTGGGGTTGGGGAGAGAGCATCAGAGCTCTGGAATTTCAGGGGAGGCTGGGGACACGCATGTACACCATCAGTGCAGAGCGGGGCACTGAGCAATGTGTGGGGATGGGATAGCCCCAAGAAGGCATAAGAATGGGAGGGGGAGATGGGCCATGCAAAATGCTGCTTTTAAGACAGGAGTTCAGAAGCCTGCATGCTACCCCAGGCTGGCTCTTGGGGCAGGGTTGGGAGTACCCAGAATGAGGCTGATGCTGCACCTTGCCTGCCTGTCCACAGCGCCTGGCACATGAGTGCCTGTCACAGAGTTGCGACAGTGCCAAGCACTCTCCCACGCTGGTGCCCACAGCAACCAAGCCAGATGCAGTACAGCCTGACAGCCTACCCTATCCTCAGTACCTGGCAGTGATCAAAGCCCAGATTGCCTGTGCCAAGGACATTCACACCGCTCTGCTAGACTGTGCCAACAAGGTTACTGGGAAGACTTCTGTACCACCTACTGGCTCTGGGGGTGCCTTGTGAGTGGCAGGGCCGGGAGTGGGCAAGCTGTGGGGCAGAGGGACAGGGAGGGAATGAAGAGTGGCCTCAAAGCAGCTTTGTCTCTGACTTTTCTTCCCGCCTGAGCTCTTGGTTGGCAGCCAGCAGGGGGCAGCAGAGGCCAGCAGGGAGTGCGGGGGGGGGGGGGGGGGGGGGCCACTCTGTGGGTGGCCTGCTCTCCCAGGGGAGTGTGGACTTTGGTCTGTGCCTGTGGAAAACCCCTTCCTGGGATGCTTCCACTATCTGCCCTTGGTGTGAAACCCTAACTGGGCCCGTCCCTCTATCCTTACATGATTCTGTCCAAGTGGGTGTGGTCTCTGTGCTCCTTTTTCTAGCTGTTCCCTTACGTGTGTCTGCTGCGTCTGTCTGTTGTCTCTCTCCTTCAGCCTTTGGTCCATGTGTCTGTTTCTCTGCCTCTGTGGTTCTGTCTCCCTATCTCTAACCACCTTTCTCTCAGTCTCCCTTTGCTGGCCTCTGCCCCCAGCTCCTCACTGGAACTCTGTGTCTGTGAAGGAGACCAGATTCTGGGAACCAGAACCTCTGGGATACCGAAGGTGAGGGGAGGGAGCTTCATTTCCAGGAGCTAGCTAACAGCCAAGCCCAGGGATCCCAGGCACCTCCCATGTCAGCCCAGCCCCCAGGATCCTTGGCCCAGGAAATGAGAAGTAATGGGGTCCAAGCCCTGACCTCACCATGCCTGGTTGGGGAGCAACTCAGGCCCCACCCATACCCAGGCCCTGCGTCAGCATCATTTAAACTGGAGGCATTGTGCAATCTGTGGTGAAGCCTTGGCCCAGCTGGATGCCTGGCTCACCATATTTTTAGGCCCGAAGGAGAAGTGAAAAAGCCTTAGAAGGGGTGAATCATCAGTCCTGGGGAAGAACCCAGGTGCCTTGCCTGAGGCCCAGCTCTGGGAAGCAGGCCTTGGGGAGGGGCTTCAAGGAGGGAGCACCCTACCAGGCTCCCCCCTTATCTCAGAGCAAGATTTGGGAGCTCGGCCACGGCCTTCAGGCCTGGGCAAGCGGAGGGTGGAGCTGCCAGCCCAGGCCTAGTTGGAGGGGTGTGAAAGGCTGCAGTGACTCAGCCTGGTTGGGGAACTGCCCCACCCAACACCTTCTGTGCCCTGATTCTCATGTTACTGCCCAGAGGCCTCTTGTTCTGGACCCCCATGCCTACAAGGAAAGCCCAGGAACATGGAGACCCATGCTTTACACAAAACCCAAATCCCCGCACTGGAGTCCTTGGAAATGGCCAGCCTTGTGGGTGTCGGGCAGGTAGGACAGGCCTTCAGGAAGGGCAGCAGATCCCTGGGTCACTAGCTGAAGCTGCTGTCCACAGGTAGAATTTCTTCCCCACAGAAGCCACATTTCTGCTCGTTTATTTGACTGAATCAACTACCCACATCTGACTCACCAGATCACCTAGGGTAGTTTCCTTAAAGTGAAGCGATTATAAACTTTAATCACATGTACAAAATTCACAGCATCATCTAGATTAGTGTTTGAAAAACGGGGGACTGTAGCCTAGCCAAGTTGACATGTAAAACTGACCATTGTAATCTAGTCTTTGTCAATTTGGCACCCATACACATCTAATTAACCATAGTTAATCTCTTAATTAAATACAAGAACAAAGTCATCTTCCCACCTAACATGATGCAATTATCTGTGTACAACCAGAAATGCACTCTCTACCCCAAAGAGCCCCGTGGCTCCCAGCCTGGAGTACATGAGGTATATTATAGTGGGAGATGTAGGTCACGCCACACACATTCAGGAGACATTCGTAACTGTCCTGTCAGGTGGAGTCGGCACAGAAACTAAGAAAATCGTAAGGAATGGAAAGTGGTATTTGTTGAAAAAAATTCACATGTGAGTGGACCTGCCCTGATCGTGGGTCAACGGTATGTCAAATGTAAGTTCCAATAAATAAGTAAATAAAGCAGAAAACTGGGGTCAAAAGTGGAGAGAGAATTTTGATAGGGGGGGAGGGAATAGGAATAAATCTGACACAAATGCAAGATTTGCATGTGAATTGCTATTTTATTGAGAAAGTTTGAGAGCTTAGGTTGGGTAGTGGTTCATAGGTATTCATTATAGTCTAAATAGATGTCCCATGTATTATTTAAGTAGATAGCAAGATTTTTCTTTTAATCTTCTGACAGGATATGAAGGCCTCACAAGACTGACTTGAAGGAGAGAGAACAAGTTATGAAAATAAGGACATGGAGGGAAGCAGCATTTCAGGAAGAGGGAATGGAAGGGCAAGGGCAAAGGTCCGGAGGCAGGAATGTGATAGTGTGTTTATGGGATGATTTGGAGGCCTGGGCCACAGTGAAGGAGCTGGAATAGAAACCAGGACAGGTTATGGAGGACCTTGGTTTAGATCTTTACTGGATTATTCAACCCAGAAGGAGATTGTACAGCCTAGTGCACAACTACATACTTCAGGGAAGGTAGATGAATTACACAGCCACACAGCAAAACATCAGGGGACATAGGGACTTTACTCACCTCATCCAGCAGGGAACAGCGTAACCGCCATCCTGTAATCACCATGTACTCATGGTCTTAGCACAAGCCCACAAACAGACTAAAGGAACAATTCAGCCATGTAAATATACAAACAACCCTCTAACTAACACTTAATCTGCTATCTGTCACCCCATCACAGACTTTGCCCATGACAGGCTGACTCAGCCCTGCCCTCAGTCAACATTATCAAAAGCAGCCTTGGCTGGGGCGGGGAGGGGGGGGGGGTTCCCAGGTGACAGTGTGTGTGTGTGCGCATGCGCGCACGCACCTGTGTGTCTAGTTGGTCCACAGAGGCCACCAGAATCAGCAAAATGAAGTGGGGTATGTACCAGCTGCCCTTCCCATCATCATGTTCGTTCTAGACGTCATGAACCAAAGTTCACCAGTTTCACTGCCCTGTGACTGGCCACAGAGGAACCAGACCCAGACAGTGGCCTCACACGTCCTCAGCAACACCCCCCCCCCAGATAAGGACACAGACACACAGCATTACTCACACTGCAGGAGCCTTGCACACAGCTACAACTGCCTATAATCTCACAGATACTTGAAAATAAACAGATTTTAATCTCACAGATACACACAAATTTGAAGTGTGTGCACAGATCTTCATTGTACAAGAGGGCAGTCATACCCTCACTAGGCTCCCTCAAGGAGTTACGTTTAGTCTCTCCAGACCCCACAGTGGTTCAGACTATACATAGGTGTGCAGTGGGTAGTCACACATTGTCATGAACGCCACCTCAAAGGCAGGCAGGGAGTTAGGGTTGAGTACGTACTCAAGATGGTTAAAGTAACATGGCGGAATCAATCTCATAGGTCCAGGTGGGTTCACACATTTATGCACAGCCATGTCAAGTGGGACTGGAAGACACAGGCCTCACACAGTGAAGTGGACCGCAGGCACCCCAGGTCTCACAAACCCAGTCAAGCCAGGGTGCACACTTCACACCTGCAGCGCCCACACTTCACACACCGGTGGCCCCACACATTTGCACACAGACCACCGCTCCTGCTCACGCCCAATCAATCAAGCCAGGCTCACGCCCTGCCCGCACACACACGTGCCTGAGTACAGGGCCCCGCTCGCCCGCACACTGGCTCTCACACCCCCGCGTTTCCCGTCCCCGCTTGTTTTTCTGGAAACTGCTCTCCATTCCCCTCCCCCTAGGCCGGAAGTCCTAGAGGTATTTTTAGCCTCTCTGGTTTCCGCCCCTTTTCCCCTTCTGCCTGCCTAAGACTTGTCCCCAGTGCCCCGCGGGGTACCCCGGCCATCCCTCTCCCCACCTCATTCCAGAGGGGATTCCCGGCCGCTGGCGGGGCTACGGATTTTCCCGCTGGCTACGTGGGGAGTGGGGAGGAGTCCTGCCCAGAACTTCCTCCTCGGTCCAGAACCAAGTTGGAGGAGAGATAGGAGCCGCTAAGTCCGAGGAAAGAGGGGCTGGGTGCTCGGACTCGGGTCTGACGAAGGACTGTGCTAGGGGCCGGCTTTCCAGGGTCTGAAAAGGGAGGTGGCTTGGAGACCTGGACCCCTAGATCTGGGCAAGGAGGGGCTCAGGGCTGGGCTTCTGGGCCCACCCGCCGGTGTTTCGGTAGGTGGCCCGTCCCCGCCGGTGCGAAGCCCCGCACCCGCCTCCAGCCTCTCGGAGTTACCCTGTCCCTAGCGTCCAGGTTGTCGTTGACTCAGCACATGATAGAGGGGAGGGGGTCAGCCTGACTCAGGGCTGGGAAATGCTCCCAGTCTCCAGGGAACCGAAACTGGAATCCCTCCCCCAGGATCGACACGGGAGCCAAGCCGGGCCCTGAGGACCCAGAATGTCCCCCACCTCCTGCTTGCCCTCGTCCTGCTAGCGGCAGAGGGATTTGGAGCCTAGCCCGGAGGCGGGTGCCGGACACCTCCCCTCTCCACCTTTTCCCGTCGTCCTCGATCCTGTGTTTACAGGCGACAGAAGCCCTGGTTACAGAGAGGAACCCGGGCGTCACGGCTTCCCGGAAGCCCCCTTCCCCCGCCCCTTGCGAGTGAGTCACGGGAGGCTGCAACCGTGCGCAGCCGCCCGCAGCGGCCCGACTCACGGGACCGGCCGGGAAGGCCTGCCCGTCGCCCCAGAAGGCGCCGCACCAGGGATTTCCCTGAACTCTGTCCCACGAGGCAGGTCTGCGTGCTTGACCGAATCTCCGACCTCAACACAAGCCAGAAGTCACAGCCTGCAATAATGGACTTTGCACCATCGTACCTGCACTCCGTGGCAATGAGTTTTGCTCCCAGGTCAATAAAGACCTGCGAATGTGAGAACGGTTCCCGGCGAGTTTAGAATTCCCTCAAGGCACACCTCTCCCTAAGACCCGGTAGAGGAGACCATCAGTTGGGGACCTATTTCTTCCATCTCAAAACAGTTTTTAATCAAGGTAACCCTCCCCCATAATAAAAGACCTAATCTTGAGTTTTCCCAGAGAGCAAACTCTTAGCATGATTTAATGCCCTGGTATCAGGCTGCTGCCATTTACCAAATAGAGTAACTTGACCTCTATTCCTGTGTTCCCTCCGGTGTGAAATGAACACAGTAACCCTCCAGGAGTTAAACTTAAGCACTTTCATACGATGGCACCTCGCCAGGAGAAAGCCATCAGGTCACAGCGGCTCTGGAACTGGGAAAGGAGACCCCTTTCCAATCTTGCCAGATACCAGGGCCCCTGCCCCTCGCGAGTGAGCGGGGAGGGCCGAGGTAGGGATCTAGGCTGTTGGAGGGTGAAGCCAAGGCAGGCGGGCAGGTCTCACAAGAGAATTCTAGGCCAGGCCTTTGGCCTCTTCTCTGTTTTGCTCCTGCAGATTTTTGCCTTGTGGGTTGTTTCTCCCTTTTATTTCCTCCCTCTTTTTATTTGACTTTCCCTCTGGCTTTTCGCTCTGAATTGGTCCCCAGGACCGTCTCTCCATGTCTTTTCTGCCCGGCTCCCCATCTCTCCTGACCCTGTTTTTCCCTCTTGGTATACCCCCGAGTGTGTCCCTCCCTCCCTCTGTTGTGTATCTCTGTGTGTTTCTCTTTGCGTCTCTCCATTTCTTGGTCTCGGGCTCTCTCCGCGCCTCTCCCCACCGGCGTCAGTCTTTCTCCCACGCGCACGCCCACTGCTTCGGCCTCTCCCCTTGCCCATTTCCCCAGAGCCCTGCCCCCACCTCCGTCCCGGTTCCCTTCCCGGAGCCTCAGTCTCCAACCTTGAAAACTGGGCCGACACCCCCACCCCACGCACTCCCCGCAGGGTCGCGGCCGCTCGTGGGCCCAGCTCCCCGCGCGTCCCGGCGGGGGGCGGGGCGGAAGAGAACCAGTCCCGGGCCCGGCGGGCTACGCCGGGGGGTGCGCGTCCGGGAAGCGCCCCTCCGGGCCCCGCCCCCAGGCCCGCCCGCCCCCGCCCTGTGTCTATAAAGCCACTCGCCCCGCAGCCCCGCCGCAGCTTGGCTCCAGCGCTCCCCCTTTCTCCAGGGCTTTCCGCAGATCTGCCTTCTGCGTCGCCATGGATCTCAGCGCCCTCTACGAGGTGAGTACCCGCCGACCGGCACTTTGGGGTGCCCATGCCCAAACGACTCCCTTCCCAAGCTAGGGCTCTGTGGCATAGCAAACTCCGACCCGAGACCCCTGGCTCTCTGCTCAAACTGGAGCTCCTTAGCGCCGCCCGCTGCGGCCCGGGGCCCTGCCTCCCTTCTCAGTGATTCCCTGGAGGTGAAAAATGGAGCCTGCGACTTTCGGGTCTCGGCCCAAACACGGATAGGGTGTCCCTTGGAGATGGGAAGCTGGAGTTTTCTCAAACGACTGTCTAGAAGCGGAAATGGCCTTACACTTGGCTTCCCCAAGTAGTTTCTTAGGGTGCGGTTTTATACAGAGACTTTTGGGGGGCTGGTATCTTGGGGTGAAAAAGGCGATTTATGAACCAGAGTCCTCTGGGATTCCAAAACACAAGAGAACAGACTCCTGGGTTAACTTTTCCGGCCCTGCCAGTCGTGAAACTCGAGAACACCAAGCACTGGGGTCAGAGACCCAGAGGCTCAAAATTGGTGAACAGTGGTGTGCCCTGAGGGGGGGGGGGGCCGGGATTCCTGGGTCCCTCGAGATAGGCTTCTGCCCGAAAAAACTCAGAACTTCTCATTTAGGATCTCCACAATCTCAAACCCATGCGTTTCTGCGGGCGGGTGGGGCTCAGGCCAGCAACCCACAAACTGGACTGGCAAGCTCTGAGGTGCCCGGCAGCTGGGGAGGGACGCCACTTGCATTTTCAGCGTTATAACCGACCCTTGTTCCCACAGAGCCTCCTGTCGCTGAGCCCTGATCTGCCGTCCACCCAAGGAGATACTGAATCCAGCCCAGGCTGGGCCTCTGGACTCTGGAGCCTCAGCTCGTCAGACTCCAGTCCCGCGGGGGTTGCTGCCCGCCTGCCTGGCCGTTCCACCAGCCTGGTAGAGGGTCGAAGTTGTGGCTGGGTGCCCCCACCCCCAGGCTTCGCACCCCTGGCTCCCCGCCCAGGCACTGAACTGTGTCCCTCACCTACTTCTACCCCCACCACCTCATCCCGATACAAGACTGAGCTATGTCGAACCTTCTCAGAGAGTGGGCGCTGCCGCTATGGGGCCAAATGCCAGTTTGCCCATGGCCTGGGTGAGCTGCGCCAAGCCAGTCGCCACCCCAAGTATAAGACGGAACTCTGCCACAAGTTCTACCTCCAGGGCCGCTGCCCCTACGGCTCACGCTGCCACTTCATCCACAACCCCAGTGAAGACCTGGCCTCCCCTGGCCACCCTCATGTGCTTCGACAGAGCGTCAGCTTCTCAGGCCTGCCCTCTGGCAGAAGGTCCTCGCCGCCACCAGCCGGCCTGGCAGGCCCTTCCCTGTCCTCATGCTCCTTCTCGCCCTCCAGCTCCCCACCACCACCACCTGGGGACCTTCCACTTTCACCCTCTGCCTTCTCTGCTGCCCCTGGGACTCCCGTGGCCCTAAGGGATCCCACACCACCCTGTTGTCCCTCCTGCCGAAGGGCCACCCCTAGCAGCCTTTGGGGACCTGTGGGTGGCCTGGTTCGGAGCCCCTCTGCACATTCCCTGGGATCTGATCCTGATGATTACGCCAGCAGCGGCAGCAGCCTGGGAGGGTCTGACTCACCTGTCTTCGAGGCGGGAGTTTTTGGGCCGCCCCAACCTACAGCCCCTCGGCGACTCCCCATCTTCAATCGAATCTCAGTGTCGGAGTGACAGGTGCCTGTCCAGTGCACGTCAGTTGGATCTCAAGGGGGGCCATTTCCCTTGTGCTGTGGGCTCCTCAGAAGCCCTGGGGCTGTGGGAAACTGGGGGACTCAATCAAGTAGCCTCACTGCCTTCCAAATGCATTAACCTACTCCCCTAACCCCATTCTGGGGCAGGTCCCCAGTGGTAAGCTGTGTTCCTGGTGTTGGAGGAAGGAGTCTTTTTTTTTTTTTTTAAAGATGTAGCAAATTTGAGGGTAGCAGTGAGCCCTCTCCACCCCACCCCCCTTCCCAATGCTGTGAATAATAGGCCCCTCCGGATTTTTCCTAGACCCCCTGAGGTTCTGGTGTGACTGGTGGTGATTGGAGTCTTTCCCTTGAGGGGTCGATCCTGGTGCTCAAATTTCTCTCCAAAAGCAAGTAGCCAAAGTCATTGCCAATTCCCTCTCCCCAGCCATTGGGCCCTTTATTTATGACAACTTTATTTATTCTAATAGATTTTATAGTATTTATATATATTGGGTCATCTGCTTCCCTTATATTTTTCTTCCTCTTTTGTAATGTTGGAAACAATGGAATAATTCTTAAGTATGCTATATTAAGTAATATATATTGTTAAAGTTTATTTTTGTGGTTTTTGGAATTTTTAAATAAAAGTCATCTGTGTGTAAAATCCAATCCTGGCTCTTCTGGGGTCTAGCGGCAGTGAGGAGTGGGGAGGGTAGTGTGGCCCTGCTGTGAATCAGGGAGAGTCTGTCCATAGTTCTGCCGTCCGTAGTTCTGCCGAACCTCTCCTGCGCAGAACTGCCCTCCGCCCTTACCTGGCAGGAAATGATGTCACCTGGACCAGCAGTTCACCTGAGAGGGCGGGGCCAGGTGAGGTCATCAGGTAGAAACCGGGAGAGCCAGTTCCCAGGCGCTCCCGTCCGGTCCGGCTGTCTGACCAGCTCTGAGCCGGGGGCGGGTGCAGATGGGAGGTTTCCGTCCGGGCTGGCGGCGTGGGGAGGGTGGGGCTGGGCTGGGAGAACGGAATGTGCCGGAGAGCTGGCGGGGCCGGGGGCACTGACGTCTGGGGTCCACCACCCAGCTTTCCAGGACCTAAGGGGGTGGGGGACTCAGACTCTCGCGATCGGAGGCAGCATTAAACCTCAGGACTCCAGAATCAACTGTGGGTGAAAAGGGGCCACACACTACGTCCGACGAGCTCGGGGAGGCCCGCGTGGCTCACCTTACAAACTCGGACCTAAGGGAACCACACGGGATGCTCTGAAATTAGGATGGGCCTGCGCTCCACCAACTGCGCCAAACTGGCCGGGCCTCTTTTTTTTTTTTTAATTTAAATTCCTTAGTGTTTAAAGTATTCCATGTTTCCTTTTTCCCCCTGTGACGTCTCCCCGGCCGCTCCCAGCCTCCTACCCCTCCTTTGATTGTAATGTGTAACACGCAAATCTGCCTTTCTCTGGAGCATTTTCTCGGTCCGTTGAGATTTTCCTTCCCAGCAATTGTCAGTTTGGCTCAGATAAACTAATAAGAATTCTTGCAGGTTAAGTGAAATAAGCCAAACTGAGAGAGACAAATATCACATAATCTCACTTATTTGTGGACTCTAAAGAACAAAGTGAATTGACCAGCAAAATGAGACCCGGAGCAAGGAGGCACGGACCAGCCTGGCAGGCCTCCACGGGGCCGGGGGAGGGAGAAACCCAGGCTGGTCACACCCGCGGCCCGAGGAGGGGCACAGGGGGGTGAGGCCCTGGGGGCGGGCAGGGCTGGAGGGGGAAAGGAGGGTGAATGGGAGATACCTGTAATACTAATACTGTCAGTAACAAAAACGTTTTTAAAAATTCTTACAGGTTTGGACGTTTCTTATGTGGACACAACATTTTGGAACCTCACGGGTGGTCTCCGGCCACTCGGAACTCTAGACCTGGCGCCCCGGCGCCCACACAAATGGCGGACTTGTAGCTTCTGGCTTTCGGGACCCTAGAGCTTCGGGGGCACCGCGTCTCGGTCGCCCGGGAGTTGAGAAGTCTGGGCTCCAACGGCGAAGCGCCATGCCTGGGTGCAGGGGTCACGTGCGTGTGGGGACCGGGCACCCTCGGACCATACAAGGCAAGAGGCGGCGGCGGCGGGACCCACCCCGCGGCCGGGAGCCCGGAAGACGCTCCGCGTCAGGGGCCCCGCCCCCTTCCGCCGGGGCCCCGCCCTCTCGACCCCTTCCTCTCCCCTCCCCCACCCCACTGCACTTCCCTCGGCTCTCCTCTCCCAACCTCACCCCTTCCTCCTCCCGCTCAGTCCCTCCTCTCCTGACCGACCAGTTCCGCCTTTCCCTCCTAGAGCCTCCAGCCTTCCCTCACCCTCTCGACTCTCCTATCTCCCCTCCTTTTCCCCCTTTAATTTATCCTTTCCTTCCAGCTCCAAGGCCTTGTCCCTTACCCCCTCTTTTTTTCCCTTCAAGTCCCTCTCCTCCCCACCTCCCCTCTCCACTCTTTCCCTCCCTCCCTGCTCTCCTCAGCTCCACCGCCCTTCCCCACTCCCTCCCCCAACCCTTCCCTTCTCCTCCTTGCTTCCCTCCCTCCCTTCCCCCCAACCCTCTAGTATTCTTCCTCTCCTCCTCTCCTCCAACTTCTCCCCTCCCCTCCGAATGCTTCCTAGCCCTCTCACTCCTCCCCTCCTTGCTCCTTTTTCCTTCCCCATAGACAAGCTCTGACCTTTGGTCTCTTGCTGGACACTGTTGTGGGAAAGGGCTCTGGCTCCCATACATTAAAAAAAGCATTCTCCCTCACCTGCTCCTTTTTCCTTCCTCTTTGAAGTCAATTTTAAAAAATTGTTTTAAGTGTTGCCCTGGCCGGTGTAGCTCAGTTGGTGGAGTGTCCTCATCCTCCCTGTGCAAGGAAAGACCCCTGGTTCCATACCTGGTCAGGTTACAGACCCAAGTTGCAGGTTCAATACCCGGTCGGGTTACACAGAGAAGTCAACTGATCGATGTTTCTCTCACATAGATATTTTTCTCTCTCTTCCTCTCTCTAAAAAAACAAAAAATTAATTTAAAAAACATTTTTAAAAAGGGGATTGGGAAAGATAGAACCCAGAAACCTAAAGACATAGGGGAGGCAGGGAGGAAGTGCAAGGTTTGCAAAGACATTTACAGACACTGAAAGAATAAGAAACATCTCTCTGTTCAATTCTGCCCCTTCTCAAAAAAGAAATCATTTAAGAAAATGGCACCTATCCCTGGCTGGTGTGCTCAGTGGTTAGAGTGTCGGCCTGTGCACTGGACAATCCAGGATAGGTTTAGTCAGGGGCAAGTACCTGGGTTGCAGGTCCGATCCCAGCACCCGTTGGGGGTGCATGTGGGAGGTGGCCAATTGGTGTGTCAAACTGATGTTTCCTCTCCTCCTCTCCCCTCACTTGCTCTAAAAGTCAATGGAAAAAAATATCCTCACTACTCAGGTGAGGATAAAAAAAAAAAAGGCACCTACCACCAACTAGCAGTGCCAAACACCCTTGACTCCTCCCTCAAACCCATATCCCAGTCCAACAGCAATCCTCTCTGAGTCAGAACACATAAAAGCCAAAGTCCTAAGTTCTTAACCAGCTTCTACGGACTGATTCTATCTTTGGTCAGTCTTGCTACAGCTACAGTGGCATAAAATTGATTTTTTACAGAGAGAATGGAGGGATATACAGAGTTAGAAACATTGATCAGCTGGCTCCTGCACACCTCCTACTGGGGATGTGCCCACAGCCAAGGTACATGCCCTTGACCGGAATTGAACCTGGGACCTTTCAGTCCACAGGCTGACACTCTATCCACTGAGCCAAACCAGTTAGGGCCACACCCATCGATGTTTCTTAACTGCTCCACAATAAGTAGTATGTTTGACATGCTTCAGCTACTGGGCCTTTGTGCTGTCTGTGCCCTCCGCTTGGAATACTCCTCTGGGTATTAATATGCTCACTCCCAACTTTCAGGTCTCTGTCAGATGTCTCCACAGGGAGAGAGGTCCCTGACTACTCACTGTAACCCACATCCCGTCTCCCATTCCACCATCCTCCCTGTCTTGCTCAACTTTTCCCATGACATTTAGCACCACCTAACATAAGAAATCTATTTACTTCCTATGTTTATAGGAATCTGTCCTCCCCGCCAGAATGCCAAGTCCTCAGGGACAGGGACTTTGCCTTGCTCACTGCAGTATCATTCATGTATAAACCCTAAATAGGAGTTGGCCACATAGTGGATGTTTGATATTTATTGATTTAAAAAAAAAAAAGCAAATCGATTCAGAAATGGGGAGCGGAAAAGAATTAAAACTTCAAGACACACAAGAAAAAAAATTATGTTAACTAAAGTTATGATAATCATTTCACATTTTATACATAATTATGTTGTAGACCTTGGACTAATACAGTACAATGTTATATGGTAATTGTATCTAAGTGAAACTGAAAAAAAATCCAAGACAGGAAAGTCGGGGAAAGAAGCAATGCCATGTACATACATAGTTTGCGGGAGGACCCACAGCCTGATACAAAGGTCTTTAACAGAGATCTGCAGATCCTATAAAATGTGCAGGCATCCAAAAGGCGATACCACCCTCTAGTGGCCAATAAAAAAACGGCACCTCTCCATGCTGCAGAACACTCCTTAACCGACGATCACCAGAATCCCTGGAGTTTTTCCAGCCCGAAAATCGAAAAGTTCATTCCTCTAAGTGATGCAGGCTTATAAATGTTTAAGATTTATAAAAAGCTGAGGAGGGGAAACCAAAACTGCTCCAGGTGAGGATCGAACTCACAACCTCGGCATCGCATAGCTTGCTTTGCACTGACTTATAAGTACCGCGCGCTAACCGATTGCGCCACTGGAGCTCCAGCCGCGCCCTTGCGCCGTAGGGTCCTTCAGTTATTCTCGGCCATATGACCTCCCTGGACAGCCTTGTTTTGTATGGTATATACAAATGTAAATTGTCCGGTTGGTCACTAGGAGAAAGTGTGTGACCAGCTCCTGATTCTCACGCCTGGAGGGGTCCTTGCAGAAAAAAGGAAAAGTCCGAGGCGTTTGGAATGTGGAAAAGAATGTAGCCAGCCTTGGACTCGCCTTCTCATGAATATTCAGAACCTAAAGAGAAGGTGTTTTAATCCTTCCCGGGCAAGCCGGCCGGAAGCCGGCCCCTCCGCGCGCCCCACCCACCCCCACCCCTGCCGGCGGGAACACGACGTGAACCCAAGCGACAAGGGGGAAGGGAAGCCCGAGGCGACCGTCCCCAGCCCCATAGCTGGGACCAGAGTCTCCCACTGTACAAGTGACGCTGCCACCGCTGCTGCTTTAGACCCGTGAAACCCATTCTGGACCCCTTAGGCTCCAGAGTCGCGAGCTCGGGCGTCCCTGCACCGGGTCTAGAGAGACTCCGAAGCACAGGCTTCCGCGTGCAGGTTAGAGGACTCCAGATACCTAGGTGCCCAGCGCTCCTAGGAGCCGAGAGTCCGGGACATCAGCCCCCGCGACCCTGGAGGGCGAGCTTCTTGCATCCCAGTTTGAAGAATTTAGGATCCCTGATCGGGAGATTCAGCTCCGGGGTTCCCAGAAACCTGAGCCCAATACTCCCGAGATCGGAAGAACTTGGGTTATGGACTGCTAGCGCCCCAACCAGTTTGTTTTGGGCACTACTTCAAGGGCACCCAGGAATTTGGGACTCGCCTGCACTCCAGCCTGGAGGTGGTTTAATTCCTGCTACTAGAGTTAGGGGAACTCAGGAATCCGTGCCATCCACCACCCTATCTAGAAGTCTCAGGAATTTGGGTTCCTAGCATCCCCTTATGAGACTTAAAATTCAGGCTCCTAGCATCCTCCATTTAGAGGACCAAGAAATTCGGACCTTGGAACCCATTTTCCAAGAGACCTCGGATTCTGGTTCCCGGAGCCTGAGCCCGAAGTTTACACTCCTGACTGGCAAAGAGATCAAGGGAACCAGGAGTCGGCTCTGCGCCTCCCCAAGGACCATGCTATGGGTCAGATAGGAGCTGGGCTGCCTCGGTTCGGGGCCGGAGACTCCCTGGGAGGTGAGGGGGAAGGCGAGAGGCCCCGAAGGGCTGGGGGAGGGGCGGTGCCTCGGCAGCTAAACAATGAGGGGGCGTGCCGGCGGGGCGCGAGCGGAGGCGCCGGCGGGAGTTGGGGGCTTGCGGGGTGTGGGAAGGCGTAGGGCCGATCGCCGAGTGACTGGCCGGAGGGGTGTGGGGTGGGAGGATCCAGGCCTCAGGGCCGGCGCCCCAGCTCCCCGCTCTCGGTGGGGGAGGGAGCCGTCTGCTGGACCCTGGCATCCGGTCCCTCGGCCTTCTCCGCCCTCCCCTGGGATCCCGCGGCCTCCCGCCCACGGCCTTTCCCAGCCCTGCCCCTCGCCCTCGGCTGCAGCCAGAGCCCAACCGTTCCCAGGATCTCTGAGCCTCCCGCCCCAGACAGACTCCTGGCTTCAGCGACCCTTCTGCTCTCTTCACTCTTTGTCTTTGCCTTTCCATCTTTTTCTCTGTTATCTCTCCTTGTCCGCCTCTTACTATCATTTTGCCTCTGTCTGCCCCTCCCTGGATTTAGATCACACTCCTGCTTCTCAGCCCCCAAACTGTGAGTGTGGGCCATTGGAGGCCTATGCCGTCTTGATATCAAAGAAGGGGTCTTTCTGCAGAAGCCGCGGAGCCACGCAGCCATGCCGGAGGGAGCCCGTGGACCGAGCCTGTCCAAACCCAGCCCTCGCCTTAGCCCCCGCCACAGAGGTGAAGTGTGTGACTGTACAACTGTGTGTGAGACTCAGACAGGTGAGCACGCAAGGGAGGGGAAGAGCCTGCTGGGCATTCATTCCTTTATTCCAGACAAGGGACAGCGCTGGCTGGCCCAGTGTTAGGCAATGCTGGCAACACAGGGTGACCAGAATAGCCCCAGTCCTGCCCGCACAGAGCGCCAAGTTTGGTGGGGACCGATCCATCCTTAGATAGTGACAGTCCATAGTGGGTATCTCGGGACAGAGTGATCACAGCCAGCATGGCGGGGGTGGGGGGGAGTCAGAGGAGGGAAAATCTAAGCTGAGAATAGAAAGATTAGGAGGACCGAGCTGGAAAAGGCAAGGAAGAGTATTCCATGCAGAAGGAGCCCTGTGTACAAAGGCCCAGAGGTAAGAGGAGGCTGCTTATTTAAGAAACTGAAAAGCTGCGTGTGCCTGGAATCTGGAGTGTGAGAAGTGGCCTGGCTGTGGCAAGAGAGCAGACTGGAATGGTCTCTGATGGCCACCTTGCATAGGGTCCTTTGGACCTGAGGCGCTTGGACTTTAACCTGAGGGCACGGAGGGGTTGTCCTCTTGGGAGTGCCTGGGTCCGACAGCAAATTGACAGAGACATCCAGGCTGACACTGGGAAGTGGGTTAGAGAAGCGGAGGCCAGAGCCCAGAGAGGACCTTGACGGAGTCAGGAGTGGATGAAGGCAGCAGGTAGAAAGAGGAGACCCTGGGGAAAGACATTGACTAAATGTGTGGGAGTGTGAGGGCTGAGAGCACTCACTCAATTGGGGAGACACCCTAACCTCCTGTTCCACACCCCCAGCGGCCTCTGCAGCCCCTGCCATGGCCTCCCTTCGAGGTTCTGGGAGCTCCACATCCTTGAGCACAATGGGCTCTGAAGGGGACCTGGCTCCAGGGCTCACCCTTGCCTGCTTAGCCTCCAGACCGGAGCCCCTTCCAGGGCCCCCCATCCGCCTGCATCTGTCGCCAGTGGGGGCCCCTGGTTTGGTGAAACCCTCAGTGCTGGAGCGTGTGGCCCGTGAGATCGTGGAGACAGAGCGGGCATATGTCCGGGACCTCCGCAGCATTGTGGAGGTGAGGCGGGAGGGCACCTGAGGTCAGTGGGGACCCAGCCCAGCCCTTTGCCCTAGTAACCCCAGTCATCCCCACAGGACTATCTGGGCCCCCTGCTGGATGGTGGGGTCCTGGGGCTGAGCACGGAGCAAGTGGGCACGCTGTTTGCAAATATTGAGGATATCTACGAGTTCAGCAGGTCAGGAGCTGATGGGCCAGGAGAGTGGGGTAGGTGTCAAAACATTGGGCGGGAATCTTGATGGGGAAGGAGCCTGAACATCGGGATGAGGTCCCAGTCCACGTAAGGCATCTGGATGGGTCTTAGCAATGTGTCAGGCTTGGGAGAACGGTGTCTACAGCCCAGGTGGAGGCTGGAGACCATGATGTTTGCGTCCTGGGAACCTCTCAGGCCCGGACAAACCAGGATGGTTGATCCCCAGTGAAGAGGAAACTAGATTTCAAGAATCAGGAGATCATGCAGTTATTACTTTTTAAATTGAGAGAGAGAGAGAGAAATACCTATTTGTTGTTCCATTTATTTATGCATTCATCGGTTGCTTCTTATATGTGCCCCAACCAGGGATCAAATCGAATGCTCTAACCCAGTGGTTGGCAAACCGCAGCTCGCGAGCCACATGCGGCTCTTTGGCCCCTTGAGTGTGGCTCTTCCACAAACTACCACAACGCGGGCCAGTCTATTTTGAAGAAGTGGCATTAGAAGAAGTTTACGTTTAAAAAATTGGCTCTCAAAAGAAATTTCAATCGTTATACTGTTAATATTTGGCTCTGCTGACTAATGAGTTTGCCGACTCCTGCTCTGGCCAACTGCAATATTCGGCCAGGAAGTCTGAGCAGGTTATGATGTCCCATGTAGGGATCAGAGGGCTCTTCCTCTGGACATGACATCCCCTGCAAAGATCATGGCCAAACCGAGCCTCTTGGCGCCCTCCCTGTGGAGGGCCTGGGGCAGGGAGGTCTCTCACCGCTCCCTCTCCCCACAGCCAACTCCTGGAGGACCTGGAGGGCAGCAGCAGTGCAGTGGGCATTGCAGAGTGCTTCGTGCAGCGGGTGAGTTGGGGTGCCAGGGGCTCAATCTGGACTGGTGCCTGGGTAAATGAGGAGCAAGCCTCGTGGAGTCATGGGGAGTCTGAGGTGCTAATTCCCGTCACCCGCAGAGTGAAGATTTTGACATCTACACGTTGTACTGCATGAACTACCCGAGGTGAGGGTTCCCAGGTTGTGCCCAGGAGCTGTTGTGCCAACCAACCTCCCTCCACTCAACCCATCTAACGCCTACCCTTGCCTGACCGTGACAGTAACTGAACTCTCCCTGCCTGCCCCCACTCCTCCCACCTCTGACTCCCAGGGATGCCCTCCCTTGACCTGTTCTGTGCCCTCAGCTCCCTAACCCTGCTCCGGGAGCTGTCACTGTCTCCAGCAGCAGCCCTCTGGCTGCAGGAGCGCCAGGCCCAGCTCCACCACTCACTGCCCCTGCAGAGCTTCCTGCTGAAACCTGTTCAGCGCATCCTCAAGTACCATCTGTTGCTGCAGGTTCGCTGTGGCCCTTGAGGTTCTGCTTGGGGGGACCAGGTCCTGCCCAGGGACCACTGGGTGTATCTAGAGGGACGAACTGGACAAGGCCTGGGGAGGCATTTGATCCCTACAGACTGTGCCAGCGCTTGGGGTAGGGTCTTGTTGGCAATGGGGACTGGCATCAGCTGATTCCACTTTCTGTCTCTTCCTGTTTGTCTCTCTTCACCTGTGGATCTCCATCTCTACCCCTACCTTTATATATCTCTCTGTCTCTATTATTATCACTCTTTCTCTGTTACTATTCCCCTCCCTGGGTGCCCGGGGACTGCCTGGCAGGAGCTGGGCAAGCACTGGGTTGAAGGCCCGGGCACTGGGGGCCGCGAGATGGTTGAGGAGGCTATCGTGTCCATGACAGCAGTTGCCTGGTACATTAACGACATGAAGCGCAAGCAGGAGCACGCTGCGCGCCTCCAGGTGACTCCAGGGAGGCTGGATGGGAGGAGTGGCATGAGGGCCTTCGTGGGGATGGTCAATGTTTCACAAGTGGCCTCAGAAGGTTGTTTAGCCCCCCTGTGCTGGCATGTGTGTACCTCCCATGATGTGTTTCTGTGTCCCGTATACCTGGTGGGGTCCTGGCAGGAAGTGCAGCGGCATCTGGGTGGCTGGACCGGCCCAGAGCTCAGTGCTTTCGGGGAGCTGGTGCTGGAAGGTTCATTCCGAGGTGGCGGAGGGGGCGGCCCCCGACTTCGAGGGGGTGAGCGGCTGCTCTTTCTATTCTCACGGATGCTGCTTGTGGCCAAACGCCGGGGGCCAGAATACACCTACAAGGGTCACATCTTTGTGAGTTACCTGCAAACTATATTCTATATACCGATACCTGTATCCCTAAAGGGGTGACCAGGGCAGAGTCTGCAAGGAGGGACAGCCAGGGCCACGTTTTCTTGAGTCTGAGGGTGGGGCAGGTGTAATAAGGACGGCTGAGGGTGGGGCAGGTGTAATAAGGACGGCTGAGGCCAGCAGAAGGCGGAACGGGAGGGCCTGGATTTGCACCAGACAAGAGTCCTCATGGGGGAAGCACGTCTTGATCCAGATGAAGGTAGGGAGGGCTGGTGAGGGAGAGCAGAGCCCCGCCTGGATGAGAGGATCAACAGGGTCAGAGGGACCCCATACAACCATACAGGGCATATATTTCTAGGGGGTAAGAATCCAAATGCAAGGGCCACATTGCTGAGTCCAAGGGCTCTGAGCCTGCCACCCTCTCTGCTCCCCTATTCAGTGTTGCAACCTGAGTGTGAGCGAGAGTCCTCGTGACCCTCTAGGGTTCAAGGTGGCCGATTTGACCATTCCCAAGCACAGGCACCTGCTCCAGGTGAGGAGAATGGGGCTTGGTGGGTAGGGTTCCCTCCAGCTCATAGGCTTTGCACCTGACTTCTCACTCCACCCCCACCTACCGCCAGGCCAAGAACCAAGAAGAGAAGAGACTGTGGATCCACTGTCTCCAGCGGCTCTTCTTTGAGAACCACCCTGCCTCTATCCCAGCCAAGGTACAGCTCCTGCCACAGCTGGGGGCTGTCAGAATGCCAGAGACTCTGACCCCTGTAGTTCTGGAAGACACTGAGTGCAGAGGACTCTCTTAAAATGTGAGATGGTTAAGTGGCAGACAGACTGCCTGGGTTTGAATTTCAGCTCCACCATGTCCCAGCTTTGTGACTTTGGGCAACCTCTCTGACCTCAATTTCCTTACCAGGAGGAATAATAGCACCAACCTCATAGGGTTGTGGTGAGGAATGATTGTCATCAGTCATGTCATGTAGCAGTACTCACTAAAGGGACTACGCTCTGGTGCTCAAGAGAACGGCTCCTCAACCCTCATCCTTGTGTCTTTCAGGCAAAACAAGTTCTTCTTGAGAACAGCCTGCACTGTGAGTTGGGGCCTTGGTTGGTAGGTATGGAAGTGGAGGGATTACTTCCAAGAAAAAGTAGATTCTTAGCTCCAGATCTCTCCCCACAGGTGCTCCTAAAAGTAAGCCTATCCCAGAGCCTGTGATTCCCCTACTTGGGTCTCCCCAACCTCGAGATGCTAGAAGTTTCACCCCTGGACGAAGGAACACGGGTAAAGAAGAGTCCCACCCCCTTCTCCCCCAGGACTCAGGAATGTACCCCCAGCCCTTTCTCTCCTAGAAGCCTGGGGTTGGGCTCATATTGAGTTTTTAATCTGCCTCTCCCACAGCTCTGTCTCCAGGCCCCTCCACTGCCCGCCGTGGCCGTAGACAGTCTGGTGAGTTGATTCCACTGAAAGGTTTTCCTATGGATCGGGGTGGGAGTTACGCCCCTGACATCAGTGTGCCCTCTCCCCAGAGCCAGTGAAGGGCCCTTATGTCATGTTCCCACAGAATGGTAAGTGACTACCCAGCCCAGCCAGGTCCAGCCCTGTCTGTCTATCTCTTCCCATGGGATGCCCAGTGTTTACAGGGGAGGGGTGATAGGGGCAGCTCATCAATTATAAGGAATAAACTTATTCCTACATCCCACTTTTTTTCTCATTTCTCCTTTCCCAGATAATCCTAGACTCAAGGTAAGAAATCTCAGGGTGGAGTCTGGGGACCCAGAATCAAGAATCTGCAGGAGAAGGGAACTTGAGTTATCAACTGGGTCTGAATAAGAAGAGGACCGGAAAGAAGGGGCACTGAGGGCTCTGGGTGCTTGCCTGCCCTCCATTCTTTCCTTCCTCATAGCATGCTGGCAGTGAGGGGGAGCTCTACCCCGCCGTAGAGCCTCAGCCATCTGGTCCAGCTTCTAGACCTCCTGCAGACTTGGAAGACACTGGACCCCCCATGCTGGATCCCTCTGGGACCTCAATCACTGAGGAAATCCTGGAACTGCTGAACCAAAGAGGCCTCCGGGATGCAGGGGTGAGCTGGGCACCCCATCAGAGTGTCCTTGGGGGTCTGCGCTTGGGCAGGCAGAGACCGGGCACCAAGACAGCCAACACATCTTGTTACCATTGGTCTCTTCCTCAGTGCCCACTACAGCCACCTCCCCACGACATTTGCAAGTTCCCTGGAGACTCCCAAGCGCCATGTGATGGTGAAAGTCTCACATGCCCAGCCCTGGCCAGCCGGGACTCTTCAGAAGAGGAGGACGAAGAGCTGGAGATGGACGAACGGGGCCCTTCCCCACTCCACGTCCTAGAGGGACTGGAAAGTTCTGGTGCAGCTGAAGTTCCCGACATTCCTGCCCTTACCAAAAATCCTGCCATGCCCACCCTCCCTGAAATGTCTAGCCTTCCTGAAATCCCTCCAATCCCCTGCCTTCCTAGTCTCTCTGACATTTCCAGTGTTTTCGAAATGCCCTCCCTTCCAGTCATACCTAGTGTCCCTGACATTCCTGGTCTTTCCAGCCCTCCCACCCTTCCCTGTGACTCTTGGCTGCCCGGCCCTCTGCAGGAGCCGGATGAGGCTCTAGCCACCAGGAGAGAACTGTTCTCTGGAGACCGTGCTGGGAAACTGGGAGAGCCCTCCCCAGACTGCAGGGCAACGAAGGCAAAGGAGGAGGAGGATAGGGTGTCATTTCCAGATTTCCAGCCCCAGGATGGCACCCATGATCACGGATTCCAGGATGAGCAGGGATTCCGCTCTTGCTCAGAAATCCGGAGTGCCTGGCAGGCTCTGGAGCAGGGGCAGTTGGCCCGGCCAGGTTTCCCAGAACCACTGGTAATTGTGGAAGATTCCGATCTGCGTAGAGTGAGTGGTAGTGGACAGCTCGGAGCCCCCAGTACAGAGCGGGCCGCATCCCGAGTTCGAGAGTTGGCCCGGCTTTACAGCGAGCGGATCCAGCAGATGCAGAGGGCCGAGACTCGGGCGTCGGCCAATGCTCCCCGCCACAGGCCGCGGGCTCGAGCCAAATTTCAGCTGCCCCACTGCCTGCCCCATGAGCAGGCCGAGCCAGGTGAGGTCCAGGTACACGGTTGCAGAGGTAGCCCGTGCTGGAATGCAGTACTTGACTCAGTCCTCCTTTCTTTTGATACAGGGCCCCTGCCTGCATTTGGACATGTGCTGGTATGTGAACTAGCCTTCCCGCTGACTTTGGCCCAGGAATCTGTCCCTCTGGGCCCTGCTGCCCAGGCTCAAGCTGCTGCACCCCTGTCTAAGCCGGAAGGCTACCTGGGTGGCCAGTGTCTGGATGTGTCCAGTTTGCCTGAGCAAGACCATCGGGACATCCAGATTCCAGATGCTACCACTTTGCCTGAGCAAGACCCCTGGAACATCCAGATTCCAGCAACCACACCCTTTCACAAGCAGGAAGGCCCAGGTGCCCAGGTTCCAGCTATTGCGTCTTTACCTGATCAAAAAGGCCACCTGGAAACGCAAGATCCAATGACCACTCCTTTGCCTGCGAAAAGGGGCCACAGGAATATACAGCTTTCGGCTACCACCTTTCTCCCTCCGCAAAAATGTCAGATGGACATCCAAGTTCCAACCATCCCAGCTTTGCTGAAGCAGGGGAGTTGTTCTCGTGTCACAGGTTTAGCCATTTCTCCTATGCCCAAGCAAGAAGGCAACCGAGATTGCCAAAGTCCAGCCAACACCCCGTTCACTAAGCAGGGAGGTTTCAGGGATGTTCAGTCCCCAGCCACTGTCTGCCAAGCCACTGACCCTTTGCTTCGGCATGGAAGCAGCCTGGACCATCAGATCCCAGCCAACACCCCACTGCCCTCGGAACCTGACCTCCCAGACATTCAGGTTCTGGAAACCTCACCTTTGCCTGTATATGGAAGCCACCTAGACCATCAAATCCCAGCCATTGCTCCAGTGTCTTTGCCCCAGGACCTCACAGACATTCAGGCTGCAGCTGCCATAACGGTGCCCCAGCCACAAGGCCTCATGGACACACAAGTCCAAGCACTCCCTCCTCCTTTGCCCAAGCAGGGAGGCCTGCCAGACATCCAGGGTGCCGCTGCTGTACCTTTGCTTCAGGAGCAAAGCTTCACAGATCTCCAGGTCCCAAAACCTACACCTTTGTTGGAGCAAAAGAGCCTCACAGACATCCATTTTACAGCCGCCACTCCTCTGCCTGAGCAAGGAGGCTCATGGGACATTCAGGGCCTGTCACCCACCCCAGTTCAGACCACTGTGGCTTTGTCAAAACCAGAAGGCTACCCTGTCTCTCCTGTTGCCAGGCCAGAGTCTTCAGATTTGACTCCACCTCACAGTCCCTCACCCCCAACCCATCAGCTCCTGGGTCCCAACGCAGCTGCCCTCTCAAGATACCTGGCAGCCTCATACATCAGCCAGAGCCTAGCTCGGAGGCAGGGGCCTGGGGGAGACACCCTCCCAGCCTCACGAGGTGCCTGGTCCTCTTCTGCCCCCACATCACGGGCACCTTCACCGCCACCCCAGCCCCAACCCCCACCACCTCCAGCCAGGAGACTCAGCTATGCCACCACAGTCAATATCCATGTTGGGGGTGGTGGGCGGCTACGGCCAGCCAAGGCCCAGGTCAGGTTGAACCACCCTGCTCTATTAGCTTCCACCCAGGAATCTACAGGCTTCCACAGAGCCCAGGAGGCTCCTGATGCCCCTTTCCACATGTGAGTCAGTATATTGGGCTTCATAAAAAGCAAGGACTTCAACCAAACGCCACAGACTCAGAACTTCACTTAGAAGTTCACACACTGAAGAAAAGTCTAAAATTGCCGCGGCTTTCTGACTTCTGGGTCTGTGTTGGCAAGTGGTCCTTATTACTTATCTTGATTAACTCAGCAGGGATGGGGGTAGGGATTTCATTAATATTGTTAATATTATGAAATTATGTCTTCCCATTGTGGAGATAGTGGGGGATAGCAGAAGATGGTGATGAGTGGGAAGGTCTATCACAGTACAACTCAGTGGTTCTGAAAATTGGGGAATCTCAAACTCAAGAATTACTGGAACCTGGACTCATTACAATTTGGTGTGTGATTTCATAGGGTTTATGAACTGCTTTATGGCCATCCAGAAAAGCCAAGAAGCTTTGTTCCAAGTACAAATTCATTCCCTCAGCAGTTTATCCAGTCTGTGTCCCATCATCATCCACTTATCTCATCTGCTCGGCCACCTTTAGATCTGTCCATGCAGCTGTCTTTCCATTTATTTCACCCATTTCTTTTTTTTTTCTTTCTTTTTTCTTTTTTTTTTTTCATTTAAGAATCTTTGTCTTTTATTTTACAACAAGCAACCTGCAGGGCCATTGCTTGCTTCTCACCCATCTTTCGATCCATCATTCCACCCATATGCCTTGATTTATTCAACCATCTCTATTCATCCATCATCCTACCCACCTATCTAGCATTCATTCTTCCATTAATCCATTGATCCGCCTGTCATCCCACCTGTTCATCTTTCCCACCCAACCCTCTCCATATTTCCATCTCTACCTGTTCAACCATACACCTTATTCACATAACCATCTCTGAACCCATCAACCATCTCAAGCATTATCCATCCTTCATTGGATTCTGCTGGGTCTTGGTACTATAGAACAAATACAGTTCCATGCTAACACCAAATTGGATCAGGTTTGAGGTTCTGAAAAAGTTTATCCCCCATCTGTCCAATTTCTCCTGGCAAACACTCCCACCTTCATGAATATTCTGGTTCTTGTGCTCACCCACACATAATCAGACCCCCCTTTTCCCCTTCTTTGGTTTGAGACTTCTACAGTGCCTTAGTGTGTCCCCTCACTCCCCCAAAATTCAGGTTATAGAGACAAAGGCTTTTTCCCCAAAAAAGATTTTATTTATTGGTTGGTTTTAGAGAGGAAGGGAAAGAGAGAGTGAAACATCAATTTGTTGTTCCACTTATTTATGCATTAATTGGTTGATTCATGTATATGCCCTGACTGGCATATGGAGACAACATTCTAACCAATTGAGCTACTTGTCCAGGGCCAAAGGATCCTTTATGCCCTCCCAGCTGCAGCATGCCTTGTGAGAAGCAAAACCTAATCAGTCGTTGGTAACATTAGCTTTTTTTAATTGAACATTTACCCTCTTGTGCTTTTGCACATCTTATTTAATCTTTCTTGTAATTTTCTGAGGCACCAGTGTCAATGTAATCTCTCTCAGCCTGGGTTTTCTCATGTATAATGAGGACAATAGTTCCTGTCTTGTTGGGTCATTGTAAAAATTCAGTGAAGCACCCCTGGCCAGTGTGATGCACTGGTTAGCCCTAGCATCAGCCTGCCCATCAAAGGATCACATGTTTGATTCCTGGTCAAGGGCACATACCTGGATTGCAGGTTCGATCCCCAGATCCCTGACCCCAGTTGGGGTTCATGAGAGAGACAACCAATTAGTTGATGTTTCTCTCCCCTCCTTTCCCTCTCTTCCATTCTTTCTAAAAACGGAAAAAATAACTTGAGGTGAGGATTAACAACAAAAAAGATTCGTGAAGCTACCTTCAATTCCCAAGTATGTTTAAGCCTCTGACTCATGGGCACATTATTCAAATCACAGATGTCCCAGTATCTAGTCCCGGCCTATAGAATCAGAACCTACAGGACAGGAGCCTAGGAATCTGAAGTTTCAGGAATCAACTAACAGCAAAAAAGGCTGAGATTTATCGAATCCTAATGGCATACCATGGGCATTAATCACTTCATATGAACTAATTCACTGTGAGTCCTCACAACAGCCCTAAAAGGGCAGATTGAATAAGGAACTTGCCTAGTCACACAGGCAAGGGACAGAGCTGGGACTTCCATTTCCTGCAGCTCAACCAAGTCCATACTCTTGATTGCCTATCCTGTGCTAGACATGGTTTTTGCCGCTGGGGACACAATAAGGAACACTTCCCCCACACACCTCCAACTTAAGGCACAGCCGGGTACTCCAAGGGTCCTAGGTAATAAGGTAGTCAGGACAAGGCCTAGATTAATAAATGTTAACTGCAGGCTTCTATTCATTTGAGCCATTACCATGCCCTCCACCAGGGCCTGGGACTGCTTGGCTGCAGTTTCCCCAAGGTCAGGAAACAGGCTGGCCCTCCTCTCAGCCCCAGCTGCACATTCCCAGCCACCCCCAGCTGCACATTCCCAGCTGAAGGAAAGTTCACAGCTGACTTGGGCTCCCAGCAGTGCCGGAATTCCTGGTATTTGAGGAGGCGTCAGGGAGGGAGAAAAGGCTGTCTATTCTATGGCCTGGTGCAGGGAAAGAGGCAAGTGCCTCTTCAGCTTCTCCAGATGCTTCCCAGCTGTGCCTCTGGGAGGCAGCCAGGAGCCTCAACAAGGTGGAGTGAGGGGTGTATCTCTGGATTCTGTGGGAAAACCACGGGCACCAGGCTTGCCTTAGTCTCTCCTGGTCCCTGCCCCTAAATTCCATTCCTCCTGCCTACCCAATTATATTTGCTTCGTAGCCCAGCTCTGAAGCCTCAGGAATATAGTTTGCTTGTTGTAAGCCGATTTTAGAGCTTCTGCAAAATCAGGCTCAAAAGGGAAGGGTGGGGGGATTGGCTGGTTTGGCTCAGTGGTTGAGCATCAACCTATGAATCCGGTTCAATTCCCAGTCTGGGCACATGTCTGTGGCTCAGCTCGATCCCCAGTGCGGGGTGTACAGGAGGCAGCTGATCAAAGATTCATCATGGATGTTTCTATTTCTCCCTCTGAAATCAATACAAACATATTCTTTTTTTAAAAAGGAAAGGTGGGGGCCAGCCGGTTTGGCTCAGTGGATAGAGCAGTGCCCTGCAGACTGGAGTCCCCGTGTTCAATTCTGGTCAAGGCATGTATCTCGGTTGCAGGCTCAATCCCTGACGCACCCGGAAGCGTGCAAGGGGCAATCCCCTCCCCTCCCACTAAATCAGCAGAAAAATACCCTCTGGCGAGGATCAATAAGAAACAAAGAAGTGGGGTTCAACTGCTGCTTTCCTGGGGATACTTCGGTCTCCTTGGGAGCATTGGTTAATGCCAGCCAACTGAAGTTAACCCCGTGAACTCCAGCTGCCATGCAAACAGCAGTGGTGTGCTGTGTAGGTTTGCAGCCTAGGAGCGGGAGGGGAACAGAAATTGCATCCTATGCCTACTTGACATGAGGATTATTTTAGGCTGGTTAATTTTAAGAAAAAGCAGACATAGGAGAAACTCTGAAAATCAAGTAGAGGCTACCTTTGTAGGACATTTACTTTTGTAAATGGGAAATCTCCATTGGTAACAGGTCTCCCTCACTGTACCAAGTAGAGGGTGATGACTTTACCAGGAAACTGAAGATGAGGACTTAACATTAACTGCTTGTCCTGATCTAAAACTGATCCCCCCCAACCCCCCAAACCCATGTATTCAACTGAAGGTATCTGAGATCGGCTTCAACTATATTTATTACAAGGACTACCTCATAAGCAACAGAATTTCATAGGACCACCAACTTAGTGAGGTTGGTTGAGCACCAATTAGGTGCCAGGCTAAACATCTTCACAACCATTTTGATGAATTATTTGCCATGCCCTCTTCCTTATATACAGAAGGAATACATTTTTTTCCCTCCTGTTACTTTATTATGGCGATGTGTCAGCCAAGAACCCAGAAGGGGCTGAAACCAGTTTGGCTCAGTGGTAGAGTGTTAGCCTGTGGACTGAAAGGTTCCAGGTTTGATTCTGGGCATGTACCTTGGCTGCGGGATCATTCCCAGTAGGGGGTGTGCAAGAGGCAGCTGATCAATGTTTGTCTCATCGATGTTTCTGATTTTCTTCCCCTCTCCCTTCCTCTTTGTAAAAAATCAATAAAATACATATATTAAAAAAAAAAACACCCAGAAGGGTAGAGGAAAATTATTTTTCCTACCCTACAGAATAGGCTGTGTAGTGGGCTGTATCACCTAGGTTTGTGTATAGTTTGCACAACGAAAACACCTACCAATGCATCTCAGAGCGAATTCCCATTGTCAGTGCATGACTGTATTCATTCCCTATCAGCTGTACATATACACGAACCATCCCATAGAATTTTCTTTTTGACAATGTGAATGTTCTATCACGTTGTAGCCCAATGATAGGAAGTTACTGACTGGGACCGACTTTTCCTCAGGAGGCAGTATTGACATCATGGTTGAAGCCAGATGAAGCCCCTGTGGGCTTTAGGGTCCTTGCCCCCTAGTCATCTTATCTAAGCCACAAATACTAAAATCCCTGCCCTATCTGGTTTGGCTCCGTGGATGGACTGTTGGCCTGCTGACCGGTTCCTTCTGGTCAAGGATACATACCCAGGCTTATCTTCAGTTTGGGGCATGCAGGAGGCAGCTCATTAGATTCTCTCCCCCTCTCTAAAATCAATAAAAATATATTAAAATTCCCTTTCCCAGTCCAGCCATGCCCTTGGTTGCTGACTTCAGACTCCACCCAGGCCATCTTTCTTTGTATTCAAATTATTTAAGTACTAGATGGCCGGTACACAAAATTCATGCAGGGGGCGAGGCGAGGAGTGTCGAAATTCATGCGGGGGGGGGGGGGGGTGTCCCTCAGCTCAGCCTGCGACCTCTGCAATCTGGGACTCCCTCAAGGGATCCGGCCTAACTGGGCAGTCGGACATCCTTCTCACAATTCAGGACTGCTGGCTCCAAACTGCTCTTCTGCCTGCCAACTTAATTGATGTCTAACTGCTCCCCTGCCACCCTGCTTGACCCCAACTTCCCTTCTCTGCGGGTCTGGTCACCCCTAACTGCCCTCCCCTGCTTGCCATCTTGTGTCCACATGGGGGCAGCCCTCTTATGTTGAGTGACAGAAGCCTGGTGCATGGGTAGGGGCCAACTGGTTTGCCCTGAAGTGTGTCCCAGATGAGGGTGGGGGTTCCCCTAGGATGCCGGGTGGCCTGGGCGAGGGGCTGATGGTGGTTTGCAGGCCGGCCATGCTCCCCAGCGATTCAAGGGGAGGTCCTGGGATCAATTTATGTTCTACAATTGAAACTTTGTAGCTTGGAGCGGAGCCAAGCCTTCTGCTCCCTCTGTGGTGACAGCCATTTCTGTTCACCAGAGTGGTGGCTTATGGAAGGGCTTAAAATCCAGACTGTCAGTAGGCTTATGGTGTTTCCTGTATTTCTTTTAGCCAAAGACTACCACAAAAGATAGCACAATCCTTGAAACCTTAAATCCCATTGTTTATTATAAAGGTGAACCCAGATGAGCTCATCGGTAAGATTTCTGGTAGCGAGCCCGGGCACCAGGACCACCAAACTTTTTGGATTCACAGCGACGGGGATCAGCTACCAGCAGAGTCCGGTCATACTGGATAAGGATGTCTTTGATCTCCTTCTTGGAAGCTTCATCCACATCTAGGGATAAGAAGTGGAATAAAGATTGAGATGACCACAGAAACGTGTACCTACTCTGAAGCTGAATGCCGGAGCTGGCACGTGACTGGCAGCCGCTCCCACGCGAGGACCCCACTCACTCACATTTCTGGTAGTAGGCCACCAGGGCTTTGGAGATGGACTGACGGATTGCTGTGAGAGAAACACAAAATAAGGTCCATTAGTTTTAAGAAGACCCAGGAGTAAGACCTCAACTCTCAGAGCCACCTCCCACCCATGTTGCCTAGGTCCTGGGATTTACCATAAATCTGGGCCACATGACCACCACCCTTCACACGGACTCGGATGTCCACGCCAGCAAATCTCTCCTTCCCAAGAAGCAGAACAGGTTCCAGCAGCTGGAGGAACAGGGGGGCATGACAGGATTTTAGGCCACAGTTGGGCAACTGAGCCACCTCACTGAGCATCCTTCTCACTTCCAGGTAGCTTCTACCACCACTGGCTTCAAAGTACTAGTGGGCGAGGGTTGAGCTATCATCACACAGCCAGGAGCAGGGAGGAATGGAAAACAATGAGACTGTTCAAAGAAACCTAAGCAGGCAACCTCCCTGCATCTCAGTTCCCCCATCTCAGACTGGTTCTTAGACTTCTGACTTTTAGCTCAATAAGGAAACCTTTGCAGCTAACAAAGCTGCCTCAAACTGCAAAAGGCACTCTTGGGCTAGCTACATCAGGTGCCTTTTCTGGGTTCCCCACTTGAGTTTTCCATCCTCCCTTTAAGCCCTAAGATCTCCAGAGAAATTACAATCATAACAACCTGTGCCACACCTTCATTTTGCCAGATATAAGTATCTCGCATGTGCGTGGACACATTTATTTTACTTACTTTAGGTCTCAGATCACAGGTCTCCCTTCAAACTACCCCCCATCCTGCCATAACCCACTCAGATGCCAGAATCCTTGCCTGCCTGGCTTCCCCCATCTTAGCTCCAATACTCTGGGAATAGTGTCTGATATTAGATCCATTCTGTTTCCCCCAGTAGACTGACAGCTCTTTGAGGGCAGAGCCTGGGGCCTTCAGGGTCACTGTTATCCCCAGCACTCACAGGCTGTGCATAAAAAGCCTTCAAGTAAACTGACAGTCAAAAAGAGTAAACCACAATAAGTAATGTCTGCTATACGAAGGATCTTAGACCCTACCTCTAAACTCTACCCTGAAATGTGGATGTTATTCTTTACATTTAAAAGTAATAGACTTTATGGAAGATATTCTAAATTATCCTCACAATAGCCCTTGAAGGTAGAAATTATCCCCATCTTATAGATGATGAACTCAACCAAGGAAGGAAAGTTATTTGCCACAACATAGGCTACCAGAGACAGAAATCACAGGCCAATCTCAAAGAAACTGAAGCCCAAAGAGAAGCCCCTTCTCAGCCAAGCAAAATAAACCCAAATTCCATTCCTGTTCTTTTAAATCTTACTGAGTTCCTACAAAGTCCAGAGGAGTGGAAACCGTTATCCCTCATTAACTAACTGCAAGAAATCAGGCTGCAAAAACTCTAGTAATGCTCTTGTCATCTGGTCCCCAATTGAGTAGTCTTCCAAATATCCCTTTTCGAAGCATCTTCTCAATCTTCAACATTCACTTTTTAAATTGAATTTATTGGCGTAATATTGGTTAATAAAACTGTTTCAGGTGTACAATTCTATAATGTGCCATCTCTACATTATTCTGTGTAGTCACCACCTCACGTCAGGTCTCCTCCCATCACTATTTATTCTCCCTTTACCCTCTTCTACTCCCCCCTCTAAACATTCATGTTTTCACTCACTTTTAAGCTTTTATCACTTCTTCTGTACCCCCCAAAACCCACCACCATCGCCAACTACTACCCCATTTTTCTGATCCCAATTCAGTTCCTAAACATCCCTGCTGATACCAGATTCCTCAGCTTCCAAGATCACCGAACTCCAGGAACCTTATTTCAACATCTCTGTCCCACAGTCCTCCAGTCAACCCAAACGCCCGTCTTCAGTGCCAGCACCTTGTATTGAAGCGTGCGCGGCTCGATCATCTCCAGGGGCCGTCCGTTCACCTTGATGAGGCCGTTGCCCCGTTTGCAGTGCGCCACGGCTGTGGCCGTCTTCTACAGACAGCGAGGGAGAGACGAGGGCCACGTGAGATCAGGGTTCCGGCTCCCATATAGGCCCGGAAACCTGCCCATCGACTTCTTCCAGACCCCGGATTCCCCAGAACCCTCTCATCCGGCGCCCGGCTCACCTTGCGTCCGAAGACCTGCACAGACTGTAGAGGACCCTTGGATGGCATGACTGCGGGCGTACACGAGAGACGCTCACCACGCGGCGCCAACACCGGAAAAGGGAAAGGCAAGGCCTCACCGGTGGCTTTACAAGGTGTGCGCGTGCGCTTTGAGCACAGCGTCGTGACGAGGAAGCTTTACGGCCGCTGAGGTAGCCAGAGGGCGGGACTTCCGCTTGGCAGCCGGATGGCGGGTCCCAAGACCGGTGGGCGGGACCCGAGAATGGAAGGGGCGGGGCCTGAAGGGTGTAGTGCGGCCAAAGAAGGGTGAGGAGCACACGCCGTTCTCCACATCTTCAGCCTCCATTGGTCACACCCGGTTCTCGTTTGCATCCGGTCTTTACTAACCTCCTTCCCACCGCCGCTAACACCGATCCTAAACCCCCAATAAAGAGGCCTTTCTTAACCCCTCATCACCTGCAGACTTCTTCCCAAAGCCTCCTCCGCCAGAACCTTCCCTCAGGAACCGGCAAGTCAGGCAGGATTCGCAGATTCAGGATCCAGAGTCCTACGCCCTGGAGCCCACCTTCTTGGACTCGGCAGTCCTCTCCCAAAGTCCTTTTTCTCCTAGAGGCCCCTTCCCTGGAACCCACCTTTCACCAGGGTCTTCTCTTTCCAGAATCAGAAGTCCACTCCCGTATCTGCCTCTTCGGGTCCCTCACTCTGGATTCCTTTCCCTTAATCTCCCTCCACTCAAGGGCTTTCTCCCTAGTCGTTTCCCCCACAAATCTCAGAACCAACTACCCCTAACACCTCTCCTCCGGAATCTCCCTTTCCCCTAGCATCTCCTTTCACAAAATCTTCCTTTCTTTCGGAGCCCTCTCCCTCAAAATCGACCATCCTTAAGAATTTATTTCCCTTCAGAGCCTCCTTTCCCCAGCAACTGACGTCTTGGAATTCCTCTCCCAGAATCCTACATTCCTTAGAGACCTGCCTCGAGAATCTCCCTCTCAGGCTCCTTACCTGGAATCCCTAATGCTTCCCCTCTATCATCTCTTCATTCTCTGCCCTCAGGCCCCTCTCCACAGAATCCTCCCTGCCCCCACCCCATCCGAGATACCTCAGGAGTGCCTTGTTCCCCCTCACCCCCGACAGGTTGCTCCCTTCCCAGTCAGGAGGCTCCTCTTTAGGAGGGAGCCCACTGTTGCCTCAGTTTCTCTGGCAGTTCTGGGTCTGGGGTCCAAGGTTCAAAGGGATGTGTAATTCACCTTTTGCCTGGAGGCCTGAGATGAGGAAGAGGTTATGGGGCCTAGAGTCCAGCTCCAAAAGGGTGAGAGAGACAGAGGGAAAGGGGGAAGGAAGAAGGGAGGGAGGGAGCGCCCACAGCATGGCCTGGAGGGACACACAGACATAACAGCCCAAGAGAGAAACAGCACAAGTGGAGCAGAAACACAAAGGGGCCAAGGGAGAAGAGGAGGAACAAGGAGAGACACCGGTCAGCCAGAAAATGCAAGCGATGGAGATTCAGAGACAAGAGGCCAAACCCTCAGAGAAAGACAGGGACAGGCAGGCTCAGAGGTCAAGTAGAAAGGAGAGCCAATATCCCCATTATGCACCTTCAGACACTGATAAGGCCTAGCACAGTGTCACCCAATGAGAAGATGGGCCACAGGCTGCACCCATACCACATGCTATTATCTTACGGGCCCGTTTGGGAGAGGAGGAGGCTTCCAAACTCTCCAGGCTTATCCTCATGTACTAATGAAGTCTCCTATCTGCCATGGGGGGGGGGGGGGGCGGGGGGCGGGTCAGTCAGAATCTTCCCCTGCCTCTTGGAGAGCATTCCCTCAGTATCTGGATTGAGCGGAGCTGGACAGGGAGGGAATGGGGCCATTTCCTTTACCCCCTCCAGTCTTTCTACTTGCTCCCTCTCTCTGTACCTCTTGCTTCCAGGACCCTGGGCCACTGGGCCAAGGGACCAGAGAAAGCCTGGGGTAGGCAGGGTGCCCATGTGGCCTCTCAGATGATTCTCCTGCTGGTAAGGCCTTCAGGGGACTCAGGACCACCCTCTGTCCTCAGGAGCCTTTCTACTTCCTGGTTACCATCATGCAGGTGCTGATGAGCAGGAGGGGAGAGTCAGCAGACAGGGGCAGGGAGAGGAAGCAGGGGCATGTTTGAGGCTCTCCCGCTCCAAGATCTGATTCTCCTTCCTACCTCAAAATTGTAGGGAAACAAAAATGATGGCAGGTTCTACATCCCAGATGGTCTCTTGTGAGTATTTCATTAGCTTCTTAGTGAAGTTGGAAGTTTAGGAAGAATCCACTAGGCTCGGAAGACATGACTGTTAGCAGCAGAGGCACTGGCACTAGTGTTCTGGGTGTCCGGTCCATGACCCAGCCCGTCTTGACAAATGTATTTTGTTCACTGCTGTCTCTGAAGTCTAGAACGATGTTGACACAAAACAACAACAAATGATGATGCCCATTATAGCTACAGGTAAATAGTGTTTACTCTGGGACAGATACCAGTCTAAATGCTTTAAGTATATTAGCTTATTTACTCCTCACACTGATCCTCTGGCATGGACAGGGCCAGTGTGTGTGTGTGTGTGTGTGTGTGTGTGTGTGTGTATGGATGTGAAAGCTGTACATTGCACAAGGATCCCACATACCTTGTGCAATGTGCAATGTGAAGAACAGTATTCACATTCTGGACATAGTCAATTTTCAGGAGATATTTCGGCAGTAAATATCTTTTTTTCTAACAAAATAGCACTTGGAAATGTTTTAAGGAATGAATGTCCTTTTATAACGTACAGAAGTACAGTATGGGCTAGTGTCAGCCCTGAAAATAGTGATTACTGCCCGGCTGGCAGAGCTCAGTGGTCCAGTGTCCACCTATGAACCAGGAGGCAACAGTTCAAGTCCTCCTGGTTCATAGGTCAACACTCGACCACTGGTCAGGACACATGCCCAGGTTGTGCACTTGATCCCCAGTGTGGGGTGTGCAGAAGGCAGCCAATTAGGGACTCTCTTTCATCATTGATGACTCTCTCTCTCTCTCTCTCTCTCTCTCTCTCTCTCTCTCTCTCCTCCCTCCCTCCCTCCCTCCCTCTCTTAAATAAATAAAAATGTATATATATATATATATTTATTTATTTTAAAATATATTTTATTGATTTTTCACAGAGAGGAAGGGAGAGGGGTAGAAAGTCAGAAATGTCGATGAGAGAGAGACATCAACCAGCCACCTCCTGCACACCCTCAATCGGGGATATGCCTGCAATCAAGGTACATGCCCTTGACTGGAATCGAACCCAGAACCTTTCAGTCCTCAGGGCGACGCTCTATCCACTGAGCCAAACCAGTCTCGGCAAAATGTATATTTTTTCAAAACAGAGATTATTCAGCTGAAACCGGTTTGGCTCAGTGTTTAGACCGTTGGCCTTGGGATTGAAAGGACCCAGGTTCGATTCCTTGGCTGCGGGCACATCCTCAGTAGGGGGTGTGCAGGAGGCAGCTAACTGATGTTTCTCTCTCATCAATGTTTCTAACTCTCTATCCTTCTCCCTTCCTCTCTGTAAAAAATCAATAAAATATATTTTTTAAAAGTAGGGATTATTCAGAGCTCCCTTTTACATATGAGAAAACTGACACCCAAAGAGGTGAAATGGACTTGTCCCAGGCCAGAACTCAGAAACCTTGGGGGTGGGAATTTGGGATCAGGCCCTTGCCCAGAGACAGCAAATCCCCACAGGTGTGTCCTGCTGAGACTGCACGATGCTTGGGCTGGAGCTGTCTGTGATTGGGTTTGAGGAGGGCCCATCCACAGGGACTGCTGTGTTTAGGCTACAGCAGCTGCTGACAGCCCAGGGCCCTTGTCCACCTTGTGAAGAATATCCTCAGAGACCAACTCCTCTTTTCCTAGCCAAACTCTCACGTTATTTTTTTTTAATCTTTATTGTTCAGTTTATTAATTACATAGTTCCCTTTTTTTTCAACCCTATAGTTCCCCTCCACTTGGTACCCATCCCATCCTCCACCCTCACCCGCCTCCACTGTCCTCTCCCATTGTTGCATGATTTTTGTCCAGTCTCTTGCTGCACTTCCCACACCCCCTTTCTCCCCAAGAGTTGTCAGTCCATTCCCTCTCTATGTCCGTGATTCTGTTACATTCACCAGTTTATCCTGTTCATCAGATTATTAATTCACTTGATTTTTAGATTCATTTGTTGATAGATGTGTATTTGTTGTTCCTAATTTACACCTTTATCTTTTTCTTCTTCCTCTTCTTAAAGAATATCTTTCAGCATTTCATACAATATTGGTTTGGTGGTGATGAATTCCTTTAGCGTTTTCTTATCCGCAAAGCACTTTATCTGACCTTCAATTCTGAATGATAGCTTTGCTGGATAGAGTAATCTTGGTTGTAAATTCTTGCTGTTCATCACTTTGAATATTTCTTGCCACTCGCGTCTGGCCTGCATAGTTTCTGTTGAGAAATCCGCTGACAATCGTATGGGTGCTCCCTTATAGGTAACCATCTGTTTTTCTCTTGCTGCTTTTAATATTCTCTCTTTGTCTTTTGCTCTTGGCATTTTAATTATGATGTGCCTTGGTGTGGTCCTCTTAGGGTTCCTATATATTGGGGTTCGGTGTGCTTCTTGGACTCCTAAGTCAATTTCTTTCACCAGGTGTGGGAAATTTTCGCTCACTATTTCTTCAAATAGGTTTTCATTGTCTTGGTCTCTCTCTTTTTCTGGCACCCCTATAATTCGGATGTTGGTATGCTTGAGGTTGTCCCAGAGGCCCCTTACACTATCTTCAATTTTTTGGATTCTTTTGGTTTCTTGCTTTTTCAGCTGAGTGGATTTTACCTCTTTGTATTTCAAATCTTTAACTTGGTTCTTGGGGTGTTCCAGAGCACTTTTAGGTCTTTGTATAATATTTTTTTATTTCAGTCAGTGTATGCTTAATTTCTGGTTGGTCCTTTTTCATATCCTTGAGAGTCTCCTTTATATCCTTGATGGTCTCCTTCATTTCCTTGTAGGACTCATTCATTTCCTCGTTGGTCTTGATCATTTCCTTGCAGGTCTCGTTCATATCCTTGAGGGTCTCGTTCATTTCCTTTGCGGTCTTGCTTATTTCCTTATAGGCCTCGACCTTTTGTTGGAGCCTCTTGAGAAGCCCTATAACCGTGGTTTTGAATTCCATGTCCAGTCATTTTTTTTCCTCCATTTCTTTCACATCTGATTTCTTTCCATGTCTCTGCATGGTGGCTGCTTCCCTGAGTTGGTCAATTAGCTTTGTGTGGTAGACTTCCTACTAGGGACAGTGGCTCAGCCTCCCCAGTAACCTGAGGTGAATATGTGTTGCACAGTCTTGCTGAAGTTAAGCTCAGGTTAATCGTTGTTAGCACTTGGAGGGGTTGACCTCCAGGCCAATTGTCTGTGAAGCTCAGCTGTGCTCAGGTTGGATGGGCGGAGTCTCCGGGCCAAGCAGACAGCGTCAGCTCCACCCTATGCAGCCCCAGGGACTCTGTTCCAGGGGCAATGGCCGCCAGCACCTCTGAGAGAGAGCTGCTGCCAAGCTCCACCGGCTGCCGGGGAATTCAGACTCTCCCCAAATGAGTCTGCACACCCAGCATCTCACCCAGGGTTGTAAAACAAAGCAGTCTGACGGTTTCCCGAATGAGAGGGCAAGTTGCAGAGCTCTCTCTGTGTGGTCACGCAGCTGAGCTGTTCATTAAAGCTGCCTTCTCCACAAGCCGGGAGACCCCGGCACCACCCAAGCTTCGGCGTGCCCTCCCACTGTCCAGTTTTTACCACGTGTGATAGTGGGTTGGTTCCCTGGACTTTGCCCAGAGCTGGAGAATCAGTCCAGTGGGATGTCTTTGTCTCCCTGTTCGAGAAAACTGGCCGGTTTTCAGCCGCCCGCCCTCTCCGCTGGCGCGCGCTCCAAACCTCTCTCCGCGGGAATCTTTCAAAGCTGTCCGCCGCCGCTCCTCCGAGTCACACTGTCTTATTTTCACTTTTATTTGTGGAATTTTCACTCGGCGAGCTTTCTGGTGATTCTGGAGGGTGTTTGTTCTTTCGTTAAGTTGTAGTATTAAAATTGCTGAGTATGACGGCAAGATAGGTGTTTTACCTATGCCGCCATCTTGGTTCTCTCCAAACTCTCACGTTATTACAAGAAGTTTGTGCTCAGCACTTGTCCTCAGATAAGCCTTGAAGCACAGACTCCCTGGTACCAAACCCTAAGCCTTCTCCTTTTAGAATAGAGATGCCCCTGGAGCCCTACAAGCCAAAGAGAAGAGGAGAGAAGATGGAAAATATGGTGAGATCTGAAGCCTGAAGCTTCTGACCTACTGGAGCAAGAGGTTGGATAACTGCCCACCCCCCTGTTCTGTCTCTTTCAGATACCCCCTCCTCTTTCCTCTTCTAGGAAGGGACAGAACACTGGACAGGTGCCTCTTAACCTCATCCCCACCCCTGAGGACAGGGAGAATTTTGTGGTTCACATCCCTGGCTGCAAATAATTATTCTTGTGGGTCTTGGATATCTATTTTTTTATTTTTTTATTTTTTAATATATATTTTATTGATTTTTTTACAGAGAGGAAGGGAGAGGGATAAAAATTCAGAAACATCCATCAGCTGCCTCTTGCACACCCCCTACTGGGGATGTGCCCACAACCAAGGAACATGCCCTTGACCTGAATCAAACCTGGGACCTTTCAGTCCGCTCTATCGCTCTATCCACTGAGCCAGACCTGTTTTGGCGGATAGCTATATTTTTAAAAAGCAACTTCAGCCCTGGCTGTTGTGTGGCTCAGTTGGCTGGATCACTGTTGTCCTGTGCAGGTTTCCTTCCCAGTCAGGGCACATCCCCAGGTTGCAGGTTTGATCCCTGGTCGAGAGATATGGAGGCAACCAATCTATGTTTCTCAAATCAACTTTTTTTTTCTCTCTCCCTTCCTCTCTAAAATCAATTAAAAGTATTTTGTTAAAAATCAACTTTATTGAGATATTTTTATAGAGTGAAAGGCACATGTTTTAAGTGTGTTTCAGTTAGTTTGTTTTTAAATCCTCATCCAAGGATGTTTTTTCCATTGAAATATTTTTATTGGGAGGGGTGGGAAGGTAATGGGGGGATGAGGAGAAATATGTAATACCTCAATCAATAAAGAAATTAAAATGAGCCCTGGCTGGTTTGGCTCAGTGCGTAGAGTGTCAGCCTGTGCACTGAAGGGTCCCAGGTTCAATTTCGGCACATACCTGGTGTTGCCAGCCAGCTCGATCCCCAGTAGAGGGTGTGCAGAAGGCAGCCAAACAATGATTCCCTTTCATCACTGATGTTTCTATGTCTCCCCTCTCCCTTCCTCTCTGAAATCAATAAAAATATATTTTTTACAAAAGAAATTAAAATGAAAAATATATTTTATTGATTTTTTTTATAGAGAGGAAAGGAGAGGGCTAGATAGTCAGAAACATTGATCAGCTGCCTCCCGCACACCCCGCACTAGGGATTCACCCAAAACCAAGGTATATGTCCTTGACCTGGATCGAACCTGGGACCCTTCAGTCCACAGGCGGACGCTCTATCCACTGAGCCAAACCGGTTAGGGTTATTTTATTATTTTTAAAAAATATATTTCTCTATTGATTTCAGAGAGGAAGGAAGAGGTAGAGAGAGATAGAAACATCAATGATGATAGAGGATCATTGATTGGCTGCCTCCTGCACGCCCCCTACTGGGGATCAAGCCTGCAACCCCAGTACGTCCCCTTGGTCAGAATCGAACCTGGGACCCTTCATTCCGCAGCCTGACCTTCAATCCACTGAGTCAAACCAGCCAGGGCTCAGTGCGTGCTAACAAACTTTTACGACAGGTAGCCACATTTCTATCACCCCAAAGCATCCTTCATGTTCCTTTGAAGTCAGTCTCCACCTCCAGTCCTAGGCACTGACTAAGCTGCTTTCTGTCTGTATTTTGTTTCCTCTAGAATTTCACATGAATGGAATCATATCTACATATCCTAATGCTGGCTTTTAAAAATATATATATTTTATTGATTTTTTTACAGAGCGGAAGGGAGAGGGACAGAAAGTCAGAAACATCGATCAGCCGCCTCCTGCACGCCCCCCACTGGGGATGTGCCCTTGACCAGAATCAAACCCAGGACCTTTCAGTCCGCAGTCCGATGCTCTATATACTGAGCCAAACCGGTTTTGGCTAATGCTGGCTTCTTTCACTCGGCATAGTGCTTCTGAAATGTATTCAAGCGTGTATCAGTAGCTTGTTACTATTGAATTGCATTGATGTGCAGCAACCCATTCTCCTAATAATGGATATTGGTTGTTTCCAATTTGGGGCTATCATGCATCTCTCTCTAATGTTTTTATGTATTCTGATATGCTGCTAGGGTTGAGAGTTGAGATACACCAGGGAAGAATTCTCCACAGGGAGAAAATGAGTGTTCCTTTTCTTTCTTGCAGTAAATGTCTTTCAGCAGAAGTGTCAATAGGCATTTTATACGTGAAATCGTATTTATTTTTATTTTTTTAAGTATGTTTTTATTGATTTCAGAGAGGAAGGGAGAGGGAGAGAGAGAAAGAAACGTCAGTAATGTGAAAGAATCATGGATCAGCTGCCTCCTGCATGTCCCATCTTGGGGATCAAACCCAAGACCCAGGCATGCGCCCTGACCGGGAATCAAACCTAGGACCTTCAGTTCACAGGCCAACACTCTATGCACTGAGTCAAACTAGCTAGGGCGTGAAATCTAATTTTAATCCTCACCCAAGGATATGTTTTTATTGATTTTTTTAGAGAGAGAAGAAGCGGGGGGCGGGGGGGGGGAGCAAGATGGGAAAAGACAGGAAGAGAGAAAGAGGAAGGAAGCATGAAATCTTATTTTAAAGAGCTGCTGTGTGAAGGAAGCAAGGTAACAGAAAGTGCATCATTTCTTTAAGGTGCCAAGACCCTTCCCAAACTGTCTTGGGTTCAGTTTGGGGGATTGTTGGATTGGGGAGTTTGTACTTGTGCAGAGACACACCCAGGTATTTTGACTCTGGTAATTGCCTTGTGTGTCTGCTGCCAGCCCAACAGCACTATATTCCCCTGTAACTAACTAGATGTACAGTAAATTTCTGTAAATTGAATCCATGCTTACGTGTTCTGAAAGCTTCAAACTGTTTTTGCCATCAGGTTAATTTTACATATCTCTCCCTCATGCCTGGTTCTCTTTGACATCTCTCTGATTAATAATTATTGGACTACTACATAAATTCACATTTAACCAACTTAGGGACTGCAAACAAAAACACGGGCTTTGAAGTCACCCAAACTTGGGGAGGAATCTTGCCACTTTCCAGTTAGTTAATTTTTCTGACTTCAATTTTCTGGTCTGCAAAATGGGATTACCTACCTTCTAGGAATGTTTTAGAGGGTCCATGAGATAAAGTATTTTATAATTTGCTGTTATTTTTTGCTAATTCCCTGCCTTCTTACGCCGCGTTAGTGGTCTGGGCTACACTGAAGCACTTACTCTGGGCTGGAAAAGTCCGGGTCCCAGAAGGAATGAATGATTGACCTCCCATTTGACTCTCCCAAGATGTCGGCTCCAACTTCCACATTAAGACAGCTGTGACACTCTCAAGATGGCATGCAGGAAGTGCGTCATCAGGAATGAGCCCCAGAAATTTCGCGTTAGTTGAAGCCAGCGAGTAGATTCTCGCGAGAGGTTACGTCAATCCCATCCAGGCGTCGTGTGAACTGCAGCTGGTTCGGAAGGTGGAGGTGGGACTGGAGGGGTGTGGGATAGGTTGGATGGCGACAAAGCAGGCCCGTGGGTCGCCGGGAGCTAGGGAGATAGAGAGCCCGGATTTAGGGACTCTGGAAGTGTAGCAGGTGGTGTAAGGAAGTTCCCTTCCATGTTCACGGTTGCCAGAATGAGGCTGCCGGAAGTGCGCTAAGAGGCTTTTTTTTCTCCGGGGAAACAGGCTCAAGGTGGGGTTCGGGATTGGAGGGTGCGCTGAGTCCGCGGCCTTTTCCCTGCAAGAACAGAATATGTCGGACAGCGAGGACAGCAATTTCTCTGAGGAGGAGGACAGCGAGCGCAGCAGTGACGGCGAAGAGGCCGAGGTCTGTGGCTGGGACGCTGGGGGAGGCATTGAGACCGGGGACAGGACCTGGGCAGAAAGGCCCCTGTGGGAGATCAGAGGGGATCAAAATGAGCTCTGGTTTATGGGAGCTTTCAGGTTGAGAGACAGAGAGAGAAAGAAAGAAAGAGAAGTTGGCAAAACCAAGTCAAGCAGAGGGACAGATGCTGAAGGCCAGGGATGCTCCAGTTACAGTGAGATAACAAAAGCTGACATAAAGTAAGCACTCATTATTAGTTTTTATTTTTAGGCATGCCGAGTCATTCCAGAAAAACATTTTTAGTGTCTAGTATGTGTTAAGCACAATTCTTTACCCTGGGACTACACCAGTAAACAAAACAGATTTAAAAAATCTTTGTCCTTGTGAAAAAAACAACAAAAACAACTTTGGCCTTGTGAATGTAAATAAATATATAATTGATGAGTAAATGATTTAGTAAGTTAGAAGATATTCTGAAGTTGAGAGGAGGGGAATAGGAATCTTGGTTGCACTTTGAATAGGGTGGTCAGGGTGAGTATGAGTGGGTGACTTTTGACAAAAGACTTGTTGGAGTGGAGGTAGTAATAAGTCATGTCATACAGAAGAGTGTTCCAGTAAGGAGAAACAGCAAGTGCAAAGTTGGAAGCGCGTCTGTGATGTTCAAGAAGTAACAAGAAGGCCAGTGGGCAGAATCAGAATGAGTTCAACAGTAAGAGAAATAAGAAGAATCAGATGGTATGGGATCTTGAAGGCTGTGGTGAGGAAGTTGGCTTTAACTGAGTGAGACAGAGTCATGAGAGTTTTGAGCAAAGGAGGGATGTGATCTAATGTTTTGAAAGGATCAACCTGTTTTTGGGTGTGTTGACTGTCCCATTTCAGGAACTGTTAAACATTTCCTGGGATATAACTGAATCAGATATTCTCTTATTCATTGTTATTCTCTTTTACTTCATTTCTTTCTGATTTACTCATTTGTTGAACAAATAAATGTTTGAGTATTTACACTGTTCCAGATACATCCTAGCTGTTGGAGAGAGAGTGGAACAAGGCAAATCTTTGCTTTCATGGAGTTTAGTAGGCAACAGTTACAAACTAATAAAGAAGATGGCATGATAATATAGAGATTTCATTTGACCTACAAAAATGTAAATTTATTTTGTTGGTTAGTTGCTAACACTTGGGCGATTTCAGTAAAAATCAAGATTTCCTGCTTTCTGGGAAAATGGGAGGAGCCAGCTACCCAAGACTCAGGATTGTTCTGCAAGTAGCTCTTTGCTCAACAAGTGGCAGCCCTCTTTAAGAGCAGGGAATTTTCTCTAGTTCCCAGGATATATCAGCTGCCATTTATCCTCATGCCTGTCTTGTGGCAGATTTAAAGAAAAGGTATTCTGAAGTTGGGAGGAGGGGAATAGGAATATCTTATACCTGTTGATGGAGGGAGAGTACCATGGGTTTCCCTTGAGCTGTCCCACTTCCTTATATTGTCTGTCTGATGTAGACATTTGATTGTCAGTCCCTGTGCACTTTGGAAGGTCCTCAGCTTCCACTGAAGAGTCGGAGGAATTGGGATGTCATGGTGGGGGCAGGGCAAGGGGGAAAGTGCCAGGAAGGGCCTTTGCTCCGACTTGTAGTGCTGGGTCATGACTTTAGGAGACTTTGCTTGTGGTTAAAGCCTGATGGTAATGAGACCAGGAGCCTCCGTTCCTTTCCTAGCTGGGGTAATCAGGTCTCACTTCCCTAACACTATATTAGGCTGGCTTGTCTGCTGTCACCAGGTGAGGCGGAAGGTTCATGTCTTACTGCCAGAGATAGGATTGGATTGGCTTTTCAGACAGCCGAATGTTGGCATGGTCCTTGAAGGACTGGGTCCTGTGGATAGACATGCAGGGCTGGTAAATAATGGGCCACTTATTGGAGGGATCAGTTGGTTCACTAGGCTCAGCATCAGTAACTTGCTCAGTCATTCAGCAAGTGTTTCCTTGGGTTCCTGTCATGTTCGGATCACAGCCTTCCTCGTGGAGCCCTCTGTTTTGGGGTAGAGAGTTTCATAAACGGGGATGGTTGCTGAGAGGGGTGCTTAGAACAGATGGTGTAAGAGCACGTTCAAGTCCTAAGGTAACACAAAGATAGTAAGTAGTGGGGGCTTTCTCTTCAGGAAGGATTTGGCTTTGCTGGGACTGTGCCAAAGGGATGATGACAAGGTATCTAGAAATTATGCTATGATTCTTGTAGTTTGAGTTGTTAAAATGTAGGGCTTTGCCCTAACCTAGTGGTCGGCAAGCATGCGGCTCTTTGGGTCCTTGAGTGTGCCTCTTCCACAAAATACTACGGCCTGGGTGAGTCTATTTTGAAGAAGTGGCGTTAGAAGAAGTTTAGGTTTTTTAAAAAATATATTTTATTGATTTTTTACAGAGAGGAAGGGAGAGGGACAGACAGAAACATTGATGAGAGAGAAACATCGATCAGCTGCCTCCTGCACACTCCCTTCTGGGGATGTGCCCACAACCAAGGTACATGCCCTTGACCGGAATCAAACCTGGGACCCTTTAGTCCACAGGCTGACCCTCTAGCCACTGAGCCAAACCGGTTTCAGCAGAAGAAGTTTAAGTTTAAAAAATTTAGCTCTCAAAAGAAATTTCAATCGTACTGTTGATATTTGGCTCTGTTGACTAATGAGTTTGCCCACCACTGCCCTAGCCATTGTGGCTCGATTGGAGCATTGTCCCATACACGAGAATGTTCCATTCCAGTAAGGGCGCATACCCAGGTTGTGGGTTCAATCCCCGTCTGGACGTGTGCTGGAGGCAACTGATCAATGTTTCTCTCCTCCATCATCTCTCTCAAAAAAAGTGGGGCTTTGTGGGTTAGTTAGGATTATGTGTTAAGCAAATATTTGGGTTTTTTTTTGAGGGGGGGAGGCTGATTGAATTCAACAAATATTTATTGAGTGCCCATTGTGCGCTAGATTTTGTTCCAGATACTTGGGACACAGCAGAGAACAAAACAAAGGTCCCTGCTCTCAAGGAATTGACAGTTAGGTTATGATCACTTTGCCTGCATGCTCTCTGGGACCCTAGGCAAATCTCTTCTTAGCTATCCAATGTGGGAAAAAGCAGACCTGGACCAGACATGGGTAAGGTATCTGGTGCACTATAGATGCCAAATAGATACCACCTCCAACCCACTACCCCAAAATAGGTCAGGCTGGAAGTTGAATTTTAATAATAAAATACAAGCAGGGAGGGCAGCGGGAGTGCAGCCAGGTGGTCTGGTGTGCTACTGTGCAGGGTCTGGGCTATCTGCACAAACTGCTGCTGATGCTTAGTGACTGCCTTACTATCAGGGTCCTTGGCCTTCTCTGTAGCTGTCAGTGTTGTCTCCTTTGCCTTCTCTTTGCCTGTCTCAGCAAAGGTTTTGGAAGGGGCCTTACCTTGCAGTTTGGCCAAGATGTATTCAAAACCCTTTATTGCTGAAACCGGTTTGCCTCAGTGGATAGAGCATCGGCCTGCAGACCAAAAGGTCCCAGGTTTGGTTCCAGTCAAGGGCATGTGCCTTGGTTTCGGGCACATCCCCAGTAAAGGGGTGTGCAGGAGGCAGCTGATCGATGTTTGTTTCTGACTTTCTTTCTTTTTTTTTCTTTTTTAAAAAATATTTTTATTGATTTTTTCACAGAGAGGAAGGAGAGGGATAGAAAGTCAGAAACATCAATGAGAGAAAAACATCGATTGGCTGCCTACTGGGGGATGTGCCCGCAGCCAAGGTACATGCCCTTGACGGGAATCGAACCCGGGACCTTTCAGTCCGCAGGCCGACGCTCTATCCACTGAGTCAAACCGGTTTCGGTTGTTTCTGACTTCCTATCCCTCTCCCTTTCTCTATGTAAAAAAATCAATAAAATATATATTTTTAAAAAACACAGCCTTTTATTGTCTTGGTCACATTGCTTTTGAATGGGTTGAGGTCATATTCTGGAGACGCCAAATAAGCTAGCGGAGACCCAGCTGCTGTTATCAAGAGTTCACATAGTAAACAAATAGTTCCTCCACTACCATCAGCCAGGCGCGGTTGATGTTCTAGTTGAAGGTGGTCGTGGTCTGGTTCTGTGGTCCACATTAGAATCTTCCAGAATGTACCCCGAGTGACAGCATTGGCAGGAAATATTCACGTGGCCCAGTGGGATGTTCTGTTGGTCTTGGTCAGGAATCTCTGGGACAGGAGCTTCTGGTTAAGGGTCACTTCATGGTGCAGTGTGTCTTCAGGCAGGGTGTTTGCTGTAGGGATTTGGGCACTGCTGCCCGAAGGCAGCCAACACTCGGTCCTAGGAACTCCAGAGCATACTCTGGCTCAGGAAATACTTCATCATTGTCCCGGTGGGGCAGGATCAGCACTTGAGAGCAGCATCGGGGTTGCAGAGCCCAGGGGGCACACAGCGGCCAAGCCAGGGCTTGGGGCCTGTCTGTCAGGCCCATAGCTCGGTGTCACCCCACAGTGCCCCACAGCAGCCAGAGCCATGAGTTGTCAGGTGCAAACATTTCTGACGTCGTTTTCTGCCCCAGGCCTGAGCTGGGTGATGGGGACTTGGTGGCGCCCGAGATAGCCTGGGCCCTGCTCTCAGTAGTCAGGGCCTTGATGGAGGAAGCCCAGAGGACGTGCCTAGCTTTACTTCGGGTGTGAGGGGGACAGAGGGCAGACGTGGCTTCCCGGAAGGCAGTGTGTGTTGTTATTTTAAAATATATTTTTATTGGTTTCAGAAAGGAGGGAAGAGAGAGAAACATCAGTGATGAGAGAGAATCATTGATCCCTGTCTCCTCCATGCCCTCCAGTGGGGATCGAGCCTGTAACCTGGGCATGTGCCCTTGACTGGAATTGAACCTGGGACTCTTCAGTCTGCAAGCCGACGCTCTATCCACTGAGCAGAAGGAGCTAGGGCGGCAGCGGGGGTATTTTGATTGAAATAAGAATGAGAGAGGAGAATGGTAGTGGTTTTTTTTTAAAAAATATATTTTATTGACTTTTTACAGGGAGGAAGGGAGAAAGATAGAAAGTTAGAAACACCAGTGAGAGAGAAGCCGATTAGCCTGCCTCCTGCACGCCCCCTACTGGGGATTGAGCCCACAGCCCTGGCCTGTGCCCTGACCAGAATAGACCCACGATCTCCTGATCCGTAGGTCAGCGCTCAACAACTGAGCTACACCGGGAGGCTGACGTTATTACTTTTTAAGTCCTCACCAAGGATATGGTTTTATTGATTTTAGAGAGAGAGACGTCAGTGTGAGAGAGAAACATTGATTGGTTGCCTCTTGTACGCGCCCAGACCGGAGATTGAATCCGCAACCTTTTCGGTGTAGGGGATGGTGCTCCAGCCAGCCGAACCGTCTGGCCAGGGTAGGGGCTGAGGTGTAGGGGATGGTGCTCCAGCCAGCCGAACCGTCTGGCCAGGGTAGGGGCTGAGGTGTAGGGGATGGTGCTCCAGCCAGCCGAACCGTCTGGCCAGGGTGGGGGCTGAGGTGTAGGGGACGGTGCTCCAGCCAGCCGAACCGTCTGGCCAGGGTGGGGGCTGAGGTGTAGGGGACGGTGCTCCAGCCAGCCGAACCGTCTGGCCAGGGTAGGGGCTGAGGTGTAGGGGACGGTGCTCCAGCCAGCCGAACCGTCTGGCCAGGGTAGGGGCTGAGGTGTAGGGGATGGTGCTCCAGCCAGCCGAACCGTCTGGCCAGGGTAGGGGCTGAGGTGTAGGGGATGGTGCTCCAGCCAGCCGAACCGTCTGGCCAGGGTAGGGGCTGAGGTGTAGGGGATGGCGCTCCAGCCAGCCGAACCGTCTGGCCAGGGTGGGGGCTGAGGTGTAGGGGATGGTGCTCCAGCCAGCCGAACCGTCTGGCCAGGGTAGGGGCTGAGGTGTAGGGGATGGTGCTCCAGCCAGCCGAACCGTCTGGCCAGGGTAGGGGCTGAGGTGTAGGGGACGGTGCTCCAGCCAGCCGAACCGTCTGGCCAGGGTAGGGGCTGAGGTGTGAGGGGAGGTGGGGTGATATGGCTGTGTTATAAGCAGGGGACCAAATGATCAAATTCATGTTTTGGGTCATGAATTTATAGTTTCTCAAGGCTATAGATGCATTCCAGGTTGGGGGTGGTGGTGGTAAAGAAATGCTATAGGTGGAATAAGGACAAGACCTTCAGCCACATGGAATCATTTAGTGAAAAAGTTTTTTATTGTGTGTGTGTGTGTGTTTTTCTTTTTCTTTTCAGTTTAGTTTATGTCCTGTCTTTTGATTGGGTCACGGAAATTGGACATAGAAAAAGTTTCACTTTGGTGCTACTGTGCCTCTGGCAGCCTTTCTGAAATGTCTTAGTCTCTATTTATCAGGGAGAACAGGCCTTTGGCTTAAAGTCTACAGCAGGCAAAGTATCCTGCTGAGACTTAACATTGTTTTGCTCATATCCTTATGGTTACTTTCTTTTTTTAAAAATACATTTTATTGATTTTTTTACAGAGAGGAAGGAAGAGGGATAGAGAGTCAGAAACATCGATGAGCGAGAAACATTGATCAGCTGCCTCCTGAACACCCCCTACTGGGGATGTGCCCACAACCAAGGTACATGCCCTTGACTGGAATCGAACCTGGGACCCTTCAATCCACAGGCTGACGCTCTATCCATTGAGCCAAACCGTTTTCGGCTCTTTATGGTTACTTTCTATTTCTGACAAGATAGCCTTCAAAAATTGTTTTTAAATATACTTTATTTATTTTTTACAGAGAGGAAGGAAGAGGGATAGAAAGCCAAAAACATCGATGAGAGAGAAACAGATCAGCTGCCTCCTGCACACCTCCCACTGGGGATGTGCCTGCAACCAAGGTACATGCCTTTGACTAGAATCCAACCTGGGACCTTTCAGTCCGCAGGCTGCTACTCTATCCACTGAGCCAAACCGGTTTCAGCTCATAATTTTTTTTATTACTTATGAACTATTTTATTTTATTTTTATTTATTTTTTAAATATATTTTTATTGATTTTTTACAGAACGGAAGGGAGAGGGATAGAAAGTCAGAAACATCGATGAGAGAGAAACATCAATCAGCTGCCTCTTGCACGCCCCCCACTGGGGATGTGCCCGCAGCCAAGGTACATGCCCTTGCTGGAATCGAACCTGGGACCTTTCAGTCCGCAGTCCAACGCTCTATCCACTGAGCCAAACCGGTCTTGGCTACTTATGAACTATTTTAAAACATAGAAACATTTCTCTTATAAAATAAGTGAAAATGTAAGTGAATTTAAAGAAAATATCAGACAAATGGGTTGTACTGATGTGGACATGGCAGGAAGTTATAACATTAATGAGGAAAATATTACAGTTGGGAAACACTGTAAAAGAGTTTGGGGAACAGTTAGGAGAGCATAATGTGACATGCCAAGGGAAGAGCATATTGTTAGGGAGGGGGTGGTGTGACATGTCTTGTAGGTAAGCACCAACCAAAAAGTGTGAATAGAATTAGCAGCAAGAGGTGGTCAGTTTGAGCACTGTGGCCTGGAGACAGGCGTGTGAGTTCTTGGCACACAGATGTCTTTCACAGCCAAGAGAATGGGTGAAATGGCACAGGGAATTGTAGAGTACAGAGAGCCAACAACATCGAGTTAACAAATTTAAAGGCCTGGTGGGCGTTTGCAAGGAGGTCTAGTGGAGGGAGGAGTCCAGGTCCGCTCCCAGCTCTTGGTCAGGTAGATGGTGAGGCTGTCCCTGAGAGGATGGCTACCAGAGACCTGGCCAGAGTGGAGGGATGTGTTCACAGAGCAGAGTGGGCTGAAATGACGTTTGCGGATAGGGAGCTTGGTGTCTGAATTTGGGGCTAAAGAACTCTGGTGTCCCGTCCCTTCTGACTCTGCAGGTAGAGGAGGAGCGGCAGAGTGCAGCAGGCAGTGAGAAGGAGGAAGAACCCGAGGAAGAAGAAGAGGAGGAAGAGGAGGAAGAATATGACGAGGAAGAAGAGGAGGAAGATGATGACCGACCTCCCAAGAAACCCCGCCATGGTGGCTTCATTCTGGACGAGGCTGGTAGGTCCCAGGGCTGGCAAATGCGGAGCCAAGGCTGGATTTCCACTTCAGTCCTATTTCTTGAATGTACTTAAAAAAAAAGAAAAGAAAACATTTGGTAAAAGTCAAACACAATAGTAGGATGGTATGCGGAGTCCCCATGTTCCATCATCTGTGTCAACAGTTAACAGCTTAGCCCAGCCAGTGTAGCGCAGTGGTTGAGGGCTGACCTTTGAATCAGGAGGTTATGGTTCGATTCCAGGTTGGGGCACATGCCTGGGTTGCAAGGTCAATCCCTGGTGGGGGTGGGGGTGGGGGTGTGCAGGGGGCAGCCGATTGCTGATTCTCTTGCATCACTGATGTTTCTATCTCTTTCCCTCTTCCTTCCTCTCTGAAATCGATAAATGAGTATTTTTATTTATTTATTTTTAAAATATATTTTATTGATATATATATATATTTTTTTTTTTGTACAGAGAGGAAAGGAGAGCGATGAGATGAGAGAGAAACATCTTATCAGCTGCCTCCTGCACACCTCCTACTGGGGATGTGCCTACAACCAAGGTATATGCCCTTGACCGGAATCGAACCTGGGACCTTTCAGTCTGCAGGCCTCTGCTCTATCTACTGAGCCAGACTGGTTAGGGCAATAAGTAAGTATTTAAAAAAAAAAACAAATATGCCCTGGCCAGTTTGGTGCAGTGGATAGAACATCAGCCTAAGATAGGGGTTTGATCCTGGTCTAGGTCACGTACCTTGGTTCCAGGCTCAGTCCCCGGCCCTGGCCTGGGAGCCATCAGAAGGTAGCCAATTGATATATATTTCTCTGTGTCTTTCCCCTTCCATTCACTCTAAAAATCAGTGGAAAAATACCCTCAGGTGAGGATTAATAACAATAAAAACAAACAAAAAAACAGGTAGCAGCTTAGTACCAGCTTGTTTTTTTTGTGTGTGTGTTGTTTTTTTTAATATTTCAGTTTAGCAGCAGGCTATTATTTTTTTAAAATATATTTTATTGATTTTTTACAGAGAGGAAGGGAGAGGGATAGAAAGTCAGAAACATCGATGTGAGAGAAACATAAATCAGTTGCCTCTTACACACCTTCTCCTGGGGATGTGCCCATAGCCAAGGTACATACCCTTGACTAGAATCGAACCTGGGACCTTTCAGTCCACAAGCCAACACTCTATTCACTGAGCCAAACCGGTTTCGGCAGTACCAGCTTATTTTACTTATTTCCCCTCCATTTACTGCTGGATGATGTTGAAGCAAATCTCAAATACATAATTTTACCCCCAAATATTTCTGTATATACCTAAAAGATAGGTCCTTTTATTGTATAAAAATTTCTTTTAAAGAAATGTTTTTATTGATTTTAGAGAGAGAAACATCAACATCTATCTTTGCTTCTGCATCCCCCCTTACACACACACACCCTGTCCCCCCCCCCCCTCCCCTCCCCTCCGTGAGGATTGAGCCAGAAACCTGGGCATGTGTCTTAACTGGGAATCAAATTGGAACCTCTTGGTGCATGGGTCGATGCTCAACCATGACCCACACTAGCCAGGCTTAATTTTTTTTTAAATGAATTGATTTAAAATAACTTTTCAATGTTCTTAGAGACATTGATTTGTTGCTCCATCTGTTGGTTGATTCTTTTAAAAAAAATACAAACTTTTCGACTTGAAAGAGAGAAACATCGATTTGTTGTTCCACTTATTTATGCATTCATTAATTATTTTTTGTATGTGCCTGACTGGGGAATTAAACTCGCAACCTTGGCATATGTTTATAACACCGTAGCCAATTGAGCTACCTAGCCAGGGCAAGATAGGTCCTTTTAAAACACACAATCACAATACCATTATTACCCTTTAAAAAACTGATAATACTCTGTGCTTGTCATGGAAAGCTCAGATGATCTAGAGATAGACAACAGGACAGGGTAGTAGAGGCTAACAAATCTTGGTCCCTCATGGCCTGGCTTTGCTTTTTTCTCCATGTGACTCTAGTTGCTATGTCTCTCTGAGCCTCTTGTCCCCTTGTACAAAGGGGACAAACAGTTCTTCCTACTTCAGCAGTGATAATTTGAGGATTTGGGAGGCTGTGCAGATAAAGCACTGAAGGCTGATGCAACCCGAAGTGTAATGCCCAGTCTGGAGTGGGCCCTTAGACAACAGGGTGGTTATTCAGGCCCACGTTACACATGCTGTTCTATAGACTGCTTTTCTTACTCAGTGCTTGTGGCAGTGGATATAACCTAAATAAAAAGTTAATTGGTGTTCAAGTTTTCTGAAAAACCTGCAGCACCCAAGTGCTCAATATACATTAGCTACTGTCATTATCACTGAAATAGCTATTTTTTCCGCTGGCTGCATAGTGTTCCATAATGTGTTTTACTTATTAAATAGTCTCTTGTTACACATTAAAGTTTATATTTGTCAGTATTTTAAGTAGCGTTGTTGTGAGTATCTTCACGTATTTTGATACACATATGCAAGTTATTGTCTAGATCAGGATTCTTCTTATTATTATTTTTTGTGCCCTCTTTTGCAGTCTGATAGTCTGTGGATCTGTTCTTAGAGTTATGTTTTGAAATGTGTAAAACAAAATACATAGGTTTCTGAAGAGAACAACTATATTAAAACACAGTGTCAAACTGTTAAAGGAACATCATTGCCAAAACCAGTTTGGCTCAGTGGATGGAGCATCGGCCTGCGGACTGGGGGGTCCCGGGTTTGATTCCAGTCAGGGGCATGTGCCTTGGTTGTGGGCACATCCCCGGTGGGGGGTGTGCGGGAGGCAGCTGATGGATGTTTCTCTCTCATCGGTGTTTCTGACTTTCTATTCCGCTCCCTTCCTCTCTGTAAAAAATCAGTAAAATATATTTTTTAAAGGAACATCATTAACACATTTAATTAGCTATGTTTAGTGGAGGGAGGGTCTAGTAAGAGTCTGATTTTGAGTGAGTCTAAGTAGCAATGAGTGAATGATTTTAATATAACTGTAGCTGTAATACCAGATTTCACTGCCATACTACTGTGGTTTGTCATTATTCATAATTGATGGGAAATGCTAAATTACAATTAGTGAAAATGATTTTTTTCATCTAACACATACCTCACAGATTTTTACATGATAAATCCTACAAGTCAAATTGCTAGGCAAAGAGGATGCATGTGTTTTTAAAGCTTTTGATAGCTGTGGCCAAATATCAGCCCCTGAAAAGTATTTGTAATGTATTGAAGTGCATAGACCGGAAGGTAGGCTGCCTCTTAGGTACCAGTTGAGAGTCTTTGGGCAAGTTAGATAACCTCTCTGGATCTCAGAGCCTGTATAAAATGGGAACAATGATAACTCTTAGGGTTTCAGGAAGATTCAGTGAGGAATCTAGCAAGTATGCAGAACAGTTCAGGGCACAGAGTACGATCTCAATAAGTGGTAGCCATTATAAATGTAAGAGCATAATACCAATCACCCATGAATTCTGTCTTTAGAAAACAACAACGATATATCTGCCTTCCCTTGATAGCTGAGAGGGAACTTTCCTGCTTGCTTACTTAGATCTTTCTTTTTAAGATGGGATGGAGGGGAGGGGTGGTTTAGAGCCAGGGGGATTTGCACAGGAGACCTGACCCTGTTGCTTGGAGCAGCCTATGGCTTCAGGTGAGTACCTCACCTGTCTGAGCTCAGTATCCTGACCTGGAAGATGGGGGTTTGTTGTGCCCATCTTCCAAAGGGGTTTTCCTGGAAGATGTTGTCATAAGGTGCCCTTTGCCCCTGCTGCCCCTGACCACTTGGCCTTGTTTCAGACGTGGACGATGAGTATGAGGATGAGGACCAGTGGGAAGACGGAGCAGAGGACATCCTGGAGAAAGGTGTGTGGGCCCACCTCTAGAAAACCACTAGGGATGTGACCCAGAGTCTCGTGAGAGCCCATCCTGCACCCCCATGCCCTGCACCATCCCAACCCCAATCCTTCTCACCTTGCTTCTTTCTGTCTTTGCCAGAGAGATCAGCTAGCTCCGTACCCTTTTCCTTTGAGGCCCATGAGTTGGGGGGCGGGGGCTGTAGAGTGGTAGGTATTATGGGAAGAGGACTCTGGAATCCTTTCTGGGGGTTATAGGGTGGGTGAGCCCTGTCCCAAGATACCCCCACTTCCTGGGCCAGTGCCCTCCTTCCCTGTTATTTTCTGTTTTGTGCACCTCATACATTTCGGCTTCTCCCCGAACCACCTGGTGCCTGGCCTTTACTTTTGATTTTCAACCTTCTGTGCCCCTCCCTTCCCCTTGCCCCAACCCATTTGTTGATTTTGCTGCTATAATTTGGCTCATACTTTGTCTACCCTTGCCCACCACCACCACCACCACCACCACCACCACCACCTCCTCTTCCTCCAAGTAGAAGAGATTGAAGGTAAGAATCTGAAAAGTGTGATTCCTCAACCCTCCTCCCATATCCTGACATCTCTTTCCTGCCCTTGGCACCCTCCCTTATCCCTGATCCCTGTTCGTTCCTGGGGTCTTTCAGTCATGTTAGGGTCCAGAGTAAGGGGGTTCTGGGTCCAGCCTCTAGCCATGGTTGGCCTGGGAAAGTGAGTGTATATTTGTATATGAGTGTTGTAGGAGGTAGGGATGCAGGGATGGGTGGGATGGGATGGAATTCAGGGTGTTTTTAATCAGTGGCTGTGAGATGGGGAATAGCTGGACAGTCTTTTCATGAGAAGCAGAAACTTGAGCAGGATTTGGGGGGTGAGAATTGGGGGTTTCCTCAGTGAGGTGTGTTCTCCCCGAGGCCCACCTCTGGCCCTCCTTGCCCCACTACTTTCTCCAGGCCCCTGCTCTTCACCTGCTCTTTCTCACCCCATCTACCCATTTTTCTGCAGCCTCCAATATAGATAATGTTGTCCTGGACGAAGACCGTTCTGGGGCTCGCCGCTTACAGAATCTCTGGAGGTAAGCAGGGAGGGGGAAAGTGGTGAAATTGGCTCTCACGAGGAGTTTTGTGGGTGGGTCAGCCCATCTTTTCTCCTTAACCTTCCATTCATGTTTATCCCTCCTCCCATCCCACCCCCCACACACCCCAGGGACCAGCGAGAAGAAGAATTAGGCGAGTATTACATGAAGAAATATGCCAAGTCATCTGCGGGAGAGACGTAAGAGCATGGGATAGGGGTTAGGGGACCGGGGAGGTGGTCCTTTTGTGGAAAGGGTCGGGTCAGACAGCATCACCTCTTCTTCTCAACTGCCCTTTTCTCTCCAGGGTGTATGGAGGGTCTGATGAGCTCTCTGATGACATCACTCAGCAGCAGCTGCTCCCAGGAGTCAAGTAAGGGGTGGGACAGGAGGGCTGAGGTCAAACTCTTGTACTGTGCTTGGGTGATGTTCCCATAAAGTCATTCCTAAAATAAATCGGGACACAGTCACACAGGCAGTGGTGGACGAGAGGAGGAAGGAGGGAGGAGTGAGATGGCACCTCTCTCCTTATGTGTGGAAGAATGGAGAAAGGAGAGGGTGTGGAGCAAGAGGAAGGTTGGGTGTGATTTTTTGTATGTTTCAGATGAGACAATCTCACTGAGGGCTGTCTTTCCCTCTCCTGTCTAGGGATCCAAATCTGTGGACTGTCAAATGTAAGGTGTGTGCTCTGGCGTCGTGGCTTAGGGGAGACAGGGAAGTGAGGGAGGTGGCTTTGTCTGGGAGAACTGTCCATGTGTCTGTCCTGAATTTCCTTGGCCTGATTGCCTTTCCATCCTTCTCTCTTCTCTTCCCTCCGCCTCACTGTCTCCCACCTTTGTCTTTCATGCTGTTCATCACTCGCATTCTGTATTTCTCCACCTCTCATGTTCCTCTCTCTCCTGCTTTTTCTTGCCTGCTGACTCTTACTGTTGTCTCCTGTCCCCTTTCCCATGTCTTGCCCTCCAACTCATCTTGTCTCATAAGTCCGCCTCTCTTCCAGATTGGGGAGGAACGGGCCACAGCCATTTCCTTGATGCGCAAGTTCATTGCTTACCAGTTCACAGACACGGTACGTGTAGGCAGGCAGCTTTGGGGATGGGGGGGGGGGGGGGGGGGAGACAAAGCCCAGAGGGAGGGAGAGTGTAGATTCAAGGGAATCTCTGCCTGTTGAGTGAGCTGCTTCAGCTAGGTCAGTGGTTGGCAAACTATATTAGTCAACAGAGCCAAATATCAACAGTACAACGATGGAAATTTCTTTTGAGAGACACATTTTTTAAACTTAAAATTCTTCTAACGACACTTCTTCAAAACAGACTCGCCCAGGCCGTGGTATTTTGTGGAAGAGCCACACTCAAGGGGCCAAAGAGCCGCATGTGGCTCGTGAGCCGCAGTTTGCCGACCACAGAGCTAGAAAAAAGCCTCTCCCTGAATTGAAGCGTTCTGTGTGCCCTGTCTACTCTCTTCCTGCATTTCTGGCGGGGTTTCCAAGCCCCTGTAGCCCTCTGGAAGTCGGCCATTTAGCTTCCTGAGCTTTCTCTACCTGAGAGTAGAGTTTTGCCTATTTACCAACCCTGTTGGATAGCTGTCCTCTCTTACTGTTTGAGAGTCCTACGGTGGGACAGTTTGACTAAGGAAGTCAGGGAACAGGCCTGCCTTAAGGTGAATTCCTTCCTTTCACACTGTCATCAAACATTTGCTGGATTTTTCCTCTGGGATGGTACTTGTACTGGGAGATGTTGAGGACACAGTGGCGACCATGCCGAACTGGTCCCTGCCCTTTCAGGGCTCACTCAGCACACAAAACGTGAAGTAATGCTATCTGCATGCAAGGCAGCAAATGCTGCATTGAGGGCACAGATCTTTCTTCAGACTGCCAGGGTTTGAATCCTGTCCTTGCCACTTCCTATCTTTGTGACCTTGATCAAACCACTTCCCCTCTCTGGGCCCTGCTCGGGCCTCAGCATCATTAGCATTAAACAGCTGGGCCATGTCCAGCTCTCAGCAGGACTTGTCCAGCAGCTTGTGTTCAATAAATGTAGTTGTTGTCCGAGATATAATTCTCAGTTTTGGAACCAAGAAAAACCTTAGGAATAGTGTCCTCAAAATTTGTGAAACATGGGGTTACTGGTAACTACATATGGTGTAGTAATTTTCTTGTTTAATATGCTTTGTTTTGGCTGCGTGCATTGCTTTTACCTGCCAAAGCAGTGGGTGTGCATTAGTGGGGCCAAATGGACAGTTGCAGGATTTTCAAATTATGATTTTAAGTGTGCACAAACCTCAGCTTTGTGCCCTGGGCAAAATTCTAGTGGCCCTGTTTGAGTTATGACTCTGATTATTGTTTTTGTTTTTATTTGTTTATTTTTTTTTATTGATTTCAGAGAGAGGAAGGGAACGGGAAAGAGAGGTAGAAACATCAGTGATGAGAGAGAATCATTGAATCAGTGATGACAGAGAATCCTACACGTCCCTACTGGGGATTGAGCCTGCAACCCAGGCATGTGCCCCTGACTGAAATTGAACCTGGGACCCTTCAGTCCTCAGGCCAACGCTCTAATACACCGAGCTAAACCAGCTAGGACTGTTTTTGTTTTTAATGAGCAAAATAGTACACAGATATTATTAAAGTTCAGATCTCTCCATATCTGAGTCCATTTTTCACAAGTAATTACTGTTGGTTTGTATGTCTTTCCAGACCATTTTCTCTGCATGTGGAAAATTATCTCTTGCTTTTTTTTTTTTTTTTTTTTTTTTTACAGAGCAGAAGGGAGAGGGATAGAAAGTCAGAATATCGATGAGAGAGAGACATATCGATCAGCTGCCTCTTGCACGCCCCCTTCTGGGGATGTGCCCGCAGCCAAGATACATGCCTTTGCCGGAATTGAACCCGGAACCCTTCAGTCCGCAGTCCGATGCTCTCTCCACTGAGCCAAACCGGTCTCTATGTCTTGCTTTTTAAAAAAACACAAAGTGGTGTTTTATTGTACACATAATTCTGCAGCAACCCTTTTGTTAGTGCCATAATCATCTTTCCATGGCCAGTAAATATAAGGTTGTTACCATTTTTCACTGTCACAACCGATGCTGAAATAAATTAATTTTATGTTTTTTGTTGTTATGAATCCTCACCCGAGGATATTCTTTCCACTTATTTCTAGAGGAAATGAAAAAGGAGAGAGGGAGGGAGAGAGAAGGAAAGATCATTGTGAGAGAGACATAACGATTGGTTGCCTCCCGCATGCACGCACCCTGGCCAGGGCTGAGGATCGAACCTGCAACTCAGGCACATGCCCTTGACAGTAATTGAACCCATGACCCCTTGGTTCTTGGGTCGACTCTCTAACCACTGACTCAGAATGGTCAGGGCTAATTGTGTGTTTTTTAAAAAATTAAGATGTAGCCTAGCTGGTGTGCTCAGTTGTTGAGCACTGACTCGTGTCTGAAGAGGTCACCAGTTCAATTCCCTGTCAAGTTGTGGGCTCTATCCCCAGTAGAGAGCATGCAGGAGGCAGCTGATGGATGTTTCTCTCATCGATGTTTCTTTTTTTAAAATTTTTTTTATTTTATTGATTTATTACAGAGAGGAAGGGAGAGGGATAGAAAGTCAGAAACATCGATGAGAGAGAAACATCAATCAGCTGCCTCTTGCACACTCCCCTACTGGCGATGTGCCCGCAGCCAAGGTACATGCCTTGACCAGAATCGAACCCGGGACCTTTCAGTCCACAGTATGATGCTCTATCCACTGAGCCAAACTGGTTTCGGCTCATCGATGTTTCTATCCCTCTCCTTCCTCTCTATCTCAAATCAACAAAAACATTTTTTAAAAATTGAGATATAATTCACATTCCATAAAAGTTATGGTCATGGTGGATGATCCTGTTTATTTATTGCTGGATTTGGTGTTCTATTTTATTAAAGATATTTGCATTTATGTTCATAAGGAATATTGGGATATTGTAGTTTTTTATAATGATCTCAGGGTAATACTGAATCATAGGATGAAATGCTTCCTTTTCTTCTCAAAAGATTTTCCTGAAGGATTGATGTTAATTATTTAAATGTTTGGTAGAATTACCAGTGAAGCCATCTAGTTCTGGGCTTTCTGTGTTTATATGGAAGGGTTTTTTTTGTTTGTTTGTCTGTTTTGTTTTGTTTTAATTCAATGTCTTTGCTTCTTGCAGGCCTATTCAAATTTTCTATTTCTTTTTGTGTTAGTTTTGGTAGTTTGTCTTTCTGTGGAAAACGTTAATTTCATTTAGGTTATCTAATTTGTTGGCAGGCAGTTGTCCATGGTATTGCCTTGTTCTTTCATTTCTGAATTTAGTCATTTGAGCCTTCTCTCTTTTTTTCCTTGATTATTCTTGTTAAAGGTTTGTCAAAGCTTTTGATCTTTTCCAAAGAAGCAACATTTGGTTGTAGGGGCTTTGCTGTTGTTTTTCTTAATTTTTAAAAAATTTGATTTGAGAGAGAGAGGAACATTAACTTGTTGTCCCACTTATTTATGCATTCATTGGCTGATTCTTATATCTGGGCTGACTGGGGATTGAACCCACTACCTAGGCATATTAGGATGACACTAACCTACTGTACTCCCTGACCAGGGAGCTATTGTTTTTTTATTCGCTATTTCATTTGTTTCCATTCTAATCTTTTCTTTTCCTCCAATCTTAAAAAAAAAAAAATAGATTTAGCCCTAACCGGTTTTGCTCAGTGGATAGAGCATCAGCCTGTGGACTCAAGGGTCCCAGGTTCAATTCCGGTCAAGGGCATGCATGTACCTTGGTTGCAGGCACTTACCTGGTGGGGAGTGTGCAGGAGGCAGCTGGTCGATGTTTCTAACTCTATCCTTCTCTCTTCTTCTCTGTAAAAAAAATCAATAGAATATATTAAAAATAAATAAATAAGCGTGTTACACTTATTTATTTTTAAATTTTTATTGATTTCAGAAAGGAAGGGAGAGAGAGAGAGAGAAACATGAACGATGAGAGAGAACCACTGATTGGCTGCCTCTTGCATGCCCCCTACTGGGGACTGAGTCTGCAACTGGCATGTGCCCTTGACCGGAATTGAACCCGGGACCTTTTAGTCCACAGGTTGATGCTCTATCCACCGAGCCAACCCGGCCAGGGCTATTTTCCTTTTTTTAAGTTGGCATTTACAGCTGTAAACTGAGCATGGTTATCTTCACATCCTAGTAAGTTTTTAGTATATATAAAGTTTCCCATCTTATTTGTTTGCTATAATATACAACTCAGTGAACATCTTTGTATCCATGTCATTGGGCTAACATGTTTCTGTGGGGTAAATTCCTGGAAGAGTGACTGCTTAGGTGACAGTTGTTATTAGCAGTTGTGTCTCACTGTTTTCTTCCATGGGCTTGGCCTTGTAGCCCCTGCAGATTAAATCGGTAGTGGCACCAGAGCACGTAAAGGGCTACATCTACGTGGAGGCCTATAAGCAGACCCATGTGAAGCAGGCCATTGAGGGCGTGGGCAACCTGCGGCTTGGCTACTGGAACCAGCAGATGGTGCCCATCAAGGAGATGACAGATGTGCTCAAAGTGGTGAAGGAGGTGGCCAACCTGAAACCAAAATCCTGGGTCCGCCTCAAGCGAGGCATCTATAAGGATGACATTGCACAGGTGCCTCTGCATGGGGTTGGGTGGCCAAGGAGGGTCAGGACTCATGTTCACACTTCTGCTCCTCTGTTCTCCCCTCCTCTCCTTTCCAGCCCCTTTCCTAGTGCAGAGAGCAGCACCCCACTCAGATTAGGTGAAGCAGAGCCTAGGTTTTGTCATGAGCTCACAGGAAATGGATGACAGTTCTGTGCATGATGAAAGCATGTTGGCTAAAAATCTGAAGGAGGTGAGGGAATAAGTCATGTGGAGTTATTGGGGAAATGTATTGGGACATGAGATAGGACCATCTCTTGCTGAAGCAGTGTGGCAGGTCATGAGCTCAGGGAGGCCCATCATTGGGCTTTGGCATTTACTGGAGTAAGATGGGAGGCTCTAAGGGACACAACGTGACTTTGATTTCAATAGGATTACTCAGGTGACTGGTTCTCAAGCTGGGGGGACATTGACCCCAGGGGATGTTTTAGCAATGTATGGAGACATTTGTGGTTATTTCAGCTGCAGAGTTGATTCTGGCATCTAGTGGATAAATGCCAAGAATTCTGCTAACATTCTACAATGCATGGAATCAGGCACCCACAATAAAGAATTACCTTTCAATAAATTAAAAAAAAAAAAACTTACCTGGCTGAGAAACCCTTGAATAGACCATATGGAACCACAGAGCAGAGAGACTGAGGAGACTAGTGATTCCATGGTGGAGGTGGCCATGAGGGTGGTCAGGACTAAGGTCAGAGTAGCAGAGGAGGGGAAAAAGGACAGAGTTTTTGAGTCAGAGCTGACAGGATTTGTGACAGATTGGACATGGAGAAAGAAAGGAGTTAAAAATTACTCCCAGATGTGCCTGAGCAGAAGGAAGGATGGAATGGAAGGAGAGTGGGGATGAGCAGGTTTGGGGGAAATCAGGAGGTCAGTTTTCATTGTGCTAGGTTTGAGGGACCTTTTAACTAAGTGGAGGTGTCAAGCAAGCATAATAAGTTTCAGAGTTGAGGGGAGACAGGCTGGAGAGAGAATTTGGGAGTTGTCAGTAATCTGGTTTTCTATCACCCTCTATCCCTGTCCTTCCTGTCTTTAGAGTAAGGGAGGGAGGGCTGGGCCCTTCCTGATCACTCACCTGTCGTCCTCAGGTGGATTATGTGGAGCCCAGCCAAAACACCATCTCTCTGAAGATGATCCCACGCATCGACTATGACCGAATCAAGGCCCGCATGAGTTTGGTACCCTGGGGATGTGATGCCTCTGGGGGAGAGGGAATGCTTTATCCCAACTGGTGGCTAAGCCCTCCTACCTCACCTTCCTTTTTTTCCACAGAAAGACTGGATTGCTAAAAGGAAGAAGTTTAAACGGCCTCCACAGAGGCTGTTTGACGCTGAGAAGATTAGGTGAGTGTCCTTGGGGACTGTCTGGTTTCGGTCCCCAGAGCTGTGGTGTAGAATGTGCCTTTGTAGTTTCCCTGACAGGTTTAGTTTGGGAGTGGTTAGCTGTGAGTATACCCTCAGCCAAGTCACTTAACATCCTCATGCCTCAATGTCCACTGCTTATAAACATCCTAACTAATAAAAGGGTAATAGCAAATTGACCATACCTCTACCACGCCCACAAGCCATGCCCACAAGCCAATCAGGAGCAAATATTTAAATAAACCCAACTAAAGATGGCTACAGCCACTGAGAGCAGAAGGGAGTCTTGGGTTTCCCCGGCAATGGAGGAAGCCAAGCTTTCTGCCTTTGCCAGCCTAGGCCTCCACTCAATGCTACAAAGTTTCAATTGTAGAAGATAAATAAATCCCAGATACCAGGGCCTCCGTTTGGGTCGCTGGGGAGTGTGGCCGGCCTGCAAACCACCACAGGCCCCTCACCCAGGCCGCCCCATGCCCCAGAAGAACCCCCACCCTGATCTGGGACACCCTTCAGGGCAAACCAGCTGACCCCCACCCAGTAATATGCAGATTGACCATCACTCCAATACACAAGATGGCTGCCCCCATGTGGTCAAAGATCCTGCCCCCATATGGACACAAGATGGCCAGCAGGAGAGGGCAGTTGGGAGGGATCAGACTTGCAAGGGAAGGCAGTTGTGGGCAATCAGGCCAGCAGGGGAGGACAGTTGGGAGGGACCAGGCCTGCAAGGGAGGACATTTGGGGGCGATCAAGCCTGCAGGGGAGGGCAGTTAGGGGTGACTAGGCCAGCAGATGAGGGAAGTTGGGGGTGACCCCCTAACCACTCTCCTGCTGGGAAGGGCAGTTGTGGCGGGACCCAGACCTGCAGAGAAGGGCAGTTGGGGGGGAGGGCTGTTGGGGGCGATCAAGCCTGCAGGGGAGAGCAGTTAGGGATGTCCAGGCCAGCAGAGGAGGGAAGTTGGGGGTAAACAGACTGGCAGGGGAGCAATTAGACATCAGTCAGGCTAGCAGGGAAGTGGTTAGGGGGTGATCAGGCTTGCAGACAAGAAGCAGTTAGGAGTAATCAGGAAGGCAGGCAGGCGAGCAGTTGGGAGGCAGCAGTCCTGGATTGTGAGAGGGATGTCAAGCCTGAATGGGCAGTCGGACATCCCTCGAGGGGTCTCAGATTGGAGAGATCACTTGAAGAAGGTATGTGTTGGGATGGCAAGGGATGGTCATCCTGAAGTCTTCCCTGGCCAGTGGAGGAGACAGGTACAGCAGATTCTCTCTTTTTCTTAACATTTATTGTTGAAAGTATAACATATGTCCCCTTTTAGCAGATTCTCTTCTTAACCTTCCCTTCCAATCTTCTCTCCTTCCCAAAATCCCAGGTCCCTGGGGGGCGATGTTGCCTCTGATGGTGACTTCCTCATCTTCGAGGGGAACCGTTACAGCCGGAAGGGCTTTCTGTTTAAGAGCTTCGCCATGTCTGCTGTGGTGAGGTCCCAAAGAGGATCGTTCTAATGGCAGTGGGGAGTGGGGAGGCCAAGCTTTCCCTCCTGCAGCCCAGGCCCTGGAGCAGTGGGTTATCTAGGTCTTTCCAGGTAACCCTCAAGTCAGAAGTGTCTCTAGGGGAATAATTCTCACTGTCTGTAGCCCACTCAGCTAATCTGTGACACTGGCTTACACCCTCTTCTTCCTCTTGCCTCTTGGGGCTCAGATCACAGAGGGTGTGAAGCCCACACTCTCTGAGCTGGAGAAGTTTGAGGACCAGCCGGAGGGCATTGACCTGGAGGTGGTGACTGAGAGCACAGGTACTTGCTTTTGTCTGTAACTTAGGCCAAGGAGGAACAGGTGGCTCATGCAGGCAGCCCCCATGTCAGCCCCATGTCTGCCCCTGCAGGGAAGGAAAGGGAGCACAACTTCCAACCTGGGGACAATGTGGAGGTATGTGAGGGTGAGCTCATCAACCTGCAAGGCAAGATTCTCAGTGTGGACGGCAACAAGATCACCATCATGCCCAAGCATGAGGACCTCAAGGTAGGTATCCTACTCTCCACATGTATATACTGGGATGAGGGCATGACGTAACCATGAGTAATGTGAGGTGGGTGCTGGGTTTAGTTTGCATAGGAGTGTGTGTGTGTGTGTGTGTGTGTGTGTGTGTGTGTGTCTGTCTGTGAGTCCGAGGGCTTGTCTAGGCTAGATGGTGGATCTAGGGTGAGGCTGTCTCCACTGAGATAGTGTTGAGTCTGGTGTCATGTCTGGGGACAAGTTGGCTCCGTGGGATAAAGGTTTGTCTAAGCGAGTGGTCGGCAAACTCATTAGTCAACAGAGCCAAATATCAACAGTACAACAAGAGCCAAATTTTTAAAACTTAAACTTCTTTTAATGCCACTTACTCAAAATAGCCTCGCCCAGGTGGTATTTTATGGAAGAGCCACACTCAAGGGCCCAAAGAGCCGCATGTGGCTCGTGAGCCGCGGTTTGCCGACCACTGGTCTAGGTTGATATCCTGTCTGAGTTCATCTGTCTCTGGGGCGGTCTGAGGGTTGTCCCAGTGTCCTAAGGTCGTCTGGTGTGAGCCTGGAGTAGGTCTTGGCTAGGGTCTTTTTTGAGAACTTGAATGGATACTGAAGATGAGTGGGGCCAGTGATTTGTGGTGGCTTTTCCTGCTCATTATCTCCACACCCGATCTCCAGGACATGCTAGAGTTCCCGGCCCAGGAACTTAGGAAATACTTCAAGATGGGGGATCATGTGAAGGTGATTGCTGGCCGATTCGAGGGTGACACAGGCCTCATTGTGCGAGTGGAGGAGAACTTTGTCATTCTCTTCTCCGACCTCACCATGCATGAGGTAGGTCAGAAGGGTGGGAGCTGGCTGCATGTGCTCCGAGGAGAAGACCCAGGCAAGGCAGGCCAGCCATTGGGGCCTTGGTTCACTCCTCTCCCTCTCTTGGCAGCTGAAAGTGCTCCCCCGGGACCTGCAGCTCTGCTCAGAGACGGCATCAGGTGTGGATGTTGGGGGCCAGCATGAATGGGGGGAGCTGGTGCAGCTGGACCCTCAGACCGTGGGTGTCATCGTGCGACTAGAGCGGGAGACCTTCCAGGTGTGTGTGCTGCACTCTTTGGCAGGACTTACTTTTAGGGGGCTTCCTCTCTCTTTCTCTTTTCATCCTGGGAGGTGGCAGAGTATGGCTGGTAAGAGCCCAGACTGCTGTGTGTTGCAGACTTTTCTCTGTTACCCATAGCTGGCTATGTGAGATTAGGCAAGTGGCAAGTCAGTTACCCTTTCTGAGTTTCAGCTTCCCACCTATAAAATGGAGATAGTGGCAGCATCTACTTAATTAGGTATGAATGAATTTCTGAGGTCAGATATGCACCCTGTTATTTGGTGCTTGAAAGTAAGGAATGTTGCAGGTACCCTCTTCCCCTTCACCCATCCTTATCAGTCTGCATAGTGTTTAGAACCCTGCCCTCTGGATTCACAGCTCAGCTCTGTTATTTTGGTGCTGTGTTATCCTGGGCTACTGACTTGCCCTCTCTTAGCCTGAGAGACCCTTTGTGTAAGATGGGAATCATGACAGCATCCATCTCAGAGGGAAGTTTTGAAGCTTCAGTAAAATCTTATATGAAGAATTTAGCATGCGGCCTGCCTGGTACAGAGTGACAAACATTAGCTATTATGTTAATATCTACTCCTCTGCCATCTCTCCAGTTCCTGGTGTTCAGTCAAGGGGGTAGAGTCTGATTGGGAACGTTTTGGTTGACCCAGTGCCTAGGGGCTGGCGCGCTGACATTTTGGTTGACAAGAGCCAGGAAGCCTGGATGTCTTGCAGTCTCCCACAAGGAAGGATCATCCCACTTAAGGGAAGTCTTACTCCAGGTCACCATTTCCACTTTCACCCCTGAGTGTCCCCCCTCTCCCTTCATAGGTGCTTAATATGTATGGGAAGGTGGCGACTGTCAGGCACCAGGCTGTGACTCGGAAGAAGGATAACCGATTTGCTGTGGCCCTGGACTCGGAACAAAACAACATCCATGTAAAAGACATTGTCAAGGTCATTGATGGCCCCCACTCAGTAAGTATGAGCTTCTGCTCATCAGCTGTGTCTGAAAGAGTAGGGGTGGGGCACAGCAATGAGTGACTGTTCTTTTTCCTCCAGGGCCGGGAGGGTGAGATTCGCCATCTTTTCCGCAGCTTTGCCTTCCTGCATTGCAAAAAACTGGTGGAGAATGGGGGCATGTTTGTCTGCAAGACACGTCACCTGGTGCTGGCTGGGGGCTCAAAGGTAATGTGGGCATGTGGCACCTTGTGTAATGGGTACCTGGTTTGGCTCTCCAGTCTTCCCTGATCTCAAGAGAGACAAAGAATGGGTTTGTAGAGAATTAGAGGGGCAGATGTCAGTATCAGGTCCTTAGCAAAGTGTGGGGAAAAAAGTTTATTTGGTTTCTGAACTGTTTACGAAATCATTCATTCATTTGGTTTTATTTTGCACCTGTTAAGTGTCAGACATGAGAAAAGTAGTGGATAAGAGGCAAATCTGTTCTCTTAGAGCTGTTACTTTGGAGGTGAACAGATAAGTACATACATGGCACAACATGCAATGTGAGGTGATGACAAGCACTAGGAAGAAAAATAAAACAGGAAAAGGAGATTGATGGGGGAGGTGCTGCTTTATTTTTATTTTTTAATTTTATCTTTATTCTTATGTTTTAGAGATATACCTTTAAACCTTTTTTTGAGAGAAACATCAATTGGTTGTTTCACTTATTTATGCATTCATTAATTTGTCCTGATCAAACCCACAACCATGATGTATTGGGATGAAGCTCTAACCAACTGAGCTATCCCACAAAGGCTCAAGATATACCTCACTTTTAATTTTCCTTAGTAAATGTGATAATTCTGTGTTTTGCCTGCTGCCTTAACAGGGAAGGTTTTTAAAAATCTAATCATTTTATTTGTTACTGTGTTTTTAAAAAAATACGTTTTTATTGATTCAGAAAGGAAGGGAGAGGGAGAGAGAGATAGAAACATCAGTGATGAGAGAGCATCATTGATTGACATCCTCATGTATGACCTCCACAGGACATGTGCTCTGACCAGGAATCAAACCTCCTGGTTCATAGGTCAACGCTCAACCACTGAACAACACAGGGCCAGGCTTAATTCTGTGTTTTAAAGGATTGGTTCAGAAAGGGAGAGAGGACTGATGTGCTGGTTTATATTTTTCATTAATCTGGTCAGTGATACTACTCATTCACCTAAAGAGAGGCTCTTAGGATTTCGTTCAATAAGAGGTATAGCTAAATACCTCTTGTTATAAGATGATCTAACATAGACATATTCAAATATAAGTATTTGATTTTGTTCCACAGCCTATATAGTTGCTATTTGTGACTGCTACAGAACATTCCTCTTACTACAATAGTCTTTACTCTGGGTGTATGGATGAGGTTACAGTATGAGGTTTTTTTTTTTTTTTAAATTTCTTTATTGATTAAGATATTACATATGTGTCTTCATCCCTCCAGTAAACCCCCAACCTCCCGCTCCCCTCCTCCCACTCATGCCCTCACCCGCCTGGTGTCTGTGTCCATTGGGTAGGCTTATATGCATGCATACAAGTTCTTTGGTTGATCTCTCCTCCTTACCCCCACCCTCCCCTACCTTCCCTCTGAGGTTTGGCAGTCTGATTGATGCTTCTCTCCCTCTGTACCTGTCCCTGTTCATCAGTTTATATTGTTCATTATATTCCACAAATGAGTGAGATCATGTGGTATTTGTCTTTCTCTGACTGGCTTGTTTCACTTAGCATAATGCTCTCCAGTTCCATCCATGCTGTTGTAAACAGTAAGAACTCCTTTTTTACTGCAGCGTAGTTTTCCATTGTGTAGATGTACCACAGTTTTTAATCCACTCATCTGCTGATGAGCACTTAGACTGTTTCCAAATCTTAGCTATTGTAAATTGTGCTACGATGAATATAGGGGTGCATATATTCTTTCTGATTCGTGTTTCTAGTTTCTTAGGATATATTCCTGTACGTGGGATCACTGGGTCAAATGGGAGTTCCATTTTTAATTTTTTGAGAAAACTCCATACTATTCTCCGCAGTTCCTTATCAGTCTGCATTCCCACCAGCAATGCAGAAGAGTTCCTTTTCTCCGCATTCTCGCCAACACTTGTCATTTGTTGATTTATTGATGATAGCCGTTCCGACAGGTGTGAGATGATACCGAATTGTTTTGATTTGCATTTCTTGGATGATTTGACTTTGAACTTGTTTTCATATGTCTCTTGGCCATCCTTCTGTCTTCTTTCCAAAAGTGTCTATTTACGTCCTTTACCCATTTTTTGATTGGATTGTTTATCTACTTTAGTTAAGTTGTTTGAGTTCCCTGTAAATGTTGGAGCTTGAACCCTTATCAGTGATGACATTGGCAAATATGTTCTCCCATGCAAGTGGGCTTTTTTGTTGTTTTCTTGATGATTTCTTTTGCTGTGCAAAAGCTTTTTATTTTGATGTAGTCCCATTTGTTTATTTTCTCTTTAGTTTCCATTGCTCTAGGAGCAGTATGAGTGAAGAAGTTCCTTCGGCATATGTCTGAGATTTTGCTGCCTGTGGATTCCTCTAGTATTTTTATGGTTTTGCGTCTTATGTTTTAAATCCTTTATCGGTTTTGAGTTTATTTTTGTGTATGGTGTAAGTTGGTGGTCTAGTTTCATTTTTTTGTATGTATCTATCCAATTTTCCCAACACCATTTGTTGAAGAGACTGTATGACTCCATTGTATGTTCATGCCTCCTTTGTAAAATATTAATTGGGCATAGTGATTTGGGTCGATTTCTGGGTTCTCTATTCTATTGCATTGGTCTATATGTCTGTTCTTGTGCTAATACCAGGCTGTTTTAAGAACAGTGGCTTTGTAATACAGCTGGATATCTGGTATTGAAATCTCACCTATTTTTGTTCTTCTTTCTCAGGATTGCTGCAGCTATTCAGGGTCTTTTTTTTAAAAATCTTTATTGTTCAGTTTATTAATTACATTGTTACCCCTATTTTATCCCCCTATAGCTCCCCTCCACCTGGTACCCATCCCACCTTCCACCCTCACCTCCCCCCCACTGTCCTCTCCCATAGGTGCATGATTTTTGTCCAGTCACTTGCAGCACTTCCCACACCCCTTTTCTCCCCAAGAATTATCAGTCCATTCCCTCTCTATGTCCATGATTCTGTTATATTCACCAGTTTATCCTGTTCATCAGATTATTAATTCACTTGATTTTTATATTCATTTGTTGATAGATGTGTATTTGTTGTTCATAATTTACACTTTTATCTTTTTCTTTTTCCTCTTCTTAAAGAATATCTTTCAGCATTTCATATAATATTGGTTTGGTGGTGGTGAACTCCTTTAGCTTTTTCTTATCTGCGAAGCACTTTATCTGACCTTTAATTCTGAATGATAGCTTTGCTGGGTAGAGTAATCTTGGTTGTAGATTCTTGCTATTCATCACTTTGAATATTTCTTGCCACTCGCGTCTGGCCTGCATAGTTTCTGTTGAGAAATCCGCTGACAATCGAATGGGTGCTCTCTTATAGGTAACTAATTGTTTTTCTCTTACTGCTTTTAATATTCTCTCTTTATCTTTTGCTCTTGGCATTTTAATTATGATGTGCCTTGGTGTGGTCCTCTTAGGGTTCCTATATATTGAGATTTGGTGCGCTTCTTGGACTCCTAAGTCAATTTCTTTCACCAGGTGTGGAAAGTTTTTGGTCACTATTTCTTCAAGTAGGTTTTCATTACCTTACTCTCTCTCTTTTTCTGGCACTCCTATAATTCGGAAGTTGGTATGCTTGAGGTTGTCCCAGAGGCCCCTTACACTATCTTCAATTTTTTGGATTCTTTTGGCTTCTTGCTTTTCTAGCTGAGTGGATTTTACCTCTTTGTATTTCAAATCTTTAACTTGGTTCTTGTGGTGCTCTAGAGTAACTTTTAGGTCTTTGTATAATATTTTTTATTTCAGTCAGTGTATGCTTAATTTCTAGTTGGTCCTTTTTCATATCCTCGTAAGTCTTGTTCATTTCCTTGTAGATCTTGGCCTTTTCTAGGAGCCTCTTGAAAAGCCTTATAACCGTGGTTTTCAACTCTATGTCCAGTCGTTTTTTGTCCTCCATTTCTTTCACATCTGATTTCTTTCCATGTCTCTGCATGGTGGCTGCTTTCCTGAGTTGGTCAATTAGCTTTATGTGGTAGATGTTCTCTAAGCGATAGTAGCTCAGCCTCCCTAGTTACCTGAGGTGGATATGGGTTGCACTGTCTTGTTGAAGTTTGCCGTTGGTATTTTAATGGGGATTGCATTGAATCTGTAGATTGCTTTGGGTAGTATGAACATTTTGATGATGTTGAGTCTACCAATCCATGGACACAGTATATTCTTCCTTCTGTTTATGTCTTTCTCTATCTCTTTTTCAGTGTCCTGTGGTTTTTCACATATAGGTCTTTTACCTCCTTAGTTAAGTTTATTCCTAGGTATCTTAATTTTTTTGGTGCAGTGGTAAATGGGATTGCTTTTTAAGTCTCTCTTTCTATAAGTTTACTATTGGTGTAAAGAAATGCCATAGAGATGCAAGATATATATTTTTTTATTATTGATTTTTTTTACAGAGCAGAAGGGAGAGGGATAGAAAGTCAGAAACATCGATGAGAGAGAGACATGGATCAGCTGCCTCTTGCACGCCCCCCACTGGCGGTGCGCCCGCAGCCAAGGTACATGCCCCTGACCGGAATCAAACCCGGGACCCTTCAGTCCACAGCCCGACGCTCTATCCACCGAGCCAAACCGGTCCCGGCAAAGTAGTTCATTTTTGCCCTGCTGGTGTGACTCAATGGTTGAGTATCGACCTATGAACCCAGAGGTCATGGTTCAGATTATTAGTCAGGGCATATGCCTGGGTTGTGGTTGTGGGCTTGATCTCCAATAGGGTCCATGAAGAAGGCAGCCAATCAGTGATTCTCTTCATTAATGTTTTTCTCTTTCTCCCTCCCTCCATCCCTTTCTCCTCTCCCTCTCTCCCTTTCTCTTCCTATCTGAAATAAAAAATAAATAAAATTAAAAAACAAACAAACAAAAAAACCTTAAGAAAAAACGAAAGTAGCCAAAACCGGGTTGGCTCAGTGGATAGAGCATCAGCCTGCAGACTGAAAGGTCCCAGGTTCGATTCCAGTCAAGGGCATGTACCTTGATTGTGGGCACATCCCCAGTAGGGGCTGTGCAAGAGGCAACTGATTGATGTTTCTGACTTTCTTTTCCTCTCCCTCCCTCTCTGTAAAAAATCAATAACATATATTTTTAAAAAAGAAAATATATGTATGTTTCTAATGTATGTTAGGTTAACTTGCATATTTTCTGCGAGAGCTGTGTATAAGCTGCCCCTATGGGAGGCAGGAAGGAAGGGAAGGTGGACTACAAAGGAGAGGACTTGCTCTGCCAGAGATGTGGTTGTTTTTAATTTATTTATTTATTTTAAATATATTTTTATTGATTTCAGAGGGGGAGAGGGATAGAAAGATAGAAACATCAATGATGATAGAGAATCATTGATTAGCTGCTTCCTGCTTGCCCCCCAACCCCCACTGGGGATTGAACCCGCAACCTGGGCATATACCCTTGACTGGAATTGAACTTGGGACCTTTCAGTCCATAGGTCGATGCTTTAGCCACTGAGCCAAACTGGCTAGGGCAAGGTGTGTTAATTTTAAAAGTAATACCAAATTGCATGATGGAATTTGAAGTTTAAATTTATTCTGCTGCTCTAATCCATTAACAAATGAAAAATGGTTCTGATTTTTTTTAAAGCCCGTAAGTTTTAAAGGCAAAATATTACTGGTAACATGTACATTAATAACGTTGTTAACATAACATTTCATTTTCATCTTATATTACTTTCTTTGTGTTTGTGAGAAACTCTAAGGAAGATTATTGGCATTGAAAAGAAAAATGTCTAATAGACATTTATAATCAAAGTTTTCCTAGCTTTTTCCTTAGTTTTTTTTTTTGTTTTGTTTTTTTAACTACTATGGTCTATAAAGGATAAGGATAGGAGATAGAGAATGATGGGGGCTGCTGCTTTAGATAGAGGAGGTTAAGGAAAGGCCTTATGTGATATTTGAGTAGAATCTGAACATATGTATGGAGAGCCACATGAATATCTCAGGGACTCAGCAAGTGCAAAGGCCCTGAGGTGATATTTATAGGAAGGTTCTGTAGAACCTGGTATCAGAAAGAAAATCAGGCCTGGCATCTGGGGAGCTGGGACTAGGAAGTGGTTTCCTTAAGGCCCTGCCAATGGGATAATGAAGTCCTTGGCATGCAGTATTTGTGTCACTAGGGATTTAAATTCCTGACTACTACATGTCAATTCTACTCCTCAACTAGGGCCTCTTGATTAACATGCCCACGATGGCTTAGGAGTGGTGGCAGTTTCCCCAAAGGGAAATTGAAGTATTGTCACCAGGAGGAGGTGGGGATGGTGGCTGGAACGTTCAAGTAGGAACTGTTCTCAAATGCAGACAGGCAGTTTGGCAAGGGGGCTGGGGGTCAGTCACCCAAACCCTGCCTGTCAGTTCACTTCTTGTTCCTCCTTTAGCCACGAGATGTGACCAACTTCACTTTGGGTGGCTTTGCCCCAATGAGTCCCCGGATCAGCAGCCCCATGCACCCCAGTACTGCAGGTGAGGGGGAGTCAGGATGGGGCTGTGTCTGGGGATTGGGGAGGGAGGTTCAGGCCATAGTCACTGAGTGCCTACTCTGGGCTGGCTCAGCCAGATGGGGTTCACAGCCTCCTGGAGACCAGGCCCCACCCCATACTGACAGCCCACAGTGGCCAGGGCTGTGATTGGAACCCCAGAGAAGGCTTCCAATGCAACAGGGGATGAGAGTGAAACTGGTGAAGAGAGGGTTTGTGGGTACCCTAGCTGGGCACAGAATGTCAACTACCACTGGAGCTGAACTACTGCCTGGCCCCCATTTTCCAAATTAGTATTTTTCTGAGTTTCTTTATTCATTTGTATGCAGCTTCCTCCAGAAATCCAAACCCTGACTGGGGGACCCTGAATCGCATGGGATGTGAAAAGGGGTTCCCACATTTTGCTGATCTGGGGACTCGTTGGTCCTGGGACTGGTGATGTTCTTTTCCCTCCTCAGGTCAGCGTGGTGGCTTTGGTAGCCCGGGTGGCAGCACTGGTGGCATGAGCAGGGGTCGGGGGCGAAGAGACAATGAGCTCATCGGCCAGACTGTGCGCATCTCCCAGGGGCCCTATAAAGGTGATCTTTGAAGGCCATGTGGAGGCCTGGGGAGAGGGCATGGTGAAGGAGAGCCCCACCCAGTCTGACCTCCTACTCTCCACCAGGCTACATTGGTGTGGTAAAGGATGCCACGGAGTCTACGGCCCGAGTGGAGCTGCATTCTACCTGCCAGACCATCTCTGTAGACCGCCAGCGGCTCACCACAGTGTACGGACTGGGCCAGAGCAGGGCTGAGAGTGGGTTATCAGGTGGTGAGAAGAACTGCTTACCCCACTATTTGTCTCTGTCCACAGGGGCTCACGACGCCCAGGTGGCATGAACTCAACCTATGGGCGAACGCCCATGTATGGCTCCCAGACACCCATGTATGGTTCCGGTTCCCGCACACCCATGTATGGCTCTCAGACACCTCTTCAGGATGGTGAGTGCTCCCCAGGGGACAGGGAGAAGGGGTGATGTGGGGGGAACTGGAGAACTGGAGATAGGACAGAGCTGAAGGACACATACATCTCTCCTGTTACAGGCAGCCGCACCCCACATTATGGCTCGCAGACGCCCCTGCATGATGGCAGCCGTACTCCTGCCCAGAGTGGAGCTTGGGATCCCAACAACCCTAACACACCATCACGGTGAGGACCAGTTGCTGAGGGCACAAGGTTTTCTGAGCTACTGGGAGTGTGTGCCATGTGTGAGTTATGTTGGGTGCCGGGAGAGTAAAGGCTCACCCTGAATTCTCTGCTTCCAGCCCTGGCTGGTCTGTGAAGGAGTAGGCATGGCTGGGGCAAAATAATCTTTCTGACCCAATAGCACACTGATTAAAACTTAGGTTTGGAGACAGTGTGTGTGTGTGACTTTGGTCATGTGACAGGTGGTGTGACTCTGGGTAGCCTAATTTCTGACTCATCTCAGCTGTGAAATGGAGGCTTCCAGATGAGGCTGTTGTAAGGGTGAAGTTGCCTCAGTTTGTCTGGTTACAGTGCTGTTCTGGAAGCATTTGCTACATTGTTGTGATCACCATTTTAAACAGACTTCTTTCTCCAACAGGGCTGAGGAAGAATATGAATATGCCTTTGATGACGAGCCCACTCCATCCCCACAGGCCTACGGGGGTACCCCCAACCCCCAAACACCTGGCTACCCAGACCCCTCATCTCCGCAGGTTAACCCGCAGTACAACCCACAGACACCAGGGACGCCAGCCATGTGAGTCCACTAGGATCGCCCTAATTAACTCCCGCCCAAACTCTCCCCAGTGCCTTCACTTCTTCTTCCCTGCCCCCAACAAATGGCCCCTTTACTCCTTGTCTCTGCAGGTACAACACAGACCAGTTTTCCCCCTATGCTGCCCCCTCTCCACAAGGCTCCTACCAGCCCAGCCCTAGTCCCCAGAGCTACCACCAGGTGGCACCAAGCCCAGCTGGCTACCAGAACACCCACTCTCCGGCCAGCTACCATCCCACACCCTCACCCATGGCCTATCAGGTGCTGGTTAACTGGCATGTCCCTTGAGGGTGGTGGCCTAGGGTGGGTCTCAGGCCTTTAAGGACAACCAGCTCAAGTGACGTAGTCCCAACAGTACTGCCCCTCTTAATCCTACAGGCCAGCCCCAGTCCGAGCCCTGTTGGCTACAGTCCGATGACACCTGGAGCCCCTTCCCCTGGTGGCTATAACCCACATACACCAGGCTCAGGCATTGAGCAGAACTCTAGTGATTGGGTAACCACTGACATCCAAGTGAAAGTGCGGGACACCTATCTGGATACGCAAGTGGTGGGGCAGACGGGGGTCATCCGCAGTGTCATGGTAAGTGAGGCCCAGGCTGGTGGGCAGGCAGGCATACTCCTTTGGGTGTTCCATAAAGTCTGTTGTGTTCATGACTGGGGTTCCCGCTGCCTGGAATAATGATTGACACCCATGAGTATGGCTACTAGTGGTACACTCTTCTGAGATCAGTTCAGTAACGTGGACTGAATGCCCTGTTGTGCCAGGCTTCACCCACAGCGCACCCACAGCCCCTGGGCTCCCTGCTCCAGCACTATTGGCCTCTCCATTTTTTACTCACCGAGTTCCCTCTAGCCTCAGGACCTTTGCCCATCACTTTCTTCTGTCTAGAACTCTCTTCCTTTCATCCTTTGTCTAGTTAACTTCTCTTTATCCTCAGGAAAGCACCCAGGCTATTTCAAGTCTATATCTTATAGGTCCACATAATTCTTTCTCATGGACCTCTCCCTAAAAGCTTTAAGTTTGCCCTGGTGATTCTTTGATTACTAAGCCTGTGCTTTATTCCTAAGTAGTCCCAGTTCTTAGTTTAAGAACTGGCACTTTGTTTGGCTCACCAGTAAATAGTGAATTAATTAAACATCAGAGACCAAGAAGACAGCTCCAGGCTCTGCTCTCACAGATTTCATATTCTAGTGGGACATGTTACCAGACATGCCCCCGACACTGCCTGAGTGGCCAGAGCTGGAATATGGGAAGCCCAGAGGGCAAGGGGAGCTATGAAAACTCAGAGGAGGCGCCTTACCAACTTTGGAGGAGGTCAGGGAGGGCTTCTTAGAGGAGACATCTGCACAGAGACCTGAAGAATGAATAGGAGTAAGTGGCTGGAGAAGGGGTTAAGTATGTTCCAGACAGAGAGGACTCACAAAGGCCTAGAAGTGAGGAAAAGCCTTGCACATTTTTGGGAGTTGTATGTTCATCATGTCTGGAACATAAAGAACCAAGCCAGAGAAGTGGCTGGGGTCAGGTCACATGTCAGCCTGGGGAATGTGGACTGTGTCCTGAGGACACAGAGATCATGGAAGAATCTAAGCAGGGATCAGATATGTTCTTTGGGATTCATTCACTGTGTTGCTCTATCAAGGTTATGGGTGGTGAGCCTGGGGACTGGAAGCTGGGGGAAGGTCAGGCTGCACTACAGGGCCTGCGGAAGAGTGGGGGTAGGAGGAGAGAGGAGGGAAACACCTTCAGGAGGCTGAATGGACAGGCCTCAGAGCTGGAGGTTGTTAGTGGAGCCAAGACAAGTCTGGCTGGGGACTGAGGGATTGTAGGGCCATCCCTGAGATAGGGCTCAGGAGGAGCAAGTGTGTGGAAAAATCTGAAGCCATTTTAGTATAAAGAGTTAAGTGCCTGAGAAGCAGTGTCCCTTTTGGCCTAAGGTGGCTTCATTCTGATGCTTCTCTTGCTGATCTGGTCCCTGCCCCTATATACCAGACTCCAGGCCTTGGAACCTGGCCCAGCCTTAGCCTTTCCTGCCGTGTCACCTTGAAAAAGTGACTTCTTAGAATGAGCACTGAGCCCGAATCTGCTGCATGTGAGCATCAGTCCTATGTTGGGAGCAGGTCAGCTAACCAGGTTGTCCCCACCCCCAGGGAGGCATGTGTTCTGTATACCTGAAGGACAGTGAGAAGGTTGTCAGCATCTCCAGTGAGCACCTGGAGCCCATCACCCCTACCAAGAACAACAAGGTAAGGAGGGACATGGCTGTGAGCACTGGGCATCGGATACTGGGCTGCTGGCATGGACTTGACGCCATGCCTATTCTCCAGGTGAAGGTCATCCTGGGCGAGGATCGGGAAGCCACAGGGGTCCTGCTGAGCATCGATGGTGAGGATGGTATCGTCCACATGGACCTCGATGAACAATTCAAGATCCTCAACCTCCGCTTCCTGGGGAAGCTCCTGGAGGCTTGAGGCAGGCCGGGCTGGTGAACTTTGGCAGACATCTGGCAAATAGAGGGTGGCCCTTTTTCCTTCCCTAGTCCTTGGTTCTGACATAGGATCCAGTATGGAGCAGATCTTAACCTGGTTCAGTATTTCCTTTCAGAATTCCTATCTTTCTACTTGATGTTTATGGGAATCTGGTGGAGGGTCCCAATCTTCCTATACCTCTCCCTTCCTCAGCTTGCTTTTATGTTAGGGTCTTACAATAAAAAGCTGTCAAAAGTCCTGCGTATGTATGTGTGTGCTAATGTAAAAACATTCAAAGTTGTAAAGAATTTTTGTGAGTTTATTTGAGCTAAACTGTCAATAATTGCCGGGAGGGGAGCAGAATTTCAAGGGATTGGGATAATGCTTTGGAGAATAGCAGTTTTTCACCTTGTTTTATACATTGTAATCAAAGGAGATGTAAGTGGGTTACATGAAATCCATTGGTGATAGATTTGAGAGGCGGGAGAAAGCAAAGGGGGTTGGGGAGAACCTCTGGGGATTGGACAAAAAGTAAAAAAAAATAATAATAATACATACTTTTACTTAGGTGGGTGCAGGATAGTTAACAATTAACAATAACAGTGAAGGAATTTAGTCTCTGTCCTGACACCCAGGTGCATCTGGTTGTGCCCTAAGGGGCCCTGAAAAAAGGGAAGGTACAAGTAACTCTGACATTGCTAAGATATGTTATCAAAGATGCAAAAAGACAATAGGCTCAGTTAAGGTAAAGACACTAGGATGTGACTACCCACCATGACTGTTTTTAGTTAAAAGTTTTAATTTCAGACCATCCTTTGTGGTTACTTTGTCTTTGGGTTTGCAAACCATCTGTAGGCCTTCCCTGCTTGTCAGGTTAGCATGTGGTCTTTTTTTTTTAAATCCTATGTTTGTAAGTAGGGTAATTTTCAGATCCACTTGCTTCCATGGTGTGTGATCTTGGGCAAATAACTGGGTCTTACCTAAGCCTCAGTTTCCCCAAGTAGAAAATGATACTACCAGGGGGCACTTGAGAGGAATGAGAAAACATGGTAAAGAGGTTAGAACAAAACCTGCCATGCGATTGATGAAGTTACGTCTTACTCATGTTTGAGTTGTGTGGAAATCAGTCAATATCTCGACTCAGGAAAACTAAATTCCTCCTATTGTGCTGTCCTTTCTCTTGAGCCTACATAGTGGTGGCCTCAGAATTGCTATAGCTTGTCTAATGGCATAGGGGTGTAGACAATGGAGCTTAGTATTGTGACCTTCCTTTACCTTCCTCATTTGATATTCATATCCTTTTACAAATGTAACAATCCTATATAATAGAGGTAATATGCAAATTGACCATCACTCCAACACAAGATGGCCACCCCCATGTGGACAAAAGATGGCCGGCAGAGAAGGGCAGTTGGGAGGGACCAAGCCTGCAGGGGAGGGCGACTTGGGGGAGGGGGGGGCAGGCCTGCAGGGGAGGGCAGTTGGAGGCAACCAGGCTTGAAGGGGAGGGCAGTTGGAGGCAACCAGGCTGGGGGGGGGCCTCTTCCTCCTGCAGGGGAGGAAGGTTGTGGGGGACCCAGGCCAGCAGGGGAGGACAGTTGGGGGGGGGGGGCAGACCTGCACGAATTTCTAGTGTATTATAAAATATTTCAAAAAGATATGCCAGGAACACCTGTGTCCCCACCGCCTACTTTAGGAAACTATACCAAATAGCACCCACTTTAGCACCACCCTCAGTCCATCCCCCCCCCATAGTATCCACAGTCCTTAATTGCATTTGTCTTTTATTTTGTTAATCCTCACCTGAGAATATTTTTCCATTGCTTTTCAGTGTGTGTGTGTGGGGGGGGGGGGCGGCGAAAGAAAAACATGATGTAAGAGACATGGATTGGTTGCCTCCATCAGGCTCCCGACCCTGTTGGGTGGGCGGGAAGCGAACGCACGTATATGCGCTTGTGCACTTGACCAGGAATGGAACCCACCACCCTTCCGTGCGCAGTCTGATGCTCTAACCATTGCGCCACATCAGCCAGGGCCCATTTGTCTTTTGGCTTGATACTTTTACCACCACAGTATTTACCTCTAAGTGTTATATGTTCGTTTTTCATGTTTTTAAAGTACACACAAATACTATCAGACTAATTTGAAGGAGATCCAATGCGGCTGCCTGTGGCCACTGATTGGTTGATTTCCCACACTCCTGACACCGCCCGACGCGGCCGCTGTTCCTTTGCAGGTTCCAATGAAATGGCTGGTCTACCCACCCGGGGGAAGGGCTAGAGAGGGGTCGGAGAACAGGAGCTAGACAGATGGCCCCCACGTTGAGGAAGCGCGTTTGTGAGGGCTGGCAGCCTTAGGGTTTCAGTCTGGGCTCGGCTGTACCTCAGCAGGTACTGCAGCCGGGGCACCCGGTGGAGGACCCTACGGCCCCGGCGGCGCGTGGAGCAAGCCGACCCTCCATCCCTCTAGGCGCGCGGGAGCAGGCGGAAGGGCTGCTTCAGGCGAGCACTGCCGCAGCTGGACGCCCGAAGCGCTTTGTCTCTCTCGGGCTGCCGTCCGCCCGTCCCGCCCCTGCATCCCCATTGGCTGGAGCCCCGCCCGGGACAAGAGGGGCGAGTGGGCGGAGGCCGCGTGACGTCCGCGCAACATGGCGGCCTCGGCGGCGCTGGCCCTTCGCTGGCGGAGCGGGCTCTCGCTCGGCGCGCGGGGATTGTGCGCGAGGCGGGTGACGCTGCCCCCCCGGGCCTCGGGCCAGGTGAGCGGGACGGTGGTGGGCTCGGGTGCAAAGGCCCCTTCCTGGTTTCCGGGCGGATCGCCGCTCCAGGATTCTGGGACGCAGCACCTCAGGGTGCTGAATGGAACGCCGCCCGCGTTTCGGCTTTTCCCAGCCTCCCGGGGTGACCGACACTTGCTCCCCAGGCGTGGGGTGGGTGCTAGGGCCTCCACGACGTTCTCTGGACTCCACTTCCTTTGGACACCACGTGGGTGCCGGGGCAGGAGGGTCACCTGTTCCTCAAATCTGTAGCCGCTCAGGGAATAACTTGAGAAGGGGCTCGGACGCTGGAACCGCTGCCTGGCCTTTGGGGTGTTTTCCCCGCGGTAGTGATGGTGATGAAGTAGATGTTCGGGCTTTTGATTCGACCTGCCTCCATGTTGATCGAGAACCAGCCTTTTGACCTTCAGATCCATCACTTCGTGCCCTATTCCCCAATCTCTAGACAAGCGATAGCAACCCCACACCCCCAGCTCCCCGTCCGGGCTCGCAACCTCCTCCTCTCTGCAACCTGGGCTCCAGACATCAGGATGCCTTCACTCCCTGTTCTGTCCCCCGGTGTGCCGTTCGTTGCTTTGCTCCCGGCATCCCAATGTTCAACCAGGCTCCTCATCTCATTTCCTCGCTCTGCTTTTCTGGGCTCCAGGTTCTCCAGTCCTTTGCCTGCAGTGTCCTGGGTACCAGGCCTATCAACTCTTGAATCTCTCAGAGAGTATTTCTTGACCCCTCTGAGAGACCCAGTCAAACTCCTGGCTGCCACTCCCGGGGACACAATCCCCGGAGGCTATGTGGGTGTCTGCCTCCTGGCTCCGGACCTTGATTCTTATCTGACCAGGGTGTCAACTATCTCTTCTTGTTTGGCTAACCAACCCTTTCTCAATTGTAGGCCAAGGAGATCGGGAGCCGACCAAGCACTAAGGCCCAGGCTCAGGGGTCACAGCAGGAGCAGGGCGCCGAGGGTCCCAACTATGCCAAAAAAGTCGCGCTCTGGCTTGCTGGGCTGCTTGGGGCTGGTGGAACCGTGAGTGTCGTCTATATCTTCGGTGAGGGACATATTCCTGTCCTGCAGTTTTGTTCTGTTGGCTCTTTATTCTCCTGCAGAAGCTTCCCCTCTTTGCCCTATGGGCTTTACCCATCATCGTTCCATGGCTCCTCCTACAATAGGACAACTAGGACAGCAGTTGCCGACCTGTGGTCGGGAACCACTGGTGGTCCCTGAGGTCCGAAAGGTTGGCAACTGCTGAACTAGAACATCTACCTTGGAAAGTAGGAAATCTCCTTTCTTCTCTCTTCTTTTTTAAAAAAAATATATTTATTGATTTTTTACAGAGCAGAAGGGAGAGGGATAGAAAGTCAGAAACATCGATCAGCTGCCTCTTGCACGCCCCCTACTGGGGATGTGCCCGCAGCCAAGGTACATGCCCTTGACCGGGATCGAACCTGGGACCCTTCAGTCCGCAGTCCGACGCTCTACCGCTGAGCCAAACCGGTCTCGGCTCCTTTCTTCTCTCTTCTATCCCCTGTGCTCAAGTTGGTTTTGTACTAGTCTATAGGGAATAAGTTGGAAGAGGGGGAAAGGGGAAGGATAGGCCTGGATCAGCCTCCTAAATTGCCTTTTTCCTCTGCACCCAAAACTCCAGCCCTCCACTAGTCCCTTTATCACTCAGAGACCCAGGAGATCTGGCCCCATTCCCTGGTTTCTTAGAGACCCAGGCATCCTGGCTCTAGGTCCCCTCCCCTCAGTTTTAAGAGGCCATGTTTCAAGCCCTTTCCCTTACACCCAAGAATCCAGGCCCTCTCTGCTTTTTTTTTTTTTTCTCCCTCAAGACCCAAGAGATGAGGTCCCAGTTCCTCTGGTTCATGTCTGTCTTTCTTGCAGGAAACAACTCTGTGGATGAAACTGGTGCCAAGGTAAGGGGGAAAGACACCCAGAGGTCACATCCTGTGGATGCCACACTCCCCTACCCCCCTTTGGTCAATTCAGGCTCATTTCTGGTCTGGAGTGAGTCTCTCCCTCCCGGGCACCTTTGCCCACTCTTTCCAGGGCCCTGGAGATGATTCCTTTTCTGGATGTGATGGGGTTTTGCCTCTGCTATATCAAACCCTCTGTTTTTTTTTTTTTCTCTCATAGATTCCCGATGAATTCGACAATGGTGAGTAAACAAACATAAAATCTGTGGTCTCCTGACCCTCCCTACTTTGCCATTTGTAGGGATGTTGCTGCCCATATGGAGCCCCTCCTCCCCCTACTCGGTGTAGAGGAGTCAGTAGCTGGATGAATTTTGAGGGAAGGGCATTACAAAGCCCCAGTCCCTTTCTCTGGCCCCTCAGCCCAGGAGCAGATGGTGAGGGACAGATGGGGGAGGGGAGTCTGGGGTGGGAGTGCTTTGAGAGAAGGTGCTGTCTATTGCCAGACACACATGGCTTCCTGTGCCTTAGATCTGAGCATTTGCAACCCCTAAGTCCCTCCACTTTATAACAGCCTCTTCTCCCCGGCCCCAAGCACCCCATCGAGCTCCTCATTTCCATAACAATGCCTCCTCCTCCCTTCCCCTTTAGTTAGCTTTTGGTGGGGAGTTTCTGACAGATTAGACAGTAGAGATTAGTTGTCAGATTTGTTTGTTTTTAAAGAATATATCATTTTCCCAGTTTTATTTTTTGTTTTTCAGTTTCTTTTTTCATAATGTATATTTTTTGTTGATTTCAGAGAGGAAGGGAGAGGGAGAGATAGAAACATCAATGATGTGAGAGAATGATGGATGGCTGCCGCCTACACACCCCCTACTGGGGATGGAGCCCACAACCAGGGCATGTGCCCTGACCAGAAATTAAACCCGGGACCCTTCAGTTCACAGGTGGACGCCCTGTCCACTGAGCCAAACTGGCTAGGGCAGTTGTCAGTTTTGTCACACCTGGCCCTTCCCAGGAGAAAAATAAAGTTGGTAGGTGCAGAAAGCTACTGTTAGTGTTTGGAAAGTTTGCGCACTGGGATGTTGATATGCTGTTTATTTTAAACTGGGCAGGCGGGTAAATATAATGTCTTAACTGGGTATAAACAGAATCATACTGGTTTAAACAAATCAGTATACCGATTTTCGCTGTTTAAGTAAACGAGCAGATTTAAAACATGTGGTTATCCCTGACAAGTGTGGCTCAGTGGTTGAGCATCAGCCTATGAACCTGGGATCAAGGTCCGGTTCCCAGTCAGGGCGTGCCAGGCTGTGGGCTCTATTCCCAGAGTGAGCCATGCAGGAGGAAGCGCTCAGTGATTCTCTGTCATCATTGATGTCCCTCCCTCCCTCCCTCCCTCTCTCCCTCTCTGAAGTCAATAAAAATGTGTGTTTTTTTAAATAACATTTGTATTTACTAACTTAATTGGTTCCAGAGTTTTGGGTTTTGGGTTTTTTTTTTTCTTCCCAAAGTTTTGGGTTTTAAAACAAAAAATACTTTGTTAAAGTAGGCAGTTATGTAAGTTTGTACTTTTAATTTGTTTCACTAAATTCACTTAAACCAGGATTTTTCATTCTTGGCCCTATGGATATTTTGGATCAGATAATTCTTTGTTGTGGGGGAGTGTCCTGTGCATTGTATGATGTTTAGCAGCTTCCTGGGCCTCAACATACTAGATCCTAGTATGTTGACAATCAGAAATGTTTCCAGACATTGTCAAATTTCCTGGGGAGAGGGTGAGACAAAATTGCTCCTATTTGAGAACCACTGGTTTAAAGTACACAAATGTGTATATATGCCATCATTAAAAAAAAAAAGTTTTTATTAATTTCAGAAAGGAAGAGAAGGATAGAAACACCAATGATGAGAGAGAATCATCGATTGGCTGCCTCCTGCATGCCCTACACTGGGGATCAAGCCTGCAACCTGGGCATGTGCCCCAGCTGGGAATCCAACTGTGACCTCCTGATTCATGGGTCAGCGCTCAACCACTGGGCCACCCCGGCAGACTGTCCATCATTTTTAACTAGACTCAGCATACTGGCTCAAAGCAGGCAGACCTGGAAGCCTCGTGTTTCCAAATGAACTAAATTTAGTGGCATCATGTCAGCAGAGTCATAGATGGGCTTCAAGTGGGCAGATGTATAACATTCTGTTTTATACCTGGGGTGGTTTGTGGATGAAGTATTTGAGTTAAAATTGGGCAGGTGAATAAATATATTTGTTCCTGTCTGGTGGTTTATCATTGCCTTCTGCCTTTGGACTTAGAAATGAGCTGGTTCAAAACAGGTAGATCTGTTTGTGTCTGGTACATAAGTAAAGCTATGGTTTGTCCAGAGGTTGAACAGTGGCTTATCTTGGAATCCCTTTGTGCCCTGGTGTTCTAGATCCAATTCTGGTACAGCAGTTGCGCCGGACATACAAATATTTCAAAGATTATAGACAGGTGAGCAGGAGCCTTGGACCCAGTCCCTATCCCTCCATTCCCCAGCCCCCTGCTCCTTGTCTGAATGCCCCCATTCTGTCCCTGTACCACAGATGATCATCGAGCCCACTAGCCCCTGCCTTCTCCCAGATCCTCTGCGAGAGCCGTACTATCAGCCGCCCTACACGCTGGTCTTGGAGCTCACCGGTGTCCTCTTGCACCCTGAGTGGTCGGTGTGTCCTGGGGAAGGCAGCGAGTTGGGGACACTGGATAGACCTGGGCGGCCAGATCGTGATGATGTGGTTAGGAGCATAGTCTGGAGCCATTCTGGCATTTAGCCCAAGCTCCATTGTGTGATCTTGGGGAGGAAGTGTCACTTTCATTGCCTCTTTCCTCAACTGTGATGCTCTCCACCATGAACCCCTCAAGTGCCATAAAGACAGGGGAAGAGCAGGCTGGGTCTTGGTTCTTTTGGAGACCTCTGTGTCTCAGTGCTTTACTCTTACTCTCCCCAGCTGGCCACTGGCTGGAGGTTTAAGAAGCGTCCAGGCATAGAGACCTTATTCCAACAGCTTGCCCCTTTGTATGAAATCGTCATCTTTACATCAGAGACTGGCATGGTGAGCCCCTAGAGAAGGGAGGGATGGTCTGCGTGGGGGAGGTGTGAGAACTGCAGGGCCAGGGTTCAGCCTGACTTTGTTCTTCCTCCATTGTGCTCCAGACTGCATTTCCACTCATCGACAGTGTGGACCCCCACGGCTTCATCTCCTACCGCCTCTTCCGGGATGCTACACGATACATGGATGGGCACCATGTTAAGGTGCCATGTCGGGGGCATGGGTGGATCTCTGAGATTGGGGATTGGGAGTTGGCACTTCATGAGGGAAAGAGGACCCAGCTCTGACCGTAGTGTCAGTCCTGCTTCTCGCTCTGCTTCAGGTCTGATCCTGTCCCCAGTCTGAACTGGGCCTCTGGGCCCTCTCCCTTACTCAGAATCTGGCAATGGAAGTGGGGGGAAATCGGGTCTTCCTAAAGAGGTGCAAAGGGTAGGGAAAAGGAAGCTGTTTTTATTTCTCTGTGTCTGGAGCTGAGTGTCTTTGGGACTGAGTAATTACAGTATCTTATCTGAGGCCCTGTTGGGGTTTGTTTGACCTGGGGTCTGGCTGTCACCAGGAATGAACCCATGGAAACAGGAGTTCATGGGTCTGTGAATGGGTCTCTGTGAGTCTAGGTCCAAGTTCCCATATGTTTAGGTGTCTGTTGGCTTTCTCACTGTAGTTGGTGGATTTACGTAGTTCTTCAAAGTTCAGAAGGATATGAACTGTGATTGAGGGTGTGAAGGGTCTGTGTCTAGGTACCTGTCTGAGTGAGTCCCAGTGTAGCTGTAGATCTATCTGTCCCTTTTTTGTTGTTGTTAATCCTCACCTAATTGATTTTTAGAGACTGGAAGGAAGTGGGGAGAGGCACAGAGAAACGTTGATGGGAGAGAGACACATCGATTGGTTGCCTCCTGCACATGCCCCGACCAGGGCAAGGGATGGAGCCTGCAACAGAAGTACGTGCCCTTGACCTGAATTAAACCCGGGACTCTTCAGTCCGCAGGCTTATGCTCTATCCATTGAACCAAACCAGCTAGGGTGGGCTGTCCTTTTTTATCGGGGTGAGAGGTTCATAAACTTTCAACTTGTCACAGTCACTTGGGTCAGTGGTTAAACACACAAGTGCTTGCCTCCTCCCCAGGGAAACTCCAAATCAACCTGTCTGTGTCCCGGCCCCTGGGTCCAGGAATCTGTGTGACTAGCTCCCTGGGGAATTTGATGCCATCATCCCAGCTTGGTCTTCGGGAGGCTCCATCATGATGATCCATCCTGGTGTGCAGTGGTGTGTGTGTGTCTGTCTCCCTTTGTGGGAAGGAAGGGGCATAGGCTTTAACTTGTTCCCGACTTCTAGGACATTTCCTGTCTGAATCGGGATCCAGCCCGCGTGGTGGTTGTGGACTGCAAGAAGGAAGCCTTCCGCCTGCAGCCCTACAATGGTGTCGCACTGCAGCCCTGGGACGGCAACTCTGACGACAGGGTCTTGTTGGACCTATCTGCCTTCCTCAAGAGTGAGGCTGACCCCTGACCAAACTACTGACCCTAGAGCCTTTGACCTTCACGAGGAATTACAGTCACTTGATTTTGGCTTGTTTTTCATGTAAAACTGGGTACTTGAAATGTGGAAGGTCAACAAGCATCTTGCAATCTTTAGAAGCTTAGCATGTTGGGGGTGCTCCTCAGGAATGTTTAGGAGAGCCCTTTTAAATTGTTGAAAAGTGTTCCAGGTAGCACTGATCCCCTAGTATTTAACCTTTGTTCTTGTGGGCCTGCCTGCCTCTGGCCTTCAGCCTGGCTGACTTCTGCCTGCTGTGTCCCCAGCTATTGCATTGAATGGTGTGGAGGATGTCCGGACTGTGCTGGAACACTATGCCTTGGAGGATGACCCGCTGGAGGCTTTCAAACAGCGTCAAAGCCGGCTAGAGCAGGTGGGTGCTCCGATCCCAGCCCAGGTGGGGGGGCATCGCAGCAGTTCTCCAGGGTCCCGAAGATGGAGCCCTGGAGCAGCCTGGCTCTGGGCTTTGTGATCTTGAGCAGATAGACACCTTCCCTTCCACTCCACCTGTCCGGTAGGGCTCTTGTAATGACGGGCAAATTGATTCTGCATCTGCTCTGAGAAGAGGAGGCAGGAAACACCAAGCATTTGAGATAGATCTGGGAGAGGAGTTGACCTCGGTGGCCTTGAGCTGGTCTGGGCGCCCCAGTGTTTTGTGGACCATGGGTTGGATCAGGCCTGGAAAGAGGGATCCATGAACATTTGGCGCCAAGGTCTGGGGAGTGAGTTCTGGTGGTCTGTTGTGTTCTGTGTTCTTGGTGACTTGGACTAAGTATGGATTGTCCTCTAGTGGTCGGCACATTCATCAGTCAACAGAGACAATTATCCACAGGACAACGATTGAAATTTCTTTTGAGAGCCAAATTTTTTAAACTTAAACTTCTTCTAACGACACTTCTTCAGAATAGACTTGCCCAGGCTGTGGTATTTTGTGGAAGAGCCACACTCAAATGAGTGGCATGTGGCTGTGAGCCGCAGTTTGCCGACCACTGTCCTAGCCAGTCTCATTCAGTGGAGAGAGTGTCTGAAGGGTCCCAAGTTTAATCCTGTCAAAGGCACATGACCGGGTTGCAGGCTCGATTCCCAGTAGGGGGTGTACAGGAGGCAGCCGGTCAGTGATTTTCTCTCTCATCATTGATGTTGCTATCTCTCTCTCCTCCCTCCCTCCCTCTCTGAAATCAATAAAAATATGTATTTTTAAAAAGTATAGATTGAGTCTGGGAAAAAGATTGATTAGATTCTGCATTGGGTCCTTGGAGGAGGGCCAGAATTCCTGAGAGATTTGAGCCTGGGATCCCCCACCATCCACACAGAAGTCATAGGGCAGTGGTTCTCAAACTTCCTGATGCCTCAACCGTTTAATACAGTTCCTCATGTTGTGACCCCCAACCATAAAATTATTTCCGTTGCTACTTTATAACTGTAATTTTGCTACTGTTGTGAATCATAATGTATATATCCGTGTTTTCCAATGGTCTTAGGCAACCCCTGACAGCGGTTCTCAACCTGTGGGTCGCGACCCCAAGACCATCGGCAAACAGATATTTACATTACGATTCATAACAATAGCAAAATTGCAGTTATGAAGTAGCAATGAAAATAATTTTATGGCTGGGAGTTGCCAAAACATGAGGAACTGTATTAAAGGGTCGTGGCATTAGGAAGGTTGAGAACCACTGTCATAGGGCTCCAGACTGGGCAATGGGAGACCAGGGAATAGAACAGTGCAGTCTGGTAACGAGTTACCCAGCATCCATGCAGGGGTAAGTAGGTTCTGGGTTGAGGAGAGGGTCCCCCAGAGAGGTGGGGAAGGTGATCATGAGGGTACTGGGATTTGATTCTGGGTTCCTATGACTTACAGCTGGGTCATGCCAGTATCTGGTCTCGGTTCCTGGGGTCTGGTCTATTTTGGGGGTTTGGGGGGAGGAGTCTGGGCTGGGCAGAGGTTTAAGAAAGGTGGCTTCTGGCCTAAGAACTGGAGACCTGGTATTCTGGGAAGAGGCTCTATTCACCGTGCTGACCCTCTCCCCTCCTCCTTGCCTCCCCCAGGAAGAGCAGCAGCGCCTGGCCGAGCTCTCCAGATCCAGCAAGCAGACCCTCTTCCTCAGCTCTCTTACCAGCCGCCTGTGGCCTCGCTCCAAACAGCCCTGACCTCTGAGCCTCCTCAACTTAGTGCCTGGGTCCTGGACCCCAGGCTGCACAGCTCCCAGACCATGGCTTGGGCAGCCACATGTCCAATAAAGTCCATCCCAGACGCCATACTCCTGTGTCCAGAGAGTCTCCAGATGGGGGCATTGGGTGAGGTCTAAGTGGCTGATTAGCTGCCAAGCACAGAGTGGGTTCTTTGGTGGATCAGGGCTGGTGATATGAAAACCTGGGTCCCTACTCTGGCTGAGTCTTCTGTGTCCTGTGTGATCTGCAAAAAGTGCAGATTCCCCATCTGAAAAAGAGAAGAGAGGACTTCCCTGGGGGGTTAAAGACAGGCAGCTGCTTAGGCTGCTGTGTAAATATGTGAAGCGTGGGTTCAGTGGACTCTGGTGAACAGATTGCCCGATCTCAAGAGGGCAGTTGCTGCTCAGTTCTGCCAGCTATGGCCCCATGGAAAGGTGGGGATAGAGTTGCTTGATCTTCTGATTTTTAAAATATATATATTTTTTTATTGATTTCAGAGAGAGAGAGAGAGAGAGAGAGAGAGAGAAACATCAATGATGAGAGAATCATTGATTGGCTGCCTCCTGCATAACCCACACTGGGAATTAAGCCTCAACCCAGGCATGTGCCCTGAGAATTGAACCATGACCTCCCAGTTCATAGGTCAAACCCAATCATTGACCATGCTGGCCAGGCTAATCGGATTGTTAATGGAAGCCAGAAATTGGGATTTTTATATTAATAATATCCCAATATTTAAATGTTGGCTTCTAATTAAAACAGGCAGACTATGTTTCAGTACTCTCAGTAAAACTTTCTACAATGTTTATACTGTTCTGTATCTGCACTATCCAGTGAGTACTTGCAGTGTGGCTAGGAGTAACTGAGGAATGGAATTTTAAATTTTGTATTATTTTAATTTAAATTTAAATAGCTACATGTGCCTCTTGGGCCCTGAATTGGACAGCATTTATTATTTATGAATATAAATTCCTGACTGTCCGAGTTCAAATTCCAGCTCTACCACTTCTTGTGTGATGTCGAGCAAGTTACTTCACTCTCAGTGCCTCAGTTTCCACATTTATAAAAGAATAATAATGGTACCTACTCCACAGTAGGCTTGAAGGCTGAATTAGGCACTCTGTGTAGGCACTCAAATAGCAGCTGTGAATTTTGGGCAAGGCATCTTTCTGCCTTGGTTTCCTCATCTATAAAATGGAAGTGATGATAGTACCTATCTTACTAGAACGGTTATGTGGGCTAAATGGAACAATTCCTATTCAAACTATGTATACTCACTCACATGAGGCTTAATACCAGGCCATACTGGTTACTCACAGATTGAAATAACCTGTAGAGTTTGGCAGCCTCTCCAGCTGGCATTTAATGCTAGTACCAGTTTATTTTAAAAAGACCTTTGTTGGTGTTTATAGTAATTAAAATGTATTTGAAACTGTGGGCCAGGTTGAACTCTAGATTTTTAAAGAAGCACACAGATGTCTGCAAAGAATTAAGGTATGTACCCCACAACCCTAGATGTACTGTCTGTAATGGTAGGGAATGGTTTCTTGATATCCCTAGAACTCCCTAGGACCGCTGCAGGATTGAGGGAGAGGCTGCAGGGTTTTTTTTTTTTTTTTTTTTTTCTTTCTCACATATCTTTGAGAATTGGAGACTGTCTTAACCAAAAAGCAAAGGTGGAGACTGAAGCTTATGTGTTTGGGCAATGTGAGTGGAGGATGGAGGAAGAGCCACTACAAGTGTGTGCTTGCCTGCCACATGGGTGACACAGTCCCACAGAACCTGAGGAACCTTTTGAAATGTAAATCAGTTCTGTCTGCCCACATGGCATGAAAAAAGGAAGCGTGCTTGCCAATTGGCCCTTGTCCCCCAGTGGTCTGGTAGCTCTGGGGATTAAGGCTCTGGCACTGGCTGGCATATGCTTCAGTGCCCATTGGGCCTTCTAGGCCCCTCCTCCAGTCTTGGTGCTGGCTGAGGGATAGTGCTGTCTGTCAGGCCACACCTGCTTTAGGCTGGAGGGCAGGGGGCGGAGAGGTGTAGACTTATGCACAGGTGGCTTCTGAGACTGCTTATGTTACATGGCCTAGGACAGTAGTCGGCAAACTCATTAGTCAACAGAGCCAAATATCAACAGTACAACGATTGAAATTTCTTTTGAGAGCCTTAAACTTAAACTCCTAAGGTCACTTCAAATAGACTAGCCCAGCCAGAACGGTTTGGCTCAGTGGATAGAGCATCGGCCTGCGGACTAAAGGGTCCAGGGTTCGATTCCGGTCAAGGGCATGTACCTTGGTTTCGGGCACATCCCCAGTGGGGGGTGTGCAGGAGGCAGCTGATCGATGTTTCTAACTTCTATCCCTCTCCTTTTCTCTCTGTAAAAAAAAAAAAATCAATATAATGTGTTAAATAAAATAAAACAATAGACTTGCCCAGGCCGTGGTATTTTGTGGAGGAGCCACATACAAGGGGCCAAAGAGCTGCATGTGGCTTGCGAGCCGCAGTTTGCCAACCACTGGCCTAGGATGTTTTTCTTAAGTGCTCCAGGGCTGTATCATGGTTTCATCTGAAGGGCAGGGTTGGGCTAATTAGTGTTAAGATATAACCCCAACAGGGTCTGAATTACCATGTCACCATTCGAAAGCCTATGGGCCTGGATAAGGTCTCAGGCTCCTCATTTTCCTCATAAGAGGTTTCTAATGCCTCTGCCCTTCAATCAATCAATGTTTCCTAATCAACTGCCAAGCCTCATTCCAGGAGCTAGTGTGCAACAGTGAACAAATTTTAAAAATTCTGGCGTGGTGGGACGGGTAAGCTCATGGAGAAGACAGACAATGGTTGTTTCTTGGGGTAATAAATGGATTAAAAACAGCCCTGCTTGGTATGGCTCCGTTGGTTGGGTGTTGTCCCATGCACGGAAGGATTTCGGCTTCAATTCCCCATCAGCCCATGCCTGGGTTGCAGGCTCAATCTCTGGTAGGGAGCATGCAGGAAGCAGCCGATCAATGTTTCACTCTCCCATCAATGTTTCTCCATCTCTAAAAAGTAAATGACTTGAAAAAAATATGGTGAGAAGGAATGTTTTGGGGTCTTGGGGTGCTTTTTCACATGAGATAGAACAGTTAGGGAAGGACTTGGGATGGTGTGTTTGAGCTGAGACCAAAATGTGGAAAGCCGTGAAGATAACTTGAATGTGCCAGGCATGGCCACCTCAGGTCTTTGCACTTACTATTCTCTGCTATGAATGTTGCCCCCAGATCCATATGACTTAGATCTTTGCTCACATGTCACCTCAGCATGACATTCTGTGGGCACATAAGGAAAGTCCTGAATAGCCAAAAGACACTTAGAAATCCCTTAAAATACTTAACACAGAGACGGAGGATTCACATCTAACACACCTGGCACAGACCTCAATAAAGGCTGGCTGTTTTTACAATCTAGAAATTTGTAAAAATCAGACCTGGAATCTGTTACCCTCCCAAGTTGTATCCAGGGGAGGTATTTACCTTCTCTCACTGCTGGTTCTAATGGTTGTCAAAATTCCTTTTGAAAGTCTCATGATGAGAAGCTCCCTCCACCCACCCCAGTACACCGCCCAGTTTGCCTCCCAGTAATTGGTCCATGAGGCCTGGCACTACACTTCGGGGCCACAGAATCTGAGTAGTGGGGATGTGGAAAGGAGGGCCTCAAATGTCAATCTTAGAATTTTGACATTTTAAAGGCACTGGGGAGCCATGGAAGAGTCTATGCAGGAGAGAGACGGTGTGTGCTGAGAAAGACCCCAGAGGAGCAGTGATCGGCGAACTCAGTCAACAGAGCCAAATATCAACAGTACAACGATTGAAATTACTTTTGAGAGCCAAATTTTTTAAACTTCTAACACGAATTCTTCAAAATAGACTTGCCCAGGCGTGGTATTTTGTGGAAGAGCCACATTCAAGGGGCCAAAGAGCCGCATGTGGCTCGAGAGCCGACCACTGGGATAGAGGAATTATAGGAAGCTGGGAACTCAGAAGAGGTGCCTGACCTTGGAATGTTAGGGAAGGCCTCCCACAGGGGGTAGTTTGGTGACACTGTAACAAAGGGAAGGAAGACTTGTGCAGAGGAACCTAGGATGTTCAGTACAATTTGACTATGGCTGTCGACTCAAAACTCATCCTCAGGATTAAAGAAACCTTTGGTTTGAATTATTTCATTCATTAAAAATTATTAAGAACTTAATTGTCTGCCTGATTCTCCTGGGCTATGCTTTATCTTCATTTTAAAAGAAATATATATAAAACCTGTATTTTCTACTACAATTATTAGCCTCTAAGTATTAAAATTTTTATTCTGGGGGGAAAAGTTAAAGGGCTTTGCTCAGCACCTGGCACAGAGTGAGTGGGTTGGAACACCTGCTTCTAGCTTTCCTTTCTGGAGGGCCCTGGGGTTCCCCGCTCTCCCCCCGCCTTCCCCCATTCATCCTGGAGTGAGGAATAGGGCCTTTGATGTGAAGATGGAATTTCCTGCCCATTTGCTCCTCACACCTTCGGGAGGTCAAATGGGCAGCCCAGCTGTAGCCCAAAGGGGGAGGGGTGCGGGGGGCGGCAGATGGTGGCATTTACATACAGCTGGTAGTCCCTTCAGACCAGGGCTCTTGCCCTGGCGTCTGCTGCATCCATGATGTGGGTTTGGGAGGATGGCTTTGTCTTGGGGAGGGGAAAACACAGCCACAAAGAACTCTGGATCTTCATCCTATCCACATGAGGCTATCTATACCCATGGACCTCTCCCACTCAAGTCTCCCACCCCCTCTACACGGCTGCCTAGAGGCACCCGCACAGACTACAGATTCATATCGACAAGACCCAGTGGTCCAGTATCTCATCTATACTCCGAGATGCACAGAGCAACAGCCACACAATCTCAGTCACACAATCATGAAGTCACATACACTTCCATTCTCTTCGTATGTAGATGCTGGCGCGAGTGCTTGTGCGCACACACTGGATTTTAGAATTATTTACAGCCTCACAAATAGGCTTAACATACAATTTGAGACAAACGCAGAGCCACATAATCTCACCTGCACACTATCACAAAGTCTTTATACCCTCCAGTAGCTCTTGTTTATTAGCTCACATTCACATTCACATATCTTATCATACACAACCCCCTAAACCTACCCATCCTTAGCCACTCACACACACCCTCACTGCGTTGCCTGTATCCACCAGACAAACTTACGGTTGTTCCAGCATGCGTCCCTTCCCCCTCGACCTCCTCCCCTAGGGCCCCCTAGGGCCCCCTGAAGCTCCGTAGCACTTGAAGAGGCGGAGCCGTCTCCTCAAATATAAGGCTCCGGAGCCAGCAGCGGCGGCTCCTCAGACCTCCAAAAGGCCATGGTGGGCCAGCGGATGCCTCCGATCCTGTCCTGGGCAGCGATCCTGGCGCTGTTTTTCCTTCCCCAGGTCAGAGCGGATTGGGAAGGGATGGATGGGACGGGGCGAGAACCGGAGGTCTTGGGGAAGGGGTGCAGGGCGAACAGGACACCCGGGTACCCGCGGTCCCGTCACCTTGTGCCCCTTAACGCTTCAGGCACGGCCGGCAGGCGTTTTCGAGCTTCAGATTCACTCTTTCCGGCCGGGATCAGGTCCAGGGGCTCCCAGGTCTCCCTGCAGTGCCGGGGGCCCCTGCCGCCTCTTCTTCAGAGTCTGCCTGAAACCAGGGATCCCAGAGGAGGCCGCAGAGTCTCCGTGCGCTGTGGGTGCGGCGCTGAGTGCGCGTGGACCCGTCTACACCAAACAGTCCCGGGCTCCAGCTCCAGACCTACCACTGCCCGACAGCCTGATGCGCCTGCCCTTCCGTGACGCCTGGCCGGTGAGACCCAGCATCAGGGCACCCTCATGCTGGAGTCCTTACCCAAACCTTGACCCTTTTCTGTCCTCCAACTTCCAAGGTCCCAACCATCCCCCTCATCCCAAATTCCCAGACCAGTAAGTCTACCACCTGGAAACCCTCTTTCTCAGACATAAACCCTACTTACTAACGACCCCAACTTTTCTGACTCTGATATGCCCTCTAAGTATCCAAAATGTTATGATCCCAGCCCTGCATGTTTGGGACCCCAAATTCATGATCCCCCCTCCCCCATCCCAACACACACACAACTCAACCTCTAGAAAGAATAAATTCACAGAATTCTGCCTCTGTTCCCTGGAGCTCTCTAAATACTGGGATTCTAATCTTTATTTCCAAGTCTCCAAGTTTCCTTGCACCTAGGGACCCTCTCACACCATGCTTTGGAGCCCCCCAATCTCCTCTCATTTTATCCTTTCTCAGGTCTTCCAGTTGGGGCCTGTATTCAGGACTCTTTCACCTCTAAAATCCTCTCTCCCATCTTACAACCCCAAAGCACAGAGGTGAACAGACCTGTATTTGAAGTCTAAGACCCTTCTTCTTTTGGGCAAGTGATTTTTCTTTTCTAGCCTCAGTTTCCTCATCTGTAAAATGGGGTTATCGTGGTACCTCACAAGGGTTCCTACAGTTTATCTTGAGTATAGTCCTCACCACTTACTAAATGCTCAATAAAGGAAGCTAAAACTGTCATTTCTTCCCTGAGTCAGCCCCTCTGAAGCTGTGCCTTGCCTGCCTGGTGCCAGGAATGGTCATTACCCCTGGCCTTCATCAAGTACTCGCCCTGACCACTGTTTTTGTTTCTTTCCTCTCACCCTTCCAGGGCACCTTCTCTCTCATCATTGAAACCTGGAGAGAAGAGTTAGGAGAGCAGGTTGGAGGTGAGTGTTTTCAGTCTTGGGACTACTGTGTAGAATGTGGGATTTGGGGCCCAAACTGAGTGACATGGGCTGTCTGCAGAGTGTTTCTCACAGGATTGCTGGACCCATGATGTCATCATAGCTCCTGGAGGGTGGTGCTGGGTGTTGACAGCTCCAGGGCTCTTGCCATGTCCATACAGAAATGTCCTGTGGTCCCAATAGTAAGTGACAGATAGGAACACTTACTATATTGTAATTAAAGCCACCAGAGCAGAATACAGCAGCTCACAGTGACAGTAATGCTCTGCCACCATTTGATTTTGAGAACCAAAGGTACATTACTTTTGGTTCTTGTACACAAAGCTCTGTCATTGTGTCCACATACAGGTCCCAGGGAGCATGGGATGCTGCAGTTTTATCAGAGAGAATACTGAGCAAAGGTTTCAGGGAGGGATATCAGGTGATCTTATCCTTAATTCGGGGGAATTTGATGTCATGTAAAGCCCACATGGGTGTTGTCATTATTTAAAAATATATATTTTTTTATTGTTTTCAGAGGGGAAGGGAGAGGGAGAGAGAGATAGAAACAATGATGTTGAGAGAGAATCATTGATTGGCTGCCTCCTGCATGTCCTCTATTGGGGATCAAGCCCACATCCCAGGCATGTGCCCGTGACCAGAATGGAACCCGGGATCCTTCAGTCTGCAGGCCATCATTCCAGCCACTGAGCCAAACCAGCTAGGGTGGTGTCAGCATTTTGATAAAGAAAGCTGTGGCACAATATGGGAGTGTGACAACTTTGATGAGGGGAAACTGCTGCTCTCTCAGTATTTCCAAAGTCTCAAGCAATAAGGGTAATTTATGATTTAGTAATTGGGGTCTGTCACCATTTTCATATAGGAAGATCCATCCCAAGGCACAATTTGGGAATATTATGACCTCACTCCAAAAGACCTATTATTTTCCCTTGGCCATACAGAGACAGCAAATGCCACAGGGTGTTAAGAGTCTCATCACTAAAATACAGAGTGTGGGGCGACACTAGCCAGTTTGGCTCAGTGGACAGAATGTTGACTTGCACACCAAAGGGTCCCGGGTGCGATTCTGATCAAGATCACGAGCCCCGTTACAGGCTCCTCCTCAGCCCGGGCCCTGGTCAGGATGCATGCAGGAGGCTACCAATCTATGTGTTTCCCTCACATCGATATTTCTGTTTTCCCTCTCTCTTCCACGCTTTCTAAAAACAACCAACAAACCCAATGGGAAGAATAATAGGTGAGGGTTAACCACAAACAACACACACACACACACACACACACACACACATTGTGGTGTAAAACATTGGGGGTATTTTTGCTCCTATGGAAGAGCTGTGATCATAGTGATGGTCACTGGATACTAGATGGGATTGTGACATCAAAGGCCTCAGGGCGCAATAGGGGGGTTCACCGCGCTGCTAAGGGGGTAACTACCATTCTCAGGTTTAAAAGGGGGTGTTTGGGCCTTGCTAAGAGGGGCCAGGAAGAGTGTGAGCAGGCGAGCTACGGCTCTATGGCTAGACTGAGAGTATGCCGCGATCTGGCCGGGCGGTCCAGCGTCGCTCCCTTCCGCAGGGCCCGCCTGGAGTCTGCTGGCGCGTGTGGCCGGCCGGCGTCGCCTGGCGGCGGGGGGCCCGTGGGCTCGGGACGTGCAGCGCGCCGGCGCCTGGGAGCTGCGCTTCTCCTACCGAGCGCGCTGCGAGCCGCCGGCCGCGGGGGCCGCGTGTGCGCGCCTCTGCAGCTCGCGCAGTGCCTCCTCGCGGTGCAGCCCGGGACCGCGCCCCTGCGCGCCGGTGGAGGACGAATGCAAGGCGCAGCGTGAGTACCGAGTTCTGCCCCAACTCCTTTCCGGCCCTTCTCTAGCTCAATTCATCGTCCCTGAGTCCCTTTTGCAACCAACTTGCCTTCTTCAGGGGAATTAGGCACTGGAGAACCCTCACCAGATACCCCAGAACCTCATTCCAGGAAACTAGGGAATGCCACTGACTGCTGCCCTTGTACCCAGACCCCACTCTAGTTTCACTCATGGGCCTTAGCTCCCTCCCATGACCCAGCTACCCGCTTCAGGAAAACTGAGGATCTTAGACTACTCTCCAGCCCTGCCTTGGCACTCCAGCCCCCTTTCTTCTTCCTAGCATTCTTTTTGCCCCAAATAGAAATCCCGTTTACATTTCCCATGCTGGTATCCTCTCTTCCTCCCCTAACCCACACCCATTTCCAGATGCTAATACCAACAGAGCTCTCCTAATTCTGGGGCCCTCCCTACCCCCACCCAGAAACTTTGGAAACCCCTCGGAGTTTCCCTTCACCCCCTAAAGGATCCTTCATCCTCCCTCCCTGCAAATGCAGGCCAGACCCATTTGCCTTCTAAAGCTTGGGATCCCTGACCTCCATCCTGGGAATCCTCAGACAGCCCCCCAAATGTCTTGAACCCCACCAAAGCTCCTAGGACTCCTAGGCTAAACCAGATCTTCCCAGACCTGCCCTAATCCAAGACCCTCCCATCTTCCATAAAAAGCCAGGATCCCTCCCCAACCTGATACCTTTCTCTCATTCTCCCCTTTCCAAGCTCAGACTTGTGAGATCCAACATTCCTCATCCACCAGCACAGACTCTGGAGCCCAGTGGCTGGGGTTCTACTCCTCATTCCTTTACATTCCACCTCTCTAGGCCTCAGTTTTCCTGTTTGTTAACTGGGGGTTACAATGCCATCTAGCCCAGAGAGTTGTCTGTCAAAAGGATGAAACAAGATGGTGCACAGACAGCACTTAGAAACAACTCTGCCCTCATTAATATTCCTTTTTCCTCTGCCTCTCTGTCCCCCATAGGGACATGTCGAGCCGGCTGCAGCCCAGAGCATGGCTTCTGTGAGCGGCCTGATGAATGTCAATGCCTGGAGGGCTGGACTGGGCCCCTCTGCACAGTCCCTGTCTCCACCAGCACTTGTCTCAGCTCCAGGGGCCCACTCTCTGCTGTCACTGGATGCCTCATGCCTGGTCCTGGGCCTTGTGATGGGAATCCATGTGCCAACGGGGGCAGCTGTAGTGTTAGTATCACCCCTCCCACCTCTTCCTGATAAGTAGTATTTTCCCCTGGGAGTTCCCATGAGACAACAGCCTGGGGAAGGCTGGGGTAGCTGTTGCGGGAGGGCTTCTTTTTAAAATATATATTTTATTGATTTTTCACAGAGAGGAAGGGAGAGGGATAGAGAGCTAGAAACATCGATGAGAGAGAAACATCGATCAGCTGCCTCCTGCACACCCCCTGCTGGGGATGTGCCCGCAGCCAAGGTACATGCCCTTGAGTTGGCAGGCCAACACTCTATCCACTGAGCCATGCTGGTTAGGGCGGGGAGGGCTTCTTAGAGCTGCTCCAGTCTGCATCTAGGATGGGATGCTAGGAATGGAATTGGGGATAGTATACCCAATAGGTGGCACCTAAGTATGTAGTGTGGGAATGATGAGTCCTGAGAGGCACAAACTGTCCTTCCTGTGGGGATTTGGGGTGGGGGCGTATCAGAGTGGAATTCCTGGAGATGGGCCCAGGGCTGGGGCTTCTGAATCCAATTTGGCTGAGGGGAGGTGACTGCAGAGGGTAGACCAGGTAAGTGGCCTGGGTTAAGCAAAGGTGTGTCTGCGGGAGTGAGCCTGGTGGTGTGTACTGGGGTAATGTGGACCCCCTGGACACTGCCAGCATGGAACAGGGAGACATACTCAGGGTTCAAGTTAGGGGAAGGGCCTCTGAAGGAGAGATCTAAGGAAGAGAGTAGCTCAGAGTTAGGAGCTCAAGATTGGCTATGCAGACAGAATTAGGGAGGGCAGACTAGGCAGGCAGCATTTGGAAGGCAAAGGAGTAGAGGTGGGAATGAACCCTCTCAGGGCCTTCAGAGCTTCTTCCCTGGGCGGTGGATGGGTAGACCCAGAAACACAGAGTAGAGGAAGGGGTTTCTTGGGAGGGCTTTCTAGGTGAGGCCCCTGCATGCTGGGAGGTGAGTCCTGAAAAGGAGCAGCCCCCAGGGTCAAGACTAAGGAAGGGGATGGGATTTTGCTCCAAGGAGACCCAATCTAAAGTCCTCTTGCCCCTGCCCAGGAGATACCTGGATCCTTCGAATGTGCCTGTCCCCGTGGGTTTTATGGGCTGCAATGTGAGGTGAGTGGGGTGACATGTGTGGATGGACCTTGTTTCAATGGTGGCTTGTGTGTGGGAGGTACAGACCCGGATTCTGCCTACATCTGCCACTGCCCACCTGGTTTCCAAGGCTCCAACTGTGAGAAGAGGGTTGACCGGTGCAGCCTGCAGCCATGCCAAAACGGTGAGGCTGGGAGACCAGAACATCAGGGATGAGGGTGAGGGTCCCTGCATGTCAGTGTGCAAGAGCAGGGCTTGGTTCAGATAGTGTTGGGTGACAACCCTGCCTTTTCCTCCTTTTGCCCTAGGGCTGGAGAAGTGTTCTCTTCCCAGCCTCAGTTTGTTCTTTTACCAAATGGGTGAGGTAATATTCCTCTCAGACATATTTATTGAGCATTTACAATGTGCTAGACTTTGTTCTAGGCACTGGGAATGAAATCAAAGCCCCTGTCCTCATAGAGCTGATGGGGCAGATAAACAATAAACAAGATAAGTAAATGTGCGGGAGGTTAGATGGTGATAAAAATAAGAAAAAATAAAGTCAGAAAGGGAATGGGGAGTATATATGGGATGGAGGCCGGTTGACATTTTAGCTAGAATGGTCAAGGAAGACCTTGCTGAAGGTAGTGAAGGAGGGAGCAATGTGGGGTCTGGGAAAGATTATGTTCCAGGCAGAGGGAGCAGCAAGTTGTAAAGGCCCTGGGTTAGGAATGTGCCCGGTGTGTTGGGGACCTCAGGGAAGCCAGTGTGGTTGAAGCAGTGAGAGATGAGGTCAGGTGACCAGGACAGATCCTATGGAACTTCACGGGCCGTGGGGGAGGATTCTGGTTTTATCCAGAAAAAGATGGCTAGGCCTGATTTGAACTAGGTGCTGAACGTTTTAATATTAATGTAAAGAGCTTGGTGCAGTTTTATTATAACTAATTCTCACCAAAACACTGAGTATTCATTCTGGGCTGTCTGATACTAGGGACACAGTAGTGACCAGGACAGCTCTGGGCCCTGCCTTCCTGGGGGTAACAGCCCAAAGGGGAAGACAGAGTAGAGGCATCCTCAGCTACAGCCCAGAGTAGTCATGGAGAGTGCAGGACTGGAATGGAGGGAGATTCCCAGAGGGCTTCCTGGAAGAGGGGACATCTGAGCAGAGACCTGAGCTCTGGAGGAGAAACCTGAAAAAAAAAATGGAGAAAAGAAGGAAGGGCAAAGGGAGAAGTGCCTGGGCAAAGGCCAGGTGGTTCAGACCCGTAGTTCTGGCCGATTGAAAAAGAGAGATACAGGCAGCTGACAAGGTGAGGCTGAATTAATCCAAGATTTCACCAGAGGGCAAGAAGCTCCAAGCATACTCCCAGCGGCTGGTCCTGGAGTTAGATGGAGAGGCACAGAGGGAAACCAGAGAAATGGTGAGGGTGGAGCTGACTGAGCTGAGAAACTAGCGGGGGGGGGGGGGGGGGGGGGGTGCAGGCTGGGGGAGAGCCTCTTCAGGACTGCGCCCCTGACGCCCCTCTTCCACAGGCGGGCTCTGCCTGGACCTAGGCCACGCCCTGCGCTGCAGTTGCCGCGCCGGCTTCGCGGGCCCACGCTGCGAGCACGACTTGGACAACTGCGCGGGCCGCGCCTGCGCCAACGGCGGCACATGCCTGGAGGGCGGCGGCGCGCGCCGCTGCTCCTGCGCGCTCGGCTTCGGCGGTCGCGACTGCCGCGAGCGCGCTGACCCTTGCGCCGCGCGGCCCTGCGCCCACGGCGGCCGCTGCTACGCCCACTTCTCCGGCCTGGTCTGCGCCTGCGCGCCCGGCTACATGGGCGCGCGCTGCGAGTTTCCGGTTCACTCCGACGGCGCGGACGAAGACGACAGCGTGGGCGCGGTGCCCGCGGGTGGCCCACAGCGCCTCCTTTTGCCGCCGGCCTTGGGGCTGCTGGCGGCTGCAGGTTTGGCCGGCGCTGCGCTCTTGCTGGTCCATGTGCGCCGCTGTGGCCCTGGCCGAGGTGCTGGGTCTCGCTTGCTGGCGAGTACCCCGGATCCATCAGTCTTGGCGCTCTCTGATGCACTCAACAACCTGAGGACGCAGGAGAGATCCGGGGATGACCCGAGGTGAGGGCTGGGTCACAAAGTTATGCCTTGTTCCTCTGGGCTGCTTGCGTCAATCTCCATTGTGCAATTGGCTTGATTCCTCGATGGGCCTTCCCGACGCCAGCCCTTTTCATCTCAGAGTTCCTCTAGTTGGCTTTGGGTTTTCCTCCGTGGTGGGTGAGGAAAACTAGATCAGAGAATTTAAAGAGCCTGAGTCTTTTTTCCCCCTCTTTTTTCTGGCAGCCTGGCAGTAGATTGGAGTCGCCCTGAAGATGGAGACTCTAGTGAGATTTACGTCATATCTGCTCCTTCGGTCTATGCTCGGGAGGTAGCGACCCCCTCTACTCCCTTTGGACACTTTGCCTGTAGCTCTCCTTTACCATATCTGTAGAATACAGGGAGTGTCCTTGGAAGGTCCGCAACCTGCTTTTCCGTTCTGACTCAGTTTAGTTCTTGCTGCCTTTTTGAGCTGCCTGCTACCTTCCTTCTCTTTGAAAGATCTGTGGGCTTGAAGAGGTCACAGTGGGGAGCTTCAGGCAGATTTCACTGGGGGGGTGGGGGGGAGGAGTAGGACAGCCCTTTCTAGTGCCTCATACTCATTTTGTTTCTAGGCCTGACCTGCTCCTCCATCAGCGCCTGGGGACAGAGCTTGGATATTTTTGTATTTACTTGATGGTTGCCAACCAATCTCTGCCTGACACTTCGGAGTTCAACCTGGAAGGGGTGGCTGGGAGAATTTTACAGTTGGAAGTACATAATAGTTATTTATATCATTGAGGTTTTTTTTCTTTCCACTTCTCCAGAGACTTCTGTACTGACTCATTTTGATCAGCTGTGATTCATCAGGCTGTGTGCTTTGTATCTGGTGTTGGGCTGCTCCACTTTGTTTTCACTCTGGGGCTGGGGCAGCCTCTATCCGTCTCACTTCTGGGCACTATGGGAAAGGGAATAGTAAACCATGTGCTCAGGCTCTTAACACTTCTGCTCATACTTTATTGAGGGAAGTAAGTCACATGGTTAAGCTTGGTATCTGTGGGGCTGTAAGTAAATCCTCTGGTGAGAAAGGGAAGTGAATAGTTTGAATGGAATAGAGCCTGCCGCAGATATATACCCAGGAGAGACACTGCCTGGTTATAGGGCACAACTACGGTACCAGTTTCACCAAGTATTGACAGATTGCTTCCTCAGTCCACACTCCCACCATGATGTACAAGAATTCCTGGGGAGACTGCCTTTTCTATGTGTATACCTTTGCTCTATTCTATTTTAAAAGTTTTCCCATGTATACATATTATTGTTTTGGAAAACTTCAGAAAGGATTCCCTGTGACATCACCAGTTAACTTTTTCTTTCTTTTTTCTTTTCTTTCTTACTGGTATCAGAATAGCAGACTGATTCCTTCTGTTGTCCCTAAGGGAGGTGCGCTAAGATTTGCTCAGATTAAAAATTTTGGATATTGGCCATTTGATACTATTCAACTGAATACTAATTAACAGGAAATTCAGGGGATACAGGATGTTACATGATACAATGGGGATAAGTAAAATCCAGACTGGGGATTCTATGGGATATATGGTTGGCTTCTTCAAGAAATAATTAGCATTTCACTTCCTATCCATTAGAATGACTGTAATCACAATGACAGACAAAAACAAGTGATGGCAAGGATTTGGAAAAATGGAGACTATCAGACTGCTGGTGGAATGTAAAATGGTGAAGCCCCCTTGGAAAACAGTTTGGCAGTTAAAAAAACAATTAAACATAGCCCTAGCCGGTTTGTGTCTGTGGATAGAGCTTCAGCCTGCAGACTGAAGGGGTTTGATTCCGGTCAAGGGCACATACCTCAGTTGCAGGCTTCTCCCCAGCTCGGGCCCTGGTCAGGGCATATGCAGGAGGTAACCAATCAAAGTGTTTCTTTCACATTGATATCTCTGTTTCCCACTCTCTTCCACCCTTTCTAAAAACCAATGGAAAAATATCCTTGGGTGAGGATTGAAAAAAAAAAATTAAACATAGAATTACCGTATTACCCAGCACTTCTACCTCTAGGTATCTACCCAAGAGAAAAAAATACACATATATACAAAAACTTGGATGTACATGTTCACAGCAGCATTTTTCATAATTGCCAAAGTGTGGAAATCACCAGAATCAAACCTGGGACCTTTTAGTCCACAGGCTGACGCTTATCTACTGAGCAAAATTGGCTAGGGCGCATGATTCTGTCTATAGGAAATGTGTAGAAGAGGCAAATCTATAGGGACAGAAGATTAAATAGGAAGGAGGGATCTTACTGGGGTGATAGAAATATTATAAAAAACTTGGTTGATTTACTTAAAATCTTTGACCTATACACTTAAAACAGGTTAATTTTATGGCCTGTAAATTATATTTCAATAAAGTTGTTTTATTAAAAAAAAAAAAAAAAAAAAGCAGCCCAGCTGGTGTTGCCCAGAGGTTAAGCGTCGATCTGTGAACCAGAGTGTCATGGTTTAAGTCCCAGCGAGGGCACAGGCCTGGTTTGCGGGTTCGATCGCCAGTGTGGGATGTGCAGGAAGCAGCCGATCAATGATTCTCTCTCATCATTGGTGTTCCTCTTTCCCTGTCCCTTTCTCTCTGAAATTAATAAAATTATGTTAAAAAGCAAATAATTACATTGGCCAGTGTGACTCAGTTGATTGGAGCATCACTCTATGCACGGAAGGGTCTTGGGATCAGTTCCTAGTGGGGACCATGGGGGAGGCAACCAATCATTGTTTCTCACATTGATGTTTCTTTCTGTCCCTCTCTCATACAAAATAATTTTTAAAAAGCAGTTACTTATCAAAGGAGGAAAAGGAATGAGAGGTAAATCTATAAATGAAAAGAGACAAAAGATAAACAGGAAAAGCCCTGGCTGGCATGACTCAGTGGTTAAAGTGTTGGCCTGCATACCGAAGGGTTTTGAGTTCGATTCTTTTTTTTTTTTTTAATATATTTTTATTGATTTTTTACAGAGCAGAAGGGAGAGAGATAGAAAGTCAGAAACATCAATGAGAGAGAGACATTGATCAGCTGCCTCTTGCACGCCCCCTACTGGGGATGTGCCTGCAGCCAAGGTACATGCCCTTGCCAGAATCGAACCCGGGACCCTTCAGTCCGCAGTCCAACGCTCTATCCACTGAGCCAAACCGGTCTCGGCTTGAGTTCAATTCTTGGTCAAGGGTACCTACCTGGGTTGTGGGTTTGCTCCCCAATCCCAAATTGCCTACTGGAGGCAACCAGTCGATGTGTCTTACACTGATATTTCTCTCTCCTCTTCCCTCCCTTCCAGTCTCTGAAAATGGAAAAAATATCATCAGGTGAGGATTAACAACAAAAAAAGATAAACAGGAAAACTATGACGAGTAATTGCACTCTGGCTCATGTGGCTCTCAGTTGATTGAGGGTTGTCCCACATACCAAGAGGTTACTGGCACATGCCTGGGTTGCAGGCCTGATACCCAGTAGGGGGCATGCATGGGGGCAGCTGATAGATGTGTTTTTTAAAAATATATATTTTATTGATTTTTTTACAGAGAGGAAGGGAGAGGGATAGAAAGTTAGAAACATTGATGAGAGAGAGATATAGATCAGCTGCCTCCTGCAAACCCCCCACTGGGGATGTGCCTGCAACCAAGGTACATGCCTTTGACCGAAATTGAACCCTGGACCTTTCAGTCCGCAGGCCAACGCTCTATCCACTGAGCCAAACTGGTTTCGGCCTGATTGATGTTTTTATCTATCCCCCCTTTCCTCTCTAAAATCAGTAAAAGCATTTAGGGAAAAAAAAGAAGTAACGATGTGATTACCATAAAAGTCAGCATAATGTTGACATGGATGGGTAACATGAGGAATTTTGGGAGAGTGTGTGCAGAAGGATTAAAGGAAGCATCTGTCTTTTTAAAAAATTTATTTTTAAAATATATTTTTTGTTATAGTATTACAGTTATCTCCCATTCCACCCCCCTTTACTCCGCTCCTCCCAGCCACTTGTTAACTACCCTGTTGCATGTCCTCCTATATAATAAAAAGGTAATATACAAATTGACTGTCACTCCAACACACAAGATGGCTGCCCCCATGTGGACACAAGTTGGCCACCACAAGATGGCCCGCAGGGGAGGGCAGTTAGGGGTGACCAGACTGGCAGGGGAGGGCAGTTAGGGGCAATTGGATTGGCAGGGAAGCAGTTAGGCATCGATCTAGGCTGGCAGGGGAGTGGTTAGGGGTGATCAGGCTATCAGGCAGGCAAACAGTTGGGAGCCAGCAGTCCTGGATTGTGGGAGGGATTTCCGACTGCCTGTTTAGGCCCGATCCCTCAAGGAGTCCCAGATTGGAGAGGGTGCAGGCTGGGTTGAGGGACACAACCCTCCCCCACCACACACAAATTTTGTGCACCAGGCCTCTATGCTATTAATAGACTAGGGCTACCGTGAGCCCACAGATGACCGGTCCAGGCTGGAGCTCTACGCAGGTGCACTGGGCTCACCTCCAGGTGTGGTAAAGTGGAGTCTGGGTGGGAGCAGCCCAAGCACGTGTGGCTGGGTGGCCTCGGGCCGTGCAGATGGATGGACAGATCATGCTGGACGGTGCCGGTGGACTGCGGGGAGGGCCACAGTGGTATGGAACTGTTAGGGCAGTGGCCCATGGGGTCTGCAAGGCTGGGATGCCAGAGAGGCCCTCGTTCCTCAGGCGCCACTGGGGAAGTATGGCCATCCAGAGTGGGAGAAAAAGCCCTTCTTTCCAGAAGAACACAGAGGGCCTAAATGTGCACAGAGAGACTGCAGCAGTACCGACATTGCTGTGTCAGCTCCCCGACCCGCCTGTCGGTGCCCGACCGCAGGCTTCCCCATGGGGTGTAGGCCTGGGCCAGGATGTGGTCTTGGCAGCTGGACTTACCCCCAGCATTGCCTCAGTGTCATGACTTCACGACGCCATCCGCAAGTGGCCATCGCTGCTGGTCTGTGGGCCCGGGTGAGTTGGCACTGTGTGTGCTCAGGGCAGCACTCTCTGTGTTTCCGTTGAAAGGACACCCTATGTGATGGGTGCTGTTGATTCCTTAATGTTGAAATAGGGCAGCCTGAACTTGCTTATGACGTGATCTTTTCTCCGTATTTTACCGCACAGTCTTCTTGGGCTCAGGGAACTGGCAGCCACTAGAGCTCCAGCTTGGCCATCCTATACAGTCAGATGCCACCAGGAAGCACAGAAATGCCAAAGCCCCAACGGAACCCATCTAGAAACAAACCCCAGTTCGTATACTGGAAAGGAAACAAGAAAACAGTTGGACCTCAGCTGGGACTGTGCCCACGGGTCTGTCTGCAGGGTTCCTGCACCCTGGCCATGGCCCAGTGGCTGAGGAAGCTCTGCAAGCCTTGATTCTAATGTTATGGATCTTAGCAAGTAGGCAGGTGCATAAAGGTGGAGTTGAAAGTAGCAAGGTTAGACTGTGTGTGTGTGCATTTATACACCATAGTAGAGGCCTGGTGCACGGATTCCTGCACCGGTGGGGTCCCTCGGGCTAGCCTGAAGGGATTAGGCCGAAACCGGCTCTCCAACATCCCTGGAGGGGTTCTGGATTGCCAGAGGGCAGTTCTTGGGTGATGTAGCCAGGAATCTGGCTCCCTTCTCTCTGGTTCTGGGTGAGAACCACAGCGGCCAACTCACCACAGTTTGGCAGCTCCTGCATTGAGAGTGTGCCCCCTGGTGGTCAGTGCATGTCGTAGCTACCGGTCAAACGTTCAAATCGTTGGATGGTCACTTCGGCTTTTATATATATAGTTATGCCCATTTCCCCCAGTCGTTGTCGTCTTCTTTTCCTCCTCCCCCTCCCCCTCCCCCTCCCCCTCCTCCCCCCTCCACCTCTTCCCCTTCCTCCTCCTCCTCCTCCCCTCCTCAAATCGTTGGATGGTCACTTAGGCTTTTATATATATAGTTATGCCCATTTCCCCCAGTCATCATCGTCGTCTTCTTCCTCCTCCCCCTCCCCCTCCTCCCCCTCCTCCCCCTATATATAGTAATGGGCATAACTATATATATAAAAGCCTAAGTGACCAATGATTCGAGGAGGGGGAGGAGGGGAGGGGAAGAGGGAAGGAGGGGGAGAAGGGGGGAAGGGGAGGGGGGAGGAGAAGGAGAACCATAGTTAGGCTGGAGAGAGCAGCAACATGTGCATTGATGAAGACACCTTTTGAGGGGAGGAACAGGAAGGGGTGGGCCCAGGGCTGAACAGGAAGGGGTAGCCCCAGGGCACTGTGCACACGCTGATTGGTGGTTCAATGTCTCGGGGATGTCCTGGCAGGAGATATTGGTAAGGTCATACTCTGCCCACCAGTTGGGGGGAGGGAGCAGGGCATGAGAGATGTGGAATTTCTCTCGGGCGGGGTCTAGGAAGGCGCCACTTTTCTCTGTCACCATCTACCTTGCAGACGCATGCATTGGCTCTGGGCTTCCCTGCTGCCTTGACCTAACATCCTGGCCTTTTGGTGGTAGGGGGTTCCGAAATCATCCTGGCTACTTCCTGCTGACCAGGGGTGAAGAGGGTAGGGGGATGTTAAAGGCCAGGGTCAGGCAGAGGCAGATAGGAGGGCAGCCAAGTGTAGGGGTGGAGCGGGAGCTGGTTTACAGTCACCTGTGACATTTCCGTGATCCAGGAGTGGATGAATTTTTCCCCCCTCTGTACATGGCTTTTATTATTTACATAATACAATATAGCATCAATGCTGGATAGCATGATTATGTGCAATACATAAATATGAACTATCTGTACATACGTGCAAATCTAACTCAGAACCTAGGTACAAAGATTTGAAAGCAAAATTGAGTGCTTTAAGAACAAAAGTAAAACTAAGACTGAACACTGCAATAAATGAGAAGTAGTGCCTCGTGTACATACTTAACTATTTACAGATGAAAACAGGCATTTCCACAACACTAATCTAACTATACTCATTTATATATAAAAAACACAAGTTTCGTATATCACAGAAAACCTTCCATTATAACACAGAAGTGATATTACCAGACAAGCATCAATGAAGTATACTGCCTCTTCTAGTTGTTATTGTACAATGCTGTAAATAATGCAGCCCTTGCAACACACCCAAGAACACTAGTCCTATACCCAAGTACAATTAATGATAAAGCAGCAGTTACATTAAGAACTAAAGTCTTTAAAAAAGCTCTAAACATTCTTTCTTCAACCAAAACATTCAACAAAAGATGCACATGAAAAATTAACTGTTCAGATACCTTTGCAACTTAAAATTCAGATGCATGTTATTCAACAGAGCTGCTGTATGTGAAAACCAAATGCAGTTTTAATTTCTTCTTGTAAACAAACTAATCCTCATGCAGTTCTGTTACACATTTTTTAGCAGTAAGTAATGCAGATATCTTCTGGTGCAGGCCAACAATAAGTTTCAAAGACAGCTCCAGACCCTGTTGCTTGATGGCTTTACTCATAATCAGTTGCATATTTACCTTTCACAGAATGTCTTTATTTGACAGCTTTTAAACCAATTAGCCACACATATATATGGCATCAAATACTGGTTTCATGGAAAGGTCTGATCCTCTTTATCACCTTCTTCCTGCTTCCAAAGAACATGTTGAGGAAATTAACAGTGAAGTTTATGATAGAAGTAGACTGCCAGTCCTTTTCTGGTATACCATTTTTTTAGAAAAATACAGGCACATAACACTAGCCAAAGATTATACCTTGATACATTCCCAAGAGGCAGATATGCTGCAAACATGCAGAGATTTCATGTGTTTTGTTTGGCACGTGGGAGCTAAATTTTGTTATCTGTAAAATTCAATTTGGTATGCAGATTTTCATCCAATTTTATTCAAGGGAGGGCATATACATTTTGTAGGGCTGTATCTGTCCAATTCTGCCTGTAACAAACACCCAGACACCCTAAAATATCAATTATAAGACAAGTAGTATAAAGTAAGACTCTGGAGAACATCAAAGAAAAATGGCCATGCACCTGCTCTTTAATGTTTTCCTACGATATATTAAAATAAAAAAGTTTCAGTCTCTTCACAAGTAGTAATTTATATTCTCTGGATTTTTTCAGCCACAACAACTGGATTCTCTTTTCTGATTTTTGCTGCAGCTTCTGCTTTGAAATCATATGGACAGTTGTGCTTGTCGGAGTAACAGTGAAGTCCACAAAACAAATTTCCACATCGGCAGTCAAACCCTGTAAGGCCAACTTTCTTTCTGCATATGAAACATCTATTCTTCTTTGGTTTGGGTAATTCAGGAGCTTTCTCTTTACTTTGAGAAGTACTGGGTTGAGAAACTGATGAACTGGGCTGCGTGACAACTGGCTCTGACACCTGTTTTCGGGGTAGTTATTTTGTCCTCTCTTGAAATGCTCATTTCTGTCATTTGCTGAGTTACAGGCAAGGCAGCCACAGGCACATTTCTTGATTTTTCAGATGTGCTGCCAGCAGCACCTTCACAGTTGTTTAAATTAGCGTCTGCTCTTTGCACAGATGCAGTATCTGAGGTAGGACTGTTGGAACCACTAGCTGTCCCCATTGGGCTCATTCTGCCACTATTCTGCTGCCTCTGAAGATGCTCTTTGTAGCAAACAGCACACATTCCATTTGTCCTAGGATTCCCATAAAAGCCACATCCTGTACCACACAGCATGGGCCCTGGGGTCTGGTTAGTCTCCTGAGCCATATTTGTCTGCGGTGGTATCATGGCGCAGTGTGGGATAGCGGTGTGAGATAGTTGGCTGCTTCCCTGTGTCTCTCCTCTCTCTGTTTCCCAGGAGTGGATGAATTTGAGGAGGCAGGGAGCTAGGGAAAAAAAGACAGATGAGAATTAGGGGCCCTATCAGGGGTGATCTAGGTAGTTAAAGGCTCTGGAGCCAGCCGAAAAGAGAGTTGTCCCGGGAGTGTCTTGCACGTTCTGTTCTACCACTCCTGACTCGTTGATGTAGTAGCAGCGTTTTTCTTAAAGGAACATGCAGGTTTCTCCTCTTTCCGCAATAAGAAGGTGTAGGGCCCATTGGTTCTGCAGGGCTATTTGGGCTACCGATGTTACTTGCCGCTGCATGGAGGCTAAGGAGGCAATAGTAGACTCCAGGGCTATCTGGAGTTTGTCATTGAAATCCTGAGCAGAGATTATGCTGTTCCAGAGCCTCCCCTCCCCACCCCAGCTAGGTACAGTTCCAAGTGACCCGTCCCCCAGTTACCGGGTTGCTGGTCTGGTAGCATATCCGCGGGTACAACGTGGGTTCTGGAATTTCGGGTTCCCAGAGGGGAATGCCAGCCAGGGGAGGCTGACATTCACTGTGTCCTTGGGTTCCTGGAGGAGTCATGAGCGGACAGCAGCCAGCAAAGGTCTTTGGAGAGGGGCACATAGAAAGCAGTGTGAGACTTTGGGCAGGGTGCGGGTCTCGTTAAGGAATAGTAGAGTGTGTTGGATAAGTTGGAGCCAAGAAGATAGGACTTCTACCCCGGGGGGAATCAGGCAGCTTCCCTTTAAGGGACTGTTCGGCCTGTAGGATGCTATTGGACACCTGGATTTGGGCCTCCTGGGAGATGTAGATGGTCCCTGAAGGCATCGAGCTCCAACCACCCCCATATAGTTTTCCCATAACGCCTGCAACCCATCACTGGTCCCAGAGGTCCCAGACCCTGATGAAGGTCCTGTCCTTCCAGAAAAAGGGGCCAGACTTGACCTCATTGTAGGCATCATGGATGACACAACCTGACCACCAGCAACCCCCATAGGTATTGACGTCTCGATTACACCTGTCTGGGTTCCGCTGGTCATAAGCAAAACAGGCATGGTCGACCACCGTTAGACACTAACTGGAGGTTGACAGTAATCAGGATCTTCGCTTGGCATCTGACCAGAGGGCAGTCCTGAGATCCTACCTGCCGGGAGACTTGTGTGCTGTCCTTGTCGTAGGTTTTGTGGACCTTGGACCTCCACACATAAGCAGGTGGGGGTGGGTGTAGGTTGCCCAGTGCCGGGAGGAGGAGGAGGAGGGGGAGGGCGGTTAAGGCAGACCTTAGTGGGGCCCAACACCTCACATTTATATAACCCCCAGTCTTTTTCTGAGCTGTTTGAGAGCATGCTCTACACATGACAAGATGCCTGGATACTCCCCTGTGTATTTCCCAAAAGCAGACACTCCTACTTAACAATTACCCAACCACGTGAGGAAATCTCCATTCAAATGGTGTTACGGTTCAATCCACAGACCCTGTTTGAATTCTGACAACTGTGTCAGCAGTGTTCCTCACTCCCTACACCCAGGATCCCACCCACCTAGGTGGGTCCTCTGTCATTCCTGTCCCTGACAGTTTTTCAGTTTTAATAAAAAATCAGATTTTTGCCCTAAAAAATTAAATAAATAGAAATAAAGACCTGCTGTTGCTCCAAGTTAGGAGCCAGCAGTTCTGGATTGTGAGAGGGATATCCAACTGCCAGTTTAGGCCCGATCCCACAGTTGGACACCCCCTGATGGGTCCCAGATTGGAGAGGGTGCAGGTCGGGCTGAGGAACCCCCCCCCCCCCCCCGGCATGAATTTTGTGCACAGGGCCACTAGTCCTATCTAATAAAAGAGTAATACGCAGATTGACCATCACTCCAATTCACAGAGGGCTGCCCCCATGTGGTCAAAGATCCTGCCCCCATGTGAACACAAGATGGCCAGCAGGGGAGGGCCATTGGGAGGTTCCAGACCTGCAAGGGAGGGCAGTTGTGGCCAATCAGGCCAGCAGAGGAGGGCAGTTGGGAGGGAGCAGGCCTGCAAGGGAGGGCAGTTGGGAACAATCAGGGGAGGGCAGTTAGGGGTGACCAAGCTGGCAGAGGAGGGAAGTTGGGGGCAAATAGGCTGGCAGGAGAGAAGTTAGACATCAATTAGGCTGGCAGGGTAGTGGTTAGGGGGTGATCAGGCTGGCAGACAGAAGCAGTTAGGGGCAATCAGGGAGGCAGGCAGGTGAGCAGTTTGGAGCCAGTAGTCCTGGATTGTGAGAAGGATGTCCGACTGCCCGTAGGATTGGCCCTAAATGGGCAGTCCGACATCCCTCGAGGGGTCCCAGATTGGAGAGGGTGCAGGCTGAACTGAGGGACACTCCTCCCACCCCCCATGCATGAAATTTGTGTACTGGGCCTCTAGTATATATATATAAGTCCTTTGGTTTATCTCTTCTTACCCCTCCAAACCCACATCAAGGTATGTCAGCCTGGTCCATGCCTTCATGCTTTAAGACTTATTTTGTTGGTCAGTTCATTTTGTTCATTAGATTCCACAAATAAGTGAGATCATGTGATATTTGTCTTTCTCAGATTGGTTTATTTCATTTAGCATAATATTTTCCAGGTCCTTTCTTGCTGTCCCAAAGGGAAAGAGATCTCTCTTTTTACAGCTGCATAGTATTTCATAGTGTAAATATCCCACAGCTTTAAAAAATACATATATATTTATTGATTTCAGAGAGGAAGGGAGAGGGAGAAAAAGATAGAAACATCAATGATGAGAATCATTAATCGACTGCTTCCTGCACACCTCCACTGGGGATCGAGCCTACAACCCAGGCATGTGTCCTTGACTGGAATTGAATCTGGGACCCTTTAGTTCACAGGCTGATGCTCTGTCCACTGAGCAAAACCTGCTAGAGCTCCCACAGCTTTTTTCTCCATTCATCTACTGATGGGCACTTGGACTCTTTACAAATCTTAGCTATTGTAAATATCGCTGCTATGATCATAGGAGTGCACATATTCTTTCTGATGAGTGTTTTGGGGTTTCTTGGGATATATTCCCAGAAGTAGCATCTCTGGGTCAAATGGAAGTTCTGTTTTTAATTTTTTGAGGGAACTCCATACTGTTGTCCATAATGACTGCACCAGTCTGCATTCCCACCAGCAGTGAACCAGTGTTCCCTTTTCTCTGCATCCTCGCCAGCATTTGTCATTTGTTGATTTGTTAATGGTAGCCATTCTGCCAGGTGTGAGGTGGCACCTCATACCAGTAGTCATTTTAATTTGCAGCTCTCAGATGAGAGCATTTTTACATATTTCTGTTACATTTTTACATATGTCCTCTTTGGAGAAGTGTTTTTTTAGGTCCTTTGCCTGGTTATCTTCCTTTTATTGAGTTGTATGAGTACTTTATATATTTTGGATAATAACCTCTTATCAGACACATTGTTGGCAAATATGTTCTCCCCTACTGTGGGTTCCTTTTCATTTTGATGGTGGTTCCTTTTGCTGTGTAGCTTTTTATTTAGTTCCATTTGATTTTCTCCTTAGTTACTTTTGCCCTAGGAGCTGTATCTGTAAACATATTGCTGTGTGAGATGTCTGAGATTTTACTGCCTATGTTCTCTTCTAAGATTTTTATGGTTTCATGCCTTACATTTAATTCTTTTATATACCTTGAGTTTCTTCTTGTGTATGGTGTACGTTTGTGGTCTAGTTTCTTTCTTTCTTTATTTTTTTTGCATGTGTCTGTCCAGTTTTCCCAGCACCATTTGTTGAAGAGACTGTCTTTACTCCATTGTATATTCTTGTCTCCTTTGTCAGATATAAGTTGACTGTAATGGTCAATTTCTGGAGTCTTTATTATGATCCATTGGTCTATATGGCTGTTCTTGTGCCAATACCAGGCTGTTTTGATTATAATGGCTTTGTGGTATAGTTTGATAGTATCTGTCTTCTGATATAGGTAGTGGTTACAGAGATATTTGCCTAATGTTATATAAATTGTTTTATGCATTTTTCTGCATTTGTGTTACATTTAACAAAAATGCTTTTTAAGAATATGACCAGTGCTCTAACTGGTTTGGCTCAGTGGATAGAGCTATGGCCTGCAGACTGAAGGGCTCTGGATTCCATTCTGGTCAAGGGCACATGCCCAGGTTGCAGGCTTGATCTTCAGTATGGAGCATACAGGCGGCTGCTGGCAATGATTTTTTGTCATCATTGATGTTTCTACATCTCTCTCTCTCTCTCCCCTCTTCTCTGAAATCAATAAAAATATATTTATATGGCCAATTGTATCAGTTATCTGTTGCCCTGATAATGCTGCATAAGCTCAGTGGCATAAAACACTAAACATTTATTTTTGGGGCCCTGTTTACTGGTGGGCTAGGGTTCTGTTGCTCTGTGCTGTGTTGTACCGTGCTGATCTGAGAGAGGCTCACGAATGTGGGTGTAGTAAGCTCAGGGGTGGGCGGGGGCTGGCTATGCTGCTTGCTCTGTTCCACCTAGCTTTTCATCCTCCAGAAGGCTGGCCCTGGCTTATTCTCAGGACTGAGGCAAAAGTCCTAGAGAGAGTGGATGGCATTGAACATGTCACTTTCCCCTCATCCTATTGGCTAAAGCAAGTCACAAGGCCAGCCCAGGTTCTGGGAGTGGGGAAATGGACTCCATGTCTTTTTTTCTTTTAATATATTTTTATTGATTTGAGAGAGAGAGAGAGAGAGAGAGAGAGAGAGAGAGAGAGAGAGAAGAGAGAGAGAGAGAGATAGGTTGTAGTGAGAAACATCTATGAGAATTTCAGAAACAATGACTGGTTGCCTCCCTTATGCACCCCACCAGGGATTGAACTGCAACCTGGATATATGCCCTGACCAGAAATGGAACCGGTGACCTTTTGGTGCATGGTAGGCTGCTCAACCAATTGAGCCACTCCACCTCTTGGTGGGGGAAGGAATATAGTCACATTCAAGGGCATGAGTGGGGGAAGGTTAGGGAATTTTGCAATAAGTCTCCAACACTGAAGTGCCTTCTTCCTTTGGAAGGTAAACTATCCAGACTATTGGATACAGACACACCCTTCTCTTGATGTCAAATTACTGAAAAACAACAAACAAACAAACAAACAAACAAACAAACAAACAAACCCAAGTAGGATGGGTCATGAGTGTCATTCAGATGAAGAATCCATTCCTTAAAAATGGTAGGAAGCAGTACTGGCAGTGATTTAATGTTGGTGATACTGTTTTGGATGAGGAATAAATGGGACATGCAAGTGCTTTGACTTGTCTCTGCCTCTCCAGGTCTTCAAATTTTCTTCCATATGAGATGGAACAAGGATAAGTAAGATCCAACAGGGAAGGGGGCAATTTTCCTTAATTTTGGGAATATCCTAAGAGAGTTATACATTTCTACTACTACTACTACTACTACTGCTTCTACTACTATTACTACTACACTGAAAAATAACAAGCCTACATCAGCCAATTTCTGCCAATCCTCCTTCCTCATATTGTCTGGCAGGTAGTAGGCATGGACTTTTGGAAATGAGCAAAATTATAGGAACTGAAGAAGTCAGAACAGAGAAAAATAACAAGTGGAATACAGCATCAAATGAAGGAGTCATTTTATTAGAACATCAGCCAAGAGATGTGCTTATTCCTCTAATTCAGTCAACAGATACCACAGATTGAATAAATACCTATAAATTCAAGTTCCACTATATTGAATTTCTGTGTCATAAGGATTAACTATCATTAAAGAACTAGTGGACATTAAAACAAAATCCTATTATAAAATACTATTTAAATTGAGATTAACAACAAACATAAACAGCAGTCCATTATTCCTTCTAAGACCACTCTCAAAGTTCAGAGGCAAAGAGTCCTTGCTGCCATGAACAGCCTGCTGAGAGCAGAACTCAATTTAAAAGGAAAGCTGGGAAGATGTGCTTTCCCGTCTGGATGGGAAGAACTCTCTTATTTATTTATTTTTTTAAATCAGTGACTACATACAAACTGAAGGTAGGCAGTTAAGTCCCATGGGTTCTCCCTTTGATATATTTCCTGGCCTAAAGGATCCCTCACCCATGGCAGAGTCTTGGCACTGTCACCATACAAATCCATTGGTCATCACAGGAGCAGAGCTGGCTGGATTATCAAATTGGGATGACCAGAGTTCCCTGATTTGCCATCAGAAGGGAAGAGTCCTTACCCAAGTCAGCAGGCCCTGCTCTATGGCTTTGCCTGGCAGGCTCCTAAGGTTTAATCTAAAGTAGAGTAGCAGCTTCCAGAACAAGGAAGATCATCTTAGATTATTATAGCACACAGGGAAGGAAAAGTTGTTCTGGTCCAAGTTCCTCCCTCATTTTACAGTTAAAGGAAGCAGAGCCCCAAAGGACTAAGGTAGAAGGCATTCCACACCAAGGGACAACTTCTAATTTTTTTCTTTTTTAGCCAAGCTTTAAGGCCAAACTTACTGCATTTAGCACAATGCAGTGGCAGTAGTACATAAAGTAACCTGAATGATTACTCAAAAAGAAAAAAGAGTAAAATTAAAAGCCTGCATATACACAGGAGTCTGACTGCCTGGGTTCAGATTTTGGTTATACCACTTATTCATGCAAGTCATTTCACCTCTCTGTGCTTCAGTATCCTTACCGGTAAAATGAGAATGATAACAGAATCTGCTTCAGAAAGTTGTAATAAGTGCAAAGCATTTATAACAAGTTGACAAGTAATAGGTACTCAGTAAATGTTAGTTTTCAATATTACCTAGAAGAAAGTCCATTTCACAGAGGGTCAAACTGAAGTCCAGAGATGGGTAGAGACTTGCTTAGCATCACAGAAAATTGGGTGCGTTTCCTGATCTTCCCTGGACACAGGAAAGGCTCAGGGATTGGGAAACACAGTGGATCAGGACTCCTGTTTGAAGCCCTACTGTGAATCTGAATAAAGTCTTTACCTGGCGTAATATGGGACCAATGTCAACATCCTGGTTTTTACATCCTGTGGTTGCATAAGATGCTATTATGTATATGTGAAAGTTACCCAGAAAGCCTCTCTGCTGTTTTCCCCCACATTGTGTGGTAAGTTAAACTAATTTAAAATAATAGGACAAATATTTATTGGGCACCTACTGTGCCAGGCTTTGTTCTAGGAGTGAGGACTCAGCAGAGAACAAGACAAAATCCCACCCTAGAGCAGCTCACAGTGTAACTGAGTTCTTTCCCTTCACTTGGACTCAGGAGTCCCATAGCTTCTGTTTGAATCCTGGCTCTGCCACTTGCTAGCTGGGAGCACGTGTGTAGCACTTAGCACTGTATAATTGTAAAATCTGTTATTGTTACTATTTTCTACAGGTTTCTCAGTTGCCCCCCCACTTCTAGGGAGCCATGTCTGATGGCCCCAGACTAGTCCTAGCAACCCTTCTGGCATCCTACAGGTCCCAGTGCTTCCCTCCCCATATCTCTGACCCCTCTGCCTGTGCCTCCCCACCGCAGGCCGGACCACACTGGGATGTCAAAATTTAGTGATGGGTGTGTCTCCTGTCCCGGACTGGGGGCCTGATGACTGGGCCAGGGCTTTCCTCATCGGGGCTCTGTCCCCAGAATCAGCAGCATACGACAGGCACTCAGGACACAGACTGACACGGGCAAGTGAACGACGTGGGGAGCACGGGGCGGTGGGCCTTTCCTTCCCCTGGCGGTGGCTGGGGGCCTAAGGGGATGGGAGCGATTACGGAAATCTGAAGGTCCGCCTTCCCGGCCGGAACAATGGCACCTCCCCGCCAGTGGAACCCGGTGTAACAGTGCCCCTTGTGGTCGCGCCCGGTGTGGAACCTGGTGCTCCGCCGAGGGAGGAGGCGGGCGGGCCCCCCACCGGCTGCCGGGCCTCCCGCCGCCGGGCCCATGAACAACCAGGCGCGGGCCTCAGACCCCTACCCGTCCCGGACCCCCGCCTCGGTCCGGGCTTCGATTCCGGTCAGGCCCTCGAACCCGACTCTGGTCTCTGCCTCGGCCTCAATCCGGACCTCGATTCCGGTCCCGGCCTCCACTGCAGCCCGAACCCCGACTTTGGTCCGGACTCCGATTCCGTTCCAGGCCGTGAGCCCCGTCCGGACCTCAACTCCGGTCCCGGCCTCCACACCGCTCCAGACACCAACTCGGGTCCCTGCCTCTGCCCCGGTCCAGACCTCCACTCGGTACCCTGCCTCGGCCCGGAGTTCGATTCCAGTCCCTGCCCCGACTCCGGTCCGGACCTCGGTTCCGGTACCTGCCCCCGCCCGGAGGTCGGCTCTGGGCCGGGCCGCGACCCAGGTCCGGACATCGGCTCCAGTCCCAGGCTCAGCCCCCTTCCGGACCTCAGCCCCGGGCCCCGTCCGGACCTCGGCTCCGGCCCCTGCCCCGGCCCCCCTCCGGACCTCGGCTCCGGCCCCGGCCCCCCTCCGGACCTCGGCCCCGGGCCCCATCCGGACCTCGGCTCCGGCCCCTGCCCCGGCCCCCCTCCGGACCTCGGCTCCGGCCCCGGCCCCGGCCCCACTCCGGACTTCGGCTCCGGCCCCTGCCCCGGCCCCCCTCCGGACCTCAGCTCCGGCCCCGGCCCCGGCCCCACTCCGGACTTCGGCTCCGGCCCCTGCCCCGGCCCCCCTCCGGACCTCAGCTCCGGCCCCGGCCCCCGTCCGGACCTCGGCTCCGGCTCCGGCCCCGGCCCCCCTCCGGACCTCGGCTCCGGCCCCTGCCCCGGCCCCCCTCCGGACCTCGGCTCCGGTCCCTGCTTCAGCTCCTACCCCGGCCCTGGTCCGGACCTCAGCTTGGTTCCCTGCCCTGGTCCGGACTTCAACTCCGGTCCCTGCCTCGACTATGGTCCGAACCCCGACTCTGGTCAGGACCCCGATTCCAGCCCGGGCCCTGAATCCGGTTCCAACCTCAACAACCCCAGCCCCCTCTTGGGTCCCGGTGTCTCCTGAGAGCCCCGACTTTGAGTCCTTCCTGAGCTCGGCTCTACCTGTGCATCTGCGCCCAGAGCCCACTTTGCTGCGTGAGAAGGATCCTGCAGCAACGCCCAGGGTGGAGCACCGCCCCTCAGTCACTGATGAATCCGGGCCCACCCAAGAGCTCCTTCCTGCTCTCAGTGCGTCGGCTTCTGATTTATTGGGGCCCACTCTCAGGCCCACCCCAACGTCAGATCCAGCGGCCACCAAGTTGACAGATTCTATGACTGGACCCATCTCCATGCCTATCCTGGGGACCTCCCGGTTCGCCACTTTCTTACCTATTTCTACAAACACATTCGCCTCCACCAGCGAGTACTTTCAAGTGGACAACAAGATTGTGATTCGAGTGATCTATTGGTGAGGGGCTGTCCCCACCTACACCTGCCTTCCTCCCATGGGGAAAGGGTGGGAAGGGTAAGTGCTGGGGCTTTGGGAATTGAAAGTAGGGCAAGGGGAGGGAGTCCCAGTTCCCAGGTGGGAAACTTGGCTCTCCCTATAATCTCTTTGGGGCTAGAGAGCACTGCGTTCAAATTCCTGCTCTGCCCCACAGAGGTGAGTCCTGGCTCCAAGCTTCATTCATTTACTCAAACGTCTCCCTCTCCTCCTCCTTCCCTTCCTCTCTTCCTTACATATTTTGGAGTGTCCTGCCCACCATGGGTCAGGCCTGAGCTGGGGATGGAGTGTTCAGCAGGGTCACCTGCTTTCCTCCCCAGGGGAGACAGGACAAGGTGTGGCCTGAGGGATAAGGGACAGGGAATTTCAGATTGAGTGGTCAGGGATAGTCTTTCTCAGGAGATGGCATCTTAGTGATGAGAAGGAGGCTGCCAAGTGGAGAGCTGGGGGTCGTGACGATGAAGGTAGCAAGGAGGAGGAAAGCAGCAAGTGCAAAGCCAGAGGAGGCTGGCCCCAGGTCTGGAGTGTCTATTATGTCAAGGACAACAGTAACAGCAATGACTTCCTTGACCTTCCTGAGACCTAGGATTGAATGCCTCTGTGAAAGGGGCTTTATCTTCCATTCAATCCCCATACCTCTCTTTTGCTCTCGAGGTTCTCTCCCCTTATGGCTCCCACTTTTTCTCTCTTCTGTCTCTGCCAGGGGCTCTCTCCCCAGCTCACTCTCTCTCTCCTTTCCCCATGTTGTATGTGTGTATTACTCTTTCTCTTTCTCCCTGTTTCCTCTTCTTCCCGTCTCTCTTCCCATCTCCCCATTTCTATATTTTTCTCTGTCTCCATGGATTCATTATTTCATTCATTTAACAACTATTTATTAAGTACCTCCCATGTGCCAGACCCATTAGGGATACACAGAGAATAAACAGAGATTCTTGTGGTGCTGACATTTTGGTATGGAATAAGTATCACTAAGAGCAAATTATTTAATATCTTACTTAGAAGGTGATCAATGCTATGAATAAAAAGCATCTTGAGGGGGTGTCACAATTTTAACTGGGGTAGTCAGGAAGGCATCACCGAGAAGGTGACATATGAGCCAAGACCTAAAGGAGGGGAGAGCAGGAGCCGTGTAGATAGGAGAAACTGGATTCTGTAGAAGGAACAGCCAGCGCAAAGGCTCTGAGCAAGGCATGCTTGGAGGTAGGAAGGAAGTCTATGGCTGGGGCAGAGTGGGCAAGGGGGAGAGTGGGAGGAGATGGGGCAAAGCCTGTGGGGACTTGGGGGAGTGTGGTTTTCTGCCCTGAATGAGATGGCACTATGGGACAGTTCTGAGCTGGGGAGGGATGTGATCGGACGTGGGTGTTCACAGGGTCCCTCTGGACTTGGGGAGAGACTGATGTGTCTTTTATGTCTCTCTCTGCCTCTCTTTTTTTGCCCTTGGCCTTCAGTGGCCTCTGAAGCTATAACCTCCGGGTGAGTAGTTTTTGGCTTTGGAAATGGGGAGAATGTGGGACATGAAGTCTAGAAGGAGTTCCTGTTTCCCATTTCTGCAAGACCTGTGACCCTGTGACAACATGATTCCATCTCCTTCCTGCAGTACATTCTACTGAAAAAGAGTCTGGAACAACAATTTCCAAATTGTTTACACTTTGTGAGTTTTCTGGTTACCAGGGGAGTGAGGGTAGTCAGTGCTTCAAGAGCCCTATGGGCTTGGAAGGAGCTCTTAGCCTTCCCCAACCTCCAACATTCCCTCCTCAGGAGGAGGACATATCTACACAGGCTACCGGGGAATTTGAAGTGTTTGTGGATGGAAAACTGGTTCATTCAAAGAAGGTGATTCTGAGTAAGAGTCCCAGACAGGGCAGGAGGGTGGTTCTGGGGTCCTGGATTGTGGGAGACACACACGTCTGTGCTCTTTCCCCTTTGTGTCCAGAAAGGTGATGGCTTTGTGGATGAGGCCAAAATGCAGAAAATTGTGAACATGATTGATGAAGAGATCAGGAAAAGTTAACAGGCAACTGGTGAGCTGGAGGTGAGGTGAGGGAGGTGAGGTGGGAGGGGTGGAGGCTGGGCTGAAGATGAATTGGTGGGCAGGACAGACACCTCACCCCAATCCTAGCTCAGCCAGTCCTCACTGTTATAATCAGGCATCTACAACCTTTTAAGCCTCATTTTTAAAATCTGTGAAATGGGGCTGTTGAGATGATATGTGAGATGCCTCATATCCTATATAATAAAGAGGTATTATGCAAATTGATCATCACTTCAACACACAAGATGGCTGCCCCATATGGTCAGAGATGGCCATCACAAGATGGCTGGCAGGGGAGGGCAGTTGGGGGTGACCAGGCCAGCAGGGGAGGGAAGTTGAGGGTAATAGGCCTGGCAGGGGAGCAGTTAGGCATTGATTAGGCTGGCACGGGAGTGGTTAGGGGGTGATCAGGCTGGCAGGCAGAAGTGGTTAGGGGCAATCAGGTAGGCAGGCAGGTGAGCGGTTGGGAGCCAGCAGTCCTGGATTGTGAGAGGGCAGTCAGACATTCCTCAAGGGGTCCCAGATTGGAGAGGGTGCAGGCTGGGCTGAGGGACACATATCCCTCCCCCCATGCCTAAATTCTGTGCACGAATTTTGTGCACCGAGCCTCTAGTAAGATAATGAATAGTGTACAGCTCAGAGTACGGCTCAGTGTATGCCACTTATAAATTCATTTTATTGTTATTTTTTAAAATCTGTTTGAGGAAGTAATCACAGAAAACTTCCCTAACCTGGGGAAAGAAAAAGGTCACACAAGTTCAAGAAGCACAGAGAGTCCCAACCAAAATGAACCCAATGATATACACACCAAGACACATAATAATTAAAATGTCCCAGGTTGCCAGGTGGCTCAGTTAGTTGGGCACCTCATTCACCAAAGGTTACCAGTTCTATTCCTGGTCAGGTCAAATGCCCAAGCTGCGGTCTGAATACCCAATAGTGGGCATGCAAGAGACAGCTGGTCAATGTTTTGCTCTCACATCAATGTTTCTTCCTCCCTATTTGTTCCTCTCTCTAAAAATCAATAAAAAATATTTTTAAAAATGGGCAAGGTTAAAGACAAATATATATATTTTTAATCCTCACCCAAGAATATTTCTCCATTTAAAAAAAGATTTCCTTCTTTTTTAAAAAAAATTTCATTTTTTAATTTTTATTTTTTAAAAATATATTTTATTGATTTTCTACAGAGAGGGAAGGAGAGGGATAGAAAGTCAGAAACATTGATGAGAGAGAAACATCAATCAGCCGCTTCCTGCACATCACCCACTGGGGATGTGCCCGCAACCAAGGGAATCGAACCCGGGACCTCTCAGTCTGCAGGCCGACGCTCTATCCACTGAGCCAAACCGGTTTTGGCTATTTTTATTTTTTAATTTTGAATCTTTATTGTTCAGATTATTACAATTGTTCCTCTTTATCCTCTTCATTGCTCCCTTCCACCCGGTTACCACCCCACCCTCTGCCCTTACTTCCCCTGCACTGTCCTAATCCATAGGTGTACAATTTTTGTCCAGTCTCTTCCCACACACCCCCACTTCCCTTTCCCCCCCAAAATTATCAGTCCACTCCCTTTCTATGTCCCTGATTCTATTATATTCACCAGTTTATTCTATTCATCAGATTTTTCATTCACTTGATTTTTAGATTCACTTGTTAATAGACATGTATTTGTTGCTCATAATTTTTATCTCTACCTTTTTATTTTTCTTTCTCTTCTTATAGAATACCTTTCAGCATTTCATGTAATCCTGGTTTGGTGGTGATGAACTCCTTTAGCTTTTTCTTATCTGTGAAGCACTTTATCTGACCTTCAATTCTAAATGAGAGCTTTGCTGGGTAGAGTAATCTTGGTTGTAGGTTCTTGCTATTCATCACTTTGACTATTTCTTGCCACTTTCTTCTGGCCCATAGTTTCTGTTGAGAAATCAGCTGACAATTGTATGGGTGCTCCCTTGTAGGTAACTAAGTGTTTTTCTCTTGCTGCTTTTAAATATATATTTTATTGACTTTTTACAGAGAGGAGAGGAGAGGGATAGAGAATTAGAAACATTAATGAAAGAGAAACATCAATCAACATCCATCAGCTGCCTCTTGCACACCCCCTACTGGGGATGTGCCCGCAACCAAGGTACATGCCCATGACTGGAATCGAACCTGGGACCCTTCAGTCCTCAAGCCAGTGTTCTATCCACTGAGCCAAACCGATTAGGGCTCTTGCTGCTTATAATATTCTCTCTTTGTCTTTTGCTCTTGGCATTTTAATTATGATGTGTCTTGGTGTGGTCCTCTTTGGATTCCTCTTGTTTGGAGTTCTCTTTGCTTCCTGGACTTGTAAGTCTATTTCTTTCACCAGGTGGGGAAAGTTTTCGGTCATTATTTCTTCAAATAGGTTTTCAGTATATTGCTCTCTCTCTTCTTCTGGAATCCCCATAATTTGGATGTTGGTACACTTGAGGTTGTCCCAGAGGCTCCTTACACTATCTTCAAATTTTTGGATTCTTTTTTACTTTTTGCTTTTTCAGTTGAGAGTTTTTTTGCTTCTTTGCATTTCAAATCTTTGACTTGATTCTTGTGGTCCTCTAGTCTGCTGTTAGGTCTGTGTATAATATTTTTTTTATTTCAGACAGTGTTTGTTTAGTTTCTAGTTGGTCCTTTTTCATATTCTCGAGGGTCTTGTTAAATTTATCAGCCTTTTCTAGGAAATTCTTTAAAAACCTTATAACCGTAGTTTTGAACTCTATATCCAGTCATTTGCTTTCCTCCATTTCTTTCATTTGTGATCTGTTTCTTTGTTTCCACATTTTCATTGCTTCCCTGAGTTGGTAGGGTAGCTTTGTGTGGTAGGTTTCTTATAGGGCCACTGGCTCAGCCTCCCCAGTTACCTGAGGTGGAAACTTTTGGTGCACCCCTTTGTGGACTGTGTGCACAGCTTTGTTGTTGTTGGTATCACTGGGAGGAATTGACCTCCAGGCCAGTTGGCTGTGAGGATCAGCTGTGTCTACTCTGGGAGAGCTTCTGTGCTGAAGACACTCTTGTGAGACAAGACTTGCAAAATTGCAAAAGCCTCTATGCTCAGCTTGGATGGGGCAGAGTCTCAGGGTGGAGCAGAAAACTGTGGCTTCCCGTCAGCCCTGTCCTATGAGGCCCCTGGGTCTCAGTGCTCCTCGGTAATTGCTGTAAGCACTTCTGAGAGAAAGCTGCCCTCGGGTTTTGCTTGCTGCCGGACAGTCCAGTTTCTCCCAGAATGAGTCTGGGTTCCCAGAAACTCGCCCAGAACTGGAGTTCAGTGCAGTCGGGAGCTCCTGTCTCTCTCTTGCTTTTGAAAGCCAGCCACGAACTCAGCCGCCTGTGCACTCAGCTGCCCATCCTCTCCGTGTGCTCATGCATCTCCATACCTTAGCCTTTTGCAGCTCCTCTGATTCTTTTTTTAAAATAATTTATGTGCTATACTTTTATTTTTTATCTTTATTGTTCAGTTTATTAATTAAATTGTTCCCCCTTTTTTATCTCCTTTAACTCCCCTCCATCTTGTTCCCATCCCACCCTTCGCCCTCACCTCCCCCTCCCCACTGTCCTCTCCCATTGTTACAAGATTTTTGTCCAGTCTCTTGCTGCACTTCCCACACCCCTTTTCTCCCCAAGAATTGTCAGTCCATTCCCTCTCTATGTCCATGTTTCTGTTAAATTCACCAGTTTGTCCTGTTCATCAGATTAGTAATTCACCTGATTTTTAGGTTCATTTGTTTTTTCTCCTCCTCCTCCTCCTCCTCCTCCTCCTCCTCCTCCTCCTCCCCCTCCCCTTCCCCTCCCCCTCTCCCCCCTCCCCCTCCTCTGCCCCTCCCCTCCCCCTCCCCCTCTCCTCCCCCTCCCCTTCTCCTCCCCCCTCTCCTCCTCCTCCTCCCCCTCCTCCTCCACCTCCTCCTCTACCTCCCCCTCCCCCCCCCCTCCTCCTCCTCCTCCTCCTCCTCCTTCTACTTCTTCTTCTTCTTCTTCTTCTTCTTCTTCTTCTTCTTCTTCATCTTTCAGCATTTCATTTAATATTGGTTTGGTGGTGATGACCTCCTTTAGCTTTTTCTTTTTATTTTTTTTAAAAAAAATATTTTATTGATTTTTCACAGAGAGGAAGGGAGAGAGATAGAAAGTCAGAAACATCAATGGGAGAGAAACATCGATCAGCTGCCTCTTGCACACCTCCAGCTGGGGATGTGCCTGCAGCCAAGGTACATGCCCTTGACCAGAATTGAACCTGGGACCTTTCAGTCCACAGGCCGACGCTCTATCCACTGAGCCAAACCGGTTAAAAAAAAAAAATTTAATTCTTTAAAATTTTTATATTTTTTATTAAAAAAAAGTAAAACAAACCCTTGTGTCGAGGGCTGACTTTCAATAGATCGCAGCGAGGGAGCTGCTCTGCTACATACTAAACCCAGACCTATAGCTTTTTCTTATCTGCAAAGCACTTTATCTGATCTTCAATTCTGAATGATAGCTTTGCTGGATAGAGTAATCTTGGTTGTAGATTCTTGCTATTCAACACTTTGAATATTTCTTTCCACTCCCATCTGGCCTGCATCGTTTCTGTTGAGAAATCCACTGACAATCGTATGGGTTCTTACTTATAGGTAACTAACTGTTTTTCTCTTGCTGCTTTTAATATTCTCTCTTTATCTTTTGCTCTTGGCATTTTAGTTATGATGTGTCTTGGTGTGGTCCTCTTTAGATTCCTATATTTTGGGGTTCTGTGCACTTCTTGGGCTTTTAAGTCAGTATCTTTCACCAGGTGGGGGAAGTTTTCAGTCACTATTTCTTCAAGTAGGTTTTCATTATCTTGCTCTTTCTCTTTTTCTGGCACCCCAATAATTCGGATGTTGGTATGCTTGAGGTTGTCCCAGAGGCCCCTTATACTATCTTCAATTATCTGGATTCTTTTTGCTTCTTGCTTTTCCAGCCGAGTGGATTTTGCTTCTTTGTATTTCAAATCTTTGACTTGGTTCTTGCGGCCCTCTGGACTGCTTTTAGGACTTTGTGTAATATTTTTTATTTCTGTCAGTTGAATGCTTGATTTCTAGTTGATCCTTTTTTATATCCTTGAGGGTCTCATTCATATCCTCATAGGTCTTGTTCATTTCCTTGTAGGTCTCATTCATTTCCTTGTAGGTCTCATTCATTTCCTCATAAGTCTTGTTCATTTCCTTGTAGTTCTCATTAAGTTCATCGGCCTTTTCTAGGAGCCTCTTGAAAAGCCTTATAACCATGGTTTTGAACTCTATGACTAGTCGTCTTTTTTCCTCCATTTCTTTCACACCTGATTTCTTTCCCGGGTTGTTTGACTAGCTTTATGTGGTAGGTGTCCTCTAAGGGACAGTGGCTCAGCCTCCCCAGTTACCTGAGGTGGATACTCTTACTGCAATCCTTTATGGGTTGTACAGTATTTTTGAATTTAAGCCCAGCTTGTTGTTGTTAGCCCTAGGAGGGTTTGACCTCCAGGCCAATTGGCTGTGCAGGGAAACTGTGTTCAGGTTGGATGGATGGAGTCTCTGAGCTGAGCAGGCAGCGTCAGCATTAGCTACACCCTATGCGGCGTGCGGGTCTCTGTTTTGGGTGGTAATGGCTGCAGGCACCTTCAAGAGAAAGCCGCCACTGGTCTCCACCCATTGCCAGACAACTCTGCCTCTCCCCAAATGAGTCTGCACCCCCAAAGTCTTGACCAGGGTTGTAAAACAAAGCAGTCCGGTGGTCTCTGGAACCAGGGAGCAAGTTGCCAGGGAGCAAGTCTCGTGTCTGTGCTGTAGCACAAAACTGCTGTTCCAAGCTACGCGCACTCTCCTCAAACTCGGAGACCTCTGCCACGCCTGGCTTTTAGGGTGCGCACTCTCCTCAAACTCAGAGACCTCTGCCGTGCCCGGCTTTTAGGGTGCATACCCCGGACCTCGGACCTCACCTGGCACTGGGGAATCTGTGCAGTGGGACGTCTCCGCCCTCCCCGTTGGAGAGATCCAGCCGGGGTTGCTCCTGCCAGCCCTACAGCCCGCGCGCACCCCACGGCTCCGAACCTCTGGCTCCGCGCGTATCTTCAAGGCTGCGCTCTGCTGCTCTTCTGAGTCTCAGTGTCCCACCTTTACTTTTATTTGTGGAATTTTCACTCAGCCAGCTTTCCGGTGATTCTGGATGATGTTTGTTTTGTTGTTATGTTGTAGTTTTGGGATTGTTGCGCGGGGCAGCACAAGAGGTGTTTACCTATGCCACCATCTTGGTTCTCTCCGCTCCTCTGATTCTTAATGTACTTTCCTCTTTCCTCCTAGTTGTAGAATTTCCACTCAGTCAGCTTTCCTGTGGTTCTGGATGGTGTCCGTTTTGTCTTTTAGTTGTAGTTTTGATATTGTGCGAGGCAGCAGTTTAGGTATTTACCTATGCTGCCATATTGGTTTCTCCTCTAAAAATATTTTTATTGACTTCAGAGAGGGAGGAAGAAATAGAAATATCAATAATAAGAGAGAATCATTGATGGGCTGCCTCATGCACACTCCCTACTGGGATCAAGCCCAAAACCTAGGCATGTGCCTTGACCTTGAATCAAATTATGACCTACTGATTCATAGGTCGACACTCAACCACTGAGCGACACTGGCCGGGCTCCATTAATTTTTAGAGAGAGTGTAAGGGAGGGGGGGTGGGAGAAACATCAATGTGAGAGACTCACATCAATTGTCTGCCTTTGCATGTGCCCTGACTAGGACCAGGAATCAAACCTTCAACCTAGATATGTGCCCTTGACTTGGAATCAAACCTGTGACCCTTCAGTGAACTGGCTAATGCTCTAACTACTGAGTCATATCAGCCAGGGCCAATAATATTAAAGGCAACAAGAGAGAAACAGTTAGCTACAAGGGAGTTCCCATAAAACTGTCAGCAGATTTCTCAACAAAAAACCTTCAGTCTAGAAGGGATTGGCATTACTTTTCAAAGTAATGAAAAGCAAGAACCTGCAACTAAGACTGCTCTATCCAGCAAGGCTGTCATTTAAAATCGAAGGCAAGCCGAAACTGGTTAGGCTCAGAGGATAGAGTATCGGCCTGCGGACTGAAAGGTCCCAGGTTGGATTCTGGTCAATGGCATGTACATTGACTGCAGGCATATCCCCAGTAGGGAGTGTGCAAGAGGCAGCTGATCGATGTTTCTCTCTCATCGATGTTTCTGATTTTCTATCCCTCTCCCTTCCTCTCTATGAAAAACCAATAAAATATATATGTAAAAAAATAAAATCGAAGGCAAAATGAAAAGCTTCCCAGACAAAAGAAGGCAAAATTAGTTCAGTACCACCAAACCAGAACTGCAAGAAATGCTAAAGGGACTGCTTTAAGAAGAAGGAATACAGAGAGAAAGGAACAGAGGCATAAAGGAAAATAAAGCAATAAATAACTATCAATAATAAACTTAAATGTAAATGAATTAAATGCTCTACTCAAAAGACATAGGGTAGTTGAATGGATAAGGAAGCATAATCCACATATATGATGTCTATAAGAGACTTACTTCAGAACAAAAGATTCACACAGGATGAAAATGAAGGAATGGAAAAAAAAATTCCATGCAAATGGAAATGAAAGAAAAGTGGCTTAGCAATACTTATTTTGGAAAAAAACAGACTTCAAAACAAAGTCCATAAAGGAGACAAGGTAACTACATAATACTAAAGGGATCGATCTAATAAGAATATATAACTGTTATAAAGTTATATGCACCCCACATAGGAGCATCATATCTATATCTATATATCTATATCTATATCTATATCTATATCTATATCTATATCTATATCTATATCTATATATCTACATCTATATCTATAAAAGGCAACAGAACGACCTAATGACTGGTTGCTATGATGCATACTGACCATCAGAGAACAGACACTCAATGCACATGTTCGTGCTGCCTCCTGTCTGGATCGGGCCTGGGGGACTGGGCTCCCTCCTGTCTGGATCGGGCCTGGGGGACTGGGCTCCCTCCTGTCTGGATCGGGCCTGGGGGAATGGGGCTCCCTCCTGTCTGGATCGGGCCTGGGGGACTGGGCTCCCTCCTGTCTGGATCGGGCCTGGGGGAATGGGGCTCCCTCCTGTCTGGATCGGGCCCGCGGGGACTGGGCTCCCTCCTGTCTGGATCGGGCCTGGGGGACTGGGCTCCCTCCTGTCTGGATCGGGCCTGGGGGACTGGGCTCCCTCCTGTCTGGATCGGGCCTGGGGGACTGGGCTCCCTCCTGTCTGGATCGGGCCTGGGGGACTGGGCTCCCTCCTGTCTGGATCGGGCCTGGGGGAATGGGGCTCCCTCCTGTCTGGATCGGGCCTGGGGGACTGGGCTCCCTCCTGTCTGGATCGGGCCTGGGGGAATGGGGCTCCCTCCTGTCTGGATCGGGCCCGCGGGGACTGGGCTCCCTCCTGTCTGGATCGGGCCCGCGGGACTGGGCTCCCTCCTGTCTGGATCGGGCCTGGGGGAATGGGGCTGAAATCAGCTGCCCAACATTCCCCAAGGGGTCCTGGATTGTGAGAGGGCATGGGCCAGGCTGAAGGACCTATCAGTTCACGAATCACCGGGCCTCTAGTGTATATATAAAAAGAAAACGTGGGCCGAACCGGTTTGGCTCAGTGGATAGAGCGTCGGCCTGCGGACCGAAAGGTCCCAGGTTCCATTCCAGTCAAGGGCATGTGCCTTGGCTGCGGGCACATCCCCAGTTGGAGGTGTGCAAGAGGCAGCTGATCGATGTTTCTCTCCCATCGATATTTCCGACATTCTATCCCTCTCCCTTCCTCTCTGTGAAAATTCAATAAAATATATTAAAAAAATAAATAAATAAAAAACTTGGTGAACTTTAAGTGAGAGATTGCACTGTCATCAATGGATAGATCTTCTAGACAGAAAATCAACAAGAAAACAGTAACCTTAGATGACATTAGATCAAATGGATTGAATAGATGTTTACAGGACATGTCATCTTAAAGTACCAAAATATACATTTTTCTCAAGTACACAAGGAACATTCTCAAAGATAGACCACATGTTAGGACACAGAATAAGTGTAAACAAATTCAAGAAGATTGAAATTATATCAAGTTTCTTCTCAGATTACAATGGCAGGAAACTAGAAATCAACCATAATAAAAAACTCAAAAACATTCAAACACATTGAGGCTAGTAGCATGTTATTAAGCAATGAATGGATTACCAATGAGATCAAGGAAGAAATTAAAAATTACATGGAAACAAATGAAAATGAACACACAACAAACCCAAATCTATGGGACACAGTGAAAACAGTCCTGAGAGGGAAATTCATAGCATTACAGGCCTACCTCAAGAAGGAAGAAAAAGCTGAAGTAAACAATATAAGCCTACACCTAAAAGAATTAGAGAAAGAATAACAGGAAAAGCTGAGGGTAAATAGAAGGAAGGAAATAATAGGGATCAGAGCAGAAATAAATGATACAGAGACTAAAAACAAACAACAACAAAAAAAGAGAAATGAAACCAAGCTGGTTCTTTGAAAGGCTAAACAAAATACAACCTTTAACCAGAATCAAGAAATAAAGAGGACCCAAATAAACAAAATCAGAAATGAAAGAGGCAAAGTAACAACATCGCAGAAATACAAAAGATTGTAAGAAAATATTATGAACAATTATATGCTTACACATACGACAGTCTGGGTGAAATGGACGAATTCCTAGAAACATAAGCCTCTAAAACTCAATCAAGAAGAAATATAAAACCTGAATAGACCAACAACAACTAATGAAATAAAAACAGTAATAAATAAATAAAAACTCCCAGCAAACAAAAATCCAGGACTGGATAGCTTCACAGGCTATTTTAAGCAAAAATTCATGTGTTAGAAGACCTAACACATATCTTTTTCAAACTATTCCAAAAAATTCAAGAGGGAAGACTTACAACCTCTTTTTATGAGGCCAACACTATCCTAATTCCAAAACAAGATAAAAACACTACAAAGAAAGAAAATTACAGGCCAGTATCCCTGATGAACATAGATACTAAAATCCTCAATAAAATATTGGCAAATCAGATCCAGCATTACATTAGATCAAGCACCATGATCAAGTGGGCTTTATTCTGGGGATGCAAGGCTGGTATAATATTTTAAATTCAATAAATGTGATACATCACATAAAATGAAAGACAAAAATCTCATGATCATATCAATAGATGCAGAAAAAGCATTTGATAAAATTCAGCATCAATTTATGATAAAAACTCTCACCAAAATGGGAATACAAGTCTTACATGACAAACTTACAGCCAACATCAAACTCAGTGGGCAGAAACTAAATGTGTTTCTCTTAAGATCAAGAACAAGACAGGGATACCTGCTTTCACCACTCTTATTCAACATAGTACTGGAAATTGGAGACACAGCAATCCGTAAAGAAGAAGAAATAAAGGGCATCCAAATGGATAGGAGGAAGTTAAACTGTCATTTGCAGATGACGTGATATTGTATATAGAAAATGCTAAAGACTCCACCAAAAACTAGGTATAATAATTTGTCAAAATAGCATGATATAAAATTAATTTCCTGATATTGATGGCATTTCTTTATTTTTAAAAATTTTTATAAATTTTTATTGTTCAGATTATGAATTACAATGTTCCTCTTCCCCCCCCCATAGCTCCCCTTCACCCGGTACCCATCCCACCCTCTGCCCTTACTTCCCCCCCACTGTCCTCATTCATAGGTGTACGATTTTTGTGCAGTCTCTTCCCACACCCCCTACACCCCTTTCCCCCGAGAATTGTCAGTCCATTTCCTTTCTATGCCCTGATTCTATTATAGTCACTAGTTTATTCTGTTCATCAGATTTTTTATTCATTTGATTTTTATTTTTTTATTATTTTTATATTTTAATCTTTATTGTTCAGTTTATTAATTACAATGTTCCCCTTTTTCCCCTTATAGATCTCCTCCACCTGGTACCCATCCCTTCCTCTGCCCTTACCTCCCCCCCACTGCCCTCTTCTATAGGTGTATGATTTTTGTCCAGTCTCTTGCTACACCTCCCACACTCTTTTTCCCCCCCAAGAATTGTCATTCCATTCCCTCTCTATGCCCATGATTCTGTTATATTCACCAGTTTATCCTGTTCATCAAATTTTTAATTCACTTGATTATTAGATTCCTTTGTTGATAGGTGTGTATTTGTTGTTCATAATTTTTATTTTTACCTTTTTCTTCTTCCTTAAAGAATACCTTTCAGCATTTCATATAATACTGGTTTGGTGGTGATGAACTCCTTTAGCTTTTTCTTATCTGTGAAGCACTTTATCTGACCTTCAATTCTGAATGATAGCTTTGCTGGGTAGAGTAATCTTGGCTGTAGATTCTTGCTATTCATCACTTTGAATATTTCTTGCCACTCACGTCTGGCCTGCATAGTTTCTGTTGAGAAATCGGCTGACAATTATATGGGTGTTCCATTATAGGTAACTAACTGTTTTTCTCTTGCTGCTTTTAATATTCTCTCTTTGTCTTTTGCTCTTGGCATTTTAATTATGATGTGTCTTGGTGTGGTCCTCTTTGGATTCCTATAGTTTGGGGTTCTGTGTGCTTCTTGAACTTTTAAGTCAATTTCTTTCACCAGGTGGGGGAAGTTTTCAGTCACTATTTCTTCAAATAGGTTTTCATTATCTTTCTCTCTCTCTTTTTCTGGCACTCCTATAATTCGGATTGTTGGTATGCTTGAGGTTGTCCCAGAGGCTCCTTATACTATCTTCAATTTTTTGGATTCTTTTTGCTTCTTCCTTTTCTGGCTGAGTGGATTTTGCTTCTTTGTATTTCAAATCTTTGACTTGGTTCCTGTGCTCCTCTAGACTGCTTTTAGGTCTCTGTATAATATTTTTTTATTTCAGTCAGTGTATGCTTAATTTCTAGTTGGTCCTTTTTCATATCCTCGAGGGTCTCGTTCATATCCTCGTGGGTCTCGTTCATTTCCTTGTAGGTCTCATTAAGTTCATTGGCCTTTTCTAGGAGCCTCTTGAAAAACCTTATAACCATGGTTTAGAACTCTATGTCCAGTTGTTTTTTCCCCCTCCATTTCTTTCACATCTAATTTCTTTCCATGTCTTTGCATTTTGGCTGCTTTCCTGAGTTGGTCGATTAGCTTTGTGTGGTAGATGTCCTCTAAGAGACAATGGCTCAGCCTCTCCAGTTACCTGAGGTGGATACTCTTGGTGCAGCCCTTAATGGGTTTCATAGTCTTGTTGAAGTTAAGCCTAGATTATTGTTGTTAGCACTAGGAGGGTTTGACCCCAGGCCCATTGGCTGTGAGGATCAGCTGGGCTCAGGTTGGATGGGTGGAGTCTCTGGGCTGAGCAGCAACCTTGATTTCCCATCAGCTCCATCCTGTGCGGCACCTGGGTCTTTGTGCCTGGTGGTAATGGCTGAAAGCACCTCTGAGAGAAAGCTGCTGCCAAGCTTTGCTGGGTAGAATAATCTTGGTTGTAGGTTGTAGGTTCTTGTTCTTCATCACTTTGAATATTTCTTGTGAATATTTATCCCATTCTAGGAGTCTCTTGAAAAACCTTAGACCATGGTTTTGAACTCTATGTCCAGTCATTCCCCCCCTCCATTTCTTTCAAATGTGATTTGTTTCCTTGTCTCTGCATTGTGGCTTCTTCCCTGAGTTGGTTGTGTAGCTTTGTGTGGTAGGTGTCCTCTAAGGGACAGTGGCTCAGCCTCCCTAGTTATCTGAGGTGGATACTCTTGGTGCACCCCTTTGAGAATCAGCTGTGTTTATGCTGGGAGAGCCGCTGTGCTCAGCTTGGATGGGGCAGAGTCTCTGGGCCCCACAGCAACAGAGAGAAAGCTGTCCCCGAGCTCTGCCCACTGTCAGACAGTTCAGTTTCTCTCCAAATGAGTCTGCATACCCAAATTCTCACCCAGAACTGGAAAGCAATGCAGTCCAGTGTTTTGTGTGTTTTTTTCCCGGATGAGAGAGCCAGCCACTCATCCTCTCGACAAGCTCGTGTGCCTCTGCAGCCCCCAAATATCAGTGTGTTTCCTCCTTATTGTCCAGTTTCATCTTGTATGAGTCTGGGGTCCCCAAGACTTGCCCAGAACTGGGGGGTTAGTGCAGTGGGACACCTTTGTCTCCCTCCCCGTTCAAGAAAACCAGCCGGGTATTCAGCCTCCCGCCCTTTCCACACCTGTGTGGCTCTGCACCTCTTTCTCCGTGCGACTCTGCAACTCTGCCCTCTGAAGCTCCTCTGAGTCTCATTGTCCTTTTATCTTTTCTTCTATTTGTGAAATTTCCACTCAGCAAGCTTTATGGTAGTTCTGGATAATGTCCATTTTGTCTTTTTAGTTGTAGTTTTGAAATTGTTGTGCAAGGCAGCAGTATAGGTGTTAACCTATGCTGCCATCTTGGTTCCTCCTTGTTGGCATTTCTATACACCAATAATGAATGATCAGAAAAAGAAACTAAGAAAACAATCCCATTTATTATTAAAAATATTTATTATTGAGAATATTACAGATCCTCCTTTTCCTCCCATTACCCCCTCCACCCAGTTCCTGCCCCGCCTCAGGCCTTCACCACCCTATTGTCTGTGTCCATAGGTAATGGTATATGCATATAAGATCTTTGGTTAATCTCTTCCTATCCCTTCCCCCCTTCCCTCTGAGATTCCTCAGTCTGTTCTATGTTTCCATGCCTCTGATTCTATTTTATTCATCAATTTATTTATTTATGTTTTTATTGATTTCAGAGAGGAAGGGAGAGGGAGAGAAAGATAGAAACATCAATGATGAGAGAAAATCATTGATCAGCTGCCTCCTGCATGCCCCCTACTGGGGGTCAAGCCTGCAACCCAGGCATGTGCCCTTGACCGGTATTGAACCTGGGACCCTTCACTCTGCAGGTCAGTGCTGTATCCACTGAGCCAAACCAGCTAGGGCTGTTTATTTATTGAAAAATATTTTTTATTGATTTTTTACAGAGAGGGAAAGAGAAACATCGATGAGAGAGAAACATCGATCAGCTGCCTCCTGTGCACCTACCTCCTACCGGGGATGTGCCCACAACCAAGGTACATGCCCTTGTCCAGAATCACACCCAGGGCCTTTCCGACCACAGGCCGACAGCCAGATCAGTTAGGGCTCAGGATGTTTTTAAAATATTTTTATTGATTAAGAAGAAGGGAGAGAGAGAGAGAGAGAGAGAGAGAGAGAGAGAGAGAGAGAGAGAGAGAGAGAGAGATCAGTGATCAGAAAGAATCATTGATGGGCTACCTCCTGCATGCTCCACACTGTGGATTGAGCCCACAACCCAAGCATGTGCCCTGACCAAAAATTGAACTGTGACTTCCTGGTTCATAGATCAATGCTCAACCACTGAGCCACCCTGGCTGGGCAGGATGTCTTTTTTTGTATTTTAGTTGCAATTCCAGTTTGGTCCTGGAAGTGTGCCACTTATTCCATTGCCATTTTTAATCTCTCTCATCAGTTTATTTTGTTAATTAGATTTCTTGTTCATTTACTTTGATTTGTAGGTACAATTGTTAATAGGTATGTATTTATTGCCTGCTTCTTCTTTTCCTCCTCCTCCTCCTCCTCTTCTTCCTCCTCCTTCTCTTCCTCCCTCCTTCTCCTTCTCTTTCTCTTCCTTCTCCTCCTCCTCTTTCTTCTCCTCCTCTTTCTTCTCCTTAAAGATTACCCTTCAACATTTCATGTAATATTGGTTTGGTGGTGATGAACTCCTTTAGCTTTTTCTTGTCTGTGAAGCTCTTTATCTGACCCTCAATTCTAAATGAGAGCTTTGCTCGGTAGAGTAATCTTGGTTGTAGGTACTTGCTATTCATCACTTTGAATATTTCTTGCCACTCCCATCTGGTCTGCACATTTTCTGTTGAGAAACCAGCTGAGAGTCCTATGGGCTCTCCCTTGTAGGTAACTAACTGCTTTTCTTTTTTCTTTCTTTTTTTGGTTAATCCTCACCAGAGGATATGTTTCCATTGATTTTTAGGGAGAGTGGAAGAGAACAGGGAAAGAGAGAGAGAAACATTGATGTGAGAGAAACCCATCAATTTGGTGCCTCCTGCATGCACCCCAATCAGGGAGACAAATTCCACCTCCATCTCCAATAATGGCACATGACTGAAGACTGGCCAATTAGAGCACTACATTCCCTTGGGCTTGAGTGATTGGTTCAGTAATGGACATATGACCTAATTCAGGCCAATGGGAACCTTCTGTAGGAGGCAAAATAATATGAGGTCTGGAATATCTTTCTTTTTTAAAATTGTTGATATTATAGATATTCCCTATTTCCCCCACTTTGCATTCTTCCACCCAGAAAATAAGGTGGTCTAGCCGACCACGTTATTGTCTGCATTCATACACTATGTATGTATGTCTTTGGCTCTTCTCTCCATCTTCTTTCATCCTGGTGTTTCAGGATTCTTAGGATATATTCCCAGAAGTGGGATTGCTGGATCAAAAGATATTTCCATTTTTAATATTTTGAGGAAACTTCATACACTGACTGCACCAGTCTGCATTCCCACCAACAGTGCAGTAGGGTTTCCTTTTTCTCCACATCCTCACCAACACTTGTTGTTTGTTGATTTATTGATAGTAGCCATTCTGGCAGATATGAGATGCTATCTCATTGTGGTTTTAATTTGCATGTCTCTGGTGATTATTGACATTGAGCATTCTTTTCATATGTCTGTTGACTGTCCTCTTTGGAGAAGTGTCTTTTCGGGTCTTTTGCCCATTTTTCTTTTTCTTTTTTAAATATTTTTTTATTTATTCAGAGAAGGGAAAGGAAGAGAGAGATAGAAATATCAATGATGAGAGCCGGCTCCACTCCGCGCCAAAGGCGCCTACTTGTGCGCCTGCGCCGTGACCCAGACGCGGGACTAGCTAGGTTGTAAACCATGGCGTGGGTACCCCGGAATCTGCAGTGGAAGAGTTGATGCCCCGGCTGTTGCCAGTGGAGCCCTGCGACTTGACAGAAGGTTTCGACCCCTCCATACCCCCGAGGACGCCTCAGGAATACTTGAGGCGGGTCCAGATCGAAGCCGCTCAGTGTCCAGACGTTGTGGTAGCTCAAATTGACCCGAAGAAGTTGAAAAGGAAGCAAAGTGTGAATGTTTCTCTTTCAGGATGCCAACCTGCTCCTCAAGGCTATTCCCCCACACTTCAGTGGCAGCAGCAACAAGTGGCACAATTTTCAACTATTCGACAGAGTGTGAACAGACATAGAAGTCACTGGAAATCACAACAGTTGGATAGTAATGTGACCATGCCAAAATCTGAAGATGAAGAAGGCTGGAAAAAATTTTGGGTGAAAGGTTATGTTCTGAAGGGGCTGTTGAACCAGCTAAAAATGAAAGTCCTGGAATAGATTATATACAAATTGGTTTTCCTCCCTTGCTTAGTATTGTTAGCAGAGTGAATCAGGCAACAGTAACCAGTGTCTTGGAATATCTGAGTAATTGGTTTGGAGAAAGAGACTTTACTCCAGAATTGGGAAGATGGCTTTATGCTTTATTGGCTTGTCTTGAAAAGCCTTTATTACCCGAGGCTCATTCACTGATTCGACAACTTGCAAGAAGATGCTCTGAAGTGAGACTTTTAGTGAACAGCCAAGATGATGAGAGAGTTCCTGCTTTGAATTTATTAATCTGCTTGGTAAGCAGGTATTTTGACCAGCGTGACAGCTGATGAACCATCTTGATGTTGCTGATCCCTCAGGGGTAGAAGATACTTGTGATGAAGGCAGACTGAGGAAATACAATGCCAATGACGTGCAGGGTACATCACATTTTCAACATTATGTAAGAGGTCTTCATCTTAATCTGTGCAACTGAAATTGATATGTAGGATGTAGAGTGTATGGGTTTGAACATCTGAAGTATCTTTGGATAATCCCACTAATTTCTAATGAACAGTTTTCTATTACCATGTGTAAAACTGTATGGTGAAATTTTACAAATGTCCTTGATACTCCTTCACTATTTACATATGTACACATAAAATTTTATTGAAAATATATTTTGGTTACTAAAGAAAAAAAAAGAAATATCAATGATGAGAGAGAATCACTGACAGGCTGACTCCTGCAGGCTCCACACTGGGGACGGAGCCCACAACCCAGGCCTGTGCCCTGACCGGGAATCGAACTGTGACCTCCTGGTTCATAGGTCAGTGCTCAACCACTGAGGCGCACCGGCCAGGCCCTTTGCCCTTTTTTCAATTGGATTGTTTGTCTTTCTGGTTTTGAGTTGTTTAAGTTCTTTATTATAGTTTGGAAATTAAGCCCTTATCAGATGTATAATTAGTAAATATCTCCTCCCGCACAGTGGATTCCCTTTTCATTTTGTTGATGGATTCTTTTTTTTTTTTAAATCCTCACTTCAGGACATTTTCCATCGAATTTTTAGAGGAAGTGGAAGGGAGAGGAAAACAAAGAGAGAAACAAGGATGTGAAAGAAACACCTTGATTGGTTGCCTCCTGCACGAGCCCTGACCGGGGCCAGGGTCAGGGAGCAGCCTTCAATCAAGGTGTGTGCTCTCCACCAGATTGAATCTGGGACCTTTGGTCCACAGCCTTTGCTCTATCTACTGAGTCAAACTGGCTAGGGCTGTTGATGGATTCTCTTGCTGTGCAGCTTTTTGGTTTAATGTACCCCCATATGTTTTTTTTTTCTTTTGTTTCCTTTGCCCTAGGAGATATATCCTCAAAAATATTGCTGCAAGACATAGCTCAGAGTGTGGAATCTCGGAGGGAAGGTGGGGGAGGGTGCGTGGGTGGGAGGTAATCTACCAAAGAATGCATATACATATATGCATAACCCATGGACTCAGACACTAAGGTGGTGAAAGCCTAAGGGGGTAGGGGGTGGCGGGCTGGAGGAGGTCAATGGGGGGGGTGTCGGTAAATAGGACATATGTTATACTTTCAACAATAAAGAATTATTTAAAAATATATATTGCTACAGAGATGTCTATTTTACTGCTTTATATCTTTTAGGATTTTTATGGTTTCATGACTTACATTTAAGTCTTTTATCCATTTTAAGTTTTTTCTTGTGTATGGTGTAAGTTGGTGGTCTAGCTTTATTTTCTTGCATGTACCTGTCCAATTTTACTAGTACTATTTGTTGAATAGACTATCTTGACTCCATTGTATGCACTTGCCTCCTTTGTCAAGTATTGATCGAATGTAATGGCTTGAGTCGATTTCTGGGGTCTCTGTTCTATTCCATTGGCCTATATGCCTATTCTTGTGCTACTTGGCTTTGCATCCCAGCTCTGTTATTTACTGACTGGGGCAAAAATCCTAACCTCTCTGTGCCTCAGTTTCCTTGTCTGTAAAGCGGAAACTATGTATGATAGCTTTTACATAATTGATTTCATATTTTTAATAAATCTTTGCTGAGTACCTACTATGTGCTTGATTCTAGGCCTTAGGGATGAAACGGTAGTGAACAAAACAGATACAAACCCCTGCCTTAATGGCACTGACCTTCTCATGGGGTAGATAGGCAATGAACAACCCAGGCCAATGAGAACATTTTAGAAGGAGATAAGTGGTGAGAAGAAAAATAAAGCAGGAAAGGGGCATGGGGAGTGCTGGAATGTTTTCACCTCTAAATTGAGTGGTCAGAGAAGACCTCAGTAGGAAGGTGATGTGCCAACACTTGAAAGAAGGGATCAGACCATGTGGGTAGAAAGTATTCCAGGCAGAGAGAGCAGCATCTGCCAAGGCCCTGTGATGGGAATGTGTCTGGAAAATGGCAAGGAGACACGAGTGGGCATTGTAATCCATGGAAAGTATTAGAATGGTGCCTGCCAAAACCGGTTTGGCTCAGTGGATAGAGTGTTGGCCTGTGGACTGAAGGGTCCCGGGTTTGATTCTGGTCAAGGGCATGTTCCTTGGTTGCGGGCACATCCCCAGTGGGGGTGTGCAGGAGGCAGCTGATCGATGTTTCTCTCCCATCGATATTTCTGACTTTCTATCCCTCTCCCTTCCTTTCTGTAAAAAAATCAATAAAATATATATATTTTTAAAAAAGAATGGTGCCTGACACACAGTAAGCCTGTTAGAAACGCTTATGAAGTTGTTGTCATCATTATTGTTATTCAATTTTTTTCCCTCTTCTCTCCCCATCTTAGGAACCTCAGCAGGATGACGAGAAGGGCTGAAATGTTGCCCTCGGGGTCAGGTCCTTTTTTGATGGTGGCTGGGGCTGGGGTGGGGTCAGGTGGGGAGAAGGGGAAAATACAGAGTCTGTCTCCCTGTCTCCCAGTGTTCTCTTCTTACTGCGCCTTCGGTCACTGCACTCCGTCCCGAGGTCTGTGGAAGCTGCCTGCTGCAGTGCTCACAGCATCTCCAACAGTCAGCCCAGTGGGGAAGGGCAGGGCAGGGTGAATATAAGGCCAGACCTGTTGCTCCCCAGATTTGGTGCAGAAACCCAGGATACCAAGAACCCTTTTCCCTCACTGCCCTTCCAGACACCCCTGCCTTTGGTGGATTCATGAACTCCTACCCATAGTTTACAGCTCAACCCTCTTGTGTTCTTTACCAGGAAGCTTCCTGACCCTAGTTAGTGACCTTTCCCTTCTGTGATGTCCTGTGCGCTTGGACCCCATTCTCTATCCCTTGGCTGCGAAAGGCAGCTCTGCCCTGACCACTGTGCTCCCTGTGGGCAGGAACCACTTCCTTCTCCCAGTGCTCAGAACAGGGTCTGGCTAAGTGCATTTGCTGGATGAATGTTGGATAGAATTTGCAGCAGAAACGTGACGTGTGCAGAGGGCACTCTGGGCTAGGGCCCGGTGTCAGGAAACTGTATGTGGGGACAGGGGACGGGACAGTAGAGAGGAAGTACCAGAAGCTCCAAAGAACCAGGCCTGCCTGGGGCATTTGGTTGATAGCTTCTTCAATCTGGGTGAATCTTTATCTCCATCCTGGGCACCCCTGCAAGGCAGCAATGGGGAAGCTCCAGGAGCTTCTAGGGACTCATGAATTCCTATTTTTTCCAATGGCTAGTAACTTATTACTGTAAGCGCTATGCTTAAACAGCCCCCTGTGTTTCTCTGAGCAGGTGTAGTCTACTACTTTTGAGAGCTGAACAGGACAGTCAGAATGGCTGTCCCAGGCTGACTTCCACTCACAGTCCCCAATATCAGCTTCCTGTATTTTGCCAGTGTGCTAGGTGTGAAGGACATCTCCTTGTTTTCATTTGCATTTCTTTGATTATTCATCCTGTATATATATTTAAAAATATTTGTTTTGTTGATTTCAGAGAGGAAGGGAGAGGGAGAAAGAGAAAAACATCAACGATGAAGAGAATCATGGATCGGCTGCCTCCTGCACGCCCCACACTGGGGATCAAGCCTGCAACCGGGCATATGTCCTGACCAGGAATTGAACCATGACCTTTTGGTTCATAGGTCGACGCTCAACCACTGAGCCCACTGGTGGGGGTACTCATCCTATATTTGATGTTTTGTGTATTTCTTCTGCAAATAGTTCCTCTCTCTCTCTCTCTCTCTCTCTCTCTCTCTCTCTCTCTCTGAAGTAAAATTTCCATTTTCCCCTTAAAGACTTAGCTCCTTACATGGGCTTTGGTGGAGATCGTGGGGCAGCACCTTCAGATCTAAATCAAGGTGGGGGAGTCCGGTCCTTCCGGGCTACCTCGCTGTGAATGGCACAGCTCACACAGTCATGCAGCTTCACATACAGCTTGGGAAGCACATAGGCATCGGCCACTTGCTTTGGAGATGTCCCGAACGGCTGCGGCCTTTACGGTGTTTCGAATGACAAACTTCTTTTAATATATTTTCTTTTATTGATTTTTTACAGAGCAGAAGGGAGAGGGCTAGAAAGTCAGAAACATCGATGAGAGAGAGACATTGACCAGCTGCCTCTTGCACGCCCCCTACTGGGGATGTGCCCGCAGCCAAGGTACATGCCCTTGCCGGAATCGAACCGGGGACCCTTCAGTCCGCAGTCCGACGCTCTATCCACTGAGCCAAACCGGTCTCGGCTAGAATGACAAACTTCTTAATGGCCTTGTCCTTGGGCACGCGCTGGGCGCAGTTGGTGCAATGAATAGGCTGCACATGGCCTCGGCCTTTTTTGGCACGATTGTTATTCCTTCTTTTCTTGGTCGCCTTGGAAATGAGGACCCGAGAGAGCCATATTGTTTTCTTTTAAATATATCTTTATTTACTTTTTAAATTGAGTTTTCCAGAGAGAAACACTGATATTGATGTGGGAGTGACTGGCTGCCTCCTGCATGCCCCTCTGGGGGGTTGATCCCACAACTGGGGGAGGTACGCCCTGACTGGGAATCAAACTAGCAGTCATGGGACATTGCCCAACCAACTGAACCATATTAGCCAGGACAGTTGTTCACATCTAACCTTTCTTCTTTTTAGATACTGCAAATACATTTTTTTCTACCTGTCCTCCATTAACATTGTCCTGTGGTGACCTTTGGTGAAAAGAAATCTTTTGTTCTTTTTTAAAAAATAATTTTTTTTTTTTTTTTTTATTTCGGAGAGGAAGGGAGAGCCAGAGAGAGATGGAAACCCTGACCAGGCTCTTTTCTTCTTTTGTGGGAAAATTAGTTTTGGACTCATGGCTTTTGCTTTTGAAATGGTATCTAAGATGCCCGTCTGTGCCCCTTAGTAATCAAGATATTGTCCTTCATTAACTGAGGAATGCCATAGGGTCCAGCAGACATTTTCCCCTGTTGAGTCCTCCTCTGTTCACTTGTGAAATCCTAACTTCTATAAACCAACACAATTCATTTTTTTAAATTAATCTTCGCCTGAGAATATTTTTTTCATTGATTTATAGAGAAGAAGTGAGGGAGGGAGGGTGAGAGAGAGAAACATCCATGTGAGAGAGGACACTGATTGGTTGCCTGGGGCCTGCACCCCTGCTGGAGGTGTGAAGTGAACCCACAATTCAGGTATCTGCCTTTGACTAGGAATCAAACCCATGACTTTTGGTCCTCAGGCTGATGTTTAACCTCTGAGCAATACTGGCCAGGGCTAAATGGTTGTTGTTCAAAGTCACCAGATTTGGGGGTTGTTTGTTAAACAGAAACTAGAGGCCCGGTGCATGAATTCGTGCACCATTGAAGTCCCTCAGCCTGGCCTGCGGGATTGGGCTAAAGCCAGCTCTCTGAGATCCCCTGAGGGGTTCCAGATTGCAAGAGAGCATAGGCCAGGCTGAGGGACTCCACCGATGCATGATGGGGGCTGGGGAGGGATGCGGGAGGTTGCCCAGCTGGGGAGGAACTGCAGGAGGGTTGCAGGGGTGTCTGGCCTGTCTTGCTCAGTCCCCATCAGCCAGAGCCCAGCAGCAAGCTAACCTACCAGTCGGAGCATCTGTCCCCTGGTGGTGAGTGCACGTCATAGCAACTGTTCGACCGGTTGACTGTCTGCCCCCTGGTGGTCAGTGCACATTATAGCAAGCGGTTGAGCAGCCTTAGCATATCATTAGCATATTATGCTTTGATTGGTTGAATGGGCGACCAGACACTTAACATATTAGGCTTTTACTATATAGGATAGATAACGTCCTGAGTTGTATCCTGTTTAGTAAAAGCGTAATAATACTATTAGCATAGTACTTTTAGTTCTGTGAGCTGTTAAGTGATTTGTTAAACCTGAGGGGGCTGTGGGAAGTCCTGAATTTGTAGCCAGTTAGTCAGGAATGCCTTGACATGTGGCTGGCATCTAAGGTGAATGCAATCTTGAGAACTAAGTCCTTAAACCAGTGGAGTCCGGTGCTAGGGTAGGGTCAGAATTGAATCAAAGTATATCACTTGGGAGTAGAAATGGAACAGGTGGAACACTAAACCCTAAGAGAGCTGCCAACAGTAACTCAACACAACTGAGGATCTTCAGAGGCAAATGACAGCCCAATCTCAGTGCAGAGTAATGCAGTTAAACTTCATAGAAAGGATGGGAGGTCATTAATGGAAAAGGAAGGGACTTCATCCTAAGAGATGAAGCTACATGATGACAATGATGCTGACTGGGAAACTTTTCACTACTTACTTTAGAAGGACCAAAATAAACACAGAGGGTCTCCAATTTCCCATTTGCCTCTTTCTCTCTCTCCCTTATTTTCCTGACATCTTCAGGGTGTTCAGGTCTTATTCCAGTTCATCTCCAAAGCTCTCACAGGACAGCTGTGGCAACACCTCCCAGACTGTCTACACAGTCCCTCAAGGACTGGTAGCTTTGAAGTTGGAGAACTGGTCTCTCTTCAAACTAATATATCACAACTCAATTATCTTGACTGTCAACTTAGATACAAAGGGGACACAGTGAGAAATGTTCACACACTCTGAAGTTGCTTTGAGTTCTTAGATTTCTTTTTTATTCACACTAAGTGTTTACTCCAGATCCCCTGTAAGGCTTCATCAGTACTCCCAGAACCCTGATTTCCCAAGAACCCTGGTTAGCGTAAGGTCTACAGGACATTGTAGGACAGCAGGGTGAGGACATATTTAAACAGTTAGTGGAGAAAAGATGGACAAGTTAGTAACTGTGTTGGGGTAACCAGGTAGCCATAAAAGAAGAAATTTTAAATCTTCATCTTATACTATATATTAGGATAAATTTCAAATGGTTCAAATATAAGCAAAGAAACTATGCAAACACACTGAAAAAACAATGAGATTGGAAATCTTACAGGTTTAAAAGAAAATGGAAAACAAAAGCAAAAGCAAAAATCTCCATACCAAAAGGCTTTCAGGAAAACCAAGGACAAATGACAATCTGGGAAAAAATATTCATAACATACAGCACAAGCTATTATCAACTCATATCACTGTATACCAGGTCAGGACACTTACAAGCATCAACCAATGAATCCATAAATAAGTGGAGCCACAATCAGTGTTTCTCTCTCTCTCGAAGAAAAAGATATGAACTGCTGAGACTGGTTTGGCTCAGTGGATAGAGCGTCGGACTGCGGACTGAAGGGTCCTGGGTTCGATTCCAGTCAAGGGCATGTACCTTGGCTGCGGACACATCCCTAGTAGGGGGCGTGTGGGAGGCAGATGATCGATGTTTCTTTCTCATCGATGTTTCTGACTTTCTATCCTTCTCCCTTCCACTCTGTAAAAAAATCAATAAAATATATATTTAAAAAAAAAAAGAAAAAAGAAAAAGATATGAACTGATAGTTCAAGGAAATGGGACTATATATGACTTTTATATGAAACAATATTTAACTTCACTCAAGAAAAAAGCAAATTAAAACTGATCTATCATATTTCAACTAGATAGATTGGCAGAACCCAGACATTTAATGGCTTACTGTGAGAAAATGTTCATGTCCTTCAGTTGCTGGTGGGAGTGCAAAATTGGACATGTATAGAGGACAACATAGCAATATCTGTAAGTACCTTTCAAATTTCAAATAAGTACCTTTGCCCCAGAATTCTTGCTTCTGGAAATTCATCTTACAGTTATTCTATACTAGGGATCCAGTGCATGAATTTGTGCATCTTGAAAGGAACTATGGGCCGCCAAGCTGTGGTAGGCACAGGGGCAGGTCTTGGCCCATCCTCTGCAACTCTGCTTGGCTCCTCCCACCATAACCCCTGGTCCTCTGTCTGTCTGCAGCCCTGCTCCCACTGCTGTCACTCCCATGTGCTGATGGTGCCAGCCCCAGCTCTGCTCGCATCTGCTGACAGCATGGAGTGGTTGGGGCTGGTGCCAGCAGCGGGTGTGAGCAGAGGCTGCTACCCTGGTCACTCCTCAGGAGCAGTCAGAGCCAGCAGCTGCTGCTCGCACCCACTGATGGCGCCAAGTGATCGGGACTGGCGCAGGACACCGGCAGTGGGTGCAAGTGGTGGTGCTGGTACTGTGGTACGTGGAAGCAAAGAATTTTCAGTAACCAGAGACTTGCCCCGATGACAGCGACTGGTGCCCTGCCTTGGTCTGGTGCCCGCCCCCCCGTCACCTGCTCCACCATCCCCCTGTGCCCAATGCCTGCCATGTTCTGCACACATCCTCTGGTGGTCAGCGCACATGATAGTGACCAATTGTTTGGTTGTTCAATTGTTCCAGTTGTTCTGCCATTCGGTCTGCTTGCATATCAACATTTTATTATATAGGATAACAAAAAATCTAAGAAGCTGCTGAGTATATGATGCACTATTATTTTTACAAAAAATCCTGTGTTGCACCATCAAATGTAAGATATATCCTAAATCAGAGATGTCAATTTAGAAAAGTACATTTAGGTCTGGCTGGTGTGGTTCAGTGGTTGAGTTTCACAGGAGGTCACAGTTTAATTCCTGTCAGGGCACATGCCTAGGTTGCTGGCTCGATCCCCAGTAATGGGATGTGCAGGAGGCAGCTGATCAGTGATTCTCTCTTATTAATGATGTTTCTATCTCTCTCTTCCTCTAGGAAATAAAAAAATATTTAAAAAACCCCCACAGAAAAGTACATTTGGAATAGAAGCAATACTGTATTTGTGTACATGCTATGTGATATGGATACGAGATTAGAAATAGAGGCTCTGTCAAGATGGTTGTGTAGGTAAACTGGAATACTCCCATAACCACATAAAAAATACAACTAATCTTAAGAACAGGCATCATTCAGAATCTGAAATCTAGTTGAATGAAAGTCCTACAACTAGAGAATTAAAGAAGAAGCCACATAGGAGGGGCGAAAGCATTGGAATGGGTCAGTCCCACACCCATGTCTGTAAGTTTTTAATTGGGAAGGATATCTTGGTTACAGAGGTTCTTCCAAGGAGTGAGGTGTCCCAGCCCCACACTGGACATCTCAGCCCAGGGCTCCAGTGCTATGAAGAGAAGTCCTTCTGACTTCAGACTGTAAAAACCAAGGTGGATTGTGGCTGAGTGACACAGAAGTTGCTGGAGTCCCAGGCAGTTCCTTTTAAAGGGTCCACACATGGACTTACTTGGACTCACTTCCTCTGAGCTCCAGCATTGGAGCAGCAGCTTAAAAGGAACCAGGGACATATGGGGAGGAACTAAATGGCCTGGCATTAGGGCATCTTTCTTCTAGACAAAAGTGTTGCAAGAGGCCATTGCTCCTTTGATAAGCCCTACCCCTACAGAGCAGCCAGGAAGGCAGCATATCTGAGTCTCCATCAACCTGGCTCATGCTGTTTGCTCTGACCTAGTGATTCCCTGAGAATCTAGCCTCGCCTCTTGTTAAGTGACCCTAGGCCAATCACTAGCAGCAGCCTGCGTTAGTTCACAGCTTGATCTGACCAGGGCATTTCCAAGCCCAATATAAGTAGCAGCCATCTGAAGATTGCTCTGTAGCTTATACCAGGAGGCCCCAAGCAGGGCATAGGTTCTGGCTGATTTTTTACCTCCAGAAGGCCCCATGGCCAGTACACCTGGGGGACATCTTCATATCATGTCAGATTACAACCCTACTACTTCCACGAGTGACACACTCAAAGGGTAAATTCAGTAGACATCAAAGTCCCAATGAAGCAACTTTTTCTCTGTAGGGTAGACTCCTGCATAGCAGCTCCTCTGCTGTCATAGCTTGTCCTCACAGACAATTGGTCAAGGGTGGTCAATTCCTCCCAGTGATGCAAACAGTAATCAAGGCTCAACAATAGCACAGGGTACACAATCCGCACAAGGGTACACCTGGAGTGCCCAGCTTAGGTGACTGGGGAGGCTATGCCACTGGACCCTATACTACACAAGGCCACTCTACCAATAATGGGATATTTAGCACCTCTACCTAATACATAGAAACACACAGGGAAGCAGCAGAAATGTGGAGACAAAGAAACATGTCACAGATGAAAGAACAGGAGAAATCTCCAGAAAAAGAACTAAATGAAATGATAGCAAACAAACTATCAGATACAGAGTTCAAAACAAAGGTTATAAGGATGCTCAAGTAATTTAGTGAGAATTTTAAGAACTCAGTGAGAACTTCAACAGCATGAAAAAGAACATAAGCATTAAAAAAAAAAAACAAAAAAAAAAAACCAGTCAGGCCGAACCGGTTTGGCTCAGTGGATAGAGCGTTGGCCTGCAGACTGAAAGGTCCCAGGTTCGATTCCGGTCAAGGGCATGTACCGTGGCTACAGGCACATCCCCAGTTGGAGGTATGCAAGAGGAAGCTGATCGATGTTTCTCTCCCATTGATGTTTCTGACTTTCTATCCCTCTCTCTTCCTCTCTGTGAAAAATCAATAAAATATATTTTTAAAAAAACCAGTCAGAAATGAAGTTTATACTAACCAAAATGAATATTTCACAATGAATCAACAGTAAAGAAGAAGAATCTGAGAATCAAGTCTTCAATTTGGATATGAGGAAGCAAAAAACACCCAATCAGAAGAGCAAAAGAAAAAGTTGCTCAGTGACTGAGCTGCCCCAAGGACTCAGCAACCTCCACCTTGAATCCCCCTTGCTTTCTGATGATCTGTAACCCTGGCTGTCTTCTCATGCCACAGCCTTCCACAAGCCATTTACACCAAAGGAAAGGAATCATATTGGTATGTCTGCTATACAGAACCTCCACTTTTTTTTTTTTACCTCTTTGCTGATGCAAATAAGGGTGATGATCTGCTTCCTGCTGGCACTGAGGATTATATTCATATACGAATTCAATAGAGAAATGGCAAGAAGACCCTTACTACTGTCCAAGGGGTCATTGATAATTATGATAAAAAGAAACTAGTAGAAGGTGGCGGCATAGGTAAACACCTATCTTGCTGTCCCACACAGCAATTTCAAAACTACAACTGAATGACAGAACAAACATCATCCAGAATCACCGGAAAGCAGGCTTTCTCTCAATGGGACAGCTATCACAGTAGAGACCCTGGGAATGGGACAATTTCAGATGTGATAATCACCTGGTTTTCATTAAATAATTTCTTGTGCTAGAAAATGACCTTATTGCTTTTCTGCTTTATAGATCCCCAAGGCTCATAAATGTTCTTAAAGCGTAAGGCTCTTGTTTGGGCTCTCAAAGCCTCTTTGATAAGGATCGTGTTTCCTTAATGTTTTCTAGACACTCATCCAACTCATCTTTTAGACCCTAAACATAAAACGTTGCTGTAGTGCCATAAACATGCCGTGGACATCTCATCTGTTTGCTTTACTATGCTGCACCTGGTTATTTTTATTTCAACCTATTATTGATAAAAATATTAATATTTTAAGATTAAGAATGATAGCTCTTGCTTTATCATTCCTATATAAATGTAGTGTCTACTTTGTGTAGGAAGAGTAAGGAAATTCCCATCCATCTTAATATATAGTTCATAAGACTGTTGAGTGTAGTGTAGGTCTATTTTACAATTGCAGATTTATAAATATGAAAATGGTATTTAGTGCCCCAGCTAGTTTTTCTCAGTGGATAGCGTGTCAGCCTGAGGACTGAAAGGTCCCAGGTTAGATTGTGGTCAAGGGCATCTGCCTGAATTTCAGGCTCCATCCCCAGTGTGGGGTGTGCAGAAAGCAGCCAATCAATAATTCTCTATCACCATTAATGTTTCTATCCATCTCTCCCTCTCCCTTCTGCTCTGAAATCATGAAAAATATATTTAAAATAATAATAATATATTGAAGTTTCTGAGCAACATTTACAGCATCTTGGTTCCTTTGGAGAAACACTGGTAAACTATTTTAATAATTATTGCATGGTCTGTATATGAAATACTGATGAAAATTGAGTACTTCTCTTAGGCTTACACTCTGTTGCATATGAATTCTTGTTAGAAAAATCTGAAATCAGATTTTTTGGTAGGAAAATCTAAATCTAAAGTAAATTTATGCTTCATCCATTGAAGAGATTTTGAGCTATGACTCGTTTATTTAAAAAAAATAAAATGCTCTTATTCTGTCTGTCCTGCCCTTCCCTTGGACAGAGAGTGCTAACCTCCATTAGCTTCACATTAGTCAGCACCCCAGGCAGCTCTGCAGAGAGGAAAGCTTTTACTGAGTTGGTTGTCAAGGACAGTATTAGAATAGAACTACCACTCTGAAGGTGTCAGATCAGTTATGGAGGGAAAGGAGAGGAGAGAGGAGGGGAGGGAAGAGGAGGGAATGCTTTAAGTTCTAGGAATGTCTTTCTATTTTTGATATATGCCTTATCTGCTGGGAGATTTGGATTGAGGAGGATTGAGAAAAATGGGATCTGGGTAAGTGCCCAGAAGCACTTCAAAGATTTATTGTTGAACAATGATCCCTGGACTCTCTATGTCTTATCTTAGTGTCTGAGACATCACTATTGGCACCATGAGCACAAAAGATAAGATGAATGTAATAATCCATTTGAAGTGGACTGAGTTGACCAATATCATTCAAAGAAAAAAGCAATTATTTTGAATTTGTTTAGCATGGTCACCAGGTAGGGTTGGCTAGACCAGTGGTCGGCAAACTCATTAGTCAACAGAACCAAATATTAACAATACGACAATTGAAATTTCTTTTGAGAGCCAAATTTTTTAAACTTAAACTTCTTCTAACACCACTTCTTCAAAATAGACTCGCCCGGGCCGTGGTATTTTGTGAAAGAGCCACACTCGAGAGGCCAAAGAGCCACATGTGGCTCACGAGCCGTGGTTTGCCCACCACTGGGCTAGACTATTCCAATAAGATGACCACTAGCCCAGGGTCATCTGGGCTCTGCTGACCAAATATTTTCATCTTAAACTATCTTGCACTTTTTCCTCCTTCCTTCATGGGACCTGGGATCACTGAAGTCTGTGTTATTTCAACTCACTGGTACCACTGCCATTGTTGCGTCTTCTGCTGGACAGCTCTTCCTAATTGTGTCTAGTTGTGTGGGTGAGCTCTGTGAGCAGCAGATTATAAATAATTCCTTGAAGCCCCACCCTCTGGATTCATTCCAGTTTCTCTCATTATTGATGTTTCTATTTCTTCTAGAAAAATGTCCAGCACAAGAAGGGGCGGAGCATCACAAATAGAATCAATCACTACATGCATCTGGACCTGTCCTTTGAGCAGGATGTGTTTGTGATGCAGTAGAAATTTCAGTGAGGAAACTGTGGGTGAGGAAGAAGTAACAGAAAAAAAACGCACAAATAAGGGTGATGTAGTGAGCGTGTGAGTGGGTCTAAAGGCCAGCTTACATGCCTCTCACTAACTGTGTATACAATAGCGTGGAACCCACCCAAAAGATACACATTCTTCTTACTGAAACATTGGCAAAGAATTGGTCTTCCTGGAGGTAAGGACTGCTTTCCAGAGGTCTGGGGAGAGCATGGACATTGATCCTCAGCAGACTTGGAGACAGAGGTAGAGAAAGTCTTTTTCTCACCTCCACTCCCAGTAGGACCCTTGCCTCTGCCCATGCCAATAATGCATTGTTCTCTCACACACCTGGAATCAAAACACATCTCCCGTCTCCCTGGGCATCCATGTGAATCCAAATGAGTCCCTGATTCTCCTTTAGATTCAGAGAAAACTGTGAGTACCTTAAATTCTACTCTGATTTCTGTGTTCTTTGGTTCTAGGCCTGTCTGGGAACAGGCACAAGAACAGGTGTGGGACTTCAGCCACATTTCATTCTTTACCTGGGGGGGACGGGGGGGGGGAGGACTGAGGACACTTTTCAAGTTCAAAACCTGCAATAGGAATTTAAAGCAGGGACATATTCAACATAATCATCACTGACATAAAACCGTATTTTCATTGCCTGCACACCACTCAATAGTTCATTTCATCCAGTGAGGCTTCTTTCTCCCTGCAGCTCTGAAGAGATGACAAAAAGAGGTCTTTCCGCCATGTGGGGCAGCAAATGGGGCCATTCCCAGCCACTCAGGGTCTCTGCATAGCAGCTGTCCCTGAGCATCCTCTTAAGTTATTCCCAAAGGTGCTTGTGCCCCTTAAAATCCTTACGAGGGTTGGTGTATACGTGATAACTATAAGGCACTTGCTTGTATGTGTTCTATTTGTGGATTTATTTAGATAGGGAATCAAGTTATGGAAGCAATATAAGGCTGTAACCTGAGAAAACACTGTGAAAAAGGCTGTTCTTCAGTCTTACCAAATGTGGCCTGATCTGGTGTTTGTGGGAGTTTGGGAACTGAAAGAGAGAGTCACTCTAAGTAAATATAAATTGCAAGTCATCATAAGGACAATCAAGTGATTGTCCTTTGTCATTGTTAAATCTCAGATTTGTGGGGGCTTTTGGAGGGGGGGCTGAGGTTTTTCAGTCTCTCATGAATAAATCATGACAGGTAGAAGGGGTGAGGATGCTTCTTCCATCTTTTCGACACCATAGTCAAAGCTGGGACATGTTCACAGTTGAAATCACTTTTCCCATAGCCAATTGAAACCTGACCAGAAAAGCCATAAAATTCTTTCTTTTGTCCCCTCCCATTGTCAAAGCAAAGCAAAGAAACATGGGTGTGGGGTTCTTTTCTTCAGATTGACTAAGGGAATGAAACTAAACAAAGGTTCTTGTCTTTAGAATGACTAAAGAAATGAAACCAAATATAAGATACAAATTCCTTTGGGAAAATCAGTTTTAGCCTTTAAGCTTCACCCCCATGGTCAACTTCCAACATATATCAATCAACATGGGACATTAAAATGAAAAGTTATTTATAATAATAAGACTTCAATAAGTTATAATTTAATAAACTTTTCAATAAATTATAGCTCATTCAATTAATAACACATTTAAGAGTCATTTTAGCCCTAACCGGTTTGGTTCAGCGAATAGAGCATTGGCCTGCTGACTAAAGGGTCCCAGGTTCGATTCTGGTCAAGAGCATGTACCTTGGTTGTGGACACATCCCCAGTGTGGGGTGTGCAGGACACAGCTGATCGATGTTTCTCTCTCATTGATGTTTCTAACTCTCTATCCCTCTCCCTTCCTCTCTGTAAAAAATCAATTTTATATATATATATATATATATATATATATATATATATATATATATTTAAAAGAGTCATTTAAAAAAGTTAAAGTTTATAAAAGAATAAATAAAAAAGAAATTTAATCAGAATGTTTTCCAACTTTAAGATTCCCAAGTGGTAAAATTTAAATTCCCAAGTGGTTATTTTTTAAAGTAGGTTGTGAAAATACGTAGAGTATAACATTTATCACACTTTATTGGAATTAAATAACCTTACTTTAAATCTGGAAATATATATGTGAAAAACCATCAGCATGGTTCCTTTAGGAAAAGGAGCTTTAGATTTAAATTTTTCTGAATTTAAAAAATGTAAATTTAATTATCAATTTTTTTCTGAAAATTTTGTTTCTACCATAGAGATAATCCTTCCTTCCTTCCTTCCTTCCTTCCTTCCTTCCTTCCTTCCTTCCTTCCTTCCTTCTTTTCTTCTTTCCTTCCTTTTTTCTGTAACCAGACAATCAATGGGTCCATGCTGCCTATCACTACTTGAGCCAATTAAGCAGAGTCAGGGTTGAATCATATATGTGAGAATAAAAAAATAATCTTTTCAGTCAAAGAAGGGAGTTTAGGCAACCACCATTTTGAAATGGCAAAGAGCAGCCCCTCCTTTTATCCTTTAAATTAGCCAGTCACACAAGAATGTGAGCCTAAACTCTGACCAATCAAGAGTGAGGGACAGACAGTGAGTATCAGGGATAAAACCCCAAATGGATGACCCACTCAGTGTGTGTGCTTGCCAGACCCTGTGCATGCGCACCCATCTGCAGAAGGAAAAATATTTGCCTTGCTGTCTGGCTCCCCATTATTCTTTGTGTTCTACCAGGACCCCTGGTTTTTTGGCTTTCCTTCTTCTAAAAATTTAGGGGGCTGGTCCAGGATTCTATTGATTGTTAGGGAGGACCATTGAACCTCTCTCCTGAGGAGGCACATCCCACTGCAAAGTTGTGGCCTCAGTGAGGAGGGATGGCCATCACCCTCAGGCCAACTATAAGCTTAGGGTTGTGAGTCATCCAGCAACATGGGAAGGGCCCAAGTAAGCACCATGGCAACTAGGAAACCTTATGCATGAGCCAAGATACGAAATCAGACTATAAATACTGCCTTGGTGGTTGGGTATCCTCGGAGGTCAAGTATATGTGACTAGGATGTGTCTTGGACATAAAGCGAGTGCAGCTGAAACCAGTTTGCTCAGTGGATAAAGCGTCAGCCTGCTGACTGAAAGGTCCCAGCTTTGATTTCGGTCAAGGGCATATACCTTGGCTGCAGGCACATCCACAGTGGGAGGTGTGCAGGAGGCAGCTGATCGATGTTTCTCTCTCATCGATGTTTCTAACTTTCTATCCCTCTCCCTTCCTCTCTGTAAAAAATCAATAAAATATTTTTTTTTTAAAAGAAGAGAGAGTGCAGAGTTCTGATCTGTGGTTCCATTCTCCTACGAGGGAAATGACTAGAGAGGGGAGAAGCAGATCTCAGGGAATGCAAGGAATCTCCAGTATGGGGGGTTGAGAGCATAGAATAGTCACAAGGGACCTACCAAGCATGGGAAATAAAAATTCTAGGCCCCAAAAAAACATTCCCCCATTCAGTCCATTGGAAAGAATTCTGAGGTTCTGAAGGGGGGACAATCCAAACCAGGGACAGGGGACATTGCTTCCATTGTCTTTTTTATGTAGGGCACTCTGTGGTGTCTGTGGCTGAACAGACAAGGAGCATGGTGTGAAGCTTTATCTGTGGGTTGTGTGTGCCTGTAAATATTGTATATAAGTGTTTCTATTAATGTTCTGTGTCTCCTTATTGCTTGGCTTAATTTGTTTAAAGATGGGGCATGTCCCGCTTTGGGGGGGCAGGCAGCTATTTGTGGCAAGGCTGACCACGTGGCAGAGATTGCAGGAATGTTCCAGTGGCTGCCAAGAATCCTTAATCTTGGAGACTCTTCCTGCTTTCCCTTTCAGGGCATCAACCACAGAAACAGCTGGTGACAGTTCTCGTCTCTGGGCCTGTGGTGTGATTTGGTTACTTCGCGTGCTTTCTGTCTTTTGGGGACTTAGTTTGCTCTTTGCTGGTTTTTGAACATAAGAAATCCTGTCTCTGCTGTTGGGTTTTGCACCACTCAGAACCAAAGGCGTTTGCTGGGCTGGGTTAGTGTGAGACAGATCCCAGTGTAACCAGATAATCAATGGGCCTGTGCCACCTGTCACTACTTGAGCCAATTGAGCAGAGACAGAGTTGAATCATATATGAGTGTTTCTCCCATACTGCTGGCCATATGGGAGAGTAGTAGGTCAGCCACAAAAATCTGCTCTTCAGCCCCACATAAATCAGCTGCTTGTATGGTGTGTGAATCCACTGTTTAGGCAACAAGAATAATGTTTCCATGCTAATGGGCAGTTCTTGAATGAGAATGGACCTCATTCTGAGGTTGACTCCTAGGCCCCAGGGCATACAACTCCCAGTCAACTTGGTATGTCCCGTTTTTGACCAACACAGAGCAACTGTGGTTGACAGAACATCATTAATATTTCCCATAACCATAGCTAGTTCCCAGTGTTCTGTGTTTGCCCCAAACAATGAAATATTAATCTGACTTTGCTTCATATGGAGAATCTAGAGGATGGATCTGAATCTGATATTTGAAATCTCTCTTAAAAATGTGAATGTAGGGAAAGCCAAGATGGCGGCATAGGTAAACACCTAAACTGCTGCCTCGCACAACAATTTCAAAACTGCAACTAAAAGACAAAACGTCTATCACCCAGAACCATGGGAAAGCTGTCCGCGTGGAAGTTCTACAACTGGACAATAGAGAAAAGAGCATTGAGACGTGCACAAGCGCTGAAAAGCTAAGGCACAGAGGTGCGTGAACCAGGCTGGCGGCAGGCGACAGGGAGCTGCTGTTTCAACCTGAACGGAAACAAGCTCCTGATTATTCTAAACTCGTTTCTGGAGAGATGCTGGCAACCCAAACTCCTACGGGGAGAAGCTGGACAGTCTGCCATCGGGTTGAAAAGTGAGGGTGGCTTCCTTGCAGAGATGCCCGCAGCACTCATTGTTCACTGTGTGGGGCCACCGGACGCAGGGGACTTGGAAACTTGGAGATGCAGAAGTGGCTGAGTGGCAGCCATCGCTCTTTGCCACGCCCTAGCCTAATGACTCCCTGAGACCCCAACCTGCACAATCTGCAAACCTGCCTGAGTTGTAAGCAGCAGAATTTGCATATAAATGACCTGCCCTATCACAGCTTAACCTAGACTGCAGCTCTGGTCAAACCAGGAGAAATCTGCAGACCTTGCTATAGCTCCTGCTGGATCGCCTCAGACAGTAGCTGACCTGCACCCCATTGGAGATCCAGAAGCTAGTGTATCTAGAGGTCAGTGTGAGACGACACCAGAATTCAACTACTCACATCCACAGTGAAACATTCAAGAGGCAGACTCGGTGAGCACCAAAGCCCCACTGAAGCAAGTCCTGTTCCATAGGCATGACTCTAGCACAGCATTTCTTCCACTCCATCAGCACAGGGAAGCAGCAAAATGCGGAGACAAAGAACATGTCACAAATGAAAGAAATGGAGGGCATAGAGTCCAGGACCACATTTATAAGGTTACTCAAGAATCTTCTAAAAACCGCTGAGAAACTTGATGAGATTTTCAAGGACCTTAATGAGAATGCCAAGAAAATGGAAAAAGACCAGTCAGAAATTAAGCATATATTATTTGATATAAAGAATATACAGAAATTCAACAGTAGATCAAAGGACTCCAGGAATCAAACCAAACATCTGAAATATGAGGAGACAAAAAGCACCCAACCAGAAAAACAAAAAGAAAAAAGAATGCAAAAATATGAAGATAGTGTAAGGAGCCTCTGGCACAACTTTAAGCATACCAACATCTGAATTATTGGGGTGCCAAAAGAAGAGAGAGAGCAAGATACTGAAAACCTACTTGAAGAAATAAAGACTGAAAACTTCTCCCACATGGTGAAAGAAATTGACTTAAAAACCCAAGAAGTGCACAGAACCCCAAAATATAGGAATCTAAAGAGGACCACACCAAGACACATCATAATTAAAATGCCAAGAGCAAAAGATAAAGAGAGAATATTAAAAGCAGCAAGAAAAAAACAGTTGGTTAACTATAAGGGAGTACCCATATGACTGTCAGCTGATTTCTCAACAGTAACTATGCAGGCCAGATGGGAGTGGCAAGAGATATTCAAAGTGATGAATAGCAAGAACCTACAACCAAAATTATGCTACCCACCAAGGCTATCATTCAGAATTGAAGGTCAGACAAAGACCTCCACAGATAAGAAAAAACTAAAGGAGTTCATCACCACCAAACCAGGATTATATGAAATGCTGAAGGGTATTCTTTAAGAAGAGGAAGAAGAAGAAAAAGGTAAAGATAAAAACTATGAGCAACAAAATGACAACAAATACATATCTACCAACAAGTGAATCTAAAAATCAAGTGAATGAAAAATCTGATGAACAAAATGGACTGATGACTATAATAGAATCAGGACATAGAAAGGGAGAGGACTGACAATTCTCAGGGGGAAGAGGGTGTGAGGGGTGAGGAAAGAGATTGGACAAAAATCTTACTCCTATGGATGAAGACAGGGCAAGGGCATTGGGTGGGGTGGGGGATCAGGTGGAGGGGAGCTATGGGGGAATAAAAAAGAGGAAAACCTGTAATAATCTGAACAATAAAGATTTATTTTTTAAAAATGTGAATGTATTGCTAATCTGAGGAATGTTAATTGCTTACATGTCACCTAAAGATTAAGGTTTCTAAGGGTTAAGAATTCTAACTAATTGGAAAGAAATTATGGTTTTGGTATCATTTTGAAGGAAAAAGGAAGTGGGTTCTGAAAGTAGTAAGGTTTGCAAGGAAGGATTTGTGAAAGTTGTGGAATGTCTGTAAAGAGAAATATTAAAAGGCAGTTATATAAATGACACAGGCCAGTAATCCAGGACAAGTAGAATAGGAAACCTACATTGGTTAAACACTAATTTGGATCTATATAGTAAATCCCATCTTCCCTAAACCAAGAAAACTTAAGAGTAAATGGTTTGCATTTGCATCCCTCATCAGAGGGTAAATAGCTTTTATCAATGTACTCAGGGAGACAGGTAGCAGAAATCCAATTAGTGTCATTTGTTGACCACACTAAAGAATAAATGAAGTTTTTCTTGACCTAGAACTGGCTTTAGATGAGTCCAATAGGCTCTGGAATGCCTCAAGATCTTCTTACAATGGAGACTAGGAACCAATTTCTTAAGAACTATGTACTGGATACCTCTTCTACTTTAATTTCTCTCAGGTTAGAAGTCCTCCTGGTCCAAGGCCCTCCTCTAAAAGTTCCCAGGTCATTGCCATCAACTGGAAGACTACATTCTGGTCAAGACATGGAAAGAAATAGTTGGAACCCTCCTAGAACCCTACCCTGTCTTGCTTACCTCTGAGATGGCTGTTCAGATTGCAGAATGAGGTTGAACCCATCACACTCAGGTTGCTGGCATACAACCAGTCTCTCTGGATGGTGGCGACCTCAAGTTGGACAGCCATATCAGGACATAGCCCCTTGAAATTAATACTAAAGAAACTATAAACTTTCTATTTGCTTGAGGGTTCTGGGAAATTGCAGGGGCTTGCAATGTGGGCTAGGGAAATGTGTATAATCCAGATCATGTTGAGCCAGTTAAATGGTTGATTAACATAACCAAGGGCGATAAGCCCATAACCCTTCCATTTGATGCCTGCCAAGTTATACCATGTGGAGGTCTAAATCATCAAAAGCAGTTACAGGCCTATTCCATTTACATGTGTCCTGATACCTCACTGTGAGTGAATCGCCCATCCCTCATCCTGCCTGGAATGATGTGTTGTGCACCACCCAATACCAGGCCTAGGCAACTGTACCCTGACCAGGAGGTAAAAAGTTTAGTCACCTAAAGACTAGAATACATCTGTATAGAGGGACCCCTCCCTATGCTTGCCAGAACTTACAGTGTAATCCCTCCTTCTTAAATATAGAAAATTTCAATGACTTGGATATTTCAGCATTTAGACCAAGAGATTGATTAGGACTAGACTTAGGAGTAGATGTCATAGGAGAAGATCCCCTAAAGAGGTTTGCTCTGAGACTGTTAGCCCCACCAAGGACATTGCCACTGCTATCATGATGCAAAACGAGGTAGGATATAAGGAAACATATGCCTGGGTAGAATGGATTAAATATTCTGTACGCACCCTAAATAAAAGAGACTGTTATGCTTGCGTGCCAGGAAAGCTAGAGGGCCAAGTGGTCCCATTTCCATTCAGATGAACCTCAGACAGTAACGAGATAGAATGTGTGCTTGCCCTGTATCAGGAGGAAATCATGTGGGGAAATGCTTCCTGTAAGACTCTCCCTGTTGTTTCCATCCAACAGAGGTAAAGAGCAAAGGTCCCCTAAAACAATCCAGCCAGCGACTTCTGACATAAACTACACCTCCTGCCTCTCAAGGTGGAGGTGGAGGGACAGTACTCAGAGTTTATGGGAAATTTATCTGGATGCATTGTTGGGGGTGACCTCAGTTGATAAAGTCCTGAAAAAAGCAGGTTTCACAAAGTGGCCTGTCTGCCCCCTAGACCACAATAACCTTTAAACACAATAGTTTAGTAAATATGCATTTTGCCCCCCAGAGTACAGTGACCTTTAAGTACAACAGTTTGGTAAACATGTTGCCCTTGAGCAAGTAGCAGCACACAAGGAAATAGCTAGGGGTTCGAGTGGCGCCAAGCTAGGATAAGGAGTTTTGTGTGAAGGTTAATGCTTGTCAAATTATGGGAATGATGAATGTGTTATGTAACCATCACTGCTTGGAGGAAAATAGACTTGGGGCCGCAGTCTGAAAGAGGGCTTGTGGACCTCCTGATCCCATTCGTTTTTTCTTTGTCTATCATTTCCAGTTTTCACCAGGTAAACACCTGGTTTTGTTCTATGTCTTGTCGTCTTTTCTCCTCCATTTCTTTCACACCTGATTTCTTTCCATATCTCTGCATGGTGGCTGTTTTATGTGGTAGATGTCCTCTAAGGGACAATGGCTCAGCCTCCCCAGTTACCTGAGGTGGGTGCTCTTACTGCAATCCTTTATGGGTTGTACAGTATTTTTGAATTTAAGCCCAGCTTGTTGTTGTTAGCCCTAGGAGGGTTTGACCTCCAGGCCAATTGGCTGTGAAGGGAGACTGTGTTCAGGTTGGATGGGCGGAGTCTCTGAGCTGCGCAGGCAGCGTCAGCGTCAGCTGCGTCCTATGCGGCGCTCACGCACGCGGGTCTCTGTTGGATGGGGATGGCTGCAGACACCTCCAAGAGAAAGCCGCTAGTCTCTTCCCCTTGCCAGACAACTCTGCCTTTCCCCAAATGTGCCTGCACACCAAAAGTCTAGTCCAAGGTTTTAAAATAGATGGTTTCCGGAACCAGGAGACAAGTTTCCAGGGGGCAAGTCGCGGGTTTGCACGACCCTTGTGACTAGGAGCCTCTGCCGCGTCCTGCTTCCAGGGTGCGTCCCCCAGACCTTGGACCTCGCCTGGCACTGGGGAATCTGTGCAGTGGGATGTCTCCACGTACCCCGGATCTTGGACCTCGCCTGGCGCTGGGGAGTCCATGTAGTGGAAGTCTCCGCCCTCCCCATAGGAGAAATCCGGCAGGGGGTGCTGCTCCAGCCCCAGCCCGCGCGCGCGATCAGGGCGGCTCCTAACCTGTTTCCGTCTGAAAGGCTGCGCTCCCGCCGCTCCTGAGTCTCAGTGTCCCACCTTTACTCTTATTAGTGGAGTTTACATTCAGCCAGCTTTCTGGCGATTCTGGGTGCTGTCTGTTCTGCTGTTCTGTTGTAGTTCTTAAATCGTTGTGCGGGGCAGAACAATAGGTGTTTACCTATGCTGCCATCTTGGTGCTCCCTCCTCCTTTAGCTTTTTCTTATCTGTGAAGCACTTTATCTGACCTTCAATTCTGAATGATAGTTTTGCTGGATAGAGTAATCTTGGTTGTAGATTCTTGCTATTCATCACTTTGAATATTTCTTGCCACTCCCATCTGGCCTGCATCGTTTCTGTTGAGAAATCCACTGACAATTGTATGGGTGCTCCCTTATAGGTAACTAACTGTTTTTCTCTTGCTGCTTTTCATATTCTCTATCTTTTGCTCTTGGCATTTTAATTATGATGTGTCTTGATGTGGTCCTCTTTAGATTCCTATATTTTGGGGTTCTGTGCACTTCTTGGGCTTTAAAGTCAGTTTCTTTCACCAGGTGGGGGAAGTTTTCAGTTACTATTCCTTCAAGTAGGTTTTCATTGTCTTGCTCTTTCTCTTTTTCTGGCACCCCTATAATTCAGATGTTGGTATGCTTGAGGTTGTCCCAGAGGCCACTAACACTATCTTCAATTATTTGGATTCTTTTTGCTTCTTGCTTTTCCAGCTGAGTGGATTTTGCTTCTTTGTATTTCAAATATTTGACTTGGTTCTTGTGGCCCTCTGGACTGCTTTTAGGTCTTTGTATAATATTTTTTATTTCAGTCAGTGTATGCTTAATTTCTAGTTGCTCCTTTTTCATATCCTCGTTGGTGTTATTCATTTCCTCGTAGGTCTTGTTCATTTCCTTATAGTTCTCATTAAGTTCATTGGCCTTTTCTAGGATCCTCTTGAAAAACCTTATTACTGTGGTTTTGAACTCTATGTCTAGTCGTCTTTTTTCCTCCATTTCTTTCACACCTGATTTCTTTCCATTCCTCTGCATTGGGGCTGCTTTCCCGGGTTGTTTGACTAGCTTTGTGTGGTAGATGTCCTCTAAGGGACAGTGCCTCAGCCTTCCCAGTTACCTGAGGTGGATACTCTTACTGCAGTCTTTTGTAGGTTGTACAGTCTTGTTGAAGTTAAACCCAGATTATTATTGTTAGCCCCATGAGGGTTTGACCTCCAGGCCAATTGGCTGAGAGGGTAAGCTGTGTTCAGGTTGGATGGGTGGAGTCTCCAGGCTGAACAAGCAGCATCAGCTCTGCTCTATGCAGTTCGTGGGTCTCTGTGCCCAGTGGTAATGGCTGCAGGCACCTCTGAGCAAAAGCCGCCGCTGGTCTCCACCTGTTGCCAGACAACTCTGGCTCTCCCCAAATGAGTCTGCACACCCAAAGTCTCGCCCAGGGTTGTAAAACAAAGCAGTCCAGTGGTCTCCCGAACGAGAGAGCAAGTCACAAGTCCTCTCTGCGCGGTCGTGCACTTTATGCACAAACTTCTGTTCCAAGTTACGCGCACTCTCCTCAAACTCACAGACCTCAGCCGCGCCCGGCTTTTAGCGTGCCTTCCCCGGACCTCGGACCTCTCCTGGAACTGTGGAATCAGTGCAGTGGGACATCTCCGCCCTCCCCATTGGAGAAAGCCAGCCAGGTTTGCTGCCGCCCACCCTTTACTGCTCACGCACGCGCACACCTCCGAACCTCTCTCCACGCGTATCTTCAAGGCTGCGCTCTGCTGCTCCTCTGAGTCACAGGGTCCTGTCTTTACTTTTATCTGTGGAATTTACACTCAGCCAGCTTTCCAGTGATTCTGGATGTTTATTTTGTCGTTAAGTTGTAGTTTTGGAATTGTTGTGTGGGGCAGCAAAATAGGTGTTTACCTATGCTGCCATCTTGGTTCCTCCCCTTGGAGCCCATTGAAAAACCTTATAACTGTGGTTTTGAACTCTATGTCCAGTCGTTGTTTCCCCTCCATTTCTTTCACATCCGATTTCTTTCCATTTCTCTGCATTGTGGCTGCTTTCCTGAGTTGGTCCATTAGCTTTGTGTGGTAGATGTCCTCTAAGGGACAGTGGCTCAGCTTCCCCAGTTACCTGAGGTGGATACTCTTACTGCAGCCCTTTATGGGTTGTACAGTCTTGTTGAAGTTAAGCCCAGATTACTGTTGTTAGCACTAGGAGGGTTTGACCTCCAGGCCAATTGTCTGTGAGTGTCAACTGTGCTCAGGTTGGATGGGTGGAGTCTCTGGTTTGAGAAGGCAGCATCACCTCTGCTCTGTGCCGGGTGGTAATGACTGCACGCACCTCCGAGAGAAAGCCACCGCCGATCTCCACCCGTTGCCAAAGAACTCAGCCTCTCCCCAAATGAGTCCGCACACCCAAAGTCTCACCCAGGGTTGTAAAACAATGCAGTTTGGTGGTCTCCCAAACAAGGGAGCAAGTCACGAGTCCTCTCTGCACAGTCGTGCACTTCTGTTCCCAAGATACTGAAAACATATTTGAAGAAATAATGACTGAAAACTTCCCCCACCTGGTGAAAGAAATAGACTTACAAAGTCCAGGAAGCACACAGAACCCCAAACAAAAGAAATCCAAAGAAGACCACACCAAGACACATCATAATTAAAATGCCAAGAGCAAAGGACAAAGAGAGAATATTAAAAGCAGCAAGAGAAAAACAGTTAGTTACCTATAAGGGAGCAACCATACGAGTGTCAGCGGATTTCTCAACAGAAACTATGCAGGCCAGACGGGAGTGGCAAGAAATTTTCAAAGTGATGAATAGCAAGTATCTACAACCAAGATTACTCTACCCAGCGAAGCTATCATTCAGAATTGAAAGGCAGATAAAGAGCTTCACAGATAAGAAGAAGCTAAAGGAGTTCATCAACACCAAACCAGTATTAAATGAAATGCTGAAGGGTATTTTTTAAGAAGAGAAAGAAGAAGAAAAAGGAGGAAAAGGTGGATGCTTCAAACTAGAGCATGGATGGAACTGGAGAACATTATGCTAAGTGAAATAAGCCAGTCAAAGAAATATAAGTATCACATGAACTCACTCATTTATGGAATACAATGAACAACATAAACTGATGAACAAAAACAGATCCAGAGACAGAGAAGCATTGACTGTCAAACCTCAGAGGGAAGGTAGGGGAGGGTGGGGGTAAAGGGAAGAGATTAACCAAAGGACTTGTATGCATGCATATAAGCCTAACCAATGGACACGGGTACCAGGGGGGTGAGGGCATGAGTGGTGGGGAAGGGGATAGGAAGGGGTAATGGGGGATGAGGACACATATGTAATACCTCAATCAATAAATAAATTTTAAAAAGGTAGAGGCATTTATTCTGTTTTTTAAAAATGTATTTTATTTGTTTGTTTGTTTGTTTGTTTTTTACAGAGAGGAAGGGAGAGGGAAAGTCAGAAACATCAATGAGAGAGAAACATTGATCAGCTGCCTCTTGCACACCCCCTACTGGGGATGTGACCGCAACCAAGGTACATGCTCTTGACTGGAATCGAACCTGGGAACCTTCAGTCCACTCTATCCACTGAGCCAAACCAGTTTTGGCAAGGTATTTAATCTTATAGAAAAAGATAAATAATGGTCTGTTTAGACTGGAGTTGACCCAATAAAGTATTTGGAAACGTCTCTCGGTTTGACAAGATTTGGATCACAAACCTTTTTCAAGAGCTGTGGATGTTTTATCCACCACTCTGAAGATCAATCCCAGCCATATCCCCTCAATCTTGGGGAAGTGGTACTCATCTAGACTGCTGGCGTGATCCTCCCCAGGCAAGGAATATAGTCGTACAAACTGATCTATGTTGGAGAGATTGGAGGCCCAAGAAGAATCAGAGACACCCAGACATATCTGTTGGAGGTCATAATGCTGAGAATCCCATGATGCATTCTGCACCAGTCCCTCCAGATTCTTCAATATTAGAAGTCTTACGAAGTTCATGGTCATAAGCATGCACAATGCTGGGACTCGGGGGGTGAGTGTTTGTAGAGGGTACAGATAAGGAGTCTCCTCCTCTGCTGGAATTGTTTTGGTGCTTCTAGTGCCACATTAGGCTGACTTTGTAGCGGCTGTTTCCTCTTTTTGACAGGCTGGTTCTTGAACCAAGTCTGGGGAAAGAGCAGGTAAGCAGGTTAATAAAGGGGGATGGGTTCAAAGGGGAATCCTACATGCTCCTCAGGAGTTAGGTTGCTTTGGTGTGCAAAAGCTAGCCTCACATCTCTTCATATTTAGCTGAACAAGGGATGTCCTCTGTCTCCTGGTGCCCGGGGTTCAGAGGGCAAAGGGAATGTGGGATTGTGGTAAACACACAGAATAGAACACAGCACTCTGGATCAGGAGGTATTACAGAAAGGGGCTCTGTCTTGCTAGATGCTCTTTTTTTCCTGGATGTTCCATCTTCTTTTCTGAAAATGAAAATATGGAGTGGGAATCTAGCTTGGGGTACCTTCAGGATCACCCAGGGATTTTTACACCCTGAATCTTCTGTGGCAACCACATCAGGGTTCCTGGATAGTCAAGGTCAATGAGAGCATAGCGGCCTTGTTATCAATACACCAGAACGGCCAAGGCCACTCAAAGCATGAGCCTAATCAGGGTGTCCAAGGTCAAGATACCACACACAGGTGCAAGGCCACAGGGATCTCAAAGTAAGTTATGCCCTTCTGTAACCCAAATGATTGATGCCAACTGTTGGCAGCTAGCCTTCTTTGTCTCTGAAGTAATATACAGGTTACTGATCAGAGAGAGGAGAGAAAGCTCAGAGAAGCAGAGGTGGTAGACACAGATAATGTAGCTCCTATGTGTGCAGGAGAGAGGAGAGCTCAGATGGAGCTGAGAGCTGATACTGCTGTGATGTAAGGTAAGAGCTCACAGAGAACTCAGATATAGCTACCATATTAACTAGGCAGTGTGCTGGGAGAGAAGCTCAGAGGTAGTTACTGTGTGAGGCTATGGAGACCAGCCAATGTGCTGGGCAGGGGAAACAAGAGAAGCTGCTGAGCCAGAGAGGCCAGAGAAGCTGCTGAGGCAGAGAACTTAGGTACTGCTACAATGTGAGGCAGTGAGTTTATGAGGCAGCGTGGGGCTGCTCAGATAATAGCTATGGGTACAGAGACTAATGCTTCTTAGAGGTAAAGACATACATGTTAACCAGCCAATGTCTGGCTGGTTGCCTGTATGGACTTTGCTGTAAAGAACTGTTTTGTCTGATGGCTATGTGGCCACTGGCTTCTTCAATAAAGACTCCTTCTTATACACCCACAGCTTCTCTGTCAAAGACCTGGTGTAATAGGAGGTCCAGTCCCTAGGCAGGGTGCTCAGACCCAACACCTCTAACTAGTGAGCAGAGGATAAAGGAGGAACTTGGACTATGTTGCCAACAGTTACTACAGTGGGCAGGGTTTGAGGAAAAGCCAGCCCTGGCATAGTCGGGAAGAATTTTAGAAGAATATATGGACTCAGAATAACTCAGAGCAACAGTGCTGAGCAGTGCTCTTACTGTCTCTGAGAAGCATATATACACTGAGTGACCAGATTATTATGATCTTTGAACACATAATAATCTGGCCACTCAGTGTAATAAAAGGCTAATATGCAAAATGTCCCCTTGACCAGTTCGACCAGCAGACAGGCTGGCCAACTGCCCAAGTCCCCTCCCCCTGGCCAGGCTGGCTGGACCCTTCCCATGCACGAATTCATGCACTGGGCCTCTAACACACACACACACACACACACACACACACACTGAGTAGCCAGAAAACGCATAATAATCTGGCCACTCAGTGTATGTAATTGCAAATGTCGTGATTGAGAAGAACCTAAAATTAAACAGGAACAGATCCAAAAGTGAGTATCTAAGATACAGTCTCAAAAGGTCTGCTGTACTACTGTGGGTCTGCAGTCAGAAAGACCTGGGTTCAAATTCAGCCTCTTGTGTTTATAATCCTTGGAAGACATTCCTCCCTGTGAGCTTTAGTGTTTCTCAATAAAATGGATGGTCATGAGAACCCTATCTAATAAAAGAGTAACATGCAAATTGACCGTACCTCTGCTATGCTACTATCCAATCAGGAGCAGGGAGTGTGGCCAGCGGACAGGTGGCGTGGCCAGCAGGCGTGGCCAGCAGACAGGGGGTGAGGCTGGCAGGGGCATGGCCACAGTGCTGCGTAAGCACGCACCACGCTATAGCTCTGCCCACATGGTACTTAAGGGCCAGCAAGATCCCTCCTTACAGTTACTGTGACTGAGTCACATGCAAATGAGTGCCTGGGGCACCTTGGTTAATGAGCGCCAGGTGCGAGGCAGGGCTGTGAGCCAAGCCACTGTTTGGGTCCACAGCCCCAACCCAGTGCCTACGATGGAGCCGGCTGCTGCCCTCTGGAGCATGTGGATACCCTGGTGGCCGCTGCTGTGTGAGGCCCAGGGGTCCCTGCATACCTCCCAGCCCAGCACCCACGATGGGGGTGGGGGGGCTGGCTGCCAGTCTCTGGGGTATGCGGAGATCCCAGTGGCCACCACTAGCTGCAGGAAGTTCACAGTCTTCTTGGTTCGTGCATAACTGAACCAAAAGCAGACATCGAGTGCGGGAGCACCAAGAATGCTGGGAAATGTAGTTCTGGTGTCAGACGCACTGCAGGATCTCCTAGACACTATATCAAAGTGAGTCTGGAAGAAGTTACTGTTGCGGGTGGGGGATGGAGGGAAAGCAAAGGTTGGGGTCTCAGACAATTCACTTATGTGATTGCAAAGACAGACAGAATCTTCCAGATTGGAGAGGGGTCCCCTGAGGGTTCCCAGATTAGAGAGGGTGCAGGTCAGGCTGAGGGACCCATAGTGGCTGCTGCTGTGTGTGGTGAAGTTGCTAAAACCATTAAAAAGGCCCAACTTCTTATTATTGATGAATGCACGATGGCATCCAGTCATGCTATAAATGCCGTAGACAGATTACAAAGAGAGAGGATTTTCGACAATGTGTCAGTATCATGCCACATGCTATGTGATTGGCCACAGTACAAATGCGCTTAAAGTACTGTGATGTTTGGAGATGTTTCAGAAAGTTGTCTCTTAAAACAAATATGAGATCAGAGGATTGTGCTTATAGAGAATGGTTAATAAAACTTGGAGATGGCAAACTTGATAGCGGTTTTCATTTAGGAATGGATATTATTGAAATTCTCCATCAAATGATTTGTAATGGATCTATTATTGAAGCCACCTTTGGAAATAGTATATCCTCTATAGATAATATTAAAAATATATCTAAATGTACAATTCTTTGTCCACAAAATGAGCATGTTGAAAATTTAAATGAGGAAATTTTGGATATACTTGATGGAGATTTTCACACCTATTTGAGTGATGATTTCATTGACTCAACAGATGATGCTGAAAAGGAAAATTTTCCCATTGAATTTCTTAATAGTATTACTCCTTTAGGAATGCCATGGGGTCTTTGTAATGGTACCAGATTTATTCTTAAAAGATTACTACCTAACATTATCGAAGCTGAAGTATTAACAGGATCTGCAGAGGGAGAGGTTGTTCTGATTCCAAGAATTGATTTGTCCCCATCTGATACTGGCCTCCCATTTAAATTAATTCGACGACAGTTTCCCGTGATGCCAGCACTTGCAATGACTATTAATAATGCACAAAGACAAACTCTAGACAGAGTAGGAATATTCCTACCTGAACCTGTTTTCACACATGGTCAGTTATTATGTTGCTTTCTTTTGAGTTCAAAGAGCATGTGATGTTAAAGTTCAAGTTGTAAATACTTTATCCCAAGGGAAATTAGTCAAGCACTCTGAAAGTGTTTTCACTGTTAATGTGGTATACAGGGAGATATTAGAATAAGTTTAATCACTTTATCAGTCATTATTTACATCAGTGTTGTTTTTATATCATGAGTTTGTTATTGTTGTTATATCATTTGGTATTATTTATTAATGAAATTATGTATTATTTTCATATACATTGTATCTGTCACACTTTTATTATAGAGGAAGGGCAAACAGCACTATTAAAATCTTTCCTCTAATTAATACCCTTTTATTTATTTTATTTTATTTTATTTTTTTGACAGACAACCATTTAGTTTTTATTTCATAATCATAAACTTAACTCTGCAATCCAGCTAGACTGGGAAGGGGTAAGGGAATTATGGAACCCAATAAACTGGCAAGAGCACAAAGATTATGGAACATTCCAAGCAAATTGGGGTGAAGGGGTGCTCTCCTGAGCTACAGAAGGAATGGTCTGGTGGTAAAGATAAAACACAAGTCAGATAGATTTATTAGAGTTGTCCACAGTCAGCAATGGTGATCTTCTTGCTGGTCTTGCCATTCCTGGACCCACAGTGCTCCATGGCTGTCACAATATCCATGCCTTCTTTCACCTGGCCGAAGACCACATGCTTGCCATCCAACCACTCAGGCTTGGCCGTGCAGAGAAAAACTGAGAGCCATTTGTGTTAGGCCCAGCATTGGCCATGGACAGGATGCCAGGGCCTGTATGTTTCAGGTTGAAGTTCTCGTCCTCAAATTTCTCCCCATAGATGGACTTGCCGCCTGTGCCGTTATGGCGTGTGAAGTCACCACCCTGGCACATAAATCCCGGAATAATTCTGTGAAAGCAGGAACCTTTATAACCAAATCCTTTCTCCCCAGTGCTCAGAGCACGGAAGTTTTCTGCCGTCTTTGGAACTTTGTCTGCAAACAGCTCGAAGGACACGCGGCCTAAGGGCTCGCCATCGGCGGCGATGTCGAAGTCCACGGTGGGGTTCACCATGGCTGATCACGGGCAATTTCGGAATGGCGGCGTCTGCAAAGCCTAATTAATACCCTTTTAATGTGCATGAATTTCGTGCACTGGGCCACTAGTAAAAATATAAAATGCTTAATACCTGTCCTGACACATGGCAATTATTCATAAGTAACTACATTATAAATAGGGATTCTATGATGGTTAAAAGTGTGTGTAAAGCTTTGGACTGGGTGTGCTATCTAGAGACACATTTAGGGACCCACCTGTAATACTAGCTCATCAAGTTGGGTGGCTGAAGCAAGCTATGCCAGGGTATTCCAATTGGGATACATGGTTTTTTCAAATGTGTCTTTCAGTATTCTCAGCTGTTCCAGACTAAAGTTTGTTCAGTACCAGCAGCAGACTTTGGCTTTTCTGCAAAGAAAAGAGACAAAAGACTTTCATAAAAATATATCCACAGAAATATAAAGTACAGTATTGAAAATATACTAAATAATATTTTAATAACTATGAATGATGCCAGGAATAAACTATACCTATTGAGGGGATCACTTTGTAAGTTACATAAATATCTAATCACTATTCTGTACACCTGAAACTCATAATACTGAATGTTATCTGTAACTAAAAACTAAAATTGAACAACTTTTGAGTAACTATATATCTATAGTAAATATATTTGTTAACATGTGTTAACAAAACATTACACACACACACACACACACACACTTGGTATCCAAAGGTCTTACTTGAGCCTGACCTGGGAACCAAGAGCTTGGACTAGGAAGTTGACTCATGAAACCCACTTCCCACCATGTTGGAGGGATTGTTCTACACCAATGAAAAATTAGCACTAGCTTCCACCGAGTAGGACACACTTTAAGCCATAAATGGGGACACCATTTTGTATGTAGTCTTACTCTATAGGCCCTGGAAAAGAGAAATCAATCTCTCCATGGCTTTGGACATCATTTTGTCTTCTAGCAACCTGGAAGCAACTTTCGTTTTTCTGAAATTCAGTTTTTCCTCTTGAAAATGATTCAAGTCTGGTTTGAAGGTAAGTAATTGTCCACTTGCTTTAGAGTAATGTGTGGGAATCCCAAAGTCTAGAAAAAGGAACTAGATAGTGGGAGAAAAGATTATCTGTCTTCTTTGGGATAGTATAGCAGAGAGGCATGATCCTACCTGGATTGGGCCTAAACGGGCAGCCAGACATCTCTTGAGGGGTCCCAGTTTGAAGAGGGTACAGGCTGAGGGACATCCCCTACCTCCCATGCATGAATTTCATGCACCGGGCTCTAGTAGTATTATAAAATTAAAACAGGCATGTGATTGGCACTAGTGAGAGCTTTATATGTATTGTGCATGCATGAATCAAGTATTATTTTTAAACAAGAGGCCCAGTACACAAAATTCATGCACGGGGGGGGGGGGGGCGGTTACCTGAGCCCAAATTGCAAGAGGGCATAGGCCAGGTCAAGGGACCCCACCAGTGATGATTGGGGCTCGGGAGGGATGCAAGAGACTGGCCAGCTGGGGAGGGGTTGTGGGAGGGCTCCAGGGCTTGTCGGCCTGTCTCACTCAGTCCTGATCAGCTGGACCCCAGCAGCAAGCTAACCTACTGGTCAGAGCATCTGCCCCCCTGGTGGTCAATGCATGTTATAGCGAGTGGTTGAGTAGCCTTAAAATATCATTAGCATATTACACTAAGTTGAATGGTTGAATGGACAATTGGATGACCACTTTTATTATATAGGACAAGAGGCCTGGTGCATGAAATTTGTGCACAAGGGTGTGTGTCCCTAAGTCCAGCCTGTACCCTCTAATCTGGGACCCCTCAAGGGATGTCTGACTGCCCATTTAGGTCCGAGAGGATCGGGCCTAAACGGGCAGTCAGACATCCCTCTTACAATCCAGGACTGCTACTCCCAACTGCTTGCCTGCTTGCCTTCCTGATTTCCCCTAACCGCTTCTGCCTGCAAGCCTGATCGCCCCCAGCCACTTCCCTGCAGCCTGATTGATGCAGAACTGCTCCTCTGCCAGCCTGTTTGCCCCTAACTGCCCTCCCTTGCTGGCCATCTTGTGGCAGCCATCTCATGTCCACATGGGGGCAGCCATCTTGTGTGTTGGAGTGATGGTCAATTTGCATATTACTCTTTTATTAGATAGGACAGAGGCCAGGTGCATGGGTGTGGGCCAGTCTGGGTGAGGGGCCTGTGGTGGTTTGCACGCCGGCCACACACCCCCAGTGACCCAAGTGGAGGCTCTGGTATCTGGGTTTATTTATCTTCTAAAATTGAAACTTTGTAGCCTTGAGTGGAGCCAAGCCTCCTGCTCACTTCATGGCCACAGCCATTTTTGCTGGGATTTATCTTCTATAACTGAAACTTTGTAACCTTATGTGTAGGCCTGAGCCAGCCAAGGTGGCAGGGAAGATTGGCTTCCTCCATTGCCAGAGAAACCCAAGCCTCCTGCTTGCCGTCACCGCCATCTTGGTTGGGTTGATTTGCATACTTGCTACTGATTGGCTGGTGGGCATAGTGGATGTATGGTCAATTTGCATATTACTATCTTATTATATAGGACTAGGGACCTGATGCACGACATTCGTGCACTGGGGAGTGATGTCCCTCAGCTCAGCCTGCCCCCTCTCACATACTGGGAGCCCTCAGGGCTCCAACCCCATTACCCCACTGCTGCAGCCACTACCAGTCATTGCAGTCACCAAGGTGTTTTCATCAACACCGACTCCAGTTCCTTCACCATGAAAAAATGACAACTTTCTTTAGGCATCTTTCATAGGATATGACATTTCTTTTTTTTTATTTTTATCCTTACCTGAGGATATGTTTCCATTTGTTCTTAGAGAATGTAGAAGAGAAAGAGAAAGACAGAGAGAAACATCAAAGTGAGTGGAACATTTTGATTGGTTGCCTCCTGCATGAGCCCTGACCTGGGCCCAAGCCAGGGAGAAGCCTGGAACCTAGGTATATGCCCTTGATCAGAATCAAACCGGACCCTGTGGTTGGCAAGCCTAGGCATTATCCACTGAGCCAAACCACTTAGGGCAGGATATGACATTTCTTAGCCCTCCAGCAGCGGACCTTCCTTTTTTTTCTCCAGGAGTGTGGTGGAAGAATCCTAGATCACCTTTTTGGATTCTTATACCCAAGTTACTAAGAATATTACCAGTGGCAACAGGGAGTTTAGCCAATGAGTGGTCAGAAAAGATATTTCCTCTGTAGTTCACAACAATCGCCTCTGATCTCTGGCTCCGCCCCTGTCAAGGGCTAAAGCTTCTGGGCTTGGGCAGGGCCTCCCTTCTCCCTCACATCCCTGGATCGGCTGGCTCCGCTACCTCAGCTACCTCCAATAGTGCTGTTCCACTCCTGCCCAGGCCACAAGCCTCTGGCCTGGGCTTGGGTCCTGGACAGGGGACTCCCAGCTCCCTGCTCAGGAGCCCTCTGGCTCAGGCCCTTCCCAGGTTGCTCAGGACCCACTGGGGGCCTACCTTGGAGTGACCTGGGTGCTGAGAAAGTTCCTGGGACCCAGGCTGCTGGGCGCCTACATATGCAAATTAACCTCCATCTTTGTTGGGTTAATTTGTATACTCACTCTGATTGGCTGTGGGCATAGTGAAGGTACAGTCAATTTACATGTTTGCCTATTATTAGGTATGATTGCCAGTATGCATCATATGTACTGGCTGGTCAGTCGGTGGGACAGTTGATGAATAAATCACGATGTGGTTCACACTGAATGTCAACAAAAACAACCAAATTCATGACTGACAATGACAGATCAATACACACATGTGCGATTGGCACCAGCAAGAGTTTTATATATATCGCACATGTGCAAGTCATCAGTTTATTTCTGCTTGCCAGTGTGTATCATATGTACCAACTGGTTAGTTGGACTGTCAGTCATTTAACCTTTTATATATATAGACTGTGTATTTTCCCCTTCAATTCCGTCAGTAGTTGGTTCATGCATTTTGAGGCCCTTTTGTTATGTGCATGTGTGCTTGTAATTATTATACCTTTCTGATAAATTGATCCTATTATAAAAAGTCTCTAGTTACTTATAACAACACTTTTTGCTTTAAAATCTATTTTGTCTGATATGAGGATAGCTACTAGAGCTTGTTTTGGTTGCCATTTGCATAATATATCTTTCTCACTTTCAATCTACCCATATCTCCTATAGGTAAAAATGAGTAAAGTATGTCTCCTATAGACAGCATATTATTAAATCTTGAGGGTTTTTGTTTTCTGACAATCTTTGCCTTTTGATTGGATTGTTTAATCCATTCACTTTTAATGTTAGTATTGATATATTTAGATTTACATCATTTCATTTATTTTCTATGTGTCTCATGCTTTTTTTTTTTGCACCTCTATTTTTCCTTTACTGCTTCCTTTTACATTAAGTGAATATTTTCCAAAGCAGCATTTAAATTTCCTTACTAATTTTATTTCATTAATTTTTTGTTATTTCCTTAGGACTTATCATATACATCTTAACTAATCAGAATGACCTTCAGATTTATACTAACTTAATCCAGGGAACACAGAAAAATTGCTCCTATATAGATAGACTACTTTACCCATTTTGTTGTATTATTGTTATATACATTAAATCTATAAATATTACCATGAATTCATTGTTATAATTATTACTTTATATATATCTTTTAAAGTGGCTGACAGAAAAAATAAGAGAATATATACTAACAGCTTTTGTTATATTAACCTTATCACTTCTGATTCTCTTTATTTATTCTAGTTTATTTCACGTTACCATCTGGAGTCATCTCTGTAGCTAGATACAGCTTTGCTCCAACATACTTTCTTGTGCTATTAGTGGTAATTATACTACAATTCTATATATTATAGGCCCAATAAAATATATATGTATGTGTGTATACATTTATTTATTTAATCCTCACCAGAGGACATGCTTAGATAGAAGAAGGGAGAGAGAAACATTGATGTGAGAGAGAAATATCAATGGGTTACCTTCATACATGCCCTAACCAGAGATCGAACCTGCAACCCAGGTATGGGCCCTGACCAGGAACTGAAACAGCAACTTTTCAATGCACAGGACAACACTCAACCAACCGAGCCACTCTGGCCAGGCAATGTAATTGTTTCTTAAAATAATTCTTTGGCTTCTTTCTTGTTCCTCTCATTTTGGCATTCCCATTACATGTATGTTGTTTTTCTTAACGGTTTCCTGCATTTCTCTGGGGCTCTGTTCATTGGTGTCTATTAGTTTCCTTTCCATTCTTTAGTTTGCACAATACCTATTGACAAGTGTGCCAATTCTCTCTTCTGTCAGTTCAAATCTATTACTGAGCCTCTCTAGTGAATTCTTCATTTCCGTTATGGTACATTCCAGCTCCAGGTTTAATTTGCTTCTATTTTATAATGCCTAACTTTTTATTGATATTTGCAATTTGACAAGTCATTATTATACCTTTCATTTTTTGAACATATTTATAGTGACTACTTTGAAAGCTGTTTGTTGCCTTCTTTTTTCCAGTATAGGGGTGATACTTTCCTGTCTTACTGAACCCATACGTCTCCTTCATAACCAGCACTGTCCAATAGAATATTTGAACTATTGAAAGAACTATTAAAAATTCTAGATAGACATGAACTATTTCTGCACTGTCCAATATGATAGATAGTAGCCAAATGTGGCTATTGAGCACTTAAAATGTGGCTGGTGTAACTGTGGAACTACATTTTAAACTTTTATTCTAATTAATTTAAATTTAAGTAGCCACATGTGATTAATGGCTATCTTCTTAGACAATGCTATTCTAGACCAAGCTCAGAGAACCCAGCTCTCTAGAATCCCCTATTTAAGTGTTTCTGAACCTGCTTCCAGTCACCTGTGTGGATCTCCCCGTTAATCTTGCACCCTATAACCAAAGTAGGTCGTGCTGGTGTGCATACCTGTAGGCTCAAAGAGTGGACAATAAATGATTTTGGGAGATGGATCAAGCTCCAACATGCAAATTAGAGTGTCCACATATATGCATGGATGACTCCTAAAGGGTTCAATATGTAGACAGAAATGGAAAGAGAAGGGTATGGTCCAGGACCCCCAAATGTAGGAATGGTTTGACTGGCAAATCCATTTCTTACTGATGTGGTGCCTACATGTATGTGATTTAAATTTTTCCCACTATCAGGATAGAGTCCAATCTCTGCTCATGACATAGAAAGTCTTGTGTCTTCTGACCATCTCTCCGACACCATCTCCTGCCGTCCTGTCTCAGTGTCAGCTCCAGCCACATGGACCTTGTTGCTTGCGGTAGCAGGCCAAGTTGCAGAGGAGTATGTTGGAGGGGGCTTGATTTGTCCTGCATTTAAATCCATTTTTATTAGCAAATTACAGAAATGCCTGTGATGGGGAAGTGAGTGAAGTGATGGGGGTTGGAGTGGACAGCTAGTATCATAAATGACGAGGCAACTGCAGCCTCCCAGAAGGAGGGAAGTGTCTGCTTATATAAGAAAGCTGGAGGCAGTTCTGAAGAGTTTTGGTTGAAGGAACCATCAATCAGGTACCCTGAACAGGTGGAAGCTGGGGCTACTCTCTGAGGAAGGCTGTGCTCAGAGCTCCAGTTACCAGCATAGAGAATTTATCTATCAAAGATGATGCCAGAGGGGAGGGAGCAGAGAAGGCAGAGGCCTGAGTCAGCGGAAAAAGTGATTCCAGAGCGCCTGAGGTGACTGCAGGGCCACTAGAAGGAGAGCTGGAGCGCGTGGTAACATCTAACTCAGCGGTTCTCAAAGTGGGGTCCCCTAGACCAGCAGCATCAACGTGACCATGGAACTTATTAGAAATTCAGATTCCCAGCTTTCCTTCATGAGAAGCAGAAATTGGGGGGAGGGGCAATTTAGGGGGAAGGGAGTTTCCAGGAGTGATTCTAAAGTTATTCTAATATCCAAAAAAGGTTGGGAACCCTGGATCTAACTTTAATGAACATTATTTAATGGACTTTAATGTGCCACACATTACTCTGAGTGATTCACCTTGCCAAAGTCATTGGTCGAAATATAGAAAATACATCATTTTACAGATGAGAAATGTTAAGCAGGATAATTTAAGCAAATTACCCAAAATCAGAGAGCCAGACAGAGGTAGAGATGCAAAGTGAACCTCAAGCTTGTGCTTTTACCTGCTGCAGTGATGCCCCCACTTCAGCACATAGTGCAGCGATGCTTCTTTTTTTTGTTTGTTTAAAAATATACTTTATTGATTTTTTACAGAGGGGAAGGGAGAGGGATAGAAAGTCAGAAACATCGATGAGAGAGAGACATCGATCAGCTGCCTCTTGCACACCCCCTACTGGGGATGCACCTGCAGCCAAGGTACATGCCCCTGACCAGAAGCGAACCTGGGACCTTTCAGTCCACAGGCTGACACTCTATCCATTGAGCCAAACCGGTTTCGGCACAGCGATGCTTCTTAAGACACACTTGCTGGAACCTATTCTGAATTTGTGATTCACTAAAGCGGGGGTCCAAGAATCTGCATTTCTCACAAGGCCCCAGGTGATGCTGTGTCTGGTCCAGATTCCACATATGAGAACTGCTGTACTGTTATACTGTCTTTTCCACATGAGGAATTAATCCAGCAAATGGGAATGTTGATGGGTCTGTGTTTTCCTGTTTTTGTTTTTTAAGAAAGTCCATGTGTATAGGTACTTTCTAGCTGCAAATGACAGAAAACCCAACTGAAACTGACTTAAGGGAAACATATATTTGTAAGCTCATCTGTTGAAACAGGTAAGTTTCTCTTCAGGCACAGCTGGACCCAGGGTTGTGGAGGTAGAAAGAATTCTTTTAGTCTCTTCATCTTTCAACTCTGCCTTCTTTTCGGTATCGTTTTTGGTTATTAGGCAAGCTCGCCCCTCACAGTAGTGCCTTAGCAGGTCTGACATTAGATCCTACCCTTCCTTACTATCTCAGCATAAGCCCACCCGGGCTCTCATTTGCCAGGCCCCTTGGGTCACAGTATCATTTCTGAACAATCATTGTGGTCAGTGAGATGGAAGATTCTCATTATGGGCTAATCCCTATAGAGTCAGTAGGTGGATTCAGAGTAACACACAGACCAAAAGTGTATGTGGAGGGTGAGGGGTGGGGAGGGGGGGAGGATTGGGATGCTGGAATAGATGGAATAGATGTTGGAAATAAATGGAATAGATGTTGGAAAGGCCAATATAACCCAGGTTCACAACATGCTCAAAGGACAGAGCCCCAGAAACCAAAATGTAAACTCACTCATTAAAATCGCATAAGATGGGCCCAAGAGCCGAAACCAGTTTGGGTCAGTGGATAGAGCATCAGCCTTTAGACTGAAAGGACCCAGGTTTGATTCCGGTCAAGGGCAGGTACCTTGGTTGCGGTGTGCAGGAGGCAGCTGATCGATGTTTCTCTCTCATTGATGTTTCTGACTTTATCCCTCTCCCTTACTCTCTGTAAAAAATCAATAAAATATATTAAAAGAAAAAAAAGATGGGCCCAAGAATAGAAATTATGGTATAAGAAAAAACCTGGAGGTTGAGGTATTTTATTATCTCCTTTACATACAGTAAAGAATCAGGCAAAAATAATCAATGTGCTAGCAGTTAGCATGGAGGCTACCCCTGGGGCATGGGGGGTACCGACCGGTGTCTCTTGCAGCATAAGAAGCCTCTCTAAATTTACTGACGTATAACAATAACTACGCTGTAGCCGGTTTGGCTCAGTGGGTAGAGCACGGGCCTGGTGACGGAAGAGCCCACGACCGACTCCAATGGCGGGCTGTAGGCTCACAACCCAGTCGGGGCAGAAAGCAGCCGGACAGTGATTCTTTCTCACTACTGATGTTTCTCTCTCTCTCTCTCTCTCCCTTTCCCTTCCTTTCTGAAATCAATAAAAATATATAAGTAAATACGTGCGTAAATGAATAAACAGATAATTTAACACTATTATCACTCAGGTTTCCGGAATCTGGGTGAGCTCAGACAGGTGGTTTCCTCTTGGGTTTTCTCTCGCAGTTAGATCAGACGGTGGCTGGAGCTGGGGCCGTCCTGAAGGCTTCCTCAGTCACCTGGCAGCTGACTCCGGCCACTGGCCAGAACGCTCATCCATTAACTGTCCACATGGTCAGGGCTCCCTCACAGCACGGCAGCTGAGTTCCAAAGGAGAGCATTTCCAGAAAAAAACAGGTAGAAGCCATATTGTCTTTTGTGACTCGCCTTCTGATATCACTTTTGTCATATTGCCCGGGATCAAGAGGAGTGTTCACAGACTCCCATCTTTTTTTTTTTAATCCTCACCCTAGGATATTTTTTTCATTGATTTTTACAGTAGTAGGGAGGGGTGATAGGAAGGGAGAGAGAAGAGAAAAAATGGATGTGAGAGAAATACATCTCGGCTGCCTCCACACAAACCCTCAACCCTAGTACATGCCTTTGGGAGTCGAACCCCAGATTCTTGGTTGGGTGGGCCAACACTGAAATCACTGAGCAACACCAGCCAGGGACAGACTCCATCTTTTGATGTGAGAGTGCCATGAAGAAGAGCACTGGAATGGGTGACAGTCATTTTTGGAAACTATAATATGCCATAGGGAGGTCATGACTAGGAGGGAACATGGAGAGGACTCTGGGGCTACTAATGCTCTGTTTCTTTATCTGGATGCTGCTTACAACCAGCTGCATCATGTTTTCAACTATTCCACAATGTCATTTCAGGTATCTCTGCACAGGCAAGCCCAGACTTATTTATCCTTCACATCTTAGCTTTACTATCCTCTCCTCCAGAAAACCACTTATTACAGCCCACAGGACTTTCAGGAAGGAATACTGTCCTGTTTATGAGTCCCCCACCACTCCAGATCAGAAGTTCTCAAACCTTTTTGACCACATATACCATTCTATATATATAAAACCCTAATATACAAATAGACTGACTGTTGGAACCGAACAACCAGTTGCTATGACGTGCGCTGACCACCAGGGGGCATGCACGGAACATGGCAGGCGTCAGCAGCAGCAGGATGGTGGAGCAGGTAAGCGGGGGTGCCTGACCAAGGCGGGGTGCAGGTCGCTGTCATTGGGGCAAGTCACTGGTGATTACTGAAAATTCTTTGCTCCTGGGCACCACAGTCCTGCCTGGTGCTCACACCGGCTGCCGGCATTGGCCCTGCTCACACCCGCAGTCAGCACCAGAGCCGCTGCTCATATCCACTGCCGGCACCCACTGCCAGTCCCGATTGCTTGGTGCCATCAACAGGTGCAAATGGCAGCTGCCAGCCCTGATTGCCCGAGGACTTCTCTACCTCCCCCTGCTCCTGAGGGGCGATTGGGGCAGCAGCCACCACTTGCACCCACTGATGGCGCCAACCCTGCTCACATCTGCTGCTGGCGCCAGTTCCAATTGCTCCACACTGTCAGCAGGTGCAAGAGGGGCCAGTGCTGTCAGCGCATGGGAGTAACAGTGGCGGAAGCAGGGCTGCCGGCAGAGAGGGAACAGGGGCCGCGGTGGGGCTGGGCCCATGTCAGGAGGGGCCAGGTGGGAGCACAGAGGGTGGGCTGAGACCCGCCCCTGTGCCCACTGCAGTTTCAATGCCTCACAGTTTCTTTCAAGGTGCACAAATTTGTGCAATTTGTGCACTGGGCCACTAGTCCTATATAATAAAAGCCTAATATGCTAAGTGGCCATTCAACCAATCAAAGCATAATAAACTAATGATATGCTAAGGCCGCTCAAGCACTCACTATAATGTGCACTAACCTCCAGGGAGCAATCAGTCGTTATGATGTGCACTGACCACCAGGGGACAGATGCTCTGACCGGTAGGTTAGCTTGATGCTGGGGTCTGGCCAATTGGTACTGAATGAGACAGGCCAGATACACCCAGGAGCCCTCCCATGGTCCACCCCCAGCTGGCCAACCTCCTGTATCCCTCACTGACCCTGATCATGCACCAGTGGGGTCCCCTGGCTTGGCCTGTGCCCTCTCACAATCCAGGACCCCTTGAGGGATGTCAGAGAACCAGTTTTGGCCCGATCTCGCAGACCAGGCCGAGGGACCCCAATGATGCATGAATTTGTGCACTGCGCCTCTAGTAATTTTACAAGTGCACATCTTCAGTATATGTAGATGTGCGTGTAATTGATGAGTTGCACTGTATTAATATGGATGATATAAAAATGCACAAAATTTAGAAATGCTTAAAAGATTATATAAAAGTGGTTATATGTTGACTTTCTTCTTTTATTCTTTTTTGTGTGTGATACTATAAAAGTTATTTATTCACTATACACAGAACATGTCCCCTACAAAATGTACATGTCAATCACTAAGAAGTATAACTTGGCGAACATTTTCTCAGTTATAGAACATACTAAATCAGTTGGGATAACAGCTGTCTGCCTCAAAATAATCTAATTATAGCACCCAGTGTCCTGCATATCTAATGCAAAATGAAATACTTTTGGGGGATTATTTCCTAATGTGTGTTTGAGGAGGCAGTTAACAATTTAATTCTAGTATATTACAGTCATTGCACAATAAATGTTTATTATAGATCAAAACATCATCTTTTCATTATTGTATTAATGGGATGCAAACAGAAATACCATACTTTTTAATGGTAGGTAACCAAAAAATTACTTATCTTTGATAGTATATTGGGTTTTATAATTACATTAGGATATGGTGTAAGATATTATCAAACAATACACCTCCAAACAATGAGGCCATACTGTAAAGTTATTCACTAGATTGTGCTCAGACATTTATCGAATAAGTGAATTTTAAATCTATTTTTCCTCCCAATTATCCAGTACAATTGTTGCTTATATAAGGGCTCAGTAAATGTTTGTGAATATGCTAAGAAAGAGGTGAGAAGAGATGTGGAACCTCATAACTGGATGTCAAGTATTATAATTAAAATTTACCCGGGAGTAGTGTTTAAGGAAGATGTAAACTGCACATGGCACACAGGTAAATAAACTCAGATGCCAACAAAGCAAACCATTAAACAGTAAAACACTGGCACTGGAACAACAGCAATATTTGCCAATAGCAAAAACGTATCTGACTTAAGAGATAACCAAGAAAAAGTTTATATCGGACCATGCCTTTTCTCACCCAGTTCAGTTCAGACAGACCAACAGAAGCACTGTAGGAGACTTACGGCTGTCTACCGTGATATTCAGACATCCTAGTTTCCAGTAGTTTATTATGGACCTGTTATCCATGAATCAATATAAACCTACTCAGATTTAGGGATTAGTTTCCACAAGTACAAAGCTGAATTTATTTGTCCTAAAATGCTTACTTCCAAACTTGAAGGGACTTCAATTATTCCATGTAGTTTCAATAACATTCTTTTATCTTTCAGACCAGAGTCAAAACATTCACACAGTATTCACACTGCAGGACCCCCCCCCCCCGCCCCCGCCCCCGCCCCGGTCGCTTGAACTGCCCTTCTCTGGCTCTTTTCCCGCTTCCTCCGGTCTTTCTTGGAGCGGAGTGAGCAGAACCGCACTCGCTACTCCAGCTGCAGTCTGATCTGTCACTGTCGGAATGGCTTTGCTACGCTGTGGTCTTCCAGTCGGTCTACTGTTTCTAGGACTATAGGATCTTCTATAGTTGTAATCAAAGGACCGACTTCTTGATCTCCTTCTTTCATAACTTCGGCTTCTAGAACGCCTGTATCTGTCATAATCATCATAACGTGAAAAACTGTACACATTCCTCCCTTCCTTGGCTTTCATCTGATTTGGAGTCTTCCGATCTCCTTGTGCAAACTGTATTTCAATCTGGCGCCCACAAATCCACTTTCGGTCCAAATTATGTAAAGCATCTTCAGCATCACGAACATCTTCAAATTGAACATAAGCAAATCCTCTTGGACGGCGAGTGTAGAAGTCAAGTGGAACATACACATCAACTATAGGATCATAACGACCAAATTTGCGTCGTAAATCTTCAGACCGAGTATCGTCGGCCACATTCCTTACGAACAGAGACGTGTTGGGGGGACGCAGGTAGCGGGACATGACGCATGCGTGAGTCTCGGCGGGAGCACCAATGGGCTCAACAAACCGTCCGCAGTTCCAGCACTTCTTTTATTCTTGACACACAAATCCATTTTCACTATTTACATAGGGAATAGTACAGATATTCCCTATCTTCCCCCTTTTACCCACCTTCATCCAGCCTCCACCCCTCCCTCTGGCCATCACCACACTGTGTTTTGGGCTATACATGTATGCTCTTTGGCTATATTTTCATATACCTGAAAGATTTGTCTTGAAAACCTTTAGCAGTGGTTCTCAACCTTCCTAATGCCACGACCCTTTAATACAGTTCCTTATGTTGTGGTGACCCCCAACCATAAAATTATTTTTGTTGCTACTTCATAACTGTAATTTTGCCACTGCTATGAATTGTAATGTAAATATCTGTGTTTTCTGATGGTCTTGGGCGGCCCTGCTAGCGGTTCTCAACCTGTGGGTCGTGACTGTAGAGCAAAGGGGCATGAAACGTAAGCCACCTCTGGCCCTTCCAACAGAAGACTTGAAGCCCGATGAAGGTTCTAGCTGAGAGCCCTGGAGAGAGGGTGGCACCATGAAGAGAGGGGGAAGCAAGAAAAGAAGGGGCTTGACGCCAGGCAGTTCTTGGTGATGAGGCATAACCGACAGTAAAAAGTCCCTGTAAACACACTTGGAATGGCACACATGCTGCTCCTCCTTTCGAGGGATGATTGGCTTGGATCTAGGTCAGCCTTGTGATTTACTTAACCAAACAGAATGCAGAAAAACTGGCATTCTAGGGCTTCTGAAGCTTGGACACTCCCCCTCAAAACCCAGCCACCATGCTGAGAGGAGCCCAAGGCCACAGCCAGTATCATGTGAGCAAGCCGTGTTGATACCAAGCCAGTTGGGCCTTCAGACTGCAAACCCAGCTGATATTCAACTGCAATGGATGAGTGTCCTTAAGCAAGAACTTGCCAGCTGAGCTCTGTCACCCCTAGAACCACAAGAGGGTAAGTTGCTATTTTAAGCAACTAAGATTGGGGTGACTTGTTATGTAGCAGTAGATAACAGCCACCATGGGATGCCTCCAATGGCTTCTTAAGGTGAATCTACAAAACTTTTATCTTGATCTTACATGTGACTGCAATGTTAGAATTCCGTGAAGGTGATAGGTGGACACAGAAGTATGTTTCAACCCAGGAGGCATCTGTGATAGCAATTCCAAGCACAACGATCTGGGGCCACTCAGTTAAATGGAGGATCTCAAACCAGCTCACGTGGATGTTGTGAAGATTCAAAGAAGGGCCTGGCAGATAATGGTTTCTCCCTAAAACAGTTAGTGGCCACTCACCATGTGGGTCACCAGTTAAGATATGTTTGGCTACACATAAGAGAACTCAAATTAAAAGGGCTTGAATAAAAAGGAAATGAATTATTTTCCAGGGTTGGTAATTCAAATATTAAATGAAATTTAAATTACACACACACATACACACACACACACAAATATATCCTATATAATAAAAGAATAACATGCAAATGTGACCATACCTTGGCTCCTGATTGGCTATGCTACCAGCCAATCAGGAGCGGGGGCTGTGACTGGGGGGCATGGCCACGGCTTGCCTGGACACCAGTGAACAGTTCCCTTCACGAATGCTTCGCTTCACGCTGGCGCCTCAAGTGCTTCATGCCTGTGGGGAACACTTCGCTTCACACCGGCGCAGGTGGAGAACGAAGTGCTTCACGCCAGCGCCAGCTGGGAACGCTTTGCTTCATGCTGGCGGGGGTGGGGAACGAAGCAGGGAACACGCCTCTGCACAGGGTGTTTTTGAGGGCCTAGCGTGCCAGCGGGAGAGGTTCGGTCCTTGAGGCGTCCATGGTGCAGGGAGGGCTGGGCCAGGACAGCATCATACTTTCAAAGCAAGTTGTTTCCCACTTAAATATCCTCTGATGAGTATCTTTAAAAAATAAGTAAATATTCAGCCATTGTCACACGTTGAAAAGTTAAGGTAATTCCTTAATATCACCTAATATCCACTGTACATTCAAATGTCTTTGTTTCAAAGATGCCTTTTACTGTTGGTTTGCCCCCTCCGGAGGCTACTCAAGGCCTTATTTCAGCCCTGAGGTTGGGCTGCTTCCCCGACCATAAGTTCCCAACGCACTTCCAGCCAGAGTAAAAGGGGGCTTCTTCTGTTTTTACGGCATCCCCATATCCAGTGCCTGCCAGACCCCTGTGAAAACACTACTCCTTAGGTCTGGGGTGATGGGAGCTGAAGCAGAGAGGCTGTGAGGCCCAGCTCACCCAGGATGCTGGCCCCCCATCACCCTCCCAATTATCCTGACCCAGCCTTCCCTATGCAAACCTGCTCACGGAGAGCGTGAGGTGGTCATGGCAGGTGGATGGGAGGCCGGCAGGGGGTGTGGCCAAGCTTACACCCTTCCCCAATCTAGAGGGGCTTGACAGGGGACCACAGGCCACGCCCCCCACCCAGCGGGGCTTGACAGGGGACCTGAGCCTGTGCCAGCGAGGATTGACAGGGGACCTGAGGCTGTGCCTCCCTCCCAGTGCTGGGCTGGGGGACTTGAGACTGTGCTCCTCTGCCTGGTGGGGCTTGACGGGGGACCTCAGGCCATGTCTCCCACCTGGTAGGACTTGATGAGGGACCTCAGGCCACGCCCCCATTCTGGAGCTGGACCAGGCGACCTGAGGACACACCCTGCCCTGGGTGGCTTGACAAGAGTGGGACTGGCGGGGTCTGGATCTACCCCAATGTGTGTGGGGGGGTGCGGCTGGGTCTGGGTCTGATGTAATTTTGAGGCACATGTGAGTGGGAACTTGACTCTGGGCCCTGTGGTGCACCCCAGACTCTGACAGGAGGAAGGTTTTCATATACATTTTAATAATTTTCTTTAGTCTCTGATACTTCTATTATAGAGAAATAGCAAATAGAATATTAAATTATTTCCTCTAATACCCTTTTAATGTGCACGAATTTCGTGCACCAGGCCACTAGTGTGTGTATATAATACACACACACCCATATATATATATGGCTAATATGCAAAGTGTCCCCTTGGGAGTTCGACTGCGAGTTCAATCACTTGCTATGATATACGCTGACCACCAGGAGGTGGCACGGAATGAAGGAAGACCCCGGTTGGCAGCTGGCAGCTGGGCAGCCAAAGGTCCTGATCAGACCTGATCACCCGCTAGGCCAGGGATCCTACCCATGCACAAATTTTGTACACTGGGCCTCTAGTATTCAATAAAAATTTTCTTAAAAATACATATATTTGTAGAGTGCCAACTAATTGTCAGGCACAGTTCTAGGATCTGGAAATATAGCAAAGAAAGCAAAGTCCTGTAGGAGACTCAGTGACATTGAGAATTTAGATCCTTGCCAAAACCGGTTTGGCTCAGTGGACAGAGTGTTGGCCTGAGACTGAAAGGTCCCGGTTTGATTCCGGTCAAGGGCACGTACCAGGCAGCTGATCGATGTTTCTCTCTCATTGATGTTTCTGACTTTCTATCCCTCTCCCTTCCTCTTAAAAAGGAAAAGAAAGAAAAGAAAAGAAAAAAGATTTTAACTCCTTTTCCTTTTCCGCCCTGCAATCCTCAGCCTGACAGTGAGTCACCAGATGGTGGCTCCGCCTCAGTGTCACCTCCTTCACAGCATATCCAGAGGCAGAGAAGTTTGTTCTGGCCCAATTCTCTCTTTTTAATTCAGCTTATAATTTACATGCAATAAAATATACCCATTTGAAGTGTACAATCAATAAATCCCAAAAGGTTCCCTTACTCGTTGGTATTTTAAGGTATAATTTTATTAGATATGTTTGCTTGTGCTTGGTTTTGAGCTTTATAAAGAGTCTTCTGAAAAAGGGAAATCTCAGAATGGGAATAATAACAAAATCTGTATTGGACTAACAACAGATGATATAAATTATTTTTTAAAAATCCCCTTCAGCCGAGACCGGTTTGGCTCAGTGGATAGAGCGTCGGACTGCGGACTGAAAGGTCCCGGGTTCGATTCCGGCAAGGGCATGTACCTTGGCTGCGAGCACATCCCCAGTAGGGGGCGTGCAAGAGGCAGCTGATCGATGTCTCTCTCCCATTGATGTTTCTGACTTTCTATCCCTCTCCCTTCCGCTCTGTAAAAAATCAATAAAAATATATTAAAAAAAAAAAAATCCCCTTCAGAAATGTGCCACTGCCGAGACCGGTTTGGCTCAGTGGATGGAGCGTCGGACTGAAGGGTCCCGGGTTCGATTCCGGTCAAGGGCATGTGCCTTGGCTGCGGGCACATCCCCGGTGGGGGGCGTGCAGGAGGCAGCTGATCGATGTCTCTCTCTCATCGGTGTTTCTGACTTTCTATCCCTCTCCCTTCCTCTCTGTGAAAAATCAATAAAATATATTTTTAAAAAAAAGAAAAAAAAGAAATGTGCCACTGGCAGAAGACAAATCCCGAGAGAGGGTGGCTCAGGGCCAGAGGCAGAAGAGGAACTGCACTCAGAGACTGGTAAGACCCACAATGTGCCTGTTGCACCGCCAGGAAACCTGTCAAAGCAGCTCCAAATGCTACCATGGTGTCAAGGCTCATCACAACAAGCCTAGAGGTGAGGCTGGCTTCACAGTCCATGTCAAGAGCTATAAAATGTGCAGGACCCACATGTTCCTCACCATTTCTTAATTCAGTTAGTAAACACTGACTCTGTGCCAAGTCTAGTGATAGTGATGACCAAAACAGACTCTGTCCCCATCCTCCTGGATTTATCCATCGAGAGAGAGACAGACATACAGATGCTGACATCACAGATGGTCAGGGCTGAGAAGAGGGAATCCCAAAGACCGCTGAAGCCCAGAACAAACACTTGACACACCTTGGAAGACCAAGGAGGGCTTCCTGGAGAACAAGACATCTTAACTGAGACCTGAAAAGGTGTGAAATCATTTGTGAGAAGCAAGTTGTGAGAAAGAAGGGTACTCCAAAAAGAGGGAAAAGCATGTGCAAATGCTTGGAGGTAAAAAGGAGTCTGGAGTGGTCTAGACCAGCACTAGCCAATAGAAATTAAAGAGCCACTAATGTAATTTTGAATTTTCTAGTAGGCACATGGAAAAAACACACACATTAATTTTAATGTTTTATTTAATTCGATATATCCAAAATATTACCATATTAACATGTGATCAATATAAAAATTGAGATATTTTACATTCTTTTTTGTAGTCTTTGAAATCCGATAGGCATGTCACACTTGAAGTACATCTCAATTCACACTAGCCACATTTCAAGCGCTCAACAGTCACGTGACTGGCTGCTGGACTACTGAGCAGCACAGCAAGAGCCTGGCTGCTCCAAGCACCGGCATGACTTGGGAGCTTATTAGCAATCAGAATCTCAGGCCACTCCCCAGACCCACTGACTCACAATCTGCAGTTTAGCAAGATCCCAGGGAATCTGTATGCACATTAGTTTGAAAAAAAAAAAGGGGGGTCCAGTTCTGCCTAAAACATTCTGTGGCTTCCTATTTCCCTCATGACCAATGAGTGATTGACTCATTCATTCATCACTGCTACTGAGTGCCTAGTGAGTGCCAGGTCCTGTACTGGGTGATGCTGGGGACACAGGAGGGATGAAGATAGACTTGATATCTACCCTCATGGAGCTCTCAGGCAATTGATATAGATAAGTATCCAAATACTTGATTCTGACCATCACAAACATAATGTAAAGTGTGCGAGGAGTATTACAGGTGGCCTGACCTGGTTTTGAGTGGAGGGAGCATCCTGAAAATAACCCAAATGCATAAAGAGAACATGATTAGGGCAAAAATCCACGAGCAGATTAAATGTCCCACTGCAGGGGAGGAGTCTGCCAAGCAACACCAGCCTGTCCATGGCCACTGAGAAGGATCATTTTCAGGCTTCAGAGCAGCGGGGATAAATGCCTGACGGATAGGGTTCTCGGAAACAAGCCAGGGACAGAGCCAGGTGACTATCACACAGATCTGTCTGCATTTGGAAAATGAGGAGAGGCAGTTAATTTGCCAGCAAGGGGAGGACTTAGGGCAAGGAATTGTAGGTTTCCTTTTCTCTAAAGAAAATGTCTTAATAATACATATATGGATTTGCATTAAAATAATTGAGCAGAGGAGAAAAAGTGTGCAGGATATAAATGGAACAAGACTTGCCATATGCTGGTAATTGTCCAAGCTGGGTGATGGGGACATAGGCCTTCATTAGACTTCTCTCTGCTTTTGGGTAGTTTTGAAATTCTCCCTAAAAAAATAGTTAAAAGTGTTTTTCTTTACAAATAATTGGGGATGTTGAAAAGAGATTTTTAGCAGCTGGAGAAGTAAGTTCTTCTTCCTCAAAGAAGAAACTGCAATATCAGAAATGTGAACGTCTCCTTTAAGAACGGCGTCCACGAAGAAGGTGGCTAAAGGCACAGACGATGGAACCAACCAACACTCTTGGGTTCTAGTCCTAGGACTGCCACTTACTAGCTATGGAACCTGAAGCGTTTGATTTAACCACTAAATGCCTCTCAGAAACACTGGGAAAGGAATAGCAGCTGCCTCCTAAAGCCTGTATGAGGATTACTGAATTAATCCATGGAAAGGGCTTGGAACAGGCCTGGCATGAAAAAAGTGTCAGGTAGATATTGGCAGTTATCATTAAAGCACATGCTAGCCAGATTTAAAACCACAAAATGTCTCAAAGTGGGTGCATTCACAGTTAGTTGCCCTACCCTAAATTCACTGTCCCAATAGTCACTGACATCATAGCAGAAGACAAAGATTCTCCCAACACCAAAGATTCCTCTACATATACAAAACCCTTTTATATAACTCAGTTGTTCCCAATGCTTGTAAGACACTATTTAGACAAATTACACAAGTCACATTTATAATGATAATTCATGGTAGAAAATCCCTCAGTGGACGTGACTCAAAAGGAAGCTAACAAGCGCGCCTTCAAAGTACATTCCAGCACTTTCACCTTCTAGCACTCTGTTACGTGTGTACAGACAACAAACCTACACTCTTCTTGTTTTGTAGAATTTTTAAATAAAATGATTCCTAAGAGGTTTTTTTCTCTTAAACTCAAACACATGACATTTTTTTTTCTTATTTAAATTTTCTCCCACAACAGCTATTGAATATTTATTGAATATTAGTATTCAATAAAAACATGTTCATTGAGGGAAATATCTGTAATACTGTCAACGAGAAATAAAAACATGCTCATTGCAAAAATTGTTTTAAAGTAAAGCTACCCCATGGGGGAAGGTCAATGAGGAAAATAAAGGAGATATATATACTATATATATTACCATATTAATGTAATACTTTAAACAATAAAAATAAAAATAAAGTAAAGCTACCCACACACCAACTTCCAACACTCAGTAATAACCACTGGTTACACTGTATTCATCATCCTTACAGATGGTGATATGTGGGGACTGTTTCAAAATAACATGAATGGAAAGAAAGTGGGTGGGCAGGGCTGGTTGAGCTGGACTGTTGGAGGTGGATGAAGACCTATGTAGAGACCTAGGCGAGCACATTAGTCATGTTCAAGAAAACAAATAAGGTCAGTAGGTCTAGAGCTTAGGCAGTCAGGGAGACAGGCTGAGATGGTGATGGTCAGGGGCCAGATCACACCAAGCCTTTAGTACCAGGAGGCAGGACCTTATCCTAAGGACACTGGAGAAACATGGAACGTGCTGAAGCAGGAAAGCATGATTAGATTTGTTTTTCACAAAGATCCCTCTCACTGCCAAGTGGGGGTGGGTTACAGGGACAGATGGGAAGCCAGAGACCAAGGAGGAGGACAGGCAGAGACAAGGTGGGAGAGGACAGGATATGGCCAAGGTGGGACCAGGAGGGCAAGAAGGGGGCAGATGGGAGCCATCCAGGAGTCCTAGTGGACAATCTGTGGAGGCTGATGGGTAGGGCCAGAGGAGTAGGCTGGGGGAGGGGAAAAAGGGGATGGGGAAGAAGGCATCAAAGATGAAGCCCAGTGCTGAGAGCCTGGGGTAACCCCTGAGATAGAGACTGAGAGGAGCAGGTTTGAAATTTGGGATATAGTGCATGTTTAGGACCCAGAGATCACCCAGGCTGGAGGGGAAAGGGAATGGTGTTCTCATGAGGCCACTAACATCTGGGGCCCAGGGAAGATGCAGGGGTTTAGGGCAGAGTGGGCATCGCCAGCACAGAGACAGCAAACCAACCATAAAAGAGATTAAGATGGCCCAAGGGTGGGAGTTGAGAAGAGCTCCCCCCACATTTAAGGGATCAGTGAAAACAGGAACTTCTTGTAAAGACATAGGAAGAAAATCAGGGGAAAGCAGTGTCAGAGAAACCAAAGGGAGAGTGTTTTGTAGAAGGGAATGGCTAACACTGCCAGTTTTTGCCAAGATGGCCAATAAGATGCCCAGAGCCAAGTTTCTTACTGTCAGGGAAAGAAGTTACAGGAGGGAAGGCGAGAGTGAGCCTTTTAAGGCCGGATCAGAGTCAGAAGTGTCAGTACTGCCCTAGCCGGTCGGCTCCGAGTTTGTTTCTGGCCAAGGGCACGCGCTTTGGTTGCAGGTTTGGTCCCGTTTGGAGCACACGCGGGAGGCAGCCAATCAACGTGTCTCTCTCACACCAACATCTCTCTGTCTCTCCCTCTCCCTTCTATTCTCTCTGAAAAGCAACAGAAAAATGTCCTCAGGTGAAGGTTAACAACAACAAAATAGCTATGTTTATTTTTATACAGAGATAGCTATATCTATCTATACATACACACACAGAAATACAGATGTGTGTGAATTCCTGGGTTTGTACACATATGTATATTTCCTAACTCTGTAAGCTAAGAGGGACTAGAAACAGTGACACCGTAGTAGCAATAACCATACTCAGTGCCCAGACCTTGGTTTCTAACACCCTTCTCCAATAAAAGGAACCTGGGCTCCCAGGAGAAATGGCTGATTTCAGGGCTGGGGCAGGGAAAATGCAAGATAAGTCTGAATCATCTTACAATGCCAGAGAGTAAGGAGGTAGGTACTCAAGAAAAAATAAATAAAGAACACAGGAACCAATTTGAAAGAGACCCTATGGCCAAAACGGAAATAATTGGAGTAAAAAATTAATTATGATAGTACTGGGTTATACACAAAGAATAAAAGAAATATCCATGAATCCATTCTGATTAAAATGAGTGATTATACAAATAAAATAAATGGGGTAGAAGAGACAAACCTTCCTACAGAAGAATCCTAAATAGTAAATGTAGAAGAAATGGGGGAAGTAGAAAATGGATACTAGAATACCACAGTAACAATTGTCCAGGCCAGATCCATGATAAATGCTAAAAACCACGGGTAGAACTCTGAGGAGAATCGGGACATTTGCACAGTCTCAAAGTATCTTCCCATACTTATTAATTATGACAAATTCTTTTATATTTTTCCCTACTAGAACTGGAGCTTAATTCTCCTCCTTTTGAGTGTGGGCTGGATTTCGTTACTTGCTTCTAACAAATAGAGTAAGAAAAGAGAAAACCAGTAACATTATAGTTAAGAAACATGACAGACACCATCCTAAAGTAGTGATCCAGGTAAATATCAGCTGAGTCGCATTCTTCCCCAAACCTATAATCCCACTCTAATCATGAGAAAAATATTATAGAAACCCAGAATGAGGGGCAGTACATCTCAAAACTGTCAAGGTTATGAAAACCAAGGAAAGACGGAGAAACTGTTACAGACTGGATGAGACCAAGGAGACATGGCGTCCAGATTGGGTCCTGGGACAGAAAGAGAACACCCGGATTGGGTCCTGGGACAAAAAGAGAACACCCGGATTGGGTCCTGGGACAAAAAGAGAACACCCGGATTGGGTCCTGGGACAGGGAAAGAACACCCGGATTGGGTCCTGGGACAGGGAGAGAACACTTGGATTGGGTCCTGGGACAGGGAAAGAACAGCCGGATTGGGTCCTGGGACAGAAAGAGAACACTCGGATTGGGTCCTGGGACAGGGAAAGAACACCCGGATTGGGTCCTGGGACAGGGAAAGAACACCCGGATTGGGTCCTGGGACAGAAAGAGAACACCCGGACTGGGTCCTGGGACAGAAAGAGAACACCCGGATTGGGTCCTGGGACAGGGAAAGAACACCTGGATTGGGTCCTGGGACAGAAAGAGAACATCTGGATTGGGTCCTGGGACAGAAAGAGAACACCTGGATTGGGTCCTGGGACAGGGAAAGAACACCCGGATTGGGTCCTGGGACAGGAAAAGAACACCCGGATTGGGTCCTGGGACAGGGAAAGAACACCCGGATTGGGTCCTGGGACAGGAAAAGAACACCTGGACTGGGTCCTGGGACAGAAAGAGAACACCTAGATTGGGTCCTGGGACAGAAAGAGAACACCTAGATTGGGTCCTGGGACAGGGAAAGAACACCCGGATTGGGTCCTGGGACAAAAAGAGAACACCCGGATTGGGTCCTGGGACAGGGAAAGAACACCTGGACTGGGTCCTGGGACAGAAAGAGAACACCCGGATTGGGTCCTGGGACAGAAAGAGAACACCCGGATTGGGTCCTGGGACAGGAAAAGAACACCTGGACTGGGTCCTGGGACAGAAAGAGAACACCTGGATTGGGTCCTGGGACAGAAAGAGAACACCTGGATTGGGTCCTGGGACAGAAAGAGAACACCCGGATTGGGTCCTGGGACAGAAAGAGAACACCCGGATTGGGTCCTGGGACAGGAAAAGAACACCTGGACTGGGTCCTGGGACAGAAAGAGAACACCCGGATTGGGTCCTGGGACAGGAAAAGAACACCTGGACTGGGTCCTGGGACAGAAAGAGAACACCTGGATTGGGTCCTGGGACAGGAAAATGACACCTGGACTGGGTCCTGGGACAGGAAAAGAACACCTGGATTGGGTCCTGGGACAGGGAAAGAACACCCGGATTGGGTCCTGGGACAGGAAAAGGACAGCTGGACTGGGTCCTGGGACAGGAAAAGAACACCTGGATTGGGTCCTGGGACAGGAAAAGAACACCCGGATTGGGTCCTGGGACAGAAAGAGAACACCCGGATTGGGTCCTGGGACAGGGAAAGAACACCCGGATTGGGTCCTGGGACAGGAAAAGAACACCCGGATTGGGTCCTGGGACAGAAAGAGAACACCTGGACTGGGTCCTGGGACAGAAAGAGAACACCCGGATTGGGTCCTGGGACAGAAAGAGAACACCCGGATTGGGTCCTGGGACAGGAAAAGAACACCTGGACTGGGTCCTGGGACAGAAAGAGAACACCTGGATTGGGTCCTGGGACAGAAAGAGAACACCCGGACTGGGTTCTGGGACAGGGAAAGAACACCCGGATTGGGTCCTGGGACAGGAAAAGGACACCTGGATTGGGTCCTGGGACAGGGAAAGAACAGCTGGATTGGGTCCTGGGACAGGGAAAGAACACCCGGATTGGGTCCTGGGACAGGGAAAGAACACCCGGATTGGGTCCTGGGACAGGAAAAGAACACCCGGATTGGGTCCTGGGACAGAAAAAGAACACCTGGACTGGGTCCTGGGACAGAAAGAGAACACCCGGATTGGGTCCTGGGACAGGAAAAGAACACCTGGATTGGGTCCTGGGACAGGGAAAGAACAGCTGGATTGGGTCCTGGGACAGGGAAAGAACACCCGGATTGGGTCCTGGGACAGAAAGAGAACACCCGGATTGGGTCCTGGGACAGGAAAAGAACACCCGGATTGGGTCCTGGGACAGAAAGAGAACACCCGGATTGGGTCCTGGGACAGGAAAAGAACACCTGGATTGGGTCCTGGGACAGGGAAAGAACACCCGGATTGGGTCCTGGGACAGGAAAAGGACACCTGGACTGGGTCCTGGGACAGGAAAAGAACAGCTGGATTGGGTCCTGGGACAGGGAAAGAACACCCGGATTGGGTCCTGGGACAGGGAAAGAACACCCGGATTGGGTCCTGGGACAGGGAAAGGACACCTGGACTGGGTCCTGGGACAGGAAAAGAACACCTGGATTGGGTCCTGGGACAGGAAAAGAACAGCTGGATTGGGTCCTGGGACAGGGAAAGAACACCCGGATTGGGTCCTGGGACAGAAAGAGAACACCCGGATTGGGTCCTGGGACAGGGAAAGAACACCCGGATTGGGTCCTGGGACAGGAAAAGAACACCTGGATTGGGTCCTGGGACAGGGAAAGAACACCCGGATTGGGTCCTGGGACAGAAAGAGAACACCCGGATTGGGTCCTGGGACAGGAAAAGAACACCTGGATTGGGTCCTGGGACAGAAAGAGAACACCCGGATTGGGTCCTGGGACAGGAAAAGAACACCCGGACTTGGTCCTGGGACAGAAAGAGAACACCCGGATTGGGTCCTGGGACAGGAAAAGAACACCCGGATTGGGTCCTGGGACAGAAAGAGAACACCCGGATTGGGTCCTGGGAGAGGAAAAGAACACCCGGATTGGGTCCTGGGACAGGGAAAGAACACCCGGATTGGGTCCTTGGACAGGAAAAGAACATTTGTAGAAAATGGGCAGGAAAAAAAAAAAAAAAGAAAACAGGCAGGATATGAATAAAGTCCGGAGTTCAGTTAGAATACTAATTAACATTAATTTCCTACTTTTGAAAAATGTATCATAAATATGTAAGATGTTAACTTTAGAAGAAGTTGGGTGTAGGGTATTGCAGGTATATGGGAAATTTTTTGTATTTTCTTTGCAACTTCTCTGTAAGTCTAAAATTATTTAATATAAAAATTATTTAAGTATTTACTGACTTGGCTAAAAGTCATCACCTGTAGAGACCCAAACTCCCTTCATCTGACTCTTCAAATCTCACTTCATGTGTTCTCTACTCCAGGAAGTCCTTCCTGATACCTCTGACTAGATCAAGTACTTCCTCTGGGCTCCAACAGCACTCTAACTCCCGCTATCCTGGCCCTCCCTGATCCCCGTCTGATGAGGAGGTGTCTCCCCGCCTTGATGGGTGCTCTCAGAGGGCAGGGTGGAGGCTGTCTCAGTCATTGCTGTGTTTCTCTCAAGTGAGGCGTGAAGAGTGCCTGTCTTCCTGACTAATATGGCAGTCAGAAGCTGTGTTGGATCCCCAACACTTGTACTAATGTAACCCTAATCCTTCTGGGCTGCCAGAGCCCAACTTCCTCATCTCTCCTACCCCATTCACCCATCTGAGGCTACATAAATAATGTCTCACCCACCCACTTACCAAAACATCCACACACACACTCCTGCCCCCAATACACCAACTGTCAGAAACACTTTGTGACTATTTGAGGTGCTGTCCACAGCCCTTCCCAGCAGACAGACACCCTTGCAGAAACCCCTCATCCCCCAGCTATAGCAGCTTGAGCAGAGCTTGAGAGCCAACCCCAGCCATCTGATTCTTGTCTGGGGAATTTGGAATGGGGACAGAGGAGCTGTGGGCATTGCACTGGAATGTCACATGGAGTCAGGGCAAGAGTACCCAGGGCCAGCCCAGCTGCCTGCAAACAGAGGAAGCAGCAGATGCAGAGAGGCGAGACCACAATGCCAGGGCCAGGAGGAAAGAAGAGCCACTGCCCCATGTTCTGACTCTACCCTGTTCTCACTAGGTCCTTGTCCATTTCTTTCAATCCACTGTCGGTTCTGTTTTCAAAATGTATCCGCCTAGCTGGATTTGCTCAGTGGACAGAGCCTTGGCCTGTGGATCAAAGGGCCCTGGGTTTGATCCAGGTCAAGGGCACGCACCGTGATTGCAGGCTCCTCCCTGGCCCAGGTCCTGGTCGAAGCTCATGCCGGAGGCAACCAGTTAATGTATTTCTCTCACATGAATGTTTCTCTCCGTCTTTCCCATTCTCTAAAAATCAATGAAAAAATGTCCTCCAGTGAGGATTAATAAGAACAACAAATGTATCCAGATGACTGTTCACTACTGTCCCTGCCTTCGTCCAGGCTACCATCATCTCTCACTTAGTTTATGGCAGCAACCTCCTCACGGACCTCCCTGCCTAACTTTCAGATCTTGTTTCCATCTATACTCCCTTCCTTAGCGACCTCATCTGGGCTTCCATACCACAACAATGCCAATGACTACCCAAATTACATCTCCAGTCCAGATTTCACCCCTGAATGCCAGATTCCTAGATTCCACTGCCTGTTCAGCAAGTCCACTGGGATGCTTACTATATCCACATCCACAGCCTCTCTTAGTCTTCCTCATATAGTTACTGGGCATTCCCTCCTTCCTCTGCTAAAGCTAAAACTCTTGGTTGTTGATTCCTCTTTTTAACCCCACACCTATACCCCAAATCCTGCCTACTCATCCTTCAAATTATATCCAAAATCCAACCACATCTCCCACCTCCACTACTACTCCTCAAACTAATCCCTCACTATCTCTGGCTGGATTAGTGCAGTAGCCTCCTCACTGGAGTCAACTTCTATTCTTGTGTCCACATGGCAGCCAGAGGAATCCTATTAGTATCACATCATTCTTCAGCTCAAAATGCTCCGATTTCTTCCCGTCTCACTGAGAATCAAATTCAAGTCAGGATGGCTCATCCCCACTCCACATGCTGTCAGCTGGGAGCGGGGCGAGATGGCATTACTCATGTCTAGCGCATCAGCGAACACAGGGGAACAGCTAGGGGCTGGCTGAGCCTCTTCCCACATTTCTCTGCAGCAACAGACCTGGCTCTCTTTACACAGAAGCCCATGGCTCCCAGAGAGCGAAAGCACAAGCTGCCAGGTCTCTTAAAGGCCCAGGCCTCCCCAACTGCATCACTTTCACTACATTCTATTGGTAAAACAAGTCACAGGTCAGACCGGATTAAAGGAGGAGACTTCACCTTCTAATAGAAAAACAAACAAAAAACAGCAAAGAATGGGTGTCAGCAGCTATTTTAATTATCAGCAGCTATTTTAAACTCACAGTAACAGCCTTATCACTGGCCTCTACTTCAATCCCTAATCCCCTATTGTCAATTCCCCCATACAACAGCCTAAGGCAGTGGTCGGCAAACTAATTAGTCCACAGAGACAAATATCAACAGTACAGTGATTGAAATTTCTTTTGAAAGCCAAATTTGTTAAACTTAAACTTCTTCTAATGCCACTTCTTCAAAATAGACTCACCTAGGCCATGGTTATTTTTGTGGAAGAGCCACACTCAAGGGGCCAAAGAGCTGCATGTGGCTCGCGAGCCGCAGTTTGCTGACCACTGGCCTAAGGAATCTGTTAACATATATCACTGACCATGGCTCCTTCCACTATTTAAAATTCTTGCCCTGATCAGTGTGGCTCAGTTGGTTGGGTATCATCCTATGTACCGAAGGTTGCCTTCTGATTCTGGGTCAGGGCACATGCCACAGTTGCTGGCTTAATCGCGGAATAGGGGGCATGCAGGAGGCGGCTGATGGATGTCTCACTCTTACATGGAAGTTTCTCTTTTACACTCCCTCTCCCTTCTTTTCTCTCCAAAAATCAGTTAAAATTAAAAAAAAAAATCTTTTGCAGCTTCCCACTACACATGGGATAAGAACACACACTTTACATGATCTATGTGGTCTGATCTCTTATTCCCCATCAGCTTTTAGGTTCCAACAATGTTACTTACACACACACACACAAGATTTAATGGAGTTAATGCCTACTCCTTCAGATCACCCCAAACCTCACTTCTAGGGTCCAGATTAGATTTCCTGTCAAGTGCTCTTATAGCACTTTCTACCTTTCTCTGTAATTTCATATTGTGTGATCAGTTGATGAGTTGAACCCCCCGACCCAAGACCATGAGCTCTTTGGGGGTAGGGAAACTATTTTGTTCTCTGTTGTCTTCCTAATGCTGAGCACAAAGCTGAGGTAAGATGAAAATTTTGTTGAATGTCTGAGACTTCAGAAAAATTTTAAGGCAGCTCCGTAAAGCTCTGTGGAAAGGGAACTGACAGAGTCTCTAGGATGCTGGGATCAGGATCTGAGCTCTGAAATCATCCACCCATCCAACCTATATAATAAAAGCCTAATATGCCAAATGTCCAGTCATTCGTTCAAACAATCAAAGCGTAATATGCTAATGATATGCTAAAGATACTCAACTGCTCTCTATGACATGCACTGATCACCAGGGGTCAAATGCTCCAAACGGTAGGTTAGCTTGTTGCTGGGGTCCAGCCAACTGGGTCTGAGGGAGATGTGCAGGACACACCCTGGAGCCCTTTTGTGGCCCCTCCCTCTGGCCGGCTCCACCCCTAATGGGTCCCCATCAGGGCAGGCCGGCTGGACCCCACCCGTGCACAAATTCGTGCACCAGGCCCCTAGCTCACTCAACAAAGAATTATTAAATCCCTACTATATGTCAAGGGCTCTTCTAAGTGTTGGAGATAAAGCATGGAATAGACAAAAGCTCCTGCCCTCATGAAGTATATGGTCTGGTAGGGATAGGGGAAGGGAGGACAGACAATCCTATATAATAAAAGCCTAATATGCTAAGTATCCAGTTATCCAGTTGGCTGTTCAACCAATCAGGAGTAATATGCTAATGCCACTCAACTGCTTGCTATGAATGTGCAATGACCAACAGAGGGCAGATGCTCAACTCAGGAGCTGCTCCCTGGTGGTCAGTGTGCTCCCACAGAGAGAGTGCTGCTCAGTCAAAACCCCTGAGCCAGGCTCATGACTGGCAAGCGCAGCATTGGCGGTGGGAGCCTCTCCTGCCTTTGCAGCAGCGCTAAGGATGTCTGACTGATGGCTCCTGGAATGCAAAAGGGCGCAGACCAGGCTGAGTGCTCCCCTCCAAATGTACAGATTTTGTTCACCAGGCCTCTAGTAAGAAATTATATGTGTTGAAGAGTGGTATGATTAATGCTAAGGAAAGTTAACATACAAATGTTAGTGCACAATTCTAGAAGGGTGGACAGGAAGATCTCAAGGAGAAGGTGATATCTGAGTAAAGACCTAAAGGAAGTGAAAGTGAGCCTTCACTATCTGGAGAAGTGTCCCAGGTAAAGAGAACAGGTGGTACATTTATACCATGGAATACTATGGAGAGGTGAAAAAGAAGGCTCTCATACTCTTTGAGACAACATGGAGAGACCTGGAGAATATTATACTAAGCAAAATAAGCCAGGATCTCACTTATCTGTGGAATCTAATGAACAAATGAAATGGACAAACAAAACAGATCCAGAGGCATGGAAGCTTGCAACAGACTAACGATTCTCAGAGGGAAGGGAGGAGGGTATGATGGGAAAAGAATGAACTAGGGGCCCGATGCACAAAATTCATGCAAGAGTAGGCCTTCCTTCCCTCCGCTGCTGACACTGGCTTCCCTCTGGCACCCAGAACTCGAGCTTCCCTCACAGTCCAGAAGGGCATCTTGTTTAATTAGCACATCATGCTTTTATTATTATAGATAGGCATAACCCATGGACACAGACAATTATGCAGTGAAGGCCTGGGAAGGATGGGGTCAATGGGGAGAAAGGGTTGACACCTGTAATACTCTCAACAATATAAACAAATAAACAAAACAGCAAGTGCAAAGGCTCTGAGGCCAGTGTGGCTGTAGCAGAGTGAGCAAGGAGGGATGAGTAAACGATGTCAGAGCAGTAAGCACGGACAGGTCATACAGGGATTTGCAGGTCATGGAGAAAACTCTGGCATTTACTTTCTGTGAGATGGAGGCATGGGAGGGTACTGAGCAGAGGAACGTGACCTGACCCAGGTGTTCGATGTCACTCTGGGTGCATGTGAGGAACAGACTGTGGGGAGCAGGGAGACCATTGAGAAGGCTTGCCATGATTATCTAGGCAAATGATGAGAGTGGACAGGACTAGGATGACAGCAATGGAGGTGGGAAGAAATGAGAAGGTTCTGAATATACTTGAAAGAATTTGTTGATGGACCAGACATGGATATAAAACAAAGAGGGGACTCAAGAACAACTCCAAAGCTTTGGGTTTGAGCAACTACAAGGATGGAGGTGACATTTACTGAGAACAACCTTGGAAGAACATATTTTTTGGGGAAAAACAGGAGTTCAATTTGGCCAAGATTACTCTCAAGATATCCAAGAGGCGATATCATGTGGGCAGTCAGTCAGCAGTCACAGGAGAGGTTCTGAGCTGGAAATAGAAATTTGAGATATGTTTCTATGCTTATCCATCCCAAATTCCTTACAGAATCCACATGATTTGGCTCCTGCTACTGACTAGAGACTCATCTTGCACCTGGTTAAGTCAATGGGTGACATACACACAAATCCTGAGCCCTCTACTTCCCAACTATGTGATCTTGGACAAATTACTCAACTTTCCCTGCCTTCAGCAACCTCATTAGCAAAAGGGAGATCACACTAGTATTGGCCTCCTAGGACTCTTCATTAAAAAAAAATTAAGCATCTAACATATGCAGCCACTTGTCCTACATGCTATTGATATTCCTTTCCCGCCCCTCTCCACAATCTGTAAACCACACATCCAGCCTGTCAACCCACACTCTTCCTTCACTCCCTACCAAAACCCTTTCCTTGGTTCATCCCCAATGATCCTACCTAGGATCCTGCACAGACACCATTCTGGGCTCCCAGACCCAAGTCTCTTTCCCGTCAATTTACTGCCAGATGACAGCAAATAGGGCCTTCCCTTATAGACATCTTCCCGTGACTCCTCATTGCCTTTAGGAAATCCCCAAATAGCCAACAAAATCTTCCACGATCTAATCCAGGCCTTTTCTCATTGCTTCCTTTGTGCAAGCCATTCCACCGCACCGCAAGTTTTCCTCCTCTCTCCAGCCCTATCATTAGGTCTCAGCTCAGGCAGCACCTCCATTCCAGAAGTTTCCCTACCCGTGCTTCGACTGGGTTCCCTCGCGTTCAACGTTGCTTCCATTAGCGAATACACGCAGTTAAGTAATGGAACCCTTGCTCACTCCTACGGACGGGGTCTTTTCCGAGTCCTGGGTGATGGGACCGCTTCAGACCTCTGCGCCTAGCTCCTGCTCCAACTATGCACGTCTTACCTTCTCACTACGGTAAGCCTTCTGGCATCTGCCGCACGCCTCAAAAGAAATCAGCACCTGCGCAGAGTACGGCCAAAAACACCCAATCACGGCCCTTCTTCTTTTAGCGCTAGCGACCAGCATCCGGCTGTTTCTGTTGATTGGCCGCCTGACATCCCGCCCCTAAACACGTGAGCGAAAAGAACTCTGGTCTTTGTAGTTCCCGGACGAAAAGTGGGATGGATGCTGATGTAGAGCTCTATTTCCCAGGAGGTGCCTGCATCCCTGAGGTGGAAGACGATACCCTTTGCAACAGGAGGTCCTTGATTGGCCATTTGGGAGACAAAAGTTTCCAAAATGCCAAGTAAACAGGCCCACTTACCTGGAACCCCTGGATATTTTTTTGGCCTGAAAAATCTCAAAACGTCTTGCTCCGCAATTGTTCCAAAGGTTAAGACCAGCTGTCGAGGGAGGGGGGATAAGTCTGTATCCGTTGTCTGCTCAATTCCCAGATGGTACTAATAAGTCCTATTACACGTATCCAGAACCTACTGGATGCTTGTCTGGCAAAAGGAACCACTTCTGCACAGACTGTGGAAACCCTGGCTTACTAGGACAGAAACTTGTTTCCCAGAGACAGGCCAGAGGTGGGCCTTTACCCTTCCAGAGTCTTAATTTACCCTGGAAAAGGCAAATGTGGCCTACAATCCTATTCAGGATCTCTGTCTAGGATTCCATAGGCCCAGAACTCCTGCAGCCCCATGTCTGTACTCCCAGCACCCCCTCCCCAAACACATTACACACCATGCCTCTGAGGGATGGGTGAAAGGAGCCAGGGCCCTGCAAACGCTCAGGCGGGCATGTGAGAAAGCTCTTTACTGGGGGGTACAGCAAGTAGAAGCAATGCCATCTCCCCCTACCTGCTCCCACCCCTTCCTAGGGCCCTGGGATGAAGGGGGTCTCCCAACCACTGGACCACCACTGTCTTTGGTACAATAAATAGAAAACAAGGGGTGAAAGGGGGCCAAGGGTCCAGTCTTTAGTGTGGGGGCACGCCTAAACCCCTCTCCTTGACCCCCTGCCCCAGGCCCCAATCAGTGCAGGCCTCACCCACCCCAGCTGGGTAGCAGCAATTCCAGTCAAGGGGAGAGATGAGGATGAGAGCCCAGGGTCCCCAGATGGGGGAAAGGGTATGGCTTCAGGAGGGGCCCCAGGGAAGGGGAAGGGTCATGAGCTGGCTGCTGTGCTCTGGGGTACACCACGAAGGCCCAAGCGAGACCCCAGAGTGGCAGGGTCATCAGGGGGTGGGAGGGGTGGACGACCTCCTGTCATCCGAGTCCGGAGGGCTGAGGCAGCCGAGTGCTGGGGGGCTGGCGCTGGATGGAGTGGGGAGCAGTCGGGAGGGCCGCCCACCAGGCTCACATCCATCAGCTCCGGAGGTGGTGGTGAGGTTGGTGATGGAGGACGGCCAAGGCATCGGGGTTGGGGGGGTAACTGGGTGCCAGCCCCTGGCAGTGATGATGCAGAAGCAGGGGCTTGATGTGTCTTGTGGGGCACATCACCGCCTGCCCAGGGGCGTATCGGCTGGGAAAGTGGGACCTAAAGGAGCAAAGAACAGCGGGTGATGGAGACCCAAGTTCCAGAGTCCCAGAAACCCCCACCACCTACCTCCAAAGGTCCTAAAGCCCCATACCTTGGGGCTGTTCATCTCACAGTCGGTGATGGAGGGCCCAGGCCCCCCACAATATCGGTTGCTGTAGCGGTAGGTCCGGTTGTCATTGGAGGAGCCACTGGAGCCTCCTGGAAGTACCAGGGGAGGAGAGAAGAGGCCTTAACGAGGAGAGGTGGCGGCTGGGTTTTCAGATGGCTGAGTCTGATTCATGACCCAGGCCCAGGTCTGGGCTTTGGGTTCTGTGTTCACGTGAAGAAATCAGGCCCACTTTTGAGATTAGGGTTCAGTTTGGGTATTGGAGTCAGAATCAATTAGAGGTCTGAGAACAAACTCAGTTTCAGAGGTCAGGTCAGGGCCAGTTGGAACTCTCCTGCCCTGACCTTTGGAGCTCAGGATCATGCAGTTTCAAAGCTCTAGGTGATGGCCCAATGACAGGATCCCCAAGGTCAGGCCAAACCAAAGCTTCCCCCACAACTGTCCTACCCTATTGGGCACTGGGCACCCACCAGAGCTGGAGATGGAGCTGGCGGTGCTGGAGGAGGGGCAGGTGTCAAGGGGGGCGGGCGAGGTGGAGGCACTGCTGCCTGCCGGGCCCGTGTTGGTGGCCTCATCTGCCGTGCGGCGAAAGAAGCCATGCTGCAGAGCCCCAAGTGGGCTGATGCGGGCGGCGGGCTCATACTCCAGCATGCGCAGCACCAGGTCCTGGAAGCGGAGGTAGTCGGCGGGGCTGTGGCCCGGCTCCCCCGCCCGCCGGCCCCCGGGCCCGCCCGTCTGCACGCCCAGCACCTCCTGCAGCCGCCGTGTCCCAGGGCCCTGGTAATCCTGGCAGGGAGGGGGTGGGAGGGGGGGCAAGAGAGTGGCCGTCAGTGGGCAGGAGGGGCAGGGAGACACACACGGGGAAACAGAAGCACCAGAAAGAAAGTGGAAAGAGAAGCTAAGAAGAGTTGTGGGGTGGGTAGGAGAGAGAGGGTAGATTGGGGAGGAAGGAAAAGACAGACAAGGGGGAGAAAGGAAGGGAAAGACACGAAGGAGAGGAAGCAGGGAGAGAGGGAGCCCCAAATGTGAGAGAGTGAGGGGCCACCAGGGTAGGAGGAGCGGCAAAGGGCAGGGGCCGCACCTTCCTGAGTTCCTTTGTCCTCCGTAGGGTCCAGCCACCCCCAGGCAGCCGTTCAAAGTACTTGCGAGCCTTGGGTGCCTGGTCTAGCATGGGGGCTGGTGGGATGCCCAACACCTCCACAATCCGATTCATTTGGTCCACCTGTGAGCATGTGGGCAGTCAGGGTCATCAGGCCAGCCTGGCCTACACCCCCTCCAACACACCCCCTCCTCAGGATCACACCTCATTGGAGCCACTAAAAAGGGGCTCTCCAGTGTGCATCTCCACCAGGATGCAGCCCAGGGACCACATGTCAATGGCCAGGTCATAGGGCGTGCCCAGGAGCACCTCAGGCGAGCGGTAGAAGCGGCTCTGGATGTACTGGTAAATCTGAGGAAGGACAGAGGGCAACAGTCACCCCCACTGTACCCTAAAACTACAACAAGCCTTCTGTCCTCAAACCCTGATGTTATCAGTACCAAATTTACAGGAGCCACTGCCTCCACTTTACTCATCGGCCTCAAAAGTCTGCTGGCCTAGTCTGACCTGATCTCCACCTGTAGGCCTGACGGGGCCCCTCTTAGTCAGAGTTCGGCAGTCTGCAAACCTAGGCCCTTCCTACCATCATCCAGACCCTTTTCATGCCACCACCATCATGAATTCAAATGACTACTTACAGGAAGTTGCACAGCTGAAGCACCTTCCCCAACCTTCCATCCCAGCTTTAAGAAGACTGGGTAAATAATACTTAGGTAAGTGCCAACTAGGCTCCAAGCCAACCCAATTTCCCCTACCCTCATCTGGCAGCCTCAAAACTGGCCTCCTCCCCAGCCTTCACGCTTCCTTTTCTGACTGTGCAGTATATATATCCTGTGGCCATCTTCTTTACCTGCGTCACACACTGGCCCCACCCTTCATACCCATCTAAGCGCTATCCGTTAGGCATCAGCCACATCACTACCCCATCCAGCCTACCTCGCTGGGCCCCTTCATCTCTGGCTACCAGCTAGCCCCGCCCAGTCCCAGCCTTACCCATACCCACAACACTAGTTCCACCCCTAAGGCGGGGCCAGGCCCTACCCGCTGGCCAAGCTGGCAAGAACTGCCAAAGTCCACGATCTTGATGGCACTGCGCTTGGGGTTGCAGAGCAGGATGTTCTCAGGCTTGAGGTCGCAGTGAATGATGCTGAGCTCGGGCGTGGCCAGGAAGAGAAGCGCTGTGCAGAGCTGCTGCGCCAACTTCCGCGTCAGGTTCAGCGAGACGCCCCGGAAATGCGTGTTGCGCAGGAGGTCATACAGGTTGTAGGAAAGCAGTTCGAACACCAGGCACAGGTGGTTCCGGAACATGAAGTGCCGCTTCAGGTGCACTGCCGGGAAGGGGACCAAATAGGTCAGAGAAGGCCAGTGGTGGCCTGGGGTATGCAGGAGTCAAGGAGAGGGCTGGCGCAGATGTGTGTCTCTGCTTCTTGTGTGGTGTGCCCACAGGTACCAGCTGCTAGTCCAGTATTTTTATTTGGTCTATAACTTGGGTCATACCAAGAAAAAGACTGATTTTCTTAAGAAAAGTGAACTCTTCCCAAGTCTCTTGTCAAACTGTCAGATTAAACCAAAGAGAAAGTTTCCATTTGGTACTGACAGGTCTGTACAGGGACTGATGAAGAGGGAGACAGGCTACAGCTAAGGAGGCTCACCAGTGGTGTCTTGAATACGATTCTATACTGCCTCATTTAATTTTATAACATTGTTTTAGTCTCAGTTCTCTTTTTTTGTGCGTGGCAGAGGTTACTCATTTTCCATTTGCTGTGAAGTTTTATATTCAAAGAAACTCTTTAAGTCCTCTTGCTTTTTTTAAGAGGAACCAGTATGAACAAGAGGGGAAAGACTGGCATAGATGTTAAAAGTAAAGGCTCTGGAGTCCACTGCCTGGTCAAGTCACAGCTCTACTGAGTACACACTCCGTGGCCATGTGCAATAACAGCACCTGAATGCCTTGTTTCTTCATCTCTAGGCTGTGGGCAATGATGTCCCTTCCATGGCACCGTGGTGAGGCAGACACGAGCTTATTTATGTAAAGTGCTTACAACAGAGCATGACCCTAAGCACCTAAGAAGCTCTGACCAGCATTATTTTGTGAATAGGACAAAAATGATAAAAAGTGGCAGAAGAGTCACCGATGCCATGGAATTACAGACCAAATCCTGTCCTGAGGACACCAGCCCCACCCTGTAACGGGGTGACCTGTCCCTAAGCGGCTCGTGCTGCCCCAGGGCTCACCTATGTAGTACTTCATCTCGGTGTCGTGCTGGTTCATCAGCTCCAGCAGCCGCAGCTCAATCTGGGCCTGGTTCAGGAAGGCCTTTTTGTTCTTGATGATCTTGATGGCCACCAGTTCCTGGGTCTGATGGTCATAGGCTTTCACCACCTGCAGGGGCAGGGTGTGTCACAAAGTGAGGGAAATGGGAGACGAGGGAGGAGACAGCGCCGGGTACCGTTTTCCCTCCAGCTGAGGAGGTCCACCAATGTCATTATCAATATTACAGGAATTCAAAATTGAGTGCTCACCACAGTAAGGCACTAGTATGAACACCGGACATGAAATAATACAACAACCTCATGTGGAGAGTCCTGTTAATTGCAGGTTTTTTTTGTTTGTTTTTGTTTTTTTAAAGACAATGAAACAGGCACAAGGAAAACCAAGTGATTGTGCTGAGTTGAATGGCCCAGCACAGAACTTGAAACCACTGAACCACTGACTGTGTGAATCAATATCAGTGGGTGCCCATATCCCCCAATCTCTGGATCTGGGTGGGTGGGGGCATCCCGCACCTGGCCAAAGGAGCCTTTGCCAATGAGGGAGTCAATCTCATAACGCTCCAGCCAGCGCTCGCCACTGCGCACTATGTAGTCATGGTTGTCATCGTCATAACCGTGGTTCAGGACCTTCTTCTCCTTCTTGGTGCTTGAGTCCTGAGGAGGAGCCTGCTGGGCCCGCCGCTTCTTCTTTGTATAGTAGACCTGCCCAGCCGGCCAGCCAGGAGATGAGGACTGGTGAGTAACCTGGGCCAGCAGCCAGGAACCCTCAGCACCCAGCCGGGTCCCCCACCCCCTGCCTACCTCATTGATGTGCTTGTAGGTCTTGATGAGGTCCACGGACAGCTTGCGCAGTGGGGCCGTGGTTGCATCCCGGAAGGCCAGAGGAAGCCTCCTCGGCAAGAGCTGCACATTAGGCAATACCTGCGGGGCGGGTGAGAGGTGGGCACTGAGGACAGACGTCTGCCTCCAACCTGAAGGGGGAGAACTAATGGGTGGCTGGCTCATCACTACTGTGCGCCTGTTTATTTGGTCACTGTCTGACAACCTCACTAGCAGATAAAGTCAGAAACTATGTCTTATTCTTGCTGTACATCATCAGTGCCTGGCACAAGGCCTGACATGTACTAGATAATAATAATTTTTATTTTTAAAATATATTTTTATTGATTTCAGAGAGGAAAGGAGAGGGAGAGATAGAAACACCAATTATGAGAGAGAATCCATTGATTGGCTGCCTCCTGCATGCCCCCAACTGGGGATCGAGCAGCAACCCAGGCATATGCCCTTGACCAGAATCAAACTGGGGAACCTTCAGGCTGAAGGCTGACACTCTATCAACTGAGCCAAACCAGCTAGGGCTATAGTGGATAATTGTTAAAGATTGGGTGAGTGTTCATTTTTGAACCTCAGTGGGAGAGATCATACAAAAAACTTAGGCTCTGCCAGACCTAACCCTTTGCCTGAGACCATCCATCTGGGGATCCCATCTTAAGGGTCCCCATCTTGTTTTATCCTTATCCCTTAAGCCTTTTCAATGCTCACACGCCCCTTCTCTCCCTCCCAATCTGAGCATCTTCGTCCAGTTATTTCACTTCAAGAGACCTGGATGTGGATCCAGCACCCTGGACCCCCCACTCCAAGCTCTGCATTTCAGAACCAAACTGTCTCTGTACCTGGAGATCTACACCCTGGACCCTAGGCCCTGCTAGCTCCAAGACCCTTCCGGCTCAACCTTCTTCCCCTTACACCCCTCTAGATCTTTCACTCTGGACTTTTTCTTAGTGACCGTTTATTGCTTATTATGTGCCAAGCACTGTCCTCAGCATTTTACATATATTTCATTAACTGGTTTAATCCGCACAACAACCCTGTGAGGTAAATATCATTTTGGCCCCATTTTACAGAACAGAATACTAAGTTTACCTATTTTAACCCAGACCCTCAAAACCCTGACTCTACCAGCAACTTTTCTATTATATTCAACTTCCATGGGGCTCTTCATGCCCCTGAGAGACTGTCCTGGACAACCACACTATCTTTGGCCCCAAGATCCTTCTATGCCCAGCCTCCCTCTACCCCAGGCAGGTGAGGAGCCAGCTGACCACATACCTGTAGGTGTTCCTGGGGCCCTGGGAAGCCAGAGAAGGGACCATGGCCCGGTGGGATGGCCATGGTGGGCTCAGAGGGCCGCAGGGGAGTGAGGCCTGGAGCGGGAGCCCGGCGGGGGGGCGCCTTCTCGCATCCTGCACCTCGGCTGCCACCGCCGCTGAGACCTGAGAGCAGGTGGGAGGCCAGGGAACAACATGGAAGGGGATGTGTGGGATTATGCCAGGCAGGAAAGAGGTGGACATCAGAGAGAAAGCAAAGCAAGGCAAGGGTGGAGGAAAAGTGCAACAGAGCAACAGATGGGAATGAAGAGGGGACAGACAGAAGTGGTAAGGGGGAGGGGAAAGAAGGCATAGCAGAATCCCTCAACAAATGATTACCAAATAAATGAGGTAAGCAGCACAAACAGGGGCACATGTGAAAGAGAGTGATCGGGAGTCAGGCAGGAACATGGGCCAGGACAGAAAATGACAGAAAGATACCAATAATTGGAGGAAGGAAGAAAACAGAAATCACAGACAGTATGGGGAGTAGGGATCACTCTTTCCTTCCCATTTCCACTGTAACCCTCCCCAGGCTGCCCTCACACAAGACCCTGTCCTCCTGCACTCTCCCCTGAATTTTGGGATCTCATCAAAGGAAGGCTCATCTGTTTCAAGATCTACCCTTCCCAGCAGATCCCCCAATCTAGAAGTTTAGGAGTTCCCAAACCACATTAGAGTCCTCCAGGCCCCTACCAAACCATAGCAAATTCCTCTGTAGGCCTCTAAAACCACATCAAGGTCTTTGTGTACCTCCTGATCAGAGTTATCTGAAAACTTCTATATACAGAGTCCTACTCCTCTGGTCCACTAGGCCACACCCTTCCCCAGGGACCCTCCCCATATTATGCCAAGACCTCTTCCCTATATTATATTCTCCCATCTCAGGAACCACCCCTCCAGCTAGTTTCTCCATACAATATCCCCGCTCCCCAATATTATGCCAAGGTACCCCTTCCAATAAAGACCCACTCCTCCTGATGGGAGCAAAAGGGATTTGTCTCTTCTCACGATTTATAGTGATCGTTCTTCTCTTGCCTACACTGGAGTCCACCCACCTCCTCCCAATCCAATATTCCTACCAGGGCCCTTTCTCCAGGGACTCTTCTGTCCACTGGTCAATCCACAATTGTGCCCATTCCTAGAAGGCCCCACAGCCAAATACCCCAAATATCACAGAATTCTTCCCTATCTGCCACACCAAAATCCTCTCCCTGAAGGCCTTCCCTTATATCAGTCCCTTTCTCCTATGCCAAACCTTGCCACCCCACGACCCCTCCTCTCTTGGAGCTTCCCCGCCTCTCCCCACACACACCAAACTTTCCTGGGGGCCCTTGCACACCAGGATCATCTCTCCCAGCCAACCCCCCCCCCCCCTACCCGGGTCAGGGCTGGTGCGGGGCCCACGGGAGGCTGGAGCGCGGTGGGGCCCCCAGTGGGGTGGGCGAGCAGCCAGCATGGCGGTGGTGGCGGTGATAAGGAGACAGCCGCCTGTCCTGGGCCCGCAAGCCCTACGGCGGGGAGGGCAAGCGGGCAAGCGGGACAGGAGGCCCGGTGGGTGACAACAGCAGCCGCTGCGGGGCGGGGAGAGGAGGGGGAAGAGGAGGGGACAGGGACGAGGGTCAACCCGGGGCACACAGGGAAGGGAAAGGCAGGTGGACGGGGGAGGGGAGGGGCGGGTTAACCCTCGACCCGCCGGCCCTGCCCCACACAGCCACCGGCCCCCAGGGACACAGGCGTCTGGCCTCCCATTTTGGAGGGCTGCCAGGGCCAGCGGGCAGGCCTAAACTTGGCAGTCCACACCTGCCATGGCAACAACCGTGCCATTGGTCGTTGGGCCCAATAGCTCAACCAATCACAGCTCGGGCGGTTGTTGCTAGGCGACAATGATGCAGCGGGCAGAGCCGAGCCCAAACAAAGGGCGGGAGCAGGACCCCGGTACCCCTTCCCAGAACAACTCTCTCAGGTTATGCCCTCCCAGGAATCCAACTATGAATAATTAGGCATGGCCTGCATCTGCCCACCACCCCACTCCTCTCCTCTGCGCCTCCTGTCTCCCGGCGACAAGGGGAGGGCAGAGTGCGAGCCGCGCCCCATCTCTAGCCACTTCGTTACCTGATAACGCAGGCAAGGGGACTCAAACTGCTCGGGAAGCCCGAGCTCAGGCCTGCCCACTGGCTGAAGATATCCGGTGGACGCAGCAAAGCAGGGCCCCGATTACCCAGTAATGCAACCAGCAAAATGGCAACCACAACAAACCGGCCCCCCCTCCCGACAGGCTTCGGGCTCCGCCCCCACACCCTCAATCCACTCCCCCTCACGTGATTCACAATACACTGCGCCTGCTCAGCAGAGCTTACCAGCACACATGCGCAGCAAGCTCCGCCCAAGCGCCAAAATCCAGGCTTGGGTGGTGCAAGAGGCCGCTAAGAAAGGGGCATGCGCTGTGTGGTCAGATGAGAATGTCCACCCCCAACCACCACCACGCAAGTTAACTAAGGGTGCATTCCGCCCTGTTGTCAGTGGAAGTCGCCAAGCAATCAGCAGCAGACCCAGACCGGAAGGAAGGATGAGTCTTTTAATAGAAAAGCACACGTGTAACAGTAGCAACATAATCTCTAGCAATCCAGATGAAGAGCCAGCCTTCAGTTCTTCACCTTGGGGGGCGGCCTGTGAGAGGAAGATGAGGGGCATCAGAGTTTGTCACCACTTTAGGGGCACTCCTTACAAGTATTGAACCATGTGGCTCCGGGGTGCAGGGGCCAGACATCTGTCCTGTTGGAATACTGGGCCCCCCTCTCACCTGTATACACCCACGACCACAGCGTGGTCTCTTTCATATGGCTCTAGAGTCAACTGCTCCTGGGGTTTCATGTTTTCCTGTTGCATTTTTTTCACTTCAGAGGCAAACACTGCCTCGGCAGATGCTGTGGAGTCAATGCAGTTAGCCTGCAGAGAGAGGATTTGAAGTCTGCAGCAAAGCTTTGAGCTATTTGCCCTTTTCTGTGCTCTTTAAATTAGAAGTACTTGTTTTTACTGGAAATGGTGAAACTCACGTTTTGGAAAATTTTCAATTTGATCTGGATTTGGAACAGGTAGCCTTCAACAAGTCCTATTATCTAAAAACCAGTGTTTAATTTTACACTCAAGGCTTTTTTCCCCCTTCTGCTTCCTCTCTTAACATTAACAATGCAGCTGAGAATCTGAAAATAAATGTTAGCAAAAGGCTAACAAAATGGTGAATCTGGCTGAAAGGCACATGACAGAATTCTCTGTATTTCAAACTAAAATGTTTTTAAAAATGCAACTAGCATTTATCTAGTATTTATTCTACACCAGGCTGTTCTAAACACATCATGTATATTAATTTAATCCTTATATAGACACTAAATATAGTATTTTCATTTTACAAGCACACAGATGAAGTAACTTGTTCAAAGTCACACAGCAAGCTGGAATTCAAACTCAAATTGGAGTCAGGTGTTATGCACTTGACCACTACATTCTATTGCCTCTTTAAACCCAAAGCTGCTAGTTTTGCAGACATTACTCATTATGTGATATTTGACTGAGGCCAGGGAATGGCTTGTGTGGGGATAAAGGCTGAGAATAGACTGACTGGATTAAGGGGGATGAAGGCTCTCTTGTTTTGATTAGCTACTTGGCAGTTAATGATAGAGAAGATACTTAGACTCTTCCAAGACCCGCACCTTAATGGAAATCACAAAGTGTCCTCCATTACGTAGGAAGGTGTGGGCATTCAGGGCTACAATCCGGGTTTGGTCTGGCTGGGCCACATCGGCAAAGATCACATCCACCATTGCTAGGGAGAAAGAAGTGGCAGTTAAAAGCTGGGTCCACTGATCTTCCCAGCTCCTCCCAGGGGGCCTGCAGATTCCTGGCAGTCTTCCCTGCTTCTAGTCTGTGTGGTCAGATGAGAATGTCCACCCCCAACCACCACCACGCAAGTTAACTAAGTGCTCCACAGTGCCCCCAAGATGGGTCCAAACCCAGGCACATCATTCATTCACATCTCTTGTAACCCATGGTTGCTACCTACTCTGTGCCCAGCCCCGGGCCTGGGAGGGGGTGTGGGGGAGACAGACTCTTCATCAAAAGGCAAATAAAGGTGAGCACTTACAGGCAAGAATGTCTGCAGGATTGTCAGACGAAAATAAATTGCAGGACAAGGGGTATGGTTAGCTAGATGGGAAAAAACCTCAGAAGAACCAGCAGAATGCAAAATAGTATTTTTAAGGCAGTATGATTAAAAAAACAAACTTAAAAATATGGGAAGATGTTGTAATGAAACTAACTTTTTAAAATTGGAAAAAGCAGACATCAAATTGTTCATATATTACCTCAGAGGGTGATTTATAAAGAATTCCATTTTTACATCTTGCTTCTGAATATTTTTTTAAAAAATCAAAGTAATTGACATTTACAATGGGCTCCTCTGGGCCAGGCCACACTCAGTTTGTGCTTTCTGGGTTATGGTCTCACCAGAGGATGAGGAGGCCCTGAAAGAGGCTTTTTTTTATTGTTGTTCTTACTCCTCACCTAAGGACATTTTTTCCACTGATGTTTTTTTACAGAGCGTGGGAGGGAGGGGGCTGAGAAAGAAAAACATCGATTGGTTCCCTCCCTGCACCTGCCCGAGGACTAAAACTGCAACCCAAGTATGTGCCCTTGATTGGGAATTGAACCCATGACCTTCCAGTGTGTGGGCCGACGCTGTAACCACTGAGAAACATCAGGTAGAGCTGAAGGAGGCCTGTCTATATAAACCAGGGGCAGTGTAAAAGTACCATATTTTAGAGGGAGAAAGGAAGTATGGGGCAGCTGAGGCCTAGTGAGAGGGGCATGAGATCAGAGGAGAGGAGGATGGCATCTGAAGGTGCCAGAGACCCTGAAGCAGGTCTACCATCTTCACCACCTCACCTGACTCCCCCAGCCCTTTTCATTCCTGCAGACTCGAGAGGCCTGCTCCTCCATTCCAGTTCCATCCAAATTAGGGCCCTGGCCTCTCCCAGGAAACCCGGCGTGGCCTATCGTACCCCACCTGGGCCGATCCCTGACCCCTCACCAATGAGCATGCGGTATTTGTGCGGGTGCCGAGCATCTTCAATGACAGGAATAATGTTAGTCCTCTTCTTAGCCAAGTTAATGAGGTCACGGCCTGAGCGGTGGGAGAACTCAACTGCATAGACCAGACCATCCTAAAATAAATCAAATAACAATGATACTAGTTCTCATGTATGGAGCACCTACTTTGGGCCCATACACTGCATGCAGCATATCTTCAAATCCCCAAATCTAAACTCTACCACTTAACAACTATTATTATTATGTTCATTTTACAGATGAATAAACTGAGGTCCAGAGACATAAAGTCGCTGGCCAAGGTTTATTCACTCCTGCTTTGCCTGATCTGAAAACCCAAGCCAAAACCTGGAAGTCAGCACACAGTGATGAAGCCATAACAGATAAGTATATCTGTAATAGACTAGGCATTGCTCTAAGCATTTTACAGGAATTAACTCATTTATCTTCACAATAACCCTGTTTTCCAGAGGTTTCCTGAGACTCAAAGAGAGTAAACAACTTGTGAAAGCCATGCCGTGTTAAACGCCTGCACCAGAGCAGAGTAGTAACGGGCTCTGTGACGGACATGAGCTCGAGGTCATGAAATGACATGCACAGCCACACCGAAAGGCAGGCTCAGAAAATGAGATTTGTTCTTCCAAGAGAAACTAGAAGATCCGATTTTGGGGCATAAATTTTTTAAAAGGGCAACTAAATCAAGTAGTAGGGTATATACTGTTCTGGGCCTGGCTAACAATGGTGATCCAATGTCCATGCCCCTTTCCTCTGGGTCAAGAACTCAGAAATAAAGTTGAATGTGGCTTTGGAAAGCAGATAGTTCAAGCTGCTTCTTTTACTCACAGGCACTCTAGCAGGGAAAGGCCTAGCTCAATGCCATGCAGGGAAGGATCTAAGGCCTCTGACTCCAGGTTGGCAGAAGCAGCAGCCTTCCTCTTCCTCCTACCTCACCACCAGCCCTTACTCATATCCATCCCCATAATTTCACCCACTTACCGGGCCTACAATGTCAGAAACATGAGAAACGGTGGTGCCCGAGGCAGCCCCAAGGTAGAGCACCTTGGCCCCTGGCTTGATGTGGATTTGGTCCACACCGCCCAGGATTGCTGCTGCCAGCTTGGAGCGGAAGGGGTTCCAGGCACGGTACTCGATTTTGTCATCTCCCTCCTAGGCCAGAAGAGATGGGATAGAAAAGTCAGTGCCAGACTCTACTGAAAGTCCCCATTGCCCTTAACCCTCGGGCACTGGTTGGCAAACTCATTAGTCAACAGAGCTAAATATTAACAGTACAACGATTGAAATTTCTTTTGAGAGCCAAATTTTTAAAACTTAAACTTCTTCTAATGCCACTTCTTCAAAATAGACTCGCCCAGGCCATGGTATTTTGTGGAAGAGCCAAACTCAAGGGGTCAAAGAGCCACGTGTGGCTCTCAAGCCACAGTGTGCCGACCACACTGCCCTAGGGCCCTCAAAAAAACTCAATCACTGTACAAGAAACAAATGTGGGTACATATCAGTGAACTCAACAGATGCTGTGTCTGCCTTATGATAGAAGCTACTAACTCATGGAAAGGGGAAACACCAGACAATAAACACTGTGCCCTGAGGAGGAACCAAGATGGCGGTATAGGTAAACACCTATTTTGCTGCCCCACACAACAATTCCAAAACTACAACTTAACAACAAAACAAACATCATCCAGAATCACCGGAAAGCTGGCCGAGTGAAAATTCCACAAATAAAAGTAAAGATAGGACACAGTGACTCAGAGGAGCGGCGGAGCACAGCCTTGAAGATATGCGCAGAGAGAGGTTTGGAGCCGGGCGCGCGCTAGTGGAAAAGGGCAGGCAGCAGCAAACCCGGCTAGTTTTCTCCAATGGGGAGGGCAAATACGTCCCAATGCACTGATTCCTCAGTTCCAGGCGAGGTCCGAGGTCCCGGGTAGGCACGCTAAAACCCAGGCGTGGGCGCAGCAGAGGTCTGCGAGCTTGAGGAGAGTGCGCGTAACTTGGAACAGCAGTTTGCGCGTAACCGCTCAGAGAGGACTCGTGACTTGCTCCCTCGTTTGGGAGACCACCGGACTGCTTTGTTTTACAACTCTGGGCAAGACCTTGGGTGTGCAGACTCATTTGGGGAGAGGCAGAGTTGTCTGGCAACGGGTGGAGAACAGCGGCGGCTTTCTCTCGGAGGTGCCTGCAGCCATTACCTTCCGGCACAGAGACCCACGCGCCGCATAGGGCGGAGCTGACGCTGCCTGCTCAGCCCGGAGACTCCCACCATCCAACCTGAACACAGCTCACCCTCTCAGCCAATTGGCCTGGAGGTCAAACCCTCCTAGGGCTAACAACAATAAGCTGGGCTTAACTTCAACAATACTGTACAACCCATAAAGGATTGAAGTAAGAGTATCCACCTTAGGTAACTGGGGAGGCTGAACCACTGTACCTTAGAGGACATCTACCACACAAAGCTAATGGACCAACTCAGGAAAGCAGCCACAATGCAGAAAAATAGAAAGAAATTGGATGTGAAAGAAACGGAGAAAAAAGACGACTAGACATAGAGTTCAAAACCACGGTTATAAGGTTTTTCAAGAGGCTCCTAGAAAAGGCCGAGACCTACAAGGAAATGAACAAGACCTAAGAGGAAATGAACAAAACCTATGAGGAAATGAATGAGACATTGAGGAAATGAACAAGACCTACGAGGATATGAAAAAGGACCAACTAGAAATTAAGCATACACTGACTGAAATAAAAAATATTATACAAAGACCTAAAAGCAGTCCAGACGAATGCAAGAACCAAGTCAAAGAGTTGAAATACAAATAAGCAAAATCCACTCAGCCGGAAAAGCAAGAACCAAAAAGAATCCAAATAATTGAAGCTAGTGTAAGGGGCCTCTGGGACAACCTCAAGCATGCCAACATCCGAATGATTGTGGTGCCAGAAAAAGAGAAAGAGCAAGATAATGAAAACCTACTTGAAGAAATAGTGACTGACAACTTCCCCCACCTGGTGAAAGAAATTGACTTAAAAGCCCGAGAAGTGCACAGAACCCCAAAATATAGGAATCTAAAGAGGACCACACCAAGACACATCATAATTAAAATGCCAAGGGCAAAAGATAAAGAGAGAATATTAAAAGCAGCAAGAGAAAAACAGTTAGTTATCTATAAGGGAGCACCCATATGATTGTCAGCGGATTTCTCAACAGAAATGATGCAGGCTAGACGGGAGTGGCAAGAAATATTCAAACTGATGAATATGAAGAATCTACAACCAAGATTACTCTATCCAGCAAAGCTATCATTCAGAATTGAAGGTCAGATAAAGTGCTTCGCAGATAAGAAAAAGCTAAAGGAGTTCATCACTGCCAAACCAGTATTATATGAATTGCTGAAAGACATTCTATAAGAAGAGGAAGAATAAAAAGGTAAAAATATAAATTATAAACAACAAATACACATCTATCAACAAAGGAACCTAAAAATCAAGTGAATTAATAATCTGATGAACAGGATAAACTGGTGAATATAACAGAATCATGGACATAGAGAGGGAATGGACTGACAGTTCTTGGGTAGAAAAGGGGTGTGGGAGGTGCAGCAAGAGACTGGACAAAAATCATGCACCTATGGGAGAGGTCAGTGTGGGGGAGGTGAGGGCGGAGGGTGGGATGGGTGCTGGGTGGAGGGGAACTATAGGGGAAAAAAAGATTAATTTTTAAAAAATAAAATAAAAATAAACACTGTACCCTGAAAGAGTAAGTATGTAATGAACTGACTAGCACACACAGTTGACATAGTAGCCCAAACAGACACTAGGGAGAAAAGATCAAGCCAAAAAAGTGGATATGAAGTATGGGGAGCAGGGTGAGAAACAAGTTAAAATGAGAAAGGGTGGCCAGGGAAAAGCCAAGAAGCAGACCTGAAGAAGGCGAGGGACCATTCAAGTTATCTTGGGAGATAACACAACAGAAAATGACATGGGATAATAGGAAAGGGGCCCTGGCCTGTGTGACTTGGTTGGTTGGGCTTCAGTCTCCTACACAGAAAGGTTGCCAATTCAATTTCTGGTCAGCGCATATTCCCAGGTTTTTAGATCAAAACCCAGTAACGGGTGTGCTGGAGGCAGCTAATCAATGCTTTGTTCTCACACCAATGTTTCTCCCTCTCCCTTCCTCTCTCTCTCTCTCTCTCTGGAAATCAATTTTAAAAAATCTTTGAAAAATAGGACACCCTAGCCAGTTTGGCTCTGTGGACAGAGTGTTGGCCTGTGGACCAACGGGTCCCAGATTTGATTCCAGTCCAGGTCTGATGCACACACCTCGGTTGCAGGCTCCTCCCTGGCCTGGGCCTTGGTCAGGGTTAGTGCAGGAGGCAACCAATCGATGTGTTTCTCTCACATTGATGTTTTTCTGTCTTTCCCTCTCTCTTCCACTCTCCCTAAAAATCAAGCAATGGAAAAATATCCTTGGGTGAGCATTAACCAAGAAAATAAAAATAGGGCAAGAGATAGGTGGTGAGGGCTATTTATGACAGACAGGGTAGTGAAAGGTGGCCTTTGAGAAAGACAACGTGACACCTGACCAGACACACTGGTGTAAGAGGGAACCAGTCATACATAGTGCTGGGAGACAAGTATTCCAGGCAGGGGAACAGCAAGGTCAGTGGGCTATAAGATACTCAGTCAGGGGGACAGTGGAAGGAGGTGAGACCAGGGAGTGGCAAGAGGAAACAGGAATGTGAAGGGTCTTCCAGGCCAGACCTGGAACATTAACCTGAAGGCAATGGAAGTCATAGAAGGCATGTGGGGAGGGAAGTGCATGATCTGATTTATTTATTAAGACAATGTCCTCGCTGTCCCATGTAGGACACACGGTGGAGGCAGGGAGACCAGTAAAACATCAGCTGGTGCCCTGATGGCTTTGAAAGTGGCCCATGTCTCACCGAAATTGAGACTCTTTTTTCTCCATAAACTGATTCTCCAGGGACCAGATTCTTGGTGACGAGGGCATCTTCCTTTCCACGACAAATGAAGACACCTAAGTGAGGGGATCAGAACAGCAGTGAGGACTCTGGGGCCCACCCTACCCCACCCTCAGCAGGTCCTTTGCCTTCTTCACTCACCCTCATGCCGGTGAGGTTCCACCATCACATTTTTCCCTGACTGATTTCCTCTTTTTCCTCCCCTACCACGACCCCGGTTGCCACCAGACTGGAACCCGCCACCTACAAGGGAGAGACACAGTGAGAGAGGGAGACCCCACATTTATTCCTATACTACCCCCCAAGCTCTGGGAAAGCCTCTTCCATCACATCTCCCAATCTCACTCACCTCTTCCTCCTCCTCCTCCTCCTCGTCCACGGCCTCTGAAGCCTCCACCACGACCTCGGCCCCCACCAAAGCCACCTCGGCCCCCACCAAAGCTGCCTCGGCCTCCACCTCGACCCCCACGGTCACCAAAGCCCCCTCGGCCACCAAAGCCACCCCCACGGGGGCTGAAACCTGTAATGGAAACAGAAACAGGAATCAGGGCAAGGAAACTGGAAAAGTTATTCTTATACCTCACAATTCTACTCAGAAGAGAAAATGGAGAAACATGTCCCAGGCAGCATGTACATGAATATCCACAACAGCAGAAAAATCAGGACTAACTTAAATGTCCACAGGCACAACAGACAAAAAAAGGGGAAAAAAAGGAAATATTTACAATAAAAATTAAAAGGACCTAATCGCCAAAGATAATCTTAGAATCAAAAAGGTAAGTGAAAAAACAAGTCTAAGGAAACCACATCTACACTAATAAAAGAGAAAAATGCAAATTGACCAACCTCCACGATGCCCACCAGCCAACCAGGAGTATGCAAATTAACCAACAAAATGGCAGGTTAATTTGCATATGCAGGCACGGAGCAAAGACTGAAGACTGAAGGCTCCACTGTGGCCAGAGCCAAGCCTAAAGGCTGAAGGCTTGGCTCCGCTGCGCCCAGGTCCTGAGTGCCAGCAGCCAGGGGAAGGAAGGCCTATTGCACGAATCTTCATGCAAAGGGCCTCTTGTTCAATATAATATCCTTATAAAGTTCAGCAACTGAAGTAAACAATGCTATGCTGTGGTGACATAAGTGGTAATCCATGTCCCACCTCCATTCTACAAGAGTCAAGGAATGATAATGCAAAACCCATGATACTGAGTAATGGGAGGGAGAAATTATGGGGTTAGGACAGGGGAAGGGTACATAGGTAGATGTAGCTTACTGTCAATATTCTGTTCCTGGTTGAATGGTAGATTCAAAGAATTCATTCTCTATTCAATTAGAGGCCCGATGTACAAAATTCATGCACTCAGAGGGGGGATCCCTCAGCCCAGCCTGCACCTTCTGGCAGTCCAGGAGCCCTCGGGGAATGCCATGGAGGCAGGAGAGGCTCCTGCCACTGCTACTATGCTCACTCAGCTTCTGGCGCACTGACCACCAGGGGGCAGCTCCTGCGTTGAGTATCTGAACCCTAGTTGTTGGTGTGTGTCATAGCAACCGGTCATTTGCCTTTTATTATATAGGATAGTAATTAGTTGGCAAAACACTGCACGCTGACTCAGATCCTGGAAACATCTTTCTATGCCTACCCTTGTATTTGGAACAAAAGTGCCAACACCCAAACAGAGGGGAGCTTGGGGTGATGCCTCTGCTGCTAACTGATTTCCTGTTTCCAAGACTGCAGAAGTCTCTGCCAGCTCAGGGAGAAATAGAAAAAAGAAAAACAAATTTTGCTTTATGGATGGGCAGCAGTTCATAAGCAGGTTAGGGCTTATCAACAAGATTGAAAGTTTAAGAAAAAAAAAAGATTCAGAGACTTAATTTCCGTCATTCAGGATACTAATATGTTCTTCACTAAGCAAAAAACACTGTTTGAAGCAGAAAGATTTCTGGTGCTAATAGATTCAACATGTGACTTTTGACAATTTCAAAAGCTCTTTAGTGAGTCAGAAAAATCACAAATTATAAAAAGTAGTGTAAAAGATTAATGTTGATTTAAAATAATCTGACTTGAGCCCTAGCTGGGGTATCTCAGTGGTTAGTGTGTCAGCCATGCACTGAAGGGTCCTGGGTTCGATTCCCTGCCTCCCTCCTCTTCCACTCTCTAAAAATCAGCCCACCCATGTGACTCAGTGGCTGAACACTGACCTCTGAACCAGGAGGTCATGGTCAGGGCACAGGCCTGAGTGGCAGCTTGATTCCCAGTGGAGGGTATGCAGAAGGAAACTGACTAGTGGTGCTCTCTCTCTTCATTGGTGTTTCTCTCTCTCCCTCTCCCTTCCATTCTGAAATCAATAAAAGTATATTAAAGATAAATAAAAATCGTGAACCAAGATGGCGGCATAGGTAAACACCTATTGTTCTGCCCCGCGCAACAATTTAAAAACTACAACATAACAACAAAACAAACATCACCCAGAATCACCAGAAAGCTGGCTGAGTGAAAACTCCACAAATAAAAGTAAAGGTGGGACACTGAGACTCAGAAGAGCGGCAGGAGCACAGCTTTGAAGATTCGTGTGGAAACAGGTTAGGAGCCGTCCTGGTCGCACGCGCGGGCTGCAGGGCTGGAGCAGCAACCCCGGCTGGATTTCGCCAATGGGGAGGGCGGAGACGTCCCACTACACAGATCCCCCAGCACCAGGCGAGGTCCGAGATCCGGGGTACGTGGAGACGTCCCACTGCACAGATTCCCCAGTGCTAGGCGAGGTCCGAGGTCCGGGGTACATGGAGACGTCCCACTGCACAGATCCCCCAGCACCAGGCGAGGTCCGAGATCCGGGGTACGTGGAGACGTCCCACTGCACAGATCCCCCAGCACCAGGCAAGGTCCGAGATCCGGGGTACGTGGAGACGTCCCACTGCACAGATCCCCCAGCACCAGGCGAGGTCCGAGATCCGGGGTACGTGGAGACGTCCCACTGCACAGATTCCCCAGTGCTAGGCGAGGTCCGAGGTCCGGGGGACGCACCCTGGAGGCCAGGCGCGGCAGAGGTCTCCTAGTCTGCGGAGAAGCCGGGTGCTTGAAAAAGAAGTTTTCGTGCACTTAAACTGTGCGACAGCACAGACGCGCGACTTGCTCCCTGGAAACTTGTCTCCTGGTCCCGGAAACCACATGTTTTACAACCCTGGGCAAGACTTTGGGTGTGCAGACACATTTGGGGAGAGGCAGAGTTGTCTGGCAAGGGGAAGAGACTAGCGGCTTTCTCTTGGAGGTGCCTGCAGCCATCCCCATCCAACAGAGACCCGCATGCACGCGAGCGCCGCATTGGACGCAGCTGACACTGAGGCTGCCTGCGCAGCTCAGAGACTCAGCCCATCCAACCTGAACTCAGTCTCCCTTCACAGCCAATTGGCCTGGAGGTCAAACCCTCCTAGGGCTAACAACAACAAGCTGGGTTTAAATTCAAAAATACTGTACAACCCATAAAGGATTGCAGTAAGAGTACCCATCTCAAATAACTGGGGAGGCTGTGCCACTGACCCTTAGAGGACATCTACCACATAAAACAGCCATCATGCAGAGATATGGAAAGAAATCAGGTGTGAAAGAAATGGAGGAAAAAAGACGACCAGACATAGAGTTCAAAACCACGGTTATAAGGCTTTTCAAGAGGCTCCTAGAAAAGGCCGATGAACTTAATGAGAACTATGAGGAAATAAACAAGACCAACCAGGAAATGAATGAGACTTACAAGGAAATGAGAACCTCAAGGAAATAAACAAGACCTCTGAGGATATGAACGAGACCCTCACGGATATGAAAAAGGACCAACTAGAAATCAAGCATACACTGATTGAAATAAAAAATATTACACAAAGTCCTAAAAGCAGTCCAGAGGGCCACAAGAACCAAGTCAAAGATTTGAAATACAAAGAAGCAAAATCCACTTGGCTGGAAAAGCAAGAAACAAAAAGAATTCAGGTAACTGAAGATAGTGTAAGGGGCCTCCGGGACAACCTCAAGCATGCCAACATCCAAATTATTGGGGTGCCAGAAAAAGAGAGAGAGCAAGATAATGAAAACCTACTTGAAGAAATAGTGACTGAAAACTTCCCCCACCTGGTGAAAGAAACTGACTTAAAAGCCCAAGAAGTACCCAGAACCCCAAAATATAGGAATCTAAAGAAGACCACACCAAGACATATCATAATTAAAATGCCAAGAGCAAAAGATAAAGAGAGAATATTAAAAGCAGCAAGAGAAAAACAGTTGGTTACCTACAGGGGAGCACCCATACGATTGTCCGCGGATTTCTCAACAGAAACGATGCAGGCCAGACGGGAGTGGCAAGAAATATTCAAAATAATGAATAGCAAGAATCTACAACCAAGATTACTCTATCCAGCAAAGCTATCATTCAGAATTGAAGATCAGATAAAGTGTTTCGCAGATAAGAAAAAGCTAAAGGAGTTCATCACCACCAAACCAATATTATATGAAATGCTGAAAGATATTCTTTAAGAAGAGGAAGAAGAAAAAGGTAAAAATATAAATTATGAACAACAAATACACATCTATCAACAAATGAACATAAAAATCAAGTGAATTGATAGGCTGATGAACGGGATAAACTGGTGAATATAACAGAATCATGGACATAGAGAGGGAATGGACTGACAATTCTTGGGGAGAAAAGGGTTGTGGGAAGTACAGCAAGAGACTGGACAAAAATCTTGCAACAATGGGAGAGGACAGTGGGGAGGGGGAGGTAAAGGTGGAGGGTGGGATAGGTACAGGGTGGAGGGGAGCTATAGGGGGATAAAAAAGGGGAAACAATGTAATTAATAAACTGAACAAGAAAGATTTAAAAAATGAAAAAAAAAGTAAAGATAAATAAAAATCAATGGGAAAAATATCCGTAAATGAGGATTAAGAAAAAAATTAAAAATAAATAATCTGACTTGCTATAAACTATTCAATAGCAGACTTGTTAACGTTTTTGTAAAGGTACATTATATTCACTTTCTATGAAAGCTTCATGTATCTTAATGGCACTAAAGATGAACATGTACAACTTCTTTTTTTAAAAATATATTTTATTGATTTTTTTTACAGAGAGGAAGGGAGAGGGATAGAAAGTCTGAAACGTCCATGAGAGGGAAACATCACCCCCCCTACTGGGGATGTGCCGGCATCCAAGGAACATGCCCTTGACTGGAATTGAACCCGGGACCTTTCAGTCCACAGGCCGACGCTCTATCCACTGAGCCACACCAGTTTCGGCTGAACATGTACAGCTTCTTAATAGCTATTCCTAATACATTGTTAAAAATTAATGGTTTCAAAACTCCTACACATAACCAAGAATTGTTAACCTTCTTTCTTACCCTCCCTCTCAGACCACTGTCCATGCAGTAGCTACTGATGCCCTTTTTAAAACAGGGCATCAGAGCTCATCAGTACCCTTCCCAAATCTCTTCAGTGATTTTCCATCACATTCAAATGAAATCAAAATTCCTTTCTCTGTCACCACTGAGCTGCGCAGAGGCGGAGGCTTGGGTGCATTCAAGATTTGGCTCTACCCATTACCCACTGGCCGAGGAAGGATTGCCGCTGGAGGTGTAATTGACATTAATACTGCTTTTCAAGAGGTGCCGAAGACCGCCCTCATCCAAGATGACCTACCATGCGGAATTTGTGAAGCTGCCAAAGCCTTAGACAAGCACCAAGGCCATCTTTGTGTACTTGCATCCAACTGTGATGAGCCTATGTACGTCAAGTTGGTGGAGGCTATGCTGAATACCAATTCAACTTAATTAAGGTTGAGGACAACAAGAAATGGGGAATGGGTAGGCCTCTGCAAAATCGACAGAGAGGGAAAACCCCTTAAAGTGGTAAGTTGCAGTTGTGTGGTGGTTAAGGACTATAGCAGAGTCTCAGGCAAAGCATGTCATCGAGGAGTACTTCAAATGCAAGAAATGAACCATAAACTTGGACTTTGTTTATATATAAAAAAAAATTCCTTTCTCTGGCTCCAAACGCCCTTAAAGCAGTGGATCTCACCTTTGGCTAATCCCTGAAACCTAGACAATTCTAATTCTCCTGGGTGGGAGCCTGGGTATGTGAGCTTTTCTTTCTTTCTTTTTTTTTTTTTTAATATATCTTTACTAGAGGCCCGGTGCATGAAATTCGTGCATGGGGGGGGGGGGGGCGGGGGGGGGGATGTCCCTTAGCCCAGCCTGCACCCTCTCCAATCTGGGACCCCTCAAGGAATGTCCAACTGCCCGTTAACAGGCAGTCGGACATCCATCTCACAATCCAGGACTGCTGGCTACAAAATGCTCACCTCCCTGCCTCCCTGATTGCCCCTAACTGCTTCTGCCTGCCAGCCTGATCACCTCCTAACCATTACCCTGCCAGCCTAATTGATGTCTAACTGCTACCCTGCCAGCCTGTTGGCCCCCAACTTTCCTTCTCTGCCATCCTGGTCACCCCTAACTGCCCTCCCCTGCTGGCCTGATCACCCACAACTGCCCTCCCTTGCAGGACTTGGAAGCTCCAACGGCCCTCCCCTGCTGGCCATCTTGTGTCCACATGGGGGCATGATCTTTGACCACATGGGGACAGCCCTCTTTGTGTGTTGGAGTGATGGTCAATCTGCACATTACTCTTTTATTAGATAGGATAGAGGCCTGGTACATGAGTGGGGGGCAGCAGGTTTGCCCTGAAGTGTCCCAGATCAGGGTGGGGGTTCCCTTGGGGCGAGGGGCCTGTGGAGGTTTGCTGATTGGCCACGCCCCCAGTGACCCAAGCGGAGACCCTGGGATCTGGGATTAATCTATGTCTACAATTGAAACTTCGTAGCCTGAAGTGGAGTCAAGCCTTCTGCTCGCTCTGGGGCGGCAGCCATTTCTGTTTGAAACTTTGTAGCCTAGAGTGGAGGCCTAGGCCGGCAATGGCAGGCTAAAAGCTTGGTTTCCTCCATTGCCAGAGAAACCCAAGCCTCTGTTCTCTCCAGCTCAGTGGCTGCTGCCATTTCTGTATCTTTTATAACTGAAACTTTGTAACATTGAGTGGAGGCCTAGGGAGGCAGAAAGCTTGGCTTCCTCTGTTGCTGGGGAAACCCAAGCCTTCCAGCTGCTCTCAGTGGCGGCAGCCATCTTGGCTGGGGTTTATTTGCATAATTTGCTTCCGATTGGCTGGTGGGCATGGTGAAGGTATGGTCAAATTTGCATATTACTCTTTTATTAGATAGGATTGATTTCAGAGAGGAAGGGAGATAGAAACATCAAATGATGAGAATCATCAATTGGCTGCTCAACCACTGAGCTATGTCGGCCCTTTACCCCACTTTCCTTTTTTCCCCCTAACAATTACCATCCACAGCATTTTTTTTAATTGACTGATTTTAGAGAGAGAGAGAGAGGAAGGGAGGAATAAGGCAGATGGGGAGGCGGAGAGATGGATGTATTATTTATATATTCATTGGTTGATTCTTGTATGTGCCCTGTCCAGGAATTGAAGCCACAACCTTAGTTAACCAGGATGATGCTCTCTACCAGTGGTCGGCAAAGTGCTGCACGTGGCTCCTTGAGTGTGGCTCTTCCACAAAATACCACGGCCTGGGCGAGTCTATTTTGAAGAAGTGGCGTTAGAAGAAGTTTAAGTTTAAAAAATTTGGCTCTCAAAAGAAACTTCAATCATACTGTTGATATTTGGCTCTGTTGACTAATGAGTTTGCCAACCCCTGCTCTAACTAGCTGAGCTACTTACTCATTCATGAGGGCTCATCCATGGCATTTTTAACATTATTAATGCCTGCCTCCTCTATTAGAACCAAGTCCAAAAGAACAGGGATATTTAATTGTTTTGGTCACCACTGCATCCCCAGCACCCTGCATAACATCTGGCATAAAGCATAGGCTCAGCTGATGACTCTTAAGCCTCTGGGTTCTGCTTCATGGAGAAAGCAGCCACTCTGTTCATTCAAGAAGCAGGGGATCAGATGGTGGTCAGAGCCCTGGTTCCTCTCCTCAGGCAGTTCATGTACCCCACACAGGGAGATGGCCACACCATTTGCAATCCTAGAGAGTAGAGAAGGTTCCTGGAAGCCTTGAAAACATCTCTTAAAACACATATGGAGATAATGCAGTGCCCTCTACATAAACTTGAAAAGATTAAATGACAACAAACATAAAACACTCAGTACACTGCCTAGCACACAGTGTGAATATTATTCAAACTTAAAGGCAATGAGTCCTCCCTCCCACTTGGAGAAACCATTAAGTCTAAGAGACTCTTACTCAGGCCTGACAGAACAGAGGCCTGGAAAGTAGGGGGATGGCATGGAGTATAATGGGCATGAGAGTAAACTTTTAGTCCCAGACACTGAAAATCTATCTTGATCCCTTTCAAATCCTGAGGCTCTTATAAAAAAATGTACTGAAATTACCCACTCCTCACTAAAACACTAGTTTGTACACACTTCTAAAAGTTTTGGGTAGGGGATCCACAGACACCCCCCTCCCTGATTTAAAACTGCTCTCCTCCCACGTCCTGACCCATCTCAAATATGGCAACCCTAACCCCCCCCCCCCTTCCAGTCACACAGGCCAAAACTTTTGGTTACCTTTGACTCCTTTCTCATACCCACATACAAGCTGTTGACTTTGTCTTTAAAATCTATTCCTAATGGTAACAATTTGTCACCAGGCTGATTGCTACTGACTGCCCTGGTCCAAGTCACATCATCTTATAGATTACAGTACTCAGCTTTCTAATGATGTGCCTATTTCCACTCCTGCTCCCCTAAAGTCTTTTTACAGAGAATTCTCTAAAAAAACAAGTGTCGCCTTGACCGGTTTGGCTCATTGGAAAGAGTGTCAGCCTGTGGACTGAATGGTCCCAGGTTCGATTCCGGTCAAGGACACATACCTGGGTTTCGGGCACACCCCCAGTAGGGAGTGTGCAGGAGGCAGCTGATCGATGTTTCTCTCTCATTGATGTTTCTAAACTCTCTATCCCTTCCTCTCTGTAAAAAAATCAATAAAATATATATTTTTTAAAAAAGTGTCAATCAAGTCTGACTGATATTGGGTCCTTGCTCAGAATCTCCCAAAAGCTTTCTCTTTTATTCAGACTAAAATCCCCACTGAAGAGCTGACTCTTGACAACTTCTACAACTTCATATCCAAACATAATGAGGGGAAGTGTTGGGAGGAAGGAATGTGTAGCCTCCATTCCAAGGAGAATCAGATCACAGGATGCCTGTGGCAATGCCAGGCTCTCAATGGAAGATACACATCCAAGCACCTCACACCCTACTCCATCAGCAGATCCCCAAACCCGGAAGAGAAAGAGAACTTTGAAGGGGACATGGATCCACAAATCCCCCTCCTCAGGTGACCCAATCTCTCCACAGGCTGGGGGGGTGGGGCTGGGGGGTGGGTGTCTATAGCAGAAAACAGACGCTTTTGGTCACAAGTGGGGTGGGGTGACTTCCCCAACTCCAGTGGAGCAAGTTGGAGGGATGGGTGCAGCCTGTTTGAGGAAAAGCTGAGACACCAGGAATAAGGATCCTAATGTTGTTCTCCTTGAGAAAAAATATAAACATAACTGGAGCCAACACTATTGTATCTCAAGCACTGCGCTATTTTTATCAGCTTTACTGAAATAACTGACACATAACATTGTGTAAGTTTAAAGTGTACAACTTTTGATTTGACACACTTACATACTGCAAAATGATTACCATCCAGTGCTATTTTTTTCTTAACAAGAGCTTACTAAATTGTAACTGGGCGCCATTTTATTGATGAGAAAACTGAGGTACAAAGAGGCAGAACCACTTGCCCACGGTCACACAATAAATAAGTTAGATGCAGAGCCAGGATGGGAACTGTGAACTGGGGCCTTTCTGCTGTCAATGCCAGGGCTCTCAGCATTCCACCATGAGGGTGGTGGGATGGGATCATCATAATCTGAAGAAAAATCGGATAAATAAAAGCACTCCTGCCCTGTGACTACCTCAATCCCCCAGCCGCTAATCCTACCCTGGACTTGTGAAGTTTCCTCACCGTGTACTTGAGAATCACTAGGCCCACAATCTCCACGGCATCCTCAGGAACCCGCCCCTTGCGATAAAGTCGAGCGGGAAATTGGGCCGGAGGGAGACATACAATCAAGCCCGGCGTCCGGCCCCCTCCGAGACGCCTTGAAAACATCCAAGGAGAAGGAGGTAGCGGCGGCAACCGGGGAGGCACACGGGGGGCCTCCTAGACTCAGCTCACGGAGACTACACCTCCGAACCAAGAGAGATCCCCAAAACCGAAGCCCGGAGAGCTCCGACCCCAGACGCCTGGACCCAACCTCTAGTCACTAACACCGACTGCTGCCACGGTCCAACATCCAAGAACCTAATCAAGACCTCAATGAGACGAGTGTCAGTTCAGGAGGCCCAGCCCACCCAGGCCGAAGACTCTCGACACACGACCCTGACCTCCCAAGCCAGTCACAAACTCCCACACCTGAACCCTAAGCTCAGAATTGACCACAGCGCGGAACCAAGACCCTCTCCCACACGACACGGAACCAGGACTCCCTCCCCGCCGCGGACCCGGGCCTCAGAACCCCTGCCTCAGGCCAAGGCTCTGCACCCCATTCCCGCCGGGCTCCAGTCCCTGACCTCCGACCGCCGCCCCGCCCCGCACCTGGCTTCATGGTGAGAGCAGAGCAGCGCGCCTCAGGTTTCTGCAGCGTCCAGGACCCACGAGTAAGGGGCTTTCGCACGTGGAAAGGAGCGCACGCGCGCGGCGACGTACGGCGTGTGACGCGATCACGTAATCCCGCCCCTTGGGGCCCCAGCCCCGCCCAGACCCTGTGCTCTGTGGGCGGGGATGCCTGAGCTCTGGGCTTCCGGACTCGCGGGGCACTCTCGCTGCTTGAGCAGAGACCCTGTTCCGTGTTTCCACTTCACTGGTTTGAGCGCTCCAGTAACCAGGGCTCATCCCTAAAACCTTCGCGTGGGCTGCCTCCTCTGCCCCTCTTCTCTAGTCCTAGTTAACGCCCTAAGGTCCCCTCTACACCCAAACCCTTTCCCTGATCCATTTCCATCCTTAAGAACGTGGACCGACTCTGGACTCCCAATAATACATTAGAAAAGCAAAAAAAAAAAATAAGAAAGGAAAGAAAGAAAGAAAGAAAGAAAGAAAGAAAGAAAGAAAGAAAGAAAGAAAGAAAGAAAGAAAGAAAGAAAGAAAGAAAGAAAGGAAAGAGAAAGAAAGAAAGAAAGAGAAAGAAAGGGAAAGGAAAGGGAAAGGGGAAGGGAAGGGAAAGGAAAGGAAAGGAAAGGAAAAAAGAAAGAAAGAAAGAAAGAAAGAAAGAAAGAAAGAAAGAAAGAAAGAAAGAAAGAAAGAAAGAAAGAAAGAAAGAAAGAAAAGAAAGAAAGAAAAGAAAGAGAAAGAAAGAAAGAAAGAAATTGTCTGTACCAGGCACTTTTCTAGGTGCTGGGAATACAGCGGTAAACAAGACACGCAAACCCCCACTCTCCTGGAATTCATTTTCTTTCCCGGGCGCACCTGCTCCGCCCCCCCCCCCCCCCCCCCCCCCCCCGGCTGTCGCCACCCCCAGTGTGCAGCCCTGCGCTTCCTTCTCTTTTCCATTCCTGCATCTTTTTCTTGTTCCCTTTCTAAATTTCTGTTTCTCCTTTTGGCCTGTCTGCATGCAGCCTGCCTTCCTCTCCCTCTCCTTTTTTATCTCCTATCGTTTCTTATCCTACCTCAGGCCTTGCAGCTGCCAGAGCAGAGGGTCCTGAACACAGCGTAAACATGACCTGACATGGGGGTCACTTTGGCTGCATGTAGGAGTGTGGGAGTGGGGATAATTTTGTGCTTTGTAGTATTAGAATATTAATATTCATGCTTAAATTCATTCCACAAATCCAAACAGTGCTACTATGAGAAGTTAGTTAGAAATAGCCTCCAGGAGAATCCACTGTCTTTCATTGCTGTTTCACTCGTACCTAGAACAGGGCCTGGCACAGAGTGAGTGGGTGTTCAGTGGTGTTTTGAGTTCTCTGGGAAGGGTGTTCCAGAGCACAGAATCATTCCTGAAATTTTATTAAGATGGAAAATCTGCTGAGTCTATTCTAGATTTCTAGGAATGGTGTTATAATTCAAATGGCTCTGAGTCAGGATAATGGTCCATACTTATGAATTTTACTGTTTGCCTTCCAATTAAAACTTTTTTTCTCTTAAAGGACAAAAATACTCAGAGTACAGTGCAGATTTAAGGTTGCCAGGATTCTGGAATCCTGCACTATCTCCTGGTGTGGAGGTATTTCACCTGCCAACGTGCTCCTCAGACCTGAAATTAGCACTCTTGGTGAGTAATTAGTGGGTGCCTTCTGGTTTTGTGCTGGGGACACAGTGTTGACTGAAACAGTCTTAGGCCCTGCCCTCCTGGAGCTGCCAGTCTAGTGGGGGAGACAGACCGGTCCCCAGACAGTATAAGCCCAGAGTGGTCAGGACTGGAATGGGGAAGATACACGCAGAATGGTATTCTTAACCCCTCTGAGCCCTCCTTTGTCTTCCTTCTCTCAACACATGCTAGCTCTCTCATGAAGACATGTCTTTCATGCAGCCCTTCTAAGCAGGGGCTATTTTTCTCCTCCTCAACTATCATGCCCAATGGGCCTTGGATGGGGTAAGATCCTTCTTGCTCCTCATTGCCACTTCTAAATGATTCACTCTCTCTCTTCTCTAAGGCCCTAAGTTCGAAGCTTATACATACTATAGCATCGTTTCCCATTCTTTTTCCTGCTTTATCACCTCCCAAGTCATGTCATTATTTCAACTCCAGGCTCACTGCCACTCAGGCTGCTCCTATTATAATTCTTGGTGATTTATAAATATCCTTGACTATTCTGGCCTCTGGGTGCCTTGGCTTTCTTTCTTCTAGAGATCTTGTCATACACCCAGCCCTTCCTTCTCACAGTCACATCTGGCCTTTGTGTGGGGGACTCAGTCGTGACTATGGCAGCCCAGAGGTCCCAACCAGGTTGGGAAGAAAGACCCATTCCCAGACAATGATGGTGCCCAAACCTCAGCCCCTACGGAATTTTAATTACATGTATCTCACTGTCTGCCCATCACTCCTGTCTCTCCAGCTAACTCCCTCTAAAGCTATTGCTCCAACAATCACAGTCCCAACAATACTCTAGGCTGACCACCTTTTCCCCAGCCCTCACCCCCTCATGATCACACTACCCAGCCTGGCTCCCACCCATCATCATCACCACTCCTTTGCTCACACACATATTCTTTTCTAACTTGGTCTTTTTCACCCTAGGAATTCAACTCTCCTCTGCACCTGCACCCTGGCAGCTGAATGTGGATGGAGAAAACATGCTCACTCTGACTGGTCTCACCTTGTATTCATGACCACAAACCCAAGTGGGCCCTAATGCTGTCCAGCCTTCCCAGCACATGTCGCTAATCCATTCATTTTCCCATATTATTTTCCCCCTATTAGTTGTATTGGTAACCTGTGTTAATTTTTAAGCACTTTATTAAGATACAATTTACATGTCACAAAACCCACCTGTTTCAAAAGTACAGTTCAGTGAATTTTAATGAATTTATACAGTTGTGCAACCATCACCACAATTCCATTTAGGACACTACCATCATCCCATTTTGTACAAATGGAATCATACAACAGGTAGCCTCCTGTGTCCAGTTTTTGTCGTTTTATGTTCCATGTTGTTAAGTGTCTCGGTAGTTCATTCCTTTTTATTGCTGAGGATTCCATTGTATGGATCTATCACATTTTGTATATCTGTTCACCTGTTGCTGGGCATTTGAGTTATTTCCAGTTTGGGGATTATTGTGAATAATGCTGCTATGAACATTCATGTATCTGCCTATCTAATAAAAAAGTAATGTGCAAATTAACCATCACTCTGACACAAATATGGCAGCACCCATAGCCACAAGATGGTGGCATCCAGTCCTCTCAGCCCTGCTGGAGTCCTCCAGTCCTGGGGTGGGGAATGGGGGCCTCTGAGAGCAGGGCCTGCTTGGCCGTCGCCTGTGGTGACCCAGGAGTGGCCAAGCGGGCCCCACAGACGGCAGAGAACCACGGGGAGCAGGCCTAAGCCATCAGTAGGACATCTCCTGAGGGCTCCTGGATTGGAGAGGGTGCAGGTCAGGCTGAGGGACCCTTTCTCCGTCCCCCGCCCCTATGCACGAATTTTGTGCACCAGGCCTCTAGTACAAATATACGTGTGGACATGAGCTTTGATTTTAAGAAACTGACACATTGTTTTCCAAAGTGGTTGAACCTGTTTTCTTGAAAGATTATTTTACACTTTATCCTCTTTCAAAAAACCTTCTCAAAACAAACAAAAAAAACAAAAAACTTCTCCTGCCATGGCTGGGTGGCTCAGTTAGTTGAAACATTGTCCCATACACCAAAAAGGTTGTGGGTTCCATTCCGTCAGGGCACATCCTAGGTTGCAGGTTTGATCACCAGTCGGGTGCGTATGGGAGGCAACTGATAGATCTCTCTCTCTCTCTCTCTCACACACACACAAAAAAAGTTGATAAAAAACATATCCTCATGTAAGGATTAAAACAAACCAAAACACCGTGACCCAGCCATTGTGGCTAAGAGGTTGGGCATCAATCCATGCTCTGAGAAGTTGTTGGCTGGACTCCTAGTCAGGGTACATGCCCTGGTTGCAGGCTTGATCCCTAGTACAGGGTGTGCAGGAGGCAGCCATCAGTGATTCTTTCTCATCATTGATATTTCTATTTCTCCCTCTCCCTTCCTCTCTCTCTCTCTAAAAAATTACACAAAACAATAAAAACATATTTTTAAAAAGCAACCTTCCCCTTCTCTGTTACTCCTTATCTGATGATCTTGCTTTCTACTTGAGTGAGAAAGTAGAACCAAACACAAGAGAACTTCAGTATCCTTCTATCTCCATATCTACCAGCCAACTGTACCTATTACCTCATATGTTGTAAAAGCAAACTTTTTGTCTCCATACATTTCACTCTGACACCAAATGAGAGAGTTTCCACACCAAGCAATTCTCCAAGTCTTTTCAGACTCCAACTGATGTCCTACAATTCAGTTCAACCTAGACACTAACTACCTGAACTAGCATTAGTTCTTACAGTTTGAAGGCTCAGTACTTTAAGACTGCCCCACTTCAAACACCAGTGGCAAATCCAAGTCACCTGTACTTCTGACCAGCTGGCTGTAAATCAGTTTTCAGAACTCTCTCCTCTGTTAGGTAATTTGCTAGAACAGTTAATAAGACACAGCAAAATGCTTTACATACTTTTACTGGTTTCTTATAAATGATACAACTCAGGAACAGCTAAATGAAAGAGATGCACAAGGCAAGGTGTGGAGGAAGCAGCATGGAGCTTCCATGCCTTTTCCAGGAGTGTTACCCTTCTAGCACCTCAATGTGGTCACCAACCTAGAAGCTCTCTAAAGCTCATTTTATTTTTTTAAATTATCTTTATTGTTCAGTTTATTAATTACATTGTTCCCTTTTTTCCCCCCTATAGCTCCCCTCCACCTGGTACCCATCCCACCCTCCACCCTCACCCCCGCACTGTCCTCTCCCATAGTTGCTTGATTTTTGTCCAGTCTCTTGCTGCACTTCCCACACCCCTTTTCTCCCCAAGAATTGTCAGTCCATTCCCTCTCTATGTCCGTGATTCTGTTACATTCACCAGTTTATCCTGTTCATCAGCTTATTAATTCACTTGCTTTTTAGATTCATTTGTTGATAGATGTGTATTTGTTGTTCATAATTTACACTTTTATCTTTTTCTTCTTCCTCTTCTTAAAGAATATCTTTCAGCATTTCATATAATATTGGTTTGGTGGTGATGAACTCCTTTAGCTTTTTCTTATCTGCGAAGCACTTTATCTGACCTTCAATTCTTAATGATAGCTTTGCTGGATAGAGTAATCTTGGTTGTAGATTCTTGCTATTCATCACTTTGAATATTTCTTGTCACTCCCATCTGGCCTGCATCTTTCTGTTGAGAAATCAGCTGACATCCGTATGGGTGCTCCCTTATAGGTAACTAACTGTTTTTCTCTTGCTGCTTTTAATATTCTCTCTTTGTCTTTTGCTCTTGGCATTTTAATTATGATGTGCCTTGGTGTGGTCCTCTTAGGGTTCCTATATATTGGGGTTTGGTGCGCTTCTTGGACTCCTAAGTCTATTTCTTTAACCAGGTATGGGAAATTTTTGGTCACTATTTCTTCCAATAGGTTTTCATTGTCTTGCTCTCTCTCTTTTTCTGGCACCCCTATAATTCAGATGTTGGTATGCTTGAGGTTGTCCCAGAGGCCCCTTACACTATCTTCAATTTTTTGGATTCTTTTGGTTTCTTGCTTTTTCAGCTGAGTGGATTTTACCTCTTTGTATTTCAAATCTTTAACTTGGTTCTTGGGGTGCTCTAGAGTACTTTTAGGTCTTTGAATAATATTTTTTACTTCAGTCAGTGTATGCTTAATTTCTGGTTGGTCCTTTTTCATATCCTTGAGAGTCTCGTTCATTTCCTTGTAGGACTCATTCATTTCCACGTTGGTCTTGATCATTTCCTTGCAGGTCTCGTTCATATTCTTGAGGTCTCATTCATTTCCTTTGCGGTCTTGCTTATTTCCTTATAGGTCTTGACCTTTTCTAGGAGCCTCTTGATAAGCCCTATAACCGTGGTTTTAAATTCCATGTCCAGTCGTGTTTTTTTTTCTCCATTTCTTTCACATCTGATTTCTTTACATGTCTCTGCATTGTGGCTGCTTCCCTGAGTTGGTCAATTAGCTTTGTGTGGTAGATGTCCTACAAGGGACAGTGGCTCGGCCTCCCCAGTTACCTGAGGTGGATATGGGTTGCACAGTCTTGTTGAAGTTAAGCTCAGGTTAATTGTTGTTAGCACTTGGAGTGGTTGACCTCCAGGCCAATTGTCTGTGAAGTTCAGCTGTGCTCAGGTTGGATGGGCAGAGTCTCTGGGCCAAGCAGACAGCGTTAGCTCCGCCCTATGCGGCCCCAGGGACTCTGTGCCGGGGGCAATGGCTGCCAGCACCTCTGAGAGAGAGCCGCTGCCGAGCTCCACTGGCTGCCGGGGAATTCAGACTCCCCCCAAATGAGTCTGCACAACCAACATCTCACCCAGGGTCATAAAACAAAGCAGTCTGATGGTTTCCTGAACGAGAGAGCAAGTCGCGAGCGCTCTCTGCGTGGTCAGGGTCACGCAACTGCGCCGTTCCCAAGGTCATGCGAAATCTGCACAAGCTCGCCTACTCCACAAGCTGGCAGACCCCTGCAGCACCCGAGCTTCAGCATGCCCTCCCACTGTCCAGTTTTTACCCCATATGACTGTGGGTCCCTGGACTTCGTCCAGAGCTGGAGAATCAGTCCAGTGGGACGTCTTTGTCTCCTCATTCGAGAAAACTGGCCGGTTTTCAGCCGCCCGCCCTCTCCGCTGGCGTGCGCGCTCCTCCAAACCTCTCTCTGCACGTATCTTCAACGCTGTCTGCTGCCGCTCCTCCGAGTCACAGTGTCTTATCTTCACTTTTATTTGTGGAATTTTCACTCGGCCAGCTTTCTGGTGATTCTGGAAGGTGTTTGTTCTTTCATTAAGTTGTAGTTTTAAAATTGCTGTGTATGACGGCAAGGTAGGTGTTTTACCTATGCCGCCATCTTGGTTCTCCTAAAGATGGATATTCTCTAAAGCTCATTTTATATAATAAAACATGAGAACAACTGGTTCAATCTCTGACCATTAGTGATTAACTCACCCTCTTCTCCCTTTTCCCAGATGTGGCAGGTGATGTAAGTTTTAGCCCTCTAATCTTGATTGGTCTTTCTGGAGAATTTTTCAATCTAATACAAGACATCTCAAAGTGAACATATAGTAGGTGCTCAGACATATTTATTGAGTGAAGAAATGGCCATAGCAGTCTTAAGGGTTAGTGTTGTGTACACATTTCAGTGAAAAACTAAATGAGGACCAAGTATTCAGAACGCTTCAGAGGCTATTATGACTGGGACCTTCATGACCTGATTAATTAAAAATATTTTAGTGTCTTAGTGGTTTGGCATCCACCTGCAGACTGAAGAGTCTGGGTTTGATTCCGGTTAAGGGCACATGTCCAGGTTGTGGGCTCGATCCCCAGTAGGAAGCATGCAGGAAGCAACCAATCAGTGATTCTCATCATTGATGTTTCTATCTCTCCCTCTCCCTTCTTTCAGGATCTCTCTCATAGGCCAGGACCATTTGCTCCTTATGGACTGCCTGCTCGCCACTTCTTGACACTCACTTGCTGCTCCTTAGTGCTTCCACAGAGGTGGGAAAGGCTCTGGCCACCACCACTGCACTCTCCAGCCATGAGCCCGGCTTCTGGCTGAGCGATGCTCCCCTGTGGGAGTGCACTGACCACCAGGGGGAAGCTCCTGCGTTGGGTGTCTGCCCTCTGGTGGTCAGTGTGCATCATAGCAACCAGTTGTTCCACTGTTTGGTCAATTTGCATATTAGCCTTTTATTATATAGGACATATATATATATATATATATATATATATATATATATATGATATTTTAGCTCCACCAGCATGGCTGGTGATTCACCTATGAACCAGGGGGTCATGGTTTGATTCCTGGTCAGGGCATATACCTGGGTTGCAGGCTCGATCCCCAATGGGGCAAGCAGGAGAGAGTCGACCAATGATTCTTTCTCATTGATGTTTTTATCTCTCTCTCCCTCTCTCTCTCCCTTCCTCTATGAAATCAATAAAAATATTTTAAAAATATATTTTAAACAAAATTTAAAATCCTACACAAAAGTAGAGAATATAAGAAACCTCCACTTACATGTCACACAACCCCAACAATTATCAATACTTTGTCAGCCTTATCTATTGCACCATCTTTTTTATTTTTGGCAAGAGTATTTTTTAAAAAATATATTTTACTGATATTTCACAGAGAGGAAGAGAGAGGGATAGAAAGTCAGAAACATCGATGAGAGAGAAACATCGGTCAGCTGCCTCTTGCACACCCCCTACTGGGGATGTGCCCTCAGCCACGGTACATTCCCTTGACCGGAATTGAACCCAGGACCTTTCAGTCCGCAGGCTGACGTTTTATCCACTGAGCCAAACCGGCTTTGGCTTGGCTAGAGTATTTTAAAGCAAATTCCAATATGATGCCTATTTATTCCATATACTTCACTATGCATCGCTTTAAAAAAACACATTTTCTTACATGATCACAATTAAGAAAATTAACAAGAAATCCTTTTAATAATCTGGTAACATCTACATTCCTATTTTCTCAATGGTCTAAAAATATGATTTAAAAAATTGCTACTTGTTCAAATCAGGTTCTTAACTACCCAAAATGTATTGATTTTTAAAACTTTTTTTGAAGTACAACATGCTTACAGAAACATGCATGTAACTGTGCAGCTTTATGAGTCATCGCAAAGGAAACAACTCACATAACCATCTCCCAGGTCAACAAAGAGGACATTACCAGTACTCCAGTCTCTTGCTCCTTCTCTTAGGTATCTTTTATTATGTACACTGTTCTAACTTTGCTTTATTCTCCTCACAATATATATTGGACATAATGCCAGAACAGTGTCTAGTGATCTTTTATGGTTTTCATTTATCTGCATAGTTGTCCATCATGTAGATGAAGTGTAGTTTAGTCAACCAGTCCCCTACAATGGACATCTGAGTTGTTTCAAGTCTTTTTCAATTATAAAGAGCAATGCAATGAACAGCCTTGGGCTTACATCCTTTTATTGCCACTGTATTTTTGGGTTAGATTCCTAGTGGTGAGAGTACTGGGTAAAGAGAAAAAGGCATCTATCATTTTGCTAGGTACTACCACATTTTGCTGCAGTATTTCTACCGGTAACATGACAGTATTCTTTTCCTCATATGTTTCTAATAAATATGTTGAGTTTTTGTATTTTTGCCTATCTGATAGGTGAGAGGTACTGTCTTGGGGTCATTTAATTGGCATTTCTCTTAATATGGGCAGGATAAAGCATTTTTTTTTTATCTTTAAGGAGCATTTGTATTTCTTTTTCTATGAATTGTTCAGATCTTTGCTGACCTTTCTATTGGATTGCTGCTTCTTCTTTTTCAAAAAAGATCTTTACTATTCAGATTATTACAGATATTCCTCTTTTTCCCCCCCCGTAACCCCCCTCCACCTGGTTCCCAACCCACTCAAGGCCTTCCCCCCTCCCATCCCCACTGACCTCGCCCATAAGTGTAAGCTCTTTGTCCAATCTCTTCCCATACCCGCACAACCCCTTCTCCCCAAGAATTGTCAGTCTGCTGCTTTTCCATGTCCCTGATTCTATTACATTCACCAGTTGGTTCTGTTCATCAAGTTTTTTATTCATTTGATTTTTAGGTTCACTTGTTGATAGATATGTATTTGTTGTCACTTTGTTGTTCGTAATTTTTTATCTTTACCTTTTTCTTCTTCTTCCTCTTCTTAGAGAATACCCTTCAGCATACTATCTAATAAAGAGGTAATATGCAAATTGACCATCACTCCAACATACAAGATGGCCTTCGCCATGTGGACACAAGATGGCCACTACAAGATGGCCAGCAGGGGAGGGCAGGTGGGGGCAATCAAGTCTGCAGGGGAGGGCAGTTAGGGGTGACTGGGCCAGCAGAAGATCATTGAGGTTTCTCTCTTTCCCTTTCCCTTCCTCTCTGAAATCAATAAAAATAATTTTATAAAGAACAGCCTATTATCATTGAAAGATTAACAACCTTCTTGGCCAAACAATGGAGTCCCACCTCAGCCTCCTACTTTCCCATGCCTGTAATCCCTATTTCCTCATATAATCTTTGTCTTACTCTGTATAAGCAGTTGGCTTATGGGGGGCTGCAGAGCAGATTTTTGTGAATGACCTACTGCTTTCCCATACTGCTGGCAGTATTGGAATAAATGTGCATATATGACTCAACCTGTCTCTGCTTAATTGGCTCAAGTAGTGACAGGCAACATGGAACCATTGTCTGGTTACAGTTAGGGTGGCACTTCACGAATGACATTAGTGCCTTTATAAGAAGCCCCAGATAATTGCCTTGTTCTCCTGCCATGTGAACACACACAAGAAGATAACCATCTATGAACCAGGAAGCAGGCTTTCACCAGAACTGAATCTGCTGATGCCTTGGTCTGGACTTACCAGCCTCCAGAGCTCTGAAATAAATTTGTTTATAACCCCTCTCCCCTATTAAATGGTACTAGAGGCCTGGTGCATGAAAATTCATGCACTGGCCAGGGAGGGTCCCTCAGCCCGGCCTGCCCCTTCTCACAGTCCAGGAGACCTCAGGGGTGGGAGGCAACCCGGTGATCAGGGGAAGATGATGCCCCATTACACCTCTCCTGCTTCCACTGCCAGCAGCACAAGCCTGGTGGCCCTGGTTACCTGAGCTTTGGGTGGCCTGGGTGGCTGCGCAGCCACCATGAAGGCTTGCCTGTGCCTCAGGCCGGCCCTGATGTGGGTACTGGCGACAAAGTAATGACCAAGATGGACAGGAACCCTGCCCATCTAAGGATCATAGCTAGTGATGAAGAAAGGCACCTGGACATGCAGCTTAGCTTAAAATATTTATTCAGTGCTCTCACAGTTAGCCTCAGCAGCTCAGAAGAGGGGAGAGCAGGGAAGGAATACAGTGACACAGTGCATCCTTGAATTACTGCAGCCTCCAGAGGGATCAGGTCCTGAATTCCTCATGTCCAGTGGGTAATTGATCAGTTATGACTGCAAGAGATAGACATTTAGCACTTCCTCTTACAGACTGAGCACCCACCCAACTGCTTCCTTCCCATGAGGAATCAGGTGCCCTCTCCCCAAGTAACCTGGCTTCCATGTTACATCCTCACCATGGGGAGAAGTCCTGTGCTCTCCAGTGCTCCATTGTTGTATTTCCCTGGGAGTTATGCCCATCATTGGTCTGGTCTCCATCAAAGTTTCCACAGGCACCACACAGCATCCCAGCATGGTCACTGCTGACCATCACAGTCAGCTGCCCATTGGTACCCAGCTGTACCCGGACCCCTGCCTTCTGCTGGACTAGCATGGAGCCATCCGGATTCCGATTCACAGACACAGATGTTAACACTTCAGCTGGGAGATCTACTCGGACTCGGAAACCATTCACCTGTTTGTTTTGTTGTTTTTTGGGGGGCGGAGGAAGACACAGAAGTTAGGCTATAGCCACCAGGTTGGAGACCCCACGCAAGATAACAAGTTCAAAGAGCAAAAGCAGAGAAGCAGATGCAGAAACAGATGAAGACCTGAAAGGATGGATAGGTGGATACATAAGATAGCTGGAAGTTTAGATGGATGGAGAGAAGATTAGAGAATAGATGAATGTAGAGATGGATCAACAGATCAATAGGCAAACACACAACATTCCAAAGGAGACAGGGGGCGAGGGGTTACTTTGTACCAGATAGACAATCAATCAAACCCCAGTGTCATCTTGTGTACATAGTTCTAGTTTTCAAAATAAAAGAACCTTTGAGCATGTCCTGTAAGTTAGTGGTTCCCTAACAAAAGTAACTTCACCCCTTATTTTTTTCAATGCTGATATCTGAAGCCAAGTAATAACCTAGAAAGTATAATGATCATATGAGAAAATTACTGTTTCTCTATCATAGGAAGTGGACTCAGTTAACTTGGTAATCTTGTGAATTTTTTCCTTTATATAACCGTTGTCTCTTTTCATTGATGAGTTAATCTTTCTAAAGTTAGACTCCCTAGAGAATTTTGTTTAAAAGAAAGTTCTTTTTTCTAAATGTTTTAGTATCTGAGTCTTCCTCTGCCAGATGATTGAAGAGAGATGTAGACAGATAGAAAAGATAGATAGGCCGAGACCGGTTTGGCTCAGTGGATAGAGCATCGGACTGTGGACTGAAGGGTCCCGGGTTCGATTCTGGCAAGGGCATGTACCTTGGCTGCGGGCACATCCCCAGTAGGGGGCGTGCAAGAGGCAGCTGATCGATGTTTCTCTCTCATCGATGTTTCTGACTTTCTATCCCTCTCCCTTCCGCTCTGTAAAAAACCAATAAAATATATTTTAAAAAAAGAAAACAAAAGAAAAGATAGATAGATGGATCTGAAAAGATGGATAGATGAATGGATGGATGCATGGATGGAGGAATAGACAGGTGGAAGGAAGGAAGAAATGGAGAGAGGAACAGGAGGAAGGGAAGAAAAAGAGAGAGAGAGAGAGAATGGAAAAATGGAAATAGAGGTGGGAGGAGAGATGGCTGGCTATAAGGAGAGAGAGAAGAAGGGATTGATGCAGTGAAGGAGAGCTGGAGAGGTGAATGGAAAGTTTAACCAGGCTGTAAGCTTTAAAAGTATAAGGCCTGGGTCTGAGTCATCTGTGTTACCCAGAACATGGCTTAATGCAGAGGGAACAGGGCTGAATGTAGTCACAAAACCAAACTTTTCTTGGGTACCCCCGAGGTTCCAGGCCCTGATGTGGGTACTGGCGACAAAGTAATGACCAAGATGGACAGGAACCCTGCCCATCTAAAGATCATAGCTAGTGATGAAGGAAAGCAGCAAATACAAAGAAATAATGGATAACTTCAGATAGTGATAAGAGCCTTGAAGGGAATAAGAGAATAGCTTTGAGATTGGGATGAAGCGTGAGAGTGTCTGCAGGTATTCAGGAAAGATCTCTCTGTAGGAGCAATGCTGGGGCTTAGACCTGAAGGATGAGAAGGAGCCAACACTTAGAGTCTCTGGGAGGAGAGCACTGCTGCAGTGGGAACAGCAAATGAGAAGGCTCGGGGTGGGAACAAGCTTGGCGCTCTATACAAAAAGCATAAAGGCCAATTTTGTCTGTTATTAGCATGAGGCAGGGAATGAGGCTAGAGAGGCCAGGGGTTGTTTTCTCAAGGGCTTGTAGGGCATGGAAGGCAGGTGGCTTGAGTTCTGGGAGAGCCACCGCAGAGTTCTAAAGAGCAGAATGACTTGATTCATTTTATAATTTTAGAACAGATCTATTAGCTGTGTAGAGAATCGTTTCTTGAAAGAGGAGGGGTCCGTTAACCTGAATTATGAATCAAGCAGATGGCCAGAGAAAAGGACTGATTGGTCCAGAATACACTAAAAAGAGAACTCCGGCCTGGTCAGTGTGGTTCCATGGTTGAGTGTCAACATATGAATGGGGGTGGGGGTGGTGTCACGGTTTGATTCTTGGTCAGGGCACATGCCCAGATTGTGGGCTCTATCCCTTGATTGCAGGAGGCAGCCGATTAATGATTCTCTTTCATCATTGATGTTTCTATCTCTCTTTCCCTCTCCCTTGCTCTCTAAAATAAAAAAATATATATTTAGCCCTAGCCAGTTTAGCTCAGCCTGCAGACCGAAGGGTCCCAGGTTCGATTCTGGTCAAGGGCATATACCTCAATTGTAGGTTCCTCCCAGCTCAGGGCTCTTGCAGCAGGCAACCAATCAATGTATTTCTCTCACATCGATATTTCTCTCTGTCTTTACCTCTCTTACACTCTCTCTATATCAACTGAAAAACATCCTCAGTTGAGGATTTAATAATAAATACATAAATATATATATTTATATATATTACATATAAATATAAAATATGTTTTATATTTATAAATATATCTATCTATCTATCTATCTATCTATCTATTTATTTATTTATTTATAAAGAGAGAACTCCAGCCCTCTGTTTCTACCAGGGCTGAGTCTTGGACCATTGCCGTGCTTTGGTGGAAAGATGTAAACCATCCATTGGGGGAGGAGTATGTGGAGCATGGGCCTTATCTCCCAACTGGACCTGGAAGACAACAGTGGAGATCTCTGTAATCAATAAACAGGTTGTGGAAATAGAGATGTGCTCATCTGAGAACTTTATTGCAACCTGACATCTAGGTTTGGGTCGTGGGCTCTATCATATGAACTATTAATGAGGAGACTATGAGTCAGCATCAGTCCTGTTAAGCTAAACAGATTCTCTCTTTCAAAAATCTGGAATTGGGGTAATGAGAACCATGGGTTTAGCAAATAAAAGGCAGTTGTAAGTGACAGGAAGTCAAGGGGCAGAATGGAGGGGGCACGTGGACCTGGAATGGACTCTTGATGAAAACAATGGGCCTAAGGGGTCCCTAGGAGAAAGCAGAAGGATCAAGTGGCTTGTGATTGACAGTGTCAATGGAAATTCCCACTGAGCACTGTAGTTGGAATCCATCTTGGTTCCTTGTATTTATACACTTACCACCAGCGCCCTGTTCCTATCAAAGTGGTTAAGAGCATGGGTGCTGGTGGGTTCAAGCCTGGGTCTCCTAGGCATTCTCTGAGTGACTTGAGTACATGACTTTACCGTGTATAAATTAGGATAATAATGGTTCTTGTGTCATGGGATATTGTAAGGAGTCACAGAAAATGAAGATGATTTGGAAAACACCAAGTCTAAAAGATGAAGGTACAAATCCAGACAATACTGCCAGGGCACCTGGACCCAGCCTCTCCTGAGGCTCTCTCCCTGAGTTTTCTAATTATGTGGGCCAATGAATTCATTTTGATCAAGGAAATTTGAATTTGATTTTCTGTCATTTGCAACCAAGAGTCAAAACATCAAAACTAGTAAGTGGCCCTGACCAGGTAGCTTAGTTGGTTAGATCAAATCCAGAGACCAAACTGTAGAGATCTAGATAAAGAAAACAGATAGCAAGATAGACAGGCAGCCAGGAATGGAGGGACACTGAAACAGGAAGACAAAGCCCAAGGGAGACATGCCCTCGTGCCAAGGCTTACCCACACGCCCTTGTTTAGGGTCACAGTCACCAGCCCATCCTGGAAGAAGATGTGAACCTGACCCACAGCTTCAACTTTATCATGGCAAGAGTGGATATCAGCGAGCACACGGAACCAGGGGATGGCCTTCTGTATTCCTGGGCAGCGGGAAGAGAGCTCGTAGATGCCAGGGATGCTGACAGCACTGTGGGCTCCATCAAAGGTGGTGAGATTGGTGCCCATAAAGAGGGAACAGAGACCGGGGGGGACCCAGCAGTCCCGGGTCCCAGCTTCAACCTCGCATACGCGACCCAGAGGGCAGCCAGTTGCCTGGCACGTCAGGCCAGTGCTTGAGGAACAGGAACAGCGCTCACTGCAGTCTGAGCTCAGCAGGGAGGAGTTCACCTGTGCACAAAAAGGGTCCAGGTTACCTGGTGTGGTCGACTGCAACAATGACCACAATCTTTCAGCCTTCTGGACGCATGCAGATCACTTTGCAACAACTCCCATTAAGAAATGTAGTTTATTTCCCTTTCCCCACAGATCCAGATTGGCTTTAAGACTATGCTTTGGTTTTCATAATGCAGCAGAAGCAGTGGTGTGCCAGGATCAAGCTAAGACCTCAAGACATTACAGCTTCTCCCCCATTCTCATTCCAGACCACCATGAAAACAAGCCTGGGTCTGCCAGAGGACAAGAGACCCTGTGCAGGAGACAACAATCCCCACTGATGATACTCTAAACTAGCTCCAGGGGACTCGAGTTATATGAGTGAGCCTAGAGGACAACAGAAGAACCATCCAGGTGAGCCCAGCCCAAATTGCAGTGTTGCAGAACTGTGAACTAAATGAATAGTTGTTTTAAGCCACTAAGTTCTGAGGTAGTTTGTAACCCAGCAAAAGCTGATAGACACAGGTAAGGGTGGGCAGGAGACATCTCAGAGTCCTGGCACCCACAACCCAGAACATAGAACCCTGGAAATCCAGTCCCAGGAAACTACTTTCTCCTGTGTTTTTCCCCCTAACTAACCAACTGCTCTTTCTTCACACATTTTCAAGTTCCTCCCAAATCCTTAATGCTTCCTTGCCCAAGGTTAAGCCCTTAGATATTTTTTGTTCTTTCTATCTATATTTACTATATGGTGATCTCAACAAATAAACTGATTAACAAAATAGATCCAGAGATATAGAAACATGGAATAGACTGATGAATCTCAGGTGGGGAGAGATTAACCAAAGAATTTATATGCATATGCATAACCCATGGGCACAGACAATAGTGTGTGTGGTGAAGGCCTGGGAGTTGGTGGTAGAGATGGTACCATGGGGAAAAAGGGGGACATCTGTAATACTTTCAACAATAAAAAAAAATATTTTTTAATCTCATGAAAACTAAAAGTAGTGTCTGTTTCTTAATTGGACATGATCCTGGGGATGGATGATTGTTATAAAGGACATTATGGGGGCAACTAGTGAAATTAGAATTATGTCATCAGATTAACAATAGTATTGAATCAGTATTAATTGCCTGATTTTGAATTGTACTGTGGTGGTATTAAACAAATTTTCTTATTCTTAGAAAACGCATGCTAAAAAGCACTTAGAGGTAAAGGGGCACTGTGTCTGTAACATATTCTCAATGGTTCAAAAATGTATATATGTTAATATAGAGAGGATGGTAAAGCATAATGGCAAAAGGGCAACAGGTGAATTCTTTGTACTATGCTTGCAAGTATTTTTAGTTTGAAGTATTTAAAAACAAAAGTTTGAAAACTTTAAAAGAAATGAATAAATGAAATAAACTAATGACTCCCACATTTGTATCTCCACCCCAGATTCCCAAATCCAAAAAACCCTTCAGCACTGGCAGTGTGGTATGGAAAAAGACAGGGGGCTGTGGGAGTCCAGAGGTATTGAACCCAGCCTAGGGGGTCGAGGAACACTTTCTATTGGTTGTGAGACCTGAAGAAGCAGAATTTTGGCATCTCTTTATCCAGAAGTCCTGCACATCCAGACCCTCTCTCCCACCTTTTTGTATTAGTAAAACTGGGATGAAAGAATAAATGTGGTTACCCACCTTTATTTTATTTAACAAATATTCTTTTGAAGAAGTAGGATACCTAGTAGTTCAGAGGGTGAGCCTAGGTTGCTGGGTGCATTTCCCAGCATCACCACGTTCTAGTAGGTAGCCTTGGGCTGACTTTTCTTTATGCAATTTCTGCATCAGTCAAATGTTAACATTTGTAACAAGCTTGATACAGAGTAATGAAGCAGGTAAGTAAGAAACTAGGAAAATTCCCTGGCAAGTGGAATGAGAAAACCGAGACCAATGGTTGAACAAATGGCTGGAATAGCTGAACAATTAACAGCAAGCTAATAAATCACAAAACCCTATCCTCCCTAATTAGAGATGCCTAAAGCTAATGGTTTAAATCACCATAGTCATAGAGTTAGATGACAAAACCCAGTTAGACCCAGACTAATTAAAGATAGAGGTAAAACTGACCAGACTCCATTATATGCCCACTTAAAAATATCAGCATACTAAATAACACACCCAGAAATCTAATGAATACTTTGTTGAGATCTTTCCCTAGTACCCTCCCTAAAATCCTTGCCTATAGAAAATAGATAAAACCATCAGGACAGAGAACACCACCTAGCACATTTCTTTGAGCATGCCTGCACTCCTTTCCTCAGGTGTGTACTTTGCTTTCTTTATCCTAAGCTCTAAGAGTTCTAATGAGACTCCCAACCAGAAAAGCAGTGGGCAGTGGTAGCTCATCCAGGTTTACCTCATGATCCTGTCTCCAAGGATCTTCTTTTGCCTCACAGTCCTAAGCTTTAATAACTCACTTTCACTTTCACCTGAACTTCATCTTGAATTTTTTCCTGCACAAGTCAAGAACCTGGAAGTCACCTGACATGCAAAAGGTCCCAAACCTTGCCAGAAGTAGTCTGGTAATAAGAGTAAGAGCTCAAAAACCATAAATAATAAAAATAAATCAACTATAACAAAAATAAATTAACTTTCAGCTGACATTGTTAAACTGTTTTGAGCTGTACTATCTACCGTACTGGTGTAAATTTTACTGAGCAGTGGAGGGCAAGGTCCAATGCTCAGTGGGTGCCTTTCATGTGCAAACTGCACCCAATCCTCAGACACCTAGGGCTCAAGGATGATGATAAATTCCATCTTACAGATGAAAAAATGAGGCTCAGGGAGGGGACTGTAGTAGGTTAATAACAGCCATACAGCCCCCTAAAGATATCAAGTCCTAATGCCTGGAACCAGTAAATGTTACCTTGTGTGGGAAAAAGATATTTGCAGATGTGATTACATTAAGGATCTTGAGATTGAGAGATTACCTGGCTAGGCCTCAAATGCAATCATGTATATCCTTCTAAGAAAGAGGCAGAGGGAATTTTTAGGTCACACACAGAAGAGGTGTATGACACAGAAACAAAAACTGCAGTGATGTGACCATAAACCAAGGAATGCCTGCAGCCATGAAGAGCCGGGAGAGGCAAGCAGTGGATTCTCCTCTAGAGTCTCTGGAGAGGGTGCTGCCCTGAGCACAGCGTGACTTTGACCCAGTGATCTGATTTCTGACTCATGGCCTCTAGAACTGCGGGAGGATAATTTCTCTTGTTTTAAGCTACCAAATTCATGGTCATTTTGTCCACAGCCACAGGGAACTAATACAGGGATGTCACAGCTGGGAAATGTGGATGGCTCCTCTGTCCCCATCCTTGAGTAGGTCAGCACAGAAGTTCTGAGGCTCCTCAAGCCCCTTCCCTGCCCACCTCAAGCCCCCCTACTCACTTGCAAGTATCGGCCATCATGGGTGCAGCCGCAGTGCTGGACGGGGATGCAGATGCCCTGGGAGAGTAGGAAGCGATCATCACACTCACAGCCCTCAAAGCAGTGGGGAGTGCAGCCCGTGAGGCCAGAGAGGGCTGCACAGGAGCCTTGACAGGAATGTGTACAGATGGAGTAGTGGCTGTGGGCCGGGCACTTGAGTGCTGCAGAGAGAGAAGGCAGGGAGGGGTCAGACCTGCACAACGAGCCCTGGGGACACAGGTGATGAAGACAGCTCCAGGCCCTGCCCTGGAGATCACATCAGTGGGATAAATAGTGCTGGCCCAGCGTGATCAGAATTGTATTGGGGGAAGTATGGTAGAGTGGTCAGAGCGAGGATGAGGCAAAAAACAGGGAGCTAAGGACCCAGGGGAAGCATTTGGGGTGGGGCTCAGGGCTCTGGCTGAGCAACTGGTGGATGGTATGGCTGCCCTGAGATGAGTACCAGGGTCGGGAAATAAGAGGATCAAGTTTGGGATGAAATGCTGATGTCATATGGGTAAAGAGCTGGTAGGAGAAACCCTAAGGACACCCAAGAGGAAGTGTCCAAGAGGCCACTGGACCCCTGAGGCTAGCAGTCAGGAGAGAGGTCAGGGCTAGAGACAGACAGTGTCCATGCTCAGCACTGAAGACAAATCTAAGGCCATGGAGATAGATAATGGCCCTGAAAGTAGGTCCTGCCCTGAGGAGAACAAAGGAGACACAGCCCTGCCATGGAGGCATGAGGGACCACTGCCTTGTCCTAGAGGGTGGGAGGGGACACAGCCCTGTCCTGGGGATCTGAAGGAAGCAGATACCCTCTCACTGGGGGGTAGGAGGGCCTGAGAGGTAGAGTCCTGGGGATCTGAGGGGATTGCAGCCTTGTCCTGGGGGATGTGAGAGGATATGTTCCCATACTGTGGGGTCTGGGTGAGTCACAAACTCAGGCTTTATTGTGTGTACTAAAGACCTGCCAACCTACCCTTCCAGGTCACCACAGAAAGAGTCCAGGATGAGACTTAAGGAGAACTGCATCTGAGGTTTTGGAGAACGGGACCCTGAAGGAGTCTGAGAAGGGCCAGTCAGCGAGTTGGCCAGAGGGAAGCCAGTAGGGTGTGCTGAGGGAGAAGCTAGGGTGGAGGTCCTTCAACAGGTAGGGACTGCTCCTAAGATGCAGGCAGGACTGGGAGCAGATCAGGGGGCATTTTCAAGCCTGGTCTGGAGTCCTTTGGGGACCCTTATGGGCACTTACGGCAGAAGCTGTCTGTCCTCCAGGGCTTCACGGTCTTGCCGGCCGCCTGACAGGCCGCTGTGTAGGCAGCCAGGCTACGGCAGAGGAAGGTGCTGTTGCCCTTTTGGGCACACAGGTCAAACACGCACTGGCGGAAGTACTCAGAGGGGCTCAGCACTGGGTGGCAGTCTGTGAAGGGGCCCTGGGGGTCCCGGAGCTGCCCGCAGGCCTTGATGCTCTCATACGGCGCTGTCTCCTCTGCTGAGCACACAGGCCAGCCCTGGGGCCCCAAACCCTCGCCACATCCTTGGGAGGAGCCGGGTGCCCGCCATGCAGCTCCAAAGGCATCCACACTGGGGGCCACAGTGCCACTGGGCAGAACAAAGTCGTCACTCCAGTTGCCATTGAAGTTTCCACAGAGGCCACAGATTCGGCCATGGAAGGGGCTGGGGATGGATATGAGGACGTGGGCATCACCATCAAAGAGGAGCCGCAGCCCCTTGGTTGTCTGCAGAATCATGTTCCGGCCCTCAGCTGTCACCTGTACATGGCCCACAGCCACAGGCAGGGCCACAGCCTCGCCGTCCACAGTGACCTGGGTGGAGGGATCAGGTGGGTCGGGGACTCACAGAACCAGATAAGGCAGGATAAGGCAGTCCCCTTAGACTCCCAGGGTGGAATTGTATTCCTCTTGGTCCCCTTGGGATGGGACAGTGTCCTCCTTAAACCCCTAAGGGGAACCATGTCTCCCACAAACTTCCCAGGGCAGTTTCCTGTCTCCTCAGTGTCCCCCAGGCAGGGCAAGACTTTCAGATTCCCAGGGCAAGACTATGTCTACTTACCTGCAGGCCGCGAGCCAGGCCCACAACCTGGCCAGCCACAGTAACCACCAGGCGTTGGGGGTCTCCAGCCGCATTCTTTTCAAGCACAATGGCAAAGTCCTCATCTCCAGGCTGTGGGTGGCAGACTCTGGCCAAGACATAGGAGCAGGAGCCATGCAGATCATAGACACGTCCATCAAGAGTATTGTAGTGGATGCCCCCACTGGCCACACAATGGCCACATCCTTTAGGGTAACAGGCCTGGACACCATCTTTGATTCGGCACTCTTCATAGGGCTGGCAAGTTGTGCCTCCCTGGCAGCTGACTTGGCCACCCGGCCCACACTCACAGCGCCGCTCGCACTCAGGGCCTGGGTAGAAGGCCTCACCCAGGGGGTAGTAGCGGCCCTCGTGGAGACAGCCACACTGGCTCACAGGCACGCAGGTATCACCACTGAGCACAAAACCGGCATTGCAGATGCAACCCTCCCGGCAGGCTGGCTCACATCCTTCTGGCACCGAGAGGCTGGGACAGCTCACAGGGCACGAGTCACCACAGAGCTCGTAGTGGCTGTGGGCAGGGCACTGGAAGGCTGTGGGGACAAGTGGGGAATAGTCCAGGGGGAGGTGCAGAGAGGTAGCACCTGCCCACATGGCTCTGTATGTTCTACCTGCATTTTCCATGAGTGAATCTGTCCAGGGATCTGAACAGGTGTCAGATCCAGCACATCCAACTGGGAAATTCAGTGTGGGGCTCCGGGGACCAGGTCTCTCTGACCTCATTGTGTGCCAACCTGATCAATTTGACCATGCATATCTATGCAGGTCTAAACCAGCTGTGGGTATTCAGGATGTGAATCTGACTGGGGTGTGGGGCCAGATGTATTTTGGGGTGTGAATCCGTGTGAATCTGTACCTATCTGCCTAGGGCAGTGATGGGCAACCTTTTGAGCTTGGTGTGTCAAAATTCGCCAAAAAAAACGAGCATAACTCGGATGGTGTGTCACTTCGAGAAAAACCCCCACAATTTTGCGATATTTATAGTTTAAATAACAAAAATGTATAATTGTAATATATAACTGTATTTAATAAACCAAAAACTAATTAGTTAACTTACCTGCTTAGTGACTTCCTTATTCATCTGTCAATTGGTTTCTTTTGTTGGTCTTGATATTATTTAACTTGTGTGGGGTGCTGTGAACTAAGGTAAGTGAAGGGGAGGGAGAATTCTTTAACTAACTTGCCTATTAGTGATTTTTTTGTTGCAGAATTTCATTGGCTAAACCTTCAATTGAAGGTTGGTATTTTGTACACTTCAAGCCCAAGCAAGCGCTACTAACTTCATCTGTCTATCTGTTTCTTTTGTTGGTTTTGATATTATTTTACGCTGAGAATAAGGTCTCACAAAAGTACATAGAGGGGAAAATTGTGAGTAAAGTCATTGCTGTATTTTTCAGGGTGCTAAAAGTGTCTGATAATCGGTTCCAGGCACTCCAAATTTCCTGTTCGTAGTGGCACTCCTCTTGATTCTCCAAGCAGCACCTTTCCAGACTCTCAAGCTTTGACCTCAAGTCGACAAACACCTGAGCCCAGATGCTGTCTTGAAATTCTGCAAGTTGCATCTCCAAAACATCAATTTGCATCCATTGGAAACCATTTAATTCCAAACTACTGTAGACTACTATATCAGGATACTTAATTATTTTTATGGTCTGTTCTAGGCTTCTAAATTGATTAAATCTACCACTGAACTGGTCAAGTAATGAGTCTAAAACATGCTGGTACTTTATATACAAGGGTTTCATTTTGTACAGCTGCACTGGCCTTCTCAAAATACTTTGTTACTTGAGGAAAATACTTATAAGTTTTAGTTCCTACATCTCCCTTGAAAATTTTAAGTTTTCTTTCAAAAGCTTTTATGTATCCAAACATAACGTCAATACTTTTGCCTAAACCTTGTAACTTTAAGTTCAGTTCATTAATATGAACAGAGAGATCTGCAAAAAATATCAGGGTGTTGACCCACTTATCATCATTGAGCTGAGAAAAGTTTCCCAGATCCTTATCCTCAAGAAATACCTTAATTTCTTCAAAGCACTCAAGAACTTTGCTTCGGCTCAGCAATCTTACATTATTGTACATCAGCAGTCCACTGTAGGTGGAATCAACCTCCAGTAAAAGTGCAGAAAATTCTCGCTTGTGAAGGGAGCAAGTAGCTATTAAATTAACTATTTTTGTAACAACTGACGTTAAGTCATTTAAGTCAGTGAATCCTGCCTTGGCACATAAAACCTCCTGATGGATAATATAATGAAAAGGCACAATCGGATGTCCAATAGCTTCTGTAAACAATTTGACAAATCTGACTTTTCCCCCCCACCATGTTTGGTGACCCATCTGTCGTCACTGACACAACTTTAGAGATATCAATGCTTAGGTCATGGAATGTTAGTACAACAACCTTACATATTTCGCTTCCTGATGTACTTGTTGGCACTGATACTAACTTTATCAACTCTTCTCTCACTGTGAGACCATCAGAATATCAACCAGTAATGGCCAACTGAGCATGTGATGTGACATCAGTAGTTTCATCAAGAGAGATTGAAAAATATTTACAATTATTTATGTTTCTCTTTAATTGATGTACATTTGTGTTCAGTCTCATTATTCAGTCTTTTATGATATTTCTACTGAGTGGTAACTCAGATATTCTCTTAATAATTGCATCTGTATTCTGCATATCGTGAAATAGAACTGGTGCATATCTTAGGAGAGCTTCTTTAATAAATTCTCCCTCACTGAGTGCTTTTCCATGCTGAGCTATGGAGTGAGCAATGCTCAAACTTGCAGATGTTAAATTTGTAGAGATTTTTATAAATTTAAGGATGGAATTAGATTGGCTCTTATAAAGGTGTAGCTGCCTGGAAATGTATTCCTTCCTTTCATCCTCACTTTTTTTCAAGAGCTGGGAATGATTAGTTTCAAAATGTCTATTTATATATCACATTCTGCTTACCACCATTTCAGTACATAGAACGCAAAATGATCTGCCATTTTTTTTCTATGATGCCATACATCTCGGTTCATGTCTCTTGAAAGGGTCGGCTACTGCTATTACCACTTTCTTTACTTAATCTTGGTTTTTTATTTTTTGGGTTTCCCATCAGGGGGACAGTGACAGAAGATAGAATTATAGATAACCTGTTAGCCCTGCAGCCAGTTAGGAGTTAACTAGCCTAACTGACCACAAGATGGTACATGTAACTGTCCTTTAGGAAAGGGCAGGGTTAATAAGCAGAAATAGGGGTTAATAAGGATGCATAACAGTAATAGTGGTCAAATGGAGTCTGCACTATGCTGCAAAATGACGTTCCTTATGTAAATTAAGATGGTTGCCGCTATTTCTAATGGCAAAAAACGGCACCCATAGCACATGCCCTTGCCTCTCCTAGCCTCCCCCTCACTTATCTCAGTAATGATGGTCAATTAGAAATCCACGATACCCCAGAACAGTAGATTGAATGATGGTTGCTGTGGTTATGTGGTTGCTGGTAATGGCGATCACAGGGCCCCCAGAGATGCATCCCCCATGGCATTCCACTGCTCCCTGCTCTGCCGGCCGGAAATGAGGTCAAAGATCCCCTAACGGCCTAACCGGAAGTCCCAGAACTAGACGCTCTGTGCCAGAGTTTTGTTTTAGGCTACAGTCCTTTTGCACAGAGTGTCAACACTACACTTCAGCAAATGTTTCATCCTCGGCTACTTCATGGCCAGGTGCAGTAGCCGAGGATGAAATGTCCTTCTCGGTATGCAGCCCCATACTTCTCTGCGACGGCATGCGGCCATGTGTCATTGAAAATGGCCACACGTGTCAGTGCTGACACGCGAGTCATAGGTTCGCCATCATGGGCCTAGGGCTATATCAGGGTCATGATTCCACCTGGGTGTATCTGACCCGTGTCTCTAACCAGAGTCCCTGTCTGATGTTATCGGACCAACTCCTGTGTATTTCAGTGTCTGAAACAGTGCAGGGGCATATGACCAGGTGTAACTTTCAAGGTCTCTGTGACCAGGGGTAGCTGGGAGAATCTACTTGACCAGAGGTATCTCGCTGTGTAGCTCTGACGCGGGTCAGCCAACCCGCTTTATCTGCCTAAGATACCTGAGCGCATGTTCCCAGAGAGTCTGCTGGGCCAGGTTTTCTGACCAGATGTATCAGTCTCTCCCACTGCAGTGTGTGACCCGGTGTATTTAGCGAGTGAATGCTAACATGTTTCTCCGACAGGAGCTAGCTGGCTCAGGAGAGGCAGGGTGGTGTCTAAGTCCCACGTTGGAGGGGAAGGCTCTAGTCTGGGAGCCCTGTGAAGGGTGGGAGCGGGGAGACCCCTACCCTGTGGCCCACGTATGGATAAGTACTCACGACAGAAGTCCGGCCGCCTCCAATCGCCGAGCTGAGCCCCAGCGGCCTGGCAAGCTGCCACGTAGGCGGCCACGGCCGGGCAGAGGCCTCCGGGATGGCCCTGGGCCTGGCAGGCGTCCAGCAAGCAGGCCTGGAAGTACTGCGCGGGCGGCAAGAGGCCATGGCAGGGCGCCAGCGGGCCGTTCGGGGCCAAGATCACGCCGCAGGCGTCTGGGCCACTGAAGGGCTTCTGCTGCTCCGGCGTGCAGGGCGCGGGGCACGGCCCGGGCACGCACTCCCCGCAGCCCGGGGCCCCGCCCACCTGCCAGCGGCCGGGGTCTCCGCCCACCGCCGTCAGGTCGTCGGAGGGGTCCCGGTTGTAGTTCCCGCACAGGCCGCAGAGGGCCCCCGCGTACGCCGCCGGCACGCGCAGGCGCACGTTGCTGTTCCCGTCGAAAGCCAGGGAGAGCCCTGTGGCCGCGGTCAGCACCACGTCGGGGCCACTCAGGTGCGCGCGCAGACGCGAGTCCAGCTGGAAGGGCAGCGCCACGAGCTTGCTGTCCACCTGCGGGCGTGTGGTGTGGGTGGAGGCAGTGAACGGCCGGGACTCAGATTGGAATCCTGTCTCCTACCTCCTGGGTGTGTGGGGTGGGAGGGGGCAGGAAGGGGCGTGGGAACCCTGAGCACGTGACCTCCCCCCTTTTAATAATAGCAACAATAGTAATACTCTTTAGTCACGATGTCACTGGCTACCCTCTGAGGCAGATACTTTTCTTAGAGGAACAAACGAAAGCTCAGAGGTGGGGAAGCCATCTGGCTCGAGGCCTATACTCTGAACCTGTGCATGGAAATCAGGGGAATGGCAGACCACTAACTCCCAGGCAATTTCAGGGTTGCTATGTGCTCCTGTCTGATCCACAGATCCCTTACCTGCAGCTGTCGGGGCCAGCGGGCGCTGAGGGTCAGGTTGTGGTTGTAGATGTGCAGGGTGACGCTGCGGGTGTAGCTGACGGCCTGGCTGCCTCGGTGCTCGTTGGCAACAGTGACCGTGAAGTTCTCAACCCCAGAGGGTGGTGCATGGCAGGGTGCACTCAACAGGTACTCACAGGTACCTTGGAAGTCGAATTGGTACCCGTCCAGGGTGATGTAATGGGGGTCACCCCAGGCCTGACATTCAGCCGTACTAACAGGACGGCAGCCATACTGGCCTGAGGGCAGCAGGGCACACACTTCACCGAGCCCACACCTGGCAGGCTTGCAGATCAGCGAGCCACCCCCAGGTCCGCAGTGGCACCTCTGAGAGCAGGTAGTACCAGCCCAAAACTCACTGCCTACCTCGTGGTAAGTGTTGTTGGCCCAGCAGCCGCAGCCCCCATCCAGAGGAACACAGCGGTCTACGCTCAACACAAAGCCCGCATCACAATAGCAGCCCTCAGCGCAGGGGCCCTCACATGGGGCTGGGATTGTGGGGGGCTCAGGGGACGGGCAGCTGGCAGGGCATGGTGGACCACAGAGGTCATAGTGGCTGTTGTTGGGGCAGGAGATCTCTGCAGGTGGATTAAGGCGTGCGGGGAGGAGAAAGAGAGAGAATTGTGTTAGAAGGTGGGATCTGAGGATAGGGTGGGAGGAGACTGAGATAGAGAAACCGAGGGATGGACAGAGAGATAAAGAGACAGAACAAGAGACACACACACAGAGAGAAGCAGACACCAAACAGAGACAGGAGAGAGAGAATGAGCAATAGAGACAGAGAGACAATCATAGGAAGGTGCAGAAAAAGCACCAAGAGGCAAAAACAGAGGAAGAAACAAAAAGGCCCAGAAGGACTGGAGTGAAACCAAACCAGCCCTGCAGAGACAGGACCCGCACCCCCAAGTGCCCTGTTCACCCCAGCACTCACCACATCCAGCCTGTGCCCTCCAGTCCTTGATGACAATGCCAGCAGCTTGGCAGGCAGCAGCATAGGTGGCCAGAGCCTGGCAAAGTATGTCATGGGCCCCACCACCCAGGCAGACATCCAGCACACAGCCCTTGAAGAAGCTCTCAGGTGCCAGCTGGGCATGGCAGGCAGCAAAGGGGCCTCCTGCATCAGTGGCCAGGGGTCCACAGAAACCAGGGCCCCTATACTCCTCCAGCTGGTCTTCAGAGCACGTTGGGCAGGACCCCTGACATTCATCCCAGCACAGTGGGTCCCAGCCTGGAGCTCGCCAGCTCCCACCCCAGATGGGTATGGAAGGAGCCAGTGTCCGGTTAGGGAACACTTGGTCATTGTTGGGGTTGCGGTCCATGTTCCCACATAGCCCACACACAGCACCATGATAGCTACTGGGCAGTGTCACCTCCACTCGCCAGTTCCAGTCGTAGCTGACCCGCAGCCCGAAGTCGGCTGCCAGCATTGCTTTTGATGCGCCCTGAGTCACTGAAAGCCGCCCACCAGCCACAGAGATAGGCAACGCTGTCAGCACACCATTCACCTGGGGGGAGGGGGACCAGGAGGTAAAGACAGGTTACTTGAGGTGTGGAGGCCCAGCCTGGCCTCTGCCCCCCCCCACTTGGCCCGCACTGCTGGAGCATGCTAAGTAAGGCCTTCTCACAACTGATGCTCGCATAGTCATTTGACAGACATGGACATCTGCTGTAGTTCAGGTCCTGGGGAGTGAAGCCTGCCTCTGCATCTTTTTCTGGATCTCTCCTGATTGCCATCCCCTTTCTTCCTCTTCCTATTGTCTCTCTACATCTACATCTCTCTCTCTTTCTGGGTTTCTGTGTGTGTGTGTGTGTGTGTGTGTGTGTGTGTGTGTGTACTCTCTGTAGGTCTTTATCTGGGTCTCTCACCCACTTGCTCCCTCCCTCCTAATCCCCTGGGCACCTCTGTGTGTCTGGGCATCTGTTCCACTCACCATCATTTGTTGAGTGTCAACTCTGCTCCACACCTCACTCCCAACCCCCACCCCATGAGCTGCCATTAATCTGCATCTCCATTACCCTGGGCCATCTCTCTAGTTCCCTGAATGTTGCTCCACATTAGTGTCTGCAGGCCTCTCATTTGTTCACTCACAAACATTCATGGTGGTTTCCTGGGGTCAGACCCTCAGCTGAGCACTTGATGTGTACCCCCTCACTGTGGGGCAGGGCCTGCTATGATCCCCATTCCTAAGATGAGGAAACTGAGATCCACCAAATAATCATTTGTCCAATATCACATAGCTCATACAGAGAGCCTGGATACAAAGCCAGTTATGGAAAAAGGTAAAGTGCTGAAGTCCTACATTAGAGCCCTTTGCAAAAGGGTGAGCTCATCGAATTCCCAACAGAGAACTAATTTTGATTTTCTTCCATTTTGTTTCAGACCTAGGTGAAGAGAGTACTGAGCTCCTAACTGTGGCCGGCAGGACCCCTCCTGTCCAACTGGGGCTCAGGGGACCCTCCTGTGGGACTTACCCGGACTTTGCCAACTTCGCCTTTGTGAATGGAGATGTTGATGTTGAGGGCAGTTACAGTGACAAGCCTCACAAAAGACACAGCAGGGTTGCCCCGATTCTCATTCTTGGTGGTAATAGTGAAGGGTGTCAGGCCCTGGGAGTTGACCCCCGGGCAGCTGGTTGTTGCCAGCACGTAGTTACAGGTGCCCTGGAAGTCAAAATTCCAGCCATCGAAGGAGTGGTAGTGGGGGTCGCCCCACAGCCAGCATGTGGCCTCATAGTTGGGTACGCACACACCATGGCCGTCCTTCTCCTGGCACGTCTCCTGTGGCCGACACGTCACACCATGGCACAGTTCTGGGGGCAGATGAGAGAGGACCTTGAGGGGCATGAGGCTGGCTGCTCCCCTATATCTACTCCCATCTGTGAAGGATACTGACTCTGGGGGCCAGGGGTATGGGACTGGGCATGTGGCACACCCACTCAGCAGTGAGCATTTTCCTGCTTGCCAGCTCCAGCTTGCACAACCTCTCTAGCCATCTAGTGGGCTACAGTCACACCTTCCAATGAGACCTGCCTCTCAGCCTTGGCTTGGGGGTCCTCTTCCCATTTCCTCCCTTCCTTGGGAGCTCTGCTTTAGCCTTAGGGGCAGGGGCTGTATTTGCTCTGTGTTCCAGTGTCCATCCTCATTACAAGTAAAGAATTCTTTCTATCCCACTTTCCCTATTCAAGCTAGTGTATGGTTTCTGTTTCCTGATTAGGTTTTTTTTTAAATTTAATCTTTATTGTTCAGTTTATTAATTACATTGTTCCCTTTTTCCCCCCTATTGCTCCCCTCCACCTGGTACCCATCCCACTCTCCACCCTCACCCCCCCCCCACTGTCCTCTCCCATAGTTGCATGATTTTTGACCAGTCTCTTGCTGCACTTCCCACACCCCTTTTCTCCCCAAGAATTGTCAGTCCATTCCCTCTCTATGTCCGTGATTCTGTTACATTCACCAGTTTATCCTGTTCATCAGATTATTAATTCACTTGATTTTTAGATTCATTTGTTGATAGATGTGTATTTGTTGTTCATAATTTACACTTTTATCTTTTTCTTCTTCCTTTTCTTAAAGAATATCTTTCAGCATTTCATATAATATTGGTTTGGTGGTGATGAACTCCTTTAGCTTTTTCTTATCTGCGCAGCACTTTATCTGACCTTCAATTCTGAATGATAGCTTTGCTGGATAGAGTAATCTTGGTTGTAGATTCTTGCTGTTCATCACTTTGAATATTTCTTGCCACTCCCGTCTGGCCTGCATAGTTTCTGTTGAGAAATCCGCTGACAATTGTATGGGTGCTCCCATATAGGTAACTAACTGTTTTTCTCTTGCTGCTTTTAATATTCTCTCTTTGTCTTTTGCTCTTGGCATTTTAATTATGATGTGCCTTGGTGTGGTCCTCTTAGGGTTCCTATATATTGGGGTTCCATGAATTTCTTGGACTCCTAAGTCAATTTCTTTCACCAGGTGTGGGAAGTTTTCAGTCACTATTTCTTAAAAATAGGTTTTCATTGTCTTGCTCTCTCTCTCTTTTTCTGGCACCCCTATAATTCAGATGTTGGTATGCTTGAGGTTGTCCAAGAGGCCCCTTACACTATCTTCAATTTTTTGGATTCTTTTGGATTCTTGTTTTTTCAGCTGAGTGGATTTTACCTCTTTGTATTTCAAATCTTTAACTTGGTTCTTGGGGTGCTCTAGAGTACTTTTAGGTCTTTGAATAATATTTTTTATTTCAGTCAGTATATGCTTAATTTCTGGTTGGTCCTTTTTCATATCCTTGAGAGTCTCGTTCATATCCTTGAGGGTCTCGTTCATTTCCTTGTAGGACTCATTCATTTCCACGTTGGTCTTGATCATTTCCTTGCAGGTCTTGTTCATATCCTTGAGGGTCTCATTCATTTCCTTGTAGGTTTTGCTTATTTCCTTATAGGTCTCGACCTTTTCTAGGAGCCTCTTGAAAAGCCCTATAATTGTGGTTTTGAATTCCATGTCCAGTTGTTGTTTTTTCTCCATTTCTTTCACATCTGATTTCTTTCCATGTCTCTGCATGGTGGCTGCTTCCCTGAGTTGGTCAATTAGCTTTTTGTGGTAGACATCCTACAAGGGACAGTGGCTCAGCCTCCCCAGTTACCTGAGGTGGATATGGGTTGCACAGTCTTGTTGAAGTTAAGCTCAGGTTAATTGTTGTTAGCACTTGGAGGGGTTGACCTCCAGGCCAATTGTCTGTGACGTTCAGCTGTGCTCAGGTTGAATGGGCAGAGTCTCCGGGCCAAGCAGACAGCATCAGCTGCGCTCTATGTGGCCCCAAGGGTCTCTGAGAGAGACCCACTGCTGAGCTCCACCAGCTGCCCGAGAATTCAGCCTCTCCCCAAATGAGTCTGCACACCCAATGTCTCACCCAAGGTCGCAAAACAATGCAGTCTGACAGTTTCCCGAATGAGAGAGCAAGTCACGAGTGCTCTCTACGTGGTCAGGCAGCTGTGCTGTTCCCAAGCTCACACGCACTCTGCACAAGCTCGCCTTCTCCACAAGCCCGCCTACCCCCACAACACCCGAGCTTCAGCGTGCCCTCCCACTGTCCAGTTTTTATCCTGTATGATAGTGGGTTCCCTGGACTTCGCCCAGAGCTGGAGAATCAGTCCAGTGGGACGTCTTTGTCTCCCCTGTTTGAGAAAACTGGCCGGTTTTCAGCTGCCCGCCCTCTCCGCTGGTACGTGCGGCTCCTCCAAACCTCTCTCCGCGCGTATCTTCAATGCTGTCCTCAGCTGCTCCTCCGAGTCACAGTGTCTTATCTTCACTTTTATTTGTGGAATTTTCACTTAGCCAGATTTCTGGTGATTCTGGATGGTGTTTGTTCTTTCGTCAAGTTGTAGTTTTGAAATTGCTGTGTATGGCGGCAAGATAGGTATTTTACCTATGCCGCCATCTTGGTTCTCCCCTGATTAGGTTTTGATCAATATACCCCTCATCCCTGTTATCCTGCCCATCAGCCCTGAGGTCTTGATCTGTTCTGGAGGTTCCATAACCTTGTCCTCAGAAATAAGGCAATTATTGTCTGCCCTTCACCCTAAGAAACCAGTGCTGGGGGTAGCCCTCTATATTAGATTTAATGTGGGAGGTCCCCATGTATGAGATGGTATCTCTAAAAATATCGATCCTCCACTCAATGGGGCCCTGTATCCAAGAGTCAAGCCTTGGTGGGGTCTCTGCTTGAGACTTTAGGACTCTGTCCCTGTCCCCATGGGGCCAGTCTCTCAAACTCTTTGGGGATGGTGTCTGAAGTCCCAAGACCAGCAAACTGTAGTCAGCAAACTGTGACACCACCAGCTGCCTGCCTTTGTAAATAATGTTTTATTGGAGCTAAACCTCCTATTACATAGTCTGTGGCTGATTTCATGCCATGATGGCAGAGTTGAGTTGTGACTGAAACTGTATGTCCTGCTAGTTTAAATATTTACCAGCTAGATCTTTATTTTATTTCTTTAAAGTCTTATTTTTTAATTTCTCACCCAAGGATGTTTTTAAAATTCATTTTAGATAGATAGATAGATGATAGATAGATGATAGATAGATAGGTAGGTAGATAGATAGGGAAACATCAAACTGTGAAAGAAATATTGATTAGTTGTCTCCTGTAAGTGCCTTGACTGGCAATCGAACCCACAACCTTTTTGGTGTGTGGGTCTATGTTCAACCAACTGTCCAGGAACCATCTGGCCCTTTAGAGAAAATATTTGCCTGTCCCTCCTTTATGCTGAGGGTCTCTGATATCTGCCCAACTCTGAGGGCTCCCACAGCCTAAACTCCACCATGAGGGTCCCTTCCTCCCAGCCTGGGGCAGGGTCCCAGGTCTGAGACCTCAATCCTTAGTCCTTTGTGCCTGCCACCATAATGATCCAGGTCACCCACCCTCCGCTCGAGTCGCTGTGCTCTGTTCCAAATCACAATGGCCCCAGCCCTAGCCCATCACCTTTGACACAGCTCAGGATGCCTGCCAAGGACTGGCACACACGCCCCACTTCACAGTTGTAGTTCTGGCACACCAGGCCTTTCCCAGCATAACACACACACTGCTGCCGGCAGCTGTCGATGAGTACTGTCTGCTCTGGCTGTGGGGACAGAGGGCACAGCCATCAGTGTGGGATCCGGGCTCTCTGACCCCAGCATCTCTGGTGATCTGGGCACAGAGGGATCCAGAGGACAGGAAAGGGACATCTTTCATCAGGGTGATCTTGTGTGTGAAACTAAGGCACCACCTGGCCTTGGGGTTCAATTCATTCATTCACTCACTTTCATTCATTTGCTCATTTGTTTATTACAAAATAGCCACTAAATATCTGCTCTCTAGGATGAACGGTATGCCAGGATGACAGTAACAGAGTGACAAGGAGCAAAGGCTCTGGGCAGACTGCTTGAGCCTGAAGCCTGTTTTTGCTCTGCTCCAATCATATTATTTGGTGCAAGTTACTCAACTTCTTTATGCCTCAGTTTCCACATCTGTAAGTTGCAGATAACAGTTACACTTACCTATGAAAGTTATAATTGAGTTAGTAATACATATAAAGCACAGATGAAATGAGAAGGATTTCCTTGACATCATACAGACTGGAGAGAAAATGGGAGGTGAAACAAGACTGGGAAAATGTTGATTTTTTTTTAAAGCTGAGTGATGGGTATGTGAAGATTTATTACAGTTCTCTTTTGCATATTTTGAAAAATTGCATAATGAAAAATTTATATATCATAGTGTAGTATAATACACACACCGCACTTAACACAGTAACCGGTACATAGTAAACACCATCTGCCTATGTGCTATTATTGTTATTCATAGGAGGAGAACATCAGGGAGGGTCCTGCCCTCATGGTACTCACAGTTCTTTGAGGGAGACAGACTTTAGACAAACACATTCAAGTAAAAAGAAAAGGAGTACCTGTGAGAGTGGGGGAGGGAAGCAGAGGGAGTTAGCCACTGCTATAACAGAGACAAAATCTAGACCCAGATACAAAGCCAAAACTTGACCTGGGGAGCCAGGTCATATCTACAAAGGTCTTTCCCACCCCCATGGGGACATTGACCAAAGGGAGCAAAAGTGAGAACTGGTAGGAGCCAGGCAAGAGGAGACAAACTGGATCACAGTGGGGCTGTGGAAGAGGGGTGGGTGGGAGGGGCATGAAAGATGCCGAGTGGACAGGCTGAAGGGTTGCTAGGCAGTGGGAAGCGCAGGTCCAGGATAAAACCCTAGATGTGCTCAGAATGACCAGTTCCTACCTCATAGTAGACACCATTGTGGTAGCAGCCACATTTCTGGATGGGCACGCAGGCCTGGCCGTCGTTGAGGAAGCCGGGGTCACACTGGCAGCCCTCCGCACAGTTATCCGGGCACTGCGGGGCGGCACTGAGTGCAGAGCAGCTCAGGGAGCAGGTGTCTGCGCAGAGCTCATAGTGGCTGTTGGGGGGGCACTTCATCGCTGCAAAGAGTGGGTGTGGTTCAGAGCCCCTGGGAAGGAGGGGCTGCAGGGCCCAAGATTTCCTGGTCTGTGCCTCAACCTCCCCCTCTCTGCCCTTTGGTCTCCACCTTCTCTGCCCCTTACTCACGACAGAAAGATTCATTCCTCCAGGGTTTGACGTAGCCTCCAAGTGCCTGGCAAGCACTCACATAGGCATGGATGTTACTGCAGAGAATGCTCTGATGCCCCTCACCCACGCAGAGGTCAAAAACACAATCATGCAAGGGACCCTGGGGATCAAGCAGCTTGTGGCAGGAGGCCAGTGGCCCAGTGGGGCTGGTGAGGAGCCCACAGAACTGCTCCTGCTGGTACTTTTCCTGCAGCTCAGGTCCACATTCTGGAGGGTTGCAGTCTTCACCGGGCTTGCAGGTGGGTGGCAGTAGGCAGGGAGAGCTGGGCACGGCCTCCTCCCAGGAGTTGCCAAACTCATTGGGGCTGCCTGCCTGTGAGCCATCAGGCTTCTGGAAGTCATCCTTGGGGTCACCGTTGTAGTTCCCGCAAAGACCACATAACTGCTGGTAGTAGTTGCCTGGAACCGTGACCCGCACATTGTACAGGAGGTCGTAGGCCACACGCAGGCCAAAGTCAGTCTGAATCACAATGTCTGAGCCATGCTGGGAGGCACGGACCTGGCCCTGGGCCAGCACCACAGGTAGCTTCCTGTCCACACCATTCACCTGGGAGGGAGGAGATGCCATGCTTCAGAGGGTACATTTGGAGAGGGTAGACCCTAGCCAAGACCCTGCCTGACATGATTATCTGTATGACCTTAGTTTCCATATTTATAAACGTGGTATAATAATAGAGTCTTAGAGTGGGTTGAATGGTGGTCCCCAAAAGACACGTCCACCCAGAACTTCAGAATATGACCTTATTCTAAAAAAGGGTCTTTCAAATGTAATTAGGATAATGATCTTGAAATGCGATCATCCTGGATTGGGGTGAGCCCTCTGTCCAATGGCAAATGTGCTTCTAAGAGCCAGAAGAAAAGACACAGAAATACCAGAGAAGGCCAGCAGAGATGGATACAAGGATTGGAGTGGGGAGATGCAGTCAGAAGCCAAGGAACCCCTGGAACCTCTGAGAACTGGGAGGGGTGCAGCCCTTGCCACCACGATTGTGGACTTCTGACCTTCACAACTATGAGAAAATAAATTTATGGTTTGAAGCCACGATAAACTAATCCAGGTCTCAGTGGAATAAAACCTTACCAGTCACTGTTTAATCACCACTGACTGTGGTGACTGACTCCAAAGACACTTGCCTTACAGTCTTCCTGTGACCGTGGGCAGGAGAAGTCACCTCTCTGTTTCTGCTTCCTCATCTACTGAGTGGGAATGAGGTACTTCCCTCATACTGTTGCCAGGGTGTGATCGATTAATATTTGCCAAGTGCTAAGAAGCATATCTGGCACAGATTGGGTGTTCCTTCAGAATGGGTATTCTGGGAACATTTGCTATTATTATTAGCTATGACTGGAAGTTTTTATTTTGAAGAGTAAATGGGTGCTAAGGGTTTTTGCCTTAAGCATCAGTGGGTGTGGGAGAGACATTCAGGGAAATGACTTCAAGTCCATGAACCAAAAATCATTTGTTTCAGTGTAAGGCTGCTGGATCCCCCCCAAATCTCTGCTGCTGCCCCAGAGGAGAGAAAGCAGTGTAAATCCAGGTCTGGTTAACATGCTTGCTTGGCCTTTTAAAATGCAGACACAGTGAACATTAGGTTGTTTTGAAAGTGTGAGGAATCAGAGGAGGAGGCAGGGGAAAGACATGCTCCTGACTGAGTCTCCTAAATAGAGTTAACCACCATACTTCCCAAGCAGGAATGGGCAGTGGTTAAGGACAAGTGAATTACCCCCTGCCCCTGTGCCTCAGTTTCCTTATCTGTATGGGAATATTAATAGTTTCCACCTCATGGCAAAGCTGGGGGGATCCAGTGAGGTGAAAATAACAACACAAACAACTCATGCATTTTGCGCCAAGAATATGCCAGGTGCTATTCTAAGAGCTTGCTTATATCAGGGACTATATTTAAACATCAAATCCAGGAGCACATGAAATAGCTATTCATCAGCATCCTCATTATCAATATTGCTACTAGTACAACAGCCCTGTGCCTGAATTGTAGTGGGATCTCTGCGGGAAACCCTCTGCTGTAAGGGAAGTGCCAGTTCTCATTTGAGACCAAATCCTTCTTGATCAGAAAAGCCCCAAAGCACACAGGATCCAGCATGATGTCTCCTGGCACACCATCTTGGGTTCAAGTTCTGTTTTTGCTGGGGCCTTTGGGTCAGTGATGAGACCTCCCCTCGAAAAAATAAAGCAAATCATGGCACTCCAGCTACTCCTGGGAGGACCAAATGACACTGTAGGTTGAAGTGCTTAGCCGCCAATGCTGGAGTCAGCTGTATAAAACCATAATTCTGTTATTGTAATTCTGTGGTTGTGGCTCTTAAGGAGTGATGGAGTTATCCACAGATCGTCCTCTATCCTTGACCCCTTTCCCATCCTTGAACTTTACCAACCTCTGATTGCATCATGTTCTGCATGGGCTGGGAGACTAGGGAAGTGACTGGGGTAGGGACCAGGAGGGAGGGGAAGATGGAGGGGAAGAAAAGAGTGTGTGGGAGAGACATTCAGAGTGGGGTATAGTCAAAGGGCAGAGAGAGGGAAGACTGAGCCACATGAAAACAGGTCTCATGTTCCTTGGCTCCCCAGTCTGGGCTCTGACTGACAAGCCCTTGCTTGGGAGCCCCATGCCTCCCACATCCACTCTGAGCCCTAGGTCTCCCACCCACAGATCACCTTCTATCCTGGACCCCCACCTCCTTCAGGTTCCGTCCCTGCTCTCACCTTGATCTTCCACTGATTCTGTTCCAGCCGCAGGGTGAAGTTAGCCACCTGGACAGTGACCACCCGGGTCACACTGACTTTCCTATTGTTCCACTCCATATTCTCCTGCAGGACAGCAAACTGGTCCAGGCCAGGCCGGGCCCCACACGTCTGAGCCAGCACGTACACACAGGTGCCCATGAAATCAAACCGGCGGCCGTCGAAGGTGGTGTAGTGAGGGTCTCCCGACGCCTGGCAGGTGGCAGAACCCACAGCCGTGCAGCCCAGGATGCCACCAGATGGCTGGCAGGCCTCATGCGGGCCGCAGGTGGAGGGCTTACAGGACACCAGGCCGCCCTCCTGGCAGTGACAAAGGGAATCGCACCCTGGTCCAGGATAGAAGGTCTGGCCCGGTGGGTGATAGACGCCCTGGTACAAGCAGCCGCAGGAGGACAGGGGCACGCAGGACTCACCATTGAGCGCAAAGCCTTCATCACACACGCAGCCCTCATGGCAGTCGGAGCCACAGCCCCCGGGCACTGGGAGGTCTCCACAGGACAGTGGACAGCCACGGGAACACAACTCGTAGTGACTGTGGGGCGGGCAGCTCAGTGCTGCAGGGAAAGTGACTGTCAGAATTGAGAATCCCTGACTCCGATGACACAGTTGACCTCCTGACACACATGCATGTGCACACACTGTACACACACACACACACACACACACACATTCGCACATAAGTGATCCAGCTGCAAAGACTCCCTCTGTTGAGTGGGGCCTGGGGAAACAGATTATATCACAGTTAATCTGATACTGATAATTAGGATTCTTTTCTTATTTAACTGTGGTTTGGATCATCTGTAATGTTTTCAGTGACCTTATTCAAATTGGCAACAAGTGCATATGTGGTACATATTTAAAACATACGTATGCATGTATATAGTGTGTGTGTGTGTGTGTGTGTGTGTGATCTATGCAGTGTATTTGTGAATGCAGTGCTCTTAGCTTCTTTATTCTATAATAGGAGTAGTAATTCTATAGATTAAAATAGTTGGCTGTATTGTAAAGAAAAAAGAAATAATCCCTGTTCCTCTCTCCAAAACCCCCCTCACTGCAGATTATAAGAAAGGCAGTTTCCTAAAAAACAACAACAATGAAAAACTAAAACTGAACCCAATCAGAGTCCTCTGTCTGTGCAGCTCAATACAATAGCCCCTGTGGCCATTTAAGTGTAATGCAATTAAAATGGAATAAAATTGAAGATTTAGTTCCTGTCACAATAGCCCCATTTCAAGTGCTCAAAGCCACATGTGATAGTGGCAACCATATGAAACAACTCACATGTAGAACATCTCCATTATCACTGAAGTTCTAGAGAACAGCACTGTTCTAGATTTAATATCCAGTTTACAAGAAAATCCAGCTAGACCAACCTTTTTTGGGCCATGTCCCTCTTAAGCATCTCTAAAATCCTGATACTCCTCTCCCCCACCCCTGACATTTAATTCTTATTATTCAAAAAGTGAACTCCTAGCCCTAGCTGGTTTGAGTCAGCCTGTGGACTGAAAGTTCCTGGGTTCGATTCTGGTCAAGGGCACATGTCTGGGTTGCAGGCATGTCCCAAGTAGTGGGCATGCAGGAGACAGCTAGTCAATGATTTTCTCTTACCATTGATATTTCCATCTCTCTCTTCCTCTCCCTTTCTCTCTAAAATAAATAAAAAATGTTTTTTAAAAAAGTGAACTCCTTGTGGATAAAACCTAAAAGACTTGGTCTAAACAAGCTTCCAAAGAACATGGCATCCATGAAAGAGAAAAATAAGAGAACAAAAGGGCTGTTGAAGTACTAAGGAAGAAATTACTAAGAAATTGTTTTAAAATAATAATAAGAGAGGAGGAACCAAGATGGCAGCATAGGTAAACACCTATCTTGCTGCCCCACACAACAATTTCAAAACTACAACTTAACGACAGAACAAACATCATCCAGAATCACCGGAAACCTGGCTGAGTGAAAATTCCACAAATAAAAGTAAAGATAGGACACTGTGACTCAGAGGAGCGGCAGAGGACAGCGTTGAAGATACAGAGTCAGAGGTTTGAAGCCGTGTGCGCCTGTGAGCGGAAAGGGCGGGCAGCTGCAAACCTTGCTGGCTTTCTCCAATGAGGAGGGAGACAAAGGCGTCCCACTGCACTGATTCCCCAGTTCCAGGCAAAGTCCAGGGAACCCACACTCATATGGGGTGAAACTGGACAGTAGGGAAGCACACTGAAACTCGGGCGCTGCAGAGGGCAAGTACAGACTCATTTGGGGAGAGGCTGAATTGCCTGGCAGTGGGTAGAGCTCAGTGGCAGCTTTCTCTCAGAGGTGCTTGCAGCCATTACCACCAGGCACAGAGACCCAAGTGCTGCATAGGGTGGAACTGACACTGCCTGCTGAGCCTCGAGACACCATCCATCCAACCTGAGCACAGCTGACCCTCATAGCCAAGTGGCCTGGAGGTCAAACCCTCTTAGTGCTAACAAAAATAATCTAGGCTTAACTTCAACAAGACTGCAACCCATAAAGGGCTGCAGCAAGAGTATCCACTTCAGGTAACTGGGGAGGCTGAGCCATTGTCCCTTAGAGGACATCTACCATACAAAGCTAATCGACCAACTCAGGAAAGCAGCCACCATGCAGAGACATGGAAAGAAATCAGATGTGAAAGAAATGGAGGGGAAAAAAAACGACTGGACATATAGTTCAAAACAATGGTTATAAGGTTTTTCAAGAGGCTCCTAGAAAAGGCTGATGAACTTAAGAGACCTACAAGGAAATGAACAAGACATACAAGGAAATGAACGAGACCTACAAGGATATGAAAAAGACCAACTAGAAATTAAGCATACACTGACTGAAATAAAAAATATTATACAAAGACCTAAAAGCAATCTAGAGGACTGTAAGAACCAAGTCAAAGATTTGAAATACAAAGAGGCAAAATCCACTCAGCCAGAAAAACAAGAAGCCAAAAGAATCCAAATAAATTGAAGATAGTGTAAGGGGCCTCTGGGACAACCTCAAGCATACCAACATCTGAATTACAGGGGTGCCAGAAAAATAGAGAGAGCAAGACAATGAAAACCTATTTGAAGAAATAGTGACTGAAAACTTCCCCCAGCTGGTGAAAGAAATTGACTTAAAAGTCCAAGAAGCGCACCGAACCCCAAACTATAGGAATCCAAAGAGAACCACACCAAGACACATCATAATTAAAATGCCAAGAGCAAAAGACAAAGAGAGAATATTAAAAGCAGCAAGAGAAAAACAGTTAGTTACCTATAAGGGAGCACCCTGATTGTCAGTGGATTTCTCAACAGAAACTATGCAGGCCAGACGGGAGTAGCAAGAAATATTCAAAGTGATGAACAGCAAGAATCTACAACCAAGATTACTCTACCCAGCAAAGCTATCATTCAGAATTGAAGGTCAGATAAAGTGCTGCACAGATAAGAAAAAGCTAAAGGAATTCATCACCGCCAAACCAATATTATATGAAATGCTGAAAGGTATTTTTTAAGAAGAGGAAGAAGAAAAATAAAAATTATGAACAACAAATACACATCTATCAACAAATGAATCTAAAAATCAAGTGAATTAAAAATCTGCTGAACAGGATAAACTGGTGAATATAACAGAATCATGGGCATAGAGAGGGAATGGACTGACAGTTCTTGGGGAGAAAAGGGATGTGGGAGGTGCAGCAAGAGACTGGACAAAAATCATACACCTATGGGAGAGGACAGTGAGGGGGGAGATGAGGGCAGAGGGTGGGATGGGTACCGGGTGGAGGGGAGCTATAGGGGGAAAAAAGGGGGAACAATGTAATTAATAAACTGAACAATAAAGATTAAAATATTAAAAAATAAAAATAATATGAAGTGATATGAAAAATAGCAAATAAAGTTTCAAAACACATAATAGAGAACTGAAATGCATAAATATGTCACAATATACTAGTATATTTATATGTTGTATATGAGGCCCCTAGAACCATAAGAAATGCAAAAAATTTACCATTAGTAACTCATTCTCGAATTGCCCCCTTAAAAATCAAATTGCCCCCCTTTTGGGTGTGTGCTCCATGTTGGGAACCACTGGGCTAAAGAAAGGGACAAATTAGACGGGAGAACTAAGATGGCGGCAAAGGTGAAACACCTATCTTGCCGTCATAATCAGCAATTTTAATACTACAACTTAACGAAGGAACAAACACTTTCCAGAATCACCAGAACGCTCGCCGAGTGAAAATTCCACAAATAAAAGTAAAGATAAGACACTGTGACTCGGAGGAGCAGCGGCGAACAGTGTTGAAAGATTCGCGCGCAGAGAGAGGTTTGGAGTGCGCGCCGCGGAGAGGGCGGGCGGCTGAAAACCGGCCAGTTTTCTCGAACGGGGAGACAAAGGCGTCCCACTGGACTGAGTCTCCAGCTCTGGGCGAAGTCCAGGGAACCCACTATCACACGGGGTGAAAACTGGACAGTGGGAGGGCACGCCGAAGCTCGGGTGCTGCCGGGTCTGCCGGCTTGTGGAGACGGCAGCTTGCGCGAACAGCTCGGCTGCGTGACGGCGCAGGGAGCTCTCTGTGACTTGTCTCTCATTCGGAAAACCGTCAGTCTGCTTTGTTTTACGACCCTGGGTGAGACATTGCGCATGCAAAGTCTTTTGGGGACAGTCTGAATTCCCTGGCAGCCGGTGGAGCTCCACAGCGGCTCTCTCTCAGAGGTGCTGGCAGCCATTGCCCCCGGCACAGAGCCCCTGGGGCTGCATAGGGCGGAACTAACGCTGTCTGCTTGGCCCGGAGACTCCGCCCATCCAACCTGAGCACAGCTGAGCTTCACAGACAATTGGCCTGGAGGTCAAACCTTCCTAGGGCTAACAACAAAAAGCTGGGTTTAAATTCAAAAACACTGAATACAACCCATAAAGGATTGCAGTAAGAGTACCCACCTCAGGTAACTGGGGAGACTGAGCCACTGTCCCTTTGAGGATAGCCACCACATAAAGCAGCCACCATGCAGAGACATGGAAAGAAATCAGGTGTGAAAGAAATGGAGGAGAAAAGACGACAAGACATAGAGTTCAAAACCACGGTTATAAGGCTTTTCAAGAGGCTCCTACAAAAGGCCGATCAACTTAATGAGAATTACCAGGAAATAAACAAGACCAACCAGGAAATAAACAAGACCAACCAGCAAATGAATGAGACTTACAAGGAGATGAATGATACTTACAAAGAAATGAATGAGACCCTCAGGGAAATGTACAAGACCTCTGAGGATATGAACCAGACCCTCACAGATAAAAAAAAGGACCAACTAGAAATCAAGCATACACAGACTGAAATAAAAAATATTACACAAAGTCCTAAAAGCAGTCCAGAGGGCCACAAGAACCAAGTCAAAGATTTGAAATACAAAGAGGTAAAATCCACTCAGCTGGAAAAGCAAGAAACAAAAAGAATTCAGATAATTGAAGATAGTGTAAGGGGCCTCTGGGACAACCTCAAGCAAGCCAACATCCGAATTATTGGGGTGCCAGAAAAAGAGAGAGAGCAAGTTAATGAAAACCTACTTGAAGAAATAGTGACTGAAAACTTTCCCCACCTGGTGAAAGAAACTGACTTAAAAGCCCAAGAAGTACACAGAACCCCAAAATATAGGAATCTAAAGAGGACCACACCAAGACATATCATAATTAAAATGCCAAGAGCAAAAGATAAAGAGAGAATATTAAAAGCAGCAAGAGAAAAACAGTTGGTTACCTACAGGGGAGCACCCATACGATTGTCAGCGGATTTCTCAACAGAAACGATGCAGGCCAGACGCGAGTGGCAAGAAATATTCAAAATAATGAATAGCAAGAATCTACAACCAAGATTACTCTATCCAGCAAAGCTATCATTCAGAATTGAGGATCAGATAAAGTGCTTCGCAGATAAGAAAAAGCTAAAGGAGTTCATCACCACCAAACCAGTATTATATGAAATGCTGAAAGATATTCTTTAAGAAGAGGAAGAAGAAAAAGGTAAAAATATAAATTATGAACAACAAATACACATCTATCAACAAATGAACATAAAAATCAAGTGAACTGATAGGCTGATGAACAAGATAAACTGGTGACTATAACAGAAACATGGACATAGAGAGGGAATGGACTGACAATTCTTGGGGAGAAAAGTGTTGTTGGAAGTACAGCAAGAGATTGGACAAAAATCTTGCAACAATGGGAGAGGACATTGGGGAGGGGGAGGTGAGGGCGGAGGGTGGGATAGGTACAGGGTGGAGGGAAGATATAGGGGGATAAAAAAGGGGAAACAATGTAATTAATAAACTGAACAATAAAAAAAATTAAAAAAAAAAGAAAGGGACAAATTAAATAACACTATAAAGAAGCAACTAGTCAAGACCAGATAATAGGAAATCCTGAGGGCAAATGACCTGTTATTTTCCAATAAATAAGTGGCATGAACAAAAGGGAGGGTGGATAGAGGGATAAGTATGTGACAAAGAAAGTATAATAAAATATTGACTGTAAAATCTTGATGGCAAATGTAAAATTCTTTCTTTTTTTTTCTTTTTCTTTTCTAATCCTCACTTGAGGATATTTTTCCATTGATTTTTTTTGAGAGAGTGAAAGAGAGAAGGAAAGACAGAGAAATATCGATGTGAGAGAAACACATTGATTGGTTGCCTCCTGCACACGCCCTGACCAGGGTCCAGGCTGGGAGGAGCCAGCGACCAAGGTGTGTGGCCTTGACCAGAATCGAACCCGGGATCCTTTGGTCCACAGGCCCATGCTCTATCCACTGAACCAAACCGGCCGGGGCTAACATTTTTTCAACTTTTATGTATGTTTAAAAAATTTCATAATAATATGTTGGGAGAGAAGGAAGGAAACTGTTACAGGATAAAAGTGATTTAAGAAAAATCAACCCAATGCATTGTGTGGGCTTAGTCTGAATTCAAATTCAAATAAACTGAAAAAAAAAAACCCACATTTTTCTTAGAGAATTGGGGAAACTGGAACCCAAGTTGGGTTTTGGAACTGGTGAGCTGGTTTTTAGTTTCAATAGTATTTAACCTATTGTAACATAGTTATATGCAATGAAGTCTCTTTTTTGGTCACTGCATCAGTCAGCTTTTGCCAGGTAACAAATATTCCCAAAGCTTAGTGAATTAAAACAACAGGTACTTATTATTGCTCATTATTCTGTGGAATGAAAACTATAGATATAAACTTTCACTTATATTAAGTTTAGGCACTTTAGCTGTCAGAATAGTGGTTACCCCTTGGGTTATAGGGCTAGGAAGAGGGCATGAAGGGGCTTCTGAGGCAGTGGAGGGGCCTTGTATATATTTTTTTTAATGATTCTTGGGACAGGTTATGTAAATTTGTTCTCTTGCTGGAAAATGGTTAAGCTGCTACTTATGTATATTTAAACATGTATTTTATATTTCAACAATAAATTTTAAAATGTAAAAAATCAGGTGAAGGGATGCATGACTTTGTGAACTTTTCTTAGAGGCAAGCAAAAATGTGTGAAGACCATTCCTGCAGCCACAGTGGATGCAAGGGTCTCAAATTGACTACACGAGGGGCCAGGAAGATGTTGAGTGAAGTAGACCAGATGAGGACCAAGAAGAACTGAAGAGGGAACCTGGCTCCTTCTAAAGGCAGGACCACTGCTCATCTCTGAATGACAACTGTCACACGGCAACCAGACCCAGGGCCATCAGATGTATCCAGTCATCTTACAAATATTTACTGCATCTGTGATTTCCTAGCTGTCATGATCCTGGGCATCTAACTGATCCTTTCTGAGCCTCAGGTTCTTCATCTGTTAAATGGGTAAAACCTCAGTTCCTACTCATGTGGCTATTATAAGAATTAAATGAATTAATGGTATTTATACATTAATTAATACACACAAGATTGAGACCCCAGTTTTCACTAATGGTACTCACGGCAAAGTTTCTCACTCCTCCAGGGGTGCACAGTGGCCCCAGTGGCCTGGCATGCATCCGCATAGGCGGCTAATGCGTCACACAATGGCCCAGACTGGCCTGGTAGCAGGCAGAGGTCGTAGACACAGTCGCGCACAGCTCCCTGCGGGTCCAGCTTGCGGTGGCACTCCCGGAAGGGCCCTGTGGGGTCAGCAAGGATCCCACACTCCTTCTTGCTCTGCAGCTGCTGAGCCATCAGAGAATCCAGCTTGGGACAGTCACCTGGCTTGCTTGCTTCACAACCTGGGCTTGTCTCCTCCTGCCAGCTCTTCCCGAAGTCCAGTGCATTGTCAGCTTGGCCCCCACCCCGCAGAGCTAGATCGTCATCTGGGTTCCCATTGAAGTTCCCGCAGAGCCCACACAGGGCCCCAGCATAGCTTCCAGGCACCTTGGCAGTCACACGAGCATTCCAGTCATAGGTGACAGTCAAGCCAAAGTCTGTGCGAATAACTGCGTCTTGGCCCTGGCGGAACACCTGGACCTGCCCATCTGCTGCCTGGAAGGGCAGGTACTGAAGGATGCCATCCACCTGGGTAGAGATGCAGGAGAGCCAAGGGGTCAGGGTGTATTCATGGCTCTGTAGCCTAACCCTCATTCAATCAGCTCCAGCTAGTCTCAGCTTCTTGCTACTCCCTTGAGCACATTATGCTTGGTTCCACCTTAGAGCCTTTGCACTTGCTGTTCCCTCTGCCTAGCACACCATTTGCCTCTCTTCATACATACTTCAAGCATCAACTTAAATCCAAATCCCTAACTCATAGGCTTCAAGCCTTCAGACTCTGTCTCCCCATGAACTCCCTGACCTCACTTCTTCACACCCTCCCCCTCACTCATTCTGCTCCAGCAACACTGGCTTTCTTAATATTCCTCTAACTCTCCCAGTTCAGTCTAACCAGGGCCTTTTCACTTTGCCAGGACTGTCAGCTAGTATTTTTGTCCTGGCTGCTTTCCCTTCATCCTTCAGTACTTGGCTTAAATCCAAGTCCCTACTCTAGAAGGTCCTGCTTAACCTTGGCTCTCTCCACCTTTGTGCCTGCATCACTCGCTTAGCCTCCTTGATGTCTCCCTGAACATATCAAGTACATTCACACCTCAGGGCCTTTGCACTTGCTTTGCCCTATTCCTAGACTACCACCCATCACTCTTCACTTGGCCACCTCTACTTCACCTTTTAGGTGTCAGCTTTGCTCCAAACCCCGTACAATGGCCTAAAACGCCCTAGATGATCTGAGCCCCACTACTCTTCAATTTAATGATCCCATTCCCCAGCCCTGAAACTTCAGTCATGCAGGCATTTTGATATTCTCCTGAGCTCACCCAGCTCAGCCCAGCCATGGGGCCTTTGCACTTGCTGTACCCTTCACTGCCACATTTCTACCCTCTTCCTCATCCCTGTTCTTTGCCTGGCTTCTTTCACCTCTCAGCTTAAAATAGAACCCTTCTACCCACGAGGCCCTGCTTGTCCCCACTTTTCTGATCTCATCTCCTAGCAGCCTCAGTATTTCATCTTCCCAATCTCACTTTCCGAGGGCAACCTCACTGGCCCCATGCTGTTCTACACTCTTCAAGCTCAGTCCAGCCTCAGCCTTTGCACCTATTGTTCCCCCTGCCTAGGAATAACTAACTACTTTTCACCTGGTGGTTCCTTCCTCATCTTTTAGTTTTTAGCTTAAATCAAATGCCTCTATCATAGCAATCCCTTCCATTATTCTCTACCTCACTTGTTCCTGCCTTTCTCCCTCTATGCCGCTCCTCTGCCTCTCATATTTGTTCCTCCCTCAAAGTCTTTGCACTTGCTGTTCTTTCTAGCAGGAACCCCTTTCCATCCACTTATCTCCCTGCTTGTTCCATCTCTTTCTTCAGGAGAGGCAGCAGAAGGTAGTGTTTGACAGTATGGACTCTGGAGAAGCTTGGCTTCAAATCCTGGCTCTGCCACTCAGACTGTGTATCCTTGAGTAAGTAGTCACTTAACCTCTCCATGCCTCAGTTTCCTCATCTAACAAAATCAGCCATTTCACAAGGTAGTTGTAGAAATTTATTGAGCTACTGTAGGTCAAGCATTTTAACACATAGAAGTAAGAATATATGTTGGCTGTTACTATCCAAACTTCCACTTAAATATAATTTCAGAGCCGAGACCGGTTTGGCTCAGTAGATAGAGCGTGGGACTGCGGACTGAAGGGTCCCACGTTCAATTCCGGCAAGGGCATGTACCGTGGCTGCGGGCATGTCCCCAGTAGGGGGCGTGTAAGAGGCAGCTGATCGATGTCTCTCATTGATGTTTCTGACTTTCTATCCCTCTCCCTCCCGCTCTGTAAAAAATCAATAAAATATATTTAATAAATAAATAAATAAATAAATATAATTTCAGAGAGGCGAGAACATAAATATTGGCATTTATGTCCTCTGCTTATCAATGGGCTTCTCTATGTTAAACACTAGGCTTTATGGGCAGAATTTCCTTTACTCTAACATTATTGGATTTACAGGATTAAGAGTTAAGGCGTGTAAAGTGTTTGGCACAGTGCCTGGCGCATGGACAATTCCCTTGGTTTTCCATTTCCCACTCATCTTCCCCCTGAAAGCCTGGGACACTGCCCCAACCTTCTTGATAATAATTATCAACTGTTGTTGTGAATCTTAACACAACCCCAGCTCTCGACTTTTATCTTGACTTCTGCAGGGAGGTGGACCGTTTGAGAGCCCTCTGCCCAGAAGCATGCTGCTCTTTGGGCTCACCCCCACCCCTCACCTCTAGTTCCCGACCTTTTACAGGTCACCTCACCCTCTGAAAATGAACCATAAAACACACAAATCTATAACTTTGGAGGGTTCACATCAGCACAATATTAAGTTACCATGTACTGAACATCTGCTGGGCCTCAAGAGTCTTGTAAACAAACACTCCACTAATATTACCTGGGCAAATTCCCACAACCACCTTGTGAAGCGGCTTCTACTCAGGCACCTTCTTATTATCTCATTTGACAGAAGACAAAACTAAGGCCGGGAGAGCCAGTCACACAGTCAGGCAGAGGCAGCAGCGCCTGCTTGGGGGGACCCTGGCTTTCATCGCTGCCACCCACTCTTTGGGAGAAATGCCCTCCCCTCACCTCCACCGGGCCCTGGGTGCTTGCTGCTCACCAGCACTTGCCCCGGATGCTCCCGGCGCACCACCACCTTCACGCCGTGGGTCTCCAGGCGCACAGCACGCGTGTAGCTAACGGCCTGGCTGCCTCGATGCTCATTTTCCACCAGCACTCGAAAGGCGGGCAGAGCCGGGTTCTGGCCGCACGAGCCGGCCAGCAGGTAGGTGCAGGTGCCCATGAAGTCAAAGCGCCGGCCATCGAAGCTCACGTAGTGCGGGTCCCCCGATGCCTGGCAATTCCCAAAGCGGTCGGGATAGCAACCCAGGAGGCCGTTCTGGACGCGGCAGCGCTCGCCGGCGGGACAGCCCTGCGTGTCGCTGCAGCTCACCTCCTGGGTGGCGCCATTGCAGGTGCAGCGCCGCCTGCACCGATCGTCAGCCCACACCTGCTGGCCAGGAGCCAGCGGGCGGCCCTGGTAAATGCAGCCGCAGGACGAGGCCGCCACACACGCGCCACCGCTGGCCACGAAGCCCGGGAGGCACGCGCAGCCCTCCACACATGGACGCCCCGAGCAGTTGGCGGGAGCAGCAGTGGGGTTGCAGGAGGCAGGACAGGCGGGGCCACAGAGCTCGTAGCGACTGTTGGCAGGGCAGGTCAGGGCTGTGGGGAGACAGGGATAAGGGATCAGGCCAACATGGTGGGGCCCTCGAGGGACTCTCAGTCGGGAAAGTGCCAGGACTTCCTTCCCCAAAGAGGTCTGATCCTCACCCAGGGCTCCCCATCCATCCTTCAGGCGCTCAGGCTTCAAACCTCAGAGATAGAGTTGACTGCTCCTCCCTTCATTCTCTGGACAACCAACAGGTCAGCAAATCCTGTGAGCTCCATATTCAAACTCTACCCAGAATCTGCCCCCTTCTATCATCACCATCCCCACCCCTCCTATCCACTCCAGCAGCCTCCTGCCAGCTCCCCTCTGCCCCCACCATGCCCCACAGTCACGGAGACCCTGTGGACACCTGAGTCAGAGGACACCTGTCTCCTGCTCAGAGCCCATTTGTGGCTCTACCTTGTTCAGAGTGAAGGCCAGATTCTCCTGGTGGCCCACGAGGCCCCACACCATCTGCCCTCATCCCCTCTTATCCTCTCTTCTCATTCTCTCTCTGGCACACTCTGCCCTAGCCACAGCGGGCTCCTCACAGATCCTCCCCTCTCGGCTCCGGCCCCTATGCCTGTATTAAACTTTCCTCGGAAGGCAGTGCAGCATGTTGTTAAGAGAAGGCTACTGAAGCCCAGATGGGCTGGATTCAAATCCCGACTCCTCCTTCTAAGCTGTGTGGTCATGAGCAAATGATTCCAACTGCCCTGTATCTCAGTTTCCCCCTCAGTAAAATGGGGTAATAATAGTACTAACTCACAAGTTGTTGTGAGGAGTACATGAGTTCATCTGGGTAGATACACCCCAGAAGCATCATTGATATTACTTAGCTGACTGTGTTGCCTTATCCTTAGTCTCTGCCCCAATGTCACCTCCTCAGAAAGGTGTTCCCTAAGCACCTTCTTCATGACCTCCCATTTGCTCTTATTACATAAACGTTATTCCTTTTGCTTTCTGGAGATATCCCATAGTTTATTGCTTACTGGTTGTCTAGCTGATAGGACATAAGTTCTGTGAGAATGGGGACCAGGTCTGCCCAATCACAGTTGAATCCTCAGCACCAAGGACAGGGCCTGGCCCAGTGGATGAGTAAACTCCCTGATTCCTCTTCTGCACTAGGCATTAGGGAACTCTGCAGAGGGGAGTGAGAACTGGGCTGCGAGGACACAACAATGACCAAGACAAACCTCAAAGAGTCCCAGTATCTACTCCAGATTTACTCCTCCTCCAGAGTGTCTCAAGCCTTGGGCCTGGGCCTGGATGCCTCTTCTAGCCTTTCTGCCTTCTGAACATTTCTCTGAGAACCTCACAGGGGCAGAGCCAGATGGGTGTACATCACCAGCTCGGAGACGGGGAATGCTTGATGAATGAATGAGTAAATGAGTGAAAGGAAGATTAAGGGGATGGACATCTGACTAAGGAGCTTGGACTTGATCCAGAAGACATCGGGGAGTCATGGAAGGGCTATAAAGAAGTGTTCACATTTCTGCTTTGGGAGTCCGAGGATGACCTCTCATGCCAAGCTTAGCATGTGTTCTTCCTTCAGCCTGGAACTCCCTTCTTGCTCCCCTTTTCCTAGCTAGTTCCTAGTCCTCCTATGGGTTGTTAATTGGGCATCCTTTTCTCTAATAAATCTGCCTTAATCCCCCAGACTGAGTCTGAAAGCTACTCTAGACTCCCATAGACTCCTTGAAATTCCCCCATCCTTGCCCTGACCACTCTGTCTATGCTCCCCCCTCCCCACGACCTAGCCATGACCATTCTGGACTGTCACTGTCAAGTGATATGTCTGCCTCAACCTTAGGCTCACTGTGGACACAGCCTGGCCATTTTGGCCATCTCCATGTCCCTGACATGATCCAGCTCCAGGCTGAACCACACCAAATGTTCAGGTGTTGAGCAATGTAAGGGGTCCCCTGCCTCTCTCCATGTGTTCCCAGCCCCAACCAGGACATCACTCACGGCAGTTGGCTGGTGACCTCCAGTCACTGATAGAGACACCGAGCCCCAGGCAGGCCTGGGCATAGACACTGAGGCCACGGCACAGGCTGGAGCGGTCCCCATTGAGCACACACAGATCATATACACACTCCTTCAGGAAAGGCCAGGGGCTCAGGGTATCATGGCAGGCGGCAAAGGGGCCATTAGGCTTGGTCAGCATGCCACAGAGACGGTCTCCTTCATAGTGCTGGGCCTGGCCTGGGGTGCAGGAGGGACAGTTGCTTTGGCAGCTGTCCTCACACAAGAAGTCCCCATCATCCAGCCTCCAGCTATTGGCAAACTCCACAACATTAGGAGCCTGATCCCCATAAGGTGTGAGGAAGTCATCAGTGGCATTGTCGTTATAGTTGCCACACAGTCCGTACACCTGGCCTTGGAAGCGTGTGGGCAGGCTCAGTGCCAGCTGGCAGTCCCAGTCATAGGAGACCACCAGCCCAAAGTCCAGCTCCACTATGGCCCGCGTCCCACTCTGGTACACAAGAAAGCCACCCTCGGCCAGGGAAGCAGGCAGGCGTGAGCGCTGGTTGTCGATCTGCAGAAGGATGAGAAGGGAAGGGAGTGGTCACATCATGTGGTCCAGTCTTCAGATCCTCATCTCCTCTTACTGGCTTCCCTGCTCCAGCTTGCAGTGGGATTCCTCCTTCCTATTACTGCCACCAATCAAGCCTCAGGATCTTTGCTGTTGCTATCCCTATGGAATGAAATGTTCTTCCCCTAGATGCACATGTAGCTCACTTCCTCACCTCTTACTAAAGCTTTCCTCAAATGTCACCATCCCAACAAGGCCATCCTTGACCATCCTATTTTATATGGCAACTCTTTCCTGCTCTATTTTGTTCTCATAGTTCCTAACCTTCTAATATATCACTTGCACACATCATCTGTCTAACTCCATAGACTGCCAGGTGTCCACAAAGACAGAGGTCTTTGTCTGCTTTGATCCCTGCTTCATTCCCAGTGCCTAAAATAGTGCTGGTAAAACAGCAGGCACTCAGTGAGTGAATGAGGGCACTGCTGTGTCAAATAAACACTCACTGGGCACTCACTCTGCCTAGCCTGTGCTGGGAAATCATGGAGATCCAGCAATAACCAAGATAACTGACACTACTCTCATGGGGCTCCCAGTCCAATGGTAAAGACAGACCTTTCATTAGAAAGGTTAGGATGGGCAGGGCTGGGATGGAGGCACAAGAGGCTATGGGGACCTAGAAAAGGGCTAAACCCAACATTGCAGGTCAGGGGAGGCTTCCTGTAGGAAGTGACAGCTGAACTGAACTGTAAAAGATTAGTAAGAAAATGCCGTGAAAATAGGGACTAGGAAAAGAATTCTTTTGCAAATGTCCCAGTGGAGGGAGTCTGCCAGAAGTTAAGGAGTATGCCCCTCTATCCCTTGGACCCATTCCCTCTTCCTGAGCGTCTCTTTCTTATGCTTTCTCCACATATCCTCATCTTAGACAAGAGTATGGGGTATAAAAATGGAGTAACAGGCAGAATGGACAGCATGAGTGGTGATCTGAAGATATGATAAATCATTCATTCATTCAGTTAATCAATCAGCAAAGCCTCTAAGAGTTCTACTGTGTGTCAAGGTATGTACTAGGCAGTGCTGTGGACATAGCAGTGACTAAAACAGCCTGGGACTCCACACTTATTGGCTCTCAGTCCAGTGATCACTGTTCAAATCTATTGCTCTGCAAGAGCCATTTTTAAATAATACAAAATAATATTTGTTCATTACAGAAAACTTCCAAAATGTGTCTGAGCAAAACAGAAGACAAATCACCCACATTGCTGTAGACACACACACACACACACACACACACACAGCATTTATAAATTCTGAAGTATTTTTATCTTCTACCTTTAAATACATTTATATTTTTCTTAAAACAATGGACCATGCTAACATCATCATTTCATGAATGCCTTTGTTCCCTTGACATCTTGTGGATGTTAGGAGAACAAAGGCCATGATTTGTTCCTGCCCATGATTCTACCAAGAGCTTTACAGCTGTGTCAGGTCACTGACAGAAGCAATGGACCCCCTTCTTAAATTTTGCACATGGCATGTGCAAAATTCTGCACATAATTTCAAGGTATTTGAAGCCCTCTTAGCTTATGCTCAACCCCCCTAGATCTCAAGAACATCAACTTTAATCTACATGGCCGTTAATCTCTCAGATCCATCTGCACACTCATAAAATGAGGGAGGTCTGAGAATATTCACTGCAGTATCATTTGCCATCAAGAGCAAAGTGTCCATCCATGGGGGACTGAGTTCAATGAACTATGATGCACCCATGCAATGGAGAAGGGTACAGCTAAAAGAAAGGAAGGGAAGGCTCTCTAGCCATCGATATGGAAACAGAATGTTTGGTTCAGTGTGAAAAGTGAAGTGCAGAACAGAGCACACAGTACAGCACACTTTTCTAAGACAGGAGAGAGGTAAGAATGTATGCTTATGGTTATTTGTATTGGCATAAAGAAACCCTAGATGGACACCCAAGAAAAGAGTAAAGGTGTTACCTGTGGAGAGTGGGAGAAGATCAGATGAAGATAGGCTGAAAGCAAAACCTCTCACAAATGCTTTCTTTGTTTTGAGCTATTCGAAGGCTTTATCTATTAAAAAATTAATTGCAGTAACATGGAAGAACCCCAAATTATTATGCTGAGCAAATGAAGCCTTATACAAAAGGCTCCTGAGACTGGAGCGAGAACCAAGATGGCGGCATAGGTAAAACACCTATCTTGCCGTCATACTCAGCAATTTTAATACTACAACTTAACAAAAGAACAAACACCTTCCAGAATCACCAGAAAGCTGGCCAAGTGAAAATTCCACAAATAAAAGTGAAAATAAGACACTGTGACTCGGAGGAGCGGTGGCGGACAGCGTTGAAAGATTTGCGCGGAGAGAGGTTTGGAGCGCACGCCGCGGAGAGGGCGGGCAGCTGAAACCGGCCAGTTTTCTCGAACGGGGAGACAGAGACGTCCCACTGGACTGATTCTCCAGCTCTGGGCGAAGTCCAGGGAACCAACCCACTATCATAGGGGTGAAAACTGGACAGTGGGAGGGCACGCCGAAGCTCGGGTGCTGCCGGGTCTGCCGGCTTGTGGAGAAGGCAGCTTGTGCAAACAGCTCAGCTGCGTGACCACGCAGAGAGCGCTCTGCAACTCGCTCTCTCATTCGGAAAACCGTCAGACTGCTTTGTTTTACGACCCTGGGTGAGACATTGGGCGTGCAGAGTCATTTGGGGAGAGTCTGAATTCCCCGACTGCCGGTGGAGCTCAGCAGCGGCTCTCTCTCAGAGGTGCTGGCGGCCATTGCCACCAACACAGAGTCCCTGGGGCCGCATAGGGTGGAGCTAACTCTGTCTGCTTGGCCTGGAGACTCCGCCCATCCAACCTGAGCACAGCTGAACTTCACAGACAATTGGCCTGGAGGTCAACCCTCCAAGTGCTAACAACGATTAACCTGAGCTTAACTTCAGCAAGACTGTGCAACCCATATCCACCTCAGGTAACTGGGGAGGCTGAGCCACTGTCCCTAGTAGGAAGTCTACCACACAAAGCTAATTGACCACCACCTCAGGTAACTGGGGAGGCTGAGCCACTGTCCCTAGTAGGAAGTCTACCACACAAAGCTAATTGACCACCAACTCAGGGAAGCAGCCACCATGCAGAGACATGGAAAGAAATCAGATGTGAAAGAAATGGAGGAAAAAAAATGACTGGACATGGAATTCAAAACCATGGTTATAGGGTTTTTCAAGAGGCTACAACAAAAGGTCGAGGCCTATAAGGAAATAAGCAAGACCACAAAGGAAATGATCAAGACCAACGTGGAAATGAATGAGTCCTACAAGAAAATGAAGGAGACTCTCAAGGATATAAAGGAGACTCTCAAGGATATGAAAAAGCACCAACCAGAAATTAAGCATACACTGACTGAAATAAAAAATATTATACAAAGACCTAAAAGTGCTCTGGAGCACCCCAAGAACCAAGTTCAAGATTTGAAATACAAAGAAGGAAAATCCACTCAGCTGAAAAAGCAAGAAACCAAAAGCATCCAAAAAATTGAAGATAGTGTAAGGGGCCTCTGGGACAACCTCAAGCATACCAACATCCGAATTATAGGGGTGCCAGAAAAAGAGAGAGACCAAGACAATGAAAACCTATTTGAAGAAATAGTGACCGAAAACTTCCCACACCTGGTAAAAGAAATTGACTTAGGAGTCCAAGAAGCGCACCGAACCCCAATATATAGGAACCCTAAGAGGACCACACCAAGGCACATCATAATTAAAATGCCAAGAGCAAAAGACAAAGAGAGAATAATAAAAGCAGCAAGAGAGAAACAGTTGGTTACCTATAAGGGAGCACCCATACGATTGTCAGCGGATTTCTCAACAGAAACTATGCAGGCCAGACGGGAGTGGCAAGAAATATTCAAAGTGATGAACAGCAAGAATCTACAACCAAGATTACTCTATCCAGCAAATCTATCATTCAGAATTGAAGGTCAGATGAAGTGCTTTGCAGATAAGAAAAAGCTAAAGGAGTTCATCACCACCAAACCAACATTATATGAAATGCTGAAAGATATTCTTTAGGAAGAGGAAGAAGAAAAAGGTAAAAATATAAATTATGAACAACAAATACACATCTATCAACAAATGAACATAAAAATCAAGTGAATTGATAGACTGATGAACAGGATAAACTGGTGAATATAACAGAGACATGGACATAGAGAGGGAATGGACTGACAATTCTTGGGGAGAAAAGGGTTGTGGGAAGTGCAGCAAGAGACTGGACAAAAATCTTGCAACAATGGGAGAGGACAGTGGGGAGAGGGAGGTGAGGGTGGAGGGTGGGATAGGTACAAGGTGGAGGGGAGCTATAGGGGGATAAAAAGGGGAAACAATGTAATTAATAAACTGAACAATAAAGATTTTTAAAAAGGCTCCTGAGACTGAATGATTCCATTAATATGAAGCTCTTGAACAAATAAAACTAATCTATGGAGGAAAAAAAATCAAAACTGTGATTTCATCTAGGGTGGGTTGGGATTTTTTGGGAAGGAAATGTTCCAGAGTGATGACCATATCCTGTATCTTAATTCAGTCTTGGCTTGCACATTTGCCAAAACTCAGCAACTGTACACTTCAAACGTGTACAGTTATTATGTATAAATTTCAAAAGCAATAAAAAGTACAAAAATAATGTATTCCGGTTATGACATGGATGTTAAAGTCTTTAGGGGTGAAATATACTGGTGTCTGGAACTTACTTTGAAGTGCATATAAAATAAGGTGGATTGTTGAATGGACAGAGAGATGAGCAGATGATACATGTGTGATAAATCAGGAAGAGTAAAATATTTAGAGTCTAGATCAGGGGTGGGGAACCTTTTTTCTGCCGAAGGCCAGTTAGATATTTATAACATAATTCTTGAGTCATACAAAAATATCAACTTAAAAATTAGCCTGCTATATTTGGCCAAACATTTAATTAACTCACCCCCTAATGACTTGGCAGAGCCAGACCAAATGATTTCGGGGGCCTTCTATGGCCCTCAGACCAGACCTTCCCTACCCCTGATCTAGATGATTCGCATACGAGTGTTCACTGCACAGTGATTTTACCTTTTTAGATGTTTGAACATTTTCATAATAACATGGTGGAGGGAAATGAATAATTGCTGTAGGCTGTTATTGTATTGACTGACTGTACCAGAAACAAAAGGACTAGAAGTTAAAAATAGGGACATGTGAGCCAGCCTACCTGCGTTCCCAGCTCCACCTCCTATAGCTCTAAAACCACTGGAAGTCACACATCTCTGGACCTCAGTTTCCTCATCTTAAAGCATTCGTAATAATAATAATGCCTTTCCTACAAACTGCTGTGAATATTAGGTGCATTAAAACCTGGAAAATTCTAAGAAACAAATCTGGCACATAGTGCTCATTAAAGTTAGTGTTTGGACACTTAAGAAATTCCCCATTTGGGGACATTTTGTTTTCTTTTTCCCTATCATTATTATTGTGATTGTTGTTATTTGCTATTACAAACCACATCGGCATAAACTTTTTCCCCCAACCATATCTCTGGGCATCCTTAGAATTTTTAGAATTACATTGCTGGATAAAAGAGATTTAAGATTCTGCCACAAATTTTCAAACCCCTCCTTCCCAGCCTCCATATCCTGGGCCCACTCCTTATACCCTCCACTAGCATTGGGGGCCTCACACACAGGCTTTGCCTCCTCCTTCTAACTGATGAGCATTTTAGCCCTGAAGACACAGGATTCCTTACCCGTGCGAAACCCACTTCCCCGCGGGCCAGCGACACAGAATGGCTGTAGGCATGCACAGTGACGAAACCCACGTAGGAGACTCCGCGGCTGCCACGGTGCTCGTTCTTGGCCTCCACGCTGAAGGCTGGCAGTGTCTGGTCCTCGCTGTTCAGCTCCACCATCGTATACGAGCACGTGCCCATCATGTCGTAGCGACGGCCATCGAAGGTGGTGTAATGGGGGTCACCCTGGGCTCGGCAGACGGCCACGGAGCCTGGCATGCACCTGGCATGCCCATCCACCACCTGGCAGAGCTGCGAGGGAGCGCACTGCACATCTTCACAGGAGGTCTTCTCCGCAGACAATAGGGCTGGGGAGGAAGAAGTTAGGAATGTCCACGTGGGTGGGAATCCTGGCACAATCCCGCTGCGGGGAGTTTGGGCAGTGTGCTCACAACTTCCCATTTTAGAAGTGGGGAAACAGGTCTGGAATCGCACAGGAGAGGACTGCTCAGGTCTAACCGGAGCCCAGGTTTCCTGATTCCCTAGTTTAACGCAGCTCAGCCCAGAAGGACTGGAAGGTAGCAGAAAAGGACCAGCAGGAACAATCATGGCAGACCTAATTTGTTAATTTCCTCTCCCTGTTTCTGCCTCTCCTACCCTCTCACTCAGGTTGAAATGCTAAGGCAGAAGATGGAAGACAGAGACTGTTCAACAGAATGGAAAGACAATGGAGTCAGGCTGCCTAGGTTAGAATCCCGGCTCAACCAATTAGCTGTGTGACACTGGACAAGGACTGTTAACTCCCTTTGCCTCACTGGTGACATTGATGACAATCATACCTTCTTCACGGGGATTTTTGGGGAGGGGGTGCTGCCAGGTTTAAATAAGCTAAAAGTAAGGAGGGCTGGGAATTGCCCCAGGTATTATAATTAATCATTATCTACCCCTTCGCCATTCTACTATTGCAGCCTGAAGTGGCCCTTTGAAATCGAGTGGTTTTATGCCATGGAGAGGCGGAGGAAGGGACATTTTTTTTCCAGTATTGGGAACCCTAGTGTCTAGAGTCCTAGCTTAAGAGGGTAGGGGTTCCAAATAAGGAGAAACAGTTTCTGTCCTCTGCTTCCTAGTCTTTAGAAGCTCTTGCCTTCTGTCTACTCATAACCGCAGCTTACCCTTCCATAGCCTTACTCACTTGCCAGGTACTCCCCAAGTGCTTTACAAATGTTTACTCATTACACCTGTGAAGGGGGTGCTGTTATTATCCCCATTTCACAGAAGTGGAAACTGAGGCCCCCAGACGTGAAGTCATATGCCCCAGGTCACACAAGCAGAGGTGATATTTGAACCCCAGAAACCTGGCTCTCCTATCTGTGCCATCAAGCACTGCCCTGCCTGGAAGCAGCTTCTCAATGTGCTGAGCCTGAGGTTACACATAGGGCCAGGTCCTAGAGGTGAACTACGTTAACGTGTGTGCGGTACCTAGTATACTGAGAGAGAAATACTTTTAGGCCTCCTGAGTTTGGGCATAAACATTCCAAAGCAGGTGTGGGAGAGTATCAGTTAGCAACTGGTATAGTTGTGTATCAGTTGCTAAAATATAAAAGTATTTACAAACAAATTGGTAAAAAGCTGCTAACCCATCTCTGTCCCCCTCTTCCAAATATTCCTCTCACACACATTGGCTCTTCCCTAAGACCCCTTCCCCAACTTCTCCCCCAAAACAACAGACCAAGGGCTAATGCCAGATACCATGGGAGCTTCTAGGACCCTGCTTCATGCGCTGGTATCTCTTCTGACTGGTTGGGACCTTGGACCACACCTGTTGCTAAACATTTAGAGTATTGCTGGGGGTGGGGAGAGGGCAGATATAGAGAGGGGCTGGGAAGCCTTAAGGAAAGGAAGGATGACAGAGAGGATGGAGGTGTGTGTGCATGGGGGGCATGGGGAACAGCCTTTCTGAGCCAGGAAGCCACAGGAGAGCAGATGGGCAAGAAAAGGTGAAAGGCAAGGGAGCCCACAAAGGGGACACCTGATGGACAGAATGTCGTTTCCCATCACTCACTCTGGCTGCAGGCAGCTGCTGTTCCGTAGCCCCCAGACTGGGTCAGCCAAAAGGTGAGCAGCCCGAAGCTGGTATTGGCCATGGTCATGTGGATCGTGTTAGTATTGTTGAGGTTCACTTCAGCATATGAGAACTCACTGCCTGGAACAGTTACCCAGGTGAGCCTGGTCCCCAGTCTCTGTCCATCAATGGTCAGCTTGTCAGCATCCTTCGTCTGTGCCACCACTAGGGCCACACCCTTAGAGCCTGGGAAGTTATTGACCACATAGGCAGGGCAGTAGGCCTCCACATCTGGGATCAGGACCAAGTAGGGGTCATAGGTCACTTTGTCCCTTGTGCCACCTGCGCCAAACAACAAGACTTGGATGCCCACATCTGCAGATAGGAAGAGTGGCCAGGATGGCCGGACCTCAAACTCAATCAAGTCACCCTCCTGGAGTCCCCTGGAGCCGATGACATTCCCGTGGTTGTAAGTCAGCTTCGTGGGCTGGCTGGCCACAGCATAGACCAGATCGTAACGGGTCTGGGAGGCCAGAGCGGGCACCACATAGTGGGTGCCCCAGGCAGACGTGGGTAACAGCTGCTCCACCACATGGTTGCAGCTTGTGTGTTTCTGGGCACAGCTGTGGCCGGAGAGGACAACCACAGGGCTACTGGCTGTGATCTTTGACCCTGAGAGATCAGCTGTGCTCTGTACCTGGGCCACTTGGTAGGGCTTGAGAGTCACAGTTAGGACACTGCCCCCTGGGTAGAAGTTGCCCAGGAATGTCACTGCCCCCTTCAGCTGCACACTGATTGTGGCACCCTTTGCACCAGCCACCACAGCAAACTCCTTGACATTCTTAGCAGAGGCACTAGGGGGTGTGAACACAAAGTACTTTGTTCCCAGGGCACCGATAGGCCGCAGCAGTGTCAGCTCCTCCGTGTTTGGCTTAGTGTTTATGGCCTGCACAGAGATGTTGCGATCAGAGTGGACCAATACTGCATGCTGGAAGAGATTGCTGCCGATCATCTCAGCCTTGGTGTCGATGTCGACCATGACTGACTGCCCAGGCTTCACTGTGACATTCTGTGAGGTGCCATCTGCCTGGCTGAGGATGGCAACTGAAGCAGGGCTATCTGACAGACTGGTGAGGAGGAGGTGGAGCTTGCCCTTGACGTACCCAGGCTGGTAGTTCTGCAGGAAGGCTGTGAGGAATTCCTCCCCTCCAGCATTGCTGGGGTCCGCTGAGGCCTCCTGGGTCAACCCTGGGGTGAGAAAATGCACTTATGGCTCTACTTATCCATCAGAGAAGTAACCCCTAACCCTGTGCCTGGATAAGCTGTGAAATATTGACTTGGGCTTCCCCAACTCTTTTCCCTTTTTCCTTTTTCTTGCAGCATTTACCTACCAGCCTTTCTGACTTTGTCTTCCAAAAGCCTGAATGCTTTGGACAGAGATCTCAAATTCAAGAGACCAGCTCTCTGACTCTCTGTGTGAAATCTCCAGCCCAAAATTGTTTTAAGAGGCTAGCTCTCTGACTTTCCGTGTGAAATCTCCAGCCCAAAATTGTTTTAAGAGACTAGCTCTCTGACTTTCCGTGTGAAATCTCCAGCCCAAAATTGTTTTAAGAGACTAGCTCTCTGACTTTCCGTGTGAAATCTCCAGCCCAAAATTGTTTTAAGTACTATGGGGCCCTAAGAGGCCAGATTCAGTGGCCAGTTTGTGATAATAGAACTGGAGGTGGGGTGGGGAGTGTGAAGTGGGTAAAGGGAAGAAAGGAGTTATGGAGATGGAGAACCAAGATGGCGGCATAGGTAAAACACCTATCTTGCCGCCATACACAGCAATTTCAAAACTACAACTTAACGAAAAAAACAAACACCTTCCAGAATCATCAGAAAGCTGGCCGAGTGAAAATTTCACAAATAAAAGTGAAGATAAGACACTGTGACTCAGAGGAGCAGCTGAGGACAGCGTTGAAGATACGCGCGGAGAGAGGTTTGGAGGAGCCACACGTACCAGCAGATAGGGCAGGCAGCTGAAAACCGGCCAGTTTTCTCAAACAGGGGAGACAAAGACATCCCACTGGACTGATTCTCCAGCTCTGGGCGAAGTCCAGGGAACCCACTAAAATACAAGGTAAAAACTGGACAGTGGGAGGGCATGCCAAAGCTCGGGTGCTGCAGGGGTCTGCCGGCTTGTGGAGAAGGCGAGCTTGCACGTGAATTTGGGAACAGCTCAGCTGCGTGACTGTGTAGAGAGCGCTCGCGACTTGCTCTCTCATTTGGGAAACCGTCAGACTGCTTTGTTTTATGACCCTGGGTGAGGTGTTGGGTGTGCAGACTCATTTGGGGAGAGTCTGAATTCCGCGGCAGTCGGTGGAGCTTGGCAGCGGCTCTCTCTCTGAGGTGCTGGCAGCCATTGCCCCCGGCACAGAGTCCCTGGGGATGCATAGGGCAGAGCTAACACTGTCTGCTTGGCCCAGAGACTCTGCCCATCCAACCTGAGCACAGCTGAACTTCACAGAAAATTGGCCTGGAGGTCAACCACTCCAAGTACTAACAACAATTAACCTGAGCTTAACTTCAGCAAGACTGTGCAACCCATATCCACCTCAGGTAACTGGGGAGGTTGACCCACTGTCCCTTGTAGGACGTCTACCACACAAAGCTAATTGACCAACTTTGGGAAGCAGCCACCATGCAGAGACATGGAAAGAAATCAGATGTGAAAGAAATGGAGAAAAAAACACACGACTGGACATGGAATTCAAAACCACGGTTATAGGGCTTCTCAAGAGGCTCCTACAAAAGGTCGAGACCTATAAGGAAATAAGCAAGACCGAAAAGGAAATGAACAAGACCCTCAAGGATATGAACGAGACCTGCAAGAATATGAAAAGGACCAACCAGAAATTAAGCATACACTGACTGAAATAAAAAATATTATACAAAGACCTAAAAGTGCTCTGGAGCACCCCAAGAACCAAGTTAAAGATTTGAAATACAAAGAGGTAAAATCCACTCAGCTGAAAAAGCAAGGAACCAAAAGAATCCAAAAAATTGAAGATAGTGTAAGGGGCCTCTGGGACAACCTCAAGCATACCAACATCCGAATTATAGGGGTGCCAGAAAAAGAGAGAGAACAAAAAACCTATTTGAAGAAACAGTGACCGAAAACATCCTACACCCGGTGAAAGAAATAGACTTAGGAGTCCAAGAAGCGCACCGAACTCCAATATATAGGAACCTTAAGAGGACCACACCAAGGCACATCATAATTAAAATGCCAAGAGCAAAAGACAGAGAATATTAAAAGCAGCAAGAGAAAAACAGTTAGTTACCTATATGGGAGCACCCATACAATTGTCAGCGGATTTCTCAACAGAAACGATGCAGGCCAGACGGGAGTGGCAAGAAATATTTAAAGTGATGAATAGCAAGAATCTACAATCAAGATTACTCTATCCAGCAAAGCTATCATGCAGAATTGAAGGTCAGATCAAGTGCTTCGCAGATAAGAAAAAGCTAAAGGAGTTCATCACCACCAAACCAATATTATATGAAATGCTGAAAGGTATTCTTTAAGAAGAGGAAGAAGAAAAAGACAAAAGTGTAAATTATGAACAACAAATACACATCTATCAACACATGAATCTAAAAATCAAGTGAATTAAAAATCTGATGAACAGGATAAACTGGTGAATGTAACAGAATCACGGACATAGAGAGGGAATGGACTGACAACTCTTTGGGAGAAAGGGGGTGTGGAAAGTGCAGCAAGAGACTGGATAAAAATCATGCAACTATGGGAGAGGACAATGGAGGGGGGTGAGGGCAGAGGGTGGGATGGGTACCACGTGGAGGGGAATTATAGGGGGGAAAAAGTAACAATGTAATTAATAAACTGAACAATAAAGATAAAATCTTTAAAAAAAAGGAGTTATGGAACATGAGTAAATTGTCTCCAAGAAATAGAGAGCAGTTGGTACTTTTCAACACCTCCCAAAAAAGAAAGAGATTCTCCAGGAGAGAGGTGGGGGAGAGAAGCGGGGAGAAGGAGAGAGGAGAGGAAAGGAGAGGAAAGGGGAATAGAGGAGAAGAGGAGAGGAGAGGGGAGGGGAGGAGAGGAGAGGAGAGGAGAGGAGAGGAGAGGAGAGGAGAGGAGAAGAGGGGAGGAGAGGGGATGGGAGGAGAGGGGAGGAGAAGAGAGGCGAGGGAAGGGGAGGGGAGGAGTGGAGAGGAGAGGAGAGGAGAAGAGAGGGGAGGGGAAGGAGAGAAGGAGGGTCTATGGGGTCTTGGGGAGAGTGTGGGGTTATAGAAGGAATGCCTGCTGAACGAAGCGGCCCTTGAAGGGTACCCTAGTGTCCAAGGGGCCAAGGAATCAGGTGTCCCATCTTGGTGTCCCATCCTCCTCCCAGTCCTTTGGTTTACTTAAGACTCCATTCCTGGACCCTGGAGAACCGGACACCAAGTCTGCCAAGAATGACTAGTGAAATTCTCCATTAACTCAGCAGAATGATTGTTAGGGTCTAAACTTTGCTTGAGTTGCAGAAAATCAAGGGAGTAGTTGTTCTTGCATCTTGAATTGAGGACTAAGTTGTTCACCTCAATTTTATCACACTTTTCCGCAGAGCCCAAGGGCCCTCTCTCCCATTGCAGCTAGCCTAGGGTGACATTGGGAGGTGGGTTTGTGGAGAGGACACAAATGTAGGGTGCTGACCCAGGCAGGCAGAGTCAAGAACAAGAACAGGGATAAAGACTGGAATAAGAACAGGGATGGGATCTTGGTCTTACTTACCCCATAGGAGGGTTGCTCCAGCCCAAAGTGCCCACCAGCTCCACAAGAAACCCATGTCTGCAGTGAAGAAATAGAGGGAGGTCATAGGAAGTTGCTCTGCCCCTCCTGATGGAGGCCATCTCAGAAAGAACAGAAGGGCCCAGTCTCATGGCAATGACCACCAGGACAGCAGGAAGGCTTGAGTGGGCTGGATCCCACCCTTGGGGGCCAGTGTATATAGGGTAGTTGGATGTCCAGTTGGTCTGGGGATGGGGTGGGGAGAGCAGGACAGGGAGGGAGTATTGCAAGGATAGGGAGTTGGATGTCCACTGGGCCTGGTAATGGGGTAGGGAAGCCTGGAGTCAAGAGCGAGAGTAGGAGACCTGATATCCTATTGCCAAAGGAGACCCAGCCTCTCTCACCTGCAGGTCCCTGGAGCTTCAGGGTTAGCCCCTGGGCTGGGCTATATAATGGAATTTCTGAGCTACTTAGGCCACACCCTGGGCCACCTGCCAGCCAGATGGTTCCAACTTCCGGGAGGAGGCTCCTGATCCCAGGGCCATGTGGAATGGGGATCCTGAAGGCCTGTGAAGGGTGGAGGGCAAGCCTGGGTGCCCGGGGCCTGAGGATATGAGAACAGCTGGTGGCTGTGCCCTGGGAGCCTGCTAGGAGGGTGGGTTTGTGGAGAGGACACAGGGTGGTGGTCCTGAGGGAAACAGCTGGGGAGCAGGGTGGAAGATGGTATTTGATCTTGTTTGCTGACCAGAAGCTGCCTGCAGATTTTTCTCTGGCTTCTGCCAGGTACAATAGCTAAAGACCTGCATCCAGGTTCTGGCTGCTCCCCATTTTCTATTAGCTGATCCCTCATCCCCAGCCACCCACATGCTGTTTCCAGACACCACTACAGGAGTGTGTGTGATGTGGAGGTACCTGAACACCTTACTCAGGCCTGTGCAGTGAGACACAATACCTCCACCCCCAGTCCAAGGGCCTCCTATGAAATGGGAAATTCAAAACTAACCTCACTGGGATTTTTTCTCTCCCAGAGGGTGCTCTTCAAATTCTCAAAGACTGTAGGTGGGAGGCAGGCAACTCTGGAGCTGTGTGCAAAGAGAGACAGAGACCTCTGTTTCCTAGTTTCACACAGATACCAGGTTCCACTTCCTGGAGAATTGTTTTCTGGCCCTGAAAAGGGGCTGATTGAACAGATTGTGAGTGCCCTTCATCACTTCAGAACCTTCCTGGGATGGGAGATGGGTCTAGGTTACACACAGAGAGAGGAGACCACTGAAAGGTGGTGTGGGCTTTCTCAGGTGGAGTCTGTTCATCCTGGGGCCTGGCCTGACCCACGCCCTGCTCCCATCCTCTGACCTAGGGTAGGACTCTATTTGCTGGGGAGTCTCCCATGGAAACAACAGCTGCAAAGCGTGGGTGTCCTCTCACACAACACCCAGCAGCTGCTGCCCCCAGGACTCCTCCTCTCTTATCACCAAGACCTGGGCCTCTGTGCAGCCAAGGTGGGTGGGGTTCTGACACCCCCCACCCAGGGCAGGTTCCCAGAGGGAGAGATAAAGGCTCAGTCAACCAGGGACCCAAAGTCAACCAGGAAAATGAAGTGAGTAAACAGGAGACTGGATAAAAGCCAGAGCTATTGAGAAATAGGAAGCGGGGAGGACCTACAATGGGTGATAGCTTTTGGGAGAGGGGTGCCTGGGTCTCTGAAGACCCCTTTGGGGGTGGGTAGAGGGGTCATCTGAGTTGCCAAGGGAAAAAGGGAGGGGGCTTCTGGGATTCCTAAGAGGAATCAGATATTGCAAACCAAGATGTCGAAATCTATGTCAGATACTTCTCTTATAGTCTGAGGCACTCAGAGAAATGAGGAAGGGTGGGAGACAGACAATTAGTATAAGTCTCAGGGGTGATTTTACCCCCCCCCCCCCATCTCCTCCAAGCTTGACTCTAGAGAGAAACCTTCCCCCTTCAAAATCTGCCATTGCTTTCTGCAGACAGAGTCTCCAGAAACGAGGTAGGGGTGGAAAATCTTTTATATTTTGGATTTGAAACCCCTGGGACCTTTTTGGGCTTTTTAGGGTGTATGTGTGAGGGGGGTATATACTGTGCTGGACCTTGTGCCTTACTCCATATAATATCTATTCCCAGATATCCCACTGAGGGGGCAAAGACAACCTGTGGGGACACTTTCTTATGGTAGGAGATGTAGGGAGTGGTTCTAGGGCTAAGCCTCGGGCTGACCTTGGCAGGGCCGCAAACAAGTCCCAGCCCGGAGGGCAGATCTCTCTCAGCATAATTAAGCCTGACCTTGTAGCCTTCCCTAATTCCTTCTTAAGTAGCTAATGGGCTGTGGGAAGTGCAGCAAGTGTTGCCAAAACAATAACATTTGCACACATGTTAATCTACCCTTATTTTAACCAGACTATAAAATAAAGCATCAGCTTGCAGGCTGGGTCTTTTGTGTCCTCATTCAGGCACCAGAGATCCACCGAGCCCCAGCTGTATTCTCTTGTCTGTCTTTTCTTCAACCCTTCACCACCCCTCCTCAGGTTCACCCTTGGCCGGGCTGGTATGGCACATGGAGAAACCACCTCTATCCCACCACTGAGGGCCCAAACAAGTGGTGGTTGTGCATCTGAGCCTTCTGACCTCTCCCTGCAGGCAAGATCTGGAACCCTCTGGGTTATCTGGGCTTTACAGCTGGAGGGAATTTATTCTCTGAAGCTAAATTCAGATTTTCCAGCAATTTCTAACTTTCTTCTTACATGCTCTGGATTCCACAAGGGGGTCTCTTTACTCCTTTGTGGGAACTCCTCTATCTTGCCGAAGCTACCACTAACCTCCCTAAGGCTCAACCGTGATCTTGTTCCTCTTCTGCTCAAGAACATCCCATGCTCCCCTGTCCCTGTGAATGCAAATCCACACTGTTGGCAGGAGGATACCAAGTCCTGATGCTCCATTTCCTACACTGTCCACCTCACCATTGCTGTGAAGTTCCTTCCTCTTGGTGCACCTTCCCCACAACCTACCTGCTGACTCCTTATCTGGAATTCAAACATCATCACTTTCTGCATGAGTCATTTGCCGAGAACCCAAGCTGAGGCTAATCTCTTTAATTCCTCTTATCTGACACTGATTATCTACTCCTGTACTTAATGGAAATCCCCTTGTTTTGTTTTAGCTACTTGAAACTGAGAGTTCTGCTACATCTATGTTGTTTTATACCTCCCCACCAATCTCTCTTCCACCCACCACAATCTGACCTCCATGTGCATTGAAACTGTTTTGCTTAAAAAATGGCCCTTGGAGCTTAGGAGAGAGAAAGACAAAGGTAATGCACTGGGGAGGAGAGGGAGAAGGGAAGGGCAAGGCATGCTTCTGAGAGGGAGAGTGCCTTGTTAACCATTTTAGGAAAAAACCAACATGTTTTTCAAAGTGGTTGCACCATTTTACATGCATCCCAGCAGTATTAGTTGAAAGACACCTCTCCATGGGTCTCTGGCATTCCTTCGTATTTTGCTGGGTATGCCAAGAGTGCAAGGCCCTGATCGCCTTTACCCAGGCCATTTCTCAGGATTGTACTTGCAGTGAACAGTATTTTTCTTTTCTTTTCTGTGAACAATCTTGAAGGATGACATAATGTCACCCTCTGGAACAAAAACCAACTTGCTTCCTACTTGCTATAAAATAGAAGATTCTTTAAGCTCAAATTCCTCTCCTATAATGCAAGCCACCTCAAGGATAGGCATTCATCTGGAGTCTCCATGTGATCCAAAGGTACTTGTGGAACCCACGTGAACAAGCCTCATGTTGCTTGCTGTGCTGTGAGCAGTGAAGTACTTTCTTTGTTTGGGTGTTTTGTTTTTAAAAACTGTCTTGCTAGCCCAGTCACAGTGGCTCAGTGGTTAAGCATCGACTTATGAACTAGGAGGTCACTGTTTGATCCCTGGTCCAGGCTCAGTCTCCAGTGTGGGTGTGCAGGAGGTAGCCAATCAATGATTCTCTCATTATTGGTGTTTCTCTCTTTCTCTCTCTCCCTCTCCCTCCCGCTCTGAAATCAATAAAAATATATATTTTTAAGAACTGTCTTGCTAAACTCTCTACTCACCTCTTATTTGCCAATTGGTTCTAGCTCCCTCCCTGTAACATTTTATGTGAACACTTCCTCCTTGAAAACTTCTAATGCCTAACAAAATAAAATGAAGAGAAAATAAAGAAACAAAACAAAAAAAGATACAGAAAATTTCTAATGCTTTGACTCCCATGACATCACTTTCTTCTGGATCTTGTGTTACTTTGTGTTTCCTATAGTAACCCCTTTTACGCTGTGGTTCTCAGAATCTTTCTCTGCTTCTTTAATGACCTCTTTCTCTAGGAGATTTTTTTCTGTGTCCACCTACATACGCTGTCTAATAGAACTTTCTGTGATGATAAAAAATTTCTAAATTTGCTGCTGTCCAATGTAGTAGGCAGTAGCTACACATTGAGCTCTTGAAATATAATGAAAAGAACTGAATTTTCTATGTAATTTAATTTTAATAAAAACATTTGCAGCCAAGAAAGTAATGGTTCATTAGTTGAGGAGAGTCACAGGTAAGCTAGTAAGACTTGGTTCCTGATGGTTTTCAGGGAATGGGTTATATAGGAGGAAATCACCAGTCATGGTGTCTAAGGGAATTAGAGTTGTGGTCAGGGTTGTGGCCTCTACTGATTGGTCAGTGCTGGGGCAGGGGAAGAAGATTATTACATCTTGTCTTCATGTCAGCTATGGCATTGCTTTGTAGAGTTTTCTTTCTTTATTGAATTTATTGGGGTGACATTGGTTAATAAAATTATATAGGTTTTAGGTGTACAATCTATAATTCATCATCTATATTGTATTGTGTGTTCACTACCCCAAGTCTCCTTCCATTGCCTTTTATCCCCACTCTACCCTACTCTACCTTCCCCATCCTGCTTTCCCTATGGAAATCACCATACAGTTGTCTATGTCTGAATTTTTTGTTTTTTGCTTACTCGCTTCTTTTTCACCCAGCCCCATAACCACCCTCCCTCTGATAGCTGTCACTCTGTTTTCTAACAATGAGTCTGTTTCTCTTTTGTTTGTTAGTTTATTTTGTTCATTAGATTTCACACATGGTACTTGTCTACCTCTGACTGGCTTATTTCACTTAACCTAATGCTTTCCTGGTCCATCTATGCTGTCACAAAGGGTAAGATTTTCTTCTTTTTTTATGACCAAGTAGTACTCCATTGTTGCTGTTCATCACTTTGAATATTTCTTGCCATTCCTGCATAGTTTCTATTGAGAAATCAACTGACAGTCCTATGGTGCTCCCTTGTAGGTAATTATTTTTCTCTTGATGCTTTTAATATTCCCTCTTTGTCTTTTGCTCTTGGCATTTTAATTATGATGTGTCTTTGTGTGGTCCTCTTTGAATTCCTTTTGTTTATGATTCTTTCACCAGGTGGGGGAAGTTTTTGGTCACTATTTCTTCAAGTAGGTTTTCAGTATCTTGCTCTCTTTCTTTTTCTGGCACCCCCATAATTCAGATGTTGGTATGCTTGAGGTTGTCCCAGAGGCTCCTTACACTATCTTCAATTTTTTGGATTTTTTTTTCTTTTTTCTTTTCCGGCTGAGTGGTTTTGGCTTCTTTGTATTTCAAATATTTGAGTTGATTCTTGTGGTCCTCTAGTCTTCTGTTAGGTCTCTGTATAATGTTTTTTTATTTCGGTCAGTGTCTGCTTAATTTCTTTCTTTCTTTTTTTAAAATATATTTTATTGATTTTTTACAGAGCGGAAGGAAGAGGGATAGAAAGTCAGAAACATCGATGAGAGAGAAACATTGATTAGCCGCCTCTTGCATGCCCCCCACTGGGAATGTGCCCGCAGCCAAGGTACATGCCCTTGACCGGAATCGAACCCGGGACCCTTCAGTCTGCAGTCCACAGTCTGACGCTCTACCCACTGAGCCAAGCTAGTCCCGGCAGTGTCTGCTTAATTTCTAGTTGGTCCTTTTTCATATCCTCAAGGGTCTCATTAAATTTTTTGTCCTTTTCTAGGAAATTCTTGAAAAACCTTATAACCGTGATTTTGAACTCTATGTCCAGTCATTTATTTTCCTCTATTTCTCTCAATTTTGATCTGTTTCCTTGTCTCTGCATTTTCACTGTTTCCCTGAGTTGGTTGAGTAGCTCTGTGTGCCAGGGGTCCTCTAGGGGACAGTGGCTCAGCCTCCCCAGTTACCTGAGGTGGAGACTCTTGGTGCACCCTGTTACGGGCTGTGTGCTCAGCCTAGTTTTAGTTAAATCTTGATTGTTGTTGGTATCACTGGGAGGGGTTGACCTCCAGGCTAATTGACTGTGAGGATCAGCTGTGTCTATGATGGGAGAGCCTCTGTGCTCAGCTCGGATGGGGCGGAGCAGTCAGCCTTGGTTTCCCATCAGCCCTGCCCTAAGCGATGCCTGGGTCTCCATGTCCCGTGGCAGTGGTTGCACACATTTCTGAGAGAAAGCTGCCTTCAGTTTTTCCCGCTGCCAGACAGTCCAGTTTCTCCCCAAATAAGTCTGGATACTCAAAGTCTCACCCGGAACTGGTTATAGTGCAGTCCGGAGGTTTTGTTTTCCTCCCAAATGAGAAAGCCAGCCACTTGCCCTCTCCACAAGCTCACGTGTCTCTGCAGTTCCCGAGTCTCAATGTGCTTCCTCCTGACAGTCCAGTTTCACCCCGTATGAGTGTAGGTTCCCTGAGACTCGCCCGGAACTGGGGTTCAGCATAATGGGGAGCCTTTGTCTCCCTCCCAATCAAGAAAACCAGCCGGGTATTCATCCACCCGCCCTTTCCACTTGGCAAGCATCTCCAAGTCTCTGCAGCTTTGTCTCCACGTCTCTGCACCTCTGTCCTCCCCACCTCCTCTGAATCTCAGTGTCCTTTTCTCTTTCCTTCTAGTTGTAGAATTTCCACTCAGCCAGCTTTCTGGTGGTTTTGGATGATGTTTTGTCTTTTAGTTGTACTTTTAAAATTGTTATGTGAGGCAGCAGTATAGGTGTTTACCTATACCACCATCTTTGTTCCTCCTCCATGTTTTTTTTTTTTAATATATTTTATTGATTTTTTACAGAGAGGAAGAGCGAGAGAGAGATAGAAAGTCAGAAACATCGATGAGAGAGAAACATCGATCAGCTGCCTCTTGCACACCCCCTACTGGAGATGTGCCCGCAGCCAAGGTACATGCCCTTGACCGAGTTGGTCAAGGTCCCTCAAAGGAGGGACTTTCGGCCCTCCTCCATGTTTTTAATTTTATAATTTTTAAATTGATTTTTAGAAAGAAAGGAAGGAAGCCGAGACCGGTTTGGCTCAGTGGATAGAGCGTCGGACTGCAGACTGAAGGGTCCCGGGTTCGATCTGGCAAGGGCATGTACCTTGGCTGCGGACACATCCCCAGTAGGGGGCGTGCAAGAGGCAGCCGATCGATGTTTCTCTCTCATCGATGTTTCTGACTTTCTATCTCCTTCCCTTCCTCTCTGTGAAAAATCAATAAAATATATTTAAAAAGAAAGAAAGAAAGAAAGAAAGAAAGAAAGAAAGAAAGAAAGAAAGAAAGAGAGGAAGAAAGAGAGGAAGGAAGAGAGGAAGGAAGAGGGGAGAGAGGGAGAAACATTAGTGCGAGAGTGAAACATCGATCAGCTGCCTCTGCCAGAGATCTAACCCACAGCCCAGCCATTTGCTCTGACCAGGAGCTGAACCCTCAGTCTTTCAGGGCACGGGATAACACCCAACCAACTGAGCCACACCAGCATGGCCTGTGCCCATTTTTCAATTGGATTCTTTGTGGATGGATTTTGGTGTGTGTGTGTGTGTGTGATATGCTTTGTTTTGTTTTGGGTGTTGAGTTTTATAAGTTCTTTATAAATTTTGGATATTAACCCCTTATCAGATGTATCATTGGTGAATGTGTTGTTCCATTCAGGGTCTTGTCTTTTCATCTTGTTGATGGTTTCCTTTGCTATGCAGAGAATTTTTAGTTTGATATAGTTCCATTTGTTTATTTTTTCTTTTGTTTCCCTTGCCCGAGGAGATAGAGCAGAAAAAATATTGCTACGAGAAATGTATGTGATTTTACTGCACATGTTTTCTTCTAGGATTTTTATGGTTTCTAGCCTAACATTTCATTCTTTAGTCCATTTTCAGTTTATTCTTGTGTCTGGTGTAAGAAGGTGGTCTAATTTTTTTTCACATGTCTGTCCTATTTTCCCAATACCATTTATTAAATAGACTGTCTTTCCTCCATTGTATGTTTTTGCCTCCTTTGTCAAATATTAGTTGACCATAAAGGCATTGGTTTATTTCTGGCTTTCTATTCTGTTCCATTGATCTACTAGTATATGTCTGTTTTTATGGCAGTACCATGATGTTTTTATTGCTATAGCCTTGTAGTAGAGTTTAATATCAGCAAGTGTAATTCCTCCAACTTCATTCTTCTTTTTCAAGATTGCTGTGGCTTTTTGGGGTCTTTGTGGTTCCATATAAATTTTTGGAATATTTGTACTAGTTCTGTGAAATACACATAGATATCCTAATAGGAATTGTGTTGAATCTATATATTGCTTTGGGTTGTATGGACATTTAAATTATGTTAATTCTTCCTACCCACTTATTTGTATTTTCTTCAATTTCTTTCTTCTGTGTCTTAAAGTTTTTTGAGTACAGATCTTTTACAACTTTGGTTAAGTTTCTTACTAGGTAATAAATTTATTATTAACCTTGGTTAAATTTATTTTTTATTTTTGAAGCAATTGTGAATAAGATTGTTTTCTCAGTTTCCCTTTCTGATAGGTTCATATTGGTGTATAAAAAATGCAACTGATTTTTTAATATTTTGTATCCTGTCACATTACTAAATTCATTTAATCAGTTCTAATAGATTTTTGGTGGAAACTTTAGGGTTCTCTATGTACAGTATCATGTTATCTGCATATAATGACAGTTTTACTTCTACCTTTCCAGTTTGGCTTTTTATTTTCTCTTCTGGTCTGATTGCTGTGGCTAGGACTTTCAGTACTGTGCTGAATAAGAGTGGTGTAAGTGGGCATCCCTGTCTTGTTCCCAATCTTAAGGGAAACACTTATAGATTTTGCTTATTGAGTATGATGTTGGCTGTGGGTTTGCCATATATGGCATTTATTACATTAAGGTATGATCCCTCTCTTCCCAGTTTGCTAAGTGTTTTTATCATAAATGGATGTTGGATTTTATCAAATGCTTTTTCTGCATCTATTGGTATGATCATGTGGTTTTTATCCTTTATTTTGTTTATGTGATGTATCACATTATTGATTTGTGGATATTGTACCATCCTTGCACCTCTGGAATAAATCTCACTTGATCATGGCATGTAATTTTTTTATGTATTGCTGGATCCATTTTATTAATATTTTGTTGAAGTTTTATCACCTATGTTTATCAGGGATACTGGCTTATAACATTCTTTTTTCCTACCGTCTTTGTCTGATTTTGGAATTAGTTTAATGCTGCCCACATAAAATCAGCTTGGGACTCTTCCCTTCTCTTAAATTTTTTGGAATAGTTTGAGAAGTATAGGGGTTAGTTCTTTGAATTCTTGGTAAAATTCACTCATGAAGCCATTGAGTCCATGGCTTTTGTTTTTTTGGTGGTTTTTATTATTATCACTGCTTCATTTTCACTAGTTGTGATGAGTCTGCTCAGAGTCTCTGATATTTCCTGACTCTGTTTTAGTAGGTTGTATGTTTCTCAGAATGTATCCATTTCATCCAGATTGTCCAATTTGTTGGCATATAGTTGTTTGTAATATTTTCTTAAAATCCTTTGTATTTGTTGGTGTCAGTTGCCACTTCTCCTCTTTCATTTCTGATTTTATTTATTTAGGTTCTCTCTATTTTTTCTTTTTTTTTCAGATTATTACAGTTGTTCCTCTCCCTCTCCTCCACAGATCCCCTCCACCTGGTTTCCACCACACCCTCTGCCCTTACCCTCTCTCACTGTCCTCATCCATTGGTATATGATTTTTGTCCAGTCTCTTCCCATACCCCCACACCCCTTTCCCCCTGAGGATTGTCAGTCCACTCCCTTTTATACCCCTGATTCTATTATATTCACCAGTTTATTCTGTTCATCAGACTTTTTATTCACTTAATTTTTAGATTCACTTTTTGATAGACATGTATTTGTTGTTCATAATTTTTTTTGTTGTTGTTCGTAATTTTTATCTTTACCTTTTTCTTCTTCCTCCTTTTCTTAAAGAATACCTTTCAGCATCCAATATAATAGAAAGGGAATATGCAAATTGACCATCATTCCATCACAAAGATGGCTGCACCCACAGCTGAGGCCAAGTTCCCACAAGGAGCCTTAATGAACAATCAGCAGGGACCTGAGGCTATGTCCTCTCCCATCCTTCTGGGGCTTGACAGAGGACCTCAAGGTGCGCTTCCCATCCTATTGCTGGGCTAGGGGATCTCAGGCTGCTCCCCCACCCCAGCACCAGGTCGGGGGACCTCAGGCCACACCCCCCACTTGGCAGAGCTTGATGGGGGACCTAAAGGGGCGCTTCCGTCCTGGTGCTGGGCTAGGGCTTGACAATGGTATGACTGCCTGGGTCTGGATCTAGCCCAATGGTGGGAGTGGCAGGTCTGGTTCTCATGCAATTTTGAGGTGCATGTAGGTGGTCGGGGATTTGACTCTGGGTCCTGTGGTGAGCCCCAGACTCTGACAGGAGGAAGGTTTACTAAGAAAATTTTCTAATTTTCTTTCATCTCTGACCTTCTATTATAGAGAAAGTGCAAATAGCAATATTAAATTATTTCCTCTAATAAATCCCCTTTTAATATGCACAAATTTCATGCACTGGGTCACTAGTTTCATATAATACTGGTTTGGCTGTGATGAACTCCTTTAGCTTTTTCTTATCTATGAAGCTCTCTATCTGAACTTCAATTCTGAATGATAGCTTTACTGGGTAAAGTAATCTTGGTTATAGATTCTTGCTATTCATCACTTTGAATATTTCTTTTTTTAAAATAAATCTTTATTGTTCAGATTATTATAATTGTTCCTCTTTTTCCCCCCATAGCTCCCTTCCACTCAGTTCCCACCCCACCCTCTGCCCTTAACTCCCCCCTCATTGTCTTCTTCCATAGGTGTATGCTTTTTATTCAGTCTCTTCCTGCACCCCCACATCCCTTTCCCCCCTGAGAGTTGTCAGCCCACTCCCTTTCTATACCTCTGATTCTATTATATTCACCAGTTTATTCTGTTCGTCAGATTTTTTATTCACTTGACTTTTAGTTTCACTTGTTTATAGACATGTATTTGTTGTTCATAATTTATATTTTTACCTTTTTTCTTCATCCTCCTCTTCTTAAAGAATACCTTTCAGCATTTCATATAATACTGGTTTGATGGTGATGAACTCCTTTAGCTTTTTCTTACTTGTGAAGCTCTTTATCTGACCTTCAATTCTGAATGACAGCTTTGCTGGGTAGAGTAATCTTGGTTGTAGGTTCTTGTTACTCATCACTTTGAATATTTCTTGCCACTCCCGTCTGGCCTGCATCGTTTCTGTTGAGAAATCCGTTGACAGTCGTGTGGGTGCTTCCTTGTATGTAACTAACTGTTTCTCTCTTACTGCTTTTAATATTCTCTGTCTTTTGTTTTTGGCATTTTAATTATGATGTGTCTTTGTGTGGTCCTCTTTGGATTCCTTTTGTTTGGGGTTCTGTGCACTTCCTGGACTTGTAAGTCTATTTTATTCACCAGGTGGGGGAAGTTTTCAGTCATTATTTCTTCAAATAGGTTTTCAGTATCTTGCTCTCTCTCTTCTTCTGGCACCCCCATAATTCAGATATTAGTATGCTTAAAGTTGTCACAGAGGCTCCTTACACTATTTTCAAATTATTTTATTTTATTTTATTTTTTGCTTTTCCAGTTGAGTGGTTTTTACTTCTTTGTATTTCAAATATTTGAGTTGATTATTGTGGTCTTCTAGTCTGCTGTCTGAGGCAATTTGCATTCCAGATAGAGAAATAAAGCCAGAGGCCCTGCCTACCCCATAACCTCCCAAGCTTGCCTTCCTTTGCCCTTAGTATTTGGGTTGCAGACTACATTGTCAGCAAACCTAAGAACTGAAACTACAGAACTATTTTTCCTTAGCAAAAGGTGTACCCTGTGACTGATCCTGGAGTCAGGGCACAGGGGGAATCTCTCGGAGGTCTGAGGTCACCTTTACCTGAATGGTGAAACAACAAAGAAGTCATCCAGGTTCCCCCAGCCCATTTTACCCCCACATATCACAGCTAAACTGACAGTAGTGTATGACTGAGATTTCACAGATTTGGAGCCCCATTTCCCACATTTCCCTGTGGACTTGGTCCTCTTGGACCAGGGAAAGCAGAGCACAGAAGAGGAAACCACCTATCTGGGGAACCACCATCCCACAGAGATCTGAATAACTTGCCTCACTTACTGGAAAATAATAGAAAGAGCTCTTCATATTAATTTGCTAGAGAAGTGCCACTCGTACATTGATGTCTAGATAGAAAATAAATCCATCAAATAACATGAATAACCAAAGTAGTGAGGTAGCTCAGAAAGAAAAAAGAAATCTCCAAAAAATAAACTTAAAGGACAATATGTAATATAAATTACAGAGAATTCAAGATTGCATTTCTTTAAAAAATTCAATGTGTTGCAAGAAAATATAGACAGGCAATTCAGTAGTTAAGAAGACAAATCAATGAACAAAATGAGTAATTTACCAAAGAGATTAAAACTTTAAAGTAAAACCAGACAGAAATTCTGAGGATGAAGAACTCAATAAAAGAGATCAAGGATGAATTAGCAAGAATAGGAACTAAGACCAGATGGAGGAAATGATTAGTGATATCAAAAGTAAATCCAGAAATGATGCAGAGAGCAAAAGAGAGATACTAGAGCATAAAAAAGTTAAAGAACTCTATAAGAACTGTTTAACTACATAAAAAAGTTCAATCCTATATAATAAAACCCTAATATGCAAATCAACTGAAAGGTGGAAAGACAGGTCGCTATGATGTACACTGACCACCAGGGGGCAGACACCCAATGCTGGAGCTGCTCCATGGTGGTCAGTGCACTCCCACAGGGGAAGCACCACCCAGCCAGAAGCTGGGCTCACAGCGAGTGCAGTGGTGGTGGATCCTCTCCTGCGCTGCAGCAGGTAGGCAGTAAGGAGAGAGGGGTCCCGAACTGTGAGCTAAATGTCTGGCTGGTGGTGGCAGGCAGACATCCCCCACGGGGTCTTGGATCATGAGAGGGCACAGGCCAGGCTAAAGGACCCCTCCAGTGCATGAATGTCATGCCCGGGGCCTCTATATAAGAATAATGTCATACTAGAAGAAGAATAGAGAAGAAGGGAATGGAGACCCTGTTCAAATAAATTTGATGAAAACTTCCCTAACCTATGGAAAGCGCTAGATCCTCAAATCTAAGAAGCATTTAGAACACCTAGGTGCCTCAATCCAAAAAGGCCTTCTCCAAGTCACATGGTATTAAAACTGTCAATAATTTTTTAAAAATATATTTTATTGATTTTTTACAGAGAGGAAGCGAGAGGGATAGAAAGTTAGAAACATCGATGAGCCGCCTCCTGCATGCTCCCTACTGGGGATGTGCCCGCAACCGAGGTACATGCCCCTGACCGGAATCGAACCTGGGACCCTTCAGTCCACAGGCTGACACTCTATCCACTAAGCCAAACTGGTTTCGGCAAAACTATCAATAATAAAACTATCAATAATTAATGACAAAGAATTCTTCAGGCAGCCAAAGAAAATAAGAAAGTAACCTATTGTCCTAGCCGGTTTGGCTCAGTGGATAGAGCACCAGCCTGTGGACTGAAGGGTCCCAAGTTCGATTCCAGTCAGGGGAAAATGCCTGGGTTTCGGGCTCAATCCCCAATGGGGGGCAGCAAGAGGCAGCTAATCAATGATTCTCTCTCATCATTGATGTTTCTATTTCTCTCTCCCTTCCTCTCTGAAATCAATAAAGATATATTTTAAGAAAGTAACCTATAAAGGAAAGCCCATTAGGTTATCATTAGACTTCTCAGCAGAAACTCTACAAGCTGGGAGAGAGTGGAACCAAATATTGAGACTACTAAAAGAGAGTAATTACCAGTCAAGAATAATATATTTAGAAAAGTTGTCCTTTAGATATGAAGGAGAAATAAAGACTTTTCCACACATATAGAAGCTGAGGGAATTTATCACCAGAAGACCTCCATTGCAAGAAATACTCAAGGGAATAATCTACTTGAAACAAGAACAAAATGTCACAAAACTATGAGTAAGACCACCAACAAAAAATTACAGCACAAACAGGAATAATTTGGCAATAAAAACATGAAAAGGGAGGGGGTAAATGTCTGAATTTGCAAAGGAAACTGGAGATCAGATGCATTCAAAAGAGAAAGAACTACTGGATTTATGAAGATTTCTTTTTCATAAACATAATGGTTACCACTCCCCCCCCCAAAAAAAATCCCACACAATATCGAGACACATAGCTTTGCAAAAGTGGCAACAAGTATGGAATGTTACCAAACAAAAATAACAGACAAAAAAAAAGGACCATGGCCAGTTTGACTCAGTGGTTAGAGTGTCACCCCTGAACCAAAGGGTCTCGGGTTTGATTCCTAGTCAAGGGCCCATCCCTTGGGTTCAGGTTCAAGCCCCAGCCCTGGTTGGGGCTCATGCAGGAGTCAACCAATCCATGTGTCTCTCTCACATTACTGTTTCTCTCTATCCCCCTCCTTCCTCCCCTCTACTCTCTCTCTCTCTCTAGAAATCAATGGAAATTGATTTTTAAAATCCTTGGGTGAGGATTTTAAAAACCACAAATGAAAATAACCAATGGCAGCACAGAGCTACCAGAAAACATAAAATAAAATAGCTATAGGAAGCCCTCAAATACCAATATTTACCCTACATGTAAATGGACTGAATCACCAATAAAGAGGCACAGAGAGACAGAATGAAACAAAATCCAAAGACAAAGACAAAATTAGACTTGAACTGAAAGGGTGGAAAATTATTCACCAACCAAATATCATCCACAGAAAACAGGTATAATCACACTTGAAATCTGATGAAATATATTTTAAGATAATGAAAGCAACAAGAGATAAAGATGGACATTTTAGAATGATTAGGGGAAAACTACATCACAAGACATAACACTTTTTAATATATATGCATCCAATGAGGAAGCACCAAAATATCGGAAGGAACTACTAACAGAACAAAAGACAGAAAGACAACAAAAAAATCATGGTTGGGGACCTTAATACTCCATTGATAGCTCTAGATAGATCATTCAAACAGAAAACCAATAAAGAAATATTGGCCTCAAATGACAAAGTGGACATCATTGACATTTACAGAGCAATTCACCCCAGAACATCAGATTACACATTCTTCTCGAGTGCACATAAAATATTCTGAAGGATAGATTATATGTTGGATCAAAAAACTAACCTCAACAATTTAAGCATATTCTCTGACTACAATGGTTTGAAATTAGAACACACTGTTAAAAGGAAGCAAAGGATCCCACAAATATGTGGAGATTAAGCACATATTTAAGTAGTAGCTTAAAAATATCTGGGTCAATCAAAGGTGAGATTAAAATACATATAGAGACAAATGAGAATGACAATATGACATATCAAAACTTCTGGGATACAACAAAAGCAGTAAGAGGGAAGTTTATATCGTTATAGGCCTATCTCAAGAAACAAGAGAAAACCCAAGTAAGCAACCTGATATTGCATCATAAAGAACCAGAAAAAGAACAAAAGCAACTCAAAATCAGCAGAAGAAAGGAAATAATAAAAATTAAAGCAGAATCGAATAAAATGGAGAATAAAAAGATTATGTAAAATATTAATACAACTGGTTCTTTGAGAACATTAATAAAGTTGACAAACCTCTGGCTACACTCAGTAAGGAAAGAAGAAACAGTCATATAAACAAAACTAAAAATGAAAGCGAAGTTACCACAGGCATTACAAATATATAAAGGATCACACTAGAATACTATGAAAGACTATATGCCACCAAATTCAATAACCTGGAAGAAATGCATAAGTTCCTAGAAATATATAACCTTCCTAGAGTGGATCATGAAGAATTGGGAAATCTAAATGGACTGATCAAGAGTAAAGAATTTTAAACAACCACCTGAAATCTTCCCAAAAATATAAGTCCAGAACCAGATGGCTTCACTAAGTGAATTGTACCAAACATTCAAAGAATAGTTTATAATCTATCCTTCTCAAGCCCTTCCAAAAAATTAAAAACGAGGCAATACTTTCTAACACATTATATGAGGGCAACATAACATGATACCAATGCCTGGCAAGGATAACACACACAAAAAAAACTACAGAGCAATATCTCTGATGACTATGGATGCAAAAATTCTAAACAAAATTGAATACAATATATTAAAAAAGTAATACATCATGATAAAGTGGGGTTCATTCCAGGGGTACAAGGATGGTTAAATATACTCAAATCAATCAATGCAATACATCACATTAACTAAACAAAGGATTAAAAGATCACATGATTTTATCAATAGAAGCAGAAAAGGGACTTGATAAGATACAAACTCCATTTATAATTAAAACACTCAATAAAATGGGTATACAAGGAAGTACCTCAACTTAATTTAGGCCATATATGACAAACCCTCAGCCAATATCATACTCAATAGTGAAAAATTGAAAGCTTTTCCTGTCAGGAACAAGACAAGGGTGCCCACTCTCAATACACTTATCAATATAGTACTGGAAGTCCTAGTCAGAGCAATCAAGCAAGACAAAAGAAATAAAAGGCATCCAAATTGGGAAGGAAGAAGTTAAAATGTCAACTCTTTGCATATGATATGATTCTGTGCATAGAAAGCCCTAAAGACTTCACCAAAAATTATTATAAACAATAAATAAACGCAGCCAAGTTGCAGGATACAAAATCAATGTGCAAAAATCTATTGCCTTCCTTTGTACTAATAACAAAACTTCATAAAAATGAAAAAAAATCCTTTTGCAATTGCAACTAAAAGAATAAAGTACTTAGGAATAAATTTAACAAAGAATATGAAAGACCTATATACTGAAAATTGCAAAGCATTATTAAAAGAGATAGAAAAAGATACCACAAAAATGTAAAAATATCCTGTGTTCTGGATTGGAAGATTCAACATAGTTAAAATGGCCATATTACCAAATCAATATTCAGATTTAATGCAATCCCCAATGACATTTTTTTAAAGCAATAGAACAAGAAATCATCAGATTTTTATGGAACCACAAAAGACCCCAAAGAGCCAAAGCAATTCTGAGAAAAAAGAATGAAGCTGTAGGTATCACAATACTTGACTTTAAACTATATTATAGGGCCACGATAATCAAAGCAGCATGGTATTGGCAGAAAAATAGTGGATCAATAGAACAGAATAGAGTCCAGCATAAAACCACATGTATATGAAGAGGTAGTTTTTTACAAAGGAGTCAGAAACACACAATGGAGTAAAGATAGTCTCTCCAATAAGTGGTGCTGGGAAAACTGGAAAGCCATATGCAAGTGAATGAAACTGTATTTTAGTTTGTCCCCATGTACAAAAGTTAATTCAAAATGGATCAAAGATCCTATGTAATAAAAGAGTAATATGCAAATTGACTGTCACTCCAACACACAAGATGGCTGCCCCCATGTGGTCAAAGACGGATTCCCCCATGTGGACACAAGATGGCTGCCACAAGATGACCAACAGGGAGGCCAGTTGGGAGGAACCAGGCCTGCAAGGAATGGCAATTGTGGGTGATCAGGCCAGCAGGGGAGGGCAGTTGGGAGGGACAAGGCCTGCAGGGGAGGGCAAATGGGGGGAATCAGACCAACAGAGGAGAGCAGTTAGGGGCGATGAGGCTGGCAGGGGAGGGCAGTTAAGGGTGACTGGGTCAGCAGGGGAGGGCAGTTTGGGAGGACCAGGCCTGCAAAGGAGGACAGTTAGGGGCAACCAGGCTGGCAGGGGAGGGCAGTTAGAGGCAATTGTGCTGGCAGCGGAGCAGTTGGGCATCAATCAGGCTGGCAGGGAAGTGGTTAGGGGGTGATCAGGCTGGCAGGCAGAAGCGGTTAGGGGCAATCAGGAAGGCAGGCAGTTGAGCGGTTGGGAGCCAGGAGTCCTGGATTGTGAGAGTGATGTCTGACTGCCCAGTTAGGCCCCATCCCAGTAAGATCAGGCCTAAATGGGCAGTTAGACATCCCTCGAGGGGTCCCAGATTGGAGAGGGTGCAGGCTGGGCTGAGGGACACAGCCCCCTGCCCCATGCACAAATTTCATGTACTGGGGCTTTAGTCTAAATATAAGACCCGAAACAATAAGCTACGTAGAAGAAAATATAGATACCAAATTTATGGATCTTGGTCACAGAGAACATTTTATGAATTTAACCTCAAAGGCAAGGAAAGTAAAGGCAAAAATAAATGAATGGGACTATATCAAACTAAAAAACTTCTGCCCAGAAAAAGAAACTGATGACAAAACAAAGTGGCAGCCAAGCAGATGGGAGATGATATTTGCAAACAGTAGCTCTGACAAGGGTTTAATTTCCAAAATAAAGAAAGAACTCATAAACTCAATACCATATAAACAACCCAATCCAAAAGTGGGCAGAAGACCTGAAAATACACCTCTTCCAAGAAGACATATGAACAGCCGATTGATATATAAAAAGATGTTCAACCTCACTGGTTATTAGGGAATTGCAAATCAAAACTATAATGAGATACCATCTCATATCTGTTAGAGTGGTTATTATCAATAAGACAAGCAATAATAAGTGTTGGAGAGGTTGTAGGGAAAAGAGAACCCTCATTCACGGCTGGTGGGAATGTAGACTGGTACAACCACTGTGAAAAGCTAGACTAGAGATACTATATGACCCAGCAATCTCTATCCTGGGTATATACCTGAAAACCTCAAAATCATGTATTTGCAAAGATATATGCAACCCTATGTTCGTTACAGCTTTATTCATGATGGCCAAGACATGGAAACCGCTAGGGAAAAGAGAACCCTCATTCATGGCTGGTGGGAATGTAGACTGGTACAACCACTGTGAAAAGCTAGACTAGAGATACTATATGACCCAGCAATCTCTGTCCTGGGTATATACCTGAAAACCTCAAAATCATCTATTTGCAAAGATATATGCAACCCTATGTTCGTTATAGCTTTATTCATGATGGACAAGACATGGATGGCCAAGACATGATGGCCAAGACATCAAACACACTTTGATGGCCAATCAAAGTATGCTGAGATAAAGAAGATGTGGTATATATATACAATGGAATACTATCCTATCTAATAAAAGAGTAATATGCAAATTGACCGTACCTTTGCTACGCCCACCAGCCATGCCCACCAGCCTACCAGGGGTGGGGGCGGGGTCAAGGCAGCCAATGTGAGCTGGCCAGGGAGAAGGCCTGGGCTGGGGGGGGCGGCGATATGTGGCTGGGATGAAGCCAGCCATTGGCCCCATTGCAAGGTGATGGCTAGGTGCCCAAGGCAGGCTGGGGTGAGTGGTTAGTAGTTAGTAGGGCTCCCAGTATGTGAGAGCTCCCAGTATGTGTGAGGGGGCAGGCTGGGATGAGGGATCACCCACCCGCAGTGCATGAATTTCATGCACTGGGCCCCTAGTTTAAACATAAAGAAAGGATGAAATAGTGCCATTTACAACAATATGGATAAACCTTGAGAATATTATGCTAAGGGAAATAAGTAAGAAAAAGCTAAGAACCATATGATATCACTCATACCCTATCTAGTTAAGATGGAATATGCAAATTGACCATAACTCCATGACAAAGGTGGTAGTGCCTACAGCCAATAAGGAGGGAATATGCAAATTGACGTGACAAGGCGAGGGGCAGAAGGTGACTCTGGCCAGAGCAAAGGCGGAAAGGCAGTCAAAGGAAGGAAGGCCTATTCTTGCACAAATCTTCATGCATCGGGCCTCTAGTATGGAATATAAACTAAAACTCAAGAACACAAACAGCAGTGTGGTGGTTGCCAGAGGGAATGGATTGGGGAAGGTAGGGGGTACTAATATATAGTGACAGGAGAAGATTTGACTTTGAGTGGTGGGCACATGGTGCAATATACAGACCTTGTAACATGGAAACCCACAACAGAAACCTATATGTTTATGTTGACCAATGAAACCCATAAATTTAATTTTTTTAAAGGCTACAAAATTAATGTATAAAATCCACTGCATTCATATATACTAAAAAAAAAATGAAACTTCAGAAAAAGAAAAAAAGTAATGTTCATTTTTTAATTGCAACCAGATGAATAAAACACCTAGGAATAATCTTAGGAATACATATGAAGGAGCTATATACTAAAAATTACAAAGCATTATTAAAAGAAATAGAAAAAGACACAATGAAATGAAAATATATTTTTATGTTCATGGATTGGAAGAATCAACATAGTTAAAATGGCCATATTACCCAAAGCAATATACAGATTTAATACAATCCCAATCAAAATCCCAATGACATTTTTAAAAATAAATAGAAAAAAACAGTCAGATATGTATGGAAACACAAAAGACTCCAAATAACAAAAGTAATTCTGAGTTTCGGGGGAGGGGGGGAAACAAAGCAAGAGTTATCACACTACCTGACTTCAAATTACAGTACAGAGCTACAATAATCAAAACAATATGGCAGCCGAAACCGGTTTGGCTCGGTGGATAGAGCGTCGGCCTGCGGACCGAGGGGTCCCAGGTTCGATTCTGGTCAAGGGCATGTACCTTGGTTGCGGACACATCCCCAGTGGGGGGTGTGCAGGAGGCAGCTGATCGATGTTTCTCTCTCATTGATGTTTCTGACTTTCTATCCCTCTACCTTCCTCTCTGTAAAAAATCAATAAAATATATATATTTTTAAAAACAGTATGGCATTGGCAGAAAAATAGACACACAGGCCAATGGAACAGAATTGAGAGTCCAGAAATAAAACCACATGTATATGGGCAAATAATTTTTGATAAAGGGGCCAACAACACACAATGGAGAAAAGAAAGCCTCTTCAATAAATGTTGCCAGGAAAATTGAAAAACCACATGCAAAAGAATGAAACTAAGTTAGTTTGCACCATGTACAAAAATCAATTCAAAATGGAGCGAAAACATACATACAAAATCTGAAACAATAAATTATATATAAGAAAATATAAGCACAAACTTATGGACCATTGTCATAGAGAACATTTTATGAATTTGACCTCAAAGGCAAGAGAAGTAAGGGCAAAAATAAATGAATGGGACTATATCAAACTAAAAAGCTTCTACACAGCAAAAGGATCTGATAACAAATAAAAAAGGCAACCAACTGAATAGAAGATAATATTTGCAAATAACAGCTCTGACAAAGAGTTAATATCCAAAATGTATAAAGAACTCATACAACTCAACACCAAACAAACAATCCAACTAAAAAAGGGGCAGAGGACCTGACTAGACACTTCTCCCAAGAAAACATACAAATGGCCAATAGATATATGAAAAGATGCTCAACTTCATTAGTTATTAGAGAAATGCAAATCAAAACTACAATGAGATAGCTGTTGTGATGGCTACTATTAAAACAAACAAACAAACAAACAAAAAACAGCCTAGGTAATAACAAATGTTGGAGAGGTTGTGGAGAAAAAAAGGAACCCTCAATCACTGCTGATGAGAATGTAAACTGCTATAGCCACTATGGAAAACAGTGTGGAGGTTCCTCAAAAATTAAGAATAGCCCTAGCTGGGTGTATATAGCCCATACACAAAAAATTAAAAATAGCCCAGTTGGTTGCAGGTTTGATTCATGCACAGGGCACATATTTAGGTGTGCATATGGAAGGCAGCCAATTGATGTTTCTCTCTCATCTCTCTCTCTCTTCCTCCCTCCCTCCTTCCCTCCCTCTTCTTCTCCCCTCTAAAATCAATAAATATATCCTCAGGTGAGGATAAAAAAATTAAGAATAGAGTTATCATATGACCTAGCAATCCTTCTTCTTGGTATCCACCTGGAAAACTTGAAAATATTTATTCACAAAGATATATGCATCCCTATGTTCATCGCAGCATTATTCACAGTAGCAAGACATGGAGATAACCAAAGTGTCCTTCAGTAGAGGCTTGGATAAAGAAGATGTGGAACTATATACAATGGAATACTACTCAGCCATAAGAAAATATGATATAGGGGAGAACCAAGATGGCGGTATAGGTAAACACCTATACTTGTTGCCTCTCACAACCACATCAAAATTGCAACTAAAAGGCAGAACAACTACAACTCAACCGCAGGAAAGCTGGTTGAGTGGAATTTCCACAACTAGACAGGCGAAGAAAGCGTACTGAGACTGGTAAGAGGTACAGAGGCATGGAAAGTGCTGGCACCTGAATGTGCTGTTCTTTTAATTGGGAGGGAGATACAAGCTCCTGCTTGCTCTGAGCTCCAGTTCCAGGTGGGACTCTGGGGGACCCAGACACATACAGGCAGAAACTGGATTGTCTGGCATTGGGACAGGAACTCGAGGGCAGCTTTCTCTCAGAGGTGCTAGCAGCAATCATTGTTCCTGCACTGGGGGGAGGGGGGCGCGGCACAGGATGTGGAGACCCAGGGAACTCTCTAGTGCAAGGGCTGACTGGCAGCCATTGCTGCTTGCTCTGCCCTGGTGATTCCCAGAGACCCCACCCACCCAATTTACAACCCCAACCAAGCTGTGTGTATTGGTTTTTGCATGTGAATGGCCTATCCTTTTTCTACCTAAAACCTGTCAAAGTGCAGTTGGGTCAGAGAGCCCCAGAGCTTCCAAAAGAAGGCCCAAGGCCCAGCAATAGAAGCCTGCCTTGCTTCACAGCTGGGCCTCGTCTGGGCACTTCCAAACTCCATACAAAGAGGAGGAATCTGCAGATCTCTCTGTAACTCCTGCTGGCTGGCCACAGACAGTGGCTGACCTTGCACCTCCTGGAGACCCAAGAACCAGTGTATCCAGTGGTCAGTGTAAGACCATACCAGATTATCACTCTTCAGATCCATAAGTGACACACTCAAGGGGTTGACTCAGTGAGCACCAAAGCCCCACTGAAGCAAGTCCTGCCCCATGAGGATGTCTCCTGCACAACAGATTTTCCAGTGTAGACATAGCTGATCATATCACAGCCAATTGACCTAGAGGTCAATTCCTCCCAGTGATACCAACAGCAATCAAGACTTAACTACAACAAGACTGTGCATTCAGCCCACAAAGGGGTGCACCAAGAGCATCCACCTCAGGTGACTGGGGAGTCTGAACAACTGGGCCCTATAGGACAAGGCCACTGAGCCTTACCACATAAGGCCACTCTATCAACTCAAGGAAACTTAGCAGCTACCCAGTACATATAAAGAAACACAGGGAGGCAGCCAAAATGCAGAGAAATAAGTCACAAATGAAAGAAATGGATGAAAGCAGAATACTGGATATAGAGTTCAAAACCATGGTTATAAGGTTACTCAAGAATCTTCTAGAAACCTCTGAGAAATTTAGTGAGACTCTCAAGGATATGAAAAAGGAACAATCATAAATTAAGCAAACACTGACTGAAATAAAGAATAATATATAGAGATCTAACAGCAGACTAGAGAATTCCAAGAATCAAGTCAAAGATTTGAAATACAAAGAAGCAAAAAACAAACCAGAAAAGCCAAAAAGAATCCAAAAATATGAAGATAGTGTAAGGAGCCTCTGGGACAACTTCAAGCATACCAACATCTGAATTATGGGCGTGTCAGAAGAAGAGAGAGCAAGATATTGAAAACATATTAGAAGAAATATTGATAGAAAACTTCCCTTTCCTGGTGAAAGAAATAGACTTACAAGTCTAGGAAGTACAGAGAACCCCAAACAAGAGGAATCCAAAGAGGACCACACCAAGACACATCATAATTAAAATGCCAAGGGCAAAAGACAAAGAGAGAATCTTAAAAGCAGCAAGAGAAAACAGTTACCTACAAGGGAGTACCCATACAACTGTCAGCTGATTTCTCAACAGAAACTATGATGAGGTCATGAGACGGGGGTAGAGGAGGCTGAAGGAAGGTGAATGGGGAAAAAGGAGATATATGTAATACTTTAAACAATAAAATAAAAATTTAAAAATAATAATAAAAAAAAGAAACTATGCAGGCCAGAAGGGAGTGGCAAGAAATATTCAAAGTAATGAATAGCAAGAACCTACTACCAAGATTACTCTACCCAGCAAAGCTATCATTTAAAATTAAAGGTCAGCCGAAACCAGTTTGGCTCAGTGGATAGAGCATTGGCCTGCGGACTAAAAGATCCCGGGTTCAATTCCGGTCAAGGACATGTACCTTGGTTGTGGGCACATACCCAGTAGGGGGTGTGCAAGAGGCAGCTGAACAATGTTTCTCTCTCATCAATGTTTCTGGCTTTCTATCCTTCTCCCTTCCTCTCTGTAAAAAATCAATAAAATTTATTTTAAAAAACATAAAATAAAATTAAAGGTCAGATAAAGAGCTTCACAGATAAGAAAAAGCTAAAGGAGTTCATCACAAACAAACCAGTATTATATGAAATGCTGAAGGGTAATCTTTAAGAAGAGGAAGAAGAAGAAAAAGGTAAAGATAAAAAACTATGAATAACAAAGTGACAACAAATACATATCTATTAACAAGTGAATCTCAAAATCAAATAATAAAAAATCTGATGAACAGATTAAACTGGTGAATGTAATAGAGTCAGGGGCATGGAAATGGACCAGACTGACAATTCTTGGGGGAAGGGAGAGGGGTGGTGTGGGAAGAGACTGGACAAAGATCTTAATGCATGTATGCAGTACCTATGGATGGGGACAGTGGGGTGGCAAGGGCCTGGGGTGGGGTGGGAACTGAGTGGAGGGGAGCTATGGGGGGAAAAATAGGGACATTTGTAATAATCCGAACAATAAAGATTTGAAAATAAATAAATAAATAAATAAATAAAATTTTAGAAAAGAAATAACATGAATTCTAGAAACGTTTCCAGAAAATAAATAGGAACACTTTTTAACTCACTTTATGATAATAGTATTGCCTTGATACACAAGCCAGACAAAGATATTACAAAAAAGAAAACTATATTACTCTAGACAGTTTAGCTCAGTGGATAGAGCATAGGACTGTGGACCGAAGGGTTCCGGGTTTGATTCCAGTCAAGGGCACATGCCTGGGCATGCAGGAGACACCCAGTCAATGATTCTCTTTCATCATTGATGTTTCTATCTCTCTCTCCCTGTCTCTCTCTCTCCCTCTCCCTTCCTCTCTGAAATCAATAAAAATATACCTTTTAAAAAGAAAGAAAACTATAAATCAGTATCCCCCATGAATACAGACACAAAAACCCTTAACAAAATATCAACAAACTAAATCTAACAATATATAATAGTAAAAAGGGTATTACATCACAGTCAAGTAGGGTTTATCCTGGAAATAAAATTTCCTTTTATATTCAAAAAGCAGTCAATGAAATTCATCATATTAACAGAATGAAGATTAAACACTGCATGATCTTATCAATAGATCAGAAAACATTCGACATACAGATGGCACAGCACATCAAAAGATGCTCAGCAATGCTAATAACCAGTGAAATCTGAATCAAAACCATGAGATATTGTTTCAAACCTGTCAGAATGGCTATTATAGAAAAGACAACAAAGAATAAGTGAGGATGGGGAGAAAAGAGAACCCTTGTGCACTGATGAATGGAATGTAAATTGATGCAGCCACTATGGAAAATAATATGGGGGTTCAAAATGACCATATTTACCATATGACCACTTCTGGGTGTTTATCCAAAGAAATTGAACACTAATTTTAAAAGATATAGGTATTTCTGTATTCATTGCAGCATTATTTACAACTAGGGGCCTGGTACACGAAATTCGTGCACGGGGGGTGGGTGGCCCCTCAACCCAACCTGCCCCCTCTCACATACTGGGAGCCCTCAGGGGATGTCCAACTGATGGCTCACCCCCAGCCTGCCCAAGGCGAGGCTTTAGGCCTTGGGCACCCAGTCATTGCCCTGCTCAGCTCAGCCTCAGCTGCCTGCTGCTGCTGCTGCTGCTGCTGCTGCCGCTGCTTCCCCTCATAGCACCCAGGGGCTGGGCGCTCGCTGCCACTGCCATTTCATCTCCACCCTCGGTCCCAGTGCCCATGCCATTTGGCCCCGACCCCACTCCTGATTGGCTGGTAGCATAGCCAATCAGGAGCAAAGGTATGGTCAAATTTGCATATTTCTCTTTTATTATATAAGATAGCCAATACATAGAAGCAACTTTATCTGTGGATAGGTGTCTGTGGGTAGATGATAAATAATATGCTTTCTATATGTGTGTGAATATGTGTGTGTGTGTGTATGTGTGTGTGTGTGTATGTGTATTGAGCAAAAGTAGGTTTACAGTTGTGAGTACACAACATACGTTTATTTTTTTTCTTTATCTTTATTGTTCAGTTTATTAATTACATTTTCCCCCAATAGCTCCCCTCCACCCAGTACCTATCCCACTCTCCGCCCTCACCTCCCCCGCACTGTCCTCTCCCATAGGTGCATGATTTTTGTCCAGTCTCTTGCTGTACTTTCCACACCCTTTTTCTCACCAAGAATTATCAGTCCATTCCCTCTCTATGTCCATGATTCTGTTCTATTCCCCATTTTATCCTGTTCATCAGATTGTTAATTCACTTGATTTTTATATTCATTTGTTGATAGATGTATATTTGTTGTTCATAATGTATATTTTTACCTTTTTCTTCTTCCTCTTCTTAAACAATACCTTTCAGCATTTCATTTAGTATTGGTTTGGTGGCGATGGACTCCTTTAGCTTTTTCTTATCTGCAAAGCACTTTATCTGACCTTCAATTCTGAATGATAGCTTTGCTGGATAGAGTAATCTTGGTTGTAGATTCTTGCTATTCATCACTTTGAATATTTCTTGCCACTCCCATCTGGCCTGCATCATTTCTGTTGAGAAATCTGCTGACAATCGTATGGGTGCTCCCTTATAGGTAACTAACTGTTTTTCTCTTGCTGCTTTTAATATTCTCTCTTTATATTTTGCTCTTGGCATTTTAATTATGATGTGTCTTTGTGCAGTCCTCTTTAGATTCCTATAGTTTGGGGTTCTGTGCACTTCTTGAGTTTTTAAGTCAATTTCTTTCACCAGGTGTGGGAAGTTTTCAGTCACTATTTCTTCAAATAGGTTTTCATTATCTTGCTCTCTCTCTTTTTCTGGCACCCCAATAATTCTGATGTTGGTATGCTTGAGATTGTCCCAGAGGCCCCTTATACTATCTTCAATTTTTTGGACTCTATTTTTGGCTTCTTGCTTTTTCTGCCAAGTGGATTTTGCTTCTTTGTATTTCAAATCTTTGACTTGGTTTTTGCGGTCGTCTGGACTGCTTTTAGGTCTTTGTGTAATATTTTTTGTTTCAGTCAGTGTATGCTTAATTTCTAGCTGGTCCTTTTTCATATCCTTGTAGGTGTTGTTCATTTCCCTGTAAGTGTTGTTTATTTCCTTGTAGTTCTCATTAAGTTCCTCGGCCTTTTCTAGTAGCCTCTTCATAAACCTAATTACTGTGGTTTTGAACTCTATGTCTAGTCGTCTTTTTTCCTCCATTTCTTTCACAGCTGAGTTCTTTCCTTTTCTCTGCATTGTGGATGCTTTCCTGAGTTGGTCCCTTGGCGGTGTGTGGTAGGTGTCCTCTAAGGGACAGTGGCTCAGCTTCTTTATGCAGCACGCGGCGTCAGCGTCTAAGGGATACACGGCGTCAGTTTAGCTATGCGGTTCGTGGGTCTCAGTGTTGGGTGGTAATAGAAATCCACCGCTAGTCTCCCCATTGCCAGACCACTCTGCCTCTCCCCAAAAGAGTCTGCACACCCAAAGTCTCACTCAGGGTTGTAAAGCAAAGCAGTCCAGTGGACTCCAAGCAAGTGAGCAAGTCACACGTTCTCTGCCCGGTCGTGCACTCCAGGAACTGCTGTTCCAATTTACATGCGCACTCTCCCCAAACTGGCAGACCTCAGCCACACCTGGGGTCTTCCTTTCCCCCACCTGGGAGCTCGCCTGGAACTGGGGGGTCAGTGCTGTGGGAGGCCGTTGGAGAAAACCAGCAGGGCTTGCTGCCGCCTGTCCCTTACCACTTGCTCACGCTCCAAACCTCAAAGCTGCGCACGGCTGCTCCTCCTGAGTTACTGTTATCTGTGGAATTTTCACTCAGCCAGCTTTCCGGTGATTCTGGGTGATTTTTGTCTTGTTGTTAAGTTGTAGTTTCAGAATTGTTGCATGGGCAGCAAAATAGGTGCTTATCTATGCCACCATCTTGGTTCTCCTCCAACGTTTATTCTTGTATTATTATTTATTCTTGCATTATTTTCCATACAACAACTGTAAATCTACTTTTGCCCACTCCTGTATATTACTCAGACATAAAAAAAGAATGAAATCTTGCCATTTGTGATAACATCAATGGGCCTAGAGTGTATTGTGCTAAGTGAAATAAATGAGAGAAATATAAATTTGTAGGGAGTGCTATAGGATTAAACCTCAAACTGACCTGTTGGCAAAGCCACAAGTCCCAGCTTAAAGGGCACAGCCCTCTTAGCATAATTAAGCTTGATCTTATGATGCTCCCTAGTTCCTTCCTAGATAGCTAATGGGCCGTGGGAGGTACAGCAAGTGCCGCCAAAACAAGTGAAACTCATAAGGACATTGTAACTATGGTGACCACTACCTTGTTTACCTCTGGCTATAAAATAAAGGCTGAGCTTGCCGCCTGGATCTCTCTGTGGCCTCAGCCAGGCACAGGAGATCCACCCAGACCCAGTTCATTCTCTCTGTCTGTCTTTTCTTTAACTCCTTTTCACTTCCCCTCCCCCCTGAAACCTTGGCTGTGCTGGCACAGCACATGTGGCACCCAACATGGGGCTGAATTCACAGGAACTGCAGTTGTCAGGTGAAAGGACGCGCCAATGAAGCACGTGCAGAAAGCAAAAAGGAAAGTAAGGAGTGAAGTTTAGTGATAGCGAGGTGTAAAACGTGGGAAATTCAGGATCGCAGGAAAAGAATTTATACGTAACATTGTTTAAGGCTATGCTCCAAGCACGGGGCTGCTCTGTGAGGCATCAACAGCTTTTTGATTTGTTGGATTTCGTAAGTAAAACCTGCCCATGGTTTCCTGAGGAAGGAAAGATAAATGTAGAGAAATGGGAAAAGGTAGGAAAACAACTTAGAGATTGTTATATAGCTGAAGGTCCAGGGAGAATTCCTCTCTCTACTTTCAGTCTGTGGTCCCTGATTCAGGACTGTCTAGAGCCCACTCCTGAAAGGGAATGTATGAATGAGGCAGGTGAACTAAGATGGATAGTGGAAGGTTACCGGAGGCTTAATATTGTCACAAAGGCTTATCTCTCATCTTGAGATGACTTATTATGGAAGTGTTTGATTCGTGTCTGTGCTGATATTGGACCAGCCTACATTCAGGGAATGGTATTAGCAGTCGCATTAAAGGAGGTGTTACTCACTGGTCTGCAAAAAAGGAAAGAGGGTTGCTTTAAAAACTGTGGTAAACTAGGGCATTTTGCTAAAGTCTGCAATGCTAGAAATGAAAGTCAAAGGGCTACAGGGAGTGGCAACAAGCAGCCTGGACTATGTTCAGGATGCAGGAGAGGAAAGCATTGGGTAAATGAATGGCACTCCAAGACTGATGCTGATGATAGTCCAATGCCCCAGACAGTAGGGTCCTTATCCTTGACCCACTGCAGCCTCTCCAGCCGCTCAGTAACCTCTATCATGCCACCCCCGGAAGGGCAGGGTTGGCAAGCTCTCCGGGTGATAGATCAGGACTCAGGCAATAGCGGAAAGAGCCAATTCTACTCTTAAAAAGCAACTATAAAGACAAAAAAAAGGGGGGGGGGGAGAAGGATTTTATGTGTTACATTTTTTAAATTAAAATGCAGAGTTGTACAGCGGCTGAAAGGCATTGGGCCTCCTGTACAATAATAGCCTCTCCCGGGTTATCCTGTTGGAAGGATACACAAACCAGACAAGAGTTTTACCAGATTCACTGATGATGTGGGGAACAGGTTGTGTTTTGTATCTTTCCAGAGGGAGCGGTGCAGCCAGTTTGGGTGCCAGAGTGTTGCATGTGTCACCACAGTGGACCCGGGAAGTTCCTTGACCCATTGTTTGGAAGACTGAGAATTGCCCTAATGACAGCAAAGCAGAAAAGACTATGCAAGGGACTGAAGTGTCAACATGGGGTCAGCTGAAGAAGTTAACAACTGAGGCCCAGCAAATGGTAGAAAAGCAAGAAGTGGAAGCTACTCCCTCAACCATGTTTCTGGCCATGCTGGCATTGGTTAGCTGCCAGTCTTCTGTAAAATCCTGCCTAGTCAAGTCCAAGGGCTCTGAGTAAATCAACAAAAGAAACTTTCATTTAGTAGAAAAATGTTACTGTAGTTTGATTTCTCTCTTATCGCTGTTTTGCACTGACATTGTTTTATTATTGTTTAATAACCAGAGCTTTGTTCTTGATATTCAAGTTTTAAAAGATTAACATGTCTGTAGTTTGGGTTTTGCATTGGCATTTTTTTGTTATTGTTTTAATAGTCAGAGCTTTGTCTTTGATATTTGTTTTATTCATTATAGTAGCTTAAAAATAAAAGAAAGGTGAACCGGGACCCTGCCAGCAGGCGAGGGGACCCCAAGGCAGGTGCTGGACGTGGAGGCCACGGGGGCATAGAATACAAAGGAGACAGGACTGAACCTCACATCACCCTGTTTGGCCCCGGAGGATGGCTGGTTAGCCAGAGACAGGTAAGATTCCTCAGGGAAGGAACAACCTAAGACAGGCACAGTCGCAGAGGGGCCAACAGGAGAGAACTAAAAGATCAACAGAGGTGGGTCACAGACCCTCATCCACAAACCTTGCAGGGGCTTGAATTCTCACCCCTCCTGAGGAAGGTCTCCTACCCCCACGGCTGCTACGCCTCCCACACACAACTCACACCGGGACCCAGGTGGCAGACAGAGACTCGGCCAGCAATAGCTGCCCTATACCTAAATTTAGTTTAGTACCAGAAATGCTGAGGACCTACTCAAAAATGCAAATATTCCTTTCCACAAGTATTTACCGGGTAAACTAAGATTTCTGCTTGAGTATTAAAATTGACAGTGAAATGGTAATTAAGTTTTCAGATTAATTTAAATTGGACAAGTGAAATAAGTGAATACTCAAGAAAATCTAAGTGTACTGGACAAAAAGCTTTTCCTGAAACATTAACTAAAATATCTATTAGTAGTTCATCTCACTGCAAAATTGCCTAACATCCAAAGAACCTAAAGCAGTCATATTTGTGTGCAAAAATTAAAATTTAAAATTACCAAGACTGCAAGATAAAATTTCCAAAAGCCCCTACTAACCAAAAAAAAAGGGGGGGGGGCAGTGGGGTAATATCATGTAAGGAAAAATATCCTATAAGTAAAATACATGTAGAAAATTCTTACTCCAGAAAAGAAAATTCCATTTGTAAAACCAACTGCAGGACACCCATGAAAAAACACTCATGGTGTCAAAATAAGCCAAAGGAAAATCATTAGGCAAAAATAAAAAGAATCCCAAGTCTATTTTGCAGAGAAGAACCCTTTGTTAACCTTTGGTTGAGAATGTGTTTGAGTGTTTGCAGAGAACAACTCCAAGACCATGTGGGTGCCTGCGACAGTGAGGAACTGACGGGTCTGTTCCAGCCACGAGGATGGTCCAGAGATGGGGGACACTGACGACACGTTGCCATGCTAGCAGTCGGCAGCCGTGCGTGGCTGCAGGCGGCCCAGGACCATACCAGAGAGGATGGATCTTGCATTGCCACGATGTGTCCACCATCTGGATACCATGAAGAACTATCTGGCATTGAAACTGGGACTCAGAACAGTTGGACATTGAAACTGACACTCAAACTTTTTTTGCTCTTATACGTTTGTTTTCAGTATGCAGAGGCAAGATATTTTGGAAGAAAAGAAACAGGGTGAAGTGATTGATGTAGAGGCAGGGTGGCCTAGAACAGGCTGTCAAGGTACAGGGGGAAGGCTGGAGTGGATGGGTGGCAGATGCTGGGGGAGATCAACCGAAGGACCTGTATGCATACATATGGGCATAACCAATGAATGAAAGACACTGGGGCGGGGAGGGGGGTAGGTGGGGACATGTGCTGGGGGGTAGGGGAGGCTGGGGGGAGAATATTGGGGGGGAGGAAAACATATGTACTACTATAAGTTATATTGTAAATAAAATTTAAAAAAAAGAAAGGTGAGATGTAGGGAGCAGCTATAGGGTTAAGCCTTGGACTGACCTGTTGGCAAAACCACAAACAAGTCTCAGCTCAGAGGGCACAAGCTCTCTTAGCATAATTAAGCTTGACCTTATGATGCTCCCTAGTTCCTTCCTAAGTAGCTAATGGGCTGTGGAAGGTGCAGCAAGTGCTGCCAAAACAAATGAAACTCACAAGAACATTGTAACTATGGGGACCACTACCTTGTTTACCTCTGGCTACAAAATAAAGGCTGAGCTTGCCGCCTGGATCTCTCTGTGGCCTCAGCCAGGCCCAGGAGATCCACCCAGACCCAGTTCATTCTCTTTGTCTGTCTTTTCTTTAATTCTTTGCTGCCCCCCATCCCAGGCTCACTGAACCTTTGGCTGTGCTGGCACGGTACACTGTATGATTTCATTTACATGTGGAATCTAAAAAACTAAACAAATAAACAATCAAAACAAAACAGAAACAAACTCAGATCCAGAGAACAAACTGATGGTTACCAGTGGGAGGGTTGGGAGATGGACAAAAAAGGTGAAGGAGACTAAGAAGTATAAACTACCAGTTATAAAATAAGTCACAGGGATGCAATATACAGCATAGGGGATATATAACTCAAACTAGTATTACATTATATGTCAATTATAATTTTTTTAAAAGTAGATTCTCAATAAATATTTAATAAATTAAAAAAGCAATGAATAAATGAATTCTACAAAAAGTGAAATAGATATGTTCATTATCTTGATCCTGGTGATGGTTTCATGTGTGTGTACTAATGTCAAAATGTATCAAATTGTATACTTTAAATATGAACAGTTTATTGTACATCAACTATAACTGTTTTTATAAAGGTACTATTTTAAATAGCTTCAAAAAATGAAATAGGTATAAATCTACCAAGTCATGTGTAAAACACATGTATGCTGAAAGTGACAAAACACTAAAGAAGGAAATCAAAGAACGAAATAGAGAGACATACCATAGTCATGAATGGAAGACTCAATATTGTTAAGATGCCAATTCTCCCCAAGTTGATCTATAGATTTAATGCAATTCAATAAAAATCCCAGTAGTAGGTTTTTTCTTAAATATATATAACTACATATGTGTATATACACATATACAGACACATAAGTGTACATATATAGAGAAAAAGAGAATGATAATGCAAATGTTAACATTTGAACCATTCTTAAAAGTTTCCTGTAATTGAGATTTCAAAATAAAAGGGTTTTGAAAAGGATTTGTACTTTATTGTTTTGTCATCTATTTCTTCTTTTAGATATTGCACATTTTGTGAACACATCGCATATGATTAAGTACTCTACACCACTCACCTGTCAGAGACCATCAAATCTAAATAATAATTATTATATGAGGTTAAGAGCTCAGGCTCTGGATTTGAATCTCAGCTCTATCATTTACTTGCTGCATGATCTTGGGCAAGTGAGCCTTGTCTCTCTTTAGAACCTGAAAAGTAGGAAAACAAGATTTCCCTTTTCAAACTCCACTTTAATCTGAGATTAAGTTAGGATACCCTGTCATAAGGTAAGGTCCCTGTATAAATGTTGATTACTTTTACTATCGACTTCCAAAGGTTGTATTAAATGAGATGATGAACCAGGTATATAGTCAGTGTTTCAGAAATGGTTATTTATTATTATTTTCACAGGAAGTCCAGAGAGATACATTGATTTGTCATTGCCGAAGGGGGAAGAGAGAACTTGGTAATGATTTGACTGGGCTTGGTTGCAATAAAGGTAAACCTCTCACATAGATTTGAGTCTGAAGCCTGGAAACTGGAAGATGAGGAATGGAGGTAAGGAGAAAAATGATGGATTCCCTGTGAAGTGATAGGTCTAAACCTGAAGTAGAAATCTGAGATGCCTTTTGGGTAGAGACCTGGAAGACAGAACTAAGAGCTCTCAATGCAAAAACGAAAGCGTTCTCAATGCAGAGGGGGGGGTGAGGGGAGAAGCATTTGTTTTCATTGTTGTTTTCCTTTTTTGTGGAAATAAAATATTAGGACCTTAAACAATGAAGGCAGGAATCAGATCTGATTAATCTTTGAGTTCCCTCAGCATAGGGCTGGCATTGAGTAGGAGCCACCAATTTTCTTTGTGACTTAGTAGAAATTACTTTCCTCTGACTGAGCCTTAATTTTCTTATCTGAAAAATAAGAAGCATACCTACTTTTTTTTTTTTAGCATACCTCCTTCTGAGAGTGTTTTAAGAATTCAGAAATCATTAAAAAAAAAAAGAATTTAGAAATCACGGTTTGGAAATTGCCTGGCTAGAAGTAAATGGTGCCTGGTGTGACAACTCACAATACATTCACCAGAATGGAAAAAAAATTTTTTTAAGACAGACAATATTAAATGTATGCACAATTGGGAGATAGTGTAAGTTAGTATAGTTTGACAGTATCCACTAAAGCTAAACACATGCCTACCTTATGACCTGCAATTGTGAATATATTCCCATATGTTCATCAAAGAAATGTACTAGAATATTTATAGCTTCAAGATAACTCCAAACTGGAAATTATTCCATTTTAGGCATATTTTGTATAGAAACCAGACAAAAAGAAAATGAACTATTCCTATACACAATATGAATTTTGGAAACATAATAATAAGTAAAGGAAGCCATATACGCAATAAACACTATACAGGCCTATAGGGAATTCAAAACAGACCCAAGTAATCCATGCCGTTAGAAATCAGGTAAGTGATAACTTTCAGAGGAGATGGGTGGCAGAAAGAGCATGTGCAGGAATTCTGGGGGCTGCTGTTTGGTGTCTTGATCTGAGTACTGATTGTACAGGTGTATTCACCTTGTGTGAATCATTGAACTATAAACTACAAATTGTACATATCTCTATTTATTCTTCAATGCAATTTATAGTTATGCCTCATTTTTATTGTGCTTTGGTTTACTGCATCTCACAGATACTGCTGTTGTGGGTTTTTTGTTTGTTTTGAGGTCACAATGTCTATTTATTCCCCACACATTACTCTTGTCACCACTGCTAGCACTCAAGAGTTAGGGCCACCTTGCCAGCCAAGTGATGACTGCAACGGTGGGTGGTAGCCCTTCTTCCTATTAGTTTCCTATGACACATGGCACTGGGTCAACTTTGCAGACCACCAGGGAGCCTCCAACACTGCTGCCAGCACAAGGCCTCAGCAGATTCACCCGGAGACCCTGCCCAAGCAGGGAATGATGGCCTTGCACCTTTGGCAGGCTACCCATCCCTGGCTTGTGTGTGTGCCCTTCCTGGAGGCAGCTCTGACTGCTTGGCAATTGCAGGCTGAGGAGGGGGACACCAAGGACCCCAGAACAGGAGGGGCAGCCCGCTGGGAGTCCAATGGCCAGAACCCATAGGCAGGTTAGGGCAGATATTGCTTTTTTTAAGTTGTGGCAACCTTTCCCGGAGCAAGTCAATCAGCGCCATTCTCCAACAGTATATGCTCACTTGTGTCTCTGTCACATTTTGGTAATTCTCTTGATATTTCAAATTTTTTCATTATTATTATATTATGGTAATCTGTAATCGGTGATTTTTGACATTAGTACTGTAATTGATGCATCATAAACTGCACCCATATAGATGGTGAACTTAAGTGATAAATGTGTGTGTTCTGATAAATGTTGTGTATGTTCTGATTGCTTCACTGACCAGCTGTTCTCCAGCCTCTCTCTGTCCTTGAACCTCCCCATTCCAGGATATAATATTAAAATTAGGTCAGTTACTAATTGTGCAATAGCTTCTAAATGTTTAAGTGAAAGTCGCATGTCTACCGCTGGTAAAGATGAAATGAAAATTGTTGAAATGACAACAAAGGATTTAGAATATTATGTAAATTTAGTTGATAAAACAGTGACATGATTTGAGAGGATTGACTCCAATTTTGAAAGTTCTACTGTGGGTAGAATACTATTACACAATATGGCATGTTACAGAGACATCACTGTGAAGAGTCAATTGATGTTGCAAACTGCATTGTTGTCTTATTTTAAGAAATTGTCACAGCTATCCCAATCTTCAGCAACCAGCACCCTGACCAGTATCAGCCTTAAACATGGAGGCAAGACCTCCACCAGCATAAAGATTAGGACTCGAGAATTAGCATTTTTAGTAATATTGTTCTAATTATGTATGTACATTTCCTAGATATAATACTATTGTACACTTAGACTACAGTATAGTTAAATATAACTTCTATAGGCACTGGGAAACCAAAAAGAATGTTACTTGCTTTATTTCGATATTTCCTTTATTGTGGTGGTCTAGAACCAAACCCAGTGTCTCACAGGTATACCTGGACTTAACAATTGTAGCTGGTGTGACTGTGACAAGTGTATCCCTACACCTAGAAGCACAGGCTTTGGGGACAGATTTGGGGCCCCATGATGTGGCCTTTGTGACTGGCAAGTGGTTTTCGGGCTCCAAGTCTGTTTCCTTCTTTGTAAAACAGGAAACAATGTCAAGATTCAATTAGTTGATGCTCAGAATGTAACCGGACAATCGATGGGTTCTGCCTGTCACTACTTGAGCCAATTAAGCAGAATCAGGGTTGAATCATGTATGAGTGTTTATTCCAATACTGCCGGCGGTATGGGAGAGCAGCAGGTCATCCACAAACATCTGCTCTGCAGCAGCCCCTTTTCCCCCCATAAACCAATTGCTTATATGGGGTAGGACAAAGATGACGTGAGGAAAGTAGGGATTACAGTAGGGGAAGTGGGCTATGCAGGCTAGGTGGAACTCCATGGTTTGGGCAACAAGGTTGTTAATGTTTCGATGATAATAGGCAGTTCTTGAATGAGAATGGTTCCAAGGTTGACTCCCAGGTCCTGGGGGTGTACAACTCCCAGCCAGGTCAGAACGTCCTTTTTTTTAAACACCAGGCAATCGTGGTTAACGGAGCATGATAATATTTCCCATAACCATAGCTAGTCCCTAGTATTCTATTTTGTGTCCTAACAATAAGACTTAAGTACAGGGCCTGGTATAGGGCTGCAGTTCCCAAGGTAAGGAACAAAACTCAACCCAGTAAATGTTTACCTAATTGGCTTCATTATCGATTTGTGAATTGGGCAGCATCCCATCTAGCAACTAGAAGGGCACTCAGGTGAGGTGTAAGGTTTTAATAGGCAGAGAGAGGTGGGACCAAAAAGTTAAAAGAGCAGGCTCATGAAACCGGTTTGGCTCGGTGGATAGAGCGTTGGCCTGCAGACTCAAAGGTCCCAGGTTCGATTCCAGTGGAGGACATGTACCTTGGCTGCGGGCACATCCCCAGTAGGGGGCGTGCAAGAGGCAGCTGATCGATGTTTCTGAATTTCTATCCCTCTCCCTTCCGCTCTGTAAAAAATCAATTAAAAAAAAAAAAAAAAAAAAAGAGCAGACTCTTTCAGGCCCAGATACCTTTCCGTTTGGAGGTGGGCAGGGGGGGTCTTAAGGCGATACCTCCGTAGTGTGGATCAGGAAACTAGACGGGTTTAAAATTCCACTCCTGGGAGAGGTTAAAACTGCAATTAGGTTGGCTACCAAGTTTTGTCTTGGTAACTGGTCTAGCAAAAACGACTCCATTTTGGACCCTTGCTTCCTCTTTCCCTCCTTCCTTCCTATTTTAATACCTGTGCGACCCAGCTCCGGGCACCGCTGCCTGTCTTCCCCAGCCCTCACACGCCCGGGGCACACTCGATTCCCGCTAACGCCAAGCAGGGTTTGCGCCCGTGTCACACGTAGGGCGAGCCAGGCCTTCTCGCCCCTCCGCGGACAATCTCCCCGCGCAGCCCACGTGGAGCTCCCCTGAAAGAAGCCCGTCTCACCAGCCCCGCCGCCAAACAGAGCGAAGAGACTAGGCCACCAAACCCCCGGGCAGATTCCCGTTAAGCTCTCCGACCCCAAGAGCGACCGCGACGCTGACCAGCTGGCGCCCCGCCGGCTCGGAAAGCGCCCGGCGCGCCTTGGGGAGGAGCCAGGGCCAGGGCGGAGCCAGGGCGAGGCCCTCCTTTCCTTCCGTCCAGCCCCTCCCGTCGACGTCTTAAACTACGTTTCCCACAACCTGCCTAGGCCCTCCCCTTCCGGTGGCGGCGGCGGAAGCGGTGACTGAGTCAGGCCCGACCACACACCGGCGGGCTTGGTCGCTATGGAGGAGATAGGCATTCTGGTGGAGAAAGCTCAGGTCCGGTGGGGTCTGGCTCGCGGAGACAAGGCGACACTGATCTGCGTGGGGTGCTGAGTGACTGCAGGGATCCAGCCCGGGTCGGGGTGGTTTCGGACCCCTCAGTGGCAAGTTTTGTGCCGCCCCGAGGCCTGGGTGGCCCAGCGATGTTAGGAGGGGAGTAGGCTCGGACAGCGGGGCTAGGGAAATGAGTGCATTAGAAGTTCTTTGGGACTGAATGATTTAGAGATCTAGCTGGCAGTGCCTAGTGGCATCCGGGGCCCTGCGGGGTTGGAGGTGGGTCATGTGGGGGGTGAGTGGTGTGTGGGACTCGGCTGTGGGGCTGAATGATGCCTGAAGCTGGACCGGGTTGCTGGCTGATGTTCGGGCTTGACTGGTGGTGGAGGGCTAATTAATAGCTGTGGTCTGGCCCACGGACCTTTGGGGCCTACCGGGGGAGCTGGATGGCATGAGAGCCTAATTAATATGAGTTGGGGTTCTGTAACATGAGGGATCTTTGGGGGTAACGGTAATTCCAGAACTATTTGAAGGCATGGTGACTTAGCCAATGTGAGAGCCATGTGACGTTAGGAACCTGTTGAGGGGGGCTGGAGGGCATTTGAGTCTGATGAGTTGGTGAGACATGTAGGCCCTAGTTGGGTGACACTGGGGACATGTTACAAGTAGCATATGGTAGCAAAATATCTGTTTGGAAGGCTAGTTGACATAAGGGTCCTACAAAGGGGCTGGAAGTTTCCAGGGTTTATTTAGCGGGGCTGAATGATGTCAGGAGCCTGCTAGGGAATGCAAGACTTCATGGTTAAATCAGATTTTTTTATGCGGGGACTCTTCCAACCTGCGTTTCCCACTGTGGTCTAGGATGACATCCCAGCACTGTCAGTGACCCGGCCCCAGACTGGCCTGTCCTTCCTGGGGCCTGAGCCTGAGGACCTGGAGGACCTGTACAGCCGCTACAAGGTACCCAGACCCTGCACAGAGCCCAATGTCCCATACTCCCGCCACCTTCCACTACTCCCCTGGCTCAGCAAGGCCTAGAGCCATCTGCTCCCCTCCGTTCCCCTTTCTGCTCACAGAAGCTGCAGCAAGAGCTGGAGTTCCTGGAAGTGCAGGAAGAGTACATCAAGGACGAGCAAAAGAACCTGAAGAAGGAGTTCCTCCATGCCCAGGAGGAGGTGAAGCGAATCCAGAGCATCCCACTGGTTATCGGGCAGTTTCTGGAGGCTGTGGACCAGAATACAGCCATCGTGGGCTCCACCACAGGTATGGGAGGGTGGGGAGCACCGCATTCACTGGCACGTGCCCGGAACTGTGCCAGGGTTGTACAACAGAAAACAGGGCAAGGCAGTGTAATAGTGTTTTTCAGGGTATTTTGAGTCTGATGCAAAAATGGAAATCGATTTTACATTCTTTCCCTCTGTTTGTATATATGTAATTTATATAGTAAAAGTTTGACCAAATGGTTTGTAGCCTCACAGTGAGTGACATACTCTAATCGCATTTCCGTTCTGTTCTAGTCTTTTATTTTAAACCATGTCTGGTCATGACTCTCTAAATTGATTTCATGACCACTTCTGGGTTAGGACCTGCACTTTGAAGTCATGGTTGAAATGTTAAGAGATTGGGTTCTGGTAAGGACTCAGTATACAGTAGCTGCTGTTATTAACACAGGTCCCAGGCCTTGCCTTCATAATGGTCATTGTCTCAGTATCTTATCTGGCTTTCTTGCCTCTGCTCCTCTGGACCAAGCCATGTTCTTGTGAAGGTTGTAGGGAAAAGTATGTGATTGGGCCTGGAATTGGACTGAGGGGCTGATAGTGAGGTAGTGAAGGGAGGGAGAGATCCATAATGTGTCTTTGACCTTTGGGGAACAGTGAGGCTATCCCTGAAGTGGCAACATAGAGGAGTAGATTTAGAAGGAGACAGTGAGTGCAATCTAGGATATCACAGAGAGGGCCTGGGTGGCTATTGGACAGCCAAGTCTGAAGGTCAGGGGAGAGATTGTATCTGGAAAGAGATGTATACATCACCACCATCGATGTACAAAGTGGACTGGAGAGGTGAGATAAGTCTGAGTAAGCAGGAAAGAGTCTGGTACAGAAATACAGATGGGAGGACTGAAACGGGGCAGGACCCAGGGGAAAGAGAAGAGAGATGGGTAAAAGGTCATAGTGACTGATGGGCTGTGGAGGGAAGAGGAGAAAATTCCAGGATGAAGCTTGGGGCTCTCAGTGACTAGGGACTGGGGGCCTGCCTCAAACAGATCCAGGAGGAAAAGGACAATCCCGGGGGGAGATGTGAATACATAGGGACACAGTAGGTGAGAGAGATACAGAGGAAATCCGGGGCGGGATGGCGGATGGTGGTGGGGAATTCTAGGAGGCTGCTTGTCACCGGGTCTGTGGGAACATGGGGGACAGACTAGAGGAGGCAGGCTAGAGGTGGGAGAGCAGCCTGGGTATGAGTGAGAGATACTGGTGGCCTGGACAGCACAACTGTGAGGTCATGGGGAGGGGAGAGTTCTGGCACTTCTCTTTTTCCCTTCTCCCTTTCTGTCTTCTTCCCAAAGGCTCCAACTACTATGTGCGCATCCTGAGCACCATCGATCGGGAGCTGCTCAAGCCCAATGCCTCGGTGGCCCTCCACAAGCACAGCAACGCCTTGGTGGATGTGCTGCCCCCTGAGGCGGACAGCAGCATCATGATGCTCACTTCAGGTGATGGGGGGAGCCTGGGGCCAGGGAGGCCTGAGAGGACCCTGTGCACCAGGCTGGGAGTCCCAGCTCTGCTCTCCCACCAGACCAGAAGCCAGACGTGATGTATGCAGACATTGGGGGCATGGACATCCAGAAGCAGGAGGTGCGGGAGGCTGTGGAGCTCCCGCTTACACACTTTGAGCTCTATAAGCAGGTGAGGAACTGGAGGTGTCAGGGAAGGAGGGGGCCCTACTGAGTCTCATGTTAGTGACAGGATTCCCTGGCTCATCCTTCTTTCTCCGCTTCAGATCGGTATCGATCCCCCCCGAGGCGTCCTTATGTACGGCCCACCCGGCTGTGGGAAGACCATGTTGGCAAAGGCCGTGGCTCATCATACCACTGGTGAGCTGCCAGCCCCTCCCTCAAGCTCTGACCTTCTGGGCTTTTCCCATCTGTCTCTCTGCTCTCATCCTCCCCGGAACTGGCACAGCGCAGTGACTTAGAGCACCGGTGATGGGGTCAAAGCCCCATGTGCTTCTTAGTCAGCGGCTGTGCAGTCTTGGACAGGTGACTTTACCACCTGCTTCAGTTTCCTCATCTAATAGAAAGCTCCACAGCATTGTGAAAATTAATAAAATAAGTCAGTGTTTTATTATAGTGGGTTGTGACCCATTAGCAATTAGGAATTTCAGTTTATGGGTTGCAACCAGCATTTTAAACAATGAAAGAGAACAGAAGATATAAGAGTTTGTCCCATACTATCCCTCTCCAATCTGGGACCCCTTGAGAGATGTCCAACTCGAAATCCAGGACCTCTGGCTCCTAACCACTCACCTGCCTGCCTGATCGCCCCTAACCACTCTGTCTGCCAGACTGATCACCCCAACTGCCCCCACTTCCGGCCTGATCACCCGTAACTCCCCCCCACTGCACCAACCTGATCGCCCCCAACTATCTCCCCTGCTGGCCTGATCACCTCCAACTGCCCCACTGCTGGCCTGCTTGCCCCCAACTGCCCCCATCCCCACCAGCCTGATCGCCCCTAATAGCCTCTGCCTCAGCCCTGCCATCATGGTTTTGTCCGGAAGGTCTCCTGGTCTAATTAGCATATTATTGTATTAGTATAGACTAGAGACCTGTTGCAGGAAGATTCCTGCAATTGCGCTTCTGTGGCCTGAGCAAAGCTCCCTTCCTTCTCTGCTGCCTCGCTCCCTTCTCTGTTGCCTCTCTCCCTTCTCCACTACCTCGCTCTCGCCTGTCTCCTCTGCCTGCCCCACTTGCTTACTTCTCCACAGCTTTGCTCCCTTCTGCAGTGTTTGGCTTTCTTCTACGCCATCTTCTGCACGTGGATATGCAAATTAACTGCCATCTTGGTTGGGTTAATTTGCATAATCACTCTGATTGGCTTGTGGGTGTAGCGAAGTTACTCTTTTATTAGATAGGATAGGGATATGTCATACTGTTGTGAGAAACTTGTTTCACACACACGTGCGCGCGCATATATATATATATATAGAGAGAGAGAGAGAGAGAGAGTCCCCCAAAAATGTTTGCATAGTTTGAATGATTATAAAGTCAGTGTTTATTAACATGCAGTTCATTTACAAAACTGAAAAGAATCTATAGAAATGCATAATTTTCTTTGGACAATGTCCTGTTTTCAAACTGATAACCATTCTGGTCCAGGCACTGCTGATAATGTGAACATCAAGAATCATTTAATTCAATATTTGTGCGCCCACAGTTCATTGACTATTGCTGGTTTTGTACCATAAATTTTATCTTTATCCCCATAAAAATAAAAACAGTATAGTGGCACCTTGGGATAAATTTTCTTTGTTCAAAGCTTAGTTTGGCTTCACCCATTATTTCAAATCAGTTATACCTGAAAAGGAGTGAAATTAAACGAGTTGTCAGCTGCTAAAGTATGTATAAGTTTTTTTGGACACCATATATATTGTGGTTGTTTACAAATGTAATCTTGTAGGTTCCAGGCAGAAGGTCTGGAAGTCAATGTGTTGCTATTTAAAAAGCCTAAAGACAGGGCTCAGCACATCTTAAAATCTTCATACATGTCAGGCAAGGAGCAGTAGAGAGCAGTGGGTTAGCAGTGGGTTTTTTGGACCAGACTGCTGGGTTTGAAATCTGGCTTCCCTACAGCTACTTATGTAAGTTACTTTACGTAACTACTCAGTAAGTTAACCTCTCTGTGATTCCTGTTTCCTATTTTCCTGGGTTGCTCAGAGGATGAAGTCAATATAAAGCTTCTAGAAGCTTACCTTACTATATGTAGGCAGTGAATGCTAGCCATTACATTACTCTGTGTAGGCAGTGAGTGTTAGCCATTGTCAAGATTATTATTCGCTTAGCAGTTCATTTGACTTCTGCTCTCCAGTGCCCTGTTCTGGGATACAACAATGAGTCAAACAATAATAATCTTGACAATGGCTAACACTCACTGCCTACATAGAGTAAGATAATGGCTAACATTCACAAGTTTGACTCATTGTTGTATCCCAGAACAGGAGCTCCCAGCCTTGCTGGAGAAAAAGAACTAAAACTTATAACTTAACCATTTAGTTAATATTTACTGAGCACCTAATATGTGCTAAGCCGAGTTGTAGGTGCTGGAAACATGGCAGTGAACAGAGTAAAGTCTCCATTCCTCAGGGTCATGGAGGTGGTATCTTGGGGAAGCTCTTGCAAATAAGTGAACAGATTATGTCATGTGCTCAATTCATGAAGAGAACAGCTAACAGAATAAGGGACAGAGAAATAATAGGGACTGCAACTTCACATGTTAAACTTTAAGAAACAAATCAAAAAGGAGGGGCCCAGAACAAACCTGTTTTCAATCCCATTGCTAGTTGTCGATTATGTCAGAAGATGTGCTTGTGGGCCCTTATTGCAAAGGGGAATTGGAGCCCATGGAGAGGTAGTATGATACCTTTGTGTATGGCAACCTATCCGTTTTCGTACTGATTTTTCAAGTGCTCTAGAAATCAGATTTTTTTTTTCTGTATCTTGGTCCATGAATGTCTCTAGCTCTTCTCCACAGATATGTTGAGGCACAAATGCATTTGTTTTTATAGTGTCCTGATAGTTAAAAATTGGACAAAAAAAACAAAAACAAAAAATCTGTGCACAGGGTTCATGACTTGTGTTGCTGGGTTGTTATGGGATGCAAGCAGATGGCTGGTCCTTGATGCTGGATCTGGGACCCAGTCCAAGGTGTAAGAGAATAACCTGGCTACTTGGAGGGGCATCCAAAGGAGGGGCTGTCCTCAGGAAATATCCCAATTTCACTTAAAGCAGAATGGCCCTACAGGAGGCCCATCTGCATCTAACCGTTGTCATCCTACTATCAGCTGCATTTATCCGGGTCGTGGGCTCGGAGTTTGTCCAGAAGTACCTGGGTGAGGGCCCGCGCATGGTCCGGGATGTGTTCCGCCTGGCCAAGGAGAATGCACCCGCCATCATCTTTATAGATGAGATCGATGCCATCGCCACCAAAAGATTTGATGCCCAGACAGGGGGTGAGTACCCAAACAGGGTCTGGGGTCTTGGACAGGCCTGTCGTACATAATGCCCTGGACTAATTGTGTTGCATACTCCAGCTGACAGGGAGGTTCAGAGAATCCTGCTGGAGCTGCTAAATCAAATGGATGGATTCGACCAGAACGTCAATGTCAAGGTTCACGGTTTGGGATAGACAAGGGGAGGTGTGGTATGAGAATCAGGAAGGTAGGGCTGGCATGTGAGGGAGGCACTTACGGTGGGAAGGAGGGTGTAGTGGGAAGAGAGGTCTGAGCCAGCCTGTTTCCACTGCCAGGTAATCATGGCAACGAACAGAGCAGATACCCTGGATCCTGCCCTGCTGCGGCCAGGACGCCTTGACCGTAAAATCGAATTCCCGCTCCCTGACCGCCGCCAGAAGAGATTGATTTTCTCCACTATCACCAGCAAGATGAATCTCTCTGAGGAGGTTGACTTGGAAGATTGTATCCTGTTCTGGAAGTGAGGGGAGGGCCACAGTTGGGAATGGGAATTTGGATCTTCACCTCCACCTCTGCTTTCACCAAGACCCAGATTGTACGAGGATGGGGGAGGGAGAGACCCAAAGTCCTGGAAGGGGTGGTGGTGACAAAGGCAGCCCAAGGATGACTTCCTGCTCCAGGCATTCAGCCTGTCATGCAAGGAATGGTTTCCTTTATTCACCGCTGCAGATGTGGCCAGGCCAGATAAGATTTCAGGAGCAGATATCAATTCTATCTGTCAGGAGGTGAGCGATGGTTTTTCTCTGGACCCAGGCTGGGAGGGGGTGAAGACCTTCCTCTTTCTGATCACTCTATTGCAATTCTGTCCCTCGTTGCCTCCCTGGGGTAGTGGGCCCTGTTGTCTCTTCCTCCACCATCACTAGGGATAGGGAGTGCGGGGAGTACATTTTAACTCTCATTTCTTACAGAGTGGAATGCTAGCTGTCCGAGAGAACCGTTACATTGTTCTGGCAAAGGACTTCGAGAAAGCATACAAGACAGTCATCAAGAAAGATGAGCAGGAGCATGAGTTTTACAAGTGACCCCCCCTCTAACCACAGGACCCAGGGACTTCCCTCACCTCTCCAACCTCTGTCCCCAAACCTAGTTCTCTTTTCTCTTTACCCAGGTTTGATTTATTCAATAAATACACAGTTGAGTCAATCTAGCTTCTTCTTAGAAGTTTAACTCCTTGAGTATCCTGGACCTTGAATAGAATCCTCTGTGCCCCTCCTGTTGTTCTGACAGATGAATGGGTGAGTACATGGCCTGGGCTACAGCTTAAGAAGCAAAGAGCTCAAAATGTCTTCAGAAACTTGGGAAAAGGGAAGGAAAGTGAACTTCAGATCACAGCCTTGACCACAAAGTAAAGCCCCCATACATCTACCCCCATTTCCTATAGGTATTCGAAGACCTTTTGAGTCTTTGGTGAGTCCTTCCTTCTTCACATTCAGGGAATACTAGTGAAAGACAAATCCAGAGTCTCCCGGAGCAGGGATGGGAGGATATAAGAGGGGAGGTTGATTGCCCAGGATTTGTGACTCTCTCTGGTTCTCATATTGTCTTGTCAGGGCATAGATGCATTTTGTTGGACCAATTCCCACTCTTAAGGTCTGTTCAAATAACTCTCCCTCTGGGCAGCCTTTCTGGTGCTCCAATTTGGGAAGGAGCCCTTCCTCTGTACATCCCTGGCACTATGCAAGTATTCTGCTTGGCTAGACTTTCTCATGTGCTTACCTATTCCCAGACTGAAAGCCTCCTGTATAGTAGTCAGGGATTACAGCTTGACCACATTTCAACACTTACACATAATAGACATTCAGTGGATTGAACAAAAAATATATGAATGTCACTGTATACTTAGGAGCAAGATGGGAAGAAGGTGTATGGGGAATCATGAGTCATTGAAGGACAGGTGATTCCTCCATTAATAGGCAGAGCAGAGCAAATTCTCCCTCCTTCCTGAAACCTCACTAAAAGGAGACTCACAAGGACACAGCAGAGAGGAGATGGTAGCAGTGCAATTTTGGAAAGAGGCAGATAGCCTGCTGATGATGTAGCAGATCTGGGGAGGCATGAACCTGAACTAAAGGGAAGCAGAAACAGATTCCCATTTCAGAAATCAGAGGTGCCAGGCTCTGAAGGGGGCCTGGAAATAGGACTACCTGACAGGTTATATAAAAACCCAAATTCATACATCCAGTGTGATTAGAACCTGGTGTGTACTAAGTAAACAAGCTGTTATTTCAGGCCCATGACCCTTCTCCAGCCTGGCTGAAGACAAGTTTATTTGGAAAAGGCTGACCCAACGGGCCTGGAGCATGGATGAGAGGGGGTTCCATGCTGAAGACAGGATTAAGTGAGAGTCCAGGCTGGCAACTGAAAGAGCCCTTCTGAGGAAATGGCAGCATGAGAGGAAAGTGAGCTAGTAAGACGCCTGAAGTCTTCATCTTTCACATTCAGTAGCCATTAATACCTAAAACTGATGAGTTCACAAAAGCATATAATTTAGCAACACAGAACTAAATGTCCAAAGAAACAGGAGGATGGGAAGTCATCACGTCTTGGAAGCAGGGAAATGGGGGGGGGGGGGGGAGGATGCCATGGGAATGCTTTTTGTTTTGTTCTAGACTTTCTACAATATTTGATTTTTTAATTTAATCTTTTAACTAGAGGCCCTGTGTACGAAATTTGTGCACAAGGTGGGGGGGGGGAGTGTCCCTCAGCCCAGCCTGCACCCTTTCCAATCTAGGACCCCTCACAATCCAGGACTGCCCTGTGCATGGAATTTGTGCACAAGGGGGCGGGGGGAAGAAGTGTCCCTCAGCCCAGCCTGCACCCTTTCCAATCTAGGACCCCTCACAATCCAGGACTGCTGGCTCCCAAATGCTTGCCTGCCTGATTGCCCATAACTGCTTCTGCCTGCCAGCCTGATCACCCCTAACCACTACCCTGCCAGCCTGATTGATGTCTAACTGCTCCCCTGCCAGCCTGTTTGTCCCCAACTTCCCTCTGCCAACCTGGTCACCCCTAACTGCCCTCCCATTGGCCCCAACAGCCCTTCCTTGCAGGCCTGATTCCTCCCAACTGCCCTCCCCTGTAGGCCTGGTCCCCCCAAAAGCCCTCCACTGTAGGCCTGGTCCCCCAAAAAGCCCTCCACTGTAGGCCTGGTAATACCTAACTGCCCTTCCCTGCAGGCCTGGTTCCCCCCAACTGCTCTTTCATGCAGGCCCAGTTACCCCCAATTTTCCTCCTCTGCCGGCCTGGTCACCCATAACTGCCCGCCCCTGCAGGCTTGATCACCCCAAACTGCTCTCCTTTGCAGATCTGGTCTCTCCCAACTGCCTTCTGCTGGCCATCTGTGTCCACATGGGGGCAGGATCTTTGACCACATAGGGGCAGCCGTCTTGTGTGTTGGGAATGATGGTCTATATATTACTTTTTTATTAGACTAGAGGCCTGGTGCACAAAATTCGTGCATGGAAGGCAGGGGGATGTCCCTCATCAGCCCAGCCTGCACCCTTCCCAATCTGGGACCCCTCGAGGGATGTCTGCCTGCCTGTTTAGGCCTGATCCCAGTAGGATTGGGCCTAAACGAGCAGTTGGACATCCCTCTCACAATACAGGACTGCTGGCTCCAAACTGCTCACTTGCCTGCCTCCCTGATTGCCCCTAACCACTCCCTGCCTGCCTAATTGATGTCTAACTGCTCCCCTGCCAGCCTGTTTGCCCCAAACTTCCCTCCTCTGCCAGCCTGGTCACCCCTAACTGCCCTCCCTTGCAGGCCTGGAACCTCCCAACCGCCCTCCCCTGCTGGCCATCTTGTGGTGGCCATTTTGTGTCCACATGGGGGCAGGATCTTTGACCACATGGGGGCATCCTTCTTATGTGTTGGAGTGATGGTCAATCTGCATATTACTCTTACTAGGGACCCAGTGCACGAAACTCGTGCACTGGGGGGGGGGGGTGGTCCCTCAACCCAACCTGCCCCCTCTCACATACTGGGAGCCCTCAGGGGATGTCCAACTGATGGCTCACTCTGGCGAGGCTTTAGGCCTTGGGCACCCAGCCATTGCCCTGCTCAGCTCAGCCCCGGCTCCCTGCGACTACCCAGCCCCGCGGGCTGGGTGCTCACCACCACTTCCGCTCATAGCGCCTGGGGACCAGGCGCTCACTGCCACTGCTGTTTCATCTCCACTCCCAGGCCCGGCGCTCACACTACTTGGCCCCACCCCTGCTCCTGATTGGCTGGTAGTATGGTCAAATTTGCATGTTTCTCTTTTATTAGATAGGATTAGATAGGATAGAGGCCTGATGTATGGGTGGGGGCCAGCTGGTTTGCCCTTAAGGGTGTCCTGGATCAGGGTGGAGGTTCCCTTGGGGCATGGGGCAGCCTGAGCCAGGAGTCAGTGGTGGTTTGCAGGCTGCCCACCCCCCCAACCCAAGTGGAGGCCCTGGTATCTGAGATTTATTTATCTTCTACAATTGAAACTTTGTAGCCTGGAGCAGAGCCAAGTCTTCTGCTTGCTCTGTGGCAGCAGCCATTTCTGTTGGGATCATGTATCTTCTGTAATTGAAACTTGGTAGCATTAAGTGGAGGCCTAGACAGGCCTGGGCTGCAGAGAACTTGGCTTCGTCCATCGCTGGGGGCAATCCTAGCCTCCTGTTCTGTCCAGCTCCGTAGCTGCTGGCATTTCTGTTGGGATTTATGTATCTTCTATAATTGAAACTTTGTATCATTGAGTGGAGGCCCAGGCCAGCAAGGGCAGGCAGAAAGTTTGGCTTCCTCCATTACCAGGAAAACCCAAGCCTCCCTCCTGCTCTCCGTGGCTGCAGTCATCTTGGTTGGGTTTATTTGCATATTTGCTCCTGATTGGCTTGTGGGCACGGCTGGTGGTTGTGGAGGAGGTACTGAACCATGTTGACCCGGCAATATTTGACCTTTTAAATGAGGCACTTAAAAATCACAGAAAAAAGAAAAGGATCTTACAAGCCAGTAAATACTTGAAAGGAAAAAGATAAAAGAGAGAAATTGCCCGTGATAAAACACCCTAACTGAGAAGGGTAGAGATTGGGAAAAGAGAACAAAGCCATGTGCCCCAGAAATTACAGCAAAGAAAATAACGCAGGGGTAGGATATTGCCACCACCTGAACAGAACATCCTTTTTGGAGTTAGGATTGTAGTGCAACTTGAAGCCATCTGCCTTAAGCTCTGTCAGAGTCCTCATCAGTTAATGGGCATAGTTCTCAAGTTCCAGGGACAGTGAGCAGAGTACATGACATAATACATAATGTAAACAGCATAAAGTACTAAAAAGTGAGAGGAAAAACCCAAGTCCTTCCCAAAAGCTGTGAAGAGCTCTCCTCTTGCAAGCAAGAGGAATTTTATTATGATTAGACGCTGCAATAAATCTTATCTATAATGAAGACAGACCAAAGTGAGGTGAAAGCTGTAATTGGTAAGAGGTAGCAGTCACTCATTAGCTGGAAGAATGGATATTGGGTTCTGACACACTACTATGCTTCCAACACCCCTACTTGGGCTCCACCACCCCTATTTGAGCTCCAATACCCAAGGTTCTGAAATCCTTACACTGCTCAGGTTGATACCCCCATGCTGGTCCATTCCACCACTTTGAATGCCTTCTAGGAGGCTTCCCCCCTGCATAAAGAGCCACCTCATCCTGCTCAGGCTCCAAAACCCTGCTCTGAGCCAACTTTAAGGCTTTGGGACTAAACTGTTCAGAAAGAGAGAGGAAGAGCAATATGTGTTATAATTTGAAATAAAGTAAGTCGTTCTCAATGGACTATGCATGGTCTTAAACATGTTCTTTGCCTTTATAAGCCAATGTTTTCTCTTCAAAAAGTAGGACTAATGAAGTCTGACCCACAATCCAGAACAACTGACCAATTGTAAGCTCACTATTCTTTGGCACACTGCCTTTCCAAGCATAAAGTCCTTTTCTCATTCCAAAACTTCCACATTTATCTGCCAAAGACTCCTAAGAGCACCAAAAGATTCATATTTTTAAAAAGATTATATTTGCATTTTTCTTTATGAAAAAATTCAGTTGACTCCATATTTAAAAATTACTTGGCAGGTAAATTGCAAATCTTTGGTCCAAATCTTTAAATAAAGCTGATGCTGCAAAAAGATGCGACATATTCTTTATTCCATAGAACAAGTGGGTGGTGGCATAAGATCATAAACATATTCCATTGGTACCCATTAGGTCCCTCATCTCCAGCTACTCAGAATTACATAGACCAATCTTCATACAGCCTGGCTTGCACCCAGACACCCCACAATCCCAGTCACACAGTGACCCACACATCCACACCATCCAACACATGTTACCACAGGCACAGTCACAGTCTCCCACCGAACCTGTCACCTCGCTGCTTAACAGTCACCAATCAGGCTCCCGGGCTCCCAAGCCTTCTGTGACCAACCGAAGAGAGGCGAGGTTGGTCCTGCGACCCTCATGGTGACACACAAGCGCCCGTTCACAAGGCCAGATACAAAGAGCCACACACACACATTCTTTAAAATACACATATAAAGCTCATGCTGTGTACCAGAGCTGGGATTGCCTCTGGGCAAGAAACTGACAAAACCCGCCTCCCAGCTCCTGCACGCATGGCCTCAGGGGTGCACCCACGGATGCATTCGGCGGCTCAGCACTGTGGCAGTCGCCCAGACAGCGCCCGGGTGTGAGTTCTCTCGGCTTACCCAGCGCCTTGCGGGACCCTCCGTAGCCTTCCAGTCCGCATGCGTCTAGACCTGCGCCAGTGCATTCCGCGCCCGAGCCCACCGGCCTCCGGCTGTGGACTACATTTCCCAGAAACCCCAAGGGCAGTGTTAGCTGCGACTCAGGGCCTTCTGTTGTGCGTTCTAGGTGATTCAGGCACTGCGGGTGAAATTTGTCTGTCGCAGCTGGAGTGGGCCTAAGAGACGCTCTCCTTGGAGTAGGAGTGGGATTGGGGCTGCAGCCCAAAGTAAGGAGTCTGCGGTGCGGACCACGCCCATCGTGCCGGGAGCCTCTGGCCTGTGCGTGCGTGAGGAGCACAGGAGGGGGAACTAGGTGAGTGAGTGGGACAGGTGGTGTGTCCGTGTGCGTGCGGGTGCCTGCCCGTCAGGACCAGGTTGGACTTCCGAGACCGTGCCCGTGCGTGTGATTGAAGTTGACCCGGTGCTTAACCCTTCCCCCCTCACAGCCCACAGAACGGTGACCCCAAAGAGGAAAGTCAGATACCGTATTGAGCCCTACGATGAGGGTTCCCAGGTACAAGGCACAATCCTGGACTTGGGATGGGACTTTTGAAGCTAGAAGTGTCCCAAAGACTGACTTCAGGGATGAATGAGGGGAGGGTCCCTACTTGGAGGCGACGTGGGTGCTACATTTTTCAGAACTACCTCCAACTCTAGGATTCTCCTGTAAATTCAGACAGAGTCCAGCCTCCCTCTCCCATCTTGTTACATGTGTGAGATTAAAGCAGGTGTGGCCTGGGGGAGACCTTCTCGGTCTCTCTGTGGTGTCTCATGAGTTCCTTCTTCCCCAGTCCTGCCATTTTCCCAAACAAGGCTCCCAAGGAAGAGGGAGTTGTTCCACATCTGAAAGTCCAGATCCGGTGAGTTGGTATGTCCTCTTTGTTTATACCTGCATTTTTGTTTTTAGAAAATGGAAACATTGCGCCAGGCTGGTGTGGCTCAATGGTTGCGTATCCACCTCTGAACCGGGAGATCAGGATTTAATTCCTGGACCGGGCACATCTGCAGGCTGCTGCTGGATTCCTAGTGGGGGGCGTGCAGGAGACAGCTGACATGATTCTCTCTTATCATGGATGTTTCTCTCCCTCTCCCTTTGTCTCTGAAATCAATAAAAATATATTTTTAAAAAGAAAATGGAAACATTGCTTTTATTTTCCTAAAATGTCCAGTGGCCTATCCTAGGCTTCTTCTCTCCCCCCCCCCCCCCCCCCCCCCGTGGCAGATGGCCGTGTAGATCCTCTCCTCATTGGCTCTCATGTGCTCCCTCCTCATTTTGCAAGTTATTCTTCTATACTCACTTTTGTTGTTGCTGATATCGTGTTAATCCTCACCCGAGGATATTTTTCTTTTTTTACAAAAAAATAAATCTTTATTATTCAGATTATTACAGGTGTTCCTCTCCCCCCGCCCCCATAGCTCCCCTCCAGCTGATCCCACACACACCCATGCCTTTACTCTCCGCCACTGTCTTCATCCATAGGTGTAAGATTTTTGTCCAATCTCTTCCCGCACCCCTCACATCCTCTTCCCCCTGAGAATTGTCAGTCCACTTCCTTTCTATGTCCCTGATTCTATTCTATTCATCAGTCCATTCTGTTCATCAGATTTTTCATTCACTTGATTTTTAGATTCACTTATTGGTAGGTATGTATTTGTTGTCATTTTGTTGTTCATAGTTTTATCTTTACCTTTATCTTCTTCTTCCTCTCTTAAAAAATACCCTTCAGCATTTCATACAATCCTGGTTTGGTGGCGATGAACTCCTTTAGCTTTTTCTTGTCTGTGAAGCTCTTTATCTGACCTTCAATTCCGAATGATAGCCTTGCTGGGTAGAATAATCTTGCTTGTAGGTTCTTGCTGTTCATTACTTTGAATATTTCTTGCCACTCCCATCCTGCATAGTTTCTGTTGAGAAATCAGCTGACAGTTGTATGTGTACTCTCTTGTAGGTAACCAACTGTTTTTCTCTTGCTGCTTTTAAGATTCTCTCTTTGCCTTTTTTTTTGCCTTTGGCATTTTAATTATGATGTGTCTTGGTGTGGTCCTCTTTGGATTCCTCTTGTTTGGGGTTCTCTGCAGTTCCTGGACTTGTAAGTCTATTTCTTTCACCAGGTAGGGAAAGTTTTCTGTCATTATTTCTTCCAATAAGTTTTCAATATTTTGCTCTCTCTCTTCTTCTGGCATCCCAATATTCAGATGTTGGTACAATTAAAGTTGTCCCAGAGGCTCCTTACACTATCTTCATATTTTTGGATTCTTTTGTCTTTTTGTTTTTCTGGTTGGGTGTTTTTTGTCTCCTTATATTTCAGATCTTTGGTTTGATTCTTGGAGTCCTTGGATCTACTGTCAAATTTCTGTATATTCTTTATTTCAGACAGTGCATGCTTAATTTCTGACTGGTCCTTTTCCATTTTCTTGGCATTCTCATTAAGGTCCTTGAAGGTTTCATCAAGTTTCTCGGCAGTTTTTAGAAGATTCTTGAGTAACCTTATAAATGTGGTCCTGAACTCTATGCCCTCCATTTCTTTCATTCGTGACATGTTTCTTTGTGTCTGGATTTTGCGACTTCCCTGTGTTGATGGAGTGGAGACACATCTATTGGCAAGACGTGTGTCAGTGGGGCTTTGGTGCTCACTGAGTCTGCCTCTTGAAGGTGTCACTTATGGATGTGAGGAGTTGAATTCTGGTGTCGTCTCACACTGACCTCTAGATACACTAGTTTCTGGATCTCCAATGGGGTGAGGTCAGCTACTGTCTGAGGCAACCCAGCAGGAGCTACAGCGAGGTCTGCAGATTTCTCCTGGTCTGACCAGAGCTGCAGTTTAGGTTAAGCTGTGAAAGCGCAGGCCATTTATATGCAAATGCCACTGCTCACACCTCCGGTGGGTTTGCAGATTGGGCAGGCAGGGTTTCAGGGAGTCACTAGGCTAGGGCATGGCAAACAGCAATGGCTGCCACTCAGCCATTTCTGTCTCCACCTCTCCAAGTCCCTGCATCCCACGCACCCCCCCCCTCACAGTGAACAGTGATTTCTGTGGATCCCTCTGCAAGGGAGCCACCTTCACTTTCCAACCCAATGGCAGACCGTCCAGCTTCTCTCCACAGGAGTCTGGGTTGCCAGCCTCTCCCCAGAAATGAGTTCAGAGTAATCAAGAGCACGTTTCCCTTCAGGTTGAAAAAAGGCAGCCCCAAAGTCGTCCACCGCCAGCCCAGTTCGTGTACCTCCACACCTCAGCTTTTCAGCACTTGCGCACATCCCAATGCTCCTCTCCATCTAATTGCAGAACTTCTACTCGTGGGATAGACATTTTGTATTTTAGTTGCAGTTTTGAAATTGTTGTGCAAGGCAGCAGTTTAGGTGTTTACCTATGCTGCCATCTTGGCTTCTCCCTCTCAAGGTGTTGCTCTTATAAAAAGAGAGACATGTAGTAAAGAGATAAGATAATATCAGGTTGTTATATGCTTTGTGAAGAAAATTAAGCAAGGTAAGGAGACAGCATGTTGGAAGTTTGCCAGGGCTAATTTAGATAATATAACAACCAAGGCCAATCTGAGGTGATAACCTTTGAACAGAGATATGAAGTAAGATCTCAGGCTCCATGACTGCTAAGGAAGAATATTTTTAGTAGAGTAGATAGCAAATTCAAAGATTCTGAGGTTAAGCATCATCTGTGTTTATTCCCAAACCAGGTGATGCCCTCTGATTTGAATATTTTGTACAATCATTTGGGTGTTCCTATGTTTTCATTTCTCTTGACAATATATAGATATATGAATGCTGAGTCATGGGACAGGTATATTTTCTTAATCACATATATTGAAATATAATTTAAATATTATAAAATCCATCCACTGTGTCATGTTCTATAACTTTTTAAAACATTTTCATTGAGGTATAATTGCCATGGATAAACTGAACATGTTTAAAGTATACAGTTTGATAAGTTGACAGATATATGACTAATTAGATCAGGCACAGACTCAAAGCCTTCAGAGACCAACCCCAAAAGTAATCTCTTTCTCATGCTACTCTCCAACCCTCCCCATACAACCACTGATCTGCTTTCTGTTACTATAGACTAATTTGCATTATCTAGAATTTTGTGTATATGAAGTCATAGTGTTTTAATTAGCTTCATTCAGTCAGCATAATTATTTGTTGTTCCACTTATTTATGCATTTATTAGTTGACTCTTGTATGTGCTCTGACCTGTGATCAAACCTGCAACCTTGGACTATCAGGACAACACTCCAACCAACTGAGCTACCCAACCAGGACAGTACCATGAGGTTTGGTTTGTATGGCCTTGTAGTAGAGTTTGATATCAGCAAGTGTGATCCCTCCAACTTTGTTCTTTCTCAAAATTGCTGTGACTATTTGGGGTCTTTTATGGTTTCATATAAACTTTTGGAATATTTGTTCTAGTTCTGTAAAATACACCAATGATATCTTGACAAAATTGCATTGACTTTATAGATTGCTTTGGGTAGTATTGACATTTTAATTATGTTAATTCTTCCTGTCCATGAACACAGTATATGCTTCAAATTATTTGTTTCTTCTTCATTTTCTTTTTTTGTTTGTTTGTTTTTTGTTTTATATTTTAATCTTTATTGTTCAGTTTATTAATTACATTGGTCTCCTTTTTTCCTTCTATAGTTCCCCTCCACCTGGTACCCATCCCACCCTAGCCCTCACCTCCCCACCACTGTCCTCTTCCATAGGTGTATGATTTTTGTCCAGTCTCTTGCTGCACTTCCCACACCCCTTTTCTCCCCAAGAATTGTCAGTCCACACCCTCTCTATGCCCTTGATTCTGTTATATTCACCAGTTTATCCTGTTCATCAGATTTTTAATTCACTTGATTTTTAGATTCATTTGTTGATAGATGTGTATTTGTTGTTCATAATTTTATTTTTACCTTTTTCTTCTTCCTCTTCTTAAAGAATATCTTTCAGCATTTCATATAATATTGGTTTGGTGCTGATGAACTCCTTTAGCTTTTTCTTATCTGCAAAGCACTTTATCTGCCCTTCAATTCTGAATGATAGCTTTACTGGGTAGAGTAATCTTGGTTGTAGATTCTTGCTGTTCATCACTTTGAATATTTCTTGCCACTCCCATCTAGCCTACATAGTTTCTGTTGAGAAATCAGCTGACAATCGGAAGGGTGCTCCCTTGTAGGTAACTAAGTGTTTTTCTCTTGCTGTTTTTAATATTCTCTCTTTGTCTTTTGCTCTTGGCACTTTAATTATGATGTATGTTCGTGTGGTCCTCTTTTGATTCCTATAGTTTGGGGTTCTGTGCACTTTCTTCACTTTTAAGTCAATATCTTTCACCAGGTGGATGAAGTTTTCGGTCACTATTTCTTCAAATAGGTTTTCATTGTCTTGCTCTTTCTCTTTTTCTGGCACCCCTATAATTCGGATGTTGGTATGCTTGAGGTTGTCCCACAGGCCCCTTATGCTATCTTCAATTTTTTGGATTCGTTTTGCTTCTTTCGTTTCTGGCTGAGTGGATTTTGATTATTTGTATTCCAAATCTTTGACTTGATTCTTGTATTCCTCTGGACTGCTTTTAGGTCTTTGTATAATATTTTTTATTTCAGTCAGTGTCTGCTTAGTTTCTAGTTGGTTCATTTTCATATCCTTGAGGGTCTCATTCATATCCTCGAGGGTCTTGTTCATATCCTTGAAGGTCTCGTTCTTATCCTTGAAGGTCTCATTAAGTTCATTGGCCTTTTCTAGGAGCCTCTTGAAAAACCTTATTACTGTGGTTTTGAACTCTACATCCAGTCATTTTTTTCCCTCCATTTCTTTCACATGTGACTTCTTTCCATGTCTTGGCATTTTGGCTGCTTCTCTGAGTTGGTCAATTAACTTTGTGTGGTAGATGTCCTCTAAGGGACAGTGGCTCAGCCTCCCCAGTTACGTGAGGTGGATACTCTTGCTGCAGCCCTTTATGGGTTGCACAGTCTTGTTGAAGTTAAGCCTAGATTATTGTTGTTAGCACTAGAAGGGTTTGACCTCCAGGCCAATTGGCTATGAGGATCAGCTGTGCTCAGGTTGGATGGATGGAGTCTCCTGGCTGAACAGGCAGCGTCAGCTCCACCCTATGCAGCACTTGGGTCTCTGTGCCTGGTGGTAATGGCTGCAAGCACCTCTGAGAGAAAGCTGCCACCTGCCACCGAGCTCTACCCGCTGCCGGACAATTCAGCCTCTCCCCAAATGAGACTGCACTCGCCCTCTCCACAAGCTCGCAGACCTTTGCAGCGCCCGAGTTTCAGTGTGCTTCCCTACTGTCCAGTTTCACCCCGTATGAGTGTGGGTTCCCCGGACTTTGCCTGGAACTGGGGAATCAGTGCAGTGGGACGCCTTTGTCTTTGCAGCTGCCCGCCCTCTCCGCTCGCTCGCGCCTCCAAACCTCTGACTCTGTGCACATCTTCAATGCTGTCCTCCACTGCTCCTCTGAGTCACAGTGTCCTATTTTTACTTTTATTTGTGGAAATTTCACTCAGCCAGTTTTCCGGTGCTTCTGGATGATGTTTGTTCTGTCGTTAAGTTGTAGTTTTGAAATTGCTGGGTGGGGCAGCAAGATAGGTGTTTGCCTATGCCTCTGCTGTGGCTGCTGATCAGCTCCGCCTCTCTGATCAGGAGATGCTGATTGGCATATAAACCAACCAATCAGAACCAAATCTGGGTGAAGTGTGAGGAGCCAACGGCTGCTTAGGAGGCGGACCTTTTGATGCTGACTGGCATAGAAATTGACCCATCAAAACCTAATCTGGATGAACTGCAAAAGCAGAACCTAAGGTTTGGGCTGAGGAGGGGTTTTAAGGGCAACAGCTGTTTGGTGTGAGGTGTAAGAAAGTGGTTTCTGAGATCAAGAACCACTTTCATCATTTGCAGATGACATTAAAAAATGACCAGTTTGGCAGTATAATGCATATGTCTGGCTATGAGTCCGATTGGGGGCGGGACCAGCTGGCCAACCTCCCTGGCCCCTCCCCCTGGCTGGCCCAGGACAAATCTGCCCCAATCAAGGAGGACCGGCTAGACCACACCCATGCACGAATTCATGCACTGGACCTCTAGTTTTAATATATTGCTGGGTGTGATTTGCTACTATTTTGTTGAGGATTTTAGTGTCAATGTTCATGAGGGATATTGGCCTGTAATTCTCTTTCTTTATAGTGACTTTATTTGATTTTGGAATTAGGACAATGCTGGCCTCTTCAAAAGAGGTTGGAATTGTTCTGTCCTCTTGAATTTTTTGAAATAGTGTGAGAAGTGTAGGTGTTAGTTCTTTTTTGAATGTTGGGTAAAACTCCCCTGTGAAGCCATCTAGACCTGTTGTTATATTTCATCAGTTATTGGCCTATTCAGGTTTTCTGATTCATCCCGGTTCAATTTTAGAATATTGTATTTTTCTAGGAACTTTTCTGTTTCATCCACATTGCCCAGCTTGTTGGCATATAGTTGTTCATAGTATTTTCATACAATTCTTTGTATTCGGTGGTGTCAGTTTTTACTTCTCCACTTTCTTTCTGGCTTTATTTATTTAGGTCCTCTCTTTGTTTCTTAATGAGGTTCATTAATCTTCTTTATCATTTCAAATAAACAGCTCTTGATTTCATTGATTTTTTTGTTTGTTTTAGTCTCTATATCATTTATTTCTACTCAATCTTTATTATCTCCTTCCTTCTACTTGCTCTGGGCTTTTCTTGTTTTCCTTTCTAATTCTTTAAGTTGTAGGGTTAATGAGCTTATTATTGATTTTTCTTGTTTATCGAGGTATGCCTGTAATGCTATGAACTTTTTTTTTTTTGTAAATACAAGGAATTTATTTCATTTTCTTTTGCTGACATACTATGAGGCAAAACAAAATGGACACCATACAAAATAACTTTATAAAGTATCATTCACATATTTTATCGGATTTACAGCATTCTGTGCATGTTAGGGGTTATGTAAGGAGGTGAAAAAACACTATGCCACATTTTTAGTATTAGTTTATATAGACACAGTAAGAAACAAAACAAATAACTGTTAGGGTTTCCATGAATTTATTGCAAAAATAGTGCAAACTACTTAACCTAGGAAGCTGTAAAACAAACTCGAAAGGACCCAGCTAAGCTCAGACACGACCGAGGGGCTCAGCATCTCAGCCTGCAGCTCTCTCCACCGCTTTAGCTTTTGTCCATCACGACCACGCCCCGCCGTCTGGTTCAGGGTGCGAGCAGGGAGCGGAGATGAGAGCCTGGCTGGAGAGGCCACTGCTGCCCGGGCCAGCCGCTCCTCCAGGTCATGCTGCTCACTCAGCGGCGACTGACCAGGTGAGGTCTGTGTTGACAACGTGAGGGACGCCGATGGTCAAATTTGACCTTAGCAACGAGTTGCCCAACCTCTGCATGGCACGGAGAACGAGTCCGGACGCGGCGGGCACGGGGAGGACCAGGAGCGCGCGGCCCGCCGACACCCTCTCTCGGGCGTGTCGGGGAGAGTGTGATCCTACTTGTGGGCCACCTTTGAACCCGATGGTGAAGTTAAAAAAGAAAGAAAAAAAGTCATGGTATTCCCTACGAGGGTCATTCTAAGGCTTCTCCCAACAGTCCCTTGGGGTTTGAAAATGCTATGAACTTTCGTCTCAGGACTGCTTTTGCTGTGTCCCAGAGATTTGAGTTGTTGTGTGTTCGTTTTCATTTGTTTTTTTTTTTTTAATATATTTTATTGATTTTTCACAGAGCAGAAGGGAGAGGGATAGAAAGTCAGAAACATCAATGAGAGAGAGACATCGATCAGCTGCCTCCTGCACGCCCCCCACTGGGGATGTGCCCGCAGCCAAGGTACATGCCCTTGCCGGAATCGAACCCGGGACCCTTCAGTCTGCAGTCTGACGCTCTATCCACTGAGCCAAACCGGTCTCGGCTAGAGTTTCTGATGAAAACTCAGGTGTCAGCCTTATGGGAGCTTCTTTGTAGGTAACAGTTTGTTTTTCTCTTGCTGCCTTTAAGAATCCCTCTGTGGCCCTGGCTGGTTTGGCTCAGTGGATAGAGCATCTGCCTGCGGACTGAAAGGTCCCATGTTCGATTCCAGTCGGGGCACATGCCTGGGCTGTGGGCTCGGCCCCCGGTGTGGGCGTGAGGGAGGCGGCCGGTCAGTGGTTGTCTCTCATCATTGATGTTTCTGTCTCTCTCCCTCACCCATCCTCTCTGAAATCAATTAAAAAAAAAATATATATATATATATATATATTTTTTAAAGATTCCCTCTTTGCCCTAGCCTGTTTTGCTCAGTGGATAGAGCATTAGCTTGCAAACCAAAGGGACCCACGTTCAACTCTGCTCAAGTGCTCATACCTTGGTTGCAGACTCCACCCTAGTTCAGGCCCTGGTCAGGACTCATGCAGGAGGCAATCAATGGATGTGTTTTTCCCACATCATTGTTTCTCTCTGTCTTTCACTCTCTCTCCAACTCTCCCTAAAAATCAATAGAAAAAAATCCTTGGGTGAGGATTAACGAACAAAATTTTTTCTTTGTCTTTAATTTTTGGCATTTAAAATGTCTGTATGTGGACTGTTGTGTTCTTCTTGCGTGGGGTTCTCTGTTCCTCCTGAATTGTGTGAATTTTCCCTTTATCAGGAAAGTTTACTGCCATTATTTCTTCAGACACATTCTCTATCCTTTTCTCCCTTTCTGCCTCTTCTGGCACACCTACTATTCAAATATTGTTATGTTTTATGTTGTCCCACAGTTCTCTTAAGCTGTCTTCCTTTTTTAAATTAGTTTTCTTTTTGCTTCTCTCAGAGTGATTTTTTTCTCAACCCTGTCTTCTATTTCACTGATTCAGTCCTCACCATCCCCTAATCTGCTGTGTATTCCTTCTAATGTGTTCTTTATTTGTGCTATGTCATTCTTTATTTCTGTCTTCATAGTTACTATATCTTTTCTCATGCTGTTGAGCATCTTTACCATTATTATTCTGAACTCCATATCAGATAAATTTCTTATCGCCATTTCATTTATCTCTGCTTCTGGAGAATTCTCTTGTTCTTTCATTTGGGGGTGTTTCTTTGTCGCCTCATTTTGGCTGCTGTTGGGGCTGTTGACTATGTATTGGTTAGGTCTTTTATGCCTCTCAATCTGTAGTGCAGGACAGTGTCAGATGCTGTTTCTGACTAATTAGGTCAGGCAAAGACTCAAAGCCTCCAGAGATTACCTCTGCCTATAGAGTGATAGGATTCTATATTGAATAGCCCTCGAACAATCATCCACAGGTATAGCAAGAGTTTTTTTCAACAGGGTGGGGAAATTGCCTCTGCCTGGAAACTAATTGTTGTCTTCAATCTCTTAATGGGCCTCAGAAACTCTGTAATGTGGGACAAGGTGTTTTCCAATAGGGTGGGTATCAACTGTCTTCCTCCCTGGCAAAGTCCCTTCAGTAGCAAATATCTCTATGCAATCTCCACTTTCCATCCTCGGTTATCATGATTCTCTCCAGTGAGTCTTCAGTTGATTATTCAGGAAGTTTTTCTATATTTTGATTGTAATTCCAGCTTGGTCCTGGGAGTGTGTCTATTCAGCATCCACTTACACCACCACCATTTTTAATCTCCTGGTCAATGTATTCATTGTGGGGGCTTCCAGCCAGAACCATCCAGAGAAGCCAATTCTCCTGGATACCAGACTCAAAGTATATAAATGCCTTTTTTAGACAAAATATTGCTGTTGTGCATAATGGCCACCAGATGGCGTCTGGATTCCAAGGATGGAAAAGTAAAGGCTGCCATTATGAGAGGTAAATTCAACATATTGTAGTCCTGACGGCAGCTGGTCAATGATTCTCTTTCATCACTGATGTCTATCTCTTTCCCTCCCCTTTCCTCTCTGAAATCAATAAAAAATGTTTTTTAAAAATAAATCAAAATGTGTCACAGTCCTAATAAAAATGTCATCAGACAATTTGATTCTTAGGTTAATTTGGAAGAATAATGGCCAAAAAAGGAGGGGGAGAAGTGAAGTGTTTTTAATACCAGATATTAAAAACAATACAATGTTATTAGTGCAGGAATAAGCACAAAGATTAAGTGAAGGACTAGAAAACCCAGAAATAGAAACAACTGCTTGCTGAAACCAGTTTGGCTCAGTGGATAGAGCGTTGGCCTGCAGACTGAAGGGTCCCAGGTTCGATTCCGCTCAAGGGCATGTACTGTGGCTGCGGGCACATCCCCAGTAGGGGTGTGCAGGAGGCAGCTGATTGATGTTTCTCTCTCATAGATGTTTCTGACTTTCTATCCCTCTGCTTCCCCTCTGTGAAAAATCAATAAAATATATTTTTAAAAAAAAGAAACAATTGCTTATGGAAATGTATTATATGATTGTATAGTAGTTTTTAATTTAGTGATAGACTTTTAAAAAAATATTATTTCAGAGACGAAGGGAGAAGGAGAGAGAGAGATAAAGAGAGAGAGAGAGGAACATCAATGATGAGAAAGAATCATTGATCAGCTGCCTCCTGCATGGCCCCTACTGGGAACCAAGCTTGCAACCCGGACATGTGCCCTTAACTGGAATTGAAGCCGGACCCTTCAGTTCACAGGGCAATGCTTTATCCACTGAGCCAAACCAGCTAGGGCGTGATGGACTTTAGAGAATTTTTTAATATAGTAGGTCAGAGCAACTAGATAACAAACAAACAAACAAAAAAAGAGTTTGAATCCATTCCTCACACTGGTACCAGATTAAATCCCAAGTGTATCAAAGATCTAAGTGAAAAAACACAACCTCACAAATAATAAAAGAAAAGTCTGGTGAGTCCTCTAATGACCTGACAATAGAGTAAATTTTCTAAACTATTCATCAAAATCCAGAAGTAATAAAAGAGAATTTTGTTAAATGGCCCAACAAAAATGAAAACTTTATGCTGTTCCAAAACACAAACCCTTCAGACACAAGTTGAAAACTTCAGATAGCAAAATAAGAAAAACATGTTCAACTTATATCACAAAGGACTAGTATTCCTAAAATGTGAAAAGCAATCTAAAAATTGAGTGGGAAAAGACCAAGAAATCTCTTAAAAGTGGAAAAGATACGTGAACAGAGAGTTAACTTAAAAAAATGCAAATATCTCTACATCTATAAAGATATGCTCAACTTCATTCATAATAAAAAAAATTAAATGTATTGAAATCCTTTTTCTCACCTGACTAGCAAAAGTCCAAATGGTTGACAACACTCCATTGGGAATGCTGTGGGGAAAGAGGGATTCTCACACCTTGCTGGTGAAATGCAAAAAAAGTAAAAAAATAAAAACAAAAACCCTCATCTAGTATTCTATTGCAAGACCTGCAGATGGAAAAATAAAATGCCACATAAGTGTGCTTCTTCACTGCAGCACTATTTGTAATAGCAAAAACTGGAAACTATTGACATGTCCATCTATATAAGGTTAATAGGTAAGTGTCCCCTCAGGAGTTTGACTGGGAGACTGAGTTTGATCGCTTGCTATGATGTGTGCTGACCACCAGAGGGTGGCGCAGAACAAAGAAAGGCCTTAGGGCAGCCAGCAGCTGGCAGCCAGAGGCCCCCATTGGCCTTGATTGCCTGCCAGGGCCTAGGGACCCTACCAGTGCATAAATTTCGTGCACCAGGCCTCCAGTGAATAATAAAGTACTGGTTAAATCAACTATGCACATCCACAGATACAGAATACAATAGAGCTGTAAAAAGAAATATATTAGGATTATATATACACCAGAGGACCAGTGCATGAATACATTCATGGGTGGAGTCCCTCAGCTTGGCCAACTGAACATTATATAAAAAACTACATTGATTAAAACAATGTTATTCAAGGACCTGCTGTACAGTTAAGTGGAAAATAATGCAAGGTGCAAATTGGTGTGCAGAGTATGCTACATTTTGTGCAATGACAATGTATAGGGTCTTCCCTAGTTGTCTGGGACCTGGCCCTGGATGATAAGAACAGATGGATAGTGGCCCAGAGACTGACAGAGGAGGTGGTGGGGGTACGGGCTCTGGATCGGTTGGTTTGTACATGAAAAGCATACTAACTGGTAAATCATTTACTATCTTTAGGAATTGCTAGTCCTGGCTGGGGCAGTACCTCCAGAGTCAGCAAAGCCCCAGATGTCAAAGCATCAGATTAGAGGAGCGGGGAGGGAGGCTGGTTAATACACCTTGGCCCAGCCAGCATGGCTCAGTGGTTGAGCTTCAACCTACGAACCAGAAGTTCACGGTTTGATTCCCAATTCCTGGTCAAGGCATATCCCTGAGTTGTGGGCTCGATCCCCTGAGTGGGGCATGCAATGATTCTTATCATTGATGTTTCTATCTCTCTCCCTTTCCCTTCCTCTCTGAAATCACTATATATATATACATATATACATATATATATATTTTTTCTTAAATACACCTCCTTGGCCTCTGTACTACACTGAACCCAACTTCTTGAACCTACCGCATTCCTCCCTTTCTATAACTCCTCACCCCTCCCACTCTCCTCTACCTACCCTGCCTGTCCCTTCTCAGTGTCTATTCCTACAACACTGGCTAGGGGATCTCCTGCTCATGCCACTTGTCTCCCTGGGGAGATGTGTCCAGGTCCATGTCTTCAGCTATCACCTAAGTGCTGATTATTCCCAAATCTCAGTTTCTACTCAGACTTCTCTCCTGAGCTTAAGACCCTAGAGCCAACCACTTCCGAATGTCTGCAGCCGAGTTTCTCAGTTGGAACCTGATCAAATCCCTAGGCAAACCCAGCATCTCCACTGTCCTCCCACCCTCACCCCTCCTTCTATAGTGCCGATATTTTGTGAATGGGCACCACAGTCTACCTAGGTCCCAGGCCAGAAACCCCGGAGCTGTCCTGGACTCCTTCCTCCTCCCAAACGATAATCAAGGACTTTTGAGTGTCTTCTGTCACCTTTTATCACCCCACCCACACTGCTCTGAAGAGTCTCCACCTCTAACTTGTCTTACTGTAGCTCTGTCAGGCAGCATCTGATGAGGAGACAGAAGCCACACCAGTTACCAGCTCGATATAAAGTCGTTATCTAGATAACTGACCGGGTGAAAAGAGAACTCTAAGGCAGCAGTTCTTCGACTTGAACAGACTTGCCTGGAGGACTTGTCCAAGTACAGACTGCTGAGCCCGACACCGAATCTCTGATTGGTCTGGGATGGGCCTGGAGTTTTGCGTCTCTAACAAGTTTCCAGCTGATGCTGACACTGCTGGTCTGAGGACCGCACCCCAAGACCCCCAGCTCTGAGGTATCAGGGAAATAACACCTGCAGGAAGCGGCGCTGGGGCTCCTGGAGCTGAGGGAACAGACTCTGCGCCAGTCGCCTGGTGCTGACGTTGCTGATGGAACTGGTTTTGCAAGTGTTAGAAAATGACAAACTGGATTCAGCTGTTGCTACAGGAAGGCATTGCCAAGGCTCCCTCGAGAAGTGAAATGTCGCTCACAGTAACAGCTGGCAAGTCCCTTCCGGGGGAGGTGTGCAACCGTGCAGGGAAGGGGTTCCCGGGAGGCAGGACTTTCCAAGATAAAATGGGGAGAGGCCTGGGCAAACGGGGAGGAGTTGGTCACCGTGCTGCTGAAGTCTCCTAGCAAACCCTGTTTCCAGAGTATGACAGAGAGCCCTCTGGCACAGCAATGTGGTTTCCCAGATCAGCGTTGGAAAGTGGGGAGCAGGACGGTGGGCTGGAGCTCAGAGACAGTAACTTCATAACTGATATTGACTCCAAATAATCTGCATCTCTGCTATCCACCTTCGGGGCTGCCATCAGAGGCACTTTCTACATTGGTAAAACTGATCATTTCAGACTCTTGACAAAAAAATTTCAATACTGCCTATGATTTTGTCATTTGTAATAAGTATTTGGTCTCTATTCTCTTTCTTGGCACAAAGCTCCTAAAACCCTTGGAGTTTTCTTTCCTAGATGAGAGGAGGATAAAGGTGAAAGGAGTGACTTTTGTTAACAAGCCCTTCAACCACACCTGACTTTTGGAAAGCCCTAGGTAACCTAGGGCCTGAAGGGGGGGGGTTGGTTGCCAGGGGCTGGTTGCTTAGAGAGTTGTAATTTTCAGACCCCCCCACTCAAGCTGGAAGTTGAGTTAATCACCACACAATGAAGGCTCCTGATCAACTGCTGAGGGACTCAGAGAGCTTCTGGGGTGGTGAAAGGCAGGGAATTGCTCCCCTCCCTCCAGATCTTGCACTATGTGTCTCTTCCATTTGGCTGTTCCCCAGTTGTATCCTTTTATAACAAACCAGTAGGTGAATTGTTTTTCCTGAGTTCTGTGAGCAGGTCTAGCAGGGACCCCCCACTTTGTAGCCAAGTCAGACAGATTGTGGGTAACCTGAGGACCTACTACTGCTTGCAATTTGCATGGGGCAGGGCGTGTCCTGTGGAATCTGATGCTAACTCCAGGTAGATAGTGTCACCATTTAACTGAGTTATAGGACACCCAGCTGGTGTCAGCAGAGAACTGGAGAACTTCCTGGTATGGGAAAGAAACCTACACACTGGTGAGCAAAACTGAAGTACTGAGAGTAAGTAGAATGGTGAGGAGAGGGAGAAAGAGAGTTTTTCCTTTTCACTATCTACTAGCCAATCAGGGTGAAATTTCAACTTCAGCATAAAAGCCTCTTCAGAGTTATTTTCACTTACAGCCCAGCCTCATCTTTGTTCCTGATCTTGATGTTCTGGAAATAGATCAATCTATGGGTTCCTAAAGCAAATCACATTCTCAAGTTGCTAGATTTTGAATACACTATTCCTTCATTTAGTTGAAAAGCACATAGAGCCCTTTTTTAGAAGAAAATATAAGGTTGGAATATGTGCTTCCCCTTTAAGAAGGGAAGTTAGCTTTTTCAATCTGTAAAGTGTAAGATGGATTTAAAGGCCAATGAAAATCTTAAAGTAAATGTATTTTTCAATTCTGTTCTTAAACTCCTGACACCCAAGGGGGAAAAAAAGATAGGAGCACTTCCAGTGCTAATGAAACTTGTTAGTTTTTAATTCCTGTTAAAGGTATTTTTACTTGAATTCTCTTTAAGGCTTGAAACATCCTATCTAATAAGAGTAATATACAAATTGACCATACCACTGATCGAGCCACACCCACAGCCATGCCCACCAGCCAATCAGGAGCAAATTATGCAAATAATCCCCAACCAAAGATAGCTGTGACCACTGAAAACAGGAGGCTTGGGTTTCCCCAGCAATGGAGGAAGCCAAGTTTCCCGCCTGCCCTTGCCTAGGCCTCCACTCAACGCTACAAAGTGTCAATTATAGAAGATACATCCCAACAGAAATGGCATCAGCCATAGAGCTGGAGAGAGCAGAGGCTAGGGTTGCTGGGGCGATGGAGGAAGCCAAGCTTCTGCATCGGCTACAAAGTTTCAATTATAGAATTTAAATAAATTTGGCTCCACTCCAGGCTACAAAGTTTCAATTGTAGAACATAAATTAATCCCAGATCCCAGGGCCTCCATTTGGGTTGCTGGGAAGCGTGGCCAGCCTGCAAACCACAACCAGGATCCTCACCCAGGCCGCCTCATACCCCAAGGGAACTCCCACCCTGATCCGGGACACTCTTTAGGGCAAACCAGCTGGCCCCCACCCATGCACCAGGCCTTTATCCTATCTAATTCTATCAAAAAGAGCAATGCACAGATTGACCATCACTCCAACACACAATGTGGTCAAAGATCCTGCCCCCATGTGGCCACCATAAGATAGTCAGCAGGGGAGGCCCGTTGGAAGGTTCCAGGCCTGCAAGGGGGTGGCAGTTGTGGGCAATCAGACCAGCAGGAGAGGGCAGTTGGGGGCAATCAAGTCTGCAGGAGAGGGCAGTTAGGGGTGACCAGGCCAGCAGAGGAGGGAAGTTTGGGGCAAACAGGCTGGCAGGGGAGCAGTTAGACATCAATTAGGCTGGCAGGGTAGTGGTTAGGAGGTGATCAGGCTGGCAGGGAGAAGCGGTTAGGGGCACCGCAGGGAGGCAGGCAGGCGAGCAGTTTGGAGCCAGCAGTCCTGGATTGTGAGAAGGATGTCCAACTGCCCATTTAGGCCCGATCCTACCATAGGCAGTCAGACATCCCTTGAGGGGTCCCAGATTGGAGAGGGTGCAGGCTGGGCTGAGGAACATCCCCCGCCCCCTGTCCACGAATTTCATGCCCTGTGCCTCTAGTTTTTAGATAAATTCCATAAATGAAAAGCGATAGTTGGTTTGAAAATTAGACATGGTTTATAAAATCATATCAGATGATGTAAAAGATTTAACAAACATTTTCTAAGCTGGTTCTTTGATTTGAAGGCCATAAACTTCTTGTGTGATTATGTGTTAAGAGCATGATTTTGATTCTCTCTCTCTCTCCTGAAATACTTTTTAAAAAATGAATCCTGTGGTTTCTGTCCAGTCTTGCCCCCCCCCCCCATAGAAATTCCAAGACAAACAGGGGTCTTCATAGGGTTCCACTAGAATCAGTACCTTTTTGAGTTGCATGTCTGTCTCCACTCTGCTGGTTCTCCTTTTGGGTAGTGACTGTGTGTTTTGGTCTTTGGACTCCATGTTTTTAGCCCAATATCGTTCCTATGGTAAGCTCAACAGACAGTTCTTGAGTGAATGCAACAGCATCTTTTATAAAAGTGTGTTCCAAGCCAGCCCAGCCAGTTATTATTTAACAACCTTAGGCAAGTTCACAAAGTTCCCTGAGTCTCAGCTGATTCTTGGGTGGAAGGCAGAGTGCAGTGGCTGCGGTGCGCACCCGCCACACTGCTCCACCGGGCAGTTGCCCATGGTGTGGTGCAGAATGGAAAATCAGAAACTCACACTCTGGTGACAAGCCGGGTGTACGCCTGGTTCCAGCACCTTCGGGGGGTGGGGGGAGGTTACTGGCGTATGGGAACCCAGGTGATGATGCTCTGCAACCCCATCTGCAGCGTGGGCTGTGCACTGCCGATGTGGCGGTTCTTCCGCGACTGGTGGAAGAGGAGGAAGTCTGCTGATTCACTTCTTTGGCGAGGAGTACCTGGAGGACCAGAAGCGGTGCCCACGGGCCTGCCTTCCATAAAAGGAGTCAAGTGGACCTATGACCCCGGCAGCCGCGGAGCCTCCCACTCCGTGCGGCCCAGGGCAAAGAGGCTTCCGCCCGCCACTCTGCAGGACGGATTTTCTTAATCATTTCATAGTCACCATTTCCTCTTGGGACATCCCTCAAGACCAAATGGCTCTCTTTCTCCGCCATCGAGGTGCGTGCCTTCGCTTCTCCTTCGCCATGTCTTCCCACAAGACTTTCAGGATCAAGAGGTTCCCGGCCAAGAAACAAAAGCAGAATCGGCCCATTCCCCAATGGATTCGGATGAAAAGTGGTAATAAAATCAGGTACAACTCGAAGAGGAGACGTTGGAGAAGAAAGAAAAAAAAATATTAAAAGTAAAAAAAGACCAAATGGTCAGAAGCCTTCGGACCAAAGGACGCCCCCAGCCCACCCATCTTCCCGGGGGGGGGCAATCTGCTCTTGGTCTGAATGACGAGAAGGGACGAGGATGAAACATGGCCAGGGAGCAAGTAAGAGCAATAGCGGCGGTGCGCTCCGGAGCGAGTGCGGGGCGGGCCGCGGGAGCCTCGGTTCAGGCAGCCGTTCCTGGAGGCCTCGCCGCTCTCAGGCTTCCGGGGCGGGGACTCAGTCGTTACTCCGATCAGGTTCCGCCGGAAGGGCGTGGGCACCAGGGCTTTCAGCCCTAGAGATGCATTTTAACGGAAACACACAAGCAGCGCAGCTCTAACCTCCTCATTCCCGTCCGCGGTCGGCACCGGAGCATCTATCCAGTTTTAAAGACACTTCCTGATAAGGCCCTCCCTATATGTATCCTGTTTACGTACCTATTTTTATGAATGGCAGTATAAGTTCAGGGGGGCTCGGTGTTTATAGCCCCAACTTTTATGTGGCAGAAAAGAAGCATCCACACCCAGACATCCGCCGATCAACTTTGTGTTACCAGGGCGCCACGGGGCCCCTGTGGCCTCCGGGCCCTGTCCCTGCCCCTCTCCGCAGTGGGGGCTGTCATCAGCGGCAGGCATGTCAAAGGTGTGCCATGTGTCCTTTGTCCAAGAAACACTTACTGGACGAGGCCTTGTCAGGCTGGGAAGTACTGCTCTCCATCGACTTGGGCTTTATTCTTACTTTACCATAGTGTGTAGTTTTGTGTTTTGATTCAAATCTATTAACTATTGATTTCTATGTTCCGTTCTCAAAATTTCATCGTCCCTGATGCCTCTTCAAATTGTCTTCCCAAAGGGGTTTGAGCGCTCTCGCACAGCTACACAATGCAAGGCGACTTGTGAAAGTCTTACATAGAGCAAATAATCCCATCTGAGATTTAGTGATATTTTTGTCTTTCTAGTTCAGGGAGAGTGGTTGGATTTAGGAGTCAAACATATGAACTGTAAAGACCCTCGTTTAATTCTGGACTAGACAGGAGAGTGGTCCCTGTGAGATCCTTCCGCGCAGAGCTGCTGCCGCAGGGGACAGGGAACGCGGAGGCGGGCTGGGGTGGGGCGCAGACCTGCCGCCTCGGAGCAGCTACTACCTTTCCGTGCCAAGACCTCACAGAGGTGTTGTGAAGACTTAGAAGAACGTCAAACGTTTTTAATGCTTAGATGAGAGAGGACACTGTGAAATCTATACTTTGTGAGAGTTGCTCAAAAATGGACATTAGGTTAACTGTACCAGATGCTGGAAATGTGTGTGCAAAAGAACATTTTACCAACTCAAAATAGTATTAATCTTCTACACTAATAAAAGAGAAAGATGCAAAAGGACCATACCTTCATGACATCCACCAGCCAATCAGGAGTGAGTGTGCAAGTTAACCCAACAAAGATGGTGGGTTAATTTGCATATGCAGGTGCCAAAGCGGCCAGGGCGGGGCCTCTGGGCAGAGTGGGAAGGTGGAAAGGAGGCTCCAGGCTGGAGCGAAGGCAGTGCCAGCAGCCAGGGGAAGGAAGGCCCATTCTTGTACGAATCTTAATTGGGCCTCTACTCTCTAGATAAAAATAATAATATTTGTTATTGTAAGCACTAAGTTTGTGGTAACATGTTACAGCAGCAGCAGTAAACTAATACATTCACTTGCCTGCTGGATATTTCTTTGAGTCATATCCCTCACTAGCCAAGAGTCACTTCCTCCTAAGGTGTAGTGGGGAAACCCTGGATTGGGTCCTCAATCCTCAGTCTGCCTTCTTCATCTTTATAAGGAAGTCCCTTTTCCTCTTTATAGGTTGAAGACAAGGAAATTGAAAACCTGTTGGGAGTTCTGGTGGAGAGGAACAGTATATTTGTGTGCACTGGGCATCAGCATAGATGTCATTTCTAAAATTAGGTCAAAACAAGTGCCAAAGAACTGAATGGTAGTTCAATATGCTGAGTCATTTACACAAATCATCTCATTTATTCTGAGAACAGCCCCAGGAAGTTAGATAAGATTATTACCCCATTTTAAAGCTGGGAAGCCAAAGACAGAGAAGGTTGGGTAACTTTCCCAGTCACTAAGACACTAAAACAAGAGCCAAGAGTCAAACCTCAGTTTTCAGACTGCGGAGAAGCACCCTTTGCTGACGGGAGAGCTCTGACCAATGGGATGGATCCATTCATTCACTGATCCCACAGATAGTTGGACCCCTGTGCCTGGCATTCAGGGTAGGGTGATGAACAACTCAGGCCAGATTTCTGCAACAGGGAGTCAGGTTCTATTAGAAGGACACCATCAACTGAGAAGTAAGCCGATTGTGATGACAATGATGTTGAAAATTAAGAGAGCAGGGTGAGAGACAGCAGATGGGACTGGGAGACTGTTCTTCATAGCAATATGTGGTCCTGAACTTGGTAGCCCACCTCCCTCCAAGGAATGTGATGAGCAAATTCATCATGTTTCCTCTTTGTTTTCCTTGGCAATCCCCCAAGTACAAGCCTATCCCATCACCTCAGGGTCTCTCATCTCCATTTCCCGTGTTGTCTTTTGCTCTACCTACCTTCTCTCTCATCTCCATTTCCCGTGTTGTCTTTTGCTCTACCTACCTTCTCTCTCATCTCCATTTCCCGTGTTGTCTTTTGCTCTACCTACCTTCTCTCTCATCTCCATTTCCCGTGTTGTCTTTTGCTCTACCTACCTTCTCTCTCCCTCCATTCTTCCCAAACTCTTCCACTGTGACCCCTGTAAACATTTCACTAAAATCCCTCTGTGAACCCTGAGGTCTAAGAAGGGCTCCTGGTGACTACCTAAGCTTAAGTGTTAATTAATTAATTCATTAGGTAATTAATTAATTAGCTAGCTAACAGAGCCTAACAGCCATTTCTGCTCAGGGGCCTCTCACACAAACTGTACTTCAAGGAGAAACCTCTCGGCTAAAACTGCCTGCCTGCACTGTTTCTGTGGCTGAGCCAAGACTTATAAAGAAATCTGGGAGTCTTATTACCACCAATAGGACTGAGGCTTTTCCAGTCAATTGGCAATGTACAGCACTGACTAATCACAGTAGCTCTATTCTGACCAATCAGGGGCCAGGGGCAGGGACTTCTGTCTATATAAGCCAATGCTCCCCTGTGGCTTGGAGAGCAACTCTCTACTGAAGGTAAGGATACACTGGTTGTAGCTAAACCACCAAAGACATCAGGAGAGCAGGCTGGCAAGGGGCAGCGTGAAAGGGGCCGTGGCAGAATGGAACTGCTAGAAAGGCGTTGGCCAGGGGTCAGTCTCCTAGCTGTGCTGTTTTGTTGGTGGTGTTTAGAAAGATTGGAAGGAAAGGAAGGGGAGGGAGGGAGGGAGGGAGGGAGGGAGGGAGGGAGGGAGAGAGAGAGAGAGAGAGAGAGAGAGAGAGAGAAACCATGGATGTGAGAAAGACATTGATTGGTTGCCTCCTGCACCCACCCTGACCGGGGTGGGTGGCCAAACCTGCAACCCAGGTGCATGCCCTTGACTAGACATTGAACCCATGATACTTCATGTGTGGGCTAATGCTCTAGCCATTGAGCAACACGGGCAAGGGCATAGCTGTGTTATTTTCACAGCAATGCTGTATTATTCTTGAGCTGTTTGCACTAAATAAAGTTTCCTTCACTGCCACCCAATTTGGGATTCCTGTTGGCATCTGAATTGGGCCATCGTCTATCAGTTGGCACTTCCAACTTTTACCTTAACTAAAGCCAGCTCCTTCCCTGAAGATAATGACTACAATCCTATTTGAAGGCTCTTCATTCCCTCACTTGCCAAACAGCTCAAGGTCTAAAGGAAGAGAGTGCTAGTATGCCTGCCATATCCAACCGTGTAGGCTGGGCTCTGCTCCACGTCTTCACTTGTGGGCCCACTCATTCACGGGCAGCCTCTGAAGCATTGCCAATCAAATGGCCGAGAGAAGAGACACATGGACAGCCATGAACTGGCTCTTGATGCTTTCACTCATGTGTCACGTATGTTCACATTCCATTTCCTAAAGTAAGTCAAATGTCTAAGGCTGATATCACCTGGGGAGACACAGCAAATATTGTGAACAATGATACACTCTGCCATCCCTTGGTACCCCAATGCTGTTTCCAGATATTATTCCTTCTCCATGTTCCTTTTTTTAAAATGTCCTTTTTTAAAATGTCAGGTCTCCCAGAATAACATGTAGACCCTCTCCTCTTCTAGCGCTTCACAGTCTTCCTACAAATCTGCTAAGTCACAGTTTGCTCTTCTCTGTCCTGACCCCGTATCCGATCCTTTAGGATGTTCCAGAGTGTCTAAATCTGTCACTTTTCTCAGTCCCCACAAAAACTACCCTCTTCCAAGCCACCATCATCTCTCGCCAGAACTGCTACTGCTACAGCCTTCCAAACATGATCCCCCCAACAACCTGGGTAGATCGAGTCACACTACTAAATCCTTCTGTAGTTTCCACTAGCCTTCAGGGAGAGTCTAAAATGCTTACCCTGAAGAGCTCTTACCCACGGGTTTCTGCTTGCAGCCTCAGCCCTGCCATAGTCCAGCCACTGGGCTTTTTCGGTATCTTTTTTTTTTTTTAATTTATATTTTTGCCAAAATCCATGTTACCATTTGTTATTTCTATAAAGTAAATGTGAGTATTGGAAACACTTATCAAAATAAGAAATTTCACATGGTTTTTGGTACTTAAAACCTTCATCTAAGTTTGGGGGTGGGGGAAAGTGAGGGGTGGTACTGGGAGACACCTAACAATAAGATTACAGTGGGGCAGGTGGGGGGGGGAGGGCAGAGGTAGATAGAGGCCGAAGGGCGTGTCAGGAAGGGTAGGAGCAACCGCTTTCGGTATCTTGAACTGACACTGGAATGACTTTAAGGCTTTGATAACATGGTTCTCTTTGCCTGGAACTTATTTTCTCACCGTCCTCTTCATCTTTCAGATCAACTTCCTCACTGTTGCCTTCAGATCTGGTTAGTTCTTTCTGCAGCACCCTCTACTGCCCCTTCTGAAACATGCCACACTCCTGTCTGCGCATGCTCAGTGCCTCTCCTACCGGCCCACACTTGGGGCTGCATGAAGGGGGACTGTGCCCTTAACTGCTAAGCCCCAGTTCAGTGATAGTGCTCAGTAAATATTTTTTTCAATGAGAGAATGAATTTGTCACATATAAAGAGTGGGGAAGAAATGAATAAAAGTTAACAGATGAAATAATCTGTGATTGATTTAGCCTCCTGACTTAATCAGGAGGTAGAAGAGGGCTGGGACACTTGTGCTAACTCTGAATCGCTTGTTTCTAAATTCATCAGACATCACTCTCTTTCTGAATTTATCTCTATGTTTGCAGACCTCATAAAATGCCTTCTTCACCCATATCTATTGAAAGAAATCTGGTTTTATGAGAGAGTGCTTCTTTCCTCTTTCCTCTTTCTAACTCCTGCTGCTCTCACCTCTCCTCCCGTCCTTCTCAGCACTTCCCACAGCTCCTCTAAACTAAGTCATCTGGAAATTATTGTAACAACACCAAGATGTTGCCTGTCCTCACATTCATTCTTGGGCAGAAGGATGTGAATGGCACCCTGAAGACAGAAGCATAATGATGCATGATAAAATACATCCTAGAACTGGGCTGCCAAGTCTGTCTGCCAACCAGACTGTACTATGGGGGTGATGTGAACCACTTTGGAAAGGCCCCCAGGTGCAACCATGGTTCCTCCCTCTAGGCTGAGATGGTATCTGAGATTATAGCATTGAAGACAATGTTAGTCTGTGCAGTAACAAAGTACCACAGACTGAATGACTTAAGCAACAACAGAGACATATTTTCTCACAGTTCTGGAGACTAGACATCCAAGATCAAGGTGTAGGCAAGTTTGGCTTCCAGGGTCTCTCTCTTTGGCACACACTTCCCTCATGTCTCTGTGTGCTGAAATACCCTCTTCTTACAAAGACACCAGTCTGATTGAATTTGGGCCCATCCCAACAGCCGCATTTTAACTTAATCATATTGTTAAAGGCCCTGTCTGCAAACATTGGGGGGCAGAAATAGAATAGTGAGGACTAGCTATAGTTATAAGAAATATTAATCATGCTCTGTTAACCATAATTGTTCTGTTCTGATTAGAGAAAGCACATTCTGACCTTAGCTGAGAGTTGTATGCCCCAAATATGGGAGTTAACCTTGAAATTCAGTCCATTCTCCTTTTCTGAGAACTGCCCATCATCATGAAAAGATTAACAACCTTCTTGCTGAAACAATCTGGTTTTAGAGGTGCCTATCCTTTGTGACCCCCAGCCTTCATTGACTGTAACCTATAACCATTATACTTCCTCATGCTTGTAATTCCTACTACTTCCTCATGCTTGTAATTCCTACTACTTTCCCATGTAAGCTTTGCCTTTCTATCCAATATAAGCAGCTGGCTTATTGGGGTGGGGGGTGGGGCTGAAGCAGATTAGCATGGATCACCTGCTGATCCCTCATACTGTCGACATTATTGGAATCAATGCTCATACATGATACAACCCTGTCTCTGCTTAACTGGCTCAAGCACCCAGACCTATTGGTTGTCCAGTTTCACAAACACAGTCATTTTGAAGCGCCGAGGGTTAGAGCTTCCATGTATGATTTTGTGTGTGAGAGCAGGGGGAGACGATTCCACCGTAACAGACATTCCTTGGTTTTAGGATTTACCAGTCTTTTGGGGTTCTCTGAATAAGGGCAGTAACTACTGGATGAATAAGTAAATGGATGTGTTGTTCATGAAAGCAAGGGATGGGATATAATTAATTTTTAAATGAATGGGTACAATTAATTATATGTAAATTGGCTCTCTAATTCAATGAAAGACTGCAGAGGAGGCATGGGGCCCAGACACCCAGATTCTTCCTTACATCCTTACAGACTGAAAATAAGAAGCATGACCTCAGAGATGTAAAGAGAGCTCTAGACTCATCACTCTTCCTGGGGTATCTGCATTAAGCCTGTGCTAATAGGCCGTTCTCACAGAAGAAAAGCCCTGGGACTTATTCAGAGTGAGAAGAAAGGTCAGAGACCTACATAGAACATTCCAAAACCTGAGAGCCAACCTTCAGCTTGTACCTTTTATTTTTAACATTCTCCTTGGAAAAAGATGGCGATAAGCTGTGTTTGCCTCGGCCTCTCTAATGAATAAAGTGAGAGAGTTTCCCCTGAGAATTCCTAGTAGGTAATGGTAAGCCCACATTCCTGTGGCGTTAGAACCTAAATTTGTACTACCTGTGTAGCCAGAAAGACCTCCAGGCAACATTTTAGAATGTTTTCAAGTCAGGTATTCTCACAGGTGACATTGGCATAAGCAAACACTAACTCTATCCAGAGAAATACATTTTAAACCCAGACTTTAAAGAATTTTCACAGATAAAATCCAAAGGAACATGAGTTCCACAAACAACAAAAGCAGAAGCAATAAATCTCAGCCTCAGACCCACAAGTGGCATAAATATTGGAATTATGAGGTACAGGATATAGAATAAATATATTACATTTTAATTTTTTATTTTAATGTTTTATTTTTTATTAATCCTCACTTGAGGATAGTTTTCCATTGATTTTTAGAGAGAGTGGAAGGGAAGGAGGGAGGGAGACAGAAACATCGATGTAAGAAAGACACATCAATTGGTTGCCTCCCACACATACCTCAACCAGAGCAAGATCAAACCTGCAATCTAGGTACATCCTTAACCTGGAATCAAACCCATGACCCTTCCATGTGCTGGCTGACTCTATAAATGCTAAACCATACCAGCCAGGGCAATATATATTAAAATTTTAAAGAAATTAAAGATGGAGTTTGAAAACTATTGAAGGAAAAGAGACTATCAAGATAGATGAGGAAGATTCGAATAAGAAAAACTAGAAATTACTGAAGTGAGAAATTAAAAACCCAGTAGAGCCTGGTTTACAAGGCTCAGTGGTTGAGCATCAACCTATGAACCAGGAGGTCACGGTTCAATTCCCAGGCAGGGCACATGCCCAGGTTGCAGGCTTGATCCCCAGTGTGAGGAATGCAGGAGGCAGCTGATCAATGATTCTCTCTCATTATTGATGTTTCTATTTCTCTCTCCTTTCCCTTCCTCTCTGAAATCAATAAAAAAAGATATCTATACTGGAGATCCGATGCATGAAATTTGTGCACAAAGGGGGGTTCCCTCAACTTAGCCTGCAACCTCTCCAACTGGGGACCCCTTGTAGGATGTCCAACTGCCATTTTAGGCCCGATCCTAACCGGCAGTCAGACATCCCTCTCACAGTCTGGGACCACTGGCTCCTAACTGCTCAATAGCCTGCCTGCCTGATTGCCCCTAACTGCTTCTGCCTGCCAGCCTGATCACCCCTAACTGCCCTCTCCTGCAGGCCTGATGTCGCCCCCAACTGCTCTCCTCTGCTGGCCATTGGTCAGTTTCTATGCCAGCATTAAAATCTCTTCCTCCTAGGCAGCCATTGGCTCCCAAAGCACCCAGATTTGGTTCTCATTGGTTGGTTCCTATGCCAGTCAGCATCAAAAGCTCCGCCTCCTAGGCAGCCATTGGTTCCCCACAGCACCCACCTTTGGTTCTCATTGGTCGGTTCCAATGCCAGTCAGCATCTCCAGTCCTATCCCTGGGCTTGATCAAAGAGGGAGGGCTTAACAGCAAGGCCAGGAGAGAAAAGCCTGGCTGCTGGTAAAGATCAGAAAGAGGGTGAGAAAGAGAGAGGTAAGTACACTGATCAACAGCTTCCACTGAGGCTGCAGATCAGATCCTAAATCATTTTCTGGGTCTCAGCCACCTGCAGTCAGTGCTGGGTCACCAGGCTGCAGCTGAGCAATCCAGCGCTGACTTCCCCAAGGTCTGTGTTTGGTCACAGGCTTGGCCCCTTCCCAAGCCTCTGTCCCAGGAGTGGCTGGCTGGGAGTGACCTGGGTGCCAAGGAGGTTACCAGGACCCAGGTCTGTATGCAAATTAACTTCCAGATTTATTGGGTTAATTTGCATACTCACTCTAATTGGCTGTGGGTGTAGCAAAGGTAGTCAATTTACATGTTTCTCTATTATTAGGTAAGATATTTTTAAAACCCAGTAGATAAATTAAATAAATTATATGACAGCAGAAAGGAAAAGAAACTAGAAAACATTAATACTTTAAGAAGTTACACAGATTGCAGTACAGGGGACAGAAGGAGGGAAATTGCAAACAGTGGGTTAAGAAATATGGAACAGAGTGGGAAGGTTCAACATACATCTAACTTTATGTGGGTGTTTTTAATGATAGAAAGGGAGAGAAGCACATTTGAAGAGATAATCTGAGATTTTTTAAAAATTGATGACTCTTCCTCAAATTTAGGAAATCCAATTAATCCCATACAGAATATTTAAAAATAGATATACACAAGACATAGAGTGAACCTTAGCACCCTAAAGGGAAAATCATCACCATAGCCAGAAGTGTTACTTCTTATGTCTCAATGGCAATGGGATAATGGTAGCCAGAAGATAGTAGAATGAGATACCAGAAGTGCTGAGAGTGCTGAAATAAAAGAACTGTCACTCAGAATTGCATGTGCAGCAAAACTACCTTTTGAGAGCAAAAATAAAATTATTGTTTAGATATATCAAAAATTAGAGAACAATTCCTAAGATACCCTCTTCCAAAGAACTTCTAAAGGATAAACTTTAGAAAAAACGAAGAAAATTTTAGACTGAAGGTATGAAACATAAAATAGCCTGTCTGGTTGCTCAGTGGTTAGAGCATTGACCCACAGACTGAAGGGTCCTAGGTTCTATTTCCAGTCAAGGGTACATACCTCAGTTGCAGGTTCCCCAGCCCTGGTGGATTAGGGTGCATGTCGGAGGGAAACAATTGATATGTCTCTCACATCAATGTTTCTCTCTCTCCTCCTCCTCCTCCCTCCTTTCTACTCTTTAGAAATCAATGAAAAAATATTCTCAGATGAGGATTTTTTTTTTTGGTTTATGCAACTTTATTGAAGAAAAATAAATCAATTACTAGCAGAGCTATTAGTTGATCACTCATCCATTGACAACTTGCATCATTTATTCAGTGCTATATTAAACAGTGTGTATTGGAATACACACTCCAATACACCTCCTTCTGTAATAGCTCCAAGCCTCCTAACGATTTAAATGAAAATTACAAAATGTTTGAGACCCTATTTTGGAATAGAAAAGGTGTTTGACTTCCAATTTCCATTCTCTGTAGAACAAGAACAGGTCATTCCTTTATTGACATGCATAAAATACATCACATTTTCTGTTCTGCTGATGCTATACATTTAATACCAATTCTCCAGCCACATCAGTTACAAGCATAAAGTATATCATGTAACCTCAGATCTCTAACAGTGGAAGGCTTAAACAAGAATGGATGCTGCTAGAATAATGCTGTTTCCTTTGATGCGACAACTGAGCCTCCGTTTCCCTCCCCCTCAGATGATTTCTTCAGCATTTTAGAGCAGTGAGGAATGGTTTTAGTCGCATAACCAAATTAAAGTGAAGATATTGGCCACATAATACACATGCTCCATTTTTTTAAAAAAATTCTGAATCTTGGGCAACTGTTCTCTTGTAACTACTTTACAGTTTCTAAAAGTAGTTATTGTCCAAAGCTGGAAGAACTTAAGTCTTCTCAGATGAGCATGTGAATGAATGGAGGGAGGTAAACAAAAAATAAACTTAAAAAAGATGAGTTCTGATAGGGGAGCAGCCGGATAAGAAAATCAAAAAAGGAACAGTAATTTAAAGTTTATTCCCGCTATAATGCAGGTTATTCTGACTTTAAGGTAGCATCACATGGCATACTTCTGAGTCCATTCCCGAGATATTCTGTTGTACTTATCTCTGTCTGTTTTATAGATCCGTGCAATCTCTGGCACTAGGGGGTCATCTGGGTTTGGATCACATAGCAGTCAGTGAACAAATGGACAAAAGAACTTTAGAAATAGTTAATGCAGGAGACCACTGTGATCTTAAAATATCGAGACAGATGCTGCCATTACTGTTAATATTTGGATGATAAATTCTTGTAAATGCAACCTTAGGTGGTTTGAGGGGCAGTCTGTAGGAAAATGAATTGTCAAAAAGAATACACCGCCTCGATATGGGCTGTCATTAGGTCCCGTAATTGTGGCTTGCCAATGAAACATATCCCCCAACTGGACCTGCAGAACACCGTGCTGGAGGGTCACGGGCCAAATCACCAAGTTCCTTATTCATCCGTTTCAGCGCCATAGTCTGTGCTTTGCGTCTGGCTCCTCACTCTCTCGGTGTGTGCTCAGAGGTCCGGCCACAACTCTTGATCACCCCGGCGGCAGGGAAGTCTTGTCTCTCCGTCTCACACCGGCTCTGCCAGACACAGGCGCTTGGTATGAAGGCGGTTCTCGCGATAGCCTCGTGGCTGGTTTACCGGAGCTCTCAGATGAGGATTTTTTTAAAAAAGAAATATCGAAATGAATAGAGAGAGAAAAAAAAAAGGAAACCAAAATGAAAGGTAAACTTATATTTACTCTATCAAAAGTACAGCAATAACCCATGGACACAGACAATAGGGTGGTGAAGGCTTGGGGTGGGGGTAGGAGGTGGGCAATAATGGGTCAATGGGAAAAAGGGGGGGACATATGCATTACTTTCAACAATAAAGATTCTTTAAAATACAGCAATAATGTCAAATGTTAATGTTTAAAAAAAAAAAGAACCACAATCAAAGAACTTATAAATGGAGAGGATTTTGGTAAATACACATAGTGTTAGAGTAACCACCAAAGAAGAGAAATTAAGTATAAAATATTCAATATAGTATAGAGGGGAAATGGATTTGTTGGGAGCAGACTCGGGCCAAACAAAGGCAAGAAGCAAAAGGAAAATAATAGAGAAAATAAAATGGGTGGATAGAATGAATGGAGAATCGGGAGCAGATGACAGCTTCTTTGTTCAAGTTTAGGTGAAACGTGACATTGTATGGTTGTTAAATGGAAGATCAACTACGTATAGAAAGGTATGTATGGATGCTGAGTAGTCAAAAGGATGGATGGACTGTGTAGGTTACTGATTTGTTGTTTCTTAGCCCAACCTCACCCACTTACACTGGGCTTTGTGTTGCTGAGCCTGGGAATCTACAAATCACATTTCTCCTTTGCCAGATGGCTCCCTATTAGATTTTGCCAAAAGAGAGCACAGAAAGAGACAAGAAAAGTTCCTGTTGCCTCCTGTTTTGCTCTCTGTTCCTGTCTGCATCATCCCATGGGTCTTCCCCCTCACAGTGGCAGTTGCCTCCTGTTTTCTCCATACTCTCAGTCTCATTTTCTGTCCCCGACATACCAGTACCAGCTGTCCAATTTCCCCTTGTCAGAGGTCTGGGTCTTGGCTTGACAGGAGTATTCTTTCAGCCTTCTAGATTCAATATCCCAACCTCATTCCTTTGTTGCCCCAGGCTAGGGAATGAAAACTGACTTCTGGCGGAAACCGGTTTGGCTCAGTGGATAGAGCATCGGCCTGCGGACTGAAGGGTCCTGGGTTCAGTTCTGGTCAGGGGTATGTACCTTGGTTGCGGGCACATCCCCGGTGGGGGCTGTGTAGGAGGCAGCTGATCATGTTTCTCTCTCATCGATGTTTCTAACTCTCTATCCCTCTCCTCTTCCTCTCTGTAAAAAAAATCAATAAAATATGTATTTTTTAAAAAGAAAACGGACTTCTGCATTTATTATCGTTGGTTAATACATATTCCCACTTTGTCATCTCAGCATCAACTTAACCAACTCCTTATGTTGAAGTCTGTCTGCTGCTACTAGTAAATTGATTGGTTCAGTTTCACTTTTCTTTTTCTGACCAAGCCCTGACTGATACAGATATAAATATTTTTAAATAATAAAATAGCCCAGCTGGTATGGCTCAACAGTTTAGCATCAATCTATGAATCAGGGTTTGGTCAGATTCCCTGTCAGAGCACATGCCTGAGGTTGCAGCTTGATCCCCAGGTGGGAGAGTGCAGGAGGCAGCCGATCAATGACTCTCTCTCATCATTGATGTTTCTATCTCTCTTTCCCTCTCCCTGTCTCTCTGAAATCAATAAAAATATATTAAAATAATAATAAAATAAAAACTTGAAATATATAGACTAATACATTTCAAAATCTTGACAAAATGGACACATTTCTGCAAGCATAGAAAATGCCATTACTGAAATAAAAGAAAACAGTAAACTATGGCTAAGCCAATAACTATTAAAAACCTTGAAATTTTAATTAAAAGGAGCTCCAGAAGGTTTAACAAGGGAGTTCCACCAAACCTTCAAGAAACAAATAGCATCTGCAACATACATATCATTACAGGAGAAAAAAATTATTTTATGAAGCTGGTATATCCTTGATTCCTAAACCAAATAGGGACAATTTGGGGAAAGACTATTGGAGGCTCATTTTACTGTCTAAATGTACATACAGTTCCTAAATAAAGTATTAGGTAAGAAAATAAAATAATGTATTAAGATAAAAATAAAACATCATCAAGTGGGTTTTAGTAAGCAAACATTAACAATGCAATAAATGCATTCCATTTTATCTAATAAAGAGAGAATATGCTAATTGACCCTCACACCATTACAAATATGGCAGCGCCCATGGTCAATAGGAGGGATATGCCAACTGACTGTCCCGCCCTCAAAGATGATGGCACCCACAGCCACAAGATGGCGGCACCCAGTCCCCTCAGTCCCTCCTCCCAGCTGCCCAGGGTTGGCCGGAGGTGCAGGCAAGCCTCGGATGGCAGCTGCCCAGGTGCCCAGGGCCGCCCAAGGCTCAGGTAACCAGGGTTGGTCAAGGCTTGCACTGCCAGCAGTGGCAGCAGCAGAGGTGTGATGGGGGCATTGCTTTCCCCTGATTGCCGGGTTACCTCCTGCCCCTGAGGGCTCCCAGACTATGAGAGGGGGAAAGCCAGGCTGAGGGACCCCCCCTCCAGTACATGAATTTTTCATGCACTGGGCCGCTAGTTATGGGATAAAATAAGAAAGACACATGTTGCCTCCATAGATTTGAAAAAACATTTGGAGAAAAAAGAAAAAAATTGATAAAGCTCAACATCTACTATCATAAAAACTCTTGGGAAACTTGGAATGGAAAGAAACTTCTATTATTTGATATTCTCTACACCAAAAGTCTATCACAAATATCACACTTCACATAGAACCCTGAACTTGTTACCTTCTTCAGGAAGAAGATACAGCTGGGCACCTTTCATTCCTGGGTGTTATGACCACTGCAGTAAGTCATTATAAATAAGTATATAAGAAATGACAATCTGCAAAATTGTCATTATGCGGATGCCATTTGGTATTCTATATAGGAAGTCCAAACCATTAAAACTCATAAGATATTCATCAAATTGGCCAAATGAAAGATAAAATTGGCAGCCTAGCTGGTTTGGCTCGGTGAACAGAGAATCAGCCTGTGGACTGAAGAGTCCCTGGTTCTATTCCAATCAAGAGCACATGCCTTGTAGTAGGCTCTATCCCCAGTAGGGGGCGTGCAGGAGGTGGCTAATCACTGATTCTCTCTCACTGATGTTTCTATCTCTCCCTCTCCCTTTCTCTCTGAAATCAATAAAAATATATTTTTTAAAAAGATAAAATTGGGGAAACGAATAGCATTCCTCTATATAATAATAAACTAGTAACTCTAACAAAATATAAGATTCCATTCATAATAGTAACAAAAGTTTAAAAATAATCTAAGGCCCTAACAGGATGCTCAGAGTGATGGCCTGTGCATCGAAGGACCATGGGTTCAATTCCTGATCGAAGGCACATGCCTGAGGTGCAGGTTTGATCCTCTGGGCTGAGCGAGGCATGTGTGGGAGGCAACCAATTGACGTGTGTGTGTGTGTGTGTGTGTGTGTGTGTGTGTGTCTTTCTCTCCACCGCTCTCCCTTCTTGTCTCCTTTCCACTTCACCTAAAGGTAATGGGAAAAGTCCTTTATCCATTTTGACTTTGTTTTTATGTATGGTGTGAGTTGGTGATCTAGTTTCTTTTTTTTCATGTATCTGTCCAATTTTCCCAACACCATTTATTGAAGAGACTCTCTTGACTCCATTGTATAGTCTTAACTCTTTTGTCAAATATTAATTGAGCATAATTATGGGTCAATTTCTGGAGTCTGTTCTGTTCCATTTATCTATAAGCCTGCTCTTGTGCCAGTACCAGGCAGTTTTGAGTACAGTGGCTTTGTAGTATAGCTTGACATCTAATATTGTGATGCCTTCAACTTTGTTCTTCTTTCTCAAGATTGCTTTCGCTATTCTGAGTCTTTTTTGGTTCCATATAAATGTTCAGAGTATTTGTTCTAGATCTGTGAAATATGCTGATAATATTTTAATAGAGATTGCATTAAATATGTAGATTTCCTTGGATAGTGTGGAAATTTTGATGCTGTTAATTCTGCCAATTCATGAACATGGTATATTCTTCCACTTGTTTATACCTCCCTCTGTCTCTTTTTTCAACATCCTCTAGTTTTCCAACTATAAGTCTTTTACCTCCTTGGTTAAGTTTATTCCTAAGTATCTTAGTTTTCTTGTTGCAGTGGTAAATGGGATTGTCTGTTTAGTTTATCTTTCTGAGAATTCATTATTGGTGTATAAAAAAGCCACTAGTTTTTGGGTGTTGATTTTGTTCTCTATATATTGCCAAATTCCTTTATTAAATCCAGTTTTTTGGTAGAGTCTTTAGGATTTTCTATGTGAGAATAATGAGAATTTTACTTCCTCCTTTCCAATTTGGATGCCTTTTATTACTTCTTTTTGTCTGATCGCTATGTCTAGAACTTCCAGTACTATGTTGAATAAGAGTGGCAAAAGGAGACAAAATGTAAAAGACTGAAATGTAAGTCCGGAAACCATAAAAATACTAGAAGAAACCATAAGCAGCAAAATCTCAGACATCTCCCATAGCAATATTTTTACAGATACATCTCATAGGGCAAAGGAAACTAAGGAGAAAATAAACAAATGAGACTACATCAAAATAAAAAGCTTCTGCACAGTAAAAGAAACCATCAACGAAACAAAAAGGGAGCCCACTATATGGGAGAACATATTTGGCAGATACTCTGATAAAGATTAATATCAAAAATATGTAAGGAACTCATACAACTTAACAAAAGGAAGACAAACAGTCCAAATAAAAAAATGGGCAAAGGACCTAAACAGACAGTTCTCCAAAGTGGACATATAAAAAAATGCTCAAAGTCACTGATCATTAGAGAGATGCAAATTAAAATGGCAATGAGGCATCACCTCGCACCTGGCAGAATGGCTACCATCAAAAGTCAACAAATGACAGGTGCTGGCGAGAATGTGGAGAAAAGGAACCCTAGTGCTCTGCTGGTGGGAACGCAGACTGGAGCAGCCATTGTGGAACACAGTATGGAGTTTCCTCAAAAAATTTCATATAGAACCGCCATTTGATCCAGTGATCACACTTCTAAGAATATATCCTAAAAAACCCGAAGCACCAAGCAAAAAGAATGTATGCACCCCTATGTTCATAGTAGCACAATTTACAATAGTTAAGATCTGGAAACAGCCCAAGTGCCCATCAGTAGATGAGTGGATAAAATAGCTGTGGTACATTTACACCATGGAATACTATGCAGCAGTAAAAAAGAAGGATCTCTTACCTTTAAGACAGCATGGAGGGACCTGGAGAGTATTATGCTAAGCAAAGTAAGCCAGTTGGAGAAAGACAAGTATCACATGTTCTCACTCATATCTGGAATCTAATGAACAGAGTGGATCCAGAGACATGGAAGAGTGCAGATTCTCGGAAAGAAGGTGGGGGAGGGTGGGTGGGAGGGAGGTAATCAACCCTTGGACACAGACAATGAGGTGGGGAAAGCCTGGGGTGGGGGTGGGGCAGGCTAGAGGCAGTCAATGGAGAGGAGGAAGGGGGACATATGTAATACTTTCAACAATAAAAATTAAAAAATAAACAAATAGTAAAATTAAAAAATAATTAATTAAATAAAAGTAATGAAAAATATCAGGTGAGGATTAATAAAAAAGTAACCTAGGAATTTATTTATAAAATGTTTATGAAAAAAATTAATGTTATTAAAAAACATAAAAGAAATCTAACAAATGAAATAAACCATGTTCATGAGTGCAACAATTTAATAATAGATGTCTCTTCTACCTAAATCAATCTATAAATTCAATGCAAGCCCAAATTCCAGATTTTTTTTTAGAAACACAAAAATGAATTAAAAAATGCATGAGGAAGAGTTAAGACCCAAAAATAGAAAAGAATGGCAAAAGAGAGATTTCCTGTATTGAATAAGATATACTAAAAAGCCACAGTTAAAAAGAGAAAGCAAAGGTGTATGACACATGAACAGACAAACTGATCAAGGGAACAGACTCAAGAGGCCAGAAACAGACACCAGTACATTAAAGAACTGAAGGTATTTCAGAATAAGCATCCTAACCAGAAGGAACAAGATGAATTATTAAAGGATAGCATTGCGGCCCTACCCAGTTTGGCTCAGTGGACAGAGAGAGCATCGGCCTGTGGACTGAAAGGTCCTGGGTTTGATTCTGCTCAAGGGCACCTATCTCGGTTGCAGGCTCCTGGCCTGGTCTGAGTGCATGCAAGAAGCAACCAATCGACGTGTCTCTCTCACATGGATGTTTTGTGTGTGTGTGCCTCTGTGTGTGTGTGTGTGTGTGTGTGTATGTGTGTGTGTGTGTGTGTGTGTGTGTGTGTGTGTGTGCACGCGCGCGCGTGTTCTTCTCCTTTCCACTCTCTCTAAAAATCAATGGAAAAATATCCTCAGGTGAGGATCAAATGTGAGATTAATGTGCAATTTTCTCCAAGAAGTTAATGTCTTGAAGCAATCAAGGGCCAGTTTTTTTCACAGTTGAAGGGGCAGCTTTAGTAATAAAAGACGAGCTGAAGGGGAAAAGTTGCCTATATACGGAAGATATCTTCCTTCATGTCCACAGTGGCTTCAAAGACAAGAATGCTTGCTACAAATAACGCTTTGCCATTATGATATGGCAAAGCTGTGGATGCAGGTGAAGAAACTGCAACACATTTTCTCACATTAAACTAATAGATTAATGGAGACTACACCTAGGATCAGGGTTTTTTTTTAATATATTTTATTGATTTTTTACAGAGCGGAAGGGAGAGGGATAGAAAGTCAGAAACATCGATGAGAGAGAAACATCGATCAGCCGCCTCTTGCACGCCCCCTACTGGGGATGTGCCTGCAGCCAAGGTACATGCCCTTGCCGGAATCGAACCTGGGACCCTTCAGTCCGCAGTCCAACGCTCTATCCACTGAGCAAAACCGGTCTCGGCTAGGATCAGGTTTTAATTTTGATTAAACAGTCTTCAGTAGAAGTTAGTATCTCCAGACCAACATCTCCAAGTTAATATCTCCAGACAAGTCCCAGTCTTTAAGATCACAAAGGGACAGAAGGTGTTGCTAAGAGCAAATGCCCATGAAAATTTAACTGCTAGTATTCCTATTGGAATCGCTCATATTTTTATAGTATTCTGATTACAAAGTTGCATACATTTTGAGCAATCCATCCCTAATTTTATTTTTCCCATTGTAGATGAAAAGGTGGAGGCTATAATAAATCTAACCAAAATAACCTCACAGAGTGATCTTATTATATATTCTTAACAAGGGTAGTCACACTCAGACATATAACTTCGTTAGTAAAAGGTTTATCTTTGCCTTAGCAAGCCCTGTCCATTGTTCTGTGCATCCAGACTAACACACCTTTGAAATGCCTTTTTCCAGGCCTCTCCTTTCAGACCCCTCAGAAGGTAACCACCCTCAAGAGAGCACATTGTTAACTATCCCATCTCTGCCTTGCTTTCTTCCACCTTCATGTAATCTTCCTTAAGCTATCTCTTTAACTTCAAATGCAAAAAAAGAAACTGCAAACTCACTCTAGGAAGCATTTTTCATTCTGTTGAAATCTTGCTTCTAGGTGTATCCTCTCCCTGGCTCAAATAAATGCGAATAAGCTCTTTTTTCTTTCTTTCTTTTTTCTTTTTCTTAAAAAAAGAAATATATATATTGCTGTATAACTTAGATTTAATAGTAGTACACGTTTTCCTTTTTTTTCTCCCCATTATCCTCCCCCCAGCCTCCCCTACCTCAGCACATGTCCCCACCTGCCCCCTCCCCACTCCAGTGTCTTTCATTCATTGGTTATGCTCATATGCATGCATACAAGTCCTTTGGTTGATCTCCCCCAGCACCCGCCCCCCACCCTCCCCAGCCTTCCCCCTGTAGCTTGACAGCCTGTTCAATGCCTCCCTGCCTCTATATCAATCACTCTCCCGTTTCTTTTCTTCAAAAACATCTTGCATCTGCATACTAGAAATAAACGTACAAGAACAAAAAATGTTTGCGTATTAGTTTAAATGTCCAATTGTTCTGAGTCCCAGTTTCAATGTCAAATAGTTCTTTATGTGCACATGTCAGCAATGGTATCCAGCAGGTGGAGCGAATAAGCTCTTAAAAATGCCACAGGTGAGGACGTTCTTATCTTGCACTATGAAACCTTATTTTGTGTTGCAAGCATTTTTAATTCCGTTGTGTTTTTTGTTTGTTTTTCAGGAACCACCTGTACTCAGAATGAAACAGGTCCTCTCTCTTCCAACAAGCATTCTTGATAGGGTCTGAGTCTCCCTGACAGGTAGCCAGTTGCCAGGTACCGGCTTCCCTCTGAGAGTGAAACAACCCCCAGGGGGCCTGTGAGGCAGTTCTCTGGAGTTTGGGCACCTGTTCTGTTCTCCCTCCAGACCTCCGAGACCACTCAGGAGAAGTCAAATGAAAAGACCCAAAACTTTGACATTTATGAGCTTGAAGGTCTTGAGCCAGTCACTGACTGCTGAAAAGCTGTTTCCTCATTCTTTCAAGGAGGGAGGGGTGTTGGGAAACACGGTTAAACAAAAGTGATGGGATTAAGAAGTACTAATTGGTAGTTACAAAACAGGCATGAGGTGTAAGGTAGAGCTAGGGAATATAGTGAATATAGTTGTGAGAATAAACAAGTAATTTTTTCTGTCAAGGAGGAAGTTTAGGCAGACATCATTTTGGCCTGTGTAACTTTGCAGCTCCCCTGGAGGCCCCCATTTTGAAATGCCAAAGATCAACCCCTCGCTTTTTCCTTTAAATTAGCCAATTGCACAAGAATGTGAGCCTAAGCTCTGACCAATCAAAAGTGAGGGACATGCCCTAGCCGGTTTGGCTCCATGGATAGAACATTGGCCTGTGGAGTGAAGGGTCCAGGGTTTTATTCCAATCAAGGGCACATGCCTGGGTTTCGGGATTCATCCCCAATGTGGAGTGTGCAGGAGGCAGCCACTCAGTGATTCTCTCTCATTATTGATGTTTCTATCTCTCTCTCCCTCTCCCTTCCACTCTGAAGGCAATAATTTAAAAAAAAAAAAGAGTGAGGGGGAGAAGGAACCAAGATGGTTACATAGGTAAATACTTATACAGCTGCCTCACACAACAATTTCAAAACTACAACTAAAAGACAAAACAGACATCATCCAGAACCACTGGAAAGCTGGCTGAGTGGAAATTCTACAAATAGAAGGAAAGATAAAAGGACACTGAAACTCTGAGGAGGTGCGGAGGGCAGAGTTTCGGAGACTCAGAGACAGAGGTACAGAGCCACGGAGAAGTGCATGAGTGGAAAGGGCGGGCGGCTGAATACCCGGCTGGTTTTCTCAAACTGGGAGGGAGACAAAGGCTCCCCACTGCACCAAATCCCAATTCTGGGCAAGTCTCATGGAACCCAGGCTCATACGGGGTGAAACTGGACTGTCAGGAGGAAGCACACTGAGACTCGGGAGCCGTAGAGGCATGCAAGCTTGTGGAGAGGGCACATGGCTGGCTCTCTCATTTGGGAGAAAAAAAACCCTCCAGACTGCATTGTTTCCAGTTCTGGGTAAGACTTTGGGTATCCAGACTCATTTGGGGAAAAACTGGACTGTCTGGCAGTGGGCAAAACTCGAGGGCAATTTTCTCTCAGAGGTGTGTGCAGCCATTACTGTGGGACACGGAAACCCAGGCTACGCTTAGGGCTAAGCTGACGGGAAACCAAGCCTTACTTCCCAGCCCTGAGACTCCACCACATCCAAGCTGAGCACAGAGGCTCTCCCAACATAGACACAGCTGATCCTCACAGCCAATTGGCCTGGAGGTCAACCCCTCCCAGTGACACCAACAACAATCTAGGCTTAACTACAACAAGACAGTGCTGCCCATTAAGGGGTGCACCAAGAGTATCCACCTCAGGCTGAGCCACTGTCCCCTAGAGGACATCTACCACACAAAGCTACTCGACCAACTCAGGGAACCAGCGAAAATGCAGAGACAAGGAAACAGATCACAATTGAAAGAAATGGAGGAAAAAAATGACTGGACATAGAGTTCAAAACCACGGTTATAAGGTTTTTCAAGAGGTTCTTAGAAAAGGCCGATAAATTTAACGAGACCCTCGAAGATATGAAAAAGGACCTACTAGAAATTAAGCATACACTGACTGAAATAATAAAAAAAATTTACAGGGACCTAAAAGCAGACTAGAGGACCACAAGAATCAAATCAAAGATTTGAAATACAAAGAAGCAAAAACCACTCAGCCAGAAAAGTGAAAAGCAAAAAGAATCCAAAAAATTGAAGATAATGTAAGAAGCTCTGGTACAACCTCAAGCATACCAACATCCAAATTATGGGGGTGCTAAAAAAGAGAGAGAGCAAGATACTGAAAACTTATTTGAAAAAATAGTGACTGAAAACTTCCCCCACCTGGTGAAAGAAATAGACTTAAAAGTCCAGGAAGCACACCGAACCCCAAACAAAAGGAATCCAAAGAGGACCACACAAAGACACATCATAATTAAAATGCCAAGAGCAAAAGACAAAGAGAGAATATTGAAAGCAACAAGAGAAAAACAATTAGTTACCTACAAGGGAGCACCCATACGATTGTCAGCTGATTTCTCAACAGAAGCTATGCAGGCCAGACGGGAGTGACAAGAAATATTCAAAGTGATGAATAACAAGAACCTACAACCAAGATTACTCTACCCAGCAAAGTTATCATTGCTGGGTAGGTCAGATAAAGTCAGAATTGAAGGTCAGATAAAGTGCCTCACAGATAAGAAAAAGCTAAAGGAGTTCATTACCGCTAAACCAGTATTATATGAAATGCTGAAAGGTATTCTTTAAAAAGAGGAAGAAGAAAAAGATAAAGATAAAAATTGTGAACAACAAATACATGTCCATCAATAAGTGAATCTTAAAATCAAGTGAATTAAAAATCTGATGAACAGAATAAACTGGTGAATATAATAGAATCAGGGGCATAGAAAGGAATGGACTGACAATTCTTTGGGGGAAAAGGGCATGGGAGGTGCAGGAAGACTGGACAAAAATCATGCAACTATGGGAGAGGACAGTGGTGGGGAGGTAAAGTGCAGAAGTTGGGGTGAGTACCGGGTGGAGGGGAGCTATGGGGGAGGGGAAGAGGACCATTGTAATAATCTGAGCAATAAAGATTTATTAAATTAAAAAATAAGAGATTGAAAAAATAAAAAATAAAAAGAAAGAGTGAGGGGCAGATGAGGTGGGTCAGAAATAAAGCCCCCATCCCAGCCCATAGTGTGGGAGTTGCCAGACCCTGTGCATGCTCACCCTCCTGCAGGAGTAAAGATTTTTGCCTTGCTGTTTGGGTCCCCTGTATCCTTTGTGTTCTACCAGAAACCCTGGTCCAGGGGCTCGCTTTATTTCTAACATAGTTAAAATACTGTAATAACTATTTATGGTGCCAGATGGGCACTTGAATTATCAGAGGGAACACTTTGTAACCTATTTGAATGTCTATCGATATGCTGTATACCTGAAACTAATATTTTTCATCAAAAAATAAAATTAAACATAAATAAAATAAAACAAATGATGGCATTTTTATTTTTATTTATTGGTTTCAGAGAGGAAGGGAGAGAAAGAGATAGAAAAATCAATAATGAGAGAGACTCATTGATTAGCTGTGGAATGGCATTTTTTGGGAATTTTTTACAATTTAATCTTTATTGTTCAGTTTATTAATTACATTGTTACCCCCTTTCCCCCGCTATAGCTTCCCTCCACCCAGTACCCATCCCACCCTCCGCCCTCACCTCCCCCTCACTGTCCTCTCCCATAGCTGCATGATTTTTGTCCAGTCTCTTGCTGCACCTCCCACATCCCTTTTCTCCCCAAGAATTGTCAGTCCATTCCCTCTCTATGCCCATTACTCTGTTATATTCACCAGTTTATCCTGTTCATCAGATTTTTAATTCACTTGATTTTTAGATTCATTTGTTGATAGATGTGTATTTGTTGTTCATAATTTATATTTTTACCTTTTTATTCTTCCTCTTCTTAAAGAATACCTTTCAGCATTTCATATAATATTGGTTTGGTGGTGATGAATTCCTTTAGCTTTTTCTTATCTGCGAAGCACTTTATCTGATCTTCAATTCTGAATGATAGCTTTGCTGGGTAAAGTAATCTTGGTTGTAGATTCTTGCTATTCATCACTTTGAATATTTCTTGCCACTCCCATCTGGCCTGCATAGTTTCTGTTGAGAAATCAGCTGACAATCGTATGGGTGCTCCCTTATAGGTAACTAACTGTTTTTCTCTTGCTGCTTTTAATATTCTCTCTTTGTCTTTTGCTCTTAGCATTTTAATTATGATGTGTCTTGGTGTGGTCCTCTTTGGATTCCTATAGATTGAGGTTCAGTGCGCTTCTTGGACTCCTAAGTCAATTTCTTTCACCAGCTGGGGGAAGTTTCGGTCACCATTTCTTCAAATAGGTGTTCATTATCTTGCTCTCTCTCTTTTTCTGGCACCCCTATAATTCAGATGTTGGTATGCTTGAGGTTGTCCCAAAGGCCTCTTATACTATCTTCAATTTTTTGAATTCTTTTGGCTTCTTGTTTTTCCGGCTGAGTGGATTTTGCCTCTTTGTATTTCAAATCTTTGACTTGGTTCTTATGGTCCTCTAGATTGCTTTTAGGTCTTTGTATAATATTTTTTATTTCAGTCAGTGTATGCTTAATTTCTAGTTGGTCCTTTTTCATATCCTCGTAGGTCTCGTTCATTTCCTCATGTGTCTTGTTCATTTCCTTGTCGGTCTCTTAAGTTCATCGGCCTTTTCTAGGAGCCTTTTGAAAAACCGTATAACCGTGGTTTTGAACTCTATGTCCAGTCGTTTTTTTCCCCTCCATTTCTTTCACATCTGATTTCTTTCCATGTCTCTGCATGGTGGCTGCTTTCCTGAGTTGGTCAATTAGCTTTGTGTGGTAGATGTCCTCTAAGGGACAATGGCTCAACCTCCCCAGTTACCTGAGGTGGATACTCTTGTTGCAGCCCTTTATGGGTTGCAGTCTTGTTGAAGTTAAGCCTAGATTATTGTTGTTAGCACTAGAAGGGTTTGACCTCCAGGCCAATTGGCTATGAGGGTTAGCTGTGCTCAGGTTGGATGGATGGAGTCTCCGGGCTGAACAGGCAGCGTCAGCTCCACCCTATGCGGCACCTGGGTCTCTGTGCCTGGTGGTAATGGCTGCAAGCACCTCTGAGAGAGAGCTGCCACCGAGCTCTCCCCGCTGCCGGACAATTCAGCCTCTCCCCAAATGAGACTGCACTCGCCCTCTCCACAAGCTCACAGACCTTTGCAGCGCCCGAGTTTCAGTGTGCTTCCCTACTGTCCAGTTTCACCCCGTATGATTGTGGGTTCCCCGGACTTTGCCTGGAACTGGGGAATCAGTGCAGTGGGACGCCTTTGTCTTTGCAGCTGCCCGACCTCTCCGCTCACTCAGGCCTCCAAACCTCTGACTCCGTGCATATCTTCAATGCTGTCCTCCACCGCTCCTCTGAGTCACAGTGTCCTATTTTTACTTTTATTTGTGGGAATTTCACTCAGCCAGTTTTCCGGTGCTTCTGGATGATGTTTGTTCTGTCGTTAAGTTGTAGTTTTGAAATTGCTTAGTGGGGCAGCAAGATAGGTGTTTGCCTATGCCGCCATCTTGGTTCCTCTCCTATCCCCTGGAATGGCATTTTTAATCATGTTTTTGTTTTCTAATTTTAAAATCTGCCTTTGATTCTTGCCTTGTTGTTTATAGTTCTGGATCTGGACTTCATTCCTCCATGTGTCATCTGTAAAATAGGGCCTTTGCAAAGATTTAATGATACCAAGCATGCAAAGCACAAGTTGTACATTAAGCCCTCTCCACCCTCAAACCCTCAGTCGAAGTTCCTATTATAGGAGATGGGGATTGTCCAGGCCAGGGTATGAGTGCTGACTGCGGAGGACACCATAGCTGGAGAAGGCAGAGGTGGCTGTGTTATCCTCCAGGGGCAGTCAATGCATCTTCCCAGCCCTGTCTTTCCCTCCAAGGCCTCAATTGGCCTAACTAGGAAACCAGAGGTTTGTGGGCTGCCATCCGCTGTGCGGGTCCGAGCGTGGACTACATTTCCCCTCGTGCACTTAGGCACCCCTCGCCCCCCTCGCCCCGCACACGCGGCTGTCTAGTGGGTACCGTGTCCTTGCTTCCTTAAGAGGCTTGAGGTAGTAGCCATCATTTACGCAGCTTCTACTTTTCGCTTTGCTAAGAGCATCCGTCACCATCAACCCCACCTTGCCCCCCCCTCCCCCCGCCGCCAGGGTCTGTGAGGCTCCCCCAGTGCTTTTACTCTCCTTCAGACGTCCAGCTACCAGGTCCCAGGGAGGATCGGAAGTCAAATTTATCTTACCCTCCCCTCCCCCGCTGAAACCTGTTTGGCTCAGTGGAAGGGTCGCAGGTTCGTATTTCAGTCAAGGGCATGTACCTTGGTTGCAGGCACATCCCCAGTAAGGGGGGTGCGGGAGGCAGCTGATTCATGTTTCTTTCTATCTCTCTCCCTTCCTCTCTGTAAAAAAAATCAATAAAATATGTTTAAAAATTGAAAGTCATAAACTTTTAAAATAAATAAATAAATACATATATACATATACATATATATTTTTTATTATTTTATTTTATTTTTTCCCCGGAGGGTTCCTTCGACCCACGATCGATCGGGGTTCTGGAGTCTAAGGGACTGGGGCAAGCCTCCAAGCCTCGCCCCGAGAGACTACAACTCCCAGGCGGCACCGCGGCGGCGGCGACACGTCACTCAGGCACCGCCCGCGGCCCGGGGAAGCGGCGGGGGCGGGGGCCCGGGGCCGGGGCCGACCCGGAGAGTGGTGCAAAAGATGGGGTCCGCCCGGCCACCCCGCGCGTGAGGAAGCCTAGGGGCGCGCCACCCTGTCCCGGGCGGGGCGGGCGCCCCACCGGTCCGCCACTCCCGCCCCGCCCGGTAGTTGTGGCCCGGGATGCGGAGCCGGGGGCCGCCGGTGGTGCTTCGCAGGGTGAGAGGCGCTGGGAAGGGGGCTGCCTGCTACCCTCGCCCTCGTCACCCACCGGCGGGCCCCGGAAGGAATTCGGGAGCCGGGCGGCTAGGCCTTCTTAGCGCCCTGACGTTTGAGGGGACCGGTGAGCCCGCCGCCTCACCCCCGCTCCGCCTGGACAGCTGAATCTGAGCGGCTTCTTCCTGCTCCCGCGGAGGGCCCCCAGCCATGGCCCCCAGGAGTCCCCTAGCACCAGCAGGGACTGCCCCCGACCCCGGCCGCCTGGGCCTGCCCTCTGCATCCCGCGGGCAGCCTGTGTGAGAGGCCTCCGCAGCCCCCTCCCTCCCCCATGGAGGAAGCGGAGGGGGGCGCGGCGGCTGAGGAGTGGGGCACCACCCCTGCGGGGCCCGTCTGGACCGCGGTGTTCGACTACGAGGCGACGGGCGACGAGGAGCTGACCCTGCGGAGGGGCGACCGTGTCCAGGTGCTTTCCCAGGACTGTGCGGTGTCGGGCGACGAGGGCTGGTGGACCGGGCAGCTCCCTAGCGGCCGTGTGGGCGTCTTCCCCAGCAACTACGTGGCCCCCGCCGCCCCCGCCGGCCTCCAGCTGCCCCAGGAGATCCCCTTCCACGAGCTGCTGCTAGAGGAGATCATCGGTGTAGGGGGCTTTGGCAAGGTCTATCGGGCCCTATGGCGTGGCGAGGAGGTGGCCGTGAAGGCCGCCAGGCTGGACCCTGAGCAGGACCCGGCAGTGACCGCAGAGCAGGTGCGCCAAGAGGCCCGGCTCTTCGGAGCTCTTCAGCACCCCAACATCATTGCCCTCAGGGGCGCCTGCCTCAGCCCCCCACACCTCTGCCTGGTGATGGAGTATGCCAGGGGGGGCGCACTGAGCAGGGTGCTGGCAGGTCGCCGGGTGCCCCCTCATGTACTGGTCAACTGGGCTGTGCAGGTGGCCCGGGGCATGAACTACCTACACAATGATGCCCCTGTGCCCATCATCCACCGGGACCTCAAGTCCATCAACAGTAAGTGGTGTCATTCCCCCAAACCTGCTTCCATAGAACTTTAGGAGGCCAAGCCTAGGTGGTGGGAAATGGGAATAGCAGAAATCACTGCCTGGATAACAAGGGGCAGCAGTAAACCTTCAGGGTGGGGTGAGACAGGCCTTGCCCCATTACGGGAGAAAAGGGTGGCTCAGAAAGGTTGAAGGACTCCCTGCCTCCCAGGCTAGAGTCACAGTAGCTCAATAAATATGTATCTGTGAACACTGTGACAGACCCTGCATTCCCAGTGTGAACAGGAAGGCACTCAAGGCATCGCTGCCCAAACAGGACACCAGAATCCACCAGAGACAGAGAACCTGGCCTAGATTGAGGGTTTCTCAACATCGGCACTATTGACGGACGTCTGGGGAGGGTGATCATAGGGTCAGTCTTGTGTATGGTAGGCTGTTTAGCAGCCTTCTTGGTCTCTACCCACTAGATGCCACTGGGCCCGTGATGGTGACCTATGACACGCGTGTCAGCAATGACACGCGGCCCCATGCCGTCGCATATAGAGAAGTATGGGGCCGCATGCTGAGAAGGGCTTTTCATCCTTGGCTACTGCATGGCCACTGACACACCACCTGAGTTATGCTTGGTTTTTTGTCGAATTTCGACACACCAAGCTCAAAAGGTTGCCCATCACTACACTAGGCATTCCTCACTCCAACCCCACCTCCGGTTATGATAAGCAAAAATGTCTCCAGACATTGCCAAGTCTCCCTGGGGGGTAAAATTGCCCCTACTGGAGTCCTCCTATGCCTCTGGTCCAGCTAGCTGTGGCAAACTGGAAAAGATGAGGAAGGAGGAAAAGGAATATAAAAGCTTCCGGGCTGCCAGGCCTATCATGGGCTCTCAAAAGTTGGTTGATTGTTGAATGAGGACCAAGGCCTGGTAGAAGGGAAGGTTCCCAAGGACCCACATCTAGATCAAGGAGCTTCTGGTGACGTCAGCAAATACTAACTGAGCACCTATCATGTAGGGGCAAAGCAGGGACAACGATGGCCGTGATTTCTGCCCTAATAATACCGACACACGAGAGATTTCGTTCATTCCCAGGTATTTTAGGAGCGCCTGCTGTATGCCAGACCCTGTTGTAGGTCTTAAGGATATAGCAGGGGCAAAATCCTACTCTCCTATCTTCCTCCATCCCTTCTCACTTCCTTTCATTTCTGCATTTATTTATTCATTCTTTAGTTTGGTATTTACTGGGCTGGATCATGTGCTAAGCTAGAGGGATCAATAAGAAATGAGACCAGCATGTTCCCTGCCCTCACATGAACTGTGAAGGGTTCCCCTTAACCCCTACATCTCATCTATTTCTGATCCCTGCCAATTCTACATCTTTAAATTTGTTTGAATCCATCCCACTATTTTTTTATAAGTTTGTTGCTATGCCCCCACCACCACTTAGAACAGAGAGGTGAGTCTTCCTTACCTCCCAGACCCGGCGTCATAGACTCAACAGAGAGCTTCCGAGGGTTCAAGGTATCCCAAGCCCGGAGCCTGGCCGGGGAACAAAGCCAGACAGACCGTCCCTGCCTTCCCAGATGCTCAGGCTCTACTACTCTGAAATGCTGGGTAAATGGAGGCAGGACTGCGGGCATGCTCCTCTTGAAGGCTAGGGCACCTTCTAGGTTCTTCCTCACCCCTGCTGATTTCACAGGCTGCAGCTGGGTATAAAGACACTGTTCCCACACCCCCAGTTTTTGTACAGCCAGTGCCACCTGAACAGAGAGTTGGTAAGACTCTAGGCCAGGATTTCCAGCTCCAGCAATGGGCCTGCTCCATGCCTGAGACGGAGGATACAGGGCCTCCACAGCACAGCTTCCCCCAGTCACCCTTCCCTAAGGAGCTCCTCATCGGATGTATCACACACATTGGTTCTTTCAACCAATAATTCTTAAGCAGAATTAAGCATACTAGGCACTGTCCGAGGTCGAGGATTACAGAAGTGAACAAGGCAAGATCCCCCCCCCACCCCCGCCCCATGGAAGTTACAGTCTAGTGAATAGAAATAAGTGATTGATATTTATAAATTTTTAAAAATATTTTTTATTGCAGAGAGGAAAGGAGAGGGAGAGCGAGAAACATCAATAATGAGAGAGAATGATTGATTGGCTGCCACCTGCATGTCCTACCGGGGCTCAAGCCCACAACCTGGGCATGTGCCCTCACCGTGTCCTCCTGGTTCATAGGTCAATGTTCAACCACTGACTCACACCAGTGATTAATATTTAGATAAAATTTCAGAGAGTACCCAGCTCTGAAGGAAATAAAGCAGATTAAGGATGGGGCAGAGAGAGCTCTCAGCTGGTCAGAGAAGGCAACATTTGAACAGAGACCTGGACCAAAAGGATCCAGTGCTACAAAGATGTGGGCCGGGCAGAGGATATGAGGAGGGAAATAGTGTGTCTTCTTAGAGAGACTGCAAGACCCACGGAGTTGCAAGAGTAGGAGTGAGGCAAAGGTGGAAAGGTAGACAGGAGCCAGATCCTGCTGACCTGGAGGCTATGATGAAGACTTTGGGTATTTTATTCAATGTAGTTAATGCCATTAGAAGGTTTTAAGCAGGGGAATGACAGGATCAGATATATTTTTTAAAGGGAACTGATCTAGGTCCAGCCTGGAAAGTACAGAAATAAAGTGTGGCCATGGGGCTGTTTCCTCTGTCACAGCACCCCTCCACAAACAGGAGCAGTGGGGACCCAAGAAGGGAGTATTTCTAGTAGTTGGAGTCACAGGCTAGGGCAGTGGTCGGCAAACTCATTAGTCAACTGAGCCAAATATCAATAGTACAACGATTGAAATTTCTTTTGAGGGCCAAATTTTTTAAACTTCTTCTAATGCATTTCTTCAAAATAGACTTGCCCAGGCCGTGGTATTCTGTGGAAGAGCCACACTCAAAGGGCCAAAGAGCTGCATGTGGCTCGCGAGCCATAGTTTGCCGACCGCTGGGCTAGAGAGCCACGAGAGGCTGCCAGGAGGAGGTGGCATTTCAATCAGGCTTTAAAATATTGACAAGATTACAAACTATGTGAGCTTGGGAAATGTACTGATCTCTCTAACCCCCAATTTCTTCACCTGCCAAATGGACATGATGGTAGAGTTACCCGTTGTTATTGTGACTGGAGGAGTAACTGGGAAGGGTCAAAGATAAAGATGGAGAAATAAGAAACAATTATGGGGGCATCACACACTAACAGTAATAGCTTACACTCTTAAAGGACCTACTGTTGCTTCCGGCAATAAATCTTTGCTACAACCCTGTAAGGTAAATACTATTATTGTTATCATCTCCATATAAGAGAGGAGAAATAAAAATAAATTATACAAGGTTATGCAGCTAATAAGTAGCAGAGCTATAATTCCAACCCAGGCCATACACTGTACACTTTGGGGCCTTTGTTTGATAGGAAGTAGTAGAATATCATAGCAGTTAAAAGATTGGGCTTTGATAATACATCTGGGCTTTACATGACCATTTTTAAGCTGTGTGATCTTGGCCAAGTGACCTCATTGCTCTGAGCCTTGGTTTGCTAGTCAGCAAAATGGGTTGCTTTCTACTTAATTCATATAAATGAATATAATGAAATGAATATAAGTGAAACACTTCATGTAATTCTTGGGGTGCTTAGCACTGTGCCTGCCACATAATAGTGTGTGTCCTGATAAACACTAGCCATGATTATTATTATTAGTATTGACAGTAGGCAGCAGGTAAGTTGGAACCATTTGGTATGCTTGGGGAATATATCGTCAGATTTTGTCACAACACTGTTGTGTAACAAACCACCCCCAAAACTCAGTGTCTTCAAACTTGTTGTCATTTATTACTGCTCATGCATTAGCAGGCCAGCTGGAGGGTAAATGGTGTAGGTGGGGGCAGCTGGAGAGGCTTTGCTCTGAGGACCTCTCATCTTCCTTGGACCAGCAAGGCACGTTCTGCTCATGGCAGAAGTGCAAGCTGGCCCATGAGGTCTCCTAAGGCGTAGGCTTGGCACCCTCACTTCTGCCTCACTCTACTGGCTAAAGCAAGTCATATGGCCAACCCAGAGGAAAGGATGGGGAAATGCACTCTTCGTCTTTAGTGGAAAGATTTGCGAAATCATGTGGCAAAGAGTATGCACAGAAAGGAGTAGAATTGGGGCCATGAGTGCAGTGGCCACAGGGATGACAAAGACAAAGACCTTGTTCATCCCTTTGGCTCATGGTTTGTAGCTTCTACTTCTGGGGAGGTTGGGAATTCAAGGCTTTGGCCATCTACCTTTTACTGAGCTCCCCAGCGTCCAGGCTGGAGTCGAGAAGTACTCCTAGAAGCTGTAGGGATTAGACCAGCCACTTGAGGTGGGGGACAGAAAACAAGTAAAAATGAATTTCAGCTGAGGCAGGGCCAGGACATGCAGTCTACAGCCCACCAGATCTGGGGTGACCCCTTTTTTCCTATCCTACAGTCCTTATTCTGGAGGCCATTGAGAACCACAACCTTGCGGACACGGTGCTCAAGATCACGGACTTCGGCCTCGCCCGAGAGTGGCACAAGACCACCAAAATGAGCGCTGCAGGGACTTATGCCTGGATGGCCCCAGAGGTTATCCGTCTCTCCCTCTTCTCCAAAAGCAGTGACGTCTGGAGGTGCTGATGGGGCTTGGGAGGCCTCTTGGAAACGGGGGAGTGAAGAGGGGTGAGGGCAGAGTTGGAGGGACAGTCTCCTACTGAAGCCAGGTTCTGGGCCTGGCAAAGTACTGGCCTCGTCAGGCCAATAGACAGGCACCAAAGCAGGTCTCTGCTCTGATAGCAAAAGTGGCAGCTGAGGAGGACTTGGATTGCAGTAAAACACAAACACACACACAAAAAGCAAAGATGTAAAGATTGGATCTTGTCAGCACTAAAAGCCCTTCAGACACCATCCATTACACAACCTCAACTTGTCAAACAGGAAGTTGAGACCTTTGGAGACAACCATTCATGCATTCGCCCATCCAACTGCGCTGGGTGCTAGGGATACAGCAGAAATAAAAGCAGACACATTCCCTGCTTGCAGGGATAGTAAACAAGTACACAAGAAGCTGGGGGGAGGGGGTGGAAAAGGCTGTTTTAAAGAAAATTGTAAAATAATATTAAAGGATAAGTTAGTTCACCAGAAAAAGTATTAGATAGCGTTATGAGCCAAAAGGTTGACAGAAAAGAACTCTGAAGGCTGGAGGACTTCGTGTAGAAGGCTTTTATGAGAAGTGACAATTGAGCTGCGTCCTGGATGACAAGACAGAGCCAGCTGTGCAGAGTTTGGGAGAAGAAGCTTCCCAGCCAGAGGGAACAGCTCAGACAAAGGAGGTACTGAGGTGGAAATAAGATTAGTGGAACCAGAAACATCTATGAGGACCTTAGTGGTTGGCTAGAGCAGACAAGGAGAAAAGTGGCAGGAAATGACGGAAAGATAGCTGGAGGGCTTCCTGGATGAGGCAGCAGACTCGGGTTTTGTTCTAAGCATAATGGAACGCCATTAGAGGCATTTATAAATGATGTGATCTGATTCAGCATCGGAAAGGCCGCCTCCAATTGTGGGGTGGAAAATGGATTGTAGGGGAAGGAATGGGAGTGAGAAGCCAGTGAGGAGTCTGTTGCCATCACCAACAAGACTTTGTGGTGGCAGCAAAGCTCTTTAACTCAGGGCATTCATTTGTGGTCCCAGACATTTAGCAGAGCCATGTTTCAGTGGCAAGGAACAGAAACCCCAAAATAAAACAAGGCTGAAGTTTTTGCTGTCATGTGAAGCCAAGACTGATATACAGTGTTAGAGATCCAAAGTCCTAGTCAGGGTTCCTTAATGGGGGTGTCATTGACATTAGCAGGATAATTCTTGCTTGTGTAATACTGTCCTGTACTTTTCAGGACAAAGGTATCCATGGTTTGAAGCAGCCCAACATCAGTAGCATTCCCCAGTCACTGTGACAATCAAACATCTCCACAGGTTTCCAGGGACATAGGAAAGGTGGAGGATCATGCCGCCTCTAATTATAAGCCATTCTTATGTTCCTCCACCTTGCATGGCCTCCACTCCCAAGTTCACTATATGGTCCAAAATAGCTTCTTGAGCTCCAGCTTTTGTGTTCACATTCCAGTCAGTGGAAAGGAGAAACAGGCACCATCCATTACACAGGGATGAGGGGGTACCTCTTCCCTTAAAGGATACTTCCTGGAAGTTAGTTGCACACTGCACACCCTCCTATATCCCTCTGGCCAGAACCAATGTCAAGTGGACATAATGAGCTGAAATGAAATGGAGAAATTATCTCAGGTGGCATATGCCCAGCACAAATTCACCAGCAATGCCACTGAGAAAGAAGGGGACGCTGTCAGCTGCATGAGGGTAGGGGTCGAGTCTGTCTTGTTCCAGCGCCTAGAATGTCTGGCACAACGTGGATACTTCATAGGGGTATGCTGAATGAATGCACGTGTGGATATGGGAGACATGACAGGCCCTACACACAGCAGCCATGATCCAGAAGAGCACAGCTTACTAGAGGATGGGCACACAGGTGGTTGCAGCACAGAGATGCATGCTCTGGTGCTGTGGAGCATGAAGGACATTGCCGCGGGCACCAGGCAAACCTGAGGTTGAGTGTGGCTGTACTGCTTACTGCTGTGTGACTAGGTGAGCAGCTTAACTTTTCCGAGCCCACAACTCTGCTCATCAGGTAAAGGGGCAGGGGTCATACCAAGACCTGCCTTCCAGGGCTGTTGTGAGGATTACTGAGCGCCCAGGACAGTGTTAGCCATAGGAAGTACTCTATAAATGTTAGAGTGTTACCTTGTTTTTATGGGCTAGTGCCAGAAGTTCTATGGGACCATAGAGGAGGGACCTGTGATCCAGCTTTGGAGGCTGTGGAATCAAGAAAGGCTTCCTGGGAGAGGGAGCACCTGAGTTGAGACTTAAGGGACAGTTACGCAAAGGTAAAAGTGTTCTTGACAAAGGGAACAGCCTGTGCAGAGGCCGGATGTTAGGAAGAACAGGGCTTGTTCAACTCAAGTGTGGCTGCAAGATGAAGCTGAGGTAGATATGTAGGCTGAGAGTGCTTATAGGGGAGGCTGCAGCCGTCACCGAAAGTCAGGGCTAAGAAGGGTAGATTTGCTCAGTGAGCACGGGGGACCCACTGAAGGTTTCCAGGCAGGGGCAAGGGAAGAGAGCAAAAGCAAGACTTGGGAGAGCAACCTCAGCACATCTATTTGAGATCAGGGCAGTGGAGGTCAAATGAGGTTGTTGTGGCCTCAGTTTGGGTGGTAGGCTGGATGTTGAGATGAGGGGGGCACACCAGGGAACTGGAGGCAGGGCTGGGGTATACGTGAGGATTGCGGTGGATTGTGGCATCACCTCTCCCTCTCCCCCACCTGCAGCTTCGGGGTGCTGCTCTGGGAGCTGCTGACGGGTGAGGTCCCCTACCGTGAAATCGACGCCTTGGCTGTGGCATATGGTGTGGCTATGAACAAGCTGACACTGCCCATCCCCTCCACATGCCCCGAGCCCTTTGCCCGCCTACTGGAGGGTGAGCCAGGGCCCCATGGAGAGGGAAGGTTCAGTTTGGGTGGCAGGGGCCCATGGGTCCAGACCTCACCCCTTCATACCCATCTATACCAGTCAGCCCAGGAGTGAGAGAGAGAGAAGGGGCTGGACCCATCAGACAGTGACTCCCCCACAGTTGGCTCCATGGACCCCAGACCCTTACTCTGGCCAGGCCCACTGTTCTAGAGGGCAATTTGTTAGGATCCATTGGCTCTAGGATCCCTGATTTTACCAGCAGTCAGAGATCAGGCCCCAGAGTTTCAGAGTGAAATATTGCCGGGAGTCTGGGTTTGAATTCCTTCCCCTCAGCTCCATGGAGGCTGTCTGTGTACAGCCCCTTTAACTCTTGCCTTTCACTGAGCAGGCTGACGCCCCAGAGCATGGCCACTGACATCTCTCTCCCGCTCCAGAGTGCTGGGACCCAGACCCCCATGGGCGGCCAGACTTCGGCAGCATCTTGAAGCAGCTTGAAGCCATAGAACAATCAGCCCTATTCCAGATGCCACTGGAGTCCTTCCACTCACTGCAGGAAGACTGGAAGCTGGAGATTCAACACATGTTTAATGATCTCCGAACCAAGGAGAAGGTGAAGGCAAGGGGCAAGGTGGGAGGGATGGACAAGACCCCTGAGTTCTGAGGCCTTGGGTGGGGTAGAGTCCCTTCCCAAGCGGGGGCCCAGGGACTCTTTTTTTGTCTGAGAAAAGACAGCCTCCTGTTCGGATTAATAAGAAAAAGGCACCCTCCCCCAAAGTACTTACAAGTGATACTATCTGAAATCTGGGATTAGTTTTAAATACTACAGCAGAATGAGAAGGAGAGAGGTGAGAAGGAAGGGGAAGATTTGCATAGTGCAGACAATTGTTGGATGATGGATGCATGGGGACAGACTATTCTCTCTGCTTTTATGGATGTTTGAAGTTTTCCTAATTGAAGAGTTAAAAAATAAAAAGACATTCGTTCTTTGGGCTAATACAGTCCCCAGCCCTGGCACCAACTTTTGTGCCCCCAATTTGCTCACACAAGCAGGACACTCTTGGCAGGGCCCCAGCCAGACCCCTCAGCCCTGGGTTCATCCTAGGGCCAGAGAAGCCAAGCCCCTCCCTCAGCCCCGTCTCCTCTCTAGGAGCTCCGCAGCCGTGAGGAGGAGCTACTGCGGGCGGCCCAGGAGCAGCGCTGCCAGGAGGAGCAGCTGCGGCGGCGAGAGCAGGAGCTGGCGCAGCGGGAGATGGACATCGTGGAGCGGGAGCTGCACCTGTTGATGTGCCAGCTGAGCCAGGAGAAGCCCCGCGTCCGCAGACGAAAGGGCAACTTCAGGCGCACCCGCCTCCTCAAGCTTCGGGAAGGCGGCAGCCACATCAGCCTGCCCTCTGGTACTCCTGTCTGTCAGAGCATCCCTAACCCAGAGCTTATTAAAATATTTTTTAAATATATTTTTTTATTGATTTCAGACAGGGAGAGTGAGAGAGAGAAACATCAATGATGAGAGATAATCACTGATCAGTTGCCTCCTGCACACCCCCTACTGGGGATTGAGCCCACAACCTGGGCATGTGTCTTTGACCAGAATCAAACCCAGGACTCTGTCCGCAGATACTCTATCCATTGAGCCAAACCAGCTAGGGCTTTTTAAAAAATATGTTTTTTAATGTTAAATATCACAACCACAAAAAAAAAAAAACACAAAAAACTGTACAGCTTAAAGTCACCCCCATGAAAGCAGAGACCCTGCAGCCAACCAGGTGCCTCCATGTGCCCCTTCCAATGCCTTGCAGCCCCTGAGTAACCCGTCTTGACTTTCAGGGCAGTCACTTCCTTACTTTATAGTTTTGTCTCCCAATTATTTGCTTAATATCTTTTACTCTGCCTCCTTTTCCTCCTTGCCAGTAATTTGTTGAGGACACATTTGTCCTGTGGCGTTTCCCACAGGCTCAGTTTTGCTGCTCGAATTGCCTGGGTTTCACTTCACATGTCCCTGTGTCTCCTGGATTTCCCATAAATTGGTATTAGATTAAAGTTAAACCATGTGAAATTGCTGATATTCAGCCATTTTTTTTTTTTTTATCTACAAACAGGTTTCACATGGATCTCAAGGCTTAATTAGTTTCACCTTTAATTTTGATTTTTTTTTCTTCTTCAAAGACTGCTTCCTGGGTGATACCAGAAGGCTCATTATGCTGGTTGTCACTCTGTGACGTTACAGCCACAGTACAGTTCCTAGAACAGCACCGGCTCACAGAAACGCAAGCCACATGTGTGATTTTAAATTTTCTAATAGCTACATTAAGAAAGGGAAATAGCCCGGCTAATGTGGCTCAGTGTGAGCATCAACCTGTGAACCAGAGGGTCACAGTTGGATTCTGGGTCAGGGCACAGGCCGGGGCTGCAGGCTCCAACCCCAGTTGGAGGCATGCAGGAGGCAGCCAGTCATTGATTCTCTCTCATCATTGATGTCTCTATCTCTCCCTCTCCCTTCCTCTCTGAAATAAAATTATATGTATAAATATACAATGTTCTTTTCAATGGAAAAAGAAGCAAGTGAAATTTTAATATATTTAGCCCAATATATCTAAAATGTTATGGTTTCACATGTAATAAATACAAGAAAAACTTGTTAAAGCAAGTGGTTCTCCACCTTTCTAATGCTGCGACCCTTTAATACAATTCCTCATGTTGTGGTGACCCCCAACTGTAAAATTATTTTGTTGCTACTTCATAACTGTAATTTTGCTACTGTTATGAATCGTAATGTAAATATCTGTGTTTTCCGATGGTCTTAGGCTCTACAGCAGCAGGTTGAGAACCACTAGCAGGGTCACCTAAGACCATCAGAAAACACAGATATTTACAATTCATAACAGCAAAATTACAGTTATGAAGTAGCAACAAAAATAATGTTATGGTTGGGGGTCACCACACCATGAGGAACTGTATTAAAGGATTGCGGCATTAGAAAGGTTGAAAACCACTGTGTTAAAGGAATATACCTTCTTTTTTCCATACTAAATCTATGAAATCCAGTATGTATTTTATATTCACAGTGCATCTCAACCCAAAGGGCTGATTTTCATAAAAAATACTTGACCTCTATTTAGACTTCATAAAATATTGAAAAAGCAGATTTATACACCAGATTGTTCCATACATGCTTAATTGTTTCTAATGACCAAATTTGCATATTCAACTTTAAAAGTAAAATTAATTACAGTTAAATAAATTAAAACTCTCCAGTTCCTCGGTTGTACAAGCCACATTTCAAGTGTTCAGTTGCCACATGTGGACGCTCAGGCCTAGGTTCTTAGTGCAGCAGCAGCTCTCAAACCTGAGTGTGGATCAGGGGTCCCAGAAGCGCTTGTTCCTCCAGTTAGATCCATGTGCCTTACCCTCAAGGCTGCTAATGCAGGAAGAGCCGGGAACATGCGTTTCAGGATGCTTCCACTTAATGTTGATGCTGCGGGTCTGGGAGCCAACTTGGAGAACCACTGTTACAGAATACAGAACGGGGCGCTGCCTCTGTGCTTCCAGCGGGAACTGCCGCTCTGTACAGGGCGCTGCTCGGGTGGCCCATGGGACCATTTGCTTAGGGGAGTCTCTGTTTTGCAGGTTTTGAGCACAAGATCACAGTCCAGGCCTCTCCAACCTTGGACAAGCGGAAAGGATCTGATGGGACCAGCCCCCCGGCAAGCCCCAGCGTCATCCCTCGGCTGAGGGCCATTCGCTGTGAGTATCACCCACGGCCCTGACCGGCTCGTCAGTCAGCAGACTTCTCTGAGCGCGTCACGTGCACCAAGCAGGGAGCGAGACAGGCAGGGGCCTCTCCCTCATTCTCACGGGGGAGAGACGGACAGTGAACACATCCGCAAGCAGCCAGGGGCCACTCTTTTAGGGATAAGCACCATAAGGGAAATCAGGGAAGGGAATAAAAGAGAAGAGTTGCTGTTTTGTGTCAGGAGAGCTTGTTTGAGGTGCTGGGCTTTGAGCAGGGACCTAAGTGATAAGGAGCAAGAGAGACATGCAGAGATCTGGAAGAAGAGTGTCCCTGGCAAAGGGAACAGCAACAGCAACGTTCCGGAGGTGGGAAGAAGCATCACATGTGTGTAGGCCTGGGGTGCAGAGCAGTAGCTGTGGTCAGGGGTTCAACAGGGGCCAGATCATGCTGGGCCTGAAGAGCTGGATAAAGAGCCTAGATGTCATTTTAAAGGTGATAGGGAGCTCTGGAGAGCTGTGAGCAAGGCAGCAATGTGATAAGATGTTCCTTTCCCTCTGGCTGCCATGGGGATGTGGATGGTAAGCGGGCAGGAGACAAGTAAGATGATGGGGCTGAACCAGGATAGGGCCTTGGAGGGAGAGATGGCCACAGTGGGGGCTGCCCGGCAGGAGCGTAGCGCATGGGTTGCTGATGAAAAGGAGGATATAGGGCTGACTCCCGACTCTGTTCTGCCCCATCATTCACCCCCAGCCTTGCCCCGCACACTGTCTCCTGCACACCTCTGTTTGGACACCAGCTTTGTGCCAGGCCTGGAGGTCATTCTCAGGGGGGACACAAAGACAAATGACAGCCATGCAGTGAAGTCAGTACAGGTATCAGGGTGCATCCAAAGGGAGGCAGGAACAGAGAAAACAGCCTTCTGACTCTCCGGGGAACAAACTACTACAGAGCTAGAGGCTTTAAGGCCAGCAGCCAACTCCATCAGGGAAGGGACTGAAAAGGCACAGAATTCCTGGTGCAGGGAACAGCCTGTGCAAAGGCATGGAGGTGTGAAAGCACCCCTCTGGGAATCTGTGGACATGGGGTTCCAACCATGGCACTTAACTGCCTGCATATCTCGGCTCCAGCTCTCCTCCCTTCCAGCCTCCCTCCACACCAGCCACACACTGGCTGTTCTGTGCACATTCTGTGCTGTCAGTTTCAGTGCCTTGGCATTTCCTGTTCCCGCTGCCTGAGATGCTCCTCTCCCTTGTGTCTTCCTGACTCTCTCGCCACCTGGGCTTTGCTTAGACTTCTCCTCCCACTTGAAGCCTTCCGCCGCCCCCAGGCCCTTTCCCACATCATGTTCCCTGCAGCACTTGCCACCTGCACAGGCAACTTACCTGTGGGGAGTCTTGTTGATCATCTGAGGGCCGGGGGTTTGTCTGCGCTGTCCATTCCTGTCTTTTCAGCACCTGCCACAGGTCTTGGCAGAACAGGTGCCTAGTGAACATTTGAGAATGAGTGGATGGTTGAAGGGTTAGGCTGTGCGGAGTGATGGAAATGAGGCCGAGGAAGTCAGCTGGGAATAGCCTGAAGGGCCTTGGATGCTGTCTGAGGAGCTGGGCTGTCGTGCTGGGCAGCGGGGTGCTGTGGAAGGATTTTGAGCAGAGAAGGGTCATGATTGGAGTTAGAATCCAAGATTCTTTGAGTTTCCAGGTGGAGGAGGAATCCCAGGTGAGGAAGTAAAGCTGGGAACCCAGCAGGGACAGATGTTCCAAGACCCAGTAACCAAGTGGCTTTTCTCGGCCCAGTGACTCCTGTGGATGGTGCTGGCGGCAGCAGCAGTGGCAGCAGTAGTAGTGGCAGTGGTACCTGGGGCCGCAGTGGGCCCCCAAAGAAGGAAGAACTGGTTGGAGGCAAGAAGAAAGGCCGGACCTGGGGACCCAGCTCCACCCTACAGAAGGAGCAGGCTGAAGAAGAGAGGTATTGGTGGCTGGAGCCCACCCTGTACCCCACCCCCAGGCCCACGGCCATCAGAAGGCCCACCACCCACCCCACTCTGGTTCCCCCGCAGGCTGAAGGCCCTAGGGGAAGGAAGCAAACAGTGGTCATCCAGCGCCCCCAACCTGGGCAAGTCCCCCAAACACACCCCCATCGCCCCAGGCTTCGCCAGCCTCAATGAAATGGGTAAGAGGATGAGGGTGCCTTCAAAGGAGAAGGGAGAGGACAGTCCCTGGCTGAAGGGGACACTGCCAAGACAAAGGGGTTACCATTCCCCAGGGTTTTAGGGAGGGAGGGATTTCACTGGGCCCAATGTAGAAAGCATTCCCAGAAGGGGGACAGGCCACCCCTGGGGTGTGGGCATCACTCCCAGGGTCAGGGAGCTTCAGGGGAAAGAGAGCCAAAAGCCATGCTTAGACTTGGTGGGCTTGCTGTTTGAGGGATCTCTGGGGGCAGTCCCTGGCCTCCAAGTCCCCGGGGCCGCCTGGAGTCAGTGCCGGCCTCTCCGGTTGCAGAGGAGTTCACGGAGGCAGATGGAAGCAGCGGCGGGCCCCACTCCCCCCACAGCACCCTGGCCTACCTCGAGGTGCCGCTGCCTACCCAGCCCTCCCCTGGGGCGCCGCTGCCCCCCACACCTCCCCGAGCCACGCTTGGCGCCCGGCGAAGGCGCTGCGAGTTTGCGCTGCTGGGCTGTGCCACGCTGCTGGGCGCGGTGGGCTTGGGCGCTGACGTGGCGGAAGCGAGGGCAGCAGATGGTGAGGAGCAGCGGCGATGGCTGGACAGCCTCTTCTTCCACCGCGCCGGCCGCTTCCCGCGGGGCCTCAGTCCGCCTGCACGCTCCCCTGGACGCCCCAACCCAGCCTCCGCCGGCCCTGGCCTGGCGCCTTCGGCCACCCTGGTATCGCTGTCCTCCATGTCTGACTGCAACTCCACGCGTTCACTACTGCGCTCCGACAGTGACGAGGCCGCGCCAGCCGCACCCTCCCCGACACCCTCTCCTCTTGTGCCCTCGCCCAACACCAACCCCCTGGTGGATCTGGAGCTGGAGAGTTTCAAGAAGGACCCCCGGCAGTCACTGACGCCCACCCACGTCACAGTTACTGCCACACGCGCTGTGAACCGAGGGCACCGCAGGACCCCGTCGGACGGGGCGCTAGGGCAGCGGGGGGCGCCAGAGCCCACAGGCCCCCGCCCAGGTGAGTGAGGCATCCTGTGCCCGGTGTGCAGAAAACGGCCCTTCTTCCCTGCCCTTCCAAGGTCCAGTGTCCCAGTCCAGCTGCCACCCCTACAATGCCAAGGTGGCCAACTCCTGCTTAGCAGGGGGAGGAAGGGGCTGTGTCCCCCTGGCCCTCACTGCTAGAGGCTTTGTGGGGCCCCAGGTGACAGTGACACAGGATGAAGCAGAGGTGGCAAACTCTAATGCCCACAGGGGGCAAGTGGGTGACATTAATGACAGCAATAACTAGAGCTAACACAAAAATTATAGCGGGCCCTGTTCTCTGTTGACCCTAAAAGATGATTGAAACAAAGGGAGTTAGGTACCTCCTAGCAGGCACTGAGCTGTTTCACCATTGTCATTATTTGCTTACTCCCCACCTATGTGGGAGGTGCTGTTATCCCCATTTAGAGGTGCTGTCATTCCTCAGGCCTCTCCATAGCCCAGAGCTCTGTCTGATCTTAGCCCAGAGTGAGAGAGTTAGGAAGGATGAGGGCTTTTCTCCAGCAGGTTTTTTGGGAAAACTCTTTTCAATACCATCCTCGGCTCCACCTCACTCACCTCCTCTGATCCTCTTTTACCAGGCCCTCGAGATCTCCTGGACTTCCCCCACCTGCCTAAACCCCAGGCTCTGTTTCACACCCACCTCCAGCCCCCCGAATTTCCTGGCCGCCCCACCACCCTGACCTTCACCCCAAGACCCCGGCCTGCTGCCAGCCGCCCCTGCCTGGACCCCTGGAAACTAGTTTCCTTTGGCCGGACACTCAGCATCTCGCCTCCCAATAGGCTGGACACTCCAGAGAGCCCTGGACCCCCCAGCATGCAGCCCACACTGCTGGACATGGACATGGAGGGGCAGAGCCAGGACAGTACAATGCCGCTGTGTGGGGCCCATGGCTCCCGCTGAGGCCTGTCCACTGCCACCTGCCTGGGAGCCATGAATGTAGTGCCAGGCCCTGCCCCCGGCCCCCAGGGCACAAGGCAGGGGAGGCCCTGGGAAGGATACTCTATTTATTGGGGAAGGGGAGTGGGGAGGACACTTAATTTATTCCTTTGTACCCTGTGCTCGCCCTGCAGCATAGGGAAAGGTGGGCAAGGATACTCAGGGACAGGGCAATGTGGGGGATTTGGCACAAAATGCAGCATTAAAGGTAACCCTGCCCCCTGTCATGCTTGCTGGGTATCTTTCCCTAATCCCCAACGGGGTACCCCCCCCCCACCCTTGCTTCCTCCTAAGCCCCTCTGGATTTCTGAGGTCCAGAGGGTGAGGCCCAAGCCTATGTCCCCTCTCTGGTTCCCACAAGAACACACACAGAGGTTATGATAAGTGCTTTACCAGCAAACACATGAGTCAGGAAAGTTACACTGAGGTGGGAGGGGTATAGGGGGAGTCCCCGTAGGGTGGCCTCAGCCAATGACATCCCGAGGCTGGGCCCTCCTGTCTTCCCTCTGCAGGCTGCACCGGCTCATCTTCAGCTGGGTCAACTGGATGTAGCGCAGGACATTGGTATCTGCAGGGACGGCGGCAGGGCATTATCTGGGTGTCCTGGGTGGCATCTGCGCACCTCAGTTCATGCCTCACTGTCCCCAGTCTTCAGTGGCTCCCCAGCTGGTATTGCCAGACCCCTTCTTCAAAAGGCCCAGCCCCAACAAGGGAGGGGTATTTCACATCTCCAGAATAGTTTTGCTATTCCCCTGCCAGTAATGCTCGGCTCAGAGATTCCTGTTGTACTCCACTTACCCTCCAGTGACATCTGCGCAAAGCTTGTTCTCCAAACGACTTACCTGCCTCCACTCCCACAGCCCACGCCATGCAGGCTGGGGTCCTCTTCACTGGCTCTTAATACAAAATCCCATGTTGTTCTCTACACTCCAGCACACCCAGAGGGCAAAAGCAAGTCTCCAGCTCTGCCGTTCCTGTCCCCCCCCCAGTAAATGTCCTGCCATTTCCCACCCAGGGGTCTTAACTCCCAGCAAGTGCTTCCCGGGTGGTGGCTGGGAGAACAGGTGGGTGATAGGTGGGTGTGGGAGTGGGTCAGTGAAGGAGTAGATGGATGAATGTATGTTGGGGAAGGGGGCATGGAGTGAGTGCATAGGGAATGGCTAAATGGGAAACATCAAAGTGAGTTGATAAATAGATGATGAAAGGTGGTGGGTGAATATCAAGGAAACATGGGTGGGTGGGTGGGTGGGTAAGAGGAGGTGGAGAGGTGGAGGTGGGTGGTGTGGTACAGCACTCCCTTGGAGTAGCTGCGCCCTGGCCTTCCTGCCCTTGTTATCTCTGTTCCAGCCCCTCTCCCTGCTCCACCCAGCCGCCACCCCGCTCACCTGTGGGCTCCCGGTTTCGGGCCTCCTGCAAGTAGCGCAATGCGTGCGCATAGTCACCCAGATGGTAGAAGGCTATGCCAGCGCGGTAGGTGGCCTTGAAGTTGCCCTGCTGCTTCTCCAGCACCTTGAGACAGTACTCGCGCACTCGCTCGTAATTCACCAGATCCGACTGCAACAGGCAGGCTGCGGGGGCACCAGGACCGGTGCTCTCAGAGCCTGTCGGCAACCCCAGTCGTCACATGCCCGAGGAGCATGGATTTCAGGCTGCTAGGGAATCCCCACCCTTTCGCCTGGCTGAGCCAGGCCTAAGGGCTTTTTCAGGCCACCAGGGGCTGCCGAGCCTCTGACCAATCAGAACGGAATCAACCTGCACTGCCGCTAGAGGGTGTATAAAACAGACTAGAGCTCAGGCTATTTTCGTAAGCGGGGAGGGTTGGGTGGGGGGACTGAGAGCGACCTCAGGGGAGGGATGAGGCTTTAAATGGTGCATCCAGGGCAAGGCTTTCTCACCTGAGATTCACGGTGGCAGCCCATTTCCAGCATCCCAGCTCCTTCCATCCCCGTGGTCCCCTACTTCCCCAAGCCCTTTCTTTGATAAGTTCTGCTGCCGCCCCCCACCAGACCCCAACGCCGGTCCCTTCAAATCTCCGCTCACCTCACCACGCCCAAGGCTTCAGGACCGCCCCTCCCTCCCACCCCGTCACTTAAGCGCCCTCTGCGCTCCCGACGGCCGCATACCGGTGAGGGAGTCATAGCATTCCACCTCCGTGTTCTCCGCCAGGCGCCGCTGTTCCTCGCTGAGGCGGGCTGGCTCCGGGCTGGTGGGGGGCCCGGGGGTGGGGGTGGGCAGGCCTCCAGCGCGGGACCCCTGCGCCGCCTTCAGCTGCAGCAGCGCGCGATGATACTTGCCAATGGCTTCCCGGAACTTCTTCTCTCGGTAACAGCGCTGACCCTCCGCCTTAAACGCCACTGCAGCCCGAAGGCTGCTATCGAGCGCCGCGCCCAGACCCCCGGACGATTCTGGGGCAGGACCAGGCCGAGCGGAGCCATGACGGGGACCCAGGCCCGGTGAGGAGAGTGCGGGAGGTGGACACGGTGGAGGCTCCGGGGCTGCGCTGAGCATCAGGCACCGGGGACAGCGCGCCGCGCTGCATTGTGGGAAACTCCTGCAGACCGCTGCTGCAGCTACCCTTTCTCCGCCCCTCACCTCCGGTGGCCGACTCCGGCTGCCCCCTATGGGTCTAGAGAAACCCCTCAAGACTCTTTTCTTCAAATCAGCCCCAGCCCTCATCCTCCAGCCTACCTTTTCCTCCTCTCTACTCACCCCACTTCCCCTACCCTTCTGCCTGCTCTCCTTCCTCGGGCCCAAAGCTCCCAAAGCTTTCTAGAAGGAAAGGCTATGTCTGGGGGAAAGAACAGGAAGATTTCAACCTCGTGAAAAGCTGGTCTTCAGCCCCCTAGGCATTTGGCATGTTGAATAAGGTACAGGCTTTGGAATCAAGCTGCCCAGATTCAGTTCCGGGGTTTTTCCTCACTAGTTACATATGACTTGGACAAATCACTTAAATTACCTGGGATTCTATATCCTCCTCACTAACATGGAAGGGACAATGAGCAACTTTGAAACTCATTTGTTTGTCTATGCAACAAGCAAATATTCACCGATATATTTTCTGTGCCAAGCTTTGGGCTGGGCAATGCTGGGATACAGCAGGGGAGGAGGGAGCCTCGGGCCCTATCCTCATGGAGCCCCCAGTCCTGTGCGGAGACAAACCAGTAGCCAGTGACAGCCCAGAGTGGGCTAGCCTGGGAAGCTCAGGCAAAGTGGCTAGGGCCGGATGGGGGAAGCAATGGCAGAGGGTTCTAGCCCCAGACAGAGGGCACACAACAGGCTCTGAGGGCCAAGAGGAGGTGTCGGCCCTAGACTGTGGTGGTGAGTGAAGAGAACATTTGTCATGAATCAATGGATCTCGTAGAGGAGGGGTAACTGTGAACAAGAGAGATCTGCTTCTTGCCCTCATTGAGCTCACCGAGTAGAAAAACCAGTGGGAATGAAGGTGACAGCCGAGTGAGTGCTGCAAGCATAAGAATGAACAGAAAATAAACATGTGAGAACATTTGGGAAGAAAAACTGAGGCTGAAAGAGATGGCTGTCCTTCTGCTCTCCTTAGCCACTTACTTAGCAGTGGGACCTTGGGCAAGCTCCTCACTCTGCCTCCACCTTGCCTTCCTTCTGTGCAACGTGAGGATTACAGGTGCGCTTGCTTCGGAGTAGTTGCAGGGACTGAATTATGCAGACAAAGCACTTAGCATAAGGCCTGGTACATACTGGGCAACTAACAACCGTGTTTCTTATCATCGGTGAGACTATGAGCTAGGTGAGTATAAGTGTCTGGCTCTGAGTCAGCATCCATATTGGTTATTGAATGAATGAATAACTATGTATTACACCCCCCACCCCCACAAGACCCTAGCTTGGTCCTCAGCCCCAAGAACCAAGCTTGTGTTTCCATTGTCCCTTTCCCCTCCCTCAGGAGGTCCCATGGCAGGCCCCACACCACATTCCCAAACCTGAATAAGGCACCTTCCATTCCAACAGCAGCATCTGCTTTTATCTCTTATTGTACTTTGCTGAGTGAGGCTCTCCCCCATCCTGTCCAACCTTGAACATCTTAGGACAGAAACTTCTCTGCCCTGCACCTGCAAAACCTGGCTTGGTTAAGAATCTAATATTACCGAAGTTGAATTCCAAAGCAGTGAAGTCATCTTTCTGTACCTCAGGTGTGTTTTGTTTTAATTTTTAAAAAATGGAGATCCATTCATTTATAACAAATATTTTCTTTTTTTAATTTAATAAATCTTTATTGTTCAGATTATTACAATGTTGCCTTTTTTCTCCCATAGCTCTCCTCCCCCCCTCCCCGCCCCGTACCAATCCCACCCTCTGCCCTTACCTCCTCCCCACTCTCCTCATCCATAGGTGTACGGATGGATGTCTAGTCTTTTTGTCCAGTCTCTTCCTGTACCCCCCCACACCCCTTTCCCCAGAGAATTGTCAGTCCATTCCCTTTCTATGCCCGATTCTATTATATTCACCAGTTTATTCTGTTCATCAGATTTTTAATTCACTTAATTTTTAGATTCACTTGTTGATAGATGTGTATTTGTTGATCATAATTTTTTTTTAATTTAGAAAGCAAGGGGAACCAGGCAGAGGCCTCACCATCTAGTGAAGTGGGCTCTCTCAATGCCTGGACCCACTGTTTTTTATTCACTCATTTGTCCCTTTAGCAAAGCAAAGATACATATCAAAGGTAAAGTTTGGTAATCAGTAAAAGATTATCAGCTTAGGAGAACTGCCTTCAGATGTTCAGCAGGTAATAATATGCAGATTTTCAGCCCTGCTGATATCTTGAAATCCATCAGCCTTCTGGGGATGGATTTCTCATTTCTTATGGGAGACTTCTCCATTTATTATGACCTGCTGGTCTTAGTACCAGCATATCCCCCCTTTTTGATTTTTAATAAATTTAACAAGAATGTATGCCATTTGCAGAGCTCCGGTCCTTTTAAGATTTTTAAATTCAGTGACAAGAACTGAGTTCCTTCACGTTCTTTTAAGTTGCTGTCAGGCATCTGCAGTAAGCTCCTCTCTGGGCCACCAATTCTTCAAGTCTCCTTACCAATCACTGGCCAACAGTTTTTTGTTTTTTTAATGGGTTCCCTTCTCAATCACTGTCTACCAGTTTTTTATGGGTTCCCTTTTCAATTGCTGTCCCCTGTGAAGGGACAGCAATGATATTCCAGTTCTGGATGGTGGACAAATGGTGAGCAATGGCAATGCAGATCCGACCTTCTTCAGCGTGGTCCTCAGCAGCCTATAGCAAAGCACACCTTATGACTGCTAGCATGACAGGGCATCTTTACCATCCCCAATCTCTGGACTGTTTCTCCTCTGTCCTGTCAGCGTGTTGATTGGGGCCACTGCTATCTGTGGCTGGAGTAGTCTGTCAGTTCCTCTCTTGGACCCATTGTTGCAGGAATCCACACGGCCTTGGAGGAGCTTTCTTGTTTCCAGTGATCTCCATCTTTACTGGTGATCCCCACCTTTTCTGGTAGACCCTTTCCTTCTCTCAGGCGAATAATCTTCTTCTCCAGATGTCCTTTGGTCAGGTGTCACATCAATGGCTCAGGAATATGGAGATGGGGTTGATGCATGAATGCATACACTAGACAAGAAATATAAATTTGGAAGGCATGGGGGAAAGCCAGGCAGATCTGTTGTTCATAATTTTTACCTTTACCTTTTTCTTCTTCTTCCTCTTCTTAAAGAACACCTTTCAGCATTTCATATAATACTGGTTTGGCGGTGATGAACTCCTTTAGCTTTTTCTTATCTGCAAAGCATTTTATCTGACCTTTAAATCTGAATGATAGCTTTGCTGGATAGAGTAATCTTGGTTGTAGGTTCTTGTTATTCATCACTTTGAATATTTCTTGCCACTCCCATCTGGCCTGCATAGTTTCTGTTGAGAAATCAGCTGACAATCGTATGGGTGCTCCCTTGTAGGTAACTGTTTTTCTCTTGCTGCTTTTAATATTCTCTTTTTCTCTTGGAATTTTAATTATGATGTGTCTTGGTGTGGTCCTCTTTGGATTCCTTTTGTTTGGGGCTTGGTGTGCTTCCTGGACTTTTAAGTCTATTTCTTTCACCAGGTGGGACAAGTTTTCTGTCACTATTTCTTCAAATAGGTTTTCATTATCTTGCTCTCTCTCTTTTTCTGGCACCCCCATAATTCGGATGTTGGTATGCTTGAGATTGTCCCGAGGCTCTTTACACTATCTTCAATTTTTTGGATTCTTTTTTATTCTTGCTTTTCAGGCTGAGTGATTTTTGCTTCTTTGTTTTTCAAATCTTTGACTTGATTCTTGCAGTTCTCTAGTCTGCTTTTGTGTCTCTAATTTTTTTTTTTCAGTCAGTGTATGCCTAATTTCTAGTTGGTCCTTTTTCATGTTCTCCATAGTCTCGCTCATATCCTTGAAGGACTTGCTCATATCCTCAAGGGTCTTGTTAAATTTATCGGCCTTTTCTGGGAGCCTCTTGAAAAAACTTATAACTGTGGTTTTGAACTCTATTTCCAGTCTTTTTTTTTTCCCCTCCATTTCTTTCACATGTGATCTGTTACCTTGTCTTCACATTTTGGCTGCTTTCCTGAGTTGGTCGAGTAGCTTTGTGTGGTAAGTGTCCTTTAGGGAACAGGGGCTCAGCCTCCCCAGTTACCTAAGGTGGATACTCTTGGTGCACCCCGTTATGGGCAGCACTGTCTTGTTGTAGTTAAGCCTAGATTGTTGTTGGTATTGCTGGGAGGGGTTGACCTCCAGGCCAATTGGCTGTGAGGATCAGCTGTGTTTACGCTGGGAGAGGGTCTGTGCTCAGCCTGGATGGGGTGGAGTCTCCAGGCTGGGCAGGCAGCCCTGGTTTCCTGTCAGCCCCGCTTTAAATGGCTTCCAGGTCTCCATGCCGTGCAGCAACGGCTGCATGCACTCTGAGAAAAGCCGCCTGGTGCTCTGCCCACTGCTGGACAGTCTAGTTTCTCTCCAAATGAGTCTGGACACTCAAAGACTCACCAGAATGGGAAAACAAAGTAGTCGGGCTGTTTGTTTGTTTTTTCCTCCCCAACGATAGAGCCAGCCACGAGCCCTCTCCGATAGCGCGCAGGCCTTTGCAGCGCCCGAGTTTCAGCATGCTTCCTCCTTACAGTCCAGTTTCACCCTGTATTAGTCTGGGTTCTCCGAGACTCGCCCAGATCTGGGGCTCAGTGCAGTGGGATGCCTTTGTCTCCCTCCCAGTTGAAGAAAACCAGCCGGGTTTGCAGCCGCCCGCCCTTTCCATTTGCTCGCAGCTCCGAACCTCTGACTCCGTGCGGATCCACAACTCTGTCCTCCGCAGCTCCCCCGACTCAGTGTCCTTTTACTTTTCCTTCTGTTTGTGGAGTGTCCACTCAGCCAGCCCTCTGGTGGTTCTGAATGATGTCCGTTTTGTCCTTAGTTGTAATTTTGAATTTGTTGTACGGGGCAGCAGTATGGGTGTTTACCTATGCTGCCATCTTGGTTCCTCCATAACAAATATTTTCTAAGCACCTACTAAATGGCTAGGTGCCAGGGGTTTGGTAGACACAGGACCACTGCCACTAACTCACAGTCCTGCTAGGATGCAATGCTGGCACTTTCACAGCACCTACTAGGTGCCAAGCAATGTCCTAAAACTTTGTGAATATATTAACTTACAATCTAAATACACCACAATGAAGTAAATCAGATCCCACTTATAAAACTCTTGCTATCAAAGACCCATAAAGCCATAGATGACCCTCACAAGCGATGTGTTGGGCTTGTGCAACCATTAAAAAATATTGAATTATTTGTCATCATAGGAAAGCAAAGATATTTAAGAAATTGCAGGTTTTCAGCTTCACTTGAACAAAATCTGAAAACCTGGTAATATCTAGGTAGAATTCATGATTGGGGCAGACATTCTGTTTACCATAGCCCATCCCTCCTAGATTCTTCCCAACTCTGAGACTGAGGGTCATCAGGTTGCACTGGAATTTTCCTCTTCGCCTCTCTGTCCATCTATCTATCTCCCACAAATGTTTGCTCTTGGGATCCCAGTTTGAGCCGTCAGGGCGGAAGCCCACCAGTGCCTCCTGGTGGAAGAGTTCAAAATTTTCATCATTAAGGAAATTAGTGAGAATATTCAACCCAAGGGACAAGCCCGGGAAAGTAACCAATCAAAAGCAAGAGATAGACCAGAATTTGACCAATAAAGACAGAGAGCGCTCGGAATAAAAGAAGCTTTTATTGAAGTGGGAGACAGACACACATTGAGTCTTTTTTGACGGGGTGTCGGGGCTCAGGGGGGTCCCGGCTGGGGACAGCAGAGTAGGCGGGCAGCAAAGAAGCTGGTGCCCAGACGCTGTGGCCTCGCATACTTGAGGAAGATGGCGGCACGGCCAGGTGCGGGGCCTCGGAGCACCGCGCGGGCCATGCACGGCTCTAGCGGGTCCAACTCCGCGGGGCTGCAGAGGAAAGACAGAGAAACTAAGACGGATACGAGGAGTGGCCGTGGAGATTACATTCCTTGGAGCTGGAGTTCGAGGCGGAGAAGACACATTGGGTTGGGTCCCCGGAAACCTTCCAGGGCATGTGGCCCATCATCTAGACTAGAAAGTGACTGGAGGGGCCGGCAGAGCCTCGATTCTCCCCGCGGGGCGCAGTGAGCCTCAGGGCCGAGGAGGGAAGGACCAGGACTGAAGATGGACTGGCATCCGGCTCCCCCCCCCCCCCCGCCCCCGTGGGCACGGCTGGGAACAAAGACAATTCGCCCAGCCTCGGGTGGCACGGTTAACAGGGATAGGAGTTCTAGCAGCTAAAGGGACAGACACCTCATTTGCGGTTAGTGGCTAGCAGACCTCTCATTCTCAGCCCTGAAACAGCTAGAGCATCTTCCGGCTTCGGGAGATCCTATATTCTACCCTAGACAAGATTAAGGATCCCCAAATCTGGACAGTACCCCACTCTCTCAGACGGCCCAGAGAAAAGCAAATAACCCAAGGCTAGGCAAACACCCCATTCTCTCTCAGACCCAGAAAAATCAAGTCTAGGTGTCATCGTGCCCTCCCCCCTCTCTGAGACAGTCCAGACAAGGATCAGGCAGATCCTGAAGCCACCGCCTGGCGGGGAGGGGCCGTCCTCTGGCCGTACCTGAAAAGCGCCAGCTCCGGCCCAGAGCCCGCCACGTGGAGCACACGGTGCGCCAGGCTCAGCGCCGCAGCTGCGCAGCGACTGGGCTCCCGTCCAGCGGCCTCGACCTCCAGCAGAGACAGTTCCAGGAAGTAGGTGGCAAGGAGCATCACCTGCCAAAGCATCACCACCTGCCAGATCGTCAGGCCACGCCCCTCGCCGCACAGCCAGGCCCCTGCTCCCCTCCCCTCACACCTGGGGGCCGCTCCCTGCCAGAGCAGCCAGTAGCTCCAGGCAGAGGAGTGGGCCTGGATGGTGCAGGCGGAAGTCCAAGCGGCTCAGGATGCGGCGCTCGGCTCGAAGAAGCTCGGCCTGGGAGAAGGAGCCAGCGCCCAGGAGGCAGAGGGAGGCGGACTGCGGGTTGGGGAGAAAGAGGTAGGAGAGTCTTGGACCTTGGCTGTTACTCCCTCCCCATTCTGGAACTCAGTTTTCTGGTCCGTAAAATGGGACCGTTGATTCGTTGTCAGTCTTAGGGAATATAGGCTTCAGAGTCAGAAAAACCTGGATTCGAGTTCAAACCCTACCACTTCTGCACTGTGTGCTATGGACATTCAGGGTGTCTTTATCTGTAAAACAGAGTATTGCTCCTCCTTCAGGCAGTTTGTGGTAATGCACTGAGTCCACACGTGTTAGCTGTAACTACTCATTAAGGATTGTAACTACTGTAAATCCAAGTTCCAATTACTTGGGCAAATGTCTTCCTCTCTCTGTGTCTTAGTCTCCTGTTAAAAGGACACACTGGCCGCCCCGACCTCATCAGATCTACGGGATTCCAAGACAATCTGAAGTGTTTGCTGGGCCTGGTGCTTGGCACACAGTAGTTCAACCTGTGACTGCTGCCAGCAGAAAGAGCTCCCCTCTCCTGGCCCCACCCCGGAAGTACCTCGGGAAGCACGCACTCTTCCATTTTGCAAGCCACGAACAGGCAGGCCATGCCCAGCAGCTGCAGGCGGTGCAGGCGAACCCGGTTGGAGCGCAGGTAGGAATCGAGGAGGTGCACGGCCAGGTAGAGCGTGTCCCCCGCCAGGCCCAGGTACTCCTGGGGAGGGGTGCAGGTTACAATCCGGCTGCCACGCAGGCCCAGCCCCACCCCCTTCCTGGTACCTACGTACATGCACCTGGACCAGCCAGTCCACCACTAGGGCGCGCATCTCTGGGGTCACGGTGCGGGGCAGGGACATCTGTGGCAGCGCAGGACACACCTGGGGTTAGGTAGGGGCGGCCTAACTCTCCACACCTGCGCCTCCGCCTCTCTCCTCGAGGCCAGCCCTGGTGCGCCAGCCTTCTCACACCCGGTGGAGGCAGATGAGTGCCACACGAAACGCCTCCAGCACTCCCCATGCGCTCCTCTTCCGTCACCATCTAGAACCCGGGACTCTCTCCTGACGTTTCCCTGTCCCCCGCCCGGTCTCAGCCCTCTGCCACAGCATCTCCCCCTGCTTCCTAGGCAAACCCATCCTCCTCAGAACACCCGCTTTCTAACGTGTAAGCCTGACCAAGGAACTCCCAGCTCACAACACCTCCTCGGCTTCTGGGGCCCTCAGGAGAAAACCCATTCCCCCGACTCTCCCAGTCCTCGTCCTTGCTCCAACATCACCTCTTCCCTCTGTCTCCTCACACTCCAGCTGCCCCAGCCTTCCTTCTGCCCTGGGCTACACCAACCGTATCCCCACCTCAGTGCCTATGCTTATATATACGATGCCCTCCACCTGAAATGTCCATCCCCAGCTCCTTGCATTGCTGACTTCTAGTCATTCGTGTATCAGCTAAAACATCCCTGATTCTCTCCATACTTCTCCCCGTCACCTCACTTTATTTCCCTCATATTATTTTCACTCTGGAGATGGCTGTGTTTCATTGTGTATTTTGTTTGTCCAGCGAGACCACCAGCACCACAAGAACAGGGATTTCTGTCCAAATCCCAGCTGTATCTCAACTTGTAACAGAGACCCTGGCTCAGAAGAGATGGTCACAGGGTGTGTGTTAAATAAATTCACCCACTGAGTGTCCTCTGACAGCGTCTATCACAGCCTGTGTTTTGGTCTTTATGGCCCTTCTTAAGTTATCCCCTAGCTGTTCATCACCACTTCCCCAGCGCCGGAGCATGCTCAAAAACATTTGTTCAAGTTACTTTGAAACTGATTTTTTAAGGCACAGGGAGGATAGGAAAAAAAAAAACAAACATTTGTTGATAAATTGCTAAATATTTGTAAACGAATAAGTGTGAGGGACGAGGAGGAGGGCTCTGAAATACCAGAGGAAGAACCGCAAACAGCCTGGGAAGGTGGGAAGTCATTCGAAGATAACTGTTGAGGAAAAACCAGCAGGAACTTGGGGGGGGGGGGCGGGGTGGGAAGGGGCGGCCAAGCTGGCCGGGAGGGAGTTCAGAAGTGCCCATCAAACGGGCTCTAGGCGAGCCTGGCAGCTCTGGCCTGGGCCAACCCACAACCCACCCCAGGGCTGGGGCGGCTTCCAGGGGTTCTCCCCATCCACCTCACCATGACCTCGGCGAAGATGTCCCCAGCGTACTCGCGTTCTCCCTGCAGCCCCAGCGCACTCAGAGCCGCCTCCAGCCCCGGCGGCGCGCACCGTCCCGCGGGCCTTTCCGGGAGCCCCGGGGAGGCGCTCGTGCCCTCGGGGACGCTGTCGCGGACTGGGGCGCTCGCAGGCTCTGGGTCAAGGGAGGCAGCCGGACTCTGCAAGGGCGGATTGGGGTCAGCGACTGGAGCGTCCCGAGCTGGGAGGAGGACCCGGCTCCTGTGGCTCACCAGCATCTTTTAGGCTGGCGTCAAGGGCTAAACCAAGAGCCCTCCTTTTCCTAGGGGAGCGAGGATCCCCGGCCGCCGGCGCTTTAAACAAGTCTGGGCGCATGCGCACGGAGTAAGTTCACCTGGGCAGGTGAGCGGTCAGTGGCGAATACCACTCCAGATCCTCCAAGGTCAGGCAGCTGGGGTCAAGCTCTCATCCTCCACTTACCGCATAGAGAGGAGCTGTCTCTTGGAGCCTCACGTTCTTCAGCTATGAAGTAGGGGTTGTTTCCATTGGGTGTTGTCCCGAGGACTTTATAAGGTTGTGTTTTTTAAGAGGCCAGCTGGGGGCTTAATAGAATCAAAGCTTAGTACATAGGAGCTACAAGTCATTCACAACTATGTGGAGAAGGCCTCTGCTCTGGGCAGTGGATTCGGGGGAGCAAACCCCGTGTAGCCGTCGCCTGTTGGCCCAGAGCAGGGTGATGGGAAGGCGCCAGGGGTCGCTGGGCCTGGGCGGGTGTGGCAGCTCCTTGCTTCCCTGTGCACACACACCCAAGTCAGGTCTCACTTGGCTTCTGCTCGGAACTCCATTGCAGCTCCCTTCCCCTCAAAGTGGGAGTCCACGAGGTTCAAGTGGTAGTCACGCTGCTCATGGGCTGTTGGGAATCCTCCCGGTAAGTCACACTGAGAAGGGCACATCATTTCTGGGAATTTGTCAAAACAGCTTGAACATAGCCACAAGGAAGCATCAGGCAGTAACCCCTCACTGAGGGGCGTTCTGCAAAGTAACTGCCTGTAAGCTTCAACCCTGACAACTGGGCTCAACAGCGAGCCTGGACTGTCACCAGCCAGAGAAGTATTCCCTTTCTGGTACACAAGGACATTAGTGACCATTACAAAGTCTGATGAAGGTCTGAGAAATTGTTTCACTGTTAACTTCCTGACCTTGATCACTGGATTGTGGTTAAGACAATGTTCTCATTATAGGACAGATAATGTAAATGTGGAGGGGGGAGGGAACAGAAGAAATGTAAAACACTTTGGGGGACCTGCGTGGATTCAAGAATTACTTGTACTTTTTAAAATTAAAAAAAAATTAGGTTTATGAAAAGTTGCAGACATAGTAGAGTTCCCAAGTACCCCACACCCAATTTCCCCTCTTAACATCTTATACATCACTAGAGATCTGATGCAAGAAACTCGTGCACTGGAAGGGGGGGTTCTGGGGAGGTGATGTCCCTCAGCCGGCCTGTGCCCTCTTGCAGAATGGGAGCCTCGGGAAGTGTTCAGTCATCCTCAGCACTGCCGCAGAGGCCGGAGAGGCTTCCGCCACCACTGCTGCCCTCACCAACCCTGAGCCCGGCTTCTGGCTGAGCAGTGCTCCCCCTGTGGGAGCACACTGACCACCAGGGGGCAGATGCTGCATTGAGCATCTGCCCCCTGGTGGTCAATGCGTCATAGCAACTGGTCATTCTGCCATTAGGTCAATTTGCATATTAGCCTTTTATTATGTAAAAGGATTAGTGTGGCAATTTGTCACAATTTAATGAACCATAGAAATGTCATCCAAGTCCATGCCTTATTCAGATTTCCTATCTATCCAATGTCCTTTCTCTGTTCTGGGACCCCAGTGGTCGGCAAACTCATTAGTCAACAGAGCCAAACATCAACAGTACAACCACTGAAATTTCTTTTGAGAGCCAAATTTTTTAAACTTAAACTTCTTCTAACGCCACTTCTTCAAAATAGACTCGCCCAGGCCGTGGTATTTTGTGGAAGAGCCACACTCCAGGGGCCAAAGAGCCGCATGTGGCTGGCGAGCCACGGTTTGCCGACCATTGCGGGACCCCATTCAGGATACATTACACTTGGTCTCCTTGTCTCCTACAGCTTTTCCTGGCTGTTTCTCCGGCTTTTCTTGTTTTGAACCATCTTGACAGTTTGAGAACTAGTGGCAGGAATTTTGTAGAACATCCCTCAATTGGGATTTGCCTAGAGTCTGTTTTCTTTTAGACTGGCTCATCTGTTCTAGAGGAAGGCCACAGAGGCAGGGTACCATCCTCACTGCATCGCCTCAGACACACTGCCAACATGACTGTCACTGCTGTCGACTCTGATCGCCAGCTAATGTGGTCTGTGTCAGGCTTTGCCCCTCCTCCACTATACTCTTTGGAAGAAGTCGCTCTGCAGCCCACACCTAAGGAGGGGGTATGCTTCCCTGAATGCAGAGCATCTACAGAAAGTAATGCACTTCAGTACAGATCTGTCTGTTCTCACCATTTTGGGTATAACCAATACTACACTATTTTGGTGCTCAAATTGCATTCAGCTTTGGCCACTAGCAGCTCTTCCCATTGGCTCCCGTGTCCCTTTACATGCCATTAGTGAGGTTTTCTTCTCTTTTAGGCCCTCAATTCTGGACGCTCCAGGTTCATTGTGTGTATTTCCTGCTCCAACCCTAGAGTCATTTTAGCACTATTTTTAAAAGTTTCAGTTTTCTGCCAGTCTGAAATTATTTCTAATCAACGTTAAAAATACGCGAATCACACTTTTTTTGAAAGTTATCTGACACATCAAAAGGCAGCAACCCTGGACTGTTGGCCACAGAAATAAAAGCATAAGCACAGTAAAAGTAGACTGTTATGGTTTACTTCAGTACTGCGGGAGCAGCAAAAAGCAAACAAAAAAAACCTGGAAACAAGTAAATTCTTGTTCAACAAGGGAGCAGACTCAGCTGAAGTGTGTTCCCCCCCTGAAGGACCCTGTGAAGCAACTGGAAAGCATCACAGCCAGGTCCACAAGGAGCGCCTCCAAATGAAGGGACTGAGAAAGAACCTCATTGTTCCCAGTGACCCCACACGTCCATGAATGAACACCTCGTGGTGGGAGTGTGGCTTCCGGGTGGCAGGACGCAGCCCAGGGCTGTGGCCGGATCGCCCGGGGGGAGAGCTGCCCAGAAAAGGAAGGGCCAGCCTTTGGCAACGCCACGCCCATCTGTGCAGAAGGTGACGGAACCCTCAGGGCCCCGGGTCTGGGATTGGGTGACTTTTACTTCCCTGTGCACAGTTGTTTTGTTGCATTATTCTTTACACACACACACACACAAAACTTGTTACATTTTCTACATGCACATGACAAAAACGGATGACTCAAAATTTAATTTTTCTAATTGGTAAAATTTTATTAAAATCTTTCCACCTAAAACTCCCAGTTTGGGAGAAGTCCTACAGGAATAAGAAGCACCGCTGCAGCTAAGGACATTAAGTTCTCGGAGGAAGCAGCTGATGAATCTACAGGAATCCGCCCGAGGACTGTGACGGTCCCCGGGCCAGGCCACTCGGAGAGCAGTGACCATTCTTGAAAGGACTCTCTAGCACCGGCCCCTCGATCCCTCAGACTGCGACCAGAGGGGAGGAAAAGGCCTTTCTTCATAAACCTGTTTATCTGATTATCACCAAGGCATACTTTTATAATTTAAAAAAATGTTCATATGGAATTAGGAAAAAAATCCAAAAAATTCCTTAAGTCTTGGCCACAGGTAATGAAGGCTTCCTGGTCTCAACTTTTCTACCCTAAGATCTCAAAAACTCCGTGTGGGAAGCCCTAATAGCTTCTGGCAAAATCGGCCTGAAGCTCACCTGTGCAATGGCCGCCTTGGTCCCCAGGTCTGGGAAGTGACTCCAGCATGGGAACCAGCTGTCAGAGGACTCCCAGAATGAAAGGGCTGTGACCCAATCTGAAGTGCTTCCAGCTGACAGCCACCACAAATCCATGGTATTCCAAGGAACCTGTAGGGGAACTGGGGGCCTCGAGGCTCCCCAGTTTAGCATAAGTAGGGGCGGGGCAGGGGCAGAGGCACAGGCAGTGCCTGCTCTAGGGCTCAAGCACCTTGGGAAGTGAACATGCTCTCTCACAGTCCTGCCAGGGCTCAGTGACCCTCACATATCCTCTGTGTTCAGAGCCACCTGGCCTTCCCACCCCTGGCCCTCCACCCCATCTTTTTGCCTAAGCAGTTTCTCAGCACCTGGGGTGACCTCTGTCCACCACACCCTAAGACAGGCCGAGTTTCCTAAACTCCTCAACAGCTCCCGCTCCCAGCAGTGCCCTCCCTCTCCAGCCTGAGCTTGACACCACCTCCCCCGAGGACGCCTTCTCTGCCTCCACAACTTAAAGGGCCCCAACAGCAACAGGAGGAGGCAGCGGGCACTTGAGGCCACTCCATAAGCAAGGCAAGGCCCAGGTGGTGGGCCCGGTCTGAAAGGAGTCTTTATTGCTTGTACCGTACAAATATGAGGAACAGGGAAAGGCCAGTGGGGAAGAGGGAGAACTGTCAGATGAACGACATACACACACAAAATGGAAGAGACCTCCCACCCCCCAGACCAGCCCCACCCACCCCCGATGTCTCTCTGTGAATACCTAGTACTGGAGGTGGGAAGATAAAAACCACAAAAGTTACGTTCCAAACACCCAGAGGTGTTGGCGGGGAAGGGGGGAGACAGTGCGGCAAGGGGACCTCATGTGTGGCTCTCCCACTAGGCCAGCACCCCTCCCCTGGGATGAAATGCTGGGTCAGGGCCAGGGGCCCGAGTCCAAACACATACGCACACACACCATACACCTGAGGCCGGGACACGCTTGCTCTCACACACATACCCAGCACACATGCACACACACACGCCATGTGCGCTCAGATGCACAGGACACCAAGAGCACACAGTCCAAGCATACATGCACACAAGTGCCCACAGCACTGACATGTTCACCTTAAGGCTGCAGAACATGGGGCTGGGGAGAGGGGTGGCCTGGAGCCTCCTTCTCAGAGGCCCCACCCCAGTACGTACCAGAGACACCCTTCTCCGTCCCCTCCTCAACCAAGTTCATGGGGCCCAATACTGACTCAGTGCGAGATGTGTAACAGCCGAGGCTGGCACCCCTCCACCCCAGGCAGAGAGAAGGGGCAATGCTGGCCCCCGTCCTGGGAGGGGGAGGGGCCAGGCCCAGGTCCAGCAGGAGGTAAGGCTAGCTGGAAGGAAGCCCTGTAAGGCACGGGGCTTGGGGGTGGGCAGTCTAGGCCCCAAATGCTCCTCCTCCTCCTTCCACAAGGTCAGGAAAGCAGCATGGGGCACAGGGAGGCAGCTCTGGGTTCCCCACCAGGTAACCGACCCCAGCCCGAGGGAGCCCTAGACCTCTGCTCCTGCAGCTCCCAAAGGCCCCGTCTGGCCCTGGACATCACTGCTTTTCTGCTGCTGTGTGGGGAGGGGCTGGACTGTCCCCTCACCAGGCCACTCGGAGCCTGATGACAGGCACGGAAGGCTGCCCCAGGGCGCTGTCCACATCTCTGAGGGCAGCACCGCGCACAGCAGGCCGTGGGCACCCCGCCGATGTTCAGGCAGGTCCCCGACTTTTACTCCCCACGGGCTTGTTGATCAAAAACCAAAATCTTCGCCAACTGCCCAAAGGCCAGGTCCTGGGGCAGCGGCAGAGTCTCCCCAGTCTGAGCGCAAAAGTGAGGGCGGACAGGGTCCTGGGGGCAGGGCCACTGGGTCCACTGAGAGGAGTCTGGCCGAGGGCCGGGGACTAGAGATGGGGTAAGGAGTGAGGAATAGAGATGCAAACAAGAGACCAAAAAACCAAAACGACAAAGGCCCCGGCGGCGACGGCAGCCATGCGCGTCCGTGGTGGGGATGGCGGCGACGGCGGCAGTGGGCAGGCGGGCGGCACTGCTCACTCGCGGATGCTGGCCGAGTAGGAGAACTGGGGGAAGTGAGTCCGCTGGTCCAGGTCAAGAGAGCCCAGGCTGTCATCTGCAGGGGTCAGTGGAGGTGGAGTGGGAAGAAGGGCTTTCAGAGGGCCCAGCACCCGGACAGACTCCCGGGGAGGGAGGACAGAGGTGAATGAACCTCGGGAAGGACTACAGGAAACTCCAGCTGGCGAGGTGTCCACCAGACTTCCTCCCTGACACACTCCCTTGGTCCCAGCCCTGTCTCCGAGGCCTCAGAGCTGCTCCCTCAGCCACCTCAGCATCCCACCAGCTCCCTGCTCTCCTCCTCCCCCCCTGCCACCCCTCAGCCCACCTCGAGTTCTGCCCAGGCCTCTTTTGCCCAGCTCCTGCCCTGGCCACCACTCCCACCCACAACAAACCCTCCACATGCAGCCAAAGGTCTTTCTGAAGCCCTGATGCAACCCTGTGCCTCTTTAAAAAGCTCTTCCACAGCCCGGTACGATCCCCACTCCTCCCAGGGGACAAGGCCTTCCCGCTCAATATCCTTTCCTCTCCCCTCCCCATCTACTCTGATCTTTGCAACACTCTCATTTCCAGACTCCCCGCAGCCATTCCTCTGCCAGGACAGTCTCACTGCCATGCCCCCCCCAGGAAGCCCTCCCTGACCTGCAGTCAGGCATTTCCTCTGAGTTTCCCCAGTCCCTATGGTCCTACACACTGTCCTGACCACTCTGGGCTGTCACCCACCTGGACTGAGCGCTCCCTGAGGCAAGGCCCAGGCTATCTCCATCTGCCTTGTCTCCAGCAGAGCCCAGCAGGGGGGCGGGGGGGAGAGTAAGAACTCAAACAGCTACAGAGTCAATGAATAATCCGGCTACAAAGACCTGGGTGGTCTGCAAATACAACTATGATCTGCCATCTCGGTACCGACGACTCCCCAAGCATTTCCTACCCAGACCTCTGCCTGGACCACTGGGATGGGCTGGACCCAGGGGATGTGGTGAGCTCACTGGGCCCGCAGACGGCTAACAGCAAAAGCCCTGCGAGTTTCCTCCTGGAGAACGGGGTCAGCAGCAGACACCCTCCACCGCCCGGCCAGCCCACCGGATGTGGGGCCTCAGACACTCACAGCGGTCCGGGGGTGTGATTGTGATGGACTGGGCAGTGAACTCATCATCGAAGTACCTGGTGTCGACCTCAGATGTGACCTGAGGTTTGAAGGGTGGTGGGAGCTGTGGAGGAGAGGAACCCAGGCTCAGGACCCTGAAGGCCAAGGTCACCACAGGGGCCAAGCTCCTGCTGGAAGCAGCGGGTGGGGCACTCACCTTCTTCTGCACCACGTCCTGCCAGTTGGTGCTGAGGAAGAACCTGTGCTCCATGACCTCCTTGGCGTCGCTGGGCCCCCCGCCGAGCCTGGGCAGAGACGGCTGTGAGCACCCGCCTCCCGGGCAGCCAGGTTCTGGGAGACTCTCGGTGCAGGCCCCGAACGGCCTTAACAATCCCGTCCCGGCCACAGCCCCCACGTCACAGAGGAGGAAAGTGAGGCCAGGAGGGAACTCGCGCCCAGGCCCAGGGCCAGGACACTGCAACTGGGGCCAAGACCGGAACGTGACCTGAGGGCGTTTGGCCCCCCCACCCCGGCTCTGCCACGCGTGACCGCGTCGTCCGTGGCCAGCACAGGGTTGCCCTGCTCCTCAGCATCCCCATAAGACAAGGTAGTGCGGGCAGAGAACCAAGGACAGCCTGACCCCGGGGAGTGCTCCAAGTGCCAGCTGTGGGGACTAGCAGAGCTGTGGGGCCACACAGCACACCCACCAGTGCCTGTGCCTGTGGACACTGCCCCTTCGGGCTGAGGGAGCAGTTGCAGCAGGTGGTGGTGGGCAGTGCAGGGCAGTCGCCAGCCCTCACCTCTGCTTGGGGTCCTTCTTAAGCAGCCCAGCCAGCAGGGACTTGGCCTCGGGGCTGAGTGTGCGCGGGAAGCGGATCTCCTCCATGAGGATGAGCTCGAAGAGGCGCTCGTGGTCCTGGTTGTAGAAGGGCAGGCGGCCGCACATCATCTCGTACATGACCACGCCCAGCCCCCACCAGTCCACGGCCCGGCCGTAGTCGTTGTCCTCCAGGACCTGAGCGAGAGGGGCAATGAGGGGCAGGCCCATACTCTGGGGTCCAGTGGGGACAAGGCCCTGCCGGGGCTGGGGAGGGCAATCTAAAGAACTGGAGCCGGCCCTCAGAGCGTCTAGGTGGGAGAAGCATCCGGTCCCGGGGCCCCGCCTCCCTCAGCATCACAGCCCCAGACACCTCAGGCGCCAGATATTCGGGGGTCCCGCAGAAGGTTTTCATGGTGGCCCCATCACTGATGCCCTCTTTGCACAGACCAAAGTCAGTGATCTTGATGTGGCCATCTTTGTCCAGCATGAGGTTTTCCAGCTGTAAGAAAAGTCAGTGTATCAGGAACATGTCTTTCCTGGCTTCCTGCCACCTCTCTGAAACCCCACGTGACCAGCCCCGCCTGGAAGGAGCTGTCACATCATGGGCTCCAGGCTGAGCTATGGGACACCCCCCAGCACACCTCTCCAGCCCCCGGCCACCACTCAGGGAAGCCAAGTCCTGCCCCAACCTGCCTCCCCTCCCCCACTTTGGATGTGAGGGACAGTATCTCGCTCCTTTTTCCTAAACTTCACACAATGGGCCATTTAGTGGGCCTTTGTGCAACCTCCCCCAGGTCAAGACAAATCACTTCCAGTCCCTCAGACACCCCCACGTGCCCCTTCCCTGTTACTAACCATCCCCTGCCCCGGACAAAGAAGTAATTTTACTTCCTTCTGTCTCTGGCAGTTTCTCCTGCCACACCTACACCTGTCATCAACACAGACTCGTCCTGCCTCTCCTGGCTTTCCCAACGTCAGTCTGCGAGACGCATCCATGTTGCTGTGTGTGGCTGAGTGTGGTCTGCTGTGCAGCCCGTGTGGGAACACGCCACCTGGGCTTCATCCATGTTCCGACAGCGGGCCCTGGGGTTAGGATGACTAATGCTGCGAGGAGTGTGTCCGCACTTTGAGGTGCATACGCCTAGGGCACAATGGCCGGCTCACAGGGTGCGCACACATCCACTGCTGGTGGCTGCTGCAAGCTGCCTTCTAAAGTGCCGGCACCAGTTTCACCCACCACTGCCCAGCAGCCTTTGCTCACAAGAGGCTTAGAAGGAACTTCACGCAGGGCTGCCTGCTGTGGAACCACTACTCGGGGTCAGAGCAGAAGGATTTGAGCTCCAGAGGGAGCTCGTTATAGGCACGTGGACCAGACAGACCCTCCCTGGGGAGGAGGCTCAGCCTCCCTGGGCCAGCCCGGGCCTCCACAGGAGCGGCCACGCACTCACCTTGATGTCGCGGTACACCACATCCCGCGAGTGGAGGTACTCCAGGGCCGAGACGATCTCCGCACCATAAAAGCGCGCCCGCTCCTCCGTGAAGACGCGCTCCCGGGACAGGTGGAAGAACAGCTGCCGAAGGAGGGAAAGGGGGCAGGACATCAGGCCCCTGGCCCAGAGGAGGGGAGGATGGAGCCCTGCCTGGCAGTCCAGTGAAAACGTCAAACCTACTCCATGAACTGTCAAGTGACAACCAAAAAGGACCCTCTGAGGGAAGAGTTCCCGTGAAGGACTGACCACAGGGAGAGAGGGGGCAGTCCTGGGCCATCCTGCATGAAGGGGACAGTGAATGAGGGAATAACAGCAAGGAAGCAGAGGACACAAGTCATGAGCAAGTGACCACTGCTGTGACGACCACAAGGGGCAGATGAAGCCCATGGTCACGGGGCAGTGAGTCACGCCGTGAGGGGAGTAAGGGTCAGGGAGTGGGTGCCACCAAGGGGCTGACTGCTCTGCGAGGGATTCGAGAAAGCAGAAGGCCTGCATATGCTTTCTTTGCAGGTCATCCTCCGAGAACATTCTCCACACGGTCACCCAGCCTCCCTCACAGCCCTCTCCACCCCGCAGGATCTCGGTGTGTATCCTATCCACTAGCTGCGTATTCAAATCTGAGCAAGGCACTAACCTCTCTGAGATGTTTCCCCACCTGTAAAATGAAGATGGCGATGCCTTCCTCAAGGAGCGAAGGATGGGACCAGCTGACCCCCAGTAAGTCTCCCTCTACCCTCCATCTCACTCCCCCCACACTTGGGAACGAGACACCCAGAAAGCCAGGCGGGGCAGGCAGCTCACCTCCCCACCATTGGCGTACTCCATCACAAAGCAAAGGCGGTCATGGGTCTGGAAGGCGTACTTCAGCGCCTGCAGGGAAGGAAAGTGGCTGGGGCACTGCCACTCCAGCCTAGACACTCCCCCGCTGGCCTGGCCATAGGAGTTGGGCAGCAGGGTTCAAACTTCAGCTTCGCCTGCCTTTTGGGATCTGTGAGTGGGCTCTGGCTCTCAGGGCCGGGAGAGGTACCAGGCTGAACAATCTGTTCTCTGCCCGCCACTGAGCTTCCCAGAAGCAAGATCAGGCAAGAGACTATTTTGAGCAAGCAGAGCCATTTCACATTAAGTGCGCACACACTCTTTCCCTTTCCCTGCCCCTCCCTGTCTGTCCCTCCCTCTTTCCCTCCCTCCCTCCCCCACCCCATGTCTGTCTCTGTCTCTGTCTCTCTCTCTCTCTCACACACACACACACACAAGGTCTGCTGGCTGGGAGTTGGGAGATGATCTTAAGCTGGAGTTGGCCCGAAAGACAGCTTGGACAAGCGATCCGCAAACGAAGAGAAGCTCTCAAACTACTCTGAGGAGCTCTAAAGAGGGTTGCTCAGAACCCTTCATTGCTCCTCTGCTCACAAGTCCACTGTTTTCTGTCTTTTGCATGGAAGTTCCTTGGAAGATCTTATTTGAACAAGTATTGTGGCTTAACAGAACACCTAGAAAGCAACTGAGGTATAGAAACAACTCATAAGCCATCCTCAACCTGGCCCATTTAACTAATAGCTGTAGCCCAAAAAGGCATCTGCTCAGCGTAAGTTGACAGGCAGCACAATGATACATCTGCTTCTAGCATTACATTGTAAAATAAAAACAAAAAAATAACGTTCCCACTTTGACCAGCTGGGCTAAGTGCCTCACACTCATAAAGATGGCACCATGCTCCCTGGGCCAGCCTGCAAAGTCTGAGGTGCTTATATGATGCCACTGTCTACGATGAAGTTGCCACCTCTGGGGTTTTGGTTCAGGCCACCTGGGAAGCCCAGCAACATTTGGCCCAGTCACCTGGCCAACACTACGTCTGTGCTTCACAGCGGCAGGGGTGGGCTTGCTCCCAGTCTGTCCAAAGGGGCTGGCCTGGAGGCTCCCATGTGCACAGGTCTGAGGGAGTACCACTCACAGTGAGGAACGGGTGCCTGGTGTTCTGGAGGACCCGGCTCTCGGTGACTGTGTGGGCGACTTCATCCTGCAGAGACAGAGACCAGGTGAGGGGTTGGGTGACAGCATGCATGCCCCCAATCTAAGGGATGGGGCAACATCTTGGTGAAAGATAATTCCATTCCTACCCATTATGCAGAGCGACAAGGGCAGGCGTGGCACCTTTCTATCCACAAACCCTAAGGAACAAGGGACCACGGCAAGGACACTCAGTGGCTTGCTCTCAAAACCGAAGGTGAGAGGCTGATGGGGACTTTACAATGAAGGGATCAGGCTGTCACCTCCAGAGCCCACAGAACAACAAGCAGACATCATGAGATTCCTGAGGCAATGTCACAGGCCGAAGGAGTCACCACCTATAAATGTTCTTGCCAGAAGAACAACTCGGTTTAGAATTAGGACTCTAGGCTGTAGAGTAACGGTTCTGTGTGGTCCCCACAGGGGCAGCATCAGTGTCACCTTGGAACTGGAGAAAAGCAGATTCTTGGGCCCCTCCTGGGACCCACAGAAACAGAGTGGGCCCAGGAGTGGTTGCACAAGCCCCCCCGCTGACTCTAACACAGGCCCCACAGTCACCAAGAGCTGCGGGCAGTGCCGGCCCGCCTGCAGCCAGCCATGGCTCTCCCCTGGGAAAGCCTCTGGCCGGGGACAGCGTCTGAAGACATTTCTGATTGTTACACCTCAAGGGGAAGGGAGCTACTGCTTTCCTGGGTGGGGATGGGTCACTGCACCACATCACAGTACACAGCATGACCCCGTAGCAGAGAACAGTCAGCCCAAATGTCTGAGGCTGAGAAACCCTGCCTTGGACAATGACATTGGGGTTGTTCATCTGGTTGAACATGGTCACAGTACCACAATTATAGTATTTAAAATCTTCACCTGTGAAAGATACCTCTCTAAATACACATGGGTAAATTACACGCTGTCTAAAACGTGCCTTAAAATACTCCAGAAGAAAGAAGGGGGAGGGCAGAGCTAATAAAACAAGATTGACCAAATGTTGATCATTGTTGATGCTGAATAAAGGCTACATGGAGTCCATTATATTTATTTTTCTTTTAAAAATTTTGTGTATGTTAGGAATTACCCATTTAAAGAAAAAAAAAGGAATAAAATTCCATTCCTGGCCCAGCCTCCTATTGAGACACCCTGAGCCAAGCCCCCACCCTCACAGCCTATGGGGACGCCTCCTTTCAGGCCTTGGCAGCACCTGCTGGATGAGGCCAGTCGGACTCCACATCCCTCTCCAGGGGCCCAGAGCGTGGGGTCGGGGGCTCAACGGGCAGGCCAGACTGGGGATTTACGGGACTGAACCCAGAGGAATGGGTTGGTGGAGAAATGAGGCATCAACAGCAGAAGGCAGAAGTAAGTGTCCCGGCCGTGTGTGCGTGTGTGCGTGCGCGCGGAGAGCACCCACCTTGGCGATGATGACCTCCTTCCGCAGGATCTTCATGGCATAGTAGCGGCCAGTGGCCTTCTCCCGCACCAGGATGACTTTGCCGAAGGTGCCCTTGCCGAGGAGCTTGAGATAGTCGAAGTCATTCATGGTCTGCCAGGGATGGGGAGAGAGCGGGGCCATCAGTGCAACTTGGCACGGCCCGTGGAAGAAAATTTTCACAAAGGAAAAGGAAAATTAAAGGACACTGCTGCCAAAACGCTCCAGCATGAGCAGGAAGGAGGCTCTGGGCAGCAACTGCTGGTTCTGAAGCGCCTTAAGACCAGGATTCTCAACTCTCCCAGACATGAGGCCCTGGGAGGGCTCTGATGTGGGGTGGGTGGGTCTTTCTTGCTGTTGTTAATCCTCATCTGAGATTATGGGTATTTGTCCACTGATTTTTTTTTTTTTTTTTTTTTATAGAAAGAGTGGAAGGGAGGGGGAGACACAAAGAGAGAGAAACATCGCTGTGAGAGAGACACATCGATTAGTTACTTCCCACACAAGCCTTAATCAGGGCCAGGGATAGAGCTTATAACCAAGATACGTGCCCTTGATCAGAATCGAACCCAGGACCAAACAGGCTAGGGTGAGGGGTGGACAAGTCTTAATGAAGCCTCCGAAGGAGGTGGGCACAGAGCAGCCCTGGGCCCTCCACACCGTGAGATCACCCAAGCTACAGGGCAGTCATGGCAGGGCCGGGGCTCCTCACACTTGGCATGGAAACCAATGGTGATAGGGCCCAACCTTCTAGGGGAGGCGTGCTCACAGACTGGCAGCTCTGCCCCCCAAGCACTTACCACCTTGGCCCGTGCCTTGCTAACTGCCACTTCCATCTCCTCAGCTGCAGAAGAGTCACTAGGGGAGCCACACTTGTATTCCATGGGGTCCTCGCCTGGGCCCCGCTGCTTGAGGCTGTTGGCGACCATTTGGATGGCCCGCATCCACTCTTCCCTGTGTGGGGACAGATCAGGGAGCCATGAGTCCTGGGCAGGAAGGCCTAAGTTCCACCTCTCCAAACACCTTTGGACATTTTGGCACAATCTGTCTGAGCTGGGGAACTGACAGGACCTCTGGGTGGAGAGAGCAAGAGTGCAATAAGAACAGAGACTATCTATGTCCCAGGAATGGCGACCCGAAGTCAGGAAGCAATTAAATGATTAGAGGGGCAACCACCTTCTTTCTCAGCCCCCTGAAAATGAGCTGCCACCCTGAGCCCCGAATGAGGAAGAGACAGTGCTAGTTTTCAGAACAAATGACAAGCTCAAGTGTACAAGTGACCAATGTTTTGTTAAAGAAAACCAAGAGTAAAAGGAAGCATTCATTAGCCAGAGAAGCTAATGATCTTAAAAGGTAAGAGCCACTGCTGAAACCGGTTTGGCTCAGTGGATAGAGCGTCGGACTGCGGACTGAAAGGTCCCAGGTTTAATTCCGGTCAAGGGCATGTACCTTGGCTGCGGGCACATCCCCGGTAGGGGTCGTGCAAGAGGCAGCTGATCGATGTTTCTCTCTCATCGATGTTTCTGACTTTCTATCCCTCTCCCTTCTGCTCTGTAAAAAAATCAATAAAATACATTTAAAAAAAAAAAGGTAAGAGCCACTGACCTAACTCCCTGGAGGGGGCTCTGCCAGGAGGACTGGTCAGGGACAGACGTTCCCACTGGGGTAGGGGTGTGGAGGAGAAGGAAGCAGTCCCAGCAAAAGGGAGCCTGGCTTCAGAGCAATTAGCTAGTCTGTTGTTCATGATTTAGGATTCACTGGGAAAGAATATGCTTCAAATATTTGCAAACTGTTCTGTCTGGAGAGAGGGGAGAATAGGTAAAAGTGACCAGAGACCAAGAAGAAGATGATGAAAAAAAGGAGGCTGGACGAAATTGTCCATACTCCCATTTTTTACCCACCCCACAATTTTTTTTCACCCCACACATTTTTAGGTGGCAGTATCTGTTGAAACCCCTATGAATTTTACTTATGTCTATGAAACAGCCACATGAACAGTTGGAAAAACATAACATTTGCTAGGAATGCGAGAGTTCAGAGAGCACAAGCAGGCAATCTCCCAAATCACAGCAATGTAAATAAGCCCAAGAATTGCCCTCCCCCTGCTCCCCTCTTCCCACTCCCCCACCTACCAGGCAGCATGTGTTACAGTTCTGTAATCCTGAGGTCCCTGCCCAAGGTCATACAAAGCCAAGCCTGGGCCACCCTGCTAGGCTGCTCGCCTGGATGTCTCCATTTCCACACATACCAAACAGCACTGCAGCTGACCTCTGACTAACCCCATGCAGAGTTGAAAATCCATTTATTAACTTTTTTTTAATCCTCACTCAAGAATATGTTTTTACTGATTTTTAGAGAGAGAGAAAAGGAGAGGGGGAGAGAGAAAGGGAGAAAAACACCCATCAGTTGCCTCTAGTATGTGCCTTAACCGAGGATCGGAAATGTAACCTTAGATATGTGCCCTGAGGGGAACTGAATCTGCAAACCAAACCCAAAAACCTTCAGTGTAGGGATGACACACGGCCGACTGAGCCTCCCGGAGAGGACTACATATTAACTGTTAACTCCCCCAAAACTTAACTACTAATACGAGCCTATTGTTGACTGAAAGCTTTACCAATAACATAGTAAATTAAAACCTATTCTGTGTGATATATGTATTATACACTATATTCTTACAATAAAGTAAACTAGAGAGAAAAAAATGTTAAAAATCATAAGGAATGTTGGCAACAGTATTGAGCTCACAGGGCTCCATAAGGTGCAACTGAAAGAGTGAGGCAGATCTATTTGTGGACTTGGAATGACCTAAGATGTCTGAAGTGAAGAAGGGAAAGGGCAGACAGAGCATAGTACCACGCTTTTGGAATTAGAAAACAAAAGGAATTTATGCACACACGCTCACATAAGCACAAACACCTCTGAAAAGGATGGTCTTGATACAGGGCCCTGGTTGCTTCTGGGGAGAGCACTCACCCTCCCTCCTGCATTACAATGGGGAGCACATCGAGGCCCAGTGCACAATCAGATGGAACACCCCAAGGCCCGTTGCAAACCCTGATGGAGCACACCGAGGCCCGTGCACATCCCTATGGAACACACCAAGGACCAGTGCACATCCCTATGGAGCTCACTGAGGCCCGTGCACATCCCTATGGAACACACCAAGGACCAGTGCACATCCCTGTGGAGCTCGCTGAGGCTCGTGCACATCCCTATGGAGCTCACTGAGGCTCATGCACATCCCTATGGAGCTGAGGCCCGTGCACATACCTGTGGAGCTCACTGAGACTCGTGCACATCCCTATGGAGCTGAGGCCCGTGCACATACCTGTGGAGCTCACTGAGGCCCGAGCACATCCCTGTGGAGCTCACTGAGGCTCGTGCACATCCCTATGGAGCTGAGGCCTGTGCACATCCCTATAGAGCTGAAGCTCGTGCACATTCCTGTGGAGCTCACTGAGGCTCGTGCACATCCCTATGGAGCTCACTGAGGCTCGTGCACATCCCTATGGAGCTGAGGCCTGTGCACATCCCTATGGAGCTGAAGCTCGTGCACATTCCTGTGGAGCTCACTGAGGCCCGTGCACATCCCTGTGGAGCTCACTGAGGCCCGTGCACATCCCTGTGGAGCTGAGGCCCGTGCACATCCCTGTGGAGCTCACTGAGGCCTGTGCACATCCCTGTGGAGCTGAGGCCCGTGCACATCCCTGTGGAGCTGAGGCCCGTGCACATCCCTGTGGAGCTGAGGCCCGTGCACATCCCTATGGAGCTGAGGCCCGTGCACATCCCTGTGGAGCTCACCGAGGCCCGTGCACATCCCTGTGGAGCTCACCGAGGCCCGTGCACATCCCTGTGGAGCTCACTGAGGCCCGTGCACATCCCTGTGGAGCTCACTGAGGCCCGTGCACATCCCTGTGGAGCTCACTGAGGCCCGTGCACATCCCTGTGGAGCTCACTGAGGCCCGTGCACATCCCTGTGGAGCTCACTGAGGCTCGTGCACATCCCTATGGAGCTGAGGCCCGTGCACATCCCTGTGGAGCTCACTGAGGCCTATGCACATCCCTATGGAGCTGAGGCCTGTGCACATCCCTGTGGAGCTCACTGAGGCCTGTGCACATCCCTATGGAGCTGAGGCTCGTGCACATCCCTATGGAGTTCACTGAGGCCTGTGCACATCCCTATGGAGCTCACTGAGGCCGTGCACATCCCTATGGAGCTCACTGAGGCCTGTGCACATCCCTATGGAGCTGAGGCCCGTGCACATCCCTATGGAGCTCACTGAGGCCTGTGCACATCCCTGCGGAGCTCACTGAGGCCTGTGCACATCCCTATGGAGCTGAGGCCTGTGCACATCCCTATGGAGCTCACTGAGGCCCGTGCACATCCCTATGGAGCTCACTGAGGCCCGTGCACATCCCTGTGGAGCTCACCGAGGCCCGTGCACATCCCTGTGGAGCTCACCGAGGCCCGTGCACATCCCTGTGGAGCTCACCGAGGCCCGTGCACATCCCTGTGGAGCTCACTGAGGCCCGTGCACATCCCTGTGGAGCTCACTGAGGCCCGTGCACATCCCTGTGGAGCTCACTGAGGCCCGTGCACATCCCTGTGGAGCCTAGGCCCGTGCACATCCCTGCGGAGCTCACTGAGGCCTGTGCACATCCCTATGGAGCTGAGGCCCGTGCACATCCCTGTGGAGCTCACTGAGGCCCGTGCACATCCCTATGGAGCTGAGGCCCGTGCACATCCCTATGGAGTTCACTGAGGCCCGTGCACATCCCTGTGGAGCTCACTGAGGCCTGTGCACATCCCTATGGAGCTCATTGAGGCCCGTGCACATCCCTGTGGAGCTCACTGAGGCCTATGCACATCCCCATGGAGCTGAGGCCTGTGCACATCCCTGTGGAGCTCACTGAGGCCTGTGCACATCCCTGTGGAGCTCACTGAGGCCCGTGCACATCCCTGTGGAGCTGAGGCCCGTGCACATCCCTATGGAGCTCACTGAGGCCTGTGCACATCCCTATGGAGCTCACCAAGGCCCAGTGCACATCCCTGTGGAGCTCACTGAGGCCTGTGCACATCCCTGTGGAGCTCACTGAGGCCTGTGCACATCCCTATGTAGCTGAGGCCCGTGCACATCCCTATGGAGCTCACTGAGGCCTGTGCACATCCCTATGGAGCTCACTGAGGCCCGTGCACATCCCTATGGAGCTCACTGAGGCCTGTGCACATCCCTATGGAGCTCACTGAGGCCCGTGCACATCCCTGTGGAGCTCACTGAGGCCTGTGCACATCCCTGTGGAGCTCACTGAGGCCTGTGCACATCCCTATGTAGCTGAGGCCTGTGCACATCCCTATGGAGCTCACTGAGGCCTGTGCACATCCCTGTGGAGCTCACTGAGGCTCGTGCACATCCCTATGGAGCTCACTGAGGCCTGTGCACATCCCTGTGGAGCTCACTGAGGCTCGTGCACATCCCTATGGAGCTCACTGAGGCCTGTGCACATCCCTATGGAGCTGAGGCCCGTGCACATCCCTGTGGAGCTCACTGAGGCCTGTGCACATCCCTATGGAGCTCACTGAGGCTCGTGCACATCCCTGTGGAGCTGAGGCCCGTGCACATCCCTATGGAGCTCACTGAGGCCTGTGCACATCCCTGTGGAGCTCACTGAGGCTCGTGCACATCCCTATGGAGCTCACTGAGGCCTGTGCACATCCCTATGGAGCTGAGGCCCGTACACATCCCTATGGAGCTCACTGAGGCCTGTGCACATCCCTATGGAGCTCACTGAGGCTCGTGCACATCCCTGTGGAGCTGAGGCCCGTGCACATCCCTATGGAGCTCACTGAGGCCTGTGCACATCCCTATGGAGCTCACTGAGGCCCGTGCACATCCCTATGGAGCTCACTGAGGCCTGTGCACATCCCTATGGAGCTCACCAAGGCCCAGTGCACATCCCTGTGGAGTTCACTGAGGCCTGTGCACATCCCTGTGGAGCTCACTGAGGCCCGTGCACATCCCTATGTAGCTGAGGCCCGTGCACATCCCTATGGAGCTCACTGAGGCCTGTGCACATCCCTATGGAGCTCACTGAGGCCCGTGCACATCCCTATGGAGCTGAGGCCCATGCACATCCCTATTGAGCTCACTGAGGCCTGTGCACATCCCTATGGAGCTCACTGAGGCCTGTGCACATCCCTATGGAGCTCACTGAGGCCTGTGCACATCCCTATGGAGCTGAGGCCCGTGCACATCCCTATGGAGCTCACTGAGGCCCGTGCACATCCCTATGGAGCTCACTGAGGCCCGTGCACATCCCTATGGAGCTCACTGAGGCCCGTGCACATCCCTATGGAGCTCACTGAGGCCTGTGCACATCCCTGTGGAGCTCACCAAGGCCCAGTGCACATCCCTGTGGAGCTCACTGAGGCCCGTGCACATCCCTATGGAGCTCACTAAGGCCCAGTGCACATCCCTGTGGAGCTCACTTAGGCCTGTGCACATCCCTGTGGAGCTCACTGAGTCCCGTGCACATCCCTATGGAGCTCACTAAGGCCCAGTGCACATCCCTGTGGAGCTCACTTAGGCCTGTGCACATCCCTGTGGAGCTCACTGAGTCCCGTGCACATCCCTATGGAGCTCACTGAGGCCCGTGCACATCCCTATGGAGCTCACTGAGGCCCGTGCACATCCCTATGGAGCTCACTGAGGCCCGTGCACATCCCTATGGAGCTCACTGAGGCCTGTGCACATCCCTATGGAGCTCACCAAGGCCCAGTGCACATCCCTGTGGAGCTCACTGAGGCCCGTGCACATCCCTATGGAGCTCACTAAGGCCCAGTGCACATCCCTGTGGAGCTCACTGAGGCCTGTGCACATCCCTGTGGAGCTCACTGAGGCCTGTGCACATCCCTGTGGAGCTCACTGAGGCCCGTGCACATCCCTATGGAGCTCACTAAGGCCCAGTGCACATCCCTGTGGAGCTCACTGAGGCCTGTGCACATCCCTGTGGAGCTCACTGAGGCCTGTGCACATCCCTGTGGAGCTCACCAAGGCCCAGTGCACAATGCCTCAGGCAGGCATTTCTCAACTTGTTTCACCCTGTACCCGCTTTGGAACCAATTATAATATAAATTCCTGTGCCTATATTATTATTTATGTATTTTGAAAAAATAATTTCCTTTATCAGATCATAACTATTTTCTTAGAAAATTAACAATGGGTTTTAAAAAACTACCAATCTCCTAAGAGATATGTTGATATATATATATTTTTAAATGTATATATCTCATACACAGAGGCTGTTACATGAAAAGTAGCAAGTTGCCAACTAAAATGCATAGCTCACTCTTGTCTTGGTTTATAAGGGAGAACACTGACAGCTCATCAACAGTAGCTTGAATAAACAAACACGCACCCACAGCACAGGAGCTCTGGAAGCAGCTCCAAGGAACTCCTCTAGAGCTACCTCTCTGGGCTGCTGAGGTGTTGATCAGGAGCATAGTATCCAGGGCCACATAGGCTGGGGCTCAAATGGTAAGTAACTCTGCCCCAGACAAGCTCACCCCTCCCAGTCCGTCCCCGTGTGGTAAGCTGGGGACATTGCAATACTAGTGAGCTGCATGTGCAAAGCACCGCATACATAGAAAGTGCTCAACTCAAGAAATGTTAACTACATCCACCTTGGCTCAGCTGTCCAGCCCCACAGGGATCTTCGGAACCCTCAGGGAAACAGAAGGTTGGACGAGGGTAACTTGTCTCCCAACGCCTGACAAGCTCCCCATCCTGTTCCAACTGGACCGAGGTTGCAAGGTTGCAGCACTCAGAATTCAGAGAAAAAGCAAGGGCCTTGGTCCAGGATATTCCTCAAGGGTTTGCAACATGATGTCTGGGGCAAAGGGGAGCTCCCACCCAGAGTTGGAGCTGATGTGCCTTCCACGCCTCAAAAGCTCCCAGGGGAACCAACCTCCTTCCTGCCAAGAGACATGAGAACAATAATAGCTCCACATAAACCACCTCATTCCATCTCTTAAGAGCAGTGGAGGAATGGGCATGTTTCTCATGTGGAAACTGAGGTGCATGGTCACAGCCAGGCTGTGGTGGAACCACCTGGCTCCTGGCCCCGCACCACTGCTCCCTGATGAAAGCTACTGCTTCCCAGGAGAGGCCCAGGGAATGAAGCAGGGCCCGCTCCCACAGGCTCAGGAACACCACGTAACAGAACTCAGGAGCCAAGGGAAGGAAAGCCACGCCTTGGGACTTGACTTTTTTGAGAGGGACTCTCCCCCTAGGCAGCAACACAAAGGCCTTCCACTCACCCAAGTGCACTCTATTTCTTTAACCCACACCCCAAGATATATGGGTTTGTTTTTTTCTGGCCTGAAATTCACCACGCCATGCTTTTTTGTTGGTTTGTTCTTATTTTTGTAGAGAGAGAGCGAGCAAGGGAGAGGGAGATAAACATCAATGTGAGAGCACAGCATCAAATGGCTGCCTCCTGCATGCCCCTTATGGGGACCAAACCAGCACAGTACGACGCTCAACCAACTGAGCCACACCGGCCAGGGCAAGATATGTTTTTATTTATTTTTTCCCAGAGAGACAGAAAGGGAGAGGGAGGGAAATAGGGAGAGAGAGAAACATCATCGGCTGCCTCCCTTACACACCTAGACCAGGGAGGGGTTAAACCCACAACCTGAGTGTGTGCCCTAACTGGAAATTGAACCTACCAACTTTCAATGTACAGGGCAATGCCCAATCAGTTGGGGCTTCACTGTTTCTTTAATCAATGGTCGTACACACATAGTGAGCATTTTAAAATGTGTAAAAGGACACTTTATCAGAGGTAACCCCATGAGTCTTCCTGACACCCCTATGAAGTAGGTATGATGAACCTCCTTCTATGAATGAGGAGGCTGAGACACAGAGGGGCGACATGCCTAGTTACACAGCCAGCAAGCAGAGGCCCAGGGACCCAGAGGCCCAGCACCTCTCCCCTCCGGGGAACTATCAGGAGCCTTCCTATCTCTCACTGGGGCTCTGAGGCCCGGAAGACACATTTGGTAGATCCAAGCTCCCCCAGGCAGCACCAGCTGTGCGCAGCATAGACTAGGAAGCCCAGGAGCCCAGAGCTGGGAGCTCAGCTCTGCTACAAACCAGCTGTGAAGGGGGCTGAGATGCCTCCCTTCTCCAGCCTCTGCTGCCTCCCACATATACTGGGCATCACACAGTGGCTGAGCACACAAACTCTGGAGCCAGGCGGCCTGGCATGATCTTAGCTCTGTTCCTCCCGGAGGCAACACTGGGTAGGTGATTTAACTTTCCTGTGCCTCAGCTGCTGCCACGTAGGGCAGGGACCAGATGATTGCGTAAAGGTGCAATGCCATTAGACAGAAAGCATTAGGGCAGTGCCTAGCACAGCAAGTACCTCAAGGAGTGGTTGTAAGACTTGGCCCAGCCAGCCAGCCAGCCAGCAATACGTCCTGCCTTCTGGGCGCCGGCCTGGTTCTGGACACTGAGGCTGCAGCAGAAAACACGCCCCATAAAGCTCCCAGCCTGATGGAGAAGATAAGTGTACCAGGTGTCCAAGGCAGGGGCTAGAACAGGAAGCTCCTTCTCAGAGGGTGGTCTGGGAAGGCCTCTCCAAGGAAGTGAGTCTAAGCCAGGGCTTGAAAGAAGTTCCTGGAACATGGGCAATCCCAGCACCGAGGACAGGCACTGGGCACCTGGCTATGAAATGAAATGGAGGGAAGGAGGCAGCCATGCAAAGTGCCAAGAGGGAAAGGAAGCTGTGTGGCCCTGGGCAGAAGGGAGCCTGGGTGCCTGCAGGAGGCCCAGCAGGTGTACCAGAGCTAGGTAGAGCAGATGAGGGCAGGAGGGGGCACAGGCCCAGATCCCACTGGGCTGTATGTGCCACTGTGTTAAGATTTACATCTTAACATCATGGGAAGTCACTGAAGGTTGACAGGACCCAATTTCTGTTTTAAATCAGCAGCTGCTGTGTGGGGGTACATTTTGGGAGCAGTGAGAGGGCATGGGTACACTACAGCAGTTCTCCGGGCAGAGGAGATGGAGAAAACGTGCCGACAAGAAGGGTTCCGTGGGGCCGCCCAGGCAGGCACTTTCACAATTACTTCCTCCTTTGTTCTTCATGACAGTCAGGGAGCTGAACCCCCTGAGAAAGTGGCACAGTGCCTCTGACTACATAGCCTGGGCCCCAACCCCGAGATACACAGCTGAGCAGGATTAAGTGCACCCCAGAGGGAAGCCCAGTAAACTGGAAATGGCAGGTCTATCCTCAGCACACAGGCCTGTCCTCTTCACAGCTTCAAGAGTAACAACTCACTGCTGGTCTGATAACGGAATGGGGGCCTCTCTCCCTACCAGGGCTGTCCTCGGACCCAAAGTGGTATTTACAGCTGGAGGATATCTGAAGTCTCCGTCTGTTCACAGATACCCGCAAATGACTCTGTTGGCTGATCCAGACCCAGCCATGCCTGGTGGGGAAAACCCAGGCCTTTCAGCTATTTCGCTTATTCTATAATTCCCTGTGCCCCCATTTCACTATCATTATCCCTGTTTAACAGGTGAGGAACTGCCTCCTAGAAATGTTGAGGATGAGTTAATATATGTAAAGATCTTAGAACAGGGTGTGCGCCAACAGAGAATTGGTTTTAGTTATCCTTTATTCGTTCCACAAGTATTTACTGAACATCTATTCATGCTCCCAGCACATAAACATATAGGTACTCTGGAGGAGGAGAAGCAGGATAAGGGTAACAAAGATATGGGGCCAAGGCAGAACACTTTGAGAAGGTGACATCTGAGCAAAGAGTCAAGGAGAGAATCATAATGATACCTGGGAGAAGAAGATTCCAAGCAAAGGGAACAAGTGCGAAGGTCCTCAGGCAGAAAGTGCGTTTGGCCTATTTAAGGAAGTGAGGGGACGAGTGTGGCTAAAGAGACAAAACCAGGAGTAGGAAATTATTCTGGAGAGGGGCCAGAGCATGAAGGACTTTGTAGAATATGTATTGACTTTGTAGTTTATTCCAAGTGGGACTAAAAGCCATTCAGCTTTCTAAGAAGAGAAATTACATTATAAGATTTACATTTAAAAGATCACACTAATGTAATACACTATTAAGCATACCTGCCAAGACCAGGAGTCTACAAACTTCTGTAAATCGCCAAACAGTAAATATTTTAGGCTTTGCAGGCCACATGGTCTCTATCACAACTATGCAAGTATACCAGAGTAAGGGAAAAGCAGCCCTGGGCATGGTCATGTTCCAATAAAACTTTATTTACAAAACAGGAGGCTAAGCTATAGTTTGCCAACCCTGCTCCAGACTTAATTCCTGGTTTACAGGAAATATGGGTACAGAAGACCAAAGTAAACAGTGTCAAAACTCAGTAAGATAACATGTCCATAATATGACATTCTACAAGAAAAAAAAAATCAATGTCATGTGGGGGAAAAGAGAAAGATCTGAATTACATTAAAATAGGCCAAAGAGACAACATGTACCTTGAATAAATCCTGGTTTACAAAACATTTTGAGGACAATTGGGAAAATCAAAGTGTGGCATGGCTATGGGGAGGATATTACTAGATATCCTATATAATAAAAGGCTAATATGCCAATCAACTGAATGGTGGAACGACCAGTTGCTATGATGTGCACTGACCAACAGGGGGGGCAGACGCTCAATGCAGGAGCTGCCCCCTGGTGGTGAGTGTGCTCCCGGGCACTGCTCAGCCAGAGCCAGCAGTGACAGGTGCCTCTCCCGCCTCCACAACAGCTGGACATCCCCCAAGGGCTCCCAAACTGTGAGAGGGTGCAAGCCAGGCTGAGGGACATCCCTCCCTCAAGAGTGCACGAATTTCGTGCACCGGGCCTCTAGTATATTATAAAGAATCACCTCAGGTGTGATAATGGTGCCATGATTCTGTAGGAGAATGTTCTTATTCTTAGGAGATACCTGCTGAGATATTAAGGAGGTAAGTGTCATAATATGAACAGAAGTTCAAGATTCAGCATGAGGCAAACATAGCAAATGCTGAATTGCTGACTTAGGGCACAGGAATCTGAACCTTCTTTTCTTTTTTTAATCTTTATCATTGAAAGTAATACAAATGTCCCCCTTTATCTCCCTGGACCTTCATTTATTATACTAAACTAGAGGCCCGGTGCATGAAATTCGTGCACGGGAGGTTGCAGGGAGGTGTCCCTCAGCCCAGCCTGCACCCTCTCCAATCTAGGACCGACCCCTCAAGGGATGTCTGACTGCCCATTTAGGCCTATCCTACCTGATAGGATCGGGCCTAAATGGGCAGACATCTTTCTCACATTTCAGGACTGTCGGCTCCAAACTGCTCACCTCTGCCTGCCTCCCTGATTGCCCCTAACTGCTTCTGCCTGCCAGCCTGATCACCCCCTAACCACTACACTACCAGCCTAAATGATGTCTAACTGTTCCCCTGCCAGCCTGTTTGCTCCCAACTTCCCTCCTCTGCCAGCCTGGTCACCCCCAACTGCCCTCCCTTGCAGGCCTGGAACCTCCCAACTGCCCTCCCCTGCTGGCCTGATGGCCCACAACTGCCCTCCCTTGCAGGCCTGGAACCTCCCACTGTCCTCCCCTGCTGGCCATTTTGTGGTGGCCATCTTGTGTGCACATGGGGGCAGGATCTTTGACCACATGGGGGCAGCCCTCTTGTGTGTTGGAGTGAAGGTCAATCTGTGTATTACTCTTTTACTAGATAGGATAGAGGCCTGGTGCATGGGTGGGGACCAGCTGGTTTGCCCTGAAGGGTGTCCCAGATCAGAGTGGGGGTTCGCTTGGGGTGTGGGATGGCCTGGACGAGGGGCCTATGATGGTTTGCAGGCCAGCCACATCCCTAAGTGGAAGCCCTGGGATCTGGGATTCATTTATGTTCTGCAGTTGAATCTTTGTAGTCTGGAGCGGAGCCAAGCCTTCTACTCTATCTGAGGCGACAGCCATTTCTGTTTGAAACTTTGTAGCTTGGAGTGGAGACCTAGGCGCTAGCTAGGGCTGCAGAAGTTTGGCTTCCTCTATCGCCCTGGCAACCCTAGCCTCTTCTCTCTCCAGCTCAGTGGCTGCCGCCATTTCTATTGGGATTATGTATCTTCTTATAATTGAAACTTTGTAGCATTGAGTGGAAGTCTAGGCCTGCAACCGCAGGTGGAAAGCTTGGCTCCCTCCGTTGCCAGGGAAACCCAAGCCTCCCTCCTGCTCTCAGTGGCAGCAGCCATCTTGGTTGGGGTTTATCTGCATAATTTGCTCCTGATTGGCTGGTGGGTGTGGCTGTGGCTTGATCAGAGGTATGGTCAATTTGCATATTACTCTTTTATTAGATAGTATGTGTATCAGATATAAGTTGGCAGGGCGGGGTTCAGGGAATCCCTCTAGCTGACCAGGAGAGCCAACTGGGAGCAGGAGAGGCTACCAGGAGCAGTGAGCAAGCCACTGCAGCATCTAGGCAAGGATCAGCCACCAGTGTAACTCCTGTCGGCTCGCTGTTGCTACCCCCCATCTCTCTCCAAGTTCGGGCCTATGTGGCTGGGGCAGTGAGGACAGCCCATAACAGAGCAGGCCTGAGTTTCTGGCTCACACCTCCCTGGGATGAAGGTCACTGGGTTTCTGGGATGAAGGTCAGGGAGCTGGGGTTTGCTTTCAGAGCAGCCCCAGCCCCACCATCCTATCCCCCAGTCTTAAGAAAGGGACTTGCCCACACTGAAGGTCATAGTATCTTATTAAACTGAAAACCAGAGCAGGTCTCTTGCCTAAAAAAACACTTCACCTGCTCCCCACTCCTCCTTTTCCAGGCTTGCACACCATGTGCCAGGTACTGCTGAATCAAGGGCTTCCTGTTTGTCAGCCCCCTGAACCTTTTAGCGACCTGTGACAAACCCCAACTATGTCACCACTTGCCAAGCCCCCTGAGGATCTCCACCTGGAGTCCAGACCCTGGCTGAACTCACCAGCTTCAGGGTTCTCCCCTCCTCCCCTTCCAAAACCTCTGGTGCTTGATTCTTTGGTGACACAGAACGCTTGACGTTCCTGGAATGACAAGGTGTCCCTCCTCCAAGCCTCTACATATGCCGGTCCCTCTTCCCAGTGTCACCTTCTCTTTTCTATCTCTGTGGCCAATGCCTTCCTACCTATACTTCCAAAACTCAGCCTACCCTCAGGCCTATGCATTTATTGGTCTTACTCAGCTTTCCCTGCAGTCTGTTTTGGTTCCCAATTTTCAGCTGAGTAACCTCAGCTGGCCTGAGATGGTAATTCTGTTCCTCTTGAAGTGGCGAATATATTTTTGATCTTGGGAAGGTATGCAACAATGATTACAATATAGATTGTGGTATATACCTTGTGATATTATTTTGTGTATGCTCCAGAAATGCACTAAGAGTATAGCCACTAGTCATATGTGGCTATTTAAATTTAAATTAATTAAATAAAATAAAGAATTTTATTCCTCAGTTGCACCAACCATGTTTCAAATATCCCACGGGCACTCACTTGGGCACTGCAAGTATAGAACTTTTATCATAGCAGAAAATTCTCTTGGATGGCATTGTTTTAGGGTTCTCTGGAGGGTCAGCTGAATCCTCACCCCAGAGACAAGTTAGAGGAGTTTTTCTCAAAGAGAGGCTCAAAGGGACAAAGTGGGAGGAATATTTGCCACTCATTACAAAGGGCTAAGCTTTCTAAAGCATAAACAGCTTTCAAAAAAAAATAAGAAAAAGACTACCCAATAGAAAAATAGGCAAAAGATTGAACAGGCAGTTCAGAAAGAGAAATTCACAGGGGCCTTGAATATATGAAAGGTACTCTAACCCAGAGGAAAGGCCAATGAAAACCACCCTCAGGTGCCATTTCCCACTGATCAGATTGGTAAAAATCCAAACATCTGAAAAACACAAAGCTGCGGATTCTCAGACATAGCCTAATAGAAACATTTCTCAACATTACAAATACATATTCCCTATAACCCAGCAAACCTCCATCTAAGAACTCATCTCACACATTTAGCAGCACATATGCCAACAAGACAGACACAAGCACTGCGCTGTGGAGTTGCCTGTAACCAGCCAAAAGTTGGAAGTAAGCTCAGTCACCGTCCATGAGGACTGCTTCACAAACTTGGGGGCATACAAGGGCAGCTGTTTAAGAAAACAAAAACGCAGCAGCAGCTCACTATAGACTGAAGCAGGAGCACTCCCCAAAACAAAGTAAGTAAAAGAGCTCAAGTGCATGTACAATGCTACCTTTTGTGTAACAAGGGAAAAACCAGGGGAGTCAGGCATGAAAAAGCCCTATCAAGTGAGTGAGCCCATCCCCCCTGAAAGAAGCTCTTGGAGGGCACATAAGAAGAGCAGTTAACCTGGGGGTGGGGGTGAGACGGGACAAAAGGGAGAGGGAAGCTAGATACCTTCTTTATATTGTATGATTTTTAAACTAGGTAAACCTATATCATCTCTTCTGATTAAGTCTCTGACCGCCTGCCTCAAAAGCAAGGGAGATGCGCATTAATAATGTAGCTCCCTGACCCTCCACCCTTCTCCAGGTAATCAGAGGTCCTGATGTGGCCTGAGCTCCACCTGTTAAAAACTGGGGTACAGGGGAGTCTGTCCATCTGTACCCCTTCCCCTCATAGGCCTGCCACTCTCAAAGGGCAGCCACACAGAGGCTCAGACTCGCCTCTCATCTGGAGAGTCTACATGGAAGGTCCTCTCTATGACTGTGGTCCACTGCAAGCAGCGTATGACAAACGTGTTGGGCCGCGGTCTCTCAGTCTTCATCAGCTGGCATTCTGTAGGCAGAGGGAGGACAGAGATAGGAGGGTAAGGGGACAGCCCTGCTGGCCTGCAGCCCACATCCCCTAAGCCAGTGGTTGGCAAACTCATTAGTCAACAGAGCTAAATATCAACAGTACAACGATTGAAATTTCTTTTGAGAGCCAAATTTTTAAAGCTTAAACTTCTTGCAGAAACTGGTTTGGCTCAGTGGATAGAGCATCAGCCTGCGGACTGAAGGGTCCCAGGTTCGATTCTGGTCAAAGGCATGTACCTTGGTTGTGGGCACATCCCCAGTAGAGGGTGTGCAGGGGGCAGCTGATCGATGTTTCTCTCTCATCGATGTTTCTGACTTTCTATTCCTCTCCCTTCCTTTCTGTAAAAAAATTCAATAAACTATATTTTAAAAAACAAAAAAAATTTAAACTTCTTCTAACACCACTTCTTCAAAATAGACTCACCCAAGCCATGGTATTTTGTGGGAGAGCCACACTCAAGAGGCCAAAGAGCCGCAGTTTGCCGACCATGGCCCTAAGCTACCTCCTGTAGCGCCAACCTCATGCCAGATGGTGTTAAGGACATCTTAAAGACAGACAGCTCTGGACTTGCCCCCATGGGGCACAAGATCGTGTGTGTGTGTGTGTCTACCAGACAATGACAGCTCAGCGGTCAGAACTATGATGGGGGAGGCCTAGGGTCATCTTCTGGAGGAAGGGGCATTCCTACACTGAACCCTGAAGGAAGAGGAAACATGGTCAGTCAGACACAAGGGTACGTTGTATACAGAGACCGGAGGCGCCAGAGGGCCCGGCATACTTAGGGAATGGCAAATTCTGCTCATGGTGTGAGGAGCAGGGATGTGAGACTAGCCGGAGAGGTGGGTAGGGGCCCGCCTGCCGGGCTCAGGAGAATGGTGAGAATCTGGACTTTGTCTTGAGGGTAATAGGGGGCTATGGAAGGCTTAAATAGGAAATGGGCATGGGTGGATTTAAACAGATCCCTCTAGGATGAGAGAGAACAGAGGCTGGGAGCCCAGGGAGAAGGCTAGGGCTACAGAGTAGAGCCATGGAGAAGGGAGGAAAAGGCAGAGAGACAGGCCAGAGGGAGGCAGAGAGGCACCTAGGAGGAGGCTGAGGCCTGTGGACTAGGAGACAATAGGGCCCTCCTTGAAAGGAGATAGGGAGTGGGAGGTTGGGGAGAAAAGGGGAGACTAGATGGCCAATTTGGGACATGGTGAACCTAGGGGACATCCAGGAAGAAATGAGGAGGAAGCTGCTCAAGACAGGCTGGCATTTCAGGTGAGAAGCCAGAACTGGCAGCACCCATGTCAGAGTCACCAGCATACAGGGAAAGCAACCAGGAAAGGCTTAAGCAGGACAGAGGGGACCATGACTGGGTTCCAGAGACAGTGGGTAGGGTGAGACTTGACAAGAGGCTAGAGCAGGAACTAGGTGGGAAAGAATGGTGGTCTGGCCGAACCGGTTTGGCTCAGTGGATAGAGCGTCGGCCTGCGGACTGAAAGGTCCCAGGTTCGATTCTGGTCAAGGGCATGTACCTTGGCTGCGGGCACATCCCTAGTTGGAGGTGTGCAAGAGGCAGCTGATCGATGCTTCTCTCCCATCGATGTTTCTGACTTTCTATCCCTCTCCCTTCCTCTCTGTGAAAAATCAATAAAATATTTAAAAAAAGAAGAAAAAAAAAAGAATGGTGTTCTGTGCTAAGAAGTGACAGTAGAAATGGGGGTATCTTTGAAATATGCTTAGGATGTGGTAACCAATCAGGTTAGCAGGGAAGGAAGGAAGCAGAGGGGGTAGGGCAGAGAGATGGAAGTAGGACTGTGGTTCTGTAAGATCCAGGCAAGGACTTTGGGCCTGGCCAACCTTCTACTGGCCACGATCCGGCTGGTAGGCATCACTTCTGATACCACAGAGGGGATGGAGGATGTGGGGTTTGCCCTGTGATCAGCTGAAAGGGCGGGCATGGATGCCTCTAGTTTAGAGGGACAGAGAAACAGGCTGTTATCAGAATGCAAAGGCTCATGATACCAGCCAGACAGACCCCAGGGCCTGGCCAGCAGCAGCTAGAACCACAGAGGCAGTCCTGCCTGGGGAAGAGCTGGGGGAAATGTCTGGCTTCTTCCCTCTTCTCACTTTACCTCACCCAACTGACACATAGGTGGAGCAGGGGAAGGGGAAGAAATAGGGCATACAGCCCAAGACCAGCCGATCCCCATGTGCCTGCACCAGCCAGTCATCCTTGGAGCACCCAAACTTTGGCCCACCCACTTGCCCTAAGACGTACCCGCAACGGAGAAGTTGTTTAAAGGGGGCAGGGACTGGTCAGGGGCCTCGGGTCGCTCCTTATATCCAATGAAGGAACCATCACTCTTCAGCAGGAAGTACCGGGGCCTCCACGTCTTGATGTATTCACCTGAACAAAGGTAGAGGAGAGGAAGAGAGGTCAGAGCAGACAGCCCGGTGTAACAGTGCCTCACAAGGGGCACCTGGGTGGGAGGAGGGTGGATGAGGGTAGGCAGGAGAGTGCCTCTCCAAGAGAAACCCTTGAAGTAGGCCCTGCTGATGAAGGCTGGTGCCGGGCTGGACCCAGTGATTAAGAGGTCATGCCTGGCAGGAAGGTGCCTGCTGCAGTGGCCCAGGGCACCAGCTGCCTCAGCGTGTGACCAGCAGCAAGCCATCCTTGCCAGCACGTGGCCCAATCCCAGGAGAGGCCCAAGCTTGTAAACACACATGCCCTGTGGCCCTGTAAGGCCAAATCCCATGGGCTGGTATTCACCAGTACAGCGTGCAGATGGATCAAATGTCAAAACACTGTGCCAGGCCGGGTATAACTGTTGCTGTGCCCTCCAAGTGTCCCCTGGCCTCTTTTATTTGTTCTGTGAATATCCAAGCACCCTGTGTGTATATGTGTCCATGTGTGCGCATCAAGAATCCATTCCTCACAAGTCTGCTGAAGAAAATGAGATGGGCTGCGAAACAGATGAAGAAAATTAAGAGGCACAAACTTCCAGTTATAAAATAAATAAATCATGGGGATATAAAGTACAGCATAGGAGATAGTCAATAAATATTGTAATTACTCGATAAGGTGACAGATGGTAACTAGACTTATCATGGGGATCATTTCATAATGTATGTAAATATCAAATCACTGATGTACAACTGAAACAAATAGGATAGTGTAAGTCAATTATACGTCAATAAAATAAAGTTTTCAATAAAATAAAATGTTATTTAAATCCTAAAAAGATAAAATAGAGATGGTGAAACAAAACTTGTACACAAATGTCCATAGCAACATCATTCATAATAGTAAAAAGTGAAAACAACCCAAAGTCCATCAACTAATGAATGGATAAACAAAACATGGCATATCCACATAATATAATACTATTCAATCATAAAAAGAAACAAATTATGAACACACAGATGAACCGTAACTAAAAGAACCACAAGTTAGATGAGCATATTTATATAAAATGTCCAGATCAGGCAAATCCACAGACATGAACAGCAGGGTGTGACAGTGCCTCACAAGAGGCAAGTGGGTGGGAGGAGGGAGGACAGGAAAGCAGGCAGGAGCACTGTAATAAAATGTGTTAATATTAATTGTGGAGATGGTTGCACACTCTGAATACTAAAAGCCACTGAACTGTGCCTGGCTGGCGTGGCTCAGTGGCTGAACATCAACCTATGAACCAGGAGGTCACGGTTCAATTCCCGGGAAGGCACATTCCCAGGGTGTGGGCTCGATCCCCAGTGTGGGGCATGCAGGAGGCAGCAGATCAATGATTCTCTCTCATCACTGATGTTTCTATCTCTTTCTCTCCCTCTCTCTTACTTTCTGAAATTAATACAAATATATTTTTAAATAAATAAATGGCTGAATTGTACAGTATGTAAATTATATCTGAAACTATTAAAAACTATGTGATCACCAGAATAAAGCCTCCAGCTCACGGCCCAACAGACACCACAGGCACTCAATAAATGCTCTTACCATCAGCCCACTTTGCAAAGAGTGTGCCAAGTCCTCAACTCACATGGCACATGTGAAATAGGATGGCAGGGTGGGCTCTGGGCTATATTTGCTGTGCGGCCACCAGTTAAGTCATTTCACTTCTGAATCTTTGTTTCCTCTTAAGGGGCTATCCATTAAATGACACTGATGATGACGATGATGATGATGATGATGATGATATAAACATTATAGTGGTACTTTGTGCCGCATACTGTCCTAAGTATATCTTATATTTTTTAACTTACTAAATTCTTTCAAATTTAGATACTAAATTATTTCATGTATATAAAGTTCAAAAACTAGCAAAACCCTAAGTTTAACAACAAATTAAACGGATTACACACCATGACCAAGTGGGTTTTATCCCAGAAATGCAAGGGTGGTTCAATATATAAAAATCAACCAATTTAATACACATTAATAGAATGAAGGAAAAAAGACATGATCATTTCAAGTGAGGCAGAAATAGCATTTGACAAAATCCTACAACCTTTCATGATAAAAATTCTCAGCAAACTAGGAATTGAAGAGAACTTCTTCCACATGATAGAGAGCATCTGTGAAACACCCACAGCTAACATCATACTCAGTGATAATAGACCGAAAGCTTCCCCTAAGATCAGGAACAAGACAAGGATGTCCACTTTCACCACTGCTATTAAACATCTTATTGGATGTTTTAGTCAGAGAAAAATAAAACAATAAAAGGCATCCAATGTGAAAGAATAAATATAACTATCTTTATTTGAAGACTAGAGGCCCAGTGCACAAATTTGTGCCAGTGGGGTCCCTTGGCCTGGCATGTGGGATCGGGGCTCTCCAACATCCCCTGAGGGGTCCCGGATTGCAGGCCAGGACTAGGGACCCCATTGGTGCACAACTGGAGCCGATGAGGGACGCAGAATGTTGGCCTGCTGGTTAGGGACCGCAGGAGGCCTCCAGGGCATGTCCAACCCATCTCACCCAGTCCCAATCAGCCGGACCCCAGCCTACCAATCAGTGTGTCTGCCCCCGATGGTCAGTGCATGTCGATTGGTTGAACGGCCAACCAGTTGACTAAATACTTAGCATATTGGGCTTTTATTATGTAGGACTAGTGGCCTGATACACTAGGAGACTGCTGGCTCCTAACCACTCACCTGTCTGCCTGCCTGATTGCCCCTAACCACTCTGCCTGCCAGCCTGCTTGTCCCCAACTGCCCCCCACCACTGGCCTTCTCACCCCCAACTGCCATCTGCTCATAGCCTGATCGTCCCTAACCGCCTCTGCCTCAGCCCTACCACCATGGCTTTGTCTGGAAGGTTACCTGGAAGGTCTCCCGGTCTAATTAGCATATTACCCTTTTATTAGTATAGATGACATGATCTTATATATTTAGAAAATCACAAAGAATCCACAAAACAATTACTAGAGCTAATAAACAAATTCAGCAAAAGAACAGGCTAATCAGTTGTGATTCTATACACCAGCAGTAAACAACCCAAAAAAGATTAAGACAACAGTTCCACTTAAGGAGGTAAAAGATTTATGCATTAAAAACTACAAAACATTGCTGAAAGAAATAATATCCCTAAATAATTCAAAGACATCTTGTGTTCACAGACTGAAAGATTTTATATATTTAAGATGAAAACACTACCAAAACATCCCCTAACAAAATTCCAACATCCTTTTCTGCAGAAGTTGCAAAGCCAAACCTCAAATTTACATGGAATTCAAATTCACATGGCAAGAGACCCCAAACAGTCAAACAATATTGAAAAAGAACAACAAAGTAAAAGTACTCATACTTCCTGATTTCACTACAAAGTTATAGTAATTGAATCAATGTAGCATAAAGATTGACATATAGACCAATGGAATAGAACTGTCAAAAACAAACGAACACCAACAAATAAAACCATGGTCAACTGATTTCAACAGGAGTCTTAAGACCATTCAATAAATTGTACTGAGACAACTGAATATTCAATTGCAAAAACAAAAAAACAAAACCAGAGTTGGATGCTTACCTCACACCATACCACAGACACAAAAATTAACTCAAAAGAATCTACTCAAATGTAAGACCCAAAACTATAAAACTCTTAGAAGAATACACTGGGGTAGATCTTCTTGACCTTGGACCTGGCTGGGTAGCTAAGTGGGTAAGAGTGTTATCCTGATACGCCAAGGTTGAGGATTTGTTTTCCAGTCAAAGCACATACCAGAATCAACAACCAATGAATGCATCAGTAAGTGGAACAAATCAATAATTTTTTTTTTAATTTTTACCTGAGGATATATTCTTCATTGTTCCTAGAGAGAGGAAGGGAGGGCGTGAAGTAGGGCAGGGGAAGGAGAAACATCAATGTGAAAAGCATCCATCAGTTGTCTAGTTGCCTCCCCTACCAGGGATAGAATCTACCCACAACCTGAGTATCGAACCTGTGACCTCTTGCTTCATGGGACAATACTCTAACCAACTGAGCCACACTTACAGAGCTATAAAAAAATTTTTTTAAAATCTTCTTGACCTTGGATTTGACAATGGATTTTTAGATATGACACCCAAAATACAAGCAACCAAAGAAAAAAATAAAGCAGACTCACTGAAATTAAAAACTTTTATGCAAAGAACAGTATCAAGAAACTAAAAAGACAAACAAAAAAGGGACAAAAATATTTGCAAATCATACATTTGATAGGAGTTTAGTATCTAGAATATATAAAGAATTCTTATAACTCAACAAAAAAACAAATAGCCTGATTATACAATGGGCAAAGAACTTGACTAGACAGTTCTCCAAAAAGATAAAAATGGGCAACAAGCACATGAAAAGATGGTCAACATCATTAGTCATTAGGGAAATGAATATTGAAACCACAAGATAACACTTCACACCCACTAGGATGGCTGCAATTAAAAAAAGACAAGAGCCGAGACCGGTTTGGCCCAGTGGATAGAGCGTCGGACTGCGGACTGAAGGGTCCCGGGTTCGATTCCGGCAAGGGCATGTACCTTGGCTGCGGGCACATCCCCAGTAGGGGGCGTGCAAGAGGCAGCTGATCGATGTCTCTCTCTCATCGATGTTTCTGACTTTCTATCCCTCTCCCCTCCACTCTGTAAAAAATCAATAAAATATATTTTAAAAAAAATAAGAAAGAAAGAAAAGAAAAAGAACAATGTTGGTGAGGATGTGGAGAAACTCAAACCTGATGGAAATGTAAAATGGTGCAACCATATAGAAAAGTTTGGAACTTCTACAAGTTAAATATAGAATACACTAGCCCTAACTGGTTTGGTTCAGTGGCTAGAGCATCAGTCTGCAGACTGAAGGGTCCCAGGTTCGATTCCGGTCAAGGGCATGTATCTTGGGTGCGGGCACATCCCCAGTAAGGGGTGTGTAGTAGGCAGCTGATCGATGTTTCTCTCTCATTGATGTTTCTAACTCTCTATCCCTCTCCCTTCATCTCTGTAAAGAATCAATAAAATGTATATTAAAAAAAAATAAAACAGCTGAAACCGGTTTGGCTCAGTGGATAGAGCGTCGGTCTGCGGACTGAAAGGTCCCAGGTTCAATTCCGGTGAAGGGCATGTACCTTGGCTGCGGGCACATGCCCAGTAGGAATGTGCAGGAGGCAGCTGATCGAGGTTTCTCTGTCATTGATGTTTCTGACTTTCTCTCTTCCTTCCTCTCTGTGAAAAATCAATAAAAAAATATTAAAAATAAAATAAAATAAAATAAATAAAATTAAAAAATATATAGAATACACTGAAGATTACAATAAAGAATATATAACCCAGATTATTTATATCTACATGTTATATAATAGACTTTTAGTATATAAATATAGGATATGTGATCTAATTTGTGTAGTTTACATAAATATGGATTATAAATATAGAATATATGACCCAGCAATTCCACTCCTAGGTATATACCCTAAAGAACTGAAAACAAGTACTCAAATACTTGTACATAAATATTAACTGCAATACTATAGCCAAAAGGTAGAAATAACTCAAATGTCTATCAACAGACATATGGATAAACAAAATGTTGTGTATTTGTGGAATATTATTTGGACATAAAGGAATGAAATACTGATCCATGCCACAGCATGTATGAACCTCAAAAACATTATGCTTAGTGAAAAACGCCAGGCACAAAAGGCCACCAATTGTATGATTCATTTATATGACATGTCCAGAATACGTAAATCCATAAAGACAGAAAACAAACTGGTAGCTACCAGGGGTTGGAGGGGGAATGGGGACTGAGTACTTAGTACAGGGCTTTCTTTTAGGGCGATGAAAATGTTTTGGAACTAGACAGAGGTAGTGGTTACACAACACTGTGAATGTACTAAAGGCCACTGAATTGTACACTTTAAATAAAATAGTTAATCTTGTGTTATGTAAATTTCACCTCAATTTTAAAGAAAAGTAAAACAAAACTCAAAAAACTCACTTATGCTATTGGAAATTGGGAGAGTTACTGCTTGAGAGTGGCAGGGGGCTTCTGGAGACTGTCTTGCTCTATTTCTTTCTTTCTTTCTTTTTTTTAATTATCTTTATTGTTCAGTTTATTAATTACATTGTTCCCTTTTTTTTACCCCCTATAGCTCCCCTCCACCTGGAACCCATCCCACCCTCCACCCTCAATCCCTCCACTGTCCTCTCCCATAGTTGCATGATTTTTGTCCAGTCTCTTGCTGCACTTCCCACACCCCTTTTTTCCCCAAGAATTGTCCGTCCATTCCCTCTCTATGTCCGTGATACTGTTCCAGTCACCAGTTTATCCTGTTCATCAGCTTATTAATTCACTCTATTTCTTGATCCGAAACTAGTTTGGGGTAAGCTTATGATCCAGGCACTTACCTACAGCGTTTTATGCTAAGAACACGCTAAGAACACAAAAGAAACCTAGAAGGAAAGAAAAAAATACTCCCATAACAATACCAGTTTACAAATGAGAAAACTGAGACACAGAGAGGTTCTATTTCTTGCCCAAGCCTCATAGCTGTTGACCAGAATAGCCAGGATGGAGCCCGGGTTTGCTTTGTCCATGTCTTGATCACCACACTGTCTGCCTCTAAAGTGGCAGCAGGACCAGGCCTGGTGGAAAGGGGACCAGCACCCCAGTAACAGTGCTCTCACTTCACCCATTCCTTGAACAGACCTTGCCAAGCAAGAAGCAGCCTGTGGGCTAGGCCTCGAAAGTACTGGTTTAAAGTCAGAGGACGCAGAGCTGCCACCTTCTCTAGGGAACATCCAGAGTCAGTCTTTCTGCTTAGCCTCAGGGTCCTGGTAAAACACCTGCCTCACAAGGCAGCTAAGAAAATGCAACAAAATCAAGCTTGCCTACAGCACAGCCCATGCCTGGCACAGAATGGGCACAAAGTAAACTGGGACTGCTATTATTGTAACCACCAGGGGTGGGATGGTGCAGGTGCCAAAACAGTTGCAGTCAGCAGAAGCCACTTGCCTTGCACATCTCTGCCAACTGCTGCTCAGAACAATGGGCACTGAGAAGCCCAGGAATGAAACAATTATGTGAATGTGGTGCAAACCCAAGGCAAGTGTGTCCTGGGTAGGCCATCTCAACAGCTCATCTGGCCTCCCTGTAGCAAAAACGAAGACAGGGAAGGCCCGAGAGGGACTGAGATCCACTCCCTGCTATCAGCAGACATGGACCAGAGACAACCCCCACCCCCGCCACAGTCCTCCAGCCACACCCCCGCCCACACTGGTCCCCTCACCCCCCCCACACCCGTCCCCCAATCTCCCCCCCCCCATCTCAACCATTCATTCAACAATCAGTTACTGAATATCTACTACATGCCATGTCTTTTCTAGGCACTAGGGCTACCCCAGCAAACAAGCTGGATCAAACCCCAGCCCTCAATGAGCTCACAGCGTCAGAAGCCTGCATTGCTAACCTGTTTTATAAATGTGTAACCAAGGCTCAGAGAGGTGACAGCTTACTCACAGTCACACCAAGAGGAAGTGGCAGAGTCAGGGTTAGAACCTTGACATCTGCCCAGGTTCAGAAAGTTCCACTGATGGCTCCAAACACAAGGCCCAATCTGAGAGGTAGACTGACATGTCCTGAATGACATCCCTGTCTTTTGAAGGAATAGCTCTCCCCTGCTCAGTCTGATGGAGAAGGCCTGGCCCTGGGGACCTGCCTCTGCCCCTCATCACTGCTGTCTGCAGCCTGGGATAGGGCAGGATGGGTGGACACTACTCCCTATTCCCTAAAGGCCAGCCCCATCAGCTTCCCTGCCCTCTTCAAACATGCCGGTCCATTCCCCTCCCTCACCAGACTCACAGGCTGTCCCCTTCACCATCCGCTCTTGCTTCAGTTATCCATGGGATTCACTCCCTTGCCTCCCTCAGATCTTTATTCAAAAGGCCCGCTCTCAGCGAGGCTCTCTCTGACCACCCTATTTATGACAGTGCCCCCTGCCTGTTTCACAGCCCCTCCTTTACATGTTGCTTGGTTTTTCTCCATGGCATTTACAACCAGTGGACACAGATGCCTACTCCAGTGCCACTGCCCTCCCCATTAAATGTAAGACACGAACATGAAGACGGGGATTTGCCTGTTTGGTTCACTGCTATATTTCCAATGCCTAGATAAGTGCCCGGAGCACTGCAGCTGCTCAATAAATGTCTGCTGAATGTGAAAGTACACAAAGAAGAGCTATCAGCAGGCCTGAAACTCTCCCTCCCTAGAGGCAGATCCAGGAAGGCAGAACAGCCTGCCACCTTCCTCCTCAGTCTGGACAAGCCCGCTCTCAGCACATGCTTCTTCCCAGCTGCACGCAGCAGCAGAGCTGGTAAGTGCCGCAGTTTCGTTGTCAGGCAGCCTGGGATCTAGGGGTCTAGTCTCTTAGTCTTTACCCAGTAAATAACTTCAGTTCTCTGGCTTGGCTGCTCACCAGTACAACCAGATCAGATCATACCCCGATTCACAAACTCCTCGGCTTCCAATCACCTGCTCTCCCTCCCTCACTCTCTGCCCCAGCCACACTTCCACCCTTGTTCTTGCTGTCACCCTTACCCTGCTCCCTTACCTGCTCCAGCCTCTGTTCACCTCCTCAGAACAACTTCCCCTGACCATCCATCTCTCTCCAGCCTCTTCCCTCTCAGAGTTCCTATTTTCACAACAGTGCTGATCACCGCTACCATCACGTCTGTTCCCTAAGGCCACCACACTGTCCCCAGAGCCTGGGACACCCTGGCATACCCCACACACTCGATGAGTATTTGCTGAATGAGTGTGTTACTTCAATTAAGTGACTTCCCTTCTCTGAGCCTCAGTTTCTTTACCTATAAAATGGGGCTATGAATGAAATCACTAGTGCAGAAGCAGAGCTCAAGGCTTGGCCTGTGGGCTCATGCAGAGTATCTACGCAGACCTGGAGGCTTGGCCCCAGGCAGAGCCACAGCTCCCCTGCCAGACTACTACTGAAGGATTTCATGAAATGGATGGTGAAGAGCTACTGGCTGGGATGCTGGCTCTGGGGGGCTGTGAAGACCCTGAAACTCTGCTTCTCACATCAGGGGCCAGGAGAGGGAGATGGGGAGGAAAGGGAAATGGAGATAGGAGGAGGAGAGATGGAGGAGGGGGGAGAGAGAGATGCACAATCCTATAGGCATAAGCAGCCCCTTACCACGCTTGTGGAGCCAGCCTTCTTTGATGACAGACACCTCGTTCATGGTGGCAGCGTGACACGCTGTCACCTAGCTCAGGACAGTTCAGGGCAACAGGACATGCAGGAACAGAGCACAATCTGCAAGACAAGAGAGGAGCTCATCAGAGTTGGAGGGAGATTGGGCCCAGCCCATTCCCTAGGGACCTCCAGGCTCTGAGGCCCCTGTGGATGCTGTTTGTTCTGCACATGGTGAAGCCAGTGAGAGTGGGAGAAACCTGTTCCTGGGACCCAGTAGATGGGAAGTGTGTGTGTGTGTGTGTGTGTGTGTGTGTGTGTGTGTGTGTCTGTGTGTGTGGAGGGGGGGTGATGGGAGTGTATGTGTGTGTGTGTGGGGTGAATATGGCTGTGTCCCCAGGGACCCTAATCTGGCGCAGAGGTGAGAACAGGAACGACACAACCCTGGCCACAGAGCCCTACTCTGCAGGCCAGACCTTGTGCTCAACACCCACAATACCCATAACACCCACACTGAACAGAGGCAGCCTATCCACCCACCCTCACTCCAGGCTGGGATGGTGGTAAGGGAGCTATGGCCCCACCCCCAGCATCACTCCCATGCCCCAACACTGAGGTAACCTGGATGAATCAGACAGCCCTGGGCACCTGAGGGAGTGCTCAAAGCCAAAAGCATCTGGCTGCTACCCCCCAGCGCGCACACACTCTCACTCACTCTCTCCTTTCCAAACCAGGCCAACAAACTGCCATCTTTAGCAAACCAACTACTTCCACTCCCCTGCGACAGGCCACCCCATGTCGCTCACAGCCTCAGGTCCCTCCTAGTACCCTATTAAAAAAAAGGGGGGGGCCTCAGGTGCTCCAGGAAAGCAACCTACTGTGCAGACACTTGTCTGGGGCCCAGGAGCCAGTCCTGAGGCTTGATCAAGGCCCTGGTCCCTTCCCCAAGAGCTCCTTTTCTGTCTTCCAGGACCAGCAGCTGATAGACTGACAGACGCCGAGGCTGCTGATTCGGTCTCAGGTTCCCAGGCGGGCGGGTGGAGGGGAGAAGGGCAGGAGGCAACCACCAGCTGAGCCCCTACCTGGAGCCACAGGCCTGAATAGGAGCCATGAGCCCAAGGCGCCTTTTTGCCCTTCCTGGCCTAGGGTTATTTGCGGACAGCAGGTTAGGAGCTACGGTGGCCCCCAGAGAAGTAGCAGCTGCCTCTAGGGACACTGTGGGCATCAGCTTTCTCCTGTGCCCCAGGGGAGCTGGTGGGCCATGCTACTGCCTGGCATGTGACCATGGCAGACTGCCTGGCCAGGCAGAGGGAAGAAGGTAAGTGGTAGGAAGCAGGGGAAAGACAAGATGAACAGTGTTGGAGAAGTAAACAGTAAGCTGAGAAATCATGTCCTGAACTCCAAACTGCAAAGGCAGGGCTAGATAGAAACAGCAACAGGGGCTCCCCTCACTAGCAGGCATGACAGGCACCCCAAAGGACTCACACCCTATGAACTCAATACCCAGGACTGTCAGACCTTCAATCCTAAACATTCCACCAGTCTGTTTTAATCACTAATGTGACAGTTTCTCCATCCAGCCCTCCCTGAGTCTTGCTCAGGTCCAGCGCTATCCTTTCCCAACAGGGTCCAGCCATACCTGCTCCCCAGACTCCTTCCCCTCCCACAACCAGTAGTACCCTCAAGCCTAACCTAACCTTCCCTTACTCAAAACCCTCCTATGGCTTCCCACTGGCCTCCGGAAAGAGACTAGTTCCTAGGCTTGGGATTCAAGGCCCTTCAGGACCCGGCCTCCACCCACCTGTACTCCACTGTCTCCTCCCCTGCTGACCAGGGTGGTCCCCACTGCCCAGCCACCAGTTTCCTAACCACTTCTCCCACCGGGCCCCACCTTCCCTCACCTCCCATCGTCTTCTTTCCTCTCCCCTACCAGCCTTCTCCCTGGGTTCTCAACCTCTACACTCAGCCCCTACATTCCATCTAAATCTGGCCTTCTCACCCTGTGGGCCAAGAGGCACCTAGAAAGCCCCCAGTAAAGACTAATGACCATGACAATGATTCCAGCTGGCACCATCTCCCCAATCCCTCTTCCCCCATCCTACACTGCCTGTCATTTAGGCCCTTCCCTCTGGCTTCCATCCCCCACACCTTGGTGAACCAATTCCTCCTCCAAAAAGTCTTCCTGACCTCAGAAGATTCACTGGGTGCTCTCTGTGCACTTCCTCAACCAATTCTCCCCTCGCCTGTTAGTGCTCACATAGTGAGCCAGCACAACGTCTGGCAGCTACTGAGAACACAATGAATGAGTCCAAGTCTCCCCAGTAGATCCCCTCCCCCCGCCCAGGACCAGACACAGCCATAGTAACACTTCCACAGTCTAATCATGCCACCAATTTTTTTGAGGGTGTCCTAAGCTCTAGAGACTATCCTGGGTGCCAGACATAGAGCATCACTTAAGTCATATAGCTCCTGCCACCATAAAGCTCACATTTCAGTGGGGGAAGCAGACACATAACAATGGCAGGTGGTGGGGACCCTGCAGAGAATAAAAATAAAGCAAGAGAAAAAGATGGCAGGGAAAGGTGCTATGTTAGCCACATGCTATGGGGGACATGTGAGCAGGGTGGGAGTCCTGATATAGAAGGGGAAAAAATGCCAGGCAGGGGAACAGCAAGTGCAAAGCCCCTGAAGCAGGAAGGAGCTTGATGAGCATGGAGAACTGCCAAGGGGTCCACGTAGCTATGGGGTTGGAAGCTAGGAGAGGTGCGTGGGAGAAGACTTAGGGCCTGGCAGCTGTGGTGGGAACTTAGGGAATTCCTCCCCAACACAGGGGCCAATATTGTACTTTCCCAGGAGAGAGTTCAGTTTGGAATAGTTCCCAAAGGGCTGGGATGGACCCAGAGTCCAAAGGAAGGCTGATGTGGAAGGAAAGGACAGGGCCTGGTGTCCAATCTCAGCACTCCTCTCCCCTCCCCTTTCCAACCGAGCAACTTCACCTCAAGGAGCCTCCATGAGTCAGCACTGATGTACCCAGTGCGTACAAAGGGTCAGCCCGCACGCAGCCTACCCCCCAAGAACCCCGGAACACATGGCTACCATGATTGGAGAGAAGTGAAGGCAGCCACATGTGACCTAGAGTGATCAGGGTTGCAGAGTCCGGGAGTCACTGCCAGCTGGGTGGCTGTGAGCAGGGTGACAGCATTCCCGTGGAGTCTCTCTTAGATGCTCCCAACCACCCCACCAGAGAGGCAATGACCACACCTAGGGAAGGTAGAGGCACAGAGAGGGAAAGCCGGTTACCTTGGGTCTCCCAGCTAAGCAGTGGTGGAGGCCCTGGCCCATGCTCGGCACACCAGAGTCACTTTTTACTTTCTCATTTCAGCAACTAAGAGCCAGCAGTAGCTTGGGCTAGGGCGGGGGGAGGAACTGGAAGATCCCGAGTTGTCCGGCCTGGATCCTGCCCTGTCCTCCCTCCGAGGGTGGCGCTCCGCTGAGGTGTCTGTGACGCAGTCCTGTGATGAAACACCAGGCACCTCAGCCAAGAGGATGGCCTGCTCCCCAGGGAGCTGCGACAGAGGTCAGCGGCCAGTCTCTAGAGGCCAAGCGTCCGCACACAGGGGGCCTGCCCTGACCGATGACTTGAAAGCAGCATGCCCCCCAGTGGGGAGTGGCCCCCATCCCCACTCCCTGCTGCTCCCTGCTGTCCGGATCCGAGTCTGCTGAAGCCTGGGCCAGAGCAGTAATGTCAGCTAGAGAACCACCTGGGAGAAAAGAACAAGAGCACCTCACAGGAAAGGACACCGCACAACCAAGGAACGCTCCATCTCATTAGTTATAGGGAAACGCAAGTTAAACCCACTCACCGGGAGGGCTGACAGCCAAGTGCTGACAACCATGTTAAGGAATAGCTACTGGTCGGAGTATCAGATGGTCGGCCACTATGGAAAACTGCTTTGCAGTTAGAACTAAAACTCAAGATATGCCTATACCATAACCCAGCAATTCACAGCCCCCAATAGAGATGAGTATTTGTTTACCAAAAACCATGCATTAGAATGTTCCTAGCAGCATACAATGACCCCAAAAACTGGGAACAGATTGGGTGTCCACCACAAAAAAATGGATAAACAAACTGAGGTAAAGTCATACAACAATAAGGACCAAACTACTGACACATACAACAGGGATGAAGTGTAAGAATGATGCTGAATAACAGAAGACAGACACAAAATAACACACCAAGGGTTCATTCATGCAAGTGCAGAACAGGCAATGTGACACTGATTATTTAGGGACGCCTTTCTAGCCTGTAAACTAGGCAGAAAGAAAATCAAGAACAAATACCCAAAAGTTAGGAGAGCGGATAAATTTGGGAGTAACGGCGAGCGGGCACTGTTTTTGGGAGCTGACGATGTTCTGTGGTGATCACACCAGACTCTGCTTTGCAGTTACTTGTTACATCATGCTGGATAAAATGCAGTTCACATATTTTTCTGTATTTCCTGGGGGATCCAGAAGATACAGGGAAGCCAAAAGTGGGCCTCCTGGCTTCCAGGACTTTCCTGATTCCAAGGCTGGTCTGCCTGGATTTTCCCCTCAAGAAGGTTGGGTCACCAGTGAGTAAGGAGGAGGTGTCTTAAGTCGAGGGTCCAAATTTCAACCCCAGGCTCTGCAGCTTTTAGGCCATGTGGTTGCAGGCAAATAGTGCGCCCACCTGTACGACAACCCAGATCCTGCTGGAGGAGGGACAAGCACCCTAGGAGGGAACAAGGGGGCACAGAAGAAAGCTGAATGGGAGTGAGACTTGCCGTACTCTATGACCAGCTCTGAGCAGGGAGGTGGTGATTGAACAGGGCGTTCTGACTGTACTGGCAGGTTTTTATTTTTTTATTGATTTCAGAGAGAAAGGGAGAGAGACAGAAACATCAATAGTGAAAGAGAGTCACTGATGTGTTGCCCCCTGCATACCCACTGGGGACCGAGCCCGCAGCCCGGGGACTGTGCCCCGGCCTGGAACCAAACCGAGACATCCTGGTTCATAGGCTGACGCTCAACCACTGAGTCACACTGGCTGGGCAGTTTCCAAACTGTAGCTCCTGCAGAAGCTGTATCTCACAGCGCGGGGGGTCAGATTCATGAGGTGTTCCATAAGGTGGTGCAGGGCCAAGAAGAGAGAGGCCCTGCCTGGATGACGGCCACGTCTTAGCTGGCAGTCTTGGGAAGGGTCCGTTCCAAACCTGTTTCCTCGTTTGCAAAATTAGCTGGATGGTTCCTGCCACTCAGTAAGGTTGTGAGACCTAGATGAACTCAGTGCTTCTGTCCTCATTCCCACAGTCTGGGACGCTGGGGTCTCCCGAGTCAGAGACCATCCCTCCTCCGCCCAAACCCTCTAGTGTCCCCATGTAGTCCAGAGTGAAAGCCAAAGTCCTTAACAGGAGCTCCAGGACCTACGAGGTCTGTACTGTCACCCCTTTACTTCTCCAAACACATTCCATTTCAATGGCACCTGCTCACACCACCTCTCGGCCCTTGCACAAGCTGTCCCTCGGTCAGGAGGCTCTTCTACATGTATCCACACAGCCCCAGCCCGCTTTCTCCAATCTCTGCTCACTTTCTCTGAGAACCCTTCCTAACATCTTTAGACAAAAGTAGACCCATCCTACCTCCCCTTAACCTTTATTTTTCTCCGTAAGCACTTATTGTCACTCACCATTTATCAGTTTATTGTTGACTTCTCCCCACTGTGATGTCAGCATGGTAAGGGCAGGAGCTCTGGTGACCTTGGGCAGCACTGGACCTCAAAGCCTTGCACATTACAGTGCAGGGTACACAGTGATCACTTAATATATATTTGTGGAATGAATGTGTACCAAGTAAAGCTCTGCGCCCAGAACAGGTTCAAAATAAATTAAATTCATTTCTTTGCCATTTGTCAGATTCTTTTTCTCTCGCCTCCTCTTCCTGACCTGCTTTCTACACCAGGCAGGACAGATGGGATGAGGGAGGCAGAAGAGGAGGCTGAGGCTCTGCATCTCCAGGCACTTGCAGGAGTAGAGTGAGAGCTCCTTCCTGGCGCTGGGACACTCCCCGGGAGCCCTTTCACCTGCAGCTCCCAGAGGACTTGCTCAGAAATAACTTCAAGGATCAGCATCTGCTTGTGGGAATGGGGAGGAAAGGCACATGGTGGGCAGAGGGAAATGACTCCTTCACTCTCCATCAGCAGCTCTGCAAACTGCTACTGTGTTTAAAAGAGCACTTTAGCAAAACTGATCATGTGGAAAACACGCATGTCCTTGGAGGAACTTCTGCAGAAAATGCTTATGACAGAGCACAGAGGTGTTTCTCAACCCCAGCAATAATACTGTTTGGAACTGAGTAATTCTGGCTGTGGGATTGCTCTGTGCACGGCAAGTTTAGCAGCATCCCGGGTCTCTATTTGCTAAAGCCAACAACACACCCTCACCTAAATAGGGACCATCAATAACCTATTCAGACAATACCAAATACTCCCTGGGAGAAGCCAACCCTTTGGAGAACTGCTCTTCTAAGAGTATTCTTGCTGGACTCGTAAAACCCTGGAAGCAACCTAATGTCCACAACAGGGGTCTAGTATTGTCATAATGGGTCATATGATGTTAATACTAAACAGAGGGAATGCCTATATAGCGTCTACCACATGCCAAAGTAAGAGTGCTTTGGACATGCAAATTCAACCCTCACAGCAACCCTGTTTCTAGCCCCTGGCAGACACTTATACTATTAGCTCCATTTTAATGAAAAATTAAGTCACATATGAGAAATGACTTGCTCCCATCACTGGATCAGAATGTATTGAGCTGGGATGGGACCCCAGGCAGCCTGGCTTCCCAACCACAATGCACCACAGACTCAGACTCAAGTCTGTGCTCCCTGACTTTATACCATTCCCAAGTCTCAGTTTCCTCCTCTGTGTAATGGGGCTGTGAGCAGTGCCTCCTTCAAAGGCCCATTCATAGAAATTGCTCAGCACAGTACCCAGCCCTCAATGAGGGTCCAACTGACAGAATACAATATAGCATCTCATGCACAAGAACCACTTGATGGGCTGACACTGACCATCAGCATCCAGTGTGCTCACAAAGCAACAGAATATCCAACCTGATCCCTTTTCTGAAACAAATGTCACCTCAACTCTGACACACTTATTTTTTCACCTGCTGACATTACTGAAATTGACATGCATCTGACAATTCATGTATAAATTTCATCTAAAGCATCCTTTTCAGAAAAGCAGTTATACGATCAACAATGGAACTTAGGGGAAACAGTATCACAGACTGGGGGGAAAGAGAAAGTCTATGTTTAACCTTCACATGCATAGAAGGAATTGTGCCCAAGAGCCGATAGAGGAAGAGTAATAGGTACAGCAGTAAGGGTGGCCTCAGGAACCAAATGCATTTCAACCTCAGTTGTGAGGCTGGGCTGTGTGACTGGACAAATCACTTCCCCTTTCTTTGCCTCAGTTTCCTCATCTGTATATTAGATATAATAATAGCACACACTGCCAAGGCTGTTGTGAGGATTAAATGAGTTAATTCACATTAAGTTCTTCAAACAGAAGCCAATACAGCAACTGCTCAACACCTTTCTAGCCAGTATCACTATTTCCTCTAATGGGTGGAGACCGGATATTACACATTTTTGTAATATGTGAGTTTTTTTTTTACCTATTCCATCTCCTGGGTAAGAAGGCAGCATTAAAGATACTTTTTTCCTCTTAAACACCACACACTCCCCCCGCACCCCCCTCTGCCCCATCTGTTTACTTGGAGCAGGTAGGACTGGAGGCAGACTGAAGATGTGGGTGGATGACAAATGATACCGGGACAAGAATAAGTACCAGAGCAGATTTCTTCTCTTCCCTGCCACCCACCCCGACACCTACCCCTCACTCTGCCACCCAAGGCCTTACAGCACCCCCAGAAATTGTGTCACTTATTTGAGTCTAAACATGCTGAGAGCACCATACCACAGCCAGAGGGCCCTACAAACACTCTGACCCGGCCCCTCCCCTGCCCAGGGATCACACCCCAGGCCTTTATGGAGGCCACAAAAGTCCATCTGAAAGGAGCCCCTGCCTGCTCTCGAGGGGCCGGGATGTGATCTCACTCCTCATGGACCATTGTGCTGTCCCCCACACACACTTCACCCTCTCGGTCCCTGAACAGTCTTTGCTCTTGCTCACCTGAGAGCCTTTGCATGTACTAGTCCCGTGGTCAGCAAACTGTGGCTCACAAGCCACATGTGACTCTTAGGCCCCTTGAGTGTGGCTCTTCCACAAAATACCATGGCCTGAGCGAGCCTATTTTGAAGAAGTGGCGTTAGAAGTTTAAAGTTTAAAAAATTTGGCTCTCACCCTAACTGGTTTTGCTCAGTGGATAGAGCATCTATCTGTGGACTGAAAGGTCCCAGGTTCGATCTGGTCAAGGGCATGTACGTTGGTTGCGGGCACATCCCCAGTGGGAGGTGTGCAGGAGGCAGCTGATCGATGTTTCTCTCTCATCGATGTTTCTGGCTTTCTATCCCTCTCCCTTCCGCTCAGTGAAAAATCAATATATATATATTTTTTAATTGGCTCTCAAAAGAAATTTCAGTCGTTGTACTGTGATATTTGGCTCTGTTGACTAATGAGTTTGCCGACCACTGTACTAGTCCATCCTCTCCCTGGCACATTGCTCACTCATCTTTACCTGCTAAATCCTCATTTCCTCAGGGAAGCCTCCCAACAGCCCCCTGGCCTACAACGATTCAGACTCTCAGAGCTCAGCCTTCCTGTCACATGCTCATCTGAGTATCAGCGTCGTCGGTCCGCGGGCCCTCCCCCTCCCCCCCCCCCCCAATGGAGTGAGAGCTCCATAAAGTAGGGACAGGGTCTGTCCTGGTCCCCACTGTGTCCCTAGTCACACTCAGCACAGGGCCCAGCCCAGAGCATTCATTAATGCAAGGTAAGGGTGGCAAACAGAGTCACAGCTTTTGAGCTCAGTGAAGATGAAGCAAAAAATCCTGCATTCATTTATTTTACAAACGGGGCGCCCACGCTGTATTAACACTGCTCTGACCACCAGGGAGGAAGCAGTGCCCAAAACAGAACTCTCTGCCCTGCGGGAGCTTACAGTACAGGGGTGGGGGTGGGAGTGGAGATGGGGACGGAGGGTGGACAGGCATTAAAATAAATAAGTAGGCAAATTATATAGTATAGCAGAAGTTGACAAATGTTATGGAGAAAAGCAGCATATGGAGGGCTAGGCGTCGGGAAGGGAGCGAGGGTTTCTGATTTTGTATTCGGTTATCAGGAAAGTCCACGGAGATGGAGAAACCTGAGCAGAAACCTGAAAGAGACTGGGCAGCCATGTGGAGACCTGGGAGAGTGCCAGGCCCAGGAAGAGCAGTGCCAAGGTGTGGCTGGCATGAAACAGTCAGGAGGTGGTGGAGGGGAGTGAGGCACATATGGCTACAGAGGAAGCTAGGGGCCTGGCTGGGCAGGAACTGGGAAGCCACCGTAAGAGCTGTGGCTATTTCTGGTAGAGGGATGGGGAACTGTTGGCTTGAGGAGGAGCAGCATATGAAATCCCCTGACCCCAAGGAGGCAGGGGGTGTACCACAGCCTTCTTCTTAGGAGTTGACCCCAAAAGAAGCCCTGTGCACTGGCCTGCCACACTCCCACCACCTGGTTCACCTGGGGACCATGAGGACGTATTCTCTACAGATGAGGAAACTGAAGCTGGGAAGGATTCAGTGAGTGCCCAAGGCCACGCAGCCAGGACACAATCAAGAAGACTGGACCACACTGTCCTAGCTGAGACTCTTCTGCCTCTCTCTGCACTCACTCCCAAGACACCAAGCCCTCCCACCTCCCAGCCAGCCCACCCTTACCACCCCTGACACCCTGCAGACCTGGGCTGTCCCTGAGAAACACATGTACTTACGCATGTACACGTACACACACACACACACACACACACACACACACACACACACACTCACACACACACACACTCACACACACACACACACACACACACACACACAGCATCCCCAGCCCTGCTGAGGGGTTCCTCCCTCACAGGCACTGTGCCACAGGATCACCTGCTGCCTCCCTGGCCAGGAGCTCTGAGTCAGGGTCTGGTGGCCTGTGTCCCATCCCATCAACAGCACACCTGGGAGCAAACAAACAGGGTTCCATCCACAGGTAGCATTTCCTGAGTACTCACAACATGCCATTCTGGATTAATACCAACCTCACAGCAACCCTGAGAGGTAGATGCTGTTACTATTCCCCTTCAGAAGAGGAAACTGAGACCCAAATCACATGCCCAAGATCACAGGCGAGTGCAGGAGATGGCTGATTTAGCCAACAGAACTTTCTGTAATAATGAAAATGTGGCTGCTACGGAGATTTTTGTGATGGCCCGCTGCTCTCCCACACTGCCAGCAGTATTGGAATAAACACTCACATATGATTTTTTTTTTTTTACATGTGGCTGCTATGGCTACTACAACCAAAGAACTGAATTTTCACTTTTGTTTATTTTAATTATTTGAACTTTAAGTGACCACATATGGCTAGTGGCTAACAGATTAGAGATTCGACTCTATAGAACCTCTGCTAATGAAGCAGCAAAAGGCTGAAGGCAGGAGGGTGAGGGAAGGTGAGCATCATGATGCTCAGAGGCTGGATGGGCCAAGGAGAAGCACCCACACAACGGCATCCCTCAAGTCCTGACACACTCAGCCCAGCAAGCCCAAACCCACACTGGAGTCGGGCTGATTCGCATCCTGACTAGTACTTCTAGGCTGCATGAGTCGCTCTGAACCTTAGCATCCTCACATACGAAATGGGATCTTAATACAACCTGACTGAGGATATACATGTTATTTCAAAAGATGTTTTCCTTGCCTGGCCGGTATGGTTCAGTGATTGGGCATCGACCTCTGAACCAGGTCATGATTTGATTCCTGGTCAGGGCACATGCCTGGGTTTCAGTCTCTGTCTCCAATAGTGGGCGTGCAGGAAGCAACCAATCAGTGATTCTCTCTCATCAGTGATCTCTCTCTCTCTCTCTCTGAAATCAATAAAAACTTTTCTTTTTTAAGATGGTTTTATTTAACAACCCAGGGTCGTCATGGGGACCCGGTGAGTGATGCTTCACCCACAGCTGGGGGTGAGGCCAGCATTTTGGAAGACATGCAGCAATTACACAAAGGCGAACTCCAAAGTCCAGGGACCACCTGAGCCTCAGTTAGTTAGAGCTATGAAGTGGCAGCTCTGTGAATTCTGTCACTAGTTGACTAAAAGAAATTATCCAGATGATTTACAACATGCCTATATTAACTTTTTAAAAATGTCATCCAAATGAAAATACAGTTTAAAAAGTACATAACCTGCAAACACTATCTCAAATCACATGCTCAACACCTGCGCAGCCACCCCCAGGTCTTTAGAAACCAGTTTGAGAAGCACGGCCCTAGGGGCCCCGGACTGCATGGAGGACCTGTGCCCTGCCACCCTCCTCTCTTCTGCTCCAGCCACAGTAGCCCATTCTAAGTGTTACCCCCACATTGAGGTACCTTTCCTGTGCTGTGACCTTGCCTGGCCCACTCCTTGGGCTCTCATGTTCATGGCCTGATGCCTCCCCTCAGAAGCTTTCTCCAAGCTCCCCTCCTGCCAACCAAGGCCAGCTAGATAGATCTCTGTTCCCGTCCTCAGCCACACCCACACCAAGCACTGGAAAGGCAAATGCTACTTCTCTGCCTCCTCCACTAGACTGTACGCCACTCCCTGGCATCCGAAACTGTACAGGGCACATAACAGGGACTCATAAACTATTTGGTGAGCAAATGGAATATACAAATGACCAAAAACAGCCAAGGGGCCAGAGGCCATTCAGGAACCAGACGCCAAGGGCATAAGGTGGGGAGTTCCTCCTACCCTCATCTTCCACCTGGCTCTGGGGAAGGAAGGGAATGGCCAAGGCCAGGGCTCCATGAGGAAGTGGGGGGGGGGGGGGGGGGGCGGGAGAGGCAGCTCCATTCATCTCTTAAGCAAGCATCAAATGGAGCAAATTCAGTCATTTCTGGGACAACTGGGGCCTACTTTGTGCCAGCTCCACCTAGGAGAAAAGAAAGCAAAACACTCACTAAAAATTACAGAAACAACCCCAGAAACAGTGATCATGACATTGGCAAGAGGCAGAAAAGAGTCAGTCTGACCCCAGCCAGATAGAGTTGAGTTCAAATTTTATGTCTGTCACCTATGAATACTTTGGGCAAATTCAATCACCTCTCTGGGCCCTTCATGTCCTCACGGTGAATGGGGCGAACAGCTGTGCTGAGCTCCCTGGTGGTGAGTACTGGTGAGAGCACCACATAAAACCTTGGAGCAGGGCCTGGGTCAGAGTATGTAGTTTTCTGTGCCACAGATTCCTATCTACAAAATGGAGGTGACTACTACCCACCACACAGGCTACTTTGTGGAGCCATGTCTGGCTGAGCAGAAGCTCAGCGATGATTAATTTTTCTGTATGGTGCCCTCCCCAGCAGGAAACCTCAGCTAACTGGCCTGCCATCCCATCCCAAGGCTCTAAGCACAAACCCACTCTGTCCACCAGCAAGCCCAGGCTGGTGCATCCAGAGCCCCTTCTGCACTCAGGTGCCCAGCCTCACAGCCTCCAACAGCAGAGGCAGCAGCAGCGTGGCTCCTTCGTGCTCTGTCTCAGGAGGCCCGTGACAGGCACTCTCCAACACGTTCGCTCCGATTCCTCCCTGCAGCCCTGGCAGGAAGGGTCCCTTTTCAGCTGAGCAAAATACACCTTAGAGCAGTGGTTCCCAACCTTTTTTTTGGCCATGCCCCACCTAAGCATCTCTAAAATCCGGATGCCCCCCGCCCCCGTGACATATATACTTCTTATTATTCAAAAAGTGAGCTCCTATTTACATGGAAGAAGGCTAAAAGGCCATTAACTTGGTCTAAGCAAGCTTCCAAAGAACATGGCATCCACAAAAGAGAAAAATAAGAAAACAAAAGGATAGCTGAAACCGGTTTGGCTCAATGGACAGAGCATCGGCCTGCGGACTGGAGGGTCCTGGGTTCGATTCCGGTAAAGGGCATGCGCCTTGGTTGTGGGTCATCTAAATGAAAATACAGTTTAAAAACTACACGTCTCTGGTGGGGGGTGTGCAGTAGGCAGCTGATTGATGCTTCTGACTTTCTATCCCTCTCCCTTCTCTCTCTGTTAAAAAAAAAAATCAATAAACATATATATTTTTTAAAAACGAAAGGATAAAGTACTGAGGAAGAAATCACTAAGAAATTGTTTTTTAAAAAAAGAATATGAAGAGATGAAAAATAGCAAATAAAGTTTCAAAACATATACTAGAAAACTGAAATGCATGTCACAATATATATTTATATACTGTATATGAGGCTCTTAGAATCATAAGAAATGCAAAAAGTTCACTGTTAATAAGTCATTCTTGAACTGCCCCCCTTAAAAATCAAATTGCCCCCCTGGGGGGGTGCCCTACATTGGGAACCATGCCTAGAGATAAAATAATGTCCCCAGGGATCCCTGTCAACCAAGAGGGGAGCCAGGAGCAGAGTGCTCCAGCCCAGACCACTTCACAATGAGCCACCAGATGAAGACAACCTGAAACCAGGCTGGGAGGGGTTAAGGAGGGGGGCAAGAGAGTGGCAGTCACCCAGTCCTTCCGGAAAGGGCCCATGAGGTGACAGACCAAGACAGGCTTAGATTTCTGGCCTCACCCTTAGAACATCTGTGGACGAGCTTTCTGACATGTTGTCTCCCCTCAGCCAGCCCTGGCTCGCTGTTCCCTGCTCCTCGAGCCCAGCACAGCTGGGCCTTGCTGTGGGTGCCGAGTTGGCAGTGGGTCCTGCCCCCAAGGGGGCCAGGCTGAGATCCCACCCCACCGCCCCTCCCATACCCGTTCCCTCCCTCCCTCCCTCCTGGTCCCGCTCCCAGGGCTGTCTCCCCAAGCTGGGCCTCTGTCTTGGCTGGCTGTCCAGAAAAGCCTGCCACAGAACCACCCCAGCATGCAGCCCAGAGGCCTGGTGGTTGGAAAGTCAAAGAGAGGCCCAGGAAGGGGTGCCCCTGGGTCCCCCAGAGGCTTGGAGATCAACTGCAAAGAATACACTTTCTCCATCCTCCCGATCCAAGGAAATTCTGAGACCCCAAGCATGTGCTCGGAGGGGCTCTACTCATTCACGGAAGACATGCCTAGGAAAGAACGAGTGTGGGAGAAACAACAGCAAGACTCTTGCTCACTGTGCTAAACCTTAGGATTGAGGCTCAGGTGCAGAATTAGAAGCTCTCCTCACCCACCATTACCAAGAGACTTCCTGGCTGGGGGCAACTGTCCAAATTCAGAGCTTGGTCCCGATATTGCCAGGTTGGGGGACCCAGCACAAGTTAACAAGACTTTCCAGGCCTCAGTTCGCACCACTGTGAAGTAAGAATCATAGCTAATTCCTCTTTCATCTGAGTGGCCGTCATTTAAGTCCTCCCATGGCTCCTTCACCACACGCCTGTCCCTATCTACACGTCACCTCCTCTGGGAGGCCATCCTTGATCACCCCGGCTAAAACGTACTATCAAAAAATAATAAAGAAAAAATTAAAAATTAAATCAATAAATAAAACATACTAATATACCCACACTCTCCTTCCTCTGACCCCATTCTCTTTGCTTTCCTAACACTGATTGCTACTTACTGTCCTATCACAGATTTGTTTGCTGGGCACCTGTCTCCCCTAGAAGATGGACCCACAAGGCCTGGTCTTCCAAGTTCCCCAGCAGCACCAGGAATGGTACAGGCCCTCGAGCACAAGCTGAGTGGAAGGCAGAATCAGCAAGTACGGTTTTTACCAGGTATTACTATTGTTCTGTATTGTTACTTGATATTAGCCCAACTATCTGGGTTGGGAGGGGTGGGCAGCAAATCAGCCCATCGAGCCTCCCCCCATCTGCCCCTAAAGTGAACAGCCATGGGCCCTGGGAAACACAGTGTGAAAACCACAGAGGGAGGTAACCATCAGGCCTTCAGCATTTCTAAGGCAATGATTCTACTTAAGGGGGAAGTAGGAGGCATGTGAAACTCCCTGACTGGCTCTAAAATCTATCCCTGCCTAAGCCAAGCCTGAGAACCTCTCTTATGGCAAAAGGCACCTGCTAACACTCTAAGTCTGATCGATTTGCTCCTCAGGGTGGGCTGCAAGGCTCTGAATGACCCAACCCCTAGCCTCCCCTCTCATTCCCTCCCTCCCTCACCCTGCCCCTGCACCTCACCAAGCTTGACCACCCTGGGTCCGTTGCACTATTGTTCCCCACTCAGTCCCCTGGCCCATAACCCAAGGCTATTCCTTCTCCCCATGTCTCCTTGTCAATCTCAGAGATCTTCCTGACAGCCCATCTAAAGCACCAATAACCTGATTTTGATTCACTGCCCAGCCCCTCTTTACCCTGCCCCTTGTTTATTCACCAATGGTTTGTCTCCCTGACTCCATGGGGGTAGGACCTTTGTCAAGTACACCCTGTGTATCCAACACCTGAAGCAAGGCCTTTCCTCAGATCTGCAATGCCTTCAAGATCAAATCCATGCTTCTCGACTAGACCTACCAGGCTCTACAAAGCCTGGCCCAAATCCATGAACACTTCTCCAACTCTTCTTATCCAACCTTCCACCTTACAGCCTTCAAAAAGCCTATTCCTCATCTGGGCCAAGGCCATCCCCACCACTCCTGGTGGCTGTGGTGAAGACTCAATTAAACAAACAAAAACATGAAAGAAGGAAGAGGAGTTAGCAGAGGTTGACATCTGGAAAGGAGTTGGAATTTTTACTTCCAACTATACAGCAACTATATGGAAGATAGATGGGCCCAGGGCACTGCATTTGCCAGTTTTTATTTGATTATATGTCCCTCCCACTCCCCCCTCATCTTGAAACTGGAGATGCTCATTTTGGCCAAGTTCTCCTCCTGATGTTATCTGACAGGCTCTGTAACCTGAAAAGGGCCTTCAAGATTCTAGCAGAAACAATAAGACTTAAAATTGCTAAGATATCCTAGGGTTTACCATGTGTCATATACTCTTCTTCAATATGTCACTTGTTATGCCTTCCAAATTCTGAATGCTTTCCACAAACTAATCCATTAAATCTTCACAACAACCTATCAAGGGAGAGTTATCATCTCATGACACAGATGATGAAAAGGGTTCAGAAGGGTTGAGGAACCCGCTCAAAGTCACACAACCAGCAACTGAAAGGGTTGAATCTGAACCCTGTGCTCTGATTCACTTCAATGCAGCTCTTTATAGAGGTTATAGATCAGGACACCAGATTCTTGGATCCCAGCTGGGCCAAGCTGAAAGGCTGGATAGCAGGTGCCAGACAGAACTGAGAATGGGGTAGAGGTGTGTGTGTGTGGGGGGGGGGGGGGGGTTTTGATGCCCTCAGTACTGCTGACTAAGCATTTATACAGTGCCAGGCACTCTTGGAGGAGCTTCTCATGAATTAATTTCTTTAACCCTCACAATAGCCTGAGGTGGTTGTTGTTTTGAGCCCGCCGCACAGAGATGATCACTGTGGCCAAAGTCACACAGCCAGAACATGAGAGTGCCAGAGCTTGCATACATGCCAACTACACCATCCTTGTGTAGTGACTTCTAACAAGGTGCCCTGGTAGCTGGGTCACCTCCTGCATATCACTCTGTCTTTTCCCAGTTCCCAGCACATACTCTTCCCTGGGTTAATAAATGTCCTGGCTCAAATCTGAAGATGGACCAACTTTCCTCAGCAAGCCAGGACTGCGGGACTGGCGCCAACAAAGGTGCTCACAGTAGCCCTAGGCTCTGCTCTGCAGATGAGAGGAAGAAAATACCCACAGATGCAGCTGGCAGGGTCCAGGGCAGGAGCTTTGAGGTGACAGAGACCCACTCCAGCTTGGGACCCAGTGAGCTAGAAGTACATGATACCAAGAACAAGCCGTTGGGCATTCAAATCCTGGCTTGACCCCCTAGGTCTGAAGCAGTGGTCGGAAAACTGCGGCTCGAGAGCCACATGCGGCTCTTTGGCCCCTTGAGTGTGGTTCTCCCACAAAATACCACAGCCTGGGAGAGTCTATTTTGAAGAAGTGGCATTGAAGAAGTTTTAAAAATTTGGCTCTCAAAAGAAATTTCAATCGTTGTACTGTGGATATTTGGCTCTGTTGACTAAAGAGTTTGCCGACCACTGACCTAGAGCCGAAAACCAACTTCTGCGCATGGGCCAGGAAGTTTCAATCCCACAGGTGGTATTTTGTGGAAGAGACACAATCAAGGGGCCAAAGAGCCGCATGTGGCTTGTGAGCTGCTGTTTGCCCACCACGGACCTAGGGCAAAGGTAATTCCACCTCTGAGCCCCAATTTCTGACTCTACAAAATGTAAAGACACACCATATTCACCTGATACAAATAAAGCAATGTCCCCGTTACTTGTTGACAAGAGGTTCACTCTGAGGTCAAACAGGGCCAGGGATTCACATCCCAACTCCACCACTTCTGGCTGTGAGACCTGGGGCAAATCATTTCACTTCACAGCAACTCAGTTTCCTCACCTGTAAAACAGGTGTCACTTCTTACCTCAGAGGGATCTATAAAATGGACACAACCAATACCCAGCCATCTAAGTATTTTGAGATTTAAATAAGATCATGTGTGTAAAAGGCCTGTCACATGCCTGACATGTGGTGAATAGTCAATAAACACTGGCTACTCACTAGCTCTGGAAATCATCTGCCTCTCTGTGCCTCAGTTTCCCCTTCTAAAATGGATTATAACAGTACCTATGGTTCTAGGATGTGATATTCAGCCAGTTAATCCATGTGAAGCATTTTGAACAGCATGTGGCACACAGAATGCTCTCCATAAATGTCAGCCATCAATCCCACGGTTATTGTTTTTATTCTGCCGTTATCCCCATCAGGCAAACCCTCTAAAATTAGCAGAAGGAAACCAGAGAAACTCATTTCTACAGAAAAAATTCTACAGCGTTCCTACGGCCCTGAGACCTTGGACAGACAGACTCAGCAACCATTCTCCCTTCAGAAACCACAATCCAGGAAAGCCCAGCAGTTTGGAAGCTGATGGTGTGAACCAGAAGCAACCGCCTGTCCCTTTTGACCACATCACCAGCTCACATTTGCTGGGTCAATCAGGGACTGCAGCCTGCCTTCGGGAACTCCAGACCCAAAGGTCACCAGGCAAGCCAAGGTCACAAGCTGGCCTGGAGAGGAGGGGCAGTGGCTCCCATCAGCAGCCACAGTGAGACAGTAGAGCTGGAGGGAATGTGGCGGTCTCAAGTCCTTCAAAAGAGCAGTCTTCCTCCCTGGCTCAGGCTGGGCCAAGGCACCCCCAACATAAGTCCCCTTGGTTATGCAAAGAGGAACAGCTGGGAACAGGGCTCAGCCTCATTGCTGCCTAAAGGTGAGGCCAACTGTTATCACCTGGTAGGGAGCGTAAATGCGACGGGCGCCTGGAATGGTAACCAGGGAGACACAGGCTCACTGAGGACAGAGGGGCTCGCTGTGTGGGTGGTTCCTTCACATCCACCGTCAACCAAGGTCAGGCCCTGACTCAACTCCCCATGCTTGTCTGAGACAGGAGAAAGAGACAAGATCGAATGGCAGCCCATGGAGGACCTAAGTACTCCGGTCCCCGCCTCTTGCTGAGCCCAAGCGACCTCCAAATTAGAGAAAGGGGGTCCTCAGAATCCCAAGGAGCAAGATGTCCCCAGCCACCTTGCTCTGGGAGAGAGGTGTCCCACCAAACACTCTTTCCTCCAAAGTCTTAAGCAAGACCAGTAGTACAGCTCCTTAAATCCAAGACCCCTTCTGCTCCCTAAATGAAGCCAAAAGCTCAGAAAACTTCCAACAGTGGCTTGTAAGGCAGCTCCCACAACCCATAGAAAGATCGAACTTGCCACAGAGGTGTCTGTCTGTCCCACACACCTTACCAGTAAAATAGTGATAATATGAAAGGTTCTGGGGTAGACAGCAGTTGTGTCCATCCAGTTCCCCACAAAAGTTAAGTTCAATAGAGGACGATCCTCCTCCAGCTCAGTGTAAACCCCAAACCCCACCCACCAAACACAGAGGTAGAAGCCCCTCCTGATCACTAGCGTCACTATCCTCCCAAAATACTGCCCTAACACCCACTTGAGCCTGCCCTGTCCCTCACTCAAAGACTAAACATCACAGTCCCCCTACTTTGATGTTCTAAGGATGGCTCCCCCGCAGCACCCAGTGGTATAGCCCAGACGGCACTACCAGGACCACACTTGGTACAGCTCCCTCCCCAAAACCCTCCACCTCTCTCAACGCGTAACTGGAACTGTTCCCACGTCCCCAAGTAGGAACAGCCTCCTACTCTGGGTAAGGCGCGCCCCTACAATGGCTTAGCGCTCGCCCACCAGGCGCGCTCTCACTTCACATCCCACGAGTCCAACCCCAAGCCCACACATGCTAGGGCGCGCGTCCATAGCCCTTCAGTGTTTCGGTCCTCGCACTTGGGTAGGCGCCCCCACTTCGCTTCAGTGGTCCGACCCGCCGCCCCCGCCTCTGGCCCCTCAGGGTTAGAACTACCGCCCCCGCGCAGCCGCCTACTCGGTCCCGGAAGGGGGAGGGGGGTTCAAGGACCGCGATCCCCGCCCGGCAGGCACTGGTGGTACGGCCCAACGCGGCACGGTGGGGGGGGGACCGGACGAGACCACCGTGAGGGGGGGCGTTCGGGGACACGTACTGGCGCACTCACCTGTCACCGGCAGCCGCCCAGCCTCTCTGGCGGGGCTCTACTCCCGCCCATCGCCGCGCGGCGCTTGGTCCCGCTCCTGTGTTTCCTGCCGGCGGTGGCGGCTGCGGCAGCAGCAACGCCTTCTCCGAGCCAGACCCAACGGCTCGCGCGGCGCGGCCCCCCCGCCCCCTCCCCCGAGCCCCCGCTTACCGCCCCGTCCCACCCTCTGGCCGGAAATACCGCCTTCTCCCCCCACAACAGGACCTGACGTAAAAGCGAGAACTAGACTCGGAGAGCGCTAGGGCGCAAGCGCAAGGAAAGGGAAGAGGCGGGCTCAGAGCCGAGCGCCTCGTACAATAGGCGAGTTTGGGCCGGTGTGTATTAGGGATGTGCCTCGCGCAGGCGCCGGACACAACGAACAGATGCTAGACGCAGTGATGTTTCCCGGCAGCCCATGTTCCTTATTTGCATAGGCTTTGATCTCGTTTTACGAAGCGCTCGCTTTTCTTCCTGGGTTCAAGGCTCTTAAAGAGCCTTAGACTTGGGGTCAAGAGAGGTTGCTTTTTCAGTATGTCTCTCGTGGTTGAGCTCAGGCTCTGAAACCATACAAACCCATTTTCTTGCTGGACAGAAGGCTGGACTGTTTTTTTGTGTGGTTTTTTTTTTTTCTGTGCTTCAGTACCCTCATCTGCAAAATGGAGGCAATCATAGCTACGTAACTGGGCTGTTGGACTATTTTATGTAAACAGAATAGTTTATATCAATTAGACATTCTAGGACTCCAAAATATTCTTATCTGCTCATCACAGATGCAATTAAATGTGGGATATCACTTTTTTATGGGGTAACTTGGACCTACAAAGGCCTTAAAATCACCATTTATTAGCTGACTAGAGGCCCAGTATACAAAATTCGTGCATGGTGTGTGTGTGTGTATTGGTTAGGGTTCAGGGGGGGGAGGGGGGGATGTTTCATTATACTCTAAGTTCAGGAGTACAGCTCCTTAAATCCGGGAGGGTGTCCCTCGGCCCAGTCTGCACCCTTTCCAATATGGGACCCCTTGAGGGATGTCCAACTGCCTATTTAGGCCTGACCCCACCGGGATTCACAATCCAGGACTGCTGGCTCCCAAAACTCGCCTGCCTTCCTGATTGCCCCTAATCACTTCTGCCTGCCAGGCTGATCACACCCTAACCACTCCCCTGCCAGCCTGATTGATGCCTAACTGCTCCTCTGCCAGACCAGTCACTCCTAACTGCCCTCCCCTGCAGGCCTGGTTCCCCCCCGCAACTGCCCTTCCCTGCAGCCCTGGTTCCCCCCCCAACTGCACTCCCCTGCAGGCCTGGTCACCCCTAACTGCCCTCCCCTGCTGGCCTGGTTGCCCCCAACTGCCCTCCCCTGCAGGCCTGCCCTCCCCCCAAAATGCCCTTCCCTGCAGGCCTGATTCCTTCCAACTGCCGTCCCCTACAGGCCTGGTGCCCCCAAACTATCCTCCCCTGCAGGCCTGGTCCCCCCCCCCATGCTCTCTCCTGCAGTCCTGATTGCCCCCAACTGCCCTCCCTTACAGTCCTGGTCCCTCCCAAGTGCCCTCCCCTGTCGGCCATTTTGTGGCAGCCATCTTGTGTCTACATGGGGTGGCCCTCTTGTGTGTTGGAGTGATGGTCAATTTGCATATTACTCTTTTATTACATAAGATGTACCAGACAGCTGTGAGACATCTGACTCTCAGTCCCTTCTCTCGTACAGTTTGAATGGAGCATGCCAGATTGTGAATTTGTGTTCTAGTATGCCACACAGCTTGGCAAGTATACATTGGTTAGTGCATACTTCCCCTAAAGGGCCTGGTTGGGATTGAAGAATTCTGGGTTCACCTAAGTATGATAGTGTCTTGCACAAATCCTGCTCAAGGGTGAGCCTTAGATAAACCTAATGAGGGAACTAGCCCTTAACTACGGGTTTCCAGGTTGCAACTCACTGCCCTGTATTCTTAATTAATGGTGCTGTCCCATCACAGTGTTGATAACTCTGACCAATGCTTACGCCACCACAGCCCTAACCATTTCAGTCTTACTATCTGGTGACAGGCTTCTCTCCTTCACTACAGGACTGAGAAGACAGGGCAGTCTCAGTCATCACTGTGGACTTAGTAAAGGCCTGGCACAGACTGGGCCCTTGGGGAATATTTGTTTCAAGAATTAGCCCTTCTGCTCCAATCTAGACTCAAGGTTACTGTGGCATAATTCTCTTTGCTCCTCTGCATGCTGAACAGCTCACAGCCTATTCCCCTACCTCTCAATCTTCTTGGGCAACATAAATCCCAGCCCCTCCTAGGGTACAGGATGGATTATCTCACTGAAAGCTCCAGTGCACTTGTGTATAAACCCATGGTCGACAAACTTCGGCTCACGAGCCACATGCGGCTCTTTGGCCCCTTGAGTGTGGCTCTTCCACAAAATACCACGGCCTGGGCTAGTCTATTTTGAAGAAGTGGCGTTAGAAGAAGTTTAACTTTAAAAAATTTGGCTCTCAAAAGAAATCTCAATCATTGTACGGTTGATATTTGGCTCTGTTGACTAACAAGTTTGCCAACCACTGGTATAAACATTGGGAGTCCTACTAGTTAAAGATAATGACTTTCAAACTATTTTAAGGCCTATTTTAATATAGACATATGTAACAAAAGTCACCAAATACTATTTACCCTTATGAATGATGCTCTCTGATATTTTTTTTCCAGTGCTGTTTGAGACCCTGTTGAACTGATTTTTTCTTTTTTTTCTTTTCTTTTTTAATATATTTTATTGATTTTTTCACAGAGAGAAAGGGAAAGGGATAGAAAGTCAGAAACATTGATGAGAGAGAAACATCAATCAGCTGCCTCTTGCACCCCCCCTACTGGGGATGTGCCCGCAGCCAAGGTACATGCCCTTGACCGGAATTGAACCTGGGACCTTTCAGTCCGCAGGCCAACGCTCTATCCACTGAGCCAAATCGGTTTTGGCTGAACTGATTTTCTGACCCACTATTGGGTCATACCTTGAAGTTTGTAAAACCACTAGTCTAAAGGTGAACAGTTCACTGGCTTTGGAGATGGACAGGCCCTAGTTCTAATCATGCCTTTCCCAGGTCAAAATAACTTCAATTCTCTGGCCTGGCCAGTGAAGCTCAGTGGATAGAGTGCCAGCCTTCAGTTCCTGGTCAGGGCACATGTCCAGGTTGCAGCTCGATCCCCACTTGGGGGCATGCAGGAGGCAGCTAATCAAAGATTCTCACTCATCATTGATGTTCCTCTCTCTCTTCCTTCCTCTCTGAAATCAATAAAAAGCAGATATTTAAATATACATATTTTTAAAAAACCACTTCTCTGAGCCTACCTTTCCTCGTTGCAAAATATCAATATACTTTATTTAGCAGTTGTATGGGACAGGTTCTGTTCTTAACACAGTCCTGCTGGTGCTATCCTCTTGCTATCAACATAATCTTAGAGGTTCATGCAGCAGCACTCATCCCACAACTAGTTATGGGTAAAGGTGGAATTTGAACCTGACAGTCTGATATAAGAACCTGTGTTTTGCACTTATATCATGCAGAACAATGGGAAGTATTGGCCCTACTCCTTGTCTCCTGTGTTGCTTTGGGAAACCACTTAATTATCATAGCCTCACTCTCTCAATTTCCACACCAACGATGACTGAGGAGAAAATTCCCTAAAATCACAAATTGTTCTCGACCCTCTAATCTGTTCTGTGTACTTCCCTCCCATAGCTATAAATATGGGCTGCCTGTGCATTTCTCTGGGGAGAAGGGTTGGTAACTTCTCATCTGAAGTCTACTCAAAGACCTCTTAATTCAGAAAAAAAAAATGACTTAAGGATCCTGCATTGAGGGATGAAGAAGGCATCTCTTCAAAGTTCCATTATATCCCCAGGGATCAGACATCAGCCCCTGAAGTCCATTTCAACCCTTCTCACAAGAGATTGGGCCCCCAGTGGAGATTAGACAAGCCGCATGGACCAGCTCTTAGGATCCCCAAGTTGGGAGGCTCCTACTTCATTCCCAGGAGGTCTGGGAGTCTATCCCTGGCAGTGGTGGAGGTGGCCATGAGGCGGGAACCCTCCCTGACATGTGGACATACAGGAGATGAAAGCAAGAAGATTGAGAAGTCCCCCTTTCTTCATCCTACACAGAGCTTTTTCAGGGGAGAAATCCCATAGCATTGATCAAATTCTTAAAGTCTGGCACTGTTAAGAAAAAAAATTATTTAAAAACATTTCCTGCATTATACAGAAATGTTGAAATATCTTTGACTCCCCAGCCAGAAGTTACTAAGTTCCACCCTAGATGCTACTGTTTTGGGAAGATCCTTTAAAGTCATTTTAAGTGTTTGGCAGAAGTACAGATAAGGCCCAGGAGTTCTGTAAATGTTGGTTCCAATTTTCTTTTTATGCAATATGGTTCTCTTTCAAAAATTGTAATAGAAGATACCATGCACATTCAACTTTTTAACACACAGGAGGTACCCAGGACATTTTGGTGGTTGTGCTATGCTAATGCACTTTGGGGCAGACGTTAGAATAAAACTCTTTCTACCCTCATTAAGACTGAACACCTATGGATCTGCTCAAACACATAGATGGCTTCCCATCCCATGGGGAATAAGAGTTAAAGGCTCATGTGATCGGCTCCTGCCTATCTTTGTAACTTCATCTTAAGCTACTCCTGCCCTTGACCACTATGTTCTAGACACACTGGCCTCTCCGATGCCCCTCTAAGAAGACAAGCTTCTTCTCTCCTCAGGGCCTTTGCACTTGCTGTTCCTTTTGCATGACTGGCTCCTCCTTGTTTTTCAGAACTCAGTTCAAATCTCACCTCTTTGGACTTTCTCTGGCCATCCCAAATCCAAACAGCCAGGCTGCCACTATCTCTTAGACTTTCTGAATCCCCTACCCAGCATTTATCACTAAATAATTTTTATTTTGTAATTGTCTTCCCCCAAACCAAAATATAAATTTCCCCAGGAGGACAAAGACCTTGTCTTGGGCACCACTGTCTTCCCAGCACCTAGAACAATGCCCAGTACATAGTTAGGAATTTGGGGATCCAGAAATATCTGTTGACTGACTGTGTGTGTGTGTGTTTTTTTTTTAAGTATGTATTTTAGTTATTTCTTTACAGAGAGGAAGGGAGAGGGATAGAAAGTTAGAAACATCGATCAGCTGCTTCCTGCACGCCCCCCACTGGGTATGTGCCTGTGCAACCAAAGTACAAGCCCTTGACCGGAATTGAACCTGGGACCATTGAGTCCACAGGCCAACGCTCTATCCACTGAGCCAAACTGGTTAGGGCCTGACTGGTTTTATTAGGAAGGTTAAAGTTCTGAACTGGGGTGATTTTTTACTTCAGGTCTGAACTTGTCTACTCACAAAAAGTTGAACACATAGTAATAATCTATTAACCTTCATTGAAGAACTCCTACATATTAGGCACAATGCTGGGAACTATACTTGACCTTGTTAAAGGTTCCTGCAGGTAGACATCTCTGTAAAGCCTATTTTGCAGAAGTAAATTTAGGCCCCGAGAGGCCAAATATCACACAGCCAGTATATTCCCTAAGTCTACTCCCAAAGATGTCTCAGGCTAAGCCCAACCTTTAACCCACAGCACTGGACTTGGCCTGCGTGCATCCAGCGTTGAGATACAGTAAAGTCACTTTAAAGTAAGCTAAAGTATGTGGATTTGAAACAGCAAAGTGCTTAAAACACAGTTTCCCAGTTTATTAAGAAAAACTGAGATGACATGAATACCATCACTATTTTAGATCATCAGGAAGGGCATCATCGTCATTTTGTTGGAGCATCATCCTCATATCCCAAGATTGCCAGTTTGATCCAGTGAATGCACAAGTAAGTGGAACAACAAAACAATGTCTCTCACTCTCCCCCCGTCTCTAAAATCAATTAATAAAAATAATGCCCAGCCGGGGTGGCTCATGGTTGAGCATCGACCTATGAATCAGGTCACAGTTCAGTTCTGGTCAGGGCTGGCAGGGCACATGCCTGGGCGGCAGGTTTGATCCCCAGGAGGCTGCCAATCAATGATTCTCATATCATTAATGTTTCTATCTCTCTCCCCTCTTCCTTCCTCTCTGAAATCAATAAAAATATATTTAAACAAACAAATAAATAAGAGTACTTCATAGGAGCTCTAGGTGATTGAGAAACTCTATTTGAGCTGTTGCCACAAGATGGCACCAGTCATCCTGGCTGGAACCCCAGCTGAGCTGGAGGTTGGAGTCTGCACTGTTATTTAAACATTCACTCTTTAAAAGTAAACTGAAACCACTCTTACAAGCAACAACACCACGTTTTGTTGCCAGTTTCTTTTGCTGTGCAGAAACTTTTAGTCCCATTCATTTATTTTTGCCTTTATTTCCATTGCCTTAGGGGTTAAGTTCATAAAATCTCTAAGACCAAGGTCCATAAGTTTAGTTCCTATGTTTTCTTCCATATAATTTATTCTTTCAGATCTTATATTTATGTCTTTGATCCACTTTTAATTAATTTTCATACATGGAGACAAATTATAATCTAGTTTCATCCTTTTACATGTGGCTTTCCAATTTTCCCAGAACCATTTATTGAAGAGACTTTCTTTTCTCCATTGTATACTTTTGGACCCTTTATCAAAAATTATCTACAGTATACATGTGTTTTTGGAGGTTTTTGTTGTTGTTGTTAATCTTCACCTGAGGATATTTTTCCATTGGTTTTTTTTAAAGTTTTAATTTAATTATTTTCCATTGATATTTTCAAAGAGAGGGGAGCGACATAAGAAAAACATTGATTGCCTCCCACCTATGCTCTGACTGGGCCCACAGAGACTGAGCCTGCAACTGAGGGACGTATCCTAGACCAGAACTGAACCTGTGCCCTTGACCGGAATCAAACCCAGGACTCTTCAATTGCAGGCTGATGCTCTATCTACTGAGCCAAACCGTTGGTCTCTGTGTGTTTTTCTGCCAGTATCATGCTTTTTTATTACAATTGCTCTGTAGTATAATGTGAAGCCAGGTAGTGTGGTACCCTTGTCTTTGTTCCTGTTTCTCAGGATTGCTTTAGCTTTCAGGGTCTTTTGTGGTTTCATACAAATCCGATGATTTTTTTATTCTATTTCTTTAAAAACGTCATTGGGATTTTGATGGGATTGAATTAAATCTGTATATTGCTTTGGGTAATAGGAACATTTTAACTATGTTGATTCTTTCAACCCATAAACACTGAAACAAAAAGGCAACCAACCGAATAGGAGAAGTATTTGCAAACAATAGCTCCAACAAGAGGTTAATACCCAAAACATATGAAGAACTCATATCACTCATTATCAGTGGTCAGAGAAAAAAATGGGCCGAGGACCTGAAGACACTGCTCCCAAGGAGACAGACATACAAATGGCCAACTGATACATGCTCAACTTCACTAGCTATTAGGGAAATGCAAGTCCAAATCACAATAAGATACCACATCACACCTATTAGAATGGCTATCATCAATTGATGTCGGAAAGATCATGGAGAAAAAGAAATCTTCATTCACTACTGATGGAAATGTAAACTGGTATAACCACTATGGAAAACAGTATGTAGGCTTCTCAAAAAATTAAGAATAGAATTACCATATGACCCAGCAATCCCTCTTCTGGATATCTACCTGAAAATTTTGAAAACATTTATTCACAAAGATATATGTACCCCTGTGTTCACTGCAGCATTATTCACAGTGGCCAAGACATGGAAACAATCCAGTGTCCTTCGATAGAAGATTGGATAAAGAAGATGTGATACATATATACAATAGAATACTACTCAGCCATAAGAAAAGATGAAATATTGCCATCTGTACCAACATTGGTGAATTCTGGACATATTATGCTAAGTGAAATCAGTCAGTCAGAAAAAGCTAAGACACATATGATTTCAGTCATATGTGGGATATAAAACTGAAACGCATAGACACGGACAGCAATAAGTGGTTACCAGAGGGAAGGGGGTGAAGGGTTAGTAGAGGGTAAAGGGGGCAAATATATGGTGTCAGAAAATGATTTGACTTTGGCTGGTGAGCACACAATGCAATATACAGGTCATATATCATAGAAATGTATCCTTGAAACCTATATAATTTTTTAAAACAATATCACCCCTATAAATTTCATTTAAAAATTAAAAATAACCGAAAAGAGCAACATGTGATTGTAATCAGATTCTGAGCCAGAGGGAAAAATGGCAATAAGGAACATTATTGGGACAATTAATAAGTCTGGAGTTTAGATAAAAATATTTTATCCACCCTAGCCAGTTTGGCTCAGTGGATAGAGCGTCAGCCTGTGACCTGAAAGGTCCCAGGTTCAATTCCAGTCTAGGGCACATGCTTGGGTTGTGGGCTCCATCCCCAGTGAGGGACTTGCAGGAGGCAGCCGATCCATGATTCTCTCTCATCATGGATGTTTCTCTCTCTCCCCCTCCTTCTTCTCTGAAATCAACAAAAATACATTTTAAAAAAAATTATCCATGTTAAATTTCTTTGTTTTGATAGTTGTACTGTGTTTATGAAAGAGAATGTTCTTGTTCTTAGGAAATATGCACTGAAGTATTCTGAGGTAAAAGGGCAGGATATTCTCCAACTGAACTCTCAAATGGTTCAAATACGTACCTATGTATGTATGCATGATTAGAGAGAGAAGGAGGGGAGAGGAGGGAATAAGGCAAATGAGCAAACAACTGGCAAATCTGAATAGAAAGTAGAAAGAAAACACTTGAACGATTCTTGCTACTTTTCTATAAGTTCACAATTATCAATATGCAAATTGACCAAATGGCAGAACAACCCAGTTGAGCGGGTGGTGCCAGGCCAGGCAAGGCAAGTGCCAGTGGGCAGAGGGAAGGGACAGTGATGGGGAGGGGGTGGCGTAGCGATGGAGGGTGGCTAGCCACTCACTCAGAGGGAGGTCAAACTGCAGCTTAGGCCCGCTCCCTATGGGGAACAGGCCTAAGCTGCCAGTCGGACATTCCTTGAGGGCTCCCAGAATGCGAGAGGGCGCAGACCTGGCTGAGGGACCCCCCTGAATGCATGAATTTTTATGCACCAGGCCTCTAGTATAAAAATAGTTATGCAGCCCTGGCCGGGTAGCTCAGTTGATTAGAATTGAGGTTATGGGTTCAATCCCCAGTCAGAGCACACACAAGAAACAAACAATTGATGCATAAATGGGTGGAGCAAGAGGTCAATGTTTCTCTCTCCCTCTCAAATCAATCAATCAATAAAATAAATGTTATCCAAAATGCTCTTTTTTGTAGCCCATGAGAATGTCATAAAAGGGTTTCGTAGGTGGTGGTGCTAATTATTGCTGGTGGTGAATATCTTGCCTGAAAACCATCCATTTCAGAGATAAAATTAGATAACACTGCTCCAGGCACTGTTTTAAGCCCGTCAGGTGAACTGACTTGTGTGATCTTCACACTCGCCCTGGGACGTAGGTGCTACTATTACTCCATCTTAGTGAAGCGGAAACTGAAGCAAAGACTACACAACTGCAGAGGTCAAGCTCTTAATCCTAACAGATCATCAAAAGGCCGCATGACCTCCAGGACATCTATGCCGATCACTTAGGAGCAAGCCCTGTGCTAAATATGAGAAGCATAAAGGCAGCTTTAGGGGATGGTTTTGGAGCAATGGATTAGGTTTATGTGCTCTGAACCCCCGCCTCAACCTGACATCAAGTCTATGCAAAAGTAACCAAAACAAAATAGAGAAATAAAGTGGCCGCTGATTCTGATGTGACTGAACCTGCTAGATGTTAACACTGGAGAGAAAATTAGAATGTTCTTCAAACAACTCTGATTATTCTCAATATTTACTTTTAAATACACAGATGGCATAAATTCGAATTTATAAAACACAGGTACTTCCCTTTACCCTGCAATTTAACTCCTAAGTATTTACCCTATGGATATGTTCACACATGAGTAAAATGTGGTATACACAAGAGGCACGGTTTGTTTTAGAAAAAGATTTAGAAACTACGTGTCCACAAAAAGGGACTGGTTTGATACATCAAGGTGCATGCACACAAGGGAACACTACACAATTATTCTAAGTCAGCTCTTTCCAAAAAGCACAGTAAAAGAAGTTTGACATGGCCCAGCCTGTATGACGCAGTGGCTGAGCACTGAACCATGAATCAAGAGGTCACTGGTTTGATTCCCAGTCAGGGCACATACCTGGGTTTCAGGCTCAATCCTCAGTACGGGGCATGCAGAAAGCAGCCAATTGATGATGTTTCTCTCTCATCTGATATTTTTATCTCCTTCCTCTCTCTCTAAAAATCAATTTTAAAACCATATTTAAAAGATGTTTAACATCATTAGCCATCAGGGGAATGCAAATCAAAACCAGAATGATACAATATTATTTCACACCAACTAGAATGACAGTAATAAAAAAAGATGGGTGGCAAGGATATGGAGAACTCAGAACCCTCGTGCACTGTTGGTGGGAATGTAAAATGGTACAAACACTTTGGAAAACAGTCTGGCAGTTCCTCAAATAATTAAAAATAGAATTAACATGTGACCCAACAACTGGACTTCTAGTTATATACCCAAAAGAATTGAAAATGTCCACACAGAAGTTCACAGAGGCATCTTACCTAATAATAGACAAACATGTAAAGTGACCATACCTCTGCTATACCCACAGCCAATCAGAGTGAGTACGCAAATTAACCCAACAAAGATGGCAGTTAATTTGCATGTGTACCTGGGAACAGGATGTACCTGGGAACATCCTTGGCACTCAGGTCACTCTGAGCTGGCCATTGGAGGGTCGGGGGAGGAGGGGAGGCCCCTTGCTCAAGCCTAAAGCCTTGGGCCAAGCCAGTGATCAGAGGGGTGGGGAGGGGTGAGGTGGGGGCCCTTGCCCAAGCCTTAAGTTTGGGTGACCCAAGCTGGCAATTAGAGGGGTGGGTGGGGCCTCCTGGCTTCCGCAGGGGCTGAGATTGTGATCCGAAGGAAGGGGGAAAATAATCATTGGAAACATATCCTCAGGTGAGGATAAAAAAAGAAAGGTATGTCATATCCTATTAAAGACACATCTTGAAAATGCCTAAAGAAAGTTGTCATTTTTTCATGGTGAAGGGACTGGAGTCTATGTTGATGAAAATACTTTGGTGGCTGCGGTGACTGGCAGTGGCCACAACAGAAGGGTAATGGGACTGGCACCTTCCCCTGATCAGCACGGTCACCTAAGCTATCAGTAGAACATCCCCTGAGAGCTCCCAGTATGTGAGAGGGAGCAGGCTGGATTGAGGGACCCCTCCCCAGTGTATGAATTTCATGCACCGGGCTCCTAGTTATTCATAATAGCCCCAAAGTGGACCCAACCCAAATAGCCATCAATAAAATAAATAAACTATAATGTATCCACACAATGCATTATCATCCTATCTAATAAAAGAGCAATATGCAAATTGGCTGTACCTTCACTACACCCACAAGCCACGCTCACCAAATACGCCCACCAGCCAATCAGGAACTGGGACGGAGCCAGCCAGCAAGCACACAGCCCAGGCGGGAGCATGGCCAAGGTGGCCAGGGCCATGGGGGGCGTGGCAGAGGAGGCCAGGGCCATGGTGGCCAAGAGTGCAGAGCAGGAGTGCGGGCATGTGGGTATGTGCATGAGCATGGACCCAAGCGACACACACTCACATACCAGCACCCACACAGAGTCCTCGCGGTGCCACCCACGCCTCCCTGGACCTCACCCTACAGCCAGGATCCTTCTGGTCCCACCTCTAGTCGGTGCGGGCGGGAGTCAGTCTGGAGAAACTTTCTCAGACTTGCTTGATGCTGGGACTGGATGCATCCCAGCTCGCAGGCTCCACGGAGGTTCCTGGTGGCTGAGGGTGCAGAGAGGGAGTGAGGGCGTGTGGGTGTGTGCATGAGCGTGGACCCGAGCGACACATACTCACATGCCTGCAACCACACAGGGCCCTCGGCCATGCCACCCATACCTCCTTGGACTTCACCCTCCAGCCCAGATCCTCCAGGTCCCAAGCCCTGGGGTTGCTCAAATTCAGCAATTTGCCCAAGGCACGTTGAACAGTTTTCTCCTAACCCATTTGTGGGAGTGCAATCTGACTTAAAACCAATGGACTAAACTAGAAAGTCAATTTGGAAATGTGGATAAAAATTCAAGTGAATTAGCTTTGGGCCAGGAATTCCATGTCTGTGAATGTGTCCTAAGTAAACAGTCAAATAAGCAATTATGTTTACTGTCATTGTTGATGCTGGGGGAAACCAGAAGTAACCTGCCCCACAATAAAGGGTTAGTGAAGTAAACCATAGTAATGTCAAACAGTCAGGGATAACACTGTAGCCATTAAAAATTATGTCTGTACATCCAATTCGTTGACATGAAAAGAAGGCCATAGCCAAATATTAAGTGGAGGGCAGGGGAAGCTCAGAAGAGGGCAGGTATACTTACATGTATGTATATTTTATATGTCAGGGAAATAATAGTTTTAAAACCAGTGATTCTTTCTGAGCTCTGCAATTGTGTTAGCACATTGTGTTTCAGGTGTGACAGGTGTCCTTTGGTGTCCCATACACACAGACATCCTTGCCTGTGGGACAGCCTGAACCTTTGCCTCACCTGCCCCTCTCTGGTGTGGCAACGACCCAATCAGACGTTCCCTTTTATTGGGCTGGTTTCCTTTTCTCCTTTGCCCAAACCATGCCTTTCCAACAAAAGAATATTAACTGAGCAATCCTAACAAGTTTTGTTGCTGACTGCAACTTACACCCTTTTATGCAAATGTTGTTGCTTTCAAATCTACCAGGTTGTATTTCAAAACTTTTATTTTTCTGCAACTTGACCATTTTTTATTCACCCTCGAGCGGTCCCAGATTAGAGAGGGTGCAGGCTGGGCTGAGGAACACCCCCCCCCTTGCACGAATTTCGTGCACTGAGCTTCTAGTTCATCAATAAAAGTAAATGAAGTACTGACACATACCACATGAACCTTGAAAACATGCTAGGTGAGAGAAACCAGACACAAAAGGTCACATATTATATGACTCAATTTATAGGAAACATCTAGAAGAGGCAAATCTATAGAAACAGCAGATTCATGGTTGCCAAGGGCTTGAAGTGGGGGAGCAGAGTATGGGAAGACTTGGGGATGATGGTTAAAGAATGTGGGGTTTCTTTTTTGGGTAAAAACGTGTTCTAAAATGTAGTGATGAGTGCACAATTCTATGAATTGTGTCCTTTAAGTGGGTGAATTGTCCGGTATGTGAGCTGTATCTCAAGAAACTGGGCTTTCTGGGTTTTGTGTGTGTGTGTTTCTCTGTTAATCCTCATCTGAGAATATTTTTCCATTGATTTTGAGAGTGGAAGGGAGAGGACAAACAGGAAGAAACATCAATGTGAGAGACACATCGACTGGTTGCCTCCTACATGAGCCCTGACCAGGGCCCGGGATTGATCCTGCAACTTAGGTAAGCGCCCTCGACTGGAATAGCATCAGGCTTAGGCCAATGCTCTAACCACTGAGCGACCAGCCAGGGCTTAATGAAGTGGTGTGTTTTGTTTTTTTAAAAAGCTCTTTATGCCCTAGCTGGTTTTTATCAGTGGGTAGAGTGTTGGCCTGTGGATTGAAGGACCCCGGATTCAATTCCCGTCAAGGGCACATGCCCAGCGGGCAGAAGGCAGCTCGTCAATGATTCTCTCATCATTGATGTTTATCTCTCTGACCCTCTCCCTTCCTCTCTAAAATCAATAAAAATACACTAAACTTTTAAAAAAGCTCTTTATGTGGTTGACACCAACCGACATTCCAACAGTGTGTACATACTCCCATTACTCCACATCTTCCCCAACACTGAGACTTGGAATATCTTGCCCGTCTACTGGGTACAGAACAGTCTTACTGTATATATCCTTTTGTACCTTTGAATTTTGTACTGTTTGTATGAATTAATTTAAAAAGCATTTAAATGTTAATGAATTATTGCTTTTCTGTGTTATTTTTGCTTTTCTGTTTTAAACAAGCTTTCTATATGGGTTTCTATATTAAATCTCATCCATAGATCTTGGTTTCTAATACTATTCTACAATAAAAGGCACAAAGGCTCCTTGTAGAAATGGCTCACACTAGGACCAGACCAGGAAATATACAAGATGAGCGTGGAGTACCTATAGTGCCAGAAAGTAAAGAAGTGCCAACAAACCTCCCCCCGAAAAAATATTCACTACACAGTGATGGAGGTATTCAAAGGGACACAGGAGCTAATTGAAAGAACTCCCAATGGCCAAAGCTGAAATAATGTAAACAATGAAATAAATAAGGTACCACTGGGTTACAACCCAAAGTCTAAAATAAACATCCATAAGTCCATACTGATAAAAAAAAAAAAAAAAGATTGAATAAATTAATACATAGGAAGAACAAGTCTTCCTGGCAGAAGAATTCCAGATAATTCATGTGGGTTTTTCCTTCAAGGAGGTAGAGCATGAACTCCCCCAACTCCTACTCAAGGACTGTGCAGACTAACTTCCTTTCACGGACTCAACATGGAAAGAACAACTTTATAGTGTAGAAATATGACAAATAAATAGTCGGTAACCAAGCCAGGTAATCAAGGTTAATGGAAACAGTGATAAATCATGTTGACAGTATGCATCCTCGACATGAGGTGACAAATTGGCACTCTAGCTCTGGGCTCTTCCTCTGAACAATATGTAACTCCACTAACTCAGGAGAAAAAAATCCTGATTAACAGTCATCCTATAAATATACCTGACCAGTATTCTTCAAAATGTCAAGGTCATACAAATAACAAAAAATAATAATAAAGCAAGATTAAAAAACAAAAAAACTAAATGTCAAGGTCATGAAAAACAAGTCTGAGAAACTTCCACAACCAGGAGGAGACTGAGACATAAGCACACCTCGTTTGTCAACAGAAATGTAACATGATATCCCAGAAAAGAAAAAGTTAAAACTAAGGAAATCTGAATAGCTATAGACTTCAGTTAATATTAAGGAATCCATATTGGTTCATTAATTGTAACAAATACATCATACTAATGTAAGATATCAGTAAGGGGAAACTGGATGTGGTGTACATGGGAATTTTGTGCTAAATGTACTCTATTTTTCTGTAATTCTATTAAAACTGTTCTAAAAATATAAAGTCTGTTCCTGTTTGATGAAGTATGCAAAAGCCTGGCTTGAAGTTCACAAATTAGATCAAGTTCAGGGTAGGTAATGGTCAGGCCTTCAAAGTCAGGTCGATAGGAGCAGAGTTCACCAAACTAAGTCAGCTGAGATCCCAAAGGGCAATTGACCCAGTGCCTTGCACATCTCACCAAACCAGGCTCAGACACTGAAGGAAGGGTGTTGGATCTGGCCAAGACCTTGCAGCTGCCGCGGCACTGCAGATTCCCATCTTGCTTTGCATCCACTGTTGGGAGCTGCCAGAAGAGGTAATGTGTCCAGAGGCCACATCCAAAGACAATCATCCGCCTGCGCTGGCTCAGATCTGGTTTTGTGATTCAGCCAGAGCCATGGGCTCATTGCCCCTCCATTTCCATGTCTGTTTATAGCATGAGAATATGAAGTCCCTGACTTTCATGGTGATTCCCTGGCCCTGAGGAGTCAACAAGTCCATCAAATTAGCAAAACATTTTAGTACTTCCTGACAGAAGTCAATGTTAGTTCTTAGCATCTCCTGTCCCGCTTACTCCAGAAATAAGTCCAACTGCTCTTAATTCCTTTGGGAATGGGGTGATAAATGTATAAATAAATCACTTGAAGGATGCCAACAGTTTTGGGGGAGAGCCTAGTTCAGATATGCTATTGATCCAATAGAGTATTTGCACTGAATTGCTATCATTAGAACACTTCAATTTCACCACTGAAGGGACTCCACATGAGAACAAGGTTATTCCTGCAGCATTTCACATAATAGCAAGAGATTGGACGAAACTAATTCTCTTCCAGAAAGAACTGGTTAAGTAAACAGGCCATTAAGATGTGAGTGCTGAGCCCGACCGGCGTGGCTCAGCGGTTGAACATTGACCTATGAACCAGGAGGTCACAGTTCAATTCCCAGTCAGGGCACATGCCCGGGTTACAGGCTTGATCCTGGTTGGAGGCATGCAGGAGGCAGCCAATCAATGATCCTCTCTACCTCTCTGAAATCAATAAAAATAGAAACTTTAAAAAAGATGTGTGTACATGTTCCTCTGTGTGTGTATGCGTGTGCTGGCACACACAATACACACATCTCTGACTGGAAGAATTACCAATACATTGGTGACAGTGGTGGCCTCCGAGGAGAGAACTTGAGGGCAAGAAGAAACTTTTGTAAAAGCCTTTTGTATCTTTTGCATTTTGAACCATATGTATTATTTGTGCTCAAAAATATTTAAGAGAACCAGAGGGAAAAATGATGCGTCACTGTGGGTCACAGGTGTTGGGCTGGCTTGGGGCTCTAGAGAGGCTGGCAGCAGAGGAGGCGTCCAGCTTGGGTTCCTCTGGCCAGGGGTAGCAGGATGGGATGTGACTTCCATGGCCCATGGCATACAAGAGCTGCAAATGCTTGATGGCAAGTTGACTAGGCAGGGAACACAGATAACTCCAGAAAATCCAAAACCACTCTCCTAGGACCACCCTTACCTTTTCAAAAGGACCCTGTTTCAAATCTGTACTTGAGGCAGCACAGGTAGGGGATATGGGACCAAGATCCCGGCCAGCTCCCTGACGTCTAGCCCAGGCCTGTCATGCTGTCTGGGTGAGGCCTTCCAGTCTACTTTCCTCTGAGCCTCTGTACAGAGCACAGTGACGTGACTGACCCACACAGGCAAACTTCTCACAGTCAGTGAGCTATACATTTGTTTACATCATCATAGTTCCTATTACACATCAAGAAATTACCGTGCTCTTAAAGTTAGTAACTGAAACACTTCCGATTTTTGGCAGTTGCTAAAATTATCCATGAAGTGGGGTGGGACAGGGGGTGAAGAACAGCAGCAAGGCAAGTGCGTGTGTGTGGCTCGAGCATGAGAAGGAGGACTCTGCAACCCTGGCATCACCACCACTTGCTGTCCCTCTGAGGTCCAACCTCAGCCCCATGGGGGCCACGCCTGGACCCTCACCAGGAGAGGAGTCTATGGCTGCTCTCTCTCCCACTGTCCCTCAGACTGAAATCCAGCCCTTCACACCCCAGGCCCAGTGCTTGGGACACTGCCTGACACAGTACTTCCCAATATGACATTACACCCCCAAAACTAAAAATAAATAGGTGATGGGTTTGGGCAAACAAACAGATCTGGAGATGGATGGTGGTGGTTATACAATGTAAATGTACTTAACACCAGTGAACAGTACATTTAGAAACGGGCCTTGGCTGGTTTCTCAGGGGTTAGAGCGTGGGCCTATGGAAGGAAAGGTCACAGGTTTGATTCCCAGTCAAGAGCATGTATCTTAGTTGCAGGTTCCCAGCCCCATAGGGGTGCTGGAGGGAGGCAACCAATCCATGTATCTCTTCTCCCTCAATTTTTCTCTCTTTCTCTCTCCCATTCCTCCTTCCCTTCCACTCTCTAGTAATCAATGGAAAAAAATACCCTTGGGTGAGGATTTTATTTTTTAAAAAGGTTAAAATGGTAATTTTAATATATATATATATATATATTCTTATTAGTTTCAGAGAGGAAGTGAGAGAGAGATATATATAAACATCAATGATAAGAGAGAATCATTGATCGGCTGCCTCCCACACATCCCTCGCGGGGGGATCAAGCCCCGAATCCCAGGCATGTGCTCTGACTGGGAATATCAAACCGTGACCTCCTGGTTCATAGATCAATGTTCACCCACTGAGCCATGCTGGCTGGGCTGAAATGGTAAATTTTGTTCTGTATATTTAACCACGATAAAAAAAAATGGATAAGGCCTAATGTCATCTACACCTGCTCTACGTTCTTCCAAACTCCCCACCACTCCTTGGTGACCCCGTTATCAGATCTATTCTCTAAATGGGAAAAGGGCCCCCATGCTCCTTCTGGGTCCTCCCCTCCCTTAGGCTTCTTTCAGCTGGTGTTGCCAAGCCCTTGGCTTTGAACACAAAGAATACCCTCAGAACTCCTGAAGCTGCTGGCCCCCAGCCTAGGTGGCCCCAAGCCCTGGCAGCCTGCTCACTGTCAAGGCAAAAGCCGAAAAGCCGAGGGCCCTCCCACCCCCTCCCACCCAACCCGCTCCTCCTTCCCCGGCCTCCCGGCCTCACAAAAGAGTACCTTCCTTAGGTGCTCGTCTCCCATCCAGGCGTGATCCATGCTTCCCCTCCCCCCCTTACCCCAAAGCCCAGTCTCTCAGAGAATCCTGAAGCACCCTGCTGCTCCTCTGAGGCCATCCACTTCTGTCCTCCCCACCACCAATCCTTTCTTGACAGGCTATTGCTTTCCTGCTCCACCCTACCCTTCCATCAATTTATCCTCCTCCCAGGGCCACAGCCAGCTTCATAGAAGGCAACTCGGATTATTACTGCCTGCCTCAAACCTCCCAAACTCCTCAGTGCTCTGGGGGGGTGATGTACAAATTCCTCCCTCAAGAATCGTAGAGCCTCAGGTATCTGCTTCTGGTCCACCCCCACCCCCACCTGTGCTGAAGGTCCCTTACTCTCTGCACTGGCCTCTCTGCGCTCCTTGTCCTAGGCAGGCCTTTGCCCAGCCGTTTCTTTGGCCTGAACTTTATGTAGCTGCTTTCTCATTCCCAGCTCAGCCTGTCATCTCCCCCAAAAGGTCTTCTTACTCCCAACATCTAAAGAGGGCCTGGTGTGCCCTAGCTGGTTTAGAGTCCGCCTGCGGACTGAAGGGTCCCTGGTTTGATTCCGGTCAAGGGCACATGCCCAGGTGGTAGCATGATCCCCAGTAGGGGGTGTGCAGGAGGTAGCCGATCAATAATTCTCTCTCATCATTGATGTTTCTACCTCTCTATTCCACTCCCTTCTTCTCTGAAATCAATAAAAATGTATTTTAAAAAATGAAATAAATTAGTAAAGAGGTCCTGGTCACTTTCACTCATCCCTCAATCCCATGGTCACTTCACTGCCCATCTCCCTGGCTGGAGCAGTCAGCACACGTGGGCAGGGGCTTGTCTGTCTTGCTCACGGAGGTCCCAGCTCCCAGAACAGGCCTGGCACACAGTAGGGGCTGTGCAACAGCAAACAAGTGGAAATCAAACCCATGTGCATCCCTCACCTTCACATGAAGCCTGCAACTTGGAAAGCCACCAACAGAGAGAGACAGACAGGTGAAATCTAGGGAGGGGGAGGGCAGTGACAGAACCGAGGCAGCCTTCTGTTGAGGGGAGGAGGAGGCCCAACTGCACGCTGACCGTGGCCAATACTCCCTGGGACTTGCGGCCTGCAGCAGAGACTTGGCCCACATGTGTGCAGGGAGCCTGACATTCAGAGACAGAGCCCAGCTCTTCACTGTGACCCTCCATCACATGCTTTGTGTGAGAAACAATCCTGTGACTCACCTTGAAGGAGGGGAGGAAAACATTTAAAAGTCAAAAATATATTAAAACAGCTACTTTCTTCTCTCGGCACTGGCCTCCCTTCCCAGTGCCCCTTGTCCTCCACCCGCCACTGCCTTTCAGAGAAAAGATGCCCAGGGCAGGAAGACGGAGGTGCCCCTGCTGCAGCCCAGGGTCTGGGGAGGTCCCTCCAGTCTGGGAGTGAGACTGCTAACAGTCTCAACAGGCTCGACGCCACTGTCGACGAGGGGGCCGCTGGGAGGCCGGAGGTGCAGGAGGGTCAGGCAGGATGCAGCGGACAGTCGGGCCTTACCACAGGGACAGAAAACAGAAGATAATGAATAGAGTGAAGACACGGAGAAAAAAAAGTTAAAGTTGGGGGTTGGGGGCCAGAGGAATGATGGGAGGGAAGTCAGGAAGTGGCAGGGTCCGGGGATAAGGGAGACCCCCCCAGGCAACACCTGCTCCTAGGGACCAAGAGGCCAAGAAGCTGGGGTTTGAGGCAGTGGATGCTGCTGAGAAGGAGAGAAGGGACATAGGAGAGATAAAGGGCACTTGGCACTTGGGAGAGGTAGAAAAGGGCACGAGAGAAGGGAAAGTCCCGGAGTGGCAAGGCCAGGCCACAACAACCATCTCAGACTCAGTAAACGGGATGCATCCCCACAAAGCTCGGGCCGGGCTGAATGCCTGAGGGAAACCCGCAGTGCCATCCAAGGGTGGGTCCTGGCTGAAGACTGATGGAGCCAAGAGCCTGCAGAGGGGCCTGTGCCCCACCTGTGGGCTAGAAGGTCCTGCAGCCCAGTCTTTTGAACACGCTCACAGTGCCTGCATGGTCCATCTGGGCACCCAGGCCCTCGCTGGAGCTGTTCCCCCGGGGCCCCAGAGTCCTCTTAATGCTGACCTTGACCTCGGCTGATGACTTACTCTTGGTGCTCGTGACCTGGCTGTCCTGCGCCTTGGGCACAGGGGCAACCTTGCCCAGTCTCTGGATGATGCTGACTTTGGACAGGGACCCTGGGTGGGAGGGAAGGGCCAGGCGCCGCAATGTAGGGGTGTTGGCTGTCATCACTGAGCTTGTGGCCTTGGCTTTGACAGTTAGCACCGGCTGAGGACTGGCCTTGGTTGAGCCTGGGCCTAGCTTCTTCAGGACCCCGGCATATTGTAGGACAGAGCTGCTGCTGTCATTGTCGCTGTCCCAAGCCAGATCCTCATCCATCTCTGGGGTAGCCCCCAGTCGGCTGAAGACTCCCGTGGGCTGTGGAGGTCAGAGACAAGACAAGTGAGTCATTTAGTCATTCAACATGTATTCACGGACAGCTGCCTCACGTGCCTGCTGGCCTCCGAGATCGAAGATGAGAGAAACACCCATTGGTGACACATAGATATTGGCAGGAGCCAGGACAGGGAGGTCCAGGGAACTGGGGGGAGCTCAGGGGAGGCCCCTGACCGTGGGTGGAGGTCAGGAAAGGCTCCCTGGAGAAGATTTGAGAGTTGACCAGAAGTGGGTCTAGTAAGGAGAGGAGAAAGCACATGCCACAAAGAGGTAAGGCCATCAGCTAAGGTTTACAGATGAACAGGAGAGAAAAGACAAATTTGGTCATGATTTGACAGATATTTTCTGAGTCCTGACTCTGTACCTGGCCCTGTGCTGGGTGGTGCTGCAGACACAGGGGTGCCCTGTCCTCAGGGAGCTCACAGTCCAGAGAGGAAGACAGACCTAGCACTGGAAATGACACAAGTAATTCTCTAATTACAACAGTGACACATTCTGTGGAGGGGAGGAAGGTGCTAGAGAGCAGGAGACAGGGAAACCTCGTCTCTTCTCAGAGTTCAGGGAAGCTTTTGGAAATACCAACATTTAAGCCAGACCCTCAAGACTGAATCAGCAGCAAAAGGAGCAGCTGAGTACCCAAGGCCAGAGTGAGAATCACTGCAGCACTCGCTTGGGCCAAGCTCTTGATGTGGCTCCATCTTCAAGCCACATGATCCTAAGTGCCATTATCATACTCATGCCCAAGATTCTAGGAAGTGAGAAAAGGCCAGAGTGGGTGAGGGGCTGAGGCAGGAAATGCAGCTGGTGACACTGAAGGGTGCTTACCACGCCCCAGACCCCATAGCACCATGCAGATATCTCTCACTTAATCCTCATGATCACCCTATGAGGTGGCTACTATAGCGGAAACCAAGGTAGGAAGGGCAGAAGGGACATGGCCAAGGCCATGCAGCCAGACGGTGGCAGATTCACACTGTGCAGCGGGCCCAGGTGGGGTGCTCCTAGCACACACGATGCCTAGGGTCTGTGACTGCAGGGCCAAGGGGAGAAGTGTGGGCTTGCAGGAGGCGGCAGGCGGCTTGTCCTGTGGCAGCACACACTGCTGCTGTGGGAGAAGGGCTGCTGGGCCCTCAGTAGCTGCACAGTGACCAGTTAGCCCTATCCAGACAGGGAGAGGTGGCAGAGCAGGCAAGACAGATGGCGCCATCGTCTGGTGACTGCCCAGAATGAGGTCCATTGGGCGTCCCTGAGACCAGGCCCAGGAGAGAGGGGTGGCGGGGCGGGGAGGAGGGGAGATGATGCTGAAGATGGTTTGGGACAGGGCAACATCCAGGAGCCAGCCAGACCCCAGGACTGGACATCGGGACAGATCAGGACAGAAGACAGGGAAGCCGCCAGTGCAAAGAAGGGAACTGAGGCTGGAAAGATAGGTGAGATGGGCCCAGGGTGTGCCAGAGGTGAGATGTGGGAAGTGTCAGGAACAACACCCAGGGAGGACAAGAATTTGAAAGCCCCGAGTGGCTCTCCAATCTCCAACTCACTTTATTGCCCGTTGTTGTGTCTGCCTTGGTCTCGGCACCGAGGCGGTCGAACACAGACGTCCTGTGGAGACCTGGAGGGAAGTGAGGCCATTATTCAGCATCTGCTGAGTGGCCCCTGTGGCCCAGACCCGGGTGAACACGTGCAGGCAAAGGAGGGGACAGCATGACAGCCTGGACCCCAAGTAGCGCTGGCACAACAGGCACAGACTGGGCCCGTTAGGCTAAGTCTACACTTTTTGGTTAACACTGACCTTAACTCACCAGCTCCTGGCTGGTGTCAACTGTGGGAAGGATGAACTAAAACTGACATGTTTCCTTGTACCTTGTACAAATTCCTCAAGTGTGTGTGCAGGAACACCTGACCACTACTCGGGCCTCTCACTCTTTTTGGGATCAAAGGCCTCTGAGAAAATCTGATGAATAGTAGTAAGTTCTCTCTCTAAATAACAACCTAAACAGTCATCAACAGAATGTTTGATATGATATATAAATACTGTGGAAATATTAAACAATCATTAGCAAGAATGAACATAGCCGTTCCTTGGTATTTGAGGGGGACTGGTTCCAGTACCCCATGAATACCAAAATTCGCGAAGTTCAAGCCCCTCATATAAAACGGCACAGTATGTGCAAATCATCTCTATTTCCATGGTGTTAAAGCAGGGTACACCTACTTATCACTATGTCATTCACAAGGATCAAGGGTAGCGCTCAGCACGTGGCAAATTCAAATTTTGCTTTCTGGAAATTTCTGGGCTTTGTTTCCCCTCCTTGAATATTTTCTTTTTTCCTTTTTTGTTAATCCTCACCAGAGAATATTTTTTCCCATTGATTTTTAGAAAGGGTGGAAGGAAGAGAGGGGTAATGGGGAGGAAGGGAGAGAGAGAGAAACACTGATGTGAGAGAGACACATCAACTGGTTGCCTCCCACATGCACCCTGATTGGGCGGGGGTCAAACCTGCTATCCAGGTACATGCTCTTGACCAGGAATCAAACCCGAAACCCTTCGATGCACTGGCCGGTGCCCTAACCAGCCAGGGCTTCCCTGAATATTTTCAATCTGCAATTAGTTGAGTCCACGGATACAAAACTCATAGATATGGAGGATGGACTGTAGATGTACATACACTAACGTGAAAAGATCTCAATAGAAGAGTAAAAGCTACAGTAATGCTACACATTTAGAAGGAAAAAACGCCCAGATGCGTGTGGACACATATACAGATGCAAGTAAGTTCATGGATGTCAGTCTGGAAAAGTTAGCAACAGGCAGGTAGAGGGGAGGGAGGGAAACGGTCTGTTTTTACTGTACATGCTTCCGCATCATCTGAACGTTTTCCCATCAGACAGACTATATCCTGAGTCCACAGAGCGCCATCTCCTCACTACCAAATACAAGCTGCAGCACTGACTGAATCTCAACCAGACCCCTCGGGCTCATGATGACAGTTCCCACTTCCTGGGGCACCTGCCCTCAGCCAGGCACAGCACAGCTTCAGAGGCACCATTACCAAATCTATGCCCCCCAAACCCTCCCCACCCTCACCCCTTAAGAGCGCCAGGCTGAGGGACTAAGCAGAACTGCAACACTAACCTCAGGACACAAGGGCAGAGGTGCTGACCTACCTCCTCCTCTATGGCTACCATCGTTGTTCCCTTGGTCAAGGTCCCCTAGGTCCCTTTAGAGCCTGCTTCTCAGCCAATGCCAGTGGGATGAGACCCAAAGGGAAACCGTTTATGCCAGCGTGCACCTGTCGGGCCAGTACCTTTCGCCGCCTGCTGTTGCTCAAGGATCTTGCGGGTCCGGGGGGTGGTGCCTTTGGGCATGTTGATGATGTATTTTCCCTCCATCTCGGCAGTGACCCTGCGGCGCTTAGTGGGAACAGTCAGGCTCTCCTCTTCCCGGCGAGCCAGGGCAGCTGGAGAAGAGGGTGTGGCTGAGCACCTTCTAGGATAGAATGTTCTCCCAGGATAGGAACCAGATGCCCTGCAAAGGGCACATATGTGCCCTTCATCTCCATGCATCCACATGACTAGAGCCCCTTATTTTCCCAACCACCTCTTATCACCACTGACTCTGAACCACCGAGAAACTCAGATGAGAAATTCAGAGGTCTGAGCCAGACAGGGCAGAAGGTACTCGGAAACTCCAGGCTGCAGCAGGCCTCCCATTCTCTGTGGCTCTGTCTACCCCAAGCAGGCTCACCTCCCAACCCAGACTCCCCTCAGACCTGAGTTAGGAGGGAAGGTTACAGAGCCCCACCAGATAGTCGTTTCACAGGTGGGCTCACCTTTAAAAATTAATCAAGTCATAAACTTATAATCTGTATGTAACTAAGTTTTCACTTCAGTTTTACAAAAAAGAATCCCCTCAAATGTGTCCAGGGAGAAGAGTGCCAGTCCCTCCCAGGCTATCCTTTCAATACTTTAGAAAGTAATTTTAACTTTCTTTTTCATGGCATGCAAATCACAAAGCCAGAAGGGGATTGAGGTTCTTCCAAACACCCCCAGCAAAAAGGGACCATGCAGGGTGCAAAAGAGGTGGACAGAGCATGATAGGGCTGGGGGTCAGATTATGAAGCCTCCTCCCCGGCCTCAGGTTCCACTTGTGCCAACATCATGCTGTGGGATGGGTCCAACAAAGGGGGAAAATGGCAACATAGAGAGGGCTTGGTAGCCCTAAGGCCAGAGTCCCAATCCCAGCTTTAAAGCTGAGACCTAGAAGAGCAGAGGCCACCCACGGAGGTCTGCAAAGGAAGCACACTGCAGAAGGGGACACAGGACAAAGGCCCCACAGGGGGAAGGAGCCTGGAGGGGGCCCAAAGCAGCCAGCAAGGGAAAGGGACACAAGAGAGGAATCCACTTAGGACTGGATTTTATTGCTAGAATAATGGGAAGCCCTGGAGAGTTCTAGACAATGGTGTGAGAAGATCTGGTTTAGGGTTCTGAAAGATGCTTCTGGCTGCAGACAGGAAACAGTAGCTTCTTTACCTTTGACCCCAGGCATCAAGCACAGGGCCCACACAGTGCTGGGCTCAGTGAACATCTGTTAAAAAACTGAACCCCTATAGTCAACAGTACTGCTATGTACACTTAAAACTTTGTTAAAAGGGTAGACCTCATGTTAAGTGTTCTGATCCCAATAAAATAAAATTTAAAAGACTGAACCAAGCACTGAGTGAGAACCACAGTGCACCTGTGCTTACACACACCATCTCAAGTGCTTCTGACTGTCCTCTGGGTAGGGTACCTCCAGCCCCATTCTGTAGACAAGGAAAGCAAGGCCCCCAGAGGTGCAGTGACTTGATCAATTACAAATCCTTAGAACCTGGTGCTCACCTTAGAACCTTCAGGCACTCACAACGCTGGGACACGACCCCATCTGCCAGCCCACATTCACCCTCAGCTCCTCCCACCACCTGCCCCAGTCCCCTCACCAGCGGCCTTGGCACTCTTTGCTGCCATCTTATTGGACACGGTGACGGAGATCTTAGAGGTACTGGTATCTGGCCGCCTGGGGGGAGTTCCAGTTGGGGAGTCTCGGTTCAAGCTGTTGGCGATCATTCGGGAGGCGGCTGCAGGGAGGAAAGGGAAGAGCACAGTGCCGTGGGCCCCGGGAGGGAGTCGGGCTGGAGGCCAGCCTTGGGACTGAATGGGGAAGGAGCTCCTCGGGGGCTGTGCTGGCCTCCAGTCGAGATGCCTGAGGGTCGGGTGGGCCAGTCTTTCTAGGAACTAGCCTGCCCCTCCCTGCCCTGAGATCAGACTGGTCCCTACCATACTTCACCCATCAGCTAGAGATGCAGCCCCGAAGGGAGCTTGACCCTCCCCTCCACGCTGCACTTCAGCCAAGCTGTTCCCAGAGCACCAACAGGTTTGCCCTGTTCTTCAGGCAGGTCTCCTCTCACATGGTCCCCTCAGAGAACGCTTCCCGGACCACCCCATCAACCCACCTACACTACACTTCCTCTTCCTTCATAGCCTTTATTGCTGCTCAGCATTAAGTTACATTATTTGTTTACTGGTGGATTCTCCCAGAGCATGCAAGCTCTCCCTGAGGAGACACTGCCTGTTCCCCGCTGTATCCCTAGTACCCACAACATTTCTGGCACTTCGCAGCCCTCTATAAGCATCTATTGAAAAGATGAACACTACCACCAAACCCCCAACATCTGTGCTAGACAAACCCTACTGAAAACCAATTATACAGACAAGGGAACTGGGATTCAGAGTGGGGGTCCCTCAGCCAGGCCTGGAAAAGTGGGTCTGGCTCCGGCTGGAAAGAAAAGCGGTGGCCTCCCCCTGGGCGTGAGGGACAGTCTCTGATGGACCCTGTTTTCAGTAGAGCACGAGAGGGACGTCCTAGGGCCATGGCTGGCAAACCGCGGCTCACAAGCCATATCACAAAATACTAACGTCTGGGCGAATCTATTTTGAAGAGGTGGCGTTAGAAAAAGTTTAAGTTTAAAAAATTTGGCTCTCAAAATAAAGTTCAATCGTTGTACTGTTGATATTGGGCTCTGTTGACTAATGAGTTTGCCGACCTCTGCCCTAGGGTATAAGGTGCGAACTGTAGCGGGTAAGGCTCAGTGGCAGAGGCCAATCCCAGCGTGGGAGGGAGACAGTCGGGGACATGTGTAATAATTGCAAGTTAACACCATTCAGACAGAAGGAAAACAACTGTCTGTCTCTCCTGACTGTTAGCATCAGGTGCTTCGTGCTCCGACATCGTGACTCTGCCCACATGGTGTGCCGTCTGTGAAGTCATTCAGCTGTACTGTTGTGATCTGAATTCTTTTCTGCATGTAGGCTGTAGGAGATGTTTACAGAAATGAACCCCCAATTTGTTCAGCCTCCCTTGACCATGGCTTTGGGTAGGCCCTGCCCACAATGACTCTGGGTTGAGCCATGTGACTGCTCTGGCCAATGGGACAAGAGCAAATGTTATACAAGCAGAGGCTTAGAGGTGATTTGAAAAATGGGGGCTGCCTTCCTATGCTGCTTTTGGGAGTCCTGCAACCACCCTTGTATGGATGAGCCTGAGTTAGCTGCTAGGAAATGAGAGGCACGCGCCCAAATTGCCCCTGTTGACATCAAGCCAACCATCAGATGTGTGCTGATCTCCTAGACCACCCATCGAGACCAGCTGAGCTGGCCCAGCGCAGAAGTGACCAAACAAGTCATAAAACCATGGGAAAGAAATGCCGATGTTTTAAGCCAGTTTTGGGGTGGCTTGCTAAGTAGCAAAGGCTAACAAATATGCGAGTTTCCATTTAAAGACACTTTATTTACATTTTTTAGGTGGTCTTTTTTTAGGTTGTTTTTTTTAATGTATCATAATAATAAAGAAACAAAAGTATAACTAGAGCCAGTTCTCACCATTCACTGATTCTATATTTTCAAATTCACCTCTTTACTAAAATTTACTTGTAACCCCCAAAACTAACACTCACAATGCCTCTGTGGTCATTCACAGACATGCACAGAATGGCGAAAAACTTAAGTCGCCCCACACCCACACTCGGAACTGAGGTCAAACAGGCCACACATTGTGTTCTATGTTTCAGCTGTTCAAATGTTCTATGATTTTGCTGATTAAAATGGTCCCCTAAACATCCTAAGTGCAAGGAGGCACTGATGTATGTGCCTTATGGAAAAAATACTTGTGTGAGATTAGCTCCATTCAGGAATGAGTTACAGTATTACTGACCACAGTTCAATATTAATGAATCAACAATATTTAGTAAATAAAATTTCTTTAAATGGAAACTCGCATAAAAAAAGGTTCAGTATCGATCAGCCAAGGATAAATGTGGTGATCAGAGGTTTGCAGGAGCCTAGCCTCGTACTGCCTGTGGGAGCATGAGTCAGTTCACTAATTCGGTGTCCACAGTGACTTTACGGGACAGAACTACCACCCGCCCCTCATCACCCAGCGCATTTTCCCAAGAGAAGAGGGCCCCAGGTGCCTTTGCTGCCACCTCTGCAGACTCCAGGGTGTTCCCTTCGGTGCAGGAGTATAAGAAAAAGCAGATGGTACTCACCACTAGGGGTACCTCGGCGAATCTCGCCCAGGAGGGGGCTAGGGATGCAGGGCACCGACTCAGTAGCAGCTTTGCACATGTCCTGTAAAAAAAAAAAAAAAAGTGCCTGGGTTACCAGGGGATCGGGGCATCAGGCGAGGGAACAGGGGACTCAGAAATCTAAACCAAACTAGGGGTATCAGAGCTGCTAGAGAAAAGATTTCAAGATATTTCACTCCTAACCAAGAGAAAAAAGACAACCCTAACTGAGGGACAGTCTACAAAACATCTGACCAGTACTCTTCAAAACTGTCAAGGTCATGTCAAATCACTATGCTGACACCTGAAACTAAGATAATATTGTATGTCAACTGTAATTGAAAAATAAGTTTAGCCCTGGCCAGGGAGCTTAGTTGGTTAAAGCCTTGTCCCAATAAGCTAAGACTGTGAGTTTGATCCCCAGTTAGAGCCTATCCAGGAAGCAACCAATGAATGCATGGATAAGTGGAACAACAAATCAATGTTTCTCTCTCTCTCTCTCAAATGAATTTTTAAAGAGAGAGACAGAGAAGACATCAGTGAATGCAGGGAGGCATCCTGGAACAGCAAAAGGATATCAATGGAAAATGAATGAAATCCAAAAAGTCTATAGTTTAGTTAATGCTAGCATACTACTGTTCATTTCTTAGTTTTGACAAATGTACCATCATCACTATGTAAGACGTTAACATTAGGAGAAGCTCAGTAAAGGACACACAGAAACTTTCTGTACTATTGTTGGAACATTTTTAGAAGTCAAAAATTATTTCCAAATTTAAAAATTTAGCCCTAACCGGTTTGACTCAGTGGATAAAGTGTCAACCTGTGGACTCAAGGGTCCTAGGTTCAATTCTGGTCGAGAACATGTACCTTGGTTGCGGGCACATCCTCGGTAGAGGGTGTGCAGGAGGCAGCTGATTGATGTTTCTCTCTCATCGATGTTTCTAACTCTCTCTCCCTCTCCTTTCCTCTCTGTAAAAAATCAATTAAAAAATATTTTTTAAATTATTTTATTGATTTATTACAGAGAGGAAGAGAAAGGGATAGAAAGTCAGAAACATCGATGAGAGAGAGACATCGATCAGCTGCCTCTTGCACACCCCCTATCGAGGATGTGCCCGCAACCAAGGTACATGTCCTCGACCGGAATCGAACCTGGGACCTTTCAGTCGCAGGCCGACCCTCTACCCACTAAGCCAAACCGGCTTCGGCAATAATAAAATTAAAAAATATTTTTAAAATAAAAGTTTAAAGAAAAAAATGTGTTGCTCTGTGACCATCTCCATGATGACGCAGATAATGCCTCTGGCTGGAGAAAGCTCACTCTGGGGCTTGTTCTGGAGGGGGACTATGAAGACCATCTCTGGGATGGAGGAGCTTCTGGATAGGAGTAACCCAGTGGCCGCTATGGGGAGAGTGGAGTGGGGCACAGCTCTGAAGCAAGTTTCCTTCTTGGTCAAGTGAAGGAAGGAGCAAATGAGTTAATAAGTATAAGGGTCAGAGACAGCCTGGCATGGCAAGTACATGGTGTTAGCAACTGTAACTTCATAAGCACTGCACTCCAAACCTGGCACTCCTTCCACACTCACTATTTGGTAGATGGCCAAAGCCACCCTATGCAGCAGGGTGTGTGAAAAGTCTGTTTCAGAGAGACTCAGAAAGGTGAAATCATTAGTCTAAGGACACTGTAACCAGAGGGGCCAATAATGAATGGCACCACCATACTGTTGGCCAAGTCACCAACTGGATCCCACATAGGAAGCTTCTGTCCTAGGGTCAGAGAAGAATCCTGGTCATGATAATTATATTAGTAAGATGACAACTAGTAATAGTAACATGGAGAGCTCTTACCAAAGCCCTAGTGTTTACACTGTACTAGGCTTTATACAATGTAATATTTACAATCATCCTGCAAAACAGATTTGCCTATGTGCATGCTACAGATGGACAAAGGCTCAGAGAGGTTAGGCAATGTGCCCAATGTCACACAGCAAATCCACGAAGAACCAGCCTTGGATCCCAGGTCTGCCTGCCTTTGCTTTTAAGCCTCCTGTCAGCTCTGCCACTGGCCCTCCCGCCCCAACCCTAAACCCAGGAACAGAGAGATGGCACAGAGCACACACCTGGCGGTGTACCACCTTGGCATGTTTGAGGATGGCAATGATGTCGCCCACCACAGTCACGCCCAGCTCATTCATGATTTCCTTGTTAAGATCCAGCAGCATGCTCTTCTGGATCCTGTAGGGGAGGGTCAGCAGTGAGGCCATGGTGGACCAGGGCGGGTGGGCCAGCCAGCTCCGTCTCCTCCCACCTCTCTCCGAGGTTAGCTCATCACCTCGGTGCCCCTTACCTATTATCCACAAACATCACAGCATAATTGACAGCAGGTCCCGGAGGAATGCCGGCTTCCTTAAAGAACTGGATCCACTCAGAAGTGGCTGGTGGGGGTGGACAGGACTCATTACTCACATTATTCTCTTTAGAGAAGAGCCACAGCAAAACCACAACAGCAACGGCTCCCACAAATTAAATGCTTATCAAATGCCAGCCCTGGGCTCAGTGCTTTACACAGATAATGGAATTACGCCTGCCTGACAACCTGTGGTTAAGCAGCATTGACTCCCCCCCTTTGCCAATGAGGAAGCAGGCAGGGAGAGGGTGGGCACCTCACCCCTGGCTTACTTACTGTTTCTAACCTTTCTTCTTGTTTTCTTTGGTGTGACCTTCAACTTGACCCTGTTCTGTTAGGCCAGGTATTAGGTAAGATCACTGATTTCAAGTAAAATCTTTTCTTTTTTAATATCTCTGAAACCAGGATCTATCTCACAATCGATGGTGTGCCACAGTTGTCTTTTGTGAGTTTTTAAAAAATATTTTTTTATTGATTTCAGAGAGAAAAGGAGAGGGAGAGAAAGATAGAAGCATCCATGATGAGAGAATCACTGACCGGCTGCCTGCTGCACGCCCCACTGGGGAGCGAGCCCACAGCCCCGCACGTGCTTTGACAGACCTTACGGGGAATCAAACTGACCTCCTAATTCACAGGTGGATGCTCAACCTGGAGCCACCCAGCCAGGCTGCCCGTTTAATTGGCAACATTCTTTTTCTTTCTCATGATACATAATATTACATCCAACATTCCATGCTAGTTTGTTTATTTTAATCCTCACTCAAGGACTGTGCTTAGAGAAAGGAAGGGAGGGGAACGGAGGGAGGGGGCAGGGGGAGAGAGAGAGAATACTGAGTCAAACCCCAAATCCTTCAGTGCTTAGGATGACACTGCAACCAACTGAGCCACACTGTTTGCGGGCTGGGCGATGTTAGTTGAGATTAGAAAAAAATTGCTATTGCTGTGCTCATTTTGCTTGAGACAACCGAGGCTCAGTGCAGAAAGACACACTCCACGTCAGATGTTTCATAGGTGGCAGCGCAGGGCTCGGCACAAACCCACAGCCACAACTCTCCCAGGAGGGCCCCGCCCACCAGGCCACAGACCTGCATTTCTAATTGAGAAAGATGGGCTCCTGCCCAGAGGAAATGGTACTTCTATTCTGCACGGGCTCTAGGCACCTGCTTAGTCAGGGCACCCTGGCTTCCATTAGCCAAAAGCAGGCCCTTTTGTCTAAGTATCGAAAAGCACCAGTGATTATTCCATTTATATGAAACTAGAGGCCTAGTGCATGAAATGCGTGCATGGGGGGGGGGGGGTCCTTCAACCTGGCCTGCACCCTATCCAATCCAGAGCCCCTCGGGGGATGTCCAATTGAGCCTAAACCGGCAGTTGAACATCCCTCTCACAATCCAGGACCACTGGCTCCTAACTGTTCACCTGCCTGCCTGCCTGATCACCCCTAACTGTCCCCCTGTCAGCCTAATCACCCCTAACTGCCTCTGCCTGCTGGCCTGGTCGCCCCCAACTGCCTTCCCCTACTGGCCTGGTCATCCCCAACTGTTCCCCTCTGCCAGCCTAGTCGCCCCAATTGCCCCCCTGCTGCCGGCCTGGTCGCTCCACGCAGCCTGCTGTTCAGTCGTTTGGTTGTCCCTCACTAACCCCCCTGCCAGCCTTGTTGCCCCACGCAGCCTGCCAACCTGCTGTTCAGTTGTTAATGTTACTGTGACAGCGTCCCAGACAATTTGCGTATTTTTCTATTATTAGTATAGATGTCCAGAACAGGTAAATCTAGAGATCCATAGAGGCAGAAAGTGGATTTGTGGATTAGTGGTGCCAGAGTCCGGGGGTGGAGGGAGTGATTGCTAATGGACATTGGGTTTTTGGGGGGAGATGAAAATGTTTGGAAAGAAATTGATTATGGTGATGGTTAATAGAAAAAGATGTGAATAGAAAAAGATATGTAGCCCTAGCCATTTTAGCTCAGTGGATAGAGAATTGGCCTGTGGACTCAAGGGTCCTGGGTTCATGATTCCAGGTTGTGGGCTTGATCACCAGTGGGGTGTGTGCAGGAGACAGCCAATCAATGATTCTCTCTCATCACTGATGTTCTATCTCTCTCTCCCTCTCCCTTCCTCTCTGAAATCAATAAAAATATATTTTGAAAAAAAAATTATGTATATAAACTTCTGAATTGTAGCCTTTAAACCAGTCATTGTAAAAATATGAACTGTATATCAATCAAACTCTTAAGATGGGATAAAAGTACCACATAGGTTGGGAGTAGCTAGCTGCCTAAAGAAAAAGGAACTGCAAAAAAACTACGCCCAGGATTTTACATGCAATAACTTCCTTAATCCTTATTACATCCGAGGTTGTAGGAAGTATTAGTATCTCCATTTTACAGGTGAGAAAACTGAGACTCTGAGAGGACATGTGGGAGAGCAGCTGGACTTCAACACCAAGGTCTTTATGGCTAACAGAGGCGGCAGGAGGCAAAGACACAGAGAGGAAGCGGGTAGGCCTTGAGCAGGCCTGGCCCCGCCTCCATGGACCTCACAGTACAGCTGTTCCTGCCTGTGACCAGCCCTCCCTCCCCCACCACGTCTTCCCCAACAAGGTCATCCCTCAAAAAGGGCAGTGGGGAAAGGAGGCCCCAGAGAGAAGTCCATAGACTCACCCATTGTCACTGAAACCATTGTCACCCTGGCCCTCACGCAGCTCCCTGGAGCCTGGAAGAGAGAACAAGGAGAGAGGGCTTATGAGTTGCCACCGGTTGTGAGTGCGTGTCCCTCTTGCCCTGCCTGCCTATCTGCCTGCCTATCTGCCTGCCAGAGGAGAGTTCCTGGACTTAGGGCTCAGAGCCCAGGAATAGCCTGGAGCAGCTGGCAGGAAGTCAGCCTGGGACAGAGCTGCCACAACTATCACTTTTGCCTGGGACAAGGCCCAGAGACAGCAAATGTCCACAGCTCTATTCCACACACCTCAAAATTTCTAGCTAGAAAAAGAGAGGCAGGAAAGAAAAGAAAAAAGACTTTAACCATAAATACTCCATTCATTCATTCAAAAACTGTATGCTTCACACCTACTATGTGTGAAACAGTGTTCTAGGAGCTAAGGATACTGAGGTGAACAAAAACATGGAATCTGGCATTTGGGTAAGGAAAGGGGGAAGGGGAACAGAGAGGAAACAAGCAGAACAGTTAAGATGTAGTTGTCAGCCGGCTGGTGGGGCTCAATGGTTGAGTATCAACTTATGACCAGGAGGTCACGGGCCAATTTCCAATCAGGGCACATGCCTGGGCTATGGGCCTGATGCCCAAAAGGGGGCATGCAGGAGGCAGCCAATTAATGTTTTGTTGTTGTTGTTGTTGTTGTTTTTACAGAGAGGAAGGAAGAGGGAGAGAGTCAGAAACATGGATGAGAGAGAAACATCAATCAGCTGCCTCCTGCACATCCACTGGGGATGTGCCCACAACCAAGGTACATGCCCTTGATCGGAATCGAACCTGAGACCCTTGAGTCCGCAGGCTGACGCTCTATCCACTGAGCCAAACCGATCAGGGCTCAGTCAATGTTTTGCCATTTATTCCCACATTGACATTTCTGTCTCCCCCGCTCCCTTCCTTTCTCTCTAAAAATTGATAAAAATATTTTTTTAATATATTTTATTGATTTTATACAGAGCAGAAGGGAGGGATAGAAAGTCAGAAACATCGATGAGAGAGAGACATCGATCAGCTGCCTCTTGCACGCCCCCTACTGGGGATGTGCCCACAGCCAAGGTACATGCCCTTGCCGGAATCGAACCCGGGACCCTTCAGTCCGCAGTCCGACGCTCTATCCACTGAGCCAAACCGGTCTCGGCAGATAAAAATATTTTTTAAAAGGAAAAAAAAAAAAAGGTGTGGTGTGTCAGAAAGCCTTTAGTGTCACAGAGAAACATGGAGGGCCTGGGAAGAAAGAGGTTGCAATCCTAAAGAGCGTGATCAGGGAAAAACACGCTAAAGTGACATTCAGAGACCCATCAGTAGTGGAGGAGTGAGCCATGTGGTTTTAAGAAGAGTCTTCCAGCAGAAGGTAAGGCCAGTGCCCTGAGCCAGGAGCCCATCTGACATGTTGGAGGGGCAGCAGCAGCTGTCCCGGCTGCAGTGGAGTGAGCAGGAGAGTGAGAGGAGACAAGGACAGACAGGTGGGGCACCAAATCAATAAGTGGCCTCAGAGAAGAAATGAAAAACCAATTTTCACCTAAGAGATTAACAGGTGCTAAAAAGATGTTAGAGACATATTAGCACCAATGAAAACTTTCTCTTGGACATAAATAACAGCACCAAAAAAAACCTAACGGAAGTGACTTTCTCTCCTGACGACTGATTCAATGCTGACTCCAGGAGCACCTGTCCGAAACTTCCCGCTTAGCCCTCATCCTCTCCTCCGACCCTATCGCACCTCCGTTTCCTCTGCCCTCACCCTTCACTCTGCTCCCTGCCACCCGCCCCAGCCCCCAACTCCGATCCTTCGCCCTCATCCCCGTCCACCTCCTCTATGGGGTACAGAGGGCCCTCTGTCCAGCATACTCCACCTGTCCCCCTCCCCTCTGCATTCCGATGGCTTAACAGAAACAGTGAAAGAGTAAGGACTCTGCAACCGGACTGCAGGGTTCAAATATGGCTCTAACACTTACTAGCTGTGTGGCCTTAGCAAATTACTTTACCAGTCAAACTTCAGTGTCCCCATCTGTAAACTGGGAAGATACAAACGTTACCTACCTTAGACCAGTGGTCGGCAAACTCATTAGTCAACAGAGCCCAATATCAACAGTACAATTGAAATTTCTTTTGAGAGCCAAATTTTTTAAACTTAAACTTTTTCTAACGCCACTTCTTCAAAATAGATTCTCCCAGGCGGTGGCATTCTGTGGAAGAGCCACACTCAGGGGGCCAAAGAGCCACATGTGGCTTGCAAGTCGCAGTTTGCCAACCACCACCTTAGATAAATACCGTGAGGGCATATGAGCTTCTATGTATGAAACACCTGAGACACTGTCTGATGCTCACCAAGTGGGGGCTATTCTTACCTCCTAGGCTTCCCACCCCAGCCTTTCCTCTAACCCTCAGGGGCTGTGCCTACTTCCGTTTTCACACAGAATGTCACTTGTGCCTGGAATTTTTATCTTCTCCTGTTCTCCTGGCAAGCTCTTCTTCACTCTGCCTTGTTGCTGCCTGCTTTGTTGAAGCTCCCCCAAGTCCCCATACGTGAGATTCTCTCCTCTGCCCCAGCGAGGATTCATCTGGCCTTTCCCTGGCTCCTGTTACATCCTTCACTGATGAACACGATCACCGACATCATTCAACCCTGTACTTGACTCTCAACACCCACTTTCCCTCCTGGATTTTACTACTGGACAAAAATAACATAATTGCATCTCTCAAAGGGCAGAGCAAGAAGAGGCTTCAATAAGTCAGACAGAAAAACATCTCATACACCAGGACCAGAGCCAGGCACATGCTGCTGCCTCACAACCTCCTCATGAGTGAGGACTAGTATCAGACCCATTTTAATCAATGAAAGAAACCAACTCATTGAGTTGCAATCATTTGCCAAATGACACGTCTAGCAAATGGCTTTACTGGGATTCAAAAACAAGTTCTCTCCGATTCCAGCGCCCATGCAGTAGCTCCTACTGAATGTTCACGTGCCAGAGACTGAGTATGTACATATCTCAGTGACTCCTCACAACCACAGGGGAAGAAAGTAAAAATGATCCCCACAGTACAGATGAGAATGGCAGCTCCAAGGTCACACAATAAGTAACTACCGCCTGGACTTGAACACAAGTCAGTCCAATGGCTATGATAATGCTGGCCAAGGGCACACTATGAGCCAGGCGCTATGACCTGTCTTTGCAAGGTTTCAGTTAATGCTTACCAGAAGCTTTTAAGTACAGGTATCCTCCTACAGCTGCAGAACTCCCTGTGGGCCTCAGTTTCCCCTCTCCACCATTAAAAGACCAGCTCCAGCGCGGACTCTCTGAATAGTGAAAATTGTAACATTAATAATAATGGAAAAATGACCACTCCCAAAACTCAAGTAATTACCATATACCAGATAACATATGCTAAGCCCTTAGAAGGCCTGGATCCAAATCTTAACTTACCACTTCTTAACCCTGACTCTGGGGCAAATGGCTCAACTTTTCTTTTTTTTAAATTGGTTTCAGAGAGGAAGGGAAAGGGAGAGAGAGAAACATTAGTGATGAGCGCAGCCAGCATCATTCAATAGTTGAGCTTCAACCTATGAACCAAGAAATCACAGTTTCACCTCCTCGCATCTTGGTCTTGGGGTGGCCTCCTGCAAATGGGCTCCTTGGCCTAGCGCCCCGGTTCCCGGTTCCCGGTTCCTGCCACCATGATCGTGTGCGGTCTGTCACCAACCCACAAGCAACAGCATGGCAGCCAGCCCCTCCAGTGCTCACTCGTGGCCGCCCACGACTACTACCGGCACCGCCTGGGTTCCACTTCCAGTAACAGCTCCTGTGGCAGTGCCCAGTACCCTGAAGAAGCCATCCCCCACCACCCGGTCTCCCAAAAGCCGACCCAGGTCACTGGTGAGCAAGCTTTGGGAAGTCCACTCTCACATTCATGGCCACAGTGTTGGAGTCCCCAGAGCACTCGGAATCTCCCCAGGCCGCCAGCAACGTGATCACCTGTGACCTGGCTCGGGAAGCCACAAGGAAGCAGCCTGGTGGCCAGCCTGGCAAAGCCAACGCTGGGCCCCCATCCTGAAAGACCGCCACCGGACTTCCAGAGGCACTAGGTTCTTTGAGCACCACCCCCAACCCCTTCCCTCTCCTCACCCCACCTCTTGTAGACAAGGCCAGCTGCAACAAGCAGATGAAGTTGGGTTCTTTTATAACAAAACAGCAAAACACCAAAAAGGAAGTTGAGAGAGCCCCTCTTTACTACCCAAGCCACATGCAAGACTGCCTAACACACCATAACTGTGTGCCTTGCACCAAGTGGAAAATAAATGAGAAGCAGCCGGAGGAGGAGGAGGAGGAGGAGGAGGAGGAGGAGGAGGAGGAGGAGGAGGAGGAGGAGAAGAAGAAGAAAAAGAGGTCACAGTTTGATTCCTGGTCAAGAGTATATGCCCGAGTTGTTGTTCTCTCTCGCTCTCTCCTCTCTGAAATCAATAAAAACATGTTTAAAAAAAAGAAAGAAAGAAAGAAACATCAATGATGAGAGAGAATCACGGATCATCTGCCTCCCTCACACCCCACACTGGGGATCAAGCCCACAACACAGGCATGTGCCCTGACCATGAATTGAACTGTGACCTCCTGGTTCATAGGCTGACGCTCAACCACTGAGTCACGCCAGAGCCAGAGCCAGAGCCAGAGCCACAAGGGCAGGGCAACCTTTCCGGATTTCACATCCCTCGGTTCTAAAATAAGAATAAGAGTACATATTCTTAAAGGAGCAAGTAAGTTCAAAAACACCAAGCACTTGGAATAATGCTCAACAGGTGATGAGTTCATAAAAACCAAGCACTTAGAACAGCAGGTGACATGTGTGAATTAAGTTAAATAAATCTTCAGTGAGCTAGGAAAAGGAAAGGACACTCATAGACTTATACCAGTCCTATGCAAAGTGTGAGCTGGGAACAGAGTATTAGATAACTTGATGAATTCCTGACAATATGGAATCACTCTCAATTAAATGGACTGTTCTGCTCCCATTGTATTTCAGGTTAAGAGTTCCTTCTCATGGTCAGCCAGGCCAGTTTTCATTAGGACAGCAAATAACTTTTCCTTCTCAAGTTAACTGACTGGAGGAAAATGCATCAGCAGTTTTCAAGAAAAAGAAAAATAATGGGTTTTGGAAAACTTGTAAGTGGCAGGATGTTGATTTCCCTGACTCCAGATTCCAAGTTGTTCCTGTTGCTGTCTTTGAGCTTCCTCCCTCCATTTACTTCCTGGGAAGTCGCAGCTACAATGCCTCTCAAAATCATTATTATGAGTCTACTGAGTTCTACTCAATACTGTCCCGGGCCCTGTGCTGGGAGCTCCACACGCGCATTTCATCAGCACCCGACACGGGCCCTATGGTCTTCGGGCCGTCAGCCCTCACTGCGTACACAAGGTTCAGAGGCGAAGGCACAGGCCCGTGCTACAACGAGGAGCTGAGACTCGAACTGAAATCTGTTGGCTTCCAAGTCCAACAATCTTTCACGTTCCCACATCCAGATCTTTCCCGCCAAGCACAATCAGCATCAAAACTAACAATAATAGTATATTAACGAGGGACCACTGAGCCAGGCGCAGAGCAAGGGGCTCCGACAAGCGCGAGCTGACTTCTCATTCCAAACCACATATAGTCAGACACTGACCCCCACTCTACAGAGGAGGAAACTGAGGTTCAGAGAAACAAGTCGTTAATCCAGGACCACAACGCAGCGCCAGCGGGCCTGGACGCCATCCATCCCCACCGTGTCCGGCCCAACCCACCTCTCCCACCCAGCCCACGCCTCACCTGGCCCTCCGGGCCCGCGCCCACTCGCGCCGCCCGCCCGCCCCTCCGGGCGGAACCAGCAGTCAGACCCCTCCCGCCCCTGGCCCGGAGGTCCATCCCGAAAGCACTGCCCCTGCCGCCGGAAGCCGGACTGACCCGCCCGCGGCCGCTCTAGCCACCAGGGCCGCCACCAACGAGTGTGAGGCGACAGCGGTCACGTGTTCACTCATGGTCTCCCCAGCACTTCCCTCTGCTCCGCACTAGCGAGGAGCGCGTCCAATAAGAAACGCAGAAGCGAGGCCCGCATTCCAGCCAGAGTGCGCCTGCGCATAGCGGGTGGTGGGGCGCAGCTCCCATTCCGAGGGCTCGTGCCTGGCTGGGTCCTGGAGTGGGAGCCGGGCAGTGCAGGTACTGTGCGATCTGGGGGAACGGCACCTCCGCTGCCCTCCTTGTGTTGTCACCTCGTGTGGGTAATGCGTCTCTACCCTTATGTTCTCGGTCCTTTTATGTCACCATTCCCCCTCTGTCGCTATCACCTTCTTTCTGTCACCATCAACCCACTTAACTCGCTGTTGTCCGCTTTAAGCACCATAGCTCACAACTGCCCCTTGTAGTCGCCATCGGCTTCTTATGTCGCCGGAACTCATCTTTTGTTAATATTTCTTGATATGATAGCCTCACTTCTCATAAACTGTTACCATATACCCGTGTCACCTGCGAACTTCCCCTGTCACCCACACTGAATCACGTTCATATTATCCTCGCCCCTGTGTCACCATCTCTCCCATGTCACCGTTCATGACTCATACCTCTGGTTTTCCCCCTAAGTGGCCACCTGCCTTACAGGGTTCTTTCCCTCCCCGTCTCCAGAATTGGCCGGTGTCACATACCACCATGCGGGGTAGAACCCGTTATCTGGGGTGTGCCAGAATCCAGCTCCACCACTAAACTACTGGGTTACCTTGGCTACCAATCACACCTTTCCAATCCAAGCTTCCTCATCTATGAAATGCACACAGGACACCTACATCAGGGGTGATTGGGAGGATTCTGCCAGTTTATTCTTGTGTTATGTCCAGCTTGACATGGCAATTTGGGCTAATATTGTTAGTAACCATGACACTTTCACCCTCATCCAATCATCTTCGTCACCTCCTCATTGTTGCTCTCTCCCTGCCCCAACTTCTTTATCATTGCTCCAGCGGCAGTCACACGCCACATACCATGCATGATACCCTCTGCCATGGCAGCCACCCACATCACGGTCTCCACATGGTTCTCACATATGCCACAGCACCACACTTGAGGGGGTGGCCCATCAGCCATCTCGAATCTTGCTCACATAAATAGTTAACCCTTATCTCTTTACCTTTTGGATCTCTACCCCCCAAAAATTCGAGCATTTAGTTGGTACAGTGGTGTGAGATGAGGAGGGCATGGTGAGGGGGAGACTATCGGTAGCTGAGACCCAGACCTCCCTTGACTTCTAGAATTGAGGGTACAGAGAGTTGAGGCAGGTCCCACCATACCTCAGTCAAGTGTCAGCACCCTGAGTCCCAGGTGCAATGGTAAGTATCTTATTAGTCAGCTGGCCTGCATGTGGCAGTGGAGGACAGTGGCTACAATGTGTCCTTGGGGTCTGAAACACCCTGGTTCCAATCTTGATTCTAGCATTTATTTTTTAAGATATATTTTATTGATTTTTTTACAGAGAGGAAGGGAGAGGGATAAAGAATTATAAACATCGATGAGAGAGAAACATCGATCAGCTCCCTCCTGCACACCCCCTACTAGGGTTGTGCATGCAAGCAAGGTACATGCCCTTGATCAGAATTGAACCTGGGACCCTTCAGTCTGCAGGCCAAACCAGTCAGGGCTATTTTTTAATATACATATATTTTTATTTTAGAGAGGAAAGGAGAGGGAAAGAGAGAGAGAAACATCAATGGTGAGGGAGAATCATTGATTGGCTGCCTCTTGTATGCCCCCTACTGAAGATTGAGCCCAAAACCTAGGGCATGTGCCCTGACCGGGAATCAAATTATGTGACCCCCTGGTTCATAGGTTGCCGCTCCACCACCGAGCCATGCCAGTCGGGCGATTCTAGCATTTCGTACTTAAATAGTTGCATCATGACCTGAGCAGATAGCTTAATGTGCCTGTGCCTCAGTTTCATTCCTGCAACATGGGAATGAAAACACAAGTTATTCACTCTCAGTGACTCTTTGGAAAGTATGATCGACATGCTCAACCCTGTGCTAGGCACTGGGCACACATCATGAACGAACCTACAGATCTCTGGCCCAAGGGGGTGTACAATCAGACAACAGGTAAGTAGACTGTAGGGTGTTTCAGGAGGGGGGTGGGACTGCACAATAAAAGCTGTAATTTTAAATAAGGTGGTCAGAAAAGGTTTTCTAATATGGTGATGTTTGAACAAAGACCCGAATTAAGGGAGAGTGGTGTGGCTGTCTGTCCCTTAAAGCAGAGAGAAGAGCAAAAACAAAGGCCCTGAGGGAAGAACATGGGATATTTAAAGGGTAGCAAGGAGGCCAGTGAGGGAGGAGAGGGCTGGAGGATGAGGTTGGTGGAGTGCTGAGGGCTGATCGGCTTGGCTATGAGTGAGGTGGGCGGGAGCCATTGGAGGATTTGGCGGAGGAGAGGGACACTATTTGATGTGACACGATGTGACCCAAAGCAGCAGCCAAGTACCAAGGATGGATTGGCAAGATCAGCCTGGTTGGAAGGAGAGCCAGAGTCTTCTTCTTAAAGCTGCACTCATTCCAGTATATCCTTTCTATTTGGAGGAAGCTTCTAATGGCCCTCTCAAGGATTGGGAGGGGAAGGATATTGGTAGTTTGTGAAAGGCCAAAGCCACCTCTGGGTTCATTTGCTGTTGGGGAGGGAGGAGGGGCGGGCATCTACAGAACTGCAGATAATAAACAGCAGGAGAGGCACCTGTCCGCACCGTGCCTGAGGCAGACTGAGTTCAAATCCTGGCTCCACTGTTTCCTGGTTGTGTTCCTTTATGCCAGTGATTAATCTCTCTGGGTCTTTAGTTTCCTTATTTGTTAAATGGAGCTTTAAAAAAAAGGAGTTAAATGTATAAAGTGCTCAGGTCAGTGCCTAGTTTAATAAACGTAAGGAGCCCTACCTTGTAGCCACACATCCCGCACAGACACAGGCCCCCCTCGGAGCTACAAGGAACATACATTCTGTATCTCTGGGCCATGAGGCGGTCTGTCAGTGTAGTATCCTGGAACAGCACTGAGCTCTGTTCAAATTCCCGGCCAACAAACTGACACTGCAACCTGGGTAGTAATTTCCCTGAGCCTGCTCCGCATCTGAAAAACAGGGATAATAATGCCCCCCAGATACGTTGTGTTATTTTTTTAACTCAGATAGCCACCATTTTCTGTTGTAATGCCACTCTTCTCCTCCCTGCTTTCTTTTTCTTTAAGACACATTTTATGTGCCACTCATGTATCTATTGTCTCACTCTTCCTTGCCCCCAAATGCCATCTTTACTGGGGATTTTGTTTCTGTTCTCTGCTGTATCTTCAATTTCTAGACGGGGCTTTGTCAGCAGGTAGTCACTGAATAAATACAAGTTGAATACCTAGACGAACGAACTGGTCACTGAGAACCTGCCATGTACTGTCCTTATGTTGGATGGTCATGGGGACATAGATGTGACTGAGACAACCTCGCTCTGCCCTCATAGGTTTCACAGTCCAATGGGAGAAACAGCGCCATCACCAGCAGTGACAGCCCAGAGTGGTCAGGGCTAGGATGGAGAACCTTGGGGGACTGTCAGAGCCCAAAAGGGGCACCTCAACCAACTCGGGGGTGAGGGAGGGCTTCCTGGAATAGATGGTACTTGAGTTTATAGGAGTGAGCAAGATGAAAGGAGAAGCTGTGGGAGGGTTGGTGGTGAAAGTGGTTTCAGTTCAAGGAACTGAAAGATATTAAAAATGGCTGGGTCATAAAGGATGGTGAGTTATAGGGAAAATAGTTCAGGACTCGAATCCACAGTGAGGACACTGGGGGCCATGGAGAATTTTTGAGTGGGGATGAAAGAGTTTCGGAGGAGGATTAGAAGGGTTGAGTGAAGGCTGGAAAGGAGGTGGCCAGGTTGAAGCCATGGGAGAGAAAAGGGGGAGGTGAGAGATCCCCAGGAGGCCAAGTGGACACATGGGGGGGGGGGGGTCTAGAACGAAGCCCAGGGCTCCCTCAGAGTCAGGGAGGGATTTCTGGAGAAGCTGGCACACAGGCTGAGAGCCAAAGGATGGGTAGGACGGCTGTCCTTGAAATGGGGACCCAGAGAAGGAGCAGATTTGGGAGAGATGCTAACCGGAATCGGGGACATAGTGAGTGTAAGGGGACTGGGGACACCTTGAGGGAGGTGTCTGGAAGGCCATGAGACTTGCAGAGCTGGAGTTCAGGGAAGAGATGAGAGTTGGAGATGGCTTTGGTGTCAGAAAGGGGATCTGAGTCTGCAATGGCGGGGGGGTGGGGGGCGTCCCTAAAGGACATGGCATTTTGTCCTGAAGGCAGTGGAGACCCACAGAGGGGTTTTGAGCAGGGAGGGGTCAGCTTAGATTTTTAAGTTCCAAATCAGAACTCGCCATTCATGATGGGTTTTATTTTTACCTATTTAATTATTTCTCAGACCGGGTACCTTCTAGGGAGAAGTCTTTGGAAATACAGGTTCTACTGCTAAAACAAAACCAAAAAAAGTTTACAAAACCAATGCTCTGTTTTGTTTTCTGTAGACTTAACCACAGACAATGGATTGTTCAGTCCAAAGAGGTCGGCATGATCAAGGGGAAATTGGCTCCTTTAAACACGAGAACATTTCCATTTAAGCCACATGGAAGGTCCATGGGTTTGTGGGTGTTTCCTGGAGTGTGGCCTGTCTGGTGCTTCAGCAGCTCCGTGGCCCCCACCCTCCTTTGCACCTAGATGGCTTGAATCAACCTTGAATTCTACTCTCAGGTTGAGATGCCATGACCTGCTCCTACTCCATCTGTTCTGGGCTTAGAACACAAGCTGCTTATCACTGTATTTCAAACACGTGTCCCAAATTCTAGAGGGACAGCTAAGAAAATCTTTTCTCAGAGATTTCCATTCTATTCCATTTCTTCTGGCAGGGCGTGGGGGTAGAGGAACAAACCAGACCCAGACTTCGTGTTTCAGGGACACACAGATTACCTATGATCAAACAGGGGACACACAGACTCACAGCCCGCTTGTGTTGGAAGTCTGCTGGGAGACCTGCCTGCCGTGGATGGATCCATTGACTTCCCAGCAAACGTGAGGTTGGTATCTAAGTCTCCCACTGTCTGGGAATGAAAGTGAGGCTCAGAGAAGGGAGCCTCTTTTCCCAGTCACGCACAGAGCTGAGACCTGGATGCTGGGCTCTGGGACTTTGAGATCCACCCCCACATACCATTTGGAGATCCCCAGCCACTGTGCCCCAGACAGTGTCTAAACTGTAAGATGATCCCATTTTATAGAGGAGGCCAGCAGGGCTCAGAGAAGTAAAGTCCCGTGACTCCTGAAGGGACAGTGTGGGATTTGAACCTTGGACTCTCCAATCGAAAGCTGTGGGGGAGGGACCAAATCTCCTTTCCCAGCCCACCCCCTCACCTGGTAGTTGAGTGTTTGGGGAGCTGTACTAACGCATATCAAAAGCCTTGTGGGTTTTGCTTCCTCCTTTCCTGCGGCCTGCGGTGTCACAGCAGGGAGGGCACAGGTCAAGGGGACAGGACATTCCATGGGCTGGAGGGAGGATGCTTGCTGGCAGAAGTGCAACGAAGGGGAGCATAAGGACCAGCCTGGTCATTGCACCGGAGGGCTCCCTACCCCCTTGGGGGCTTCTAGGAGCCTGGGGACACAGGAGACCAGCTGAGGACAATGCCAGCACCTGCCAGCCTGGCTCTGTGAGCCCTGATGCTCCAACCCTTCAGTTTTATCCTGCCTGCTCCCCCTGGGACCTGGGTGTCCCTTAAGGCAGAGAGAACAGTGAACTCACAGTCCTTTTCTGAAGACTAGAATGTGGAGGGAGGGCACTCCAGCTAGGAGCCTGAGCCTTATATTTTAATTTTTTTAAAATATATTTTATTGCCGAAGCCGGTTTGGCTCAGTGGATAGAGCGTCGGCCTGCAGACTGAAAGGTCCCAGGTTCGATTCTGGTCAAGGGCATGTACCATGGCTGCGGGCACATCCCCAGCAGGGGGTGTGCAAGAGGCAACTGATCGATGTTTCTCCCTCATCGATGTTTCTGACTTTCTATCCCTCTCTCTTCCTCTCTGTGAAAAATCAATAAAATATATTTAAATATATATATATATATGTGTGTGTGTGTGTGTGTGTGTGTGTGTGTGTGTGTATAATTGATTTTTCACAGAGAGGAAGGGAGAGGGATAGAAAGTCAGAAACATCGATAAGAGAGAAACGTTGGATCAGCTGCCTCTTGCACACCCTCTACTGGGGATGTGCCTGCAGCCAAGGTACATGCCCTTGACAGAAATCTAACCCAGGACCCTTCAGTCCGCAGGCCAACACTCTATCCACTGAGCCACACCGGTTTTGGCGCCTTACATTTTAATTTCCATAGAAGTCCTATATGCATTTTAAAAATTAAATAGCAACTGAACTGCAACCACCACGGCTGAGGTTGGGGATAGTAATGATGCCTTTTTTCTTTTTGGCTCTTAGCCTTGACATGTCACATTTATACAGAACCTCTTACATGCTTATTCTGTGTACTTGATATGTATTAATCCTTTAGTTTGAAGGATCCACCTGGATAGATTTTTAAAAATATATTTTTATTGATTTCAGAGAGGAAGGGAGAGAGAGATAGAAACACCAATGATGAGAGAGAATCATTGATTGGCCTCCTACATGCCCCCCACTGGGGACTGAGCCTGCAACTCAGGCACATGCCCTTGACTGGAATCGAACCTGGGACCCTGAAGTCCACAGGCTGACACTCTATCCACTGAGCCAAACCAGCTAGGGTGATTTTAGACATCTCAAATTTTATATGTTCAAAACACTAATTTATTTATTATTTATGTATTTATATATCCATATATACACTGAGTGGCCAGATTATTATGATTTCTGAACACATAATAATCTGGCCACTCTGTGTGTGTGTGTGTCTGTCCATATATATATATATATATATATATATATATATGTATATTAAGCCTAGTGCATGATTTGTGCATGGGTGGGGTCTGGCCAGCCTGGCCAGGGGGAGGGGACATGGGTGGTTGGCTGGCCTGCCTGCCTACTGGTCAAACTCCTGGTTGAGGGGACAATTTGTATATTAGTCTTTTATTATATAGAATATACACTGAGTGGCTAGGTTATTATGATCTCTGAATGCATAATAATCTGGCTACTCAGTGTATATTTTATTGATTTCAGAGAGGGAGAGAGAGATAGCAACATCAATGATGAGACTCATTGATTGGCTGCCTCCTGCATGCCCCCTTCTGGGGATCAAGCCCACACATGGGCATGTGCACTTGACTGGAATCGAACCTGGGACCCTTCAGTCTGCAGGCCAACTCTCTATCTACTAAGCCAAACCAGCTGGGGCCATTCATTCTTTCTTTATTCCTGCTCTTTTCCTCAAATTTTCTCCTTAATCTTCCCTAGCTCAGCTACTGGCATCTCCACCCTTGAGTTGCTCAGGCCCAAACCCCTGGAGTCATCCTCAACTCCACCCTTTACCTGGATTCTGCATCCAATTAGATTAGAGAGCCTACCAGCTCCACCTTTACAATATAACCAGATTCTATCCAATCTTCTCCTAAGGGCTGTCCCCACCTTGGTCCTGTCCACCTTGTCTCCACCCTGGTCCCCCCTTCCCCAAGTCTGTTCACTACACAGCCAAGGGGGACCTGCAAACCACACCAGTTGCCCATGGCGGCAATCAGGGTGGTTTAAAACAACAGAAGTTTCTTCCCCCATTTCTGGAGGCTAGAACTCTAAAATGAAGGTGTTTTCGAGGTCCTGCGCGCCCCCCCCGTCCCCTAAGGGTCTAGAGGAGCTTCTGTTCCCTGGCTCTCCCAGAATCTGGTGGCTCAAGGCATATCTGGGTTTGTGGCTACATCACTCCAATCTCTTCTGTCTCAGAGACACTTGTCCTTTGATTTAGGGCCCACCCAGATGATCCTTAATTAGATTAGATCTGCAAAGACTTTTTTTCTCTTTCAATTTAAGTTTTATTTTTCAATTACAATTTACATTTAATATTATTTTGTGTTAGTTGCAGGTGTACAACCATATACTTCATCAGGTGTTCCCCAATACCCACCTGGCATCATGCATAGTTATTATAATATTACTGACTATTCCCTATGATGTACTTTACATTCTGTTACTACCAATTTGTACTTCTGTTTGTTTGTTAATCCTCACTGGAGGATATTTTTCCCATTGATTTTTAGAGAGTGTGTAAGTGAGGGAGGGGGAGAGAGAAACATTGATGTGAGAGACACTTCTGTGTACAGGCTGACACTAATCAGTCACACGGGCCAGGGCCCAATTTGTACTTCATAATCCCTTCATCTTTTTCACCTCCCCTCTGGCAACCATCAGTCTGTTCTCTGTAAGGACCCTTTTCCTAGCTGTCACTTTCACAAGTTCCAGGGGTAATGCCCACATCAGATAAATCTTTTTTGAGCCCACAATTCACCCCCCTACACCACCAAAGGCAGAACCCTCCTCTGCTCAGGCCCTATCCTCACCACAGTCTAGGAAACCCTGTATGATCTGCTCCTGTCACCTCCCAGACTCATCTCCTCTGCCTCTCCTGCGTGCCTACTATGCTAAAGACACACTGGCCTTCCCTCTGCTTGGAACACTTCCTTAAGGAAGTCCATGTAGTTCCTTCCCTCCCCTCCTTGAAGTTTTTTTCTTAGGTATCCCCTTCTCAGACAGGCCTTACCTGACTTTAATTAAAATTGCAAACAACCCCAACCCCACCCTTACCCCTATCCCTCTTCCCTGATTCTCTATAGTACTTACTACTGTAATTTACATATAATTTTTATTTTTTTATTTTTTTTTACAGAGCGGAAGGGAGAGGGGTAGAAAGTCAGAAACATCGATGAGAGACATCGATCAGCTGCCTCTTGCACGCCTCCTACTGGGGATGTGCCCACAGCCAAGGTACATGTCCTTGCCGGAATCGAACCCGGGACCCTTCAGTCCACAGTCCGACGCTCTATCCACTGAGCCAAACCAGTCTTGGCTACATATAATTTACTTGCTTTGCTTTTTGTCTGTCTTTCCTCAGGTCTCTTTTGTCCACAGCATTATCCCCAGTGCCTAAAACAATACCAAGTACACACGTACTCAATAAATATGTGTAAAATTCATGAAAAACCTTATGAAAAGCAAGTGCTATTGTCACCATGCCCATTTTGCAGATAGAGAAACTAAGGCACAATTGCATTGTCATTTTTCAAGGTCCTGTAAGTGTGGAGGCTCATATATGAATCGGACATCTGGCTCTGCCACCCACCACTCTAGAACTAGTGTTTTGCTTTGATGAAAGTACAACAGAAGTTAAACTAAACCCCTCGTTACAGTCCCTGTGATCACTATAGAATTTGAAAGCCAAAAGGTCACTACCATTTCAGTGAACTCCCTGTTTTCTTCCTACTTGGGGTTTAGTAGAGGCATCCCTAGGCTCAGAGTGTTCAGTCCTATCCCCCACCTCTCCAAGCCTCACTGCTCCCTCAGTTTTGCTTTTGTTCACTTCAGCTTTTCTAATTTCACACCTGCTGTTCCAACCCCTTAATCTTAATACAACATTTATCACCAAGCCCTTTGCAAATAAATAAAAGGCAAGTCCTGGCTGATGTGCTCAGTGGTTAGAGTGTCAGCCCACGGACCAAAGGGTCATGGGTTCAGGTTCAGGATCAAGGGCACCTACCTGGTTTGTGAGTTCGCTTTCAGCCCTTGGTGGGAGCACATGCAGGAGACAACCAGTCCATGTGTCTCTCACATCAATGTTTCTTTTCCCACTCCCTCCCTCCTCTCCACTCTGAAAAGCAATGGAAAAAATATCCTCAGGTGAAGGTTAACAACAAAAAATAATAATAAAAGGCAAAAGTTGTTTCCTGCCCCATACCTCCTCCCTGCCCTCCCCCCCCCCCCCCCGAAACCCTGCTGCCAACCACCTTTAAGTCTTGCCTCCTTGTTGTCTGCTTCTGGTGATCACAGAATAACCTTGGTCTGTTGCCATTTCTTGGTGGACCCATTTGCTCCTTTCCATTTGTCTCCCTGCAATGAGAGGATGGGTCTAGCTGAGCTGTACCTTCCCCAACCTGGGATCCTGAAAACACAAACATATTAAAATGCAATTCTCACCCACCCACCCTCTCTCATGGCAACCACGTTAGAGACGCTCTTCTCTCAGAAATAGACTTTTCTGCATTTGCCTGTTAACTTCCTGCCTAGCTGGGGGAGGGGTTCCTGCCCTCTTTCATTAACAGAGGTGGGTGGGGAAGGGTTCTCCAATTTCTGTCTGCAGTGATGCCTTAATCCTTGGGAGATATGAGACTGAGGTGGGAAACCCAGCCGATCCCGCCAGCCAGGCCTGGATTCAGAAACAATTTTTTAAAAAAATCCCTCAGTTAGCTTTTTAAAAAATGATAAATCAAGTAAAATGGACTCCCAACAGAAAACCCACCCTGCTCTTCCCATCCAGAGCGTGGATTGTTACTCCACTTTGATGTCTCCATTTTATTTTATAACTTTTTAAAACATTAACATATGTTTATGTTTAGGCAATGTACAAAACTTTACAAGGTCTGTAGACGAGAAAAGGTGTGTGGGGGAGGGAGGTATTTTTTTTTTCTTTTTTTAAATTCTCACCCGAGAGTACGTTTCTCATCCATTCTACAGACAGGGAGAGAGAAACGTCCATCGGCTGCCGCCACAGGCGGCCCACCGGGATCGAACCGCAACCTCCTCGATGGACGTCAGGGGCCCTAACCAGCCCCGCCGCCCGGCGGGACGTGGGGACCTTTCTCTCGGCCTGTGGCTTCCCGACCTAGCACGGGGCTCTGGGGTCGGGTGCAGCAAAGGCCGTCCGGCAGCCGGGTACTCTCCCCACCAGGCCAGGTGGGCGGGACCATACCTGGGGCGCCGGGCCCCCCTCGGCCCTGCGCAGACTCCCTGCTGCAGTGGGCGGGGCCTCCTCGAGCCCCGCCCCGCCTTCCACTTGCCCCTGTTTAGCCAGTCGGGGCAGAAGCTGGGGCCCCGCAAAGAAAGCAGCTGCGGCTTACCGACCAAAGCCAGGGCCCTCCTGGGTAGGGTAAGGAAGGAGGGCTGGGGGGATGGGCTGGGCGCTGGCGGGAGGCCTAGGATGGTCCTGGGCTCCCGGCCTGAGCTGGCTGGTGGGTACCTGAGGGTCAGAACCAAGGAGCCGCCTGGAAAATGCTCACTGGGTAGGAAAGCCAGACACAAAGATGTGGGGCTCTGCCGAGCTGACCCCATCCGAAGCTGTCTCTTTGGCAATGTCGAGATTAGATTAGAGCTCGGAGAAGGAAAGGTGCTAGTGGGCTGCAGCATGGACACTAAACGGGCGGCTACCGCATATTGTTGGGAAGAAAGCAGGGGCGTTAGAGCTTGAGGGATTTCGAAATCTCTGTGAGCGGCGGTCCTCTTCCTCCTTTTGGGCTGGCGGGCTCCGTGCCAATGACCCCCGTGATCATGGACAGACCCAGTGGATCCCGTGACCCCCAAGACTGATTAGCCCTCTGTGGTGTCTTCCAAAAGCTCAACAGCCCACACCGTGCCAGCTTTTGTTGCCACAGTTTGGAGACCCTGACACACCCACTTTTGGCACTCTGCATGCCTCCTGGCTACCTGGCAAGATGAAGCCTAAACTGATGTATCAGGAGGTAGGTGGATGGGGTCCCAGTGGGGAGGGACTAGGTACAGTAGAGAGTAGGGGCTCCCATGTCACCTCCAAACCATCCTTGTTGTTCCCCAGCTGAAGTTGCCTAGTGAGGAGCCCGCCAGCGAGCTGCCCCTGAATGAGATAGAGGCATGGAAGGCTGCTGAGAAGGTAGGAGCCCACTGCCACCCTTGGTCTGTCTCAGGTGTGGGCTGGGCTGGCTGACCGCCTCTTCTCACAGAAAGCCCGCTGGGTCCTGCTGGTTCTCATCCTGGCTGTTGTGGGTTTCGGTGCCCTGATGACTCAGCTCTTCTTATGGGAATACAGCGACTTGCATCTCTTTGGAGCCAACCAGCCCCCAGCACCCTGCTATGACCCCTGCGAGTAAGTGGGAAAGTAGAGAGCCTGTGATGGTGAGGGGGTGGTGGGGGAGAGGCCCTGATAAGCCAGGGATACTCACACACACCAGGAAGGGACTGCTCTGGGCATCACCCAGTGCCCATGACTGGGAGGTGATTGCAGACTCCCTGGTGTACCTTCATACATTCTTCCCTCCATGCCCACCCCCATCCCCTGACACTGTTCCCATGGCAGCAGAGCAGCATCTTCTGCCCACGTCTGTGAAGAGACAGGCACACACAGACACACTGCATCATCTACCCACATCTGTGGGCAGGCATACGCTCCTTCCTTTCACAACTTTAGGTAGACAAATGCGTGCATTCAGAGAAGCGACTACAGGCACACGCAATACCCAGTTTCCATCCTGTGTGGGCAGACAGGTGAGCTGGTGGTTAGCTGTGCCTGATACTAACTGCCCCTCCCCTGTCCTGCAGAGCAGTGCTGGTGGAGAGCATCCCCGAGGGCCTGGACTTTCCTGAAGCATCCACTAGCAACCCCTCCACCAGCCAGGCTTGGCTGGGCCTGCTGGCCCTGGCCCACCGCAGCCTGGACATCGCCTCCTTCTACTGGACCCTAACCAACAATGATACCCACACTCAGGAGCCCTCTGCCCAGCAGGTACCCGGCAACCTGGGCCCTGGTGGAAAGCAAAGGGGCAGTGGGAGGCATTAGGAGTGGGAGTGAAAGGGGTTTTCCTGCAGCCCAGGAGACAGGTGGGCATGTCTCATTCAACAGGTTGAACATTTGGAAGCAACTGTCTTCACATGGCCCTCCGGCCCGGGGTGTTGGTCATGTCATCTGTAGGCCTTTGCATGTCGGGTGTGGGTCTGGCTACTAGGGATTAGGCTGGCAGATGTCACTTACTCACAAACTGCTCTGACCCTGTCACACCAAGAAATGGAAGAGCCGAGTGAGCAACAGCCTAGGCTAGAGCTGGGCAGGTCACTCCAGCTCTCAGGCTTCAGTTTCCTCATCTGTGGAGTGGGGCCAGTACGTAACACCCACCCCTTGGGGGATTAAACAGGCTAATCCGTGCAAATTATAGCATGGCGCCTGGCACAGTCAGCCCTTTATAAGCGTTTGTTATTATTAGATTCTTGTTATGGTCTGCAGACCAACTTAAAAACCATAAAGCTTCAAGGTTTGGGAAGGAACAGTCTAGGTGGATCACCCTTTCATTGAAAAATGCCTACGTTTCCCCTTTTTTTCTCTTTCTGCTGCCTCTTTCTATGAGAAATTGACAAATTTATTTACACTGTGGGGCTCCTCAAGCACTACCTGAAAAAAATTACAAAAGTTAGAAACGATAGGTACTCTCACTCCTTGCTGCTCCCACGGGAGTGGTTTGAAGCACAAGCACAGGCCTAGCAGGCAGACGGTCTGGGTTCAATTCCTGCCTCACCATTGAATCCTCCGGCGCTGCTTCCTCATCCGCACCTCGGGGATGTGACTCAGACTTGCCTCCTCAGTGAGAGTAGTGAGAATTCGGTGAGTTCAACGTGAAGGGCTTAGAACAGGCCCCTCTCACGGTAGGAACCAGGGAATCGTAGGCTATTACTATTACTGCTATTGGCATCACCAAGCCTCATCGGTACCTTCCCAGACCCCCAGCCTCAGCCAAACCCTCAGTAGGCTGTAAAGTGCCTGAGGCCCCTGTGACACCAGGCATGGACACTGCCAAGGTGGGATCTTGGGAAGGCCCCTTGAATGGCACAGGAGTGGGGGGAGGTCCTGACGAAGTTCAGAGCGGCCAGTTATTAAAACAGAGAAAGGTTTTAATATCTTAACCTGTAAAGCCATCCTAGGCACACTAGCTGATATAAAGACACTCACTCCTGTTCTCACCTGGAAACCCAATATCAAAACAAAACAACCCCGTGGGGGTACTGTGTGGGGTTGGAGAGGTGGCTGCACCAACCCCTCAGAGGCCCCCCTCCCAACCCTGTACCCCCTTCCCAAGGGTGAGGAGGTCCTCCGGCAGCTCCAGGCCCTGGCACCTCGAGGTGTGAAGGTTCGCATTGCTGTGAGCAAGCCCAGCGGGTCCCAGCCTCGGGCGGACCTGCAGGCCCTGCAACAGAGCGGTGAGTTAGGGGCAGCTGGGCTGGGCTGGCTGTCTAAAACCAGCCCCTGACCACCATTCCTGTCGGTTGCAGGTGCCCAGGTCCGCATGGTGGACATGCAGAAGCTGACCCACGGCGTCCTGCACACCAAGTTCTGGGTCGTGGACCAGACCCACTTCTACCTCGGCAGTGCCAACATGGACTGGCGCTCCCTCACCCAGGTCTGCCTGCACCCTGCCCACCCACCTTTCCGGGCCACTTCCTGCTCCATAGGTGCCCAGCTTCCAGCTACACCCCTCTTCAATCCCAGAGTTCTCTCTCCAGTCCTCAATGACTTCCTTCCCATTTTCTACCAGAAAAGACCCCAAATCCAGCCCTCTACTGCCCTCCACCTGTCATGGAAGGTTGAGGCTTCCTCTGGTTCCCAGTGACAGGGGCCAGGCCCTCTACAGGGCATTCAAGGCCCTGTCCACCCATTTGAGCTTCATTATTCCTTCTCTGGATGCCTCCTGTAAGCCCAAATCTGTTCTGGGGAATGCTGGGAACACGGAGGTAGCAGATGAACCTCTCAGAACTCCCAGCCCAGTACAGAGACAGGCCAGTTACCAGGTAATGTCAGCCTAGAGGAGTCAAGGCTGGGATGGGCGAAGCACAAGCAGAGAGGTCTGAGCCAGGAAGTGGGCCCCAAGCTGGGGTACCAGAAAGGTTCTCAAATGAGGAAACAACTGATCTGATAACTGAAGGAGCTGTAGGAACCAGCACAAGACAGGATAGAGGGTGTAGCTCAGGCAGTGGTCACTTGCTCAGACCCTAATCTCACAACTTCTTGGGGAGATGCCGAACATACAGCTGTGGCTGAGACATCCCTGCTGTTTTTCCTCCCAGTCCAGTGGGGAGATGGGTTTGCCACCAGAGAGAGTGATGAGGGAAACCCAAGAGACCATGAGAGCCCAGAGGAATGCCTGGAGCAGCCTGGGCAGTCAGGGGAGGCTTCCTGGAGGAGGAAACTAGCAGGAAGAAACCTAAGAATAAGCAGGAGCTCCCTTATTGGAGGGTAGAAGTGACAGCATAGGCACAGGTTCAGGAAACCTGGAGCTTTAGGATGACATTGATTTTCATAAAAATTTGACTAAAGATAGTAGTCTTAAGTCAAGTTCATGCCCATTCCAGGGCTTTAGAGGGAGGTCTGGGGGAGAGGGTGGAGCTCAGGGGCAAAAAGGGAGAGAGCCTGGCCGGCGTGGCTCAGTGGTTGAGCATTGACCTATGAACCAGGAGGTCATGGTTCGATTCCTGGTCAGCGCATGTGCCTGGTTGTAGGCTTGATCCCCAGTTTGGGGTGTGCAGCAGGCAGCCAAACAGTGATTCTCTCCCATCATTGGTGTTTCTGTCTCCCTCTTCCTTCCTCTCTGAAATCAATAAAAAAAAAAAATATACAGGCAGTCCTCGGGTTATTTTGGACTCAACGTATGTCATCTTCCATTTATTTATTTATTTTTTAAAAATTCCATCATTTCGATGTCTGTACATATGTGCATTATGCTTTTTATTATTTATTTACCACAAGTAAAGGTTAGAAATTGGTATCTTTCCTTCACATTTTTTTACTATCACTTCTTACTGCTGTGCATGTGCTCCGTGTGAGTGGCGGTGGGTTCCGACCTCGGCGAAAATCGCGTTACATCGCGCCACAGAAACAGATCTCCGACAGAACCCGAGGACTCACTGTATATTGAAGAAGGAGGAGGAGGAGGAGGAGGGAGAGAGGGGATTTTGAGGGGTATGGGAAGGAATGGGGGCTGCTGTGGACATGAAGCCATTACCCAGGCTCAGCACTTCCCTCTTACAGGTCAAGGAGCTGGGCGTGGTCATGTACAACTGCAGTTGTCTAGCCCAAGACCTGACCAAGATCTTCGAAGCCTACTGGTACCTGGGCCAGGCAGGCAGCTCCATCCCGTCAACCTGGCCCCAGTCCTATGACACCCTCTACAATCAGAAGACACCAATGGAGATCTGCCTCAATGGGACCCCGGCTCAGGCCTACCTGGCGGTGAGTCTGAAGGAAGAGTGGTCTGTCACACGCTGGCCACGTGCCCTCACGCACGGCCTCCATTCAGCCCTGCCCAGGGCTTGGTCCGGAGCACTAGCCCTCGCTCCTGCTCACTCTGCTTGGTCAGGGGCCTGGGCTATATCCCAGCCTCACGAGGCCTCAGTTTCATCTAGAAAATGTTGACAACCCCTTAGGGCTTGCATGCACCAGCTCTACCTCCTCATTAGCTCTAAATCTAGTTGAAAATTCTGTTCCTCCGTCACACTAGCCATGTTCCAATGCTCAGCGGCCACATGCAGCAAGCGGCTGCCTGCAGCAAGTGCAGGGACAGAAAGATTTCCAGCGCTGCAGAAAGTTCTCTTGGACAGCACTGGCTGTCTCTGTGGCAGATCCTGAGTGCTCTAGATAAGGCCCTACTGTTGTGGGGTTTGTTTTGTCTTGTTAATTCTCATATAAGGATATTTTTCCATTGATTTTTTTTTTTTTTTAGAGAGAGTGGAAGGGAGAGGGAGAGACAGAGAGAAACATCAGTGTGAGAGACACACCCCGATTGGTTGCCTCCTGCACACTAGAGAGTAAGCCTGCAACCGAGGTACGTGCTCTTGAGCAGAATCAAACCTGGGACCCTTCTGTGCATGAGATGATCTCCAACCAACTGAGCCACACTGTCCAGGGCAAGGCACTGCTCTTTTTATTTTTTATTTTTTAAAATATATTTTATTGATTTTTTACAGAGCGGAAGGGAGAGGGATAGAAAGTCAGAAACATCGATGAGAGAGAGACATCGATCAGCTGCCTCCTGCACGCCCCCTACCGGGGATGTGCCCGCAGCCAAGGCACATGCCCTTGCCAGAATCGAACCCGGGACCCTTCAGTCCGCAGTCCGACGCTCCATCCACTGAGCCAAACCGGTCTCGGCGGCACTGCTCTTTTTAGCTATTGATATTTTCACTAGTTGGGGTGGCCAACCTCATCCCCTTCAGGCCCCCCAAACAAGTCACCTGGTCAAGCCCAGTTATTGTGGTGGGGCCATACAAGGTGTATGGATGCTGGAGTCCTATGCTGCAGTGTCTCCCACAGAGATTGAGGGTTCCCCTCTCAGAACCTGAGTTTGCTCATCTGTCCTGAGGTTGGAGAGAGCTGGATAAATGCCTGGTGTGGCATGGGCACACAAGGGGTGCCCTCAAGGGGGCCTGAGAGTGAGTCAGGGATGAAAGCGATTATATCAGAGATCCTCACACCTGAGCAGGCATTAGAACCACCACGAGTGCCCTAGCGGTGTGGCTCAGTGGATGGAGCATCAGCCTGTGGACTAAAGGGTCCCAGGTTCAATTCCGGTCAAGGGTACATGCCTGGGTTTCGGGTTCAATCCCCAATTGGGGGTGTGCAGGAGGCAGCTGATCAATGATTCTCTCTCATCATTGATGTTTCTATCTCTCTCTCCCTCTCCCTTTCTCTCTGAGATCAATTTAGGGGAGTGGGGAGGGGGGTCTGGGAGTGCTATTTCACCAGATTCCTGGACTCCCCCTCAGCACCCTCATTCAGCATGTCGTGTGTAGTGAGGCCCACAAACTTGCAATTCTAACAAGTTCCCACCAGTTGATGCTGTTAGTGCTTGAACCACTGGGTTAGAGCAAAATTCTGGAACCAGACAGCCTGGTTCAAATCCTGGGTCCGTTTATCAGCTGTGTGTCAGGCAAGTCACTCGCCCTCTCCGAGTCTCAGTTTCCTCACCTGTGAAATGGACGTCACAGTCATCCTTCCCCCTTCATGGAAGCTGTGGATTCAGGGGGACCACAGGACCTGGCTAGTGACAAGCTGTCTGTACATGGGTCCATTGTGATGGCAGCCTGGCACGGCACATGTCTTACCTGTCCCCTCGCCCCCAGAGTGCACCCCCACCACTGTGTCCGAGTGGCCGCACCCCGGACTTGAAGGCTCTGCTCAGCGTGGTGGACAATGCTCGGAGTTTCATCTACATCGCAGTCATGAACTACCTGCCCGCCATGGAGTTCTCCCACCCACGCAGGTACTGCTGGTGGGTGGACAGGGAGCCACTGGAGTGGGAGAGGGATGAAGGGGCCCAGAAAGCAGGCAGTGGAACTGAGGCAAGGGGACAGACGGGGAGAGGCAGAGAAGACAGAAGTAACAGAGAGAGGCGCCTGGGTTCTCCAGACAAGGGCAGAGGGGTCAGAGAAAAGGATAAGAATATTGGGGTTAGGGGGATGAGATGGGGACTGGAGGCCAGAGGCAGGAGGTGCAGGATCTCTGGAGGTAGAAAGCAGGGAGCGTGGGCTGAAAACAGATGAGGGCTTGGAGAATGGGGGCTAAGAGTTTTCAGGTTTGGGGCAGTAGGGTTGGGGGCTCAGAGAAAGTAGTAGGAGCAGCAGACATGATGATGGAAAGCCTGGGTTTAGGGGCAGGAAGGGGAGCCAGAATCAGGGTGTAAAGGATGTGGTATTTAAGGAGGCAGGAACAGGACCGGGAGTCAGAGATGAGTGATCGTGGGGCTTGGGGGCTCTCAGAGCTGAAGCAGGGCCCAGGCCTCGCACCATAAGCTAAGAGTGAGGCTTGTGGATAAGCCACCCTCTGTACCCTGCACCCCTCCCCAAGGTTTTGGCCTGCCATCGATGATGGGCTTCGGCGGGCTGCCTTTGAGCGGGGCATCAAGGTGCGCCTGCTGGTCAGCTGCTGGGGGCACTCTGAGCCATCCATGCGGGCCTTCCTGCTCTCCCTTGCCGCCCTGCGTGACAACCACACCCGCTCCGACATTCAGGTGGTAAGCCCCTGCCACAGCCCGCGCCTCAGCCCCTGTGCCGGGCGGCGCTGGGCACAGAGTACTTGTGGAGCCCACCTAACAGACAACCCGGAGTGACCCGTGCGGTGATGGGGAGACCATGTGTGAGGCCCAGATTTTCGGGGGGACAGTAGAGGGGGAGTGGGATGGGAGTGCCCAGAGGAAACACCTGTCCTGCCTGAAGGGTCACGGAAGGCTGTCTGGACAGGGGGGCACCTGAGGTGAGACCTAAGGGACCGTTCTAGAGGAGCCCCTCTAGGAGTCATTCCAGAGGGAATGGTGGCAAGTGAAGTGACTGGGCCTTCCCAGCTGGTGGTACCTGAAAGCCACCCTTCCAGACCCTGTTCTGGCCCTGGGGGTTTCACGGATTCCCCAATCCTACAGACCTGCCCCCATTCCCCACCCCATACCCGGGGAGTCTCTAACACACTGCACCTCCCACTGCTTTCCATTCTCCCCTCTCCCCCAGAAACTCTTTGTGGTCCCTGCGGACAAGGCCCAGGCCCAGATCCCATATGCCCGAGTAAACCACAACAAGTACATGGTGACTGAACGTGCCACCTACATCGGTGAGTGTCCGAGCACCACCAGGGGGCGGGAGAGGGTCCGGGCACTGCCACAGGCCCTGACTCTGCCCCCTGCCCTGTAGGAACCTCCAACTGGTCTGGCAGTTACTTCACAGAGACGGCGGGCACCTCGCTGCTGGTGACACAGAATGGGGAGGGTGGCTTGCGGAGCCAGCTGGAGGCTGTTTTCCTGAGGGACTGGGACTCCCCTTACAGCCACGACCTCGACGCCTCAGCTGACAGCATGGGCAATGCCTGTCACCTGCTCTGAGACCTGACCCAGCAGACAGGCTGAGGCCTTCAAGGCCCCCACAGACCCCAATGTCCTGGATCGTGGTGGTCCCTGTCCCCGTAGCCCTGCTTCTGTCTGTCCTATTGTGGCTCCACAGACCCCCTTGCTCTCCCACCTCTACCTTTGCTCCTGACAGCCTGACGCTGTGGCCCCAGATCCCAGCTGAGCTGGGGGAGGGATCAGCCCCAGAAGAAGTGGGAATGCATGCTGGGCCAGTCCCTCGGCCTCCCCCCGCTTCCCAGGGCAAAGAGGGCCCAGGTTCCAATAAGAAGTAAATAACTTGTCTGTACGGTCTCTGCCTGAATGAGTGGTGTGAGGTGGGGTGTCGGGATCGGGGACAGCCAGCATGGGCCTCTGGTGGGGACATGAGCATGCACACGAGCTCTTAGCATGTGCTGGAATGTACCTAGCACATAGCCCGTGACTGGCATGTGCTGAATCTTCAGCAGATGGCCTGCCATTGCTGAGCATACAGCAAATGGCCCACTGGTTTAGCATGTGCTGGGCTCTCAGCGTGTAACCACACAGGCTGGCATGTGTAGCTGGCATGTGCTGGCATGTGCTGAGTATGCAGTGTATGGCAGTGGGGTTGGTGTATGCTGAGCGTCCTGAACCAGCGTGGGTTAGTGTGTGCCATACTCTCGGCGTGCTCCCAGCAGATGAACCATCGCCACGTCCCAAGGGTGGACTCGAATGTCTGAACACTGGAGCGTGCACCAAGTATGAATTTGCACCAGCCAAGTGCATGGCCAGCCTGTAATGACAAGGACAGGTAAACAGACATCTGGCAGGCTTGGATTGGCACCTGCTGAACACGATGTTCTGAGGGTGGTTCTCGTGTGCTTTAGGGGTTGGGTCAGTGTGCCAAGCACAGCCTGTCCCAGTGTCATGGTGGCCCAGCCTCCAGCCTGAGCCAATGGCCAACAACTGCAGCATCAGAGAGTGGCCTGGGCACCAGCCTAAACCCCACCCCCCGCCCCCCCAGCACCAGGACAGGCAGGGAGGACACGCGTGAGGCAGGGCTGTGAACAGCTCTTTATTGAAATAGGCAGAGACAACAGGGCCAAGACGTGCTCAGGGCCAGCAGGGTGCAGCACCTTTCTGTGCCCCTCTGACTGAGGTGGCCACAGGCCAGACACCAAGGCCCTCCTGTGTTTGGGGGGTGTGTGCAGGCATGCACTGTGGGTGGGGGGAATGGGAATTTCTGGATAACTGTTTCTGTAAGAATTTGTGGGTTCAGGGGATGGCTCTGAGGAAGGGAGGCCAGCCCAGCTACCTCAGCCACCAGTGATGGGTAGAGGTGGGGTCATCATCAATGCTGCCCGCCGACATGCTGCAGAAAGCTGGTGGCCCGGGGTGGTCCATGCGGGTGGGTATGGCGGGTTGGGAGCCCCTGAGCCCTTGGGCCCCTGATGCCCTCCAGGGTCCAGTCTGGCTCACCAAGCCATTCTCCAGGACAGGTGCTGGGGTCGAAGAGCTCAGGGCTCAGCCTCTGTGGGGTAGAAGAGAGGGCATCAGCCAAGAAGCCACCAGCCCATTCCTCATGGACACCCTCCTGTCCCACCTGAATCCTTGTCACTTCCTGAAGACGATTCTATACCGTTGCAATCCTCATCACATCCTGGGGCTTCGATAGTGTGTGCTGAGGGAACAGTGTGTCCTGAGGTGTGTTAGTGTCTGCTTGGGCTTTGTCACATCTTCCCGAGGGTGGGTGAGTATGTGCTGGGCCTTTATCACTTCCTCCAGGTGGATTACTGTGCCCTGCATTTTTACACAGCCTGACGGCATGTTAGTATGTGCAGAGCCGCGTCACATCCAAGTTATATCCTGAGTATGGCTTAGCATATGTGGAGCCTTGTAATATGCTGAGGTTGGGCTAGTGTGTGTTGGACTCCGAACCAGCTGTTGGTAACACATGTGGGGAGCCAAGGCCAGGTTCCCCTCCTCCCGCCTCCCGAAGCTCTGTGGGCACCCCTGACCCCAGAACCACCTGCACCCTTCCAGCCCACCTGACTCACCTCAGCATCCATGTCCTTGATGTCTGGCCCATCCCCATCCCGCTTCGGGATGGTGGGCGGCTTTGCGGAGGCGCCGCGGTGCTCACCCTCTGCCCAGCCGCTGCCCCGGCAGGGCCCCTCATCCTCGGGCGAGGCCTGGCTCAGCCGGATGAGGTTGCTGAAGTTGGAGTCAGACTTGGAGCCCGTGGGCAGCTTGCGGGCCTTGTGGCGGCCAACCAGACGGCTGCCGTAGAAGGCCAGGATGGGCTCAGGGCCCGAGTCAGGCACCCGGAGACCAGCCACAGCTGCCTTGAGTGGGGCCAGTGCACTGGGGGTCTCACCCCACAGCCCATGGCCCGTCTCCTGCAGACTCAGGTCATCCAGCTGGTCAATGGCCCTTTGCATGCCCGGTGCCTTCTCCTCACGGAAGAAGGGCCCACTGCCCGTCACACTGCCAAGACCCATGGCCTCCTCCTCCTCAGCCAGACGGTAGTAGGGGGGCCCATCCTCCGAAGCAGCCACCACAGGCGTGGGGGGCTTGCCCTCCACCTGCAGCGAGAGGCGGCAGCTGCGCAGCGACAGCTGGTAGTAGCGCGTGGTCTCATGGGCACTGCGCAGCTGCTGCATGGACACGAAGGGGTGGCGCAGGGCGGCACTGGGGCTGATGCGTTCGTGCGACTCCCAGGTCAGCATGCGCTTAATCAGCTCCACCATGCTCTTGAGGTCAGCGTGCTCGGCCAGCGCCTCCCGGTCCTGGAAGGTTAGCCGTCCAGCTGCCCCGCCGCCATTCACTGTCTCAATCTGGTCCAGTGACTTGAGCATGTACTTGCGGCGCTCCAGTGGGCGTACCTGGTGGGACACAGTGGGCAGGGGTTGACACCACGCCTAGGCCTTGGGCCCCAGTCACTCCTGTAACTTCCAGCAGGCCCTGCAGTCTGGCCCAGAGCTCTCCTGCTGCTATGAAGTCCACACATCTGAATCCTGATTCCAGTTCTGCCTGTGATCTGACTTGAAGCCCTCTTGCTGCTAGGAGGGCCAAACCTGGTCCCTCAAGTCGAACCCAGAGCCCCGTTCCTGCTGGAAGTACAGCTGCCTATGTGTTTTGGTCCTCCTGTCATCTAACCCAAAGTTATCCCTCACTCAAGTTTCACACCTCATCCCAGACCTCCAGTCCTCCCCGGAGCGGTAGGCCCAGCCTCTGCCAGTGAGTAGCTAGCAGAGGAACTGCCCTAAGCCTCTAGTCCTCCTTGGAATCAAACCCAGGTCCCTTTTGCTGCTTCAGCTCCCACACTCCATCCCAGGCCTCCAGCGGTTGAACCTCCTTGCCATACTAGTTTGGCAACCGCCAGGCAAGGAGCCCTTAGAGGAGCTGCCACATACTTTCAGTCTCATCTTTGGTCTCACCCAGACCTCTCTTGTGACAGGTCCTGTAGCTGACCCAAACTTTCAGTCCTCTGCTGCCTCACCCAGACCCTGCACAGGTGCGCTGACTGTAGCCCCAGAGATGGCAGACAGGCTGCCTTAAGCATCCAGTCCCACCTGGACCTCGTTTAGATCCCTCATATTGCACGAGTTTGCCTGACCCCAGATCCGAAGCTGGCAGAGGGGCCACCCTGCCCTTTCTGTCACACTTGTGGTATCACCCAGATCCCTCTTGCTGCAGCAGCCCCCAGAGTGGTCCTCAATCTTCAAGTCCCACCATTGGTCTCGTCCAGATCTCTCTTGTGACAATCCCCACAGCTGACCCAAGCTTCTAGACCTCCCTGAGGGCTAACCTAGGGGGGAAATGCTATTCTGGTCTCATTTTATAGACGAGGAAACCGAGGCACAAAGAGGTTAAAGACATTTGCCCAAAGTCACACACCTTGGAAGACAGAGCACAGAGCTCAGATTCAAATGTTTACTAAATACAGGCACTTTTTAAAAGTGCTTTATATGTGTTAACTCTTTTTAAAAATATCTTTTTATTGATTTCAGAGAGGAAGGAAGAAGAGAGAGATTGAAACATCAATGACAAAAGAGAATCACTGATCGGCTGCCTCCTGCATGGACCCTACTGGGGACCGAGCTCAAAACGTGGGTGTGTGTCCTGACAGCCCTAAACAGGAATCAAACCATGACTTCCTGGTTCACAGGTTGACGCTCAACCACTGAGCTGTGCTGGCTGGGCTAGACTTTTTTCTTTATGCAGCAGCCCCCACAGTGCTGCCCTCATTGCACCTGCCCCCTACCTTGGTCTCGGCCAGATAGTCGGCCGAAGACTTGAGCTGCCAGGGGTTGGTGGCATCAGGGTGGAGGTTGCGCTTGAAGAAGTGGTGGGCCTTGCGGGCGGCGTGCAGCAGGTGGGGCTTGGGCAGGCCCTGGGTCTCACAGATGTAGCGCACCTGGTCATACTCGTTGTTGCCAGGGTAGAGCGGCCAGCCCAGGTGCAGCTCGGCCATGACACAACCCAGTGACCACACGTCCACTTTCTCACAAAAGGGCAGCCCCAGCAGAATCTCGGGGGCCCTATAGAAGCGCGACTGGATGTATGGCTCCTTCACATAGCGCACCTCGCTGAAAATGCTGGCCGAGCCAAAGTCGATTACCTGTGTGGAAAGGGAGCCCATTGGGCAAGGTTGAGGATAACAGATCTGGGCTTCAGCAGGCGTCTCTCCCCAGTGTCTGTCTGCGTCTGCCATCTGTCTGCTGCTGTCTGTTAGTCTTACCTCTCATGTCGCTATGTCTCCTCCAGCCTTTGTCTCTGCGTTGTGTGTCAGTGTCTCTGTTTCTGTTATCTCCACTAGAATGTATGTCTGTGAGCATTAAAACCCCTCTCTTGCTCTCTCACCCCACACCTTCAGCAAATCTTGTTGGTTCCTTCCTCTGAACAGATCAAGAATCTGCCCACTGTGCATCAAAGCCACAGCCCCACCTGGTCCTGCCTCCATCACTTCCTGCCTCTACAGCTCTTCCTGCTCCCACCCTCTGTCCCCCAGTCTGTTCCTCACATGTGCTGTGACAGATCCTGTGAACACCTGAGTCGGGTCACATACCTCCTGGCTCAGCATCCTCTTGTGGCTTTACTACATCCTGTGATAAAAGCCAAAGTTCTCACCATAGGCCCGAAAGCTCCTACAATCTGCCCATCCCATCTCTGCCCTCAGCCCCTCCCACTTTCCCCTCACTAACCCTGCTCCAGCCACAGGACCTCTCACTATTCCTTGAATAAGCCAGATGTATTCCCAGCTAAGGCCTTGGCACTGGTTGTTTCTTCTGCCAGGAATGCCTTTCCCTTGGATGTTCACATAGCGCCCCCCCCTCCTTTCCTCAGGTCTTTACTCCAGTCACCTTCTCAGTGAGGCCTCCCCGAAACCATCCTATCAAAAACCAGTACCCCTACTCCTCCTCGTCCCCTTTCTGGCCCTCTGCTTTTCTGCGCAGCTCTTCACACCATTTCACAAACTATATATTTTATATTTTTATTGAGTTTATTGTTTTTTTAACCAACTAGGATTTGAGTCCCATGAGGGCAGGATTTTGTCTGTTCACTGCTGAGTCCCTAGAAGCCTTGAACAGCGACTAGCACAAAGCAGGAGCTCAGAATGAATGAATGAATGAGTGACTTAAATTTTTTTAATCTATCATTGTCTTTCTGTCTCATTTTTATCTCTTGTCTTTCTTTGCCACTTCATGGCTTGTCTGTGTCTCTCCTCTCTCAGCGTCTCTAAGTCACTCATTAGAAAGACACCTCCCAGCAGCCCAGGTCCTCCTCATTCTCAAGCACTGTTAACACCCACACAGGTCTGACATCCATCTAGCACTGACTTCATAGCAGTGCTGTGCTGGGAGAGGCCACAGGCACAGTGGTGACCAAAATTGCCTTGGCCCTGCTCTCACGGTGCTCCTGGCTCCTATCATCAGGGGACAATAACAAACCCAGAAACAGACAGGTCAGGGGTGAGATTGGGGAACCCAGGAGCTCTGACAGGGTCAGGGGTGGGACAGGGGAGCCCAGGAGCACTGACAGGGTAAGAGGGGGGGACAGGGGAGCCCAGAACCTTGCACTTAGCACACGGTCAGGCCAGAGCAGGCATTTAGTGTTTGTTGACAAGCAAACTCACTATGATGAGGTATGGCACTGCCATCCTTCCAGTTGCTCAGGCCAACAGGCTTTTGTGCCTCCTCAAGTCATAAGATCCATCAGCAAACCCTGTTATCTCTGGTTCCAAATCTATTCGGACCCACCCATAGCCCTCCTCCCACTACTCCCCACAAGTCTAACCCCGCCCAGCCATGTCTCCCACCTGGACTGGTGCAGTCACCCCTCACTGTCTTCCTGCTCCTCACAACCAGAGCATCCAGGGCTGGGGAAGGCTGGGAGGAGACAGAACAGGAGATGCTGCCACCCAGGGCAGCCCCTCACCTTGACCCTGAAGGGGCAGCGGGTCTGGTCCACCAACATGATGTTCTCAGGCTTGAGATCGGCATGGATGATGGCCAGTTCCTTGAGCCGGGCCAGGGCTCGGAGCACCTGCAGGGTGACCGTGCGGATGTGGCGGGCAGGAAGAGGTGCAAAGTTGTTCTCCTTCTGAAATTCAAAAAGGTTTTGCTCCAGTAGCTCAAAAACCAGGTAGAACTTGAGGGCGTCATGGAAGAACTCAAGGAAGCGGATGACATGAGCCTCCTCAGGATCCAGGCCCCTCATGCAGCGCAACAGCTTCAGCTCGTTCTTGATGATACGGTTGCGGTAGGCATCATTCTTGAGGATCTTGATGGCCACCATCTCGCCCGTGCTTCGCCGCCAGCCCTTGGCCACCTCCCCAAAGGTGCCCTTGCCCAGCACCTCAATGATGTCGTAACAGTCAGTCTCTGACTGGATGGTGGCCATGGTACCCCGGCCGCCAGACACCACCCTGCCACCACCTCTGCCCCACCTCTGTCTTGGAGGCCTCCCAGCTGCCCTCTGCCTCTTTCTGTCTCCGAGGTACCCCCAGTGGGGGAAAGAGAACCTCACTCGTGCCTACCTCTGTGAGGTTTGCCCTCACCTCCCGGGTACCTCACAACCCCCTGGGCCACACGGGGAATATGCCAAGAGTTGCACCCCTCCCCCAAAGCCCTCCTGGCTTGGGATGAGGGGCCCCAAGCCCCCCAGATGGGTTCCAGCGTTGCTGAGTGGCTCTAGTTCTGTTGTTGGAGACCTGAGCCCCTCACTGGAATGGGGGGTGGGGTGGCAGATCAAGCCCCCTCCCCCACCCAGTGGTGGAACCTTGAAGAGGTTGGACAAGTAAAGGACCCATTAAGAGGGGAGTCTCATGGTAGACCTCAGGCAGAAGCAAGGAACATTCCCAAACAGCGGTGAGAAAAGGCAGGTTTTCCTAACGAAAGGGAAGTGTGTGTGTGTGTGTGTGTGTGAGTGAGTGAGTGAGTGTTTTCAGAAAGTACCTGCCCAGCCTGGGATGACATGGGGAAAGGTGTGGCCAAGGTGGATGCAGGTTGAGTGCCAAGTTAAGGAGTTTGTACATGGTTCTGAGAGCACTGGGGAGTCACAGAGGGCTTTTGAGCATCAGAAAGCTATTTGTGTGAAGAAAGCCGAATTAGAGAGGGCACGAGTGGCGACCCTGAGCCTGGAGCAGGGCCAGGGCAGAGGTTGGGGAGAAGGGAAGAGGCACCTGGGGGTGGGGGTGGTGTCTGTAGACACATTTAGGAGGCCAGGCCAAGAGACTGACAAGTTTTTGGGAGAAGGAGGGCGGTGTCCCAGAAATGGGGACATGGACAGAAGCACTTTGGAGGAGAGGATGCTAAGGTCAGGTTAGGGAATTTAATATTGAGTGCTTTAGAAGCCTTATCCTTACAACACACATTTTATTTGTTTGTTTTGATTGATTTCAGAGAGGAAGGGAGGGGGAGAGACAGAAACATCAATGATCAGATTCATCCATTGGCTGCCGTCTGCACCCCCTACCCCCACATTGGGGATTCGGTCCAAAACCCAGGCATGTTCCCTGAGCAGAAATTGAACTATGACCCTGGTTCATGGGTCAGTGCTCAACCACTGAGCCACGCTGGCTGGGCACACCATACATTTTAATAGCTCCATTTAATTGAAGAAAAAAGTTGGGTGCCAGAGATAGGCTTTGACCTTGAGAAGTATGGCTCTAGAGCCAAGCTCTGAACCACCACCCCACACATCCTCTTAGTGCCCAGGAGATGTCCAGGGGAGGCCTGTGGAGGCCAGTGGGTTCCCTTGTGCACCCAGAAGAGAATTTGGGAACTATCACCCAGAGGTGAGGAGCAGAAGCCTCTGGGGGGGGGGGGGGTTGACAGGCCTAGGATGGGTGTGGGAGTAGATGAGGGTCTGGGAGGAGCCCAAAGGGATCAAGGAGAGAAAGGAGTGCAGAAGAGAGGGGAGTATTTGGGAAGGAGGAAGGGGCCTGAGAAGTCAGGACAAGGGAAACAGAGGAAGTCCTTAGTGTGATCAGAGAAGTCATTTCAGACACTGGACTGGGTAGCACTGTGGGAGGAAACCCCACATGCTACAGAGCTGAGCTGGTCAAAGGGCGTGTGTGCCATGAGGGCAGGTAACTCCTGCATGTTTGGCAGAGACAAAGAGAAAGCATGAGACAGGGTAGTGACCTGAGGCGGGCAGGCTTGAAGGGAGAAGGTAGTGGAATAAGTGGGGGGTCTGACAACTCAAGGGCATGGCCCTTCATCCTCTGGGATGGGAATAGAGTGGAGAGGTGGGTATGAGGGATCAGAGGGTGATTTGGAATGGGAAAGCATGCCTTCCTAGTAGTCTGGGGCATGACAGAGAGATGGGGGTCGGGGGTGGTGTCTGTAGGCCCTGGCAGGAGTTTAAGGGCATAAGTCCGGAGTGAGGTTGGGCCCCTGGGAGCAGAGATTGAGCACCCAGAACCTAGTCCTATGAGGCAACCACATGTCTTGAGTGGAGGCTCTGAACTCTGGAGCTTGGGGAGGGCCAGGAGAGGCCTTCCTGGGCGGGGCCGGGTGGACCAGGCTGTCAAACCAGCCAGACAGAGAAGGAACAGCCAGGATGCAGAGGCGTGCTTTGTTGGTAAAGTGGCCAGGAGAGGGCAGGTGGGTAACAATCAGTCTGCTCTCTTAGGGCCCCTAGGGCTGTCCTGGCCAGTGTGGGGTCCCCCAGGAGTCCCCAGCAGAGGGGTCCTGCCGCTATTCTCTGTGGGGGAACTTCCCAGAGTCCTACTCAGGGGCCCCTGGGATTTCTGAAGGGCTAGGCCAGGCCCCCCTCCAACTAGGTCCATCCCAAAGCCTCCCTGACTCTCTCTCTCCTCAGACCAGAGGTGGCCTGTGTCTCCCCACACAGGCTCCTTCAAGTCAGGATCATGTCCCACGCTCCTTCCTTCTGTGGGATTTTTTTCTCTGCACCCTTCTTTACTCCCCACACCCTCCTAATACACAGAGAAGACCAGACACAAGGCCACCTCTTGATTATTTATTCACATGGCTTGGCAAGATACACTCTTGCCAATGAGCCAGGCAGGATACTTCCAGGGCTCCTGCCCTCTGAGGGTTAGTGCTGGTTAACTCACACACAAAGGGGTGGGGGATGGGGAGGCAGAAGGGAGCTTCAGATGACAGCAGTCTGAGTTGCCTCCATCCTGGTGGGACCTGGAGCCCCCGTCTCCGAAAACCCCACGCTGGGCAGTCGGACCCGGAATCCACCCTCTTCTCGGTCCCTGCTCCCACTCCGGGACTTAGGGCTTAGGGAAACCCTGGGGAACCGGAACTTGGGGGACTTCTCCCCTCCAGGAGACTTGGAAGCTGCCTCGCCCTCCTGCCCCCGAGAGGCCTTGGAAGAAGTGGCCAGGCCCACTCGAGGCAAGCGAACTCGTAGGCGGCCACGGTGACCAGAAGCCCCTTCCCTGCTGCCCTCCTCTTCCTCCTCCTCCTCCTCAGGGCTGGGGGAGCCTTCCCCAGCAACAGCCTCACTCTGGCTGAAGCCCACACGGGGCAGCCTGAGTTTCGGGCTCTTGGCCTTCTCGCCCTCTTCAGCCCCCTCCTTGGCCCACACCAAGCCAAACCGGGGCAGCCGAACCTTGAGCTTGTGTCCAGCATCTCCCTCACCCTCTACCACCTGGTACTCAGCATGGCTACCCATGGCAGGAGGAGAGAGCTCCAGGTCAGGCAGTGAAAGGTGGAAGGATCGTTCGACTCCTGGGGGCTGGACTCCAGGTCCTCCGACCCCAGCCTCAGCTCTGGCCCCCAGTGTGGGCATCCTCAGCCTCAGCCCACCCTCATCTGTGGCTGCCTCACCCACCTGCACCTCTCTGCTCAGCCCCACATCCAGCTCAAGCTGGGGCACTGTCACAGTGGGCATCTTGAAGACCCCCTCTCCCACCAACAGCTCACCACCCTCCCCCCTGGCTTCAGGCAGAGACAAGGTCACCTGAGGCACCTGCACCCTGTAGCTTGCTGTGCCCTCTGCTGAAGGGGCTGCACTCTCAGCCTGCTGCCCCGAGATTGTACCCAGCCCAGCCTCACCAAATCTGGTCAGCTCTACCTGAGGCAGAGAGATGCCCAGGGGCATCCTTAGCACCCCCTCCTGGCCCTCAGTGCCTGCCTGCCTGGTTGTGGACACTTGCAGACCTGATAGCCGTGCCCCGCTGACAGCCACCACCCCCTCTGCCCCCACTTCCTCCTGGGCCCCCAGAGTGACCAGCTCCACCTCAGGGAACTTAAGCTGTCCAGCCATCAATTCTGCCTTTTCTCCTGGGCTAACACGCCCACCCTGGATTTCTACGTCCTTCCCCCTTGTCAGCCCAAAGGAGGGCATCTTCAGTTTGGGCATCTTCATCTTCCCATCCCAACCCCAGCCCTTGCCCTCTAACCCAGACACCCCTGACACTAGTTCGCCAGCCTCAGTGTCCCGAACTCTGACCCCAAACTTTGGCAGGGTAAACCTGGGACCCTTGAGCTTGAAATCGGCCCCTGCTGCCTCCACCTTGCCTGTAGGCAGATGGGTATCCAGGCTGAGCTGCGGAATGGACAGATCGAGAGCGGGCAGCAGGCCTGCCTCCCCAACCCCTTTAGCTTCAACCTCAGTTCCCACCTGAGCCTTGGGGAGTGAGATGGCGAACTTGGATGCCTTCAGCTTAGTGGCTTGCCCAGCCCCCTCAGCCTCTGCCTTGGCCACCTTTGGCCCTGAGAGTCCAAACTTGGACAGGGAGAACTTGGAGCTGGGTTTGACTTTCATCTCCATCACCTCTACCCTCCCTTCTTCGACTTCCACTGTGGGCAGCTGTGAAGTGACGATCTCAACAGAGGGCATCCGGAAGGCCACTTCCCCAACCCCTGCTGCCACCTTGCCCTCTGCCCATTCCACCTTGCCCTCTGCCTGTGCTACCTTGCCTTCTGCTCGCTCCACCTTGCCCACGTCAGCCACTGGGACCTGCCCCTCCAAGCTGAGTGCTCTTGGCAGGCCAAGCTCCACTGAGGGCAGTGTGAGGGAGGGGACACCCCCACGCGCCTCGCTGTCCACCTCTGGTTGTAGACAGGGAAGTGTCACCAGCTTCCCTGAGACCTCAGCCCCTGCCTCGCCTGGCTTGCTTCGTGACGGGGACCCTGCCCTCCCTAATTTGGGCATGATCATCTTGGGCATCTTGAAGCTGAATTCCACCCCCTCCACCTTCTCTGCCCTGGCAGCTGTTAGCTGCGCTTCCGGAGCCTTGGGCAGCTTCGCCTCAGGTGCCTTCAGAAGCTGCACCTCTGGGACCTTTGGCACTTGCATTTCTGGCAGCTGGATCTCTGACACCTTTGGCAGCTGCACCTCTGGGAGTCGCACCTCGGGCACCGCCATCTCGGGCACCTTCGGGAGCTTCATCTCTGACGCTTTTGGAAGTGCCACCTCTGGGAGTCGCATCTCGGGCACCACCATCCCGGGCACCTTCGGGAGCTTCATCTCTGATGCTTTTGGAAGTGCCACGTCTGGGAGTCGCATCTCGGGCACCGCCATCTCGGGCACCTTCGGGAGCTTCATCTCTGATGCTTTTGGAAGTGCCACCTCTGGGAGTCGCATCTCGGGCACCGCCATCTCGGGCACCTTCGGGAGCTTCATCTCTGATGCTTTTGGAAGTGCCACCTCTGGGAGTCGCATCTCGGGCACTGCCATCTCGGGCACCTTCGGGAGCTTCATCTCTGATGCTTTTGGAAGTGCCACCTCTGGGAGTCGCATCTCGGGCACCTGCCATCTCGGGCACCTTCGGGAGCTTCATCTCTGATGCTTTTGGAAGTGCCACCTCTGGGAGTCGCATCTCGGGCACCGCCATCTCGGGCACCTTCGGGAGCTTCATCTCTGATGCTTTTGGAAGTGCCACCTCTGGGAGTTGCACTCCTGGGAGGGCTGCCTCTGGTGCTTTTGGGAGCTTGACCTCAGGGGCCTTGGGGAGCTTCACAGCAGGCCCCTTGACCTCAGGTGCCGAGACCCCAATGCCAAAGGAGGGCATCTTGATGGTAGGCAGCTTCAGCTTGCTCTCAGCAATGGCTTCAGGGGCAGTGGGCCGGGTCTCCAAGAGAGAAAGCCCGAAGGTGGGCATTCGAAGTCTGGGCCCCTTCGCCCTGACCTCAGGGCTGCCCTTGGCCACCTTGACCTCAGCTACTTCCTTTGCTCGGGCTCCAAAGCGGGGGAAACTGAGGCGGGGCATCTTCAGGGCCACCTCAGGCACCTCTTCTTGGGACTCCATCTCCGCACCCGGCAAAGCCAAATCCACCCCCACAGTAGGTACTGCTACGTCCAGGGTGGGCACCATCAGTGTTGCCGTGGTCCCTTCCCGGGTCTCCATACAAGGCAGTGTGGGCAGACTGGGCAGCGAGGGCAAGGGGGACAGCTCCACTTGGGGAACCTGAATCCCTACAGCCACAGGCTCCACAACAGGTGCAGCGGGGGCTCCAAGCCCCAAGGTTGGCAGGTGTAGGCTAAAGCCAGTGGCTGCTTCTACTGCGGGGGCCTCCTTCCCCAGTCCCTTAGGGGCTGGGACCTGGGGCACACCCACCTCTGTGCTCGGCAGCCCAGGCCCAACCAGCTCCAGCTGGGGTGCTGTGAAGCGGGCCCCTGCTGCCCCCTCAGCCTCCGCTCTGGCTTTCCTGGGGGGGGGAGCAGCGGCAGCCAGCCGAGCTACCTGGGCCTCTTCGGCCACTTCTCGGACACGCAGCTGAGGCAGCTGGAGGCGCCGGCGGGCGGGAGCAGCCGGGACAGGACCCTTGACAGCCTCCGCCTTGAGGCCCCGACGCAGACGGGAGAACTTGGGGAAGGAGAATTCGACGTCAACAGGGGCCAGATCTGCAGGGACCCCCAGGGCCCCAGGCACCACCATCTTCTTCTTCACAGGGGACAGACTCTGGATGTTCTGGGGAGAGAGGAGAGAGGCGGGAGGCAGTGCTACAGTGAGGCCTAAGGTGAATGGGGGGGCGGGGGGGAGAGCCCGCCTGGCATTGTACCAGGCTGGGGGTGAGACGGATTAAACATTTTGTCCCCAAAACACCATCCCCACTTCCTGCCTGTCATTTCACCATATTGCCCCTGAGGCAAAGATATTCATTTAGCATCTTACAGTGAGTCAACAGGAATGTAGAAACTGGGACCCAAGACTTCCAGGGCCTCATTCAGGATTTTCCACAATACCCTCATTCTAGAGAGCTGGGGAACTAAGGCTCCGGAAGAAAAGAAGCTTGTCCAGGGCCACTCAGCAGTAAGTGAGGAGCAGTCAGGCTGGAACCTGGGATCCTGATTTGGAACCCCTGGTTCAGGACCCCTTACAAGTCTGGAACTGAAAGTGAGGATACCTCTCCAAAGCAGGTGAGGGCCCTGGTCTGGGTGGGTCGTCCCCCCCCCCCCCCCCCAGGGAGGAGTTTAGGGTCACAGAACAGGAACAGGAGGCAAAGGGTGGGATTAGCGTTGGGTTAGTGACAGGACAGAGGACAAGGCTGGCCCGCGGTGTAAGGGAGCAGGGTTCATGGCGCAGAGACGAGATCGCTGGGACAGTCCAGCGCTGGGGCCGGGCTAAGCACGCGTACCAGCTTGGCCACCTTGGCCCGTGGGCCCTTGATCTCATAGCCAGACACGGTCCCAGGCCGTAGCGCCAGGTCCCCGGTGGGCACAGTGCGCTTCAAGCAGAAGGAGACCTTGTAAGGCTCGGCGCATTGCAGCAGGCGTAGTGCATCCTCGTACTTGAAGTTCTCAAAGAATACGCGGGCGCTCAGCAGCTGGTCCCCTGCAGGAGGTGAGCAGGGCGTGGGCATCTCGCAGCTCCACCCACGCCTGGTTCCTCCCCTTCCCTGGAACCAGGGTGCAGCGAGGCCCCGCCCAAAATTTTGGCTCCCACCTATCCCAAGAGCAAGATTGAGCAGCAAGGCGGCTCCTCTCTGTTTGGGGCGGGGAGGGGGGGGGGGGAGGACACTTAAGAAGGAAACCCACCCCATGGCCTTAGCTCTGCCTTCCCACTGAGCAAATCCACACCAACTCAGGCCACACCAGTCGCCTTTCCATTCCTCTCTCCTATCCTCACATTTCAGACCCTTTTTAAAACAAACTTTACAGTTACAATAATCTCTTCATCTTTTGCCAGGTTTAAAATGTGTACAGAGCCAGGCAAGCATGCCTCAGTGGTTGAGTGTCGACCTATGAACCAGGAAGTCACAGTCGATTCCCAGTCAGGGCATATCCCCAGTGTAGGGTGTGCAGGTAGCAGCCTATCAGTGATTTTCTCCCATCATTGGTGTTTCTACGTCTCTCTCCCTCTCCCTTCCTCTCCAAAATAAATCTATAAAACCCTAATATGCAAATGGGCTGAACAGTGGAACAACTGAACAACTCGTGGCTATGACGTGCACTGACCACCAGGGGGCATGTGCGGAGCATGGTGGGCCTCAGCAACAGGCAACATAGCACAGAACATGGCAGGCGGCCATCCTGGGATGGTGGAGCAGGTGAGTGGGGTCACCAGACCAGGGCCGGGTGCCCGTTGCTGTCATCAGGGTGAGCCTATGTTGGTTACTGAAAATTCTTTGCTTCCCCGCACTGTGATCCTCCCCGGCGCTCACACCCACTGCCAACACCTGGCGTTGGCCCTGATAGCTCAGTGCTGTCAGCAGGTGTGAGTGGCAGCTGCCAGTCCTGATTGGCCCTCAGGGCTTCTCCAACTCCCCCTGCTCTTGAGGGGTGATTGGGGCCGGCAGCTGCCTCTTGCACCCGTTGCTGGCACTAGCCCCACTCGCACCCACTATTGGTGCCAGCCCCAATAGCTCTTCACCGTCAGCAGGTGAGAGCGGGGCTGGTGCCCTCAGCGTATGGAAGCAGGGGCAGTGAGAGCAGGGCTGCCGGCAGACAGGGCTGGGGGCCATGGTGGCAGGGGCTGGGCAGGGGTGCAGAGAATGTGCTGAGACCTGCCCCTGTTGTAGCCCACAGTTCCTTTCAAGGTGCATGAATTCATTCACTGGGTCCCTAGTCCTATATAATAAAACCCTAATATGCAAATCGACCAGACAGCAGAACAACTGATTGCTATGATGCACACTGACCACCAGGGGGCAGACACTCGATGCAGAAGCTGCCCCCTGGGGGTCAGTGCGCTCCCAAGGGGGAGTGTCACTCAGCCAGAAGCCAGGCTCATGGCAGCGCTAAGGAGCCCAGCAGGCAGGTAATAAGGAGCGAGAGGTCCTGGACTGCAAGAGAGCCTAGGCCAGCAGGTGGACATCCCCCAAGGGGTCCCAGACTGCAAGAGGGTGCAGGCCAGGCTGAGGGAGGGACCCCCACCCTCAGTGCACGATTTTTGTGCACTGGGCCTCTAGTAAAAATATAGTTAGAAAAAAAATGTGTAGAGCTGTGAAGAGTGAGGAGATTGGATTGTCAGGGAACTGTTCTGGGGAGAGGGCTGGGCATTGGAATCCACAGATGAATCAAGGAGTCCCCCAGCCTCTCTCCTGTGCCCCAATTTGGGGGACATTTCAGGGCCCAGGGCCCTAGCATTTAGAGGGCATAATTGTCCAGAGAGGAACGACATCAAGCAGGGGAGGAGAGGGAAAAGAATGAAGTTTCCACGCCCAGCCAGTGGGCTCAGTGGTTAAATGTTGACCTATGAACCAGGAGGTTTGAATCCCAGTCAGGGCACATGCCTGGGTTTCGGGCTCAATCCCCAGGTAGGGGGTGTGCAGGAGGCAGCTGATTGATGATTCTCCCTCATCATTGATGTTTCTCTCTCTCCCTCTTCCTTCCTCTCTGAAATCAATAACAAATATTAAAAAAAAAAAAAAAAGAATGAAGTTTCTATAGGTGGAGGTGGGAAAAGGGACAGTCAAGGGGCAAAGTTCTGGGGAGCCAAGACCAGGAGTTTTGGATCTGGATGTCAGTGAAAGTCAGCACCTCACTGCTAATTGTAAAATTCTTCCTGACACGGTCCTGTTCCCTATAGGCTCAGGTTTCCTCTCGTCAGTCATCTTACCCATGGCCTTTCAAATTCTTTCTGCTAGTGTCTGCCCAAGTCCTAGCCCCCACTGTCCTCTCCATCTGCCCCTCAGCACAGCTGACATCACATTCTCCCCAACCTGTGCCAGGAAGCCTTTCTCCCCTGCTCTCCTCCCCTCCACCTGAGGCCACTCCTTTCCCTCAGAACTGGCAGAGGGGGCAGGCCAAAGAAAGGGAATGAGCAACTGAGGGGAGAAGCTGTTCAGACTCTGACTTTGCTTCCTTTACTGAAATAACAGAATCAGAAGACAACTTCCAGAACCTTTCACCCCATTACTCCCTTCCCCCAGCTCCTGTGGTGATTTACTCCACTCTCCACCTGTTCCTAAGAATGAACTGTCCCACTCCTGGCTCAAGTCAATTCCTCCAGCAACTCTCCCTCTCCCCCATCCCCATCATTGTTTTGTCCCTCTCTTCTACATTATTCCTATCAGTATGCCCATGTTTCTTACACATGAAAAGTTGTCTTGACATCACTCTACATGGAGCTCCTGCCCATTTATCTCTCCATCTTAATGGCAAAATGCACTGGGTTGTCTATCTGCATTATTTCTACTTCTCCAGTCACACTTGTGATAACCCATTCCACAACCCTGAACTGTTCCTCTCAAGGTCCCAGGCAGTGACCTCTGAGGAGCCAAGTCCAATGGTCAAGTTCCATCTTCCTAGGACGATTCCTCCCCATCCTCATGACCTCTTAAAGGCACACTAACACAGAGTTCAGACCTTAGACCCCTTAATCCACATGCTCTACTCACCCCTTTGGGAAGCTCATCCAGATTTAGGAGTTTAAAGGTCATAAACATGCTGACAACTCCCAAGTGTATCTCTCTAGCCCAGCACTCTTCCTTCCATCTTAGACTTACATATCCAACTGCCTTTCCATGTCTCCCTCTTGATGTTCAAGAGGCATTTCTCATTTAACAAATCCAACCTGTTCTAATCTTCCTCCAAAGCTCCAGCCCCAGGATTCCCCATTTGTAAGACTACCATCTTCCTTGACCCCTCTCTTTGCATCACACCCCATATCCAGTAGTGAAGGCTCCTCCTCCAGAATAAATCCAGCATCCAAACCCTTCTCTTCACCTCCAATAATATCACTTGGCCCCAAGTATCACCATCTTTCCTGAATAATCACAATAGCCTTTTTGTTGACCTCCCTACTCCTCACCCCGCTTCCCTACAGTCTCCAGCTAACATATTAGTTCAACACAGTCAATTCTCCACTCACAACCCTCCCAGATTAAAATCAAAGTCTCTGAAAACGTCACCCCCCCCTCACCTCTGTGGCCTCCTTTCTAAAGTCCTTCTTCACGGGCTATTTTGTCCACACTGGCTTCCTTTTCCTCCCTCCAACAAGCCAGGCACTTTCCCATCTTGCGATGTTTGCACTGGAATGCTCCTCCAGATGGCCACACAGCTTACTGCCTTGCCTCCTTCGGTTCTTTCTTCCCTTCCTGGCTCACCCTATTTAAAAATTCAGCTTCTTCCCTGGCATCTGTAGCACATACTGCCTCCTAACTTACTACATGCTTTTATTTATTTATTTATTTATTTATTTATTTAGCTTAAATATGTCTCTCTCTACTAGAATGTAAGCGCCCTATCTATTTTGTTCATTTCAGTAACCCAAGCACCTAGAATACTATATAGAAACAAAAGGCCCTTAAATAATAGTTGTTGCATGACTAAATCACATCAGTCTCATCCATGTTACCTAAGACATCCCTTACTCAGTACCCTCTCCACTCCTCCACGTTGTTAACTCCACCTCTTTTCTCCAGTCCAAACAACAAAAACAGTAACTAGCACTTACATAGTGCTTACTATGTGCCACTTACTACGTGCTAAATGCTTTCAAATGCTGACTCATTTAATCTCCATAATAATCCTATGAGGTAAGGACTAGAATTATTCCCAATTTAGAGATGAGAAAACCGAGGCACAAAAAGATTAAAAACCAATAAACAGCAGCTCTGAGACAAGGAATCTACACAGCCCACTACGAGCAGCAGCAGAGCCAAAACATAAAGCCCCACGACCTTAACCCCGCCTCTCGGTAGCCCGTCACACTCGAGCCCTAGGGCAGATTCCTAACCCCGCCCCCGCGCAAAGGCCCCGCCCCGGCCCGGCCGGCCCCGCCCACCTTCCTGCAGGCTCAGGTTCCTGGCTGCGGGCGAGTCCTCGCGCAGCTCGCGAATGTAGATTCCTTCCTTCCCGCCGCCCGCTACGTTGATGCCGCTGACCCCCGTCTGCGCCTCCGTCTCCACGATGATTTCCACCAACTCCGCCCGCCTCAGCTCCTGCGGAGGGCAGTGAGGAGTCGCCATGGGACGCCAGACCTCGCCCAGAGCCCGCCATCGCGCTTGAAAGGGTCTCTCAAACTATTCTTCAGGGCACATGTCCCTCTGCGAGGATCAGGCTGGTCGTGCGGGCCCGCCCACCCTGGCATCTCCCCTTTAAGGAAACCCGGGGGGTCTCTCGTTCAATGGGGCTCGCGGAAAGGTTCAAGGGCTCCGGGGCTCCCTGCTCTCCCACAGTCCCTCTCGGGAGGGGCGGTGTGGGGGAGGTCAGAGAAGACCCGAATCCTGACCGAGATGGGCCTGATGGAGAGGGAGGGCTATGCTCTCAGTGGGGCGTGGCCGGTTGGGAGAGTGGGCTGTGGGTGTGGGGCTCCGTTGAGAGCCCCTGCGGATAGAGCGCCCCAGAGTGGAGGGGCCAAATATGTGAGGGGTGTGGCTAGATGGTGGGTGGGGACCCACAATCTCAGGAGCTATGGAGAGGGCCTTTAGTAACAGCTGAACAGGGCTGTGGGTGAGGATGGGCTCCCAAATAGTGGGCTGGGCCCTTAAGTGGTAGGGGCGAGGGTAGGGCTGGCCTTGGAATAAAGCATGTGCGTGAGACTGTGCCCTATTGTGGACTCTGACCCCAAGACCTGCAGAACGCCCATGGGAGAGGGAATCCAGTGAAAGAGGGGTGCGTGGGTAATGAATGGTGGACAGGCAGACATGGTATTCTTGGTATTTACTGTCAGTGGTGCTGACCTGGCCCTGGCCCAGCTGCACATTGTGGGATTCACATCTGGACTTTCCCAGAATAGGCAGTGAGAGATCTCCATTCCACAACTGTCTGGAAACCAATCTGCTGTCTGTCTCTGGGAGAGAACTTTGCCCTCTCTGGGCCCATGTCCCTACTGGAAAGTTGGGTTAGATGGGTGTACCAGAAGGAGTCTGGTTGTGAGCTGACTTGAAGCAACAGGCATCCAAACAGGTGCTCTGTTGGGCAAGGCATCCAGATTGGTGCAAACTGGAGTTGAGCCCAGGGCTGGAGAGGGGAAAGCAAGTCTGGACCAGATGCCCACAGCAGAGGTCCTGAGACTAGCGGGTTGGACAGAGAGGGGGTAGTAAGAGTTGTGGTGAAGGGAGCAGGGAGCAGGTTAACCATCACCATCACCCTTCAGCCCTGGTCTAAGCATTTCCTGTGTGGGATCTCATTTCATCCTCCCCACAGCTTGAGCAGCCACAGAGGGAGACACAAAGGTTCAGAGAAGTGAAGTGACTTGCAGGGTAAGCTCCTGGCCTCAGCCTCAGGACCATGACCTCAGAGCCCATAGGCATAGACTATTCTGAGGCAGTAACCTCCTTGCACTTTCCCCCCAGCCGGCCCCCCCTCAGCCAGCTTGGCTCCTATAAAAGTGGACCCTCTCTGTTCCTGGGGCCTGGTAGAACGCAGTCAATGCCAGTGCTTTATCTACTTAACAGTGACAGCAGCTGAGAGGAAAGGAGGCTTCCTAGGTGCCAGGCCTTGTGCAAACAGCGTGTGTGAGTCCTCAATGCCCTGGGGGGGGGGGGGCATGCCCTGTTTCACAAATGTGGAAACAGGGTTAGAGAGATCAGGTCACCTGTTCAGGGCTGCACAACTGAAGTGGTAGAGTTAGAATTTAAACTCATTGTCCAGTTTGGCTCAGTGGATAGAGTGAAGGCCTGTGGACTGGAGGGTCCTGGGTTCAATTCTGGTCAGGGGCATATGCCCGGGTTGCGGGTTTGATCCCTAATATGGGGTGTGCAGGAGGCAGGGGATCAATGATTCATCATTGATGTTTGTCTCTCGCTCTTCCTTCTTTTCTGAAATCAATAAAAATATGTATTCATTTAAAAAATATATAAACTCGCCAAAACCGGTTTGGCTCAGTGGATAGAGTGTTGGCCTGTGGACTAAAGTCTCCCGGGTTCGATTCCGGTTAAGGGCATGTACCTTGGTTGCGGGCACATTCCCAATAGGGGTGTGTGTAGGAGGCACACATGATTCTCTCTCATCCATGTTTCTAACTCTCTATCCCTCTCCCTTCCTCTCTGTAAAAAATCAATAAAGTATATTTTAAAAATAAAAATAAATAAACTCATGTGTCTAAACCCTGTGTCCTCAACCCTTGCACCATCCTGCCACTTTCAATGAAGGGTTTCTGCTACATTTTCTTTAGCTCATGATTAGTGTAATTCCATTCTGCTCTAATGAATCAGCTGATTTGAATCTTAGTCTATGCCAGGCACTGTGCTAAGCACTTTACAGATGTTAATTTTTTTTTCACAGTGACCCATAAAATAGGCCCTGTTGCTATTTCCATTTCATAGATAGGGAGACTGAGAAGTCTGAAAATGTTTCCTTGCTGACCTCGTCTGTGCCCTTCATCCAGGCCCCGCAAGTGCCCCTTGGAGGACATGTGGGCACTCACCTCAGCACTCCGGCTCCTGACCTCCATGGCGCTGCTAGGAGTCACCTGGGCCCCAGGCTCCTGCTTCCTCTCTCCCTTCTTCTGCAGGACCAGCTTCAGTTCTGCATGGAGCAGCTGCCTCTGAGCCTGCAGGGCACAGAGATGGAGGTTTGAGGCCAAGGGAGGATGAGAAGAGGCTGGGCGTAGAGGGTGAGGTCAAGGTAGCAAGTATCGAGCGGAGAAGGGCCCCCCAGCTGTCCTCTCACCGCTGCCTGGGCACAGGCACCCCCTCCTAACAGGAGCCTAGCCTGGCGTACTGCACAGTCGTCTGTGGCACTCGCACCCTTTCTCTGGGGTCTTGCTGCCTGCCAAGGAGAGATAAAGACATGAAACTCCAGGCAGGCGGTGGAGGGGCAGGAAGGGGCATGTGGCGTCAGCCAGTGCTCACCTCAGGGTCACCTCCTTGGGCTTCCTGGGTCCCGGGCTCTATGAAGAAAAACATGAGCATTACTATCAGCTGACCCACGGATTGCTTCCTGAGTGCCTGACCCTTCCTTCACTGTCAATACTTATCTCCAGAGCACAGGTGGAGAAAATGAGCCTCAGGAGCCCTTTCCCAAGATCACGCAGTTGGCCAGCAACCAGTAGAGCCAGAACTAGCTCCTAGGCCTTTCTGACAGCAGAGCCCCTGAGGCAAAAGCCTCAGGGGGCCAATGGGGCCAAATGCACTATAAAATAATTATAACCATCCCAGGCACTCCCCAGGGGCAAATCCCCACACCTCTCCGTGCTGCAGTTTTCTCATCTCTAAAATGGCACGATTGAGAGCTCCTCCCTTGCAGGGCTTTTGGGAGAGTGAAATGAGTTAGTAACTGTAGTGTCAGGCACATGAAAGTCAGTTCATAAGCACTTGCTGTTATTACTAAGAATTTCCTATGGTCCTGATCTTGTGTCAAATGTTCCACAGCGGTTATTGCATGTGGACCTCAGAACACCCTTATGAATTCACTACACTATCGAGCCCATTACAAAGAAGATTGCCTAAGGCTGGGAGAAGAGAAGCCACTTGCCCTAATCACAGACTTGAACTTGTCTGAAAGCTCCAGCCCCTTATTCTGATAATAACTAATGGTACTGAGTGCTCACTCTTTGCCAGTCCTGTGCTAAGACCCCTACTTTCCACCTCAGTCCAAGAACCTTGCTCTCGGTCACCCAGAGCTGGATCAGTGTGTAGCCTCCCCTTAAGTCCTTCTGGGTGAAGGGGGTTGGATATTATGTTCCCCTTGTCTCCCCCCACCTCTGGTCTTATCTTCCCAGCCCCCACCTGGCATGCCAACAGGCCAACCCCCACTCCCAAGGGAAAGGTCAGGCCTCACGCGGCACATTCCCTCAAACAATGGCCCATCTTCTGTGCCCAGTCACATTCCGCCCCTGCCCACCCACCCCAGCCACACAATGGCCCTTCATAGCCCACCAGTGGCCAGGAGGGAGGACACACGGACCCCCTCAATATTCCAGCTATGCCCACTCCATTGGCTGGCCCCCCACCAAGTCAGAGAGCTCCTCTCTGGCTCTGTTAGGGCCTGGGTCTCCATGTCCTTTACTGGCCTCTCCTCTGAGCCCCAAGTCCCTCCAAGCAGGGCTGGCTTCCATCTCGGCATTTCCTCTAAACTGGGCCCTGTGCTGGCACCCATACACCCTGGATGTAGTGGCTGTTTTAGGATTGGAAACAGGCTCAGAGAGGGGAAGTGACCTGTCTGTGGTCACCTAGCTAGCATGTGTCCCCTTGACCCTAACCCTGCACCTTAACTAGCATTGATGTCCCTGAGCACTGGAGGAGACCCAAGGAGCAAAACAGCTGGGGCAGGAGCAGGGCTGGGCAGGGCAGGGGCAGGAAGTGGCGGGTGTGAAGATGCCAGAACCAGGCACTTTTAGAGGCACCTCCGTGGTGCCAATCGAGCTGGGCAGGCACTTTATAGACAAGGCCTCATGGTACCCCATTTTACTGATGAGTAAAGGATGGCTGAAAGGATATCCCAGTGACAGAGTTGAGACTTGAATCCAGGTCTGAGAAGCTAACTCTGAGTCCCTGATGCAGGATAGCATCCTGAGTGGGGGGTGGGAGCAGCCTGGTCCTTATAGGAAGTAGTGGAGGTGAAGGAAAGGATCTCCTGGGCCACAAGCTCCCTGCTTCAGGCAGGGCATCGAGGGTCATGCCCAGAGGCTGGCACAGGAAGCTCAGCAGGAGTGGGGACAGTCCCTCATCCCTGCCCAGGAGGGCCGCCAGCCCAGGTTATATTTAGCCTCAACTGTGCCCTTCCTGAGCCACGTACCCAGTCCCCGGAAGGAAGCCCACCCCACCCAAAGCTCTCTGTTCCCAGCTCTGCCCATCCCACAAGGCAAGGGAAGAAGGGGTGGGGAGGTTCCCTGGCTTGTGTTAGAGGAAATCTAATGAGGCTCCCATGGTGAATCAAGGCATGGTAGGACCCTCCTGATGCCAGCAGCCACCTCTTAAGCAAGTCCTCTGCTGTGATCCTGGTACCTTCCTAAAGATGCCGAATTCCGAGTCTCCATTTCTTGAGCACGTACCATGTGCAAAGATCCTTCCCTGGATCTTTAAATTCTCACAACACCTCCCTGGAAAAGGTACAGCCTAGATGGCCATTTAAAATGCCACTCATAGCCGAAACCGGTTTGGTTCAGTGGATAGAGCGTCGGCCTGCGGACTGAAGGGTCCCAGATTTGATTCCAGTCAAGGGCATGTACCTTGGCTGCAGGTACATCCCCAGTAGGGGATGTGCAAGAGGCAGCTGATTGATGTTTCTCTCTCATCCATGTTTCTGACTTTCTATCCCTCTCCCTTTCTCTCTGTAAAAAATCAACAAAATATATTTTAAAATAAAAATAAAATGCCACTCATGACCTTTAGAGTGGCTGGGGTGAAAGGCACTGGGCCCCTTAGTGGAACTGGGCCTGCTGAGGAATCCTCCAGCTTTGCCCTATGCACCCTCTTATCCCTATGGCTGGCAACAACATCATTCTCCCCACTTGAAGCCTCAGCTTCCCTAGCTACCAGCCATCTGGTGCCCTTGGCAATGGGATGGGGATGTTGACCTGACCCATCCAGGACCCTGGACATAAGCTGAGGCCATCTAGTGAGGCTGAGGGGAGGCATGGCCTGTGGCTGCCTCGGTCAATCCCTGCTCCAGCACTCTGAGGTTGGAACATGGGGCACGGTATCTCACCTCTCAGTACCTCAATTTTCTCATCTGTCAAATGCAGCCAATAAGAATAGTTTTTAAAATTGGTAAGATAATTGCAGGTGCTTAGAATATAGGTGCTTGGGTCATGTAAACTGGTCTCTGACAGCAAACGAGAGCCTGGCTGTGCTTCTCAAAGTATCTCATATCCAGCCTTTGCCCACTGATGGCTCCGCACTCTTTCCTACCAAAGGGGAGCTTTGGATGAGGAACAAAATCCAGTTGGGGCATGACCTCCCACCCGGATCAGCGCTGCCTCCCAGCACATTCTTCCAGGGACCACGCTGCTGCTCTACCCCAAGCATTCTTGTCCTGCAAGCAGCAACTTATCTCCCTCCGGTCAGCCCTGTGAGGTGGCCTTCAGCAGCCCGTTTTAGAGAAGTAAAGTGGAGGTGCAAAGGGTGAAGCGTCTTGTCCAAGGCTGCACAGTCAGAAAGAGAGGAACATTGGGATTGGAAGCCAGGGTCTGGCTTCAAAATCTGTACCTTCAACTCCCACAACACGCTGCTTCCTGAGCCCCAGGCACCACCCAGCACCTCCCAGAACCCTGGGCCCCATTCCTGAGGCTTGGTAGCCTGGCCAGGAAGCAAACTGGCTGGCCGATCTTACCACTGGGCCTCCAGACACCTCCAGAGCAGCTCCCGTCCCTCGTCTGCTCAGCCTCAGCCCAGGCTGAGGGGGAAAAGGAATGGGGAGGGAAGAAGGGGGTGACCCCAGCCATTGGCTGCCCAAGCATGACATCACCAGGGTGGGGGGAGTAGGGAAACAAACATCCCCCCCTTCCCAGCTACATTCACTTGCCTGGGGGTGGGGAGCCACAGGCAGCTCCGCTCCCTTGCCTGGGGTGAGACTACCACTATGAGCCCCTGCTCTTGGGATTTGCACAGCTACCACCCCTTGGAGACTGAGCACCCCACCAGCATGAGTTCCTGGCTTTCAGAAACAAGAGTGGCCCCCCTGGTTCCTGGGGCCTCTAAAATAAACTTCCTCTGCCTCTCCCAGCTCAGCCACCGACTGGCTGTGTGACCCTCAGCAAGTAACAGCATCTCTCTGGGCCTCAGTTTCTTCCTTCCTAAAACAGATAGTAAACCTGCTCACCCTCGTGGGGTTTTGTGAAGATTAGATGAGTTAAAAGAGGCTAAAAACCTTTTAAAGAATCTGGCATATAATGAATGCTACTTATAAATATTTTGCATTCTTATCCATACAAATCAGGGGGCCAGCTAGCCTTGTCAGTGGCCTTTTGGCCTGAGTGAGACCAGGCACAGGGGAGTCCCACTACTCTGCCCAATGCAGTTGCCATTTGGGGGGATACCTACCTTGTGCTAAATACTGTGCTCCTGGAATCAAGGGTGCACAGTGGGTAAATTATAGCCACTTTTTAGCTATACAGCCAGGGGTGGTGGATCTGGGGTCCAGCTCCATTTCTGCTGGACCCCAAAGACGCTGCAACATACTTCTGTTCCCTCAGATAACAGACAAACAGGCTCTGAGAGGACACCCACAGCCACCCACAGCAGATTGTTGGTAGCACTAGAATTTGAACCCAGACTTGACCAACTCCCAAACCAAGGCCTCACCCTGATGCCCTGGCCCCCGGCCCCCGGCCTGCCCTGACTCACCAGGCCCTGCGGGGCGGCATAGGAAGCACAAGTACTCCCACATGCCCCTCGCACCCACCCGGCTGCTGCCTCGGATGTTCACAGCTCTCTGAGCCCAGGCCTGAGGCTGGAGCTGCTATGAGGCTGGGGATTACCCCCAAAATGCACATCAGCAGCTTCTGTCCCATTGTCCAGTCAGGCGAGGCCACCAGGCCCTTTACTCAGTTGGCAGCCTCCACCCCAGCACAGTGGGCCTCTGAGGAACTGTCCCCTGGACTTTACTGCATATTAGGGCATAGGGACCAGGTTGGCAGGACCCCATAGAACAGGTTGGCAAGGTCCCAGAATGCTCAGGGCCTCCTCTCTTCTCTCCAAAATGCCCCCTGCCCACTCTCAGCCACCGGAGAAGGCAGGAATGTGCTGAGCTCTGGGAAAAGCTTTCCAAGCCTGGCAGCCAGCAAGGGTTGGGGTGTGGCCGAAACCCAGCCACAACCCTCCTCCCAGGAGGGGTGGAAGAGACAGTGAGATCGGCTGCTGATGGGCCTGAGGAGACCCTCAGCCATTGCAATCTCCACGCCCCCGCTCCCGCACCTCTCACTTTCATTGATTTATTCATCTGCTCATGTATTCATTTAAAAAGCATTTGCTGGGCCTTAGTAACAGTGACACACCCACATTCACTCTGGGGTTGGGGGAGACTCAGGAAAGGAGTCCTGGAGGAGGAGACATCTGAAGTCAAGCTGAAGGTGGCCTGAGTGGGGCCAGCAGAGCCAGGATGGTTCTGCTGAAGAGTGAGCAGCCCCTGACGGAGCTGACCAGACTCTTCCAGAAGTGCTGGCTGTCGGACAGCGTGTTCATCACCCTGAAGAAGTGTGATGGCCGAACTAAACCCATTCCAAGGAAAGGTTCAGTGGAGGGCTTTGAGCCCTCAGACAACAAGTATCTGTTAAGAGCTACTGATGGGAAAAAGAAGATTAGCGCAGTGGTGAGCTCCACAGAAATGAATGTTTCAGGTGGCTTATTCAAACCTATTGAGAGCAAACATGGATGGGCCGAAGACGAGGGACAAAAAGAGCAAGAGTAAGAAGAGCAAAGCAGCACAGTGAAGGGCTCCAGATTCCCTGCTCTCACTAACTAACCACCAAATTGCTATTTTTCCTTTGGTATTTTTACTTTTGGCCACAAAACTAGGTTTTTGGTTCCCCTACATTAAGTGTTTTCATGTGAGATTATGTTCATTTTGGACAGAAGAAGAGCTGTGATGTTTACAGGGCAGTTATAAGAAACAAGTTTATTTTAGATCTGGCTAATTGGTCTGTGTTGCCTACTTGCATACTCCTGGATTTTAGTTAAAGACTCTGCAGGCATCTGTGTGAAGAACAATGCATCATTAAACCTGTCTACTTATCAGCAAAAATAAAATAAAAAAATAAAGTCAAGCTGAAGGGTTGAGACAAGGGAGCCAGGTGAAAAGGTGGGCAGGGGCTTCAGGTGGAGGTGCAAACACGAGCAAAGCACCAGTGGGGAGCAGGAAGCAGTCCTTTATCCCATGTCAGCAGTCAGTGAGCGCCTGGTCCTGTGCCCAGCCCCACGGTGAATGGAGCTGTGGACACCAAGATATCCCAGGCCTGATTTCACAGAGTTCACAGCCCACAGGGGACAGACCCAAAATGGCCAGGAATCTCACAGGAAGAGAGGCCAATCAGGGCCTGACGGGGAGCCCAGGACAGGTGCCTGCTCCAGCCTAGGAAGGGAGGTCGGAGGCTTCCTGAGGAAGGGACATGTGAGCTGACACTTGAATGGCTCATAGGAACTGGACTAGAGAAGAGAGAAGGGAACAGTTGTATGGGCAGAAGGGACAGCCTGTGCAAAGCAGCCGAATCCAAAGAGAAATTAACACATAGGAAATGTCCTGGAGCTGAGAACTGTGTCTTTGCTCATAGCTGCCCCAGCACCAAACATGCCCCTTCTTTAGCACCTCCGCCTCAGTTGTACTTCCACCAGCTGCTAGCAGACACCTTCTCTGGATGTATCCCTGGGCCTGGTAGTGCTGGGGACACAGTAGTGACAGCGACTGCCCTCAAGAGCTCAGTTTGAAGGGGACAGACATTTAAAAAGTGATCAACAGAATGAGTCTATTATTACACACCGACTTAAGTGATCTGAAAGATGGATCTAGGTCTATATGAAGGGCCTGGCATTTTGATACTATCAGAATTATCAGGAGGGCTTCCTGGAGGAAGTTTCATTTGAACTGGCACCTGAAGGATATGTCGGGGAGCTTGAGACTTGGTTGGAAAGTTGTAAGGAGGACATTCTGATAAAAAGAGAAGTGTGTGGAAGGCTGCCTGGCCAGTTTATTGGAATTATGACTTAGGGGAGTGTCAAAGGCAGTGCCCCTAATTATTCCTTGACCTTTCCAAACAAGCCTGTGCATATGCAGACCCTCCCCCCCATGTTTACTGGAATCCTTATCTTTAATCCCTGGATGCCCTTGCCTAAGGACAGTATAAACATGTGTCTTCCCAAGATTACTTACCCTACTGATTATATCTAAAGATAAAAATTCCAGCCCTAACTGGTTTGGCTCAGCGAATAGGCCTGTGGTCCCAGGTTTGATTCTGGTTAAGGGTATGTACTTTGATTGTGGGCACATCCCTAGTAGGGGGTGGGCAGGAGGCAGCTGATCAGTGTTTCTCTCTCATCTATGTTTCTAACTCTCTATCCCTCTCCCTTCCTCTCTGTAAAAAATCAAATATATATATATATATATATATATATATATATATTTAAAAAGATAAAAATTCCAATAAACGCCTAACGAGGCAGGCAATAGAGGAGGCTCTGGCTACTAAAGCCAGGCTCCCCTCCCTACCCCCACCCCGCCCCCAATCCTCTCTTGCACAGTCTGAGTAATCTGTTCATCCGTCGTTCAGGGGCTGCTGGTCAGCCCCAACCAGAATACATAGGGACTCATGCAAAGCTGTGAGTGGTAGACAAATGAGAGTGAGATTCAGGTAGGGGGAATAGCCTGTGTGCAAAGAGCTCATTTGAGAAATTGGCAAGTGTTAGGGGAAGCTGAGGAGAGGTCATCAGGGTCATGAGGAGGGGCTGAAACTTTGTTCTGAGTGCCCTGGGTACCTACAGGAGGGACAAAGTCAGAGCTGGGTTTTAAGTTGTAAGTAGTTAAGGGTGGAATCGGACTGCTGGCCAGACTGGAGTGGGGAAGAAAACCCACCCTGTCTGCTCAGGGTCAGACAGGGAGTCTGCTGCATGCTATCCTTTTTTCTCTCTGTGTCTATAGGGCAGGTACCCTGGCTTCTTCCCGTCGTAGGTGCCACTCATCCAGTCTTTCGCCATCAAGTGAGCTGTGAGCTGCCAGCTGAGCTGCCCTTTAGCAGGTGAGGGAAGCTTCCTTTCCTGGTCTGCAGTGCTTTTTTGTCATAAACGTATGTCTCTCAGTGTGCTCCCGTGTCTTTGTTTCTCTGTGTTTTCATTTCTGAGCTCTGTATCTCTTTGCCTCATCATCTCTGTCTCTATTTCTTTCTCTGTGCCTCTGGCTTTCCCTCACCCGAGAGGGTGTGGCCATGGGAAGTGGAGTTTAGAAGTTGGCACCAGTGTCCTGGTTTTGGCCAAGGCCGCCTCAGTAAACACAGGACATCCTGTAGGGCAGGGGAAGGAGGTGGATGCTTCTGCTCAGGGACCACTCTCTCTCCACCCAATCTGAGTTGAGCAGGAGCCAAGTTTCCCGAGGCAGCCAAAGGACATGATCCTCACCTCCGTCCTTCATGCCTTCTCCTCCTCTGGCCCTCTCAACTGAGCCCCATTCCCAGGGCAAAGCCATGTGGATGCTTTGACACACCATGTCCCTCTCTGGCCTTGGTGTCAATCGCAGACCTGGCCCACCGTCCCCCAGTCTCCCAGCTAGAGCCGAGATCTCATCTTAGGCTCCTCCTCAATCACAGGTTATTAGTCCTCCACCTTGCCCCTGCTCTAGGCCTCCCTTCTGTCTCTTGGCCTCCAGTTTCATCTCATCACTATGACGTGCACATGGCAGCCAGAGAGATCCCTTTACCCTACTGCCTTCAGAGCGAAGTCCCTCACCCCTCCGGCCCCATCACTGACCTCACTTTCCCCCTCCTGCCAATCAAACCCAGCAGCTGACAGGTCCCTGAAGAGGTTGTAGGGTCCCTCACCTCCTAACTCTTGCACATACTGTTCCCTCTTCCTAGAATACTCTTTTCTCAGAACAGCTGCTTGATATGGGTACTGTTACGGTTCCAGCTAGAGATGAGGACCCTGAAGCACAGAGAAGTTAAATACTTTGCTTAAGATCACAAGCCACAGGATGGCAAAGCTGAGGCTCAAACACCGTGGTCTGGCTCTCAACAAAACCACTGCTCTACGGCTTATTTCGCCAACAGACGCTGACTACGCATCATTCGGTTTCCATGCTGGACTGCACATCCTGGGCACTGTGCACTGGGGTGGAACACTCACCTTGGGAGATGCAGGGTTCAGGTCCTAGAGGACTGGGATAAATTCTGGGGGCCTGGAGCAGGGAAGAGATGTGGTCAGGTTTTCCTTTTAGGTAGGGCCAGGCACATAGTAGGTACTCATAAATCTTTGCTAAATGAGAGCAGAAAAGAAAGCAGGTAGGGATGAAGGGATGAAAGGAGGGAGGGTGAGGAAGACCAAGGACAGGAAAGAAGTGATGGGGGTCCCTGCAAACGTCCATGGAGGCCATGGAGGGGAGCTGCCTGGGGAGTGTTGTGGTGGGAGCACACAGAGGCTCTGTGAAAGGTGGCAGCAGCACCAGTGCTCACAGCTCAGCGAGGAATGGTGTGGGCCCTGGAATCTGCTGGCTGAGGTAGTGTGGTTTCCTGGGGTTGAGCCTGAGGACAGAAGTGCACACCAGAAAGTCAGGGAGCCTGTACAATCATCCAGAGGTCAGCCGTGGGGACTGCGGGGCAGGAGCTATTCATAACCCTGAGGGCACCAGAGGAACGGGGACCACAGCTCATCTAGCCCGCATGGTGCTTTTGTACAAAAGATGTTCCCCTTCCCCAAGGCACTTGGCCTCCATCTGCTGGGAAACAGTCATAATAAACATGTACATGCACGGTGCCCACGACGTCTGCGGCAGTCACTTAAATACGGAGTCTTTGTGCAGTGCACAACCTCTGGGGAGAGGGGAGCATCGCTGGCCAAGGAGGAACAGGGGGCAGATGGGGAGAATGGTTGACAGATGGGTGGGCTGTCTGCATCAGTAGGTATTAGGGAGCATCCTGCACTTGGGCGCTGGGAGACATCAGGGACAGGCCTGAACCACTGCAGCGACATCACAGACCCCCAGACTGGGCGCCAGGGGGCATTGCTGAGCTCGCCTAAAGTCCCAAGAACTGGGTCGGGGTCAAAACTGAGTCCGATTCCCCAGAGGTTGGAGTCAGGCACCCGGAAGACCTTCGGCCAGGGCACCAGTTCCTTTCGAGCCATTTCCACTCCCCTCCCAAGTCGCCCCTTCCACTTCCAGAAATGGGCACGACTTCCTCCTCCCCTCCAGGAAGCTCTGCTCTCCCCGCCCCTTCCAGGCCCCAAGCGGCCCGCCTCCCCCGTTCCCTCCCAGCTTCAGCCTCCCCGAAGCCACTACAGAGGAGAGGCGTTGGTTCTCCACCAGCCAGTGTCTCTTCGCCGGCGTCTCCCCCGTCGAGGCCCAGCCCCTCAGGTCACCGTCTGGCATCTGCTCCTCCCCCTGGCCCTCCACCCAACCTCCCCTGCCCGCACCCCGGGCACTGCCCTGCCCCCACGGCCGCCAGGAAGGACGCCGCCCGGGTCCCCAGCCAGGCCTCTGAGTGCGCGGCCCCTCCCAGCGCGGCCAGGAATGCGGCTGGACCGCGGGGGCGGCGCAGACACCCGGCGCTCGGACAGCCAGCCTGTCCCACGGGCAGGCAGGCAGGTGGCCTCAGCTCTCTGGGGCCTGTTTCCTCTTGAAGGAAAGCAGGACGCCCGCCACTTTAGTCAGGCCTCCAGATCCAGTGGTTTTATTTCCGAGCTACCTGTTCGCTGCCCAAATTCAGATTTGAGACCTGCAATTTTTTTAAATATATATATTTTTATTTCAGAGAGGGAGAGGAAGAGAAACATCAATAAGAGAGAATCATTGATTGGCCACCTCCTGTGCACCCCCCACTGGGGACAGAGCCCACAGTCCCAGCTGTACACCCCCCACTGGGGACAGAGCCCACAGTCCCAGCTGTACACCCCCCACTGGGGACAGAGCCCACAGTCCCAGCTGTACGCCCCCCACTGGGGACAGAGCCCACAGGCCCAGCTGTACACCCCCCACTGGGGACAGAGCCCACAGTCCCAGCGTACACCCCCCACTGGGGACAGAGCCCACAGTCCCAGCTGTACGCCCCCCACTGGGGACAGAGCCCACAGTCCCAGCTGTACACCCCCCACTGGGGACAGAGCCCACAGTCCCAGCTGTACACCCCCCACTGGGGACAGAGCCCACAGTCCCAGCTGTACGCCCCCCACTGGGGACAGAGCCCACAGTCCCAGCTGTACGCCCCCCACTGGGGACAGAGCCCACAGGCCCAGCTGTACGCCCCCCACTGGGGACAGAGCCCACAGTCCCAGCTGTATGCCCCCCACTGGGGACAGAGCCCACAGTCCCAGCTGTACGCCCCCCACTGGGGACAGAGCCCACAGGCCCAGCAGGTGCCCTGAACAGAATCAACCTGTGATCTCCTGATTCACAGGTTAATGCTCAACCACTGAGCCATGCCCGGCCAGCTAGGCAGGAATTTTTATTTTTTTGAAAGTTGCTGGAGTCTCCCTTTCTGTCACCGTTTTCCTGGAGAGCTTGCCTCTGGGTGCTCCTTGGAGAGGCTCCATCCAGCCTCCAGCTTTGTGCTTTCATTTCTGGCTCATTCTTTTGCCCCCACCCCCACCCCCCAAGACACACAGGTAAGGACTAGACTTCATTATTAAAAGGTGGCCTGGGTCAAAACCGGTTTGGCTCAGTGGATGGAGCGTCCCGGGTTCGATTCAGGTCAAGGGCATGTACCTTGGTTGCGGGCACATCCCCAGTAGGAAGCAGTGGGGATAATAAAAATGCCCATCTTGTCATGAGGAATGAATGAGTTAACTCATGGCAAGTGCTTGGAGCCGTACAGTACACAGTCCAGAGTCAATAAACGTTAAAGGTTATTATCTCACCCTTGCCTTAGCCCAGAGACAAAGAAACATACAGACTTGATATTTCCGAGGACTGGTTTTTAATTTCAAAAAATTGGTTGGGGTCTCTCCACATCAGGGAGAACCAAATTCCAGGCTATGCCCTCAGGAGGGTCAGTCCAGCACTAGGCCTGGTCCAATCACAATCCAGCCACCAGGCCCTGCCATTCTATCACGAGGGCTGATCCCAGACTCATCCCATCACTATATGAGAAGGGGACCAAGGTGAAGCTGCCCATGACTGATTCTGTCTCTCCAGAGCCCCCATCTCTGTCCTAGGGGTGCCAACCATGTCTTTCCAGGAGAGTTGGTTCAGCCACCAACTCTCAGTTTAGTCACCTGACACCTCCAGCCCTGGGTCAGCGCCCTGGCCCTGGTGGCCTCTCCAATGCCTGTGTGCCCACCAGCACGTCCATGAGGTAGTCCAGCTCAGTTTCCTTCAGCTCAGTCTCCTTGAGCTCCGGAGCGTCCTCCTCACCTGGCCCATCTTCAGGGCCAGGTTTGAGGCCCTCAGAGGCTGGCACCCAAAGTTCACTGTCGTACATGGAGGTGTCGATGTCCTCAAACAGGCCCTCGAGCCCATCGTCTAGCAGACAGCCAGTGGCTGGGTCCAGCAAGTCCAAGGAAACCAGGCTAGGTGGGGCTCCCCCAATGGGGCGGCTCTGTGGCCCCTCTTCTGCCAGGGGCTGGGGTGCCTGGCTCAAGCCCTCAATATGGCTGAGGTCCTCCAGGAGGCTGGCCATGGATGCTGAGAGAGCGGCGTCTGAGCTGGCCAGCAGGTTGTCAGCCATGCCAGGGGTTGCAGGCAGGCTGGGCACAGGCGGCAGAGCAGCTGTGGGCACCATGGACGCCTGGATGCGCCGCAGAGTGTTCACCACCAACACAAGGTGTCGCAGGTCTGGCTCACTCTGCCGCAGGCTGTGGTGGAGCTTGAGCACTGAAAGGTCAAAGAGAGAACTGGAGGCCACGGCAGGGGGTGCCTGTGCCACGGCTGGGTGGTCAGAATCCAGCCACCAGGTATCCACTGCCAGGGCTCCCTCTTCTTCCTCCTTCTTCTCCTCCTCCTCCTCCTCCCGCTTGCGCTTCAAGCCCTTGCTCAGCATCCTCTGTGGGGAGGGAAGAGTTACTGAGTTATGGAAAGCCAATGTTCAGTTCAAATCTTGGCTCTGACAAATGCTGTGAGGTCTTGGGCAAGTCACTTAACCTCTCTGAGCCTAGGTTTTCTTAGGGAATCTTTAAGATACGAATGATATTAATATCTACTTCTTAAAACAAAAACACCATCCCTGGCTGGTGTGACTCGGTTGGTTGGAGAGACATCTTGGACACTAAAAGGTTTTGGGTTTGATCCCGGGTTGGGGCATGTACTGGAGACAACTGATTGATGTTTTTCTCTCTCTCTCCCTTCCTCTCTCTCTGGAATCAATGGAAACAAATCCTTGGGTGAGGATTAAAAACAACATTATGACAGTGCCTGGTATATAGCAGTTTCTCATATTAATAAGTACTATTATTAATAACTATTATAATTTACTTCTTCAATGAACCATATGAAGTGTTCAAGATTCAACCTTTTTTTTTTACTTACAAAAGAGGCTGTTTCACATAGTTTAATCTAATATGTATTGAGTACCATGCATTAGACAGTAAACTAACAAACACAGGAAATGTACAGATGGTGCTAGGAAGTTCTGGGGAGTAGTCAAGAAAGGCTCCTCTGAAGTGACCCCCCAAGCATCGGAGTCCCGAGAAATAACCAGGGGAAACAATCTGGGAGGAGAGAACAACAGCAAAGGCAAAGAAAGACCTGCCTGGGACAGGACGAGCTTCAACTGGGAAAAAAGGACGTGTGGTCAGTACATTGAAGTGACAAGAGTAGGCGTGGGGAGGGGCGAGGAGGTGGGTGGCAGAGACAAGAAGTTGGGATTTTATTGTGAGGGTGGTGGGAAGTCACTGAGGGGGTTGAGCAGGGGGAGTGGTGGTGTGAATTGATTCGGTTTCCAAAAGCTCCCCCTTGGCTACTTCAAGGAAGATGGGGGTGTGGAGAGAAGGGGGAAGAGATCCATTCGGAGGCTACTGCACCCTTCGGGAAGAGAGATGACGGTGGTCTGGAGAAGATAGTAATGGATATGGAAGAAAGTTGATCGGTTCAGGATTTATTTGGGAGGCAGAGTGGGCAGAGATTGCCAGGAAATCCTGATGAGCACGGGGATCACTGAGAGCAGTAAGAGGACCTACACTCCTCGCGCCCCCCCCCCCCCGCCCCCGGTGTGTGTGTGTGTGGGGGGTGTCCCTGGAGTTCTAGGGCCGGGCTCAAGCTGCTTTGTTGAGCTGGCAGCCGACAGGGTCCAGTCCCCGGGCCCTTGTCCAGCAGGACCTTAACCCCTCACACTACTCGGAACTGAGTCCTCGCCTCCGGTCTAGTAGACCTGGGAGTCCCAAACCGCAGGAATTTAGTCCCCTACCCCGACTCCGCACCCCGGTCCCCGCGCCCCCTTGCGGCACCAGGCGGGCCTTCCTCCGAGGATTTCGGCCCCTTAGACCCAGGAACGCTCCATATCCCCGCGTCCCGGCTGTCGCTCTGCCGGCCACCGGAGGCCACGCAGGCCGGGATTCCGGGCGGGCTGTTGTGCGCTCTCTGCCTCTCTCGCTACCGGAAGGCAGTGGAGGCGGCTCCTCCTGAAGTGGCGGCGGAGGCGGGTGAGTCACGCAGCCGGAGCCAGGGAGCCGGCTCCTCCGCCCCCTTCTGGGGCTGCGGCGTGATTCACCGGGCCCGGCCGAGGCGGACGGCGCTTAGAGTCCAGCATGTTTCCCTCCTGGTAGCCCCGGCGCACACCTGCCGGACCCGGAGATCGAACCTGCCAAATGCCCCGCTCCTGGTACCCCTTCTTTCCCTACTCAGACTCCTTCCCTTCATTTACATACCCAGCTCGCCAGCTGCCAATCAGAAGGAAAAGGGTGCCACCCGCAGCCAATCAGGAAGCGGCGGCGGCACCATCACTCGCTGGTTCTCCTCCTGCGACCAGCGCCTGGGTCGGGAGACGCAGTTCTGATTCCGGCTCAGAACTCCCGGTGCCTGACTACTCTTAGTGCCCGCCCCCTCTCGTGGCGGACCCGCCCTCCACCTGGGATTGGCCCTGGTCGGCGATGGGCGGAGCCTGTGGGCAGGTTTCAGGGAGGGGAAGTTGGTTTCAGGGAAGTTGGCTTCAGGGCGCATGCCCTGGCGGCTGCAAGATGGGAGGAGAAATGGGAGGGCTACTTGCGCTGGCAGTGACAGGGAGAGGTTTTTAGCCTTCCAATGTGTGGACCCCTCAAACCTACCCATGCACCTGCCAAACCCCGCAATTGAGCTTCTTAGGCACCCGGCACAACAGGTAATCTGCACTGTAGGCCAGATCGGCCCTGGTTTAAATTCTAACTTACCACATGATGTGTGACCTTAGAAAGGAAGGGAGAAGGATAGAAAGTTAGAAACATCAATTAGCTGCCTCTTGCACACTCCCTACTGGGGATGTGCCCACAACCAAAGTACATGCCTTTGACCAAAATTGAACCCGGGACCCTTGAGTCCACATGCCAATGCTCTATCCACTGAGCCAAACCGGTCAGGGTGACCTTAGAAAGTCTTAACCTGTCTGAGCCACATGGAGTTAGTTAAATGGGGATCTTCTTGCTTACCTCTTACAAAATTAAAATAAGATCGTATCTATACGAGCACTGTACCAGACTCAGCAAATGCTGGTAGATGGACTCAACTGTGGGAGTCAAAAGGAAGGAGGAGGGGGGTGCCACTGAAGTCACATATTAGTCTCCATTCCCCAAGTGTAATCTTGGGCAAAGGTTTTAATTCCTTAGTCTGGATTTCCTCCTCTTTGTTAAAATGAGGGAAATAGCATTGGGGGAGAGGATTGTTGTGCATTAAGCAGAATAATTTGTGTAAAATGCTGAGTGGTGCGAATGTCCTTATTAGTAGTAAAAGTTGTAATAGCACAGGCAACTTAATTCAAGTGGGGACATTCAGGGTGGCATATAGATGACAGGAATTTAATACTTGTCAGATAAACTGACAAGGGGACTTACCTTCAAGTAACAACTCTTCTGGAGCTGTTAGGAAGAACTGTTAGTTGTGAATAACGCTTCTGGCAAAGTAAACTTTCAAATATAACTATACTATGCAGCATTCTTTACAAGATATGGACGCAATCTAGGTGTCCATCAATAGACAAGTGGATAAATAGGATGTGGCAATATCCACTCTGTAGAGAATTTTTATGAGTTTATTTGAACCAAACTGAGGACATATGCCAGGAAGCAAGATCTCAAATGCTCCAGGGAATGACAGTTTGCAGTTCCTTTTATACATTTGGATTTAGGAGAAAGCATAAGGAAGATTGCATGAAGGTGGGGAAAAAGCAAGGCAGAGATTGAATTACAGGATAGTTACCAATGTGCTCTCTTGAGGGTAGTTACACTTCAGAGGTGTCTGAAAAAGAGGCATTTCAAAGATGTGTTAACCTAACTGCACAAGAACAATGGACAGGGCTTGCTTAAGGCAAAGATAAACCATGACTCCGCCCCATGACCTGTTCACTTTCTGTCACTGAACTTGGTCAGATTTATTACCTAGCCCCTTTTCATTACAGTCCCCCCTTTTGGTCATAAATCAATCTGAAGGACACATTGATGACCAACCACTTTGTTGGGTAGCATGGTCTAATAGCACTAGGAAGACTCATTCCAGGAGGTTTCAATATCCAAGTTGAATTGTTGAAGTGGCGAACCCTTGGCAGTAGAGCAATGCCCCAACTATGAGGTGTGAATTGAGGCTGAATTTTCCCAAAAGGGAAGGGCAGGTAAACAGAAGGCACTCAGGTCTTATGAGCTTTTATTACAAAAAAATATTTTGGCCCTGCCAGTATTACTCAGTGGGTTGGGCATCATCTAGTGCAACAAAAAGTTGCCAGTTTGATTCAGGGCTCAAGACAGTTGATTGATGTTTCTCTTTCTAAAAATCACTTTATTATTATTATTATTTTATTTTATTTTTAATTTAATACATCTTTATTGTTCAGATTATTACAATATTCCTCTTTTTCTCCCCCCGCCCATAGCTCCCCTCCACCTGGTACCCATCCCACCCTCTGCCCTTACCTCCCCCGCAACTGTCCTCATCAATAGGTGTACGATTTTTGTCCAGTCTCTTCCTACACCTCTCACACTCCTTTCCCCTCCCCCCCAAGAATTGTCAGTCCATTCCCTTTCTATGCCTCTGGTTCTATTATATTCACTAGTTTATCCTGTTCATCAGATTTTTAATTCACTTGATATTTAAATTCACTTGTTGATAGACATGTATTTGTTGTTCATAATTTTTATCTTTACCTTTTTCTTCTTCTTAAAGAACACCTTTCAGCATTTCATATAATACTGGTTTGGTGTTGATGAACTCCTTTAGCTTTTTCTTATCTGTGAAGCACTTTATCTGATCTTCAAATTCTGAATGATAGCTTTGCTGGGTAAAGTAATCTTGGTTGTAGGTTCTTGTTATTCATCACTTTGAATATTTCTTGCCATTCCCGTCTGGCCTGCATAGTTTCTGTTGAGAAATCAGCTGACAATCGTATGGGTGCTCCCTTATAGGTAACTGTTTTTTTCTTGCTGCTTTTAATAGTCTCTCGTTGTCATTTGCTCTTGGCATTTTCATTATGATGTGTCTTGGTGTGGTCCTCTTTGGATTCCTATAGTTTGGGGTTCTGTGCACTTCCTGGACTTGTAAGTCTATTTCTTTCACTAGGTGGGGGAAGTTTTCAGTCACTATTTCTTCAAATAGGTTTTCATTATCTTGCTCTCTCTCTTTTTCTGGCACCCCCATAATTTGGATGTTGGTATGCTTGAGGTTGTCCCAGAGGCTCCTTACACTATCTTCAATTTTTTGGATTCTTTTTGCTTCTTGCTTTTCTGGCTGAGTGGTTTTTGCTTCTTTGTATTTCAAATCTTTGACTTGATTCTTGCAGTCCTCTAGTCTGCTTTTAGGTCTCTGTATAATATTTTTTATTTCAGTCAGTGTATGCTTAATTTCTAGTTGGTCCTTTTTCATATCCTTGAGGGTCTCATTAAATTTATTGGCTTTTTCTAGGAACCTCTTGAAAAACCTTATAACTGTGGTTTTGCACTCTATATCCAGTCGTTTTTTTCCCTCCATTTCTTTTAATGTGATCTGATTCCTTGTCTCCACATTTTTGGTGCTTCCCTGAGTTGGTCAAGTAGCTTTGTGTGATTGGTGTCCTTTAGGAGACAGTGGCTCAGCCTCCCCAGTTACCTAAGGTGGATATTCTTGGTGCACCCCTTTATGGGCAGCACTGTCTTGTTGTAGTTAAGCCTTGATTGTTGTTGATATCACTGGGAGGGGTTGATCTTCAGGCGAATTGGCTGTGAGGATCATCTGTTTCTATGCTGGGAGAGCCTCTCTGCTCAGCTTGGATGGAGCAGGGTCTCAAGGCTGAGCAGTCAGCCTTGTTTTCCCATCAGCCCCGCCCTAAGGGGTGCCTGGATCTCTGTGACCCGCGCTGGCAATAGCCCATGCACCTCTGAGAGAAAGCTGCCTCTGAGTTGCCTGCTGCCAGACAGTCCAGTTTCTCCCCAAATGGGTCTGGATACCCAAAGTCTCACCCAGAACTGGAATACAATGCAGTCCAGAGGTTGTTTTCCCCTCCTGAACCAGAGTGCCAGCCACGCTCCCTTTGCACGAGCTCGCTAACCTCTGCAGCTCCTGAGTCTCAGTGTGCTTCTTCCTGACAATCCAGTTTCACCCTGTATGAGTCTGTGTTCCCTGAAACTCATCCAGAACTTGGATTTGGTGCAGTGGGGAGCCTTTGTCTCCCTCTCAGTTCGAGAAAAACAGCCGGGTATTCAGCCTCCCGCCCTTTCTGCTCGCATGTGGCTCTGCACCTCTGCCTCCAGCGCATCTTTGCATCTCTGCCCTCTGCAGCTCCTCTGAGTCTCAGTGTCCTTTTATCTTTCCTTCTAGTTATATAATCTCCATTCAGCTAGCTTTCCAGTGGTTCTGGATGATGTCTGTTTTGTCTTTTATTTGTAGTTTTAAAATTGTCCAGGGCAGCAGTATAGGTGTTCACCTATGCCGCCATCTTGGTTCCTCCTTCCAATTTTTTATTATTTTTAAAGGAATATTTTTCTTTTTAAATATAGTTTTATTGATTTCAGAGAGGAGCGAGAGGGATATATATATATATCCCTTGTTTTCCCATCAGCCCCGCCCTAAGGGGTGTGTGTGTGTGTGTGTGTGTGTGTGTATATATATATATATATATATATATATATATATATATATCAATAATGAGAAAGAACCATTGATCAGCTGCCTCTTGCATGCCCCACACTGGGGGTCGAAGGAGCTGCAACCCAGGGAATGTGCCCTGACTGGGAATTGAACCACAATCTCCTGGTTCTTAGGTTGACATTCAACCACTGAATTACACCAGAAACCGAGATGGCGGCATAGGTAAACACCTGAAATTGCTGCCTCGCACAACCACTTCAAAACTACAACTAAAAGACAAAACAGACATCATCCAGAACCACAGAAAGGCTGGCTGAGTGGAAATTCTACAACTAGAAGGAAAGAGAAAAGCACACTGAGACTCGGAGGAGGTTCAGAAGTAAAGTGCAGAGGTACAGAGGCATGCTGCGGAAGAGGCTGGCAACTGAGTACATGGTTGTCTTTCTCAATCGCAAGGGAGACACAAGCTCCCAACTGCTCTGAACTCCAGTTCTGGGCAAGACTCTGGGACTCAGACTCATATGGGGAGAAACTGTACTGTCTGGCATAGGGCGGAACTCAAGGGCAGCTTTCTCTCAGAGGTGCTTGTAGCAATTATTGAGGGACACTGAGACCTAGGAGCCTCTTAAGGCAGGGCTGAAGGTCAGCCATTGCTGTTTGCCCCTCCCTGTTAATTTCCTGAGACCCTGCCCCATCTAAGCTGTGTGCAGTGGCTTTTGCATATGAATGGCCTGACCCTTTGCAATCTAAAATTACCTAACAAACTGCAGCTGGATCAGAGAGACCCAGAACATCCAAAAGAAGGCCCAAGGCCCCACAGCAGCTTGCATTGCTTCACAGCTGGGCCAAACCCCAAACAAAGAAGAGGAATCTTCAGATCTTTCTGTAGCTCCTGATGGGTGGCCTCAGGTAGAGGCTAAATTAGCACCTCCTTAGATCTCTAAGAGCCAGTGTACCCAGGGGTCAGAGTGAGACCATCCAGATTATAACTCCTCAGATCCATAAGTCTTGCCCCATAAGGGTGTCTCCAGCACAGAAGTTCTCCCATCGTAGACACAGCTGATCCTTACAGCCAATTGGCCTGGAGGTCAATTCCTCCCAGTGATACCAACAACAATCAAGGCTTAACTACAACAAGACTATGTACACAGCCCTCAAAGGGATGCACCAAGAGTGTCCATCTCAGGTAATTAGGTGGGCTGAGCCACTGAGCCCTATAGGACACCTAGTGCACAAAGCCACTCTATCAACACAGGAAAGCAGCCAAAAGGCAGAGACAAAGAAACAGGTCACAAATGACAGAAATGGAGGAAAGCAAACTACTGGCTATAGAGTTCAAAACCATGGTTATAAGGTATTTCAAGAATTTTCTAGAAACTGCCAAGGATATGAAAAAGGACCAACTAGACATTAAGCATACACTTAGTGAAATAAAGAATAATATAAAGAGATCCAATAGCAGACTAGAGGATTGCAAGAATCAAGTCAAAGATCTTAAATATGAAGAAGCAAAAAACACCCAACCAGAAAAGCAAAAAGCAAAAAGAATAAAAAAATATGAAGATAGTGTAAGGAGCCTCTGGTACAATTTCAAGTGTACCAACATCAGATTTATGAGGATGTCAGAAGAAGAGAGAGAGCAAAATTCTGAAAACCTATTTGAAGAAATAATAACAAAAAACTTCCCCCACCTGGTGAAAGAAATAGATTACAAGTCCAGGAAGAGCAGAGAACCAATCCCAAACAAAAGGAATCCAAAGAGGACCACACCAAAACACATCATAATGAAAATGCCAAGAGCAAAAGACAAGGAGAGACTATTAAAAGCAGCAAGAGAAAAACAATTAGTTACCTACAAGGGATTACCGCTATGACTGTCAGCTGATTTCTCAACAGAACCTATGCAGACCAGATGGGAGTGGCAAGAAATATTCAAAGTGATTAATAGCAAGAACCTATAATCAAGATTACTCTACCCAGCAACCCTATCAAAGGTCAGATAAAGAGCTTCACAGATAAGAAAAAGCTAAAGGAGTTCATCACTGCCAAACCAGTATTATATGAAATGCTGAAAGATATTCTTTAAGAAGAGATAGAAGAAAAAAAAGGTAAGATAAAAATTATGAACAACAAATACATATTTATCAAGAAGTAAATCTAAAAATCAAGTGAATAAAAAACTGATGAACAGAATAAACTGATGAATATAATAGCATCACTGGCATAGAAAGGGAGTGGACTGACACTTCTCAGGGGGGAAAGGGGTATGGGAAGAAACTGGCCAAAAATCATACACCTATGAAAAAAAAAATCATACACCTATGGATGAGGACAGTTGCAGGGGGTGTAAGGGCAGAGGATGAGGTGGGAACCGGGTGGAAGGGAGCAATGGGGGGAAAAAAGAGGAACAACTGTAATAATCTGAACAATAAAGATTTATTTTTAAAAAAAGCTTGCAACATATCAGATATTGCTGTGTATTCTCTAATGACAAAATAACAGCAATGCCTGACAGAAAGTGAAACGTGTGAAGTGTTTTAAGAGCAGGTGTTTTCTATATATTGCTAGAAATCATGAGGTTTATAAACATGTTCCAGGTCCAGAAATGAATTAAAATACTTGAAAGTCTAGCCGAACCGGTTTGGCTCAGTGGATAGAGCATTGGCCTGCGGACTGAAAGGTCCCAGGTTCGATTCCGGTCAAGGGCATGTACCTTGGCTGCGGGCACATCCCCAGTTGGAGGTGTGCAGGAGGCAGCTGATCGATGTTTCTCTCCCATCGATGTTTCTGACTTTCTATCCCTCTCCCTTCCTCTCTGTGAAAAATCAATAAAATATTTAAAAAAAAATACTTGAAAGTCTAAACACACTGACATAGGAGTACATATGTTACAATTTCAAGAGGAATCAATAGTTCACATGGACTAAATTAATACTGGTAAATAAAACTTCAGTTATTTCTGTAATACCTTCTAACCACCTTCTGAAATAAAAATGCCATTTAAAAAACTACTTGCCTCTGGGTAGCAGGTATGTTTGTGAATATAGAATTCTATTAGACATTAGTACCAGCACAAAACATGCTCAGCATCAGAAGATCCAAAATACCAGCACAAGTTATTGGATCATTTCTCTCTGGTGAAATATCATGATCTGAGTTTTGCTGTCTGTCTCAATATGCACAATGGAATATTACTCAACCATAAAAAATAATGAAATGTTAATATTTGCAATAGCATGGATAGACCAATTAAGATAAGTCAGAGAAAAAGAAATGCCATAGGATTTCACTTATTTATTGAATTTCAAAACAAAACAGGAACCCATGGACACAGAGAACAAATTGATGGTTGCCAGATGGGAAGAGGGTGGGAGGGCAAAAAAGGTAAAGGGAACTAAGAAATACAAACTGCCAGTTATAAAATTAGTCACAGAAGGTAAAGTATACCGTAAGAAATATAGTCAATAATACTGTAATTACTATGTATGGGGTTATTTTGTGGTGATCATTTTGTAAGTTATAGTATAAATATCAAATCACTATGTTGTACATTTTAAATAATATTGTATGTCAATGATAACTGAAAATATATATTTTTTAAATGCTAAGTATACTAGTTGATTCAAACCAGGTTTATCAATGGATCTCAGAGCTTTGGGTGAAAGGTAATTGGGGGATGGGATCTAGGCAGGCGCTGGGAGGCACCACTGCCCAGGTTACTTGCTAACTGCAAAGAAGGAAATACCTTTTTATGATGTGGAGATGCGGTGCCCACCACTTTAATCAGACAGTTTAACTGCACCCAGCACAGTGGACACCCTGACACTGGGGCCACCTGATGTGATGCATCGAAAGTACACAACATTCGCGTGAAGTCTCCCTGTTAGAGTGCATCAACTGAATCTCATCCAGCTCCAGACCCAGACTTCAGCTTATAGGAACCAGGAACAAATTAAACATGAACATAGTCAGACAAATACAGAATGCAGGACTCAACTGGGCCAGTCCACCAAAAATTCAATTTTAAGAAAACACAAAAAGGGATTAATGAGATTGGGGAGGATGTTCCAGAATAAAAGGTACTATATAATTCATTCATTACAACCAAAGGAATGAACCTTCACTGAATCCTGACTTGGGGCAGAAGGGAGGGGGAAACAACTATAAAAAATATATTTAGGAAAATTGGGGAAATTGGGATATTGACTTACAGTACATCATATTATGACATTTCGTTAGATGTGGAATAGTATTGTGGTTGGTAGGTGAGTGTCCTTAATCTATTTTTTTTAACTTTTTATTGATTGATTTAAGAGAGAGAGAGGAATGGAGAGAAACACTGATTTATTGTTCCATCTATCCATGTATTCATTGGTTGATTCTTTTTTTAAAATATATATTTTTTTATTGATTTCAGAGAGGAAGAGAGAGGGAGAGAGACATAGATACAGCAACGATGAAAGAGAATCATTGAGCAGCTGCACACCCCCAACTGGAGTTCCAGTCTGTAACCTGGGCATGTGCCCTTGACCAGAATTAAAACCGGAACCCTTCCGTCAGCAGGCTGACACTCTATCCACCGAGCCAAAATAGCTAGGACTCTTTTTTAAAATTTTTTTTAAAAATTATTGATTTTGAGAGGGAGAGAAAGAGAGAGAAACATGGATTTTTTGTTCCTCCCATTTATGCATTCATTACTTGATTCTTTTTTAAAATCTCTGTTGTTGAGAGTATTACAGATGTCTTTCTTTCCCCCGCCCCATTACCCCATCCCAAGCCTTCACCACCCTATTGTGTATCCATCAGTAATGCATGTAAGTTCTTCAGTTAATCTCTTCCTGTCCCCCTTCCCACTTCCCTCTGAGATTCTTCAGTTTGTTTCATGTTTCCATGCCTCTGGTTCTATTTTATTCTTTAGTTTATTTTGCTCATTAGATTCCTTGTTCATTTATTTTGATTTTTATTTATTTTTTAAAAATATATTTCTTTGATTTCAGAGAGGAAGGGAGGAGAGAGAGATAGAAACATCAATGATGAGAGAGAATCATCGGTTGATCAGCTGCATCCTGCACACCCCCCACTGGGGATCAAACCCGCAACCCAGGCATGTGCCCTTGGCCAGAATCGAACCTGGGACCCTTCAGTCCGCAGGCTGACACTCTATCCACTGAGCCAAGCCAGCTAGGGCTATTTTGATTTTTTAATTCAATTGTTGGTAGCTATGTATTGCCATCTTGTTCATATTTTTCTTCTGTTTCTGCTTCTGCTGCTTCTTACTAACTGCTTTTAAGATTCTTTGTCTTGCCGAAACCGGTTTGGCTCAGTGGATAGAGCCTCGGACTACGGATTGAAAGGTCCTGGGTTCGATTCCGGTCAGGGGCATGTGCCTTGGCTGCGGGCACGTCCCCAGTGGGGGGTATGCAAGAGGCAGCTGGTCGATGTTTCTCTCCCATCGATGTTTCTGACTTTCTATCCCTCTCCCTTCTGCTCTGTAGAAAATCAATAAAATATATTAAAAAAAAAAAAAGATTCTTTGTCTTGTAACCTTTGGCATTTTAATTATGATGTGTCTTGGTGTGGGCCTCTTTGAATTCCTCTTGCTTAGGACTCTGTGCCTCCTACATTGCAAGTCTGTCTTTTGCCAGGTGTTTTCTATATGTTGCTAGGTAGGGGATATTTTCTGTCATTATTTCTCCAAATAGGTTTTCAGAACCTTGCTGTCTCTCTTCTTCTTCTGGCACCCCCATAATGCAAATGTTAGTACACTTTGTCCCAGAGGCTCCTTACACAATCATTGTTTGATTCTTGTATGTGCCCTGACTTGGGATCAAACCTTGGTGTAAGGGGATGAGCTCCAACCAAATGAACTACGGGCCAGGACAAATGCGTCCTTAATCTTCAGAGATGCCTGCTGAGCTATTAGGGGTAAGGATGTCATGCAATTTACTCTCCAGTGGTTCCGCAAAATAAATGTATATATGCAGGTAAAGAAAACTTAAAGTGTTAACAATTAAATCTAGATGGAAGGGTATTCAAGTGCTCTGAATACATACTTTGTAAAAAGAATATTTTCTATGTGCTTGAAATTTTTCATAATAAAAGGAGGGGAGGGTACAGCCCTAGCTAGTTTGGCTCAGTGGGTAGAGTGTCGGCCTGTGACACCCAGACTGAAAGGTTCTGGGTTCGGTTCCAGTCAAGGGCTCCTCCCTGTCCTGGGCCTTGGTCAAGGACATGTGCAGGAGGCAACCAATCGATGTGTCTCTGTCACGTTGATGTTTTTCTCTGTCTCTTCCTCTCTGTTCCATTCTAAGAATCAATGGAAAAATATCCTTGGGTGAGGATTTAAAAAAAAATGAGGGTACAATGCTAATTAGAACCAGGCCCTCCCACAAGGCAAATTTTTATAATTTTCCCCACAACCTATGTTTTTGGACAGGGGAGGGGGAAGCTCAGAGGCTTCCTTCGGGTCATATTAGTGCACTGAGGAAGAGCTCACAGGAGTCATTTGATTAACATGTGTTTATTGAACACCTACTATGTGGCGAGCACCGTTGTTGATGATGGGGGTACAGCACTGGGATAAAGCTCACAGGTCTCACTTCTTATAGATTAGGGAAGAGGGTGGAGAGATAATTATGAAAACAGGTGACTTGGATTGGAAGAATCTGTGCAAAAGCCTGAAGTGGGAGTGTGCCGGCTGTTGGCCGGCAGTGAGAGCAGTGTAGCTGAGTTGTGTGCCGTCTGGAGGAGTCAGACAAGTTCCCAGGCCCTTCAGAGCACTCTGTGGACCCTTGTTTTTCATTCCGAGTAGGATGAGAGGACTCTGGAAGATGAATAAATGATTAAGATGACCTCTGCTTCCATTCAATGACTTAAAGAAAACAAAATGGGATGGCATTAATAGAGAGGCCTGGGGAGACGTGTCTGCAGCCAGGTGGCCAGGGAGAGGGAGAGCCGCCCTGAGGCGGTGACCTTGGAGCTGAGACCAGAAGTGGAGAAGGAGCTAGGAATTAAAAGGGCTGGGGGAAGGGAGAAGGCGAGTGGTGGGGCCTTGAGAAATGAAACCGGAAGCGAAGCCACCGGGCCTCCGCCAGCTGGGGAGGGAGGGGAATAGGAGGAGCGCCCCGCCCCAGCCGCCTCCCTCCCCTCGCGCTCTCCCCGCTCCCGCAGAAGCGGGCCTCTGGGGAGGAGGAGGCGCCGGGCGGGCTCCTGGCTGCCGCTGCCACGGGGTATCCCGCCGTGGCCAGCCCAGGGAGGGGGTGAACAGTGGGTAGGGACCTTCCTCCCTGGCCACGCCCGGAGGTGGCCGCGGCCCATCCCCCACGGAGAGATGGTGGGGGAGGGTTAGAGAGCCTGGACTCTGCCCTCAGGGACCCGGTTCTCTCTCCGCTGGGCCCGCCTTCCCCCTTTATCTCCAGTTCTTTGAACAGGGCAGGAGCTGGGCTTCTCTGAGCCTCAGTTTATTTATCTGTAAAGTGGGGTGCTATTGACCTTCCTGTGGTTATCTTATGATAGTTAAAGAGACTCTATTTAAACCTGAGTCAGATCTGGTTCTCCTGTCCAACACTGTCCCTTCCATGGCTTCCATCTCACTCAGGATAAACCTCACATCCATCCTGTAGGCCTCCCACAGACCCTACACACGATTAGTCCCCCTCAACTCATAGTACTCCTCCACTTGCTCACTCTGCTCCAGCCACTCTGGCCTCCTCAGGCTCCCCAAACTCTCCATCATGCTCTGACTTCAGGGCCTTTGCACTGGCTGTTTCCCATGCCAGGATCAGCTCCGCGCCCCCCATTGCCCCCCCCCCCCCCCCCCCAGATTCACTTGGCTCACTTCTCATCTCCTTCAGGTCTTTGCTCAAATCACACCTTTTCATCGATGCCTTCTCTAGTCATCCATCCACATAGTGACACCCCCATCACATTCATGCTTTTTCTCTACATCATTTATCACCACCTGACAGACTACATGTTGTGTGTGTGTGTTTCAGCCTTCCCCAACTTTATGAAAGCAGGAACTGCCTGTTTTACTCATGTGCCAGGAAAAGTGCCAGACCCACAGTAGCCATTCAATAAATTTGAGCAGTTTTGAAACTGGAATCCTTGGTGTGCATAGGCCGCCTTTTACACACTTTGCAGGATGGCTCAACGAGGCAAGTATTACTTCAGGTCTTGAGGTTTGGACATGCTGGTATGTTTAAAGGATGATAGAGAATGATGTAGATGGAGCATAGGAGTGAAGGAGGGAGTGTTGAGGAATGCTGAAAAGTGGAGGGAGCGTTGGCCATAGCAAAGTCAGTTTATTTTTTTTCAACAATAGCAAAAATAATTTTTTTGAGTGCCCATCCATTCCAAGCATAGTTCTGTGCACCAGGGATACAGCTGGACTAAGACCGACAAAACCCCTTTCTCTGAGTTTCCAGTGGGCCAGGAGGCTAACCATCCTATCTAATAATATGCAAATTGACTATCAGTCTAACACACAAGATGGCTGCCCCCATGTGGGCACAAGATGGCCACCACAAGATGGCCAGCAGGGGAGGGCAGTGGAGGGACCAGGCCTGCAGGGGAGGGCAGTTAGGGGAAATCAGGCTGGCATGGGAAAAATAAGGCATCAATCAGGCTGGCAGGGAAGTGATTAAGAGGTGATCAGGCTGGCAGGCAGAAGCAGTTAGAAGCAATCAAGAAGGCAGGCAGGTGAGCAGTTGGGAGCCAGCAGTCCTGGGTTGTGATAAGGATGTCTGACTGCCCATTTAGGCCCAATCCTACCATGATCTAGCCTAAACGGGCAATCAGACATCCCTCGAGGGGTCCCAGATTGGAGAGGGTGCAGGCTGGGCTGAGAGACACCCCCCACCCCTTGCATAAATTTTGTGCACCAGGCCTCTAGTAAATAAATAACTGGAGATTGGGAGGGTGCTACTAAGAAAGTCAAACAGAATATGATGGGGCATTGGTGACATCAACTCAAAGAGGCCTCTCTAAGCATCATCTGGGGAGTTAATAGCAATGCAGAGGCCCCAGGGTCAAAATGAGTTTGGGATGAAAGAGACCAAAATGGCTGGAGGTGAGGGAGGGCAGAAGGGGAAAGTGGGCCAGTTAGGAGCAAGACTGTCAGGTCTCACAGGCTTTCGCGAAGTTGAGGTTTTATTCTGCGTGAGAAGTCACTGGAAGTTCCAAGTAAGACCCAAATCAAGATGTGGACCTTATGTGCCATCCTCTGTGATTGGCACCCACCTATTAGTTACCCCACTGCTTTCAGACATCGATGCAATGCCCCTCTCAGGGTGAGCATCTGGCTTTTAAGTCAGAAAGCACAGGCAAAATTTCCCTTTTGCTTGCCTGTGGACTAGGCCAGTGCGGATCCTCCTTGCAACCCTTCCAGAAAAGTCCCTAAAGCTGTGTAAACCACTTTGTGGAGGCATAGCCAGTGCAGTAGCAATGTTATCACTTGGTATCTCTCCTGGTCTTTCCTCCCCTTCCTCTCACCAGCCTGGGCTCGTGCCTCCCAATAAATCCTCAGCGCCTTAACTTTAGCCTGGGCTGTGCTCCCCCACCAACGGCGTTTTCTCCTCTGGGCCTCAGCAGCACATTTCATACAATGAAAGGGTTGACTTTTAAGTTCCAGAAAGCCCTACCTTTTTTCACATATATATTCTTTAATTTATATATATATTTCAGAGAGGATAGAAACATCCATGATGAGAATCATGGATCAGCTGCTTCCTGCAAGTCCCCCACTGGGATCAAGCCCACAACCCAGGCATGTGCCCTGGACTGGAATTGAACCTGGGACCTTTCGGTTCACAGGCCGACGCTCCATCCACTGAGCCAAACCGGCTAGGGCCATATATATTCTTTTGATTTCATAGAGAAAGGGAGAGGGAGAGAACCATTGACCAGTTGCCTCCTGCATGCCCACACTGGGGATCGAGCCTGCAACCCACGTATGTGCCCTGACTGGGAATTGAACTGTGATCTGGTTCATAGGTTGATGTTCAACCACTGAGCCACACCACCGGGCTTTTTTTTTTTTTTTAATCCTCAACCAAGAGTGAGTATATTTTTTTCATTGATTTTAGAGTAGAAGGGAGGGGAAAGGGATGGAAGGGAAAAACATATATGTGACATGGGGGGCAAGGACTGAAACTGCAACCCAGGTACATGCCCTTGACTAGGAATTAAAACCCATGGCCCTCCAGTGTGCAGGCTGATGCTCTAACCACTGAGCGGCTGATCAGGGCAAGCCTTATCTTTTGACACATAATTCATGTGACTCAGTTTCTCCCTCCTGTCTACCCATGTGGCTGGGGAGTCTAAATCTACCAAGACAGTAAAGAACCAGGCTCTGGAGGTGTATGGAGTTTTGAATCCTAGCTCCCTGCTCTTACTAGCTGTGTGACCCTGAACAAATGTCTTAGCCTCTCTGAACCTCTTATAGTCAAAGTGAATATAGTATCTACTTCTATATAACTGTGAAGATTTAATGACTTAATTCAAATAAAGTGTATAGAACAGTGCTCTAACAAGCACTCAATAAATGTTACATTTAATGGTACACCTGTCCTAACTTTGACAGGAAGGGTACAGGTCTAGGAACTTACCAAGTACCTCCCACTGACCCACTGTTTACAAACTTTAGGCAATACCATCCCTTCCAAAATACTTTTATTTAAAAAAAATAATAATTACAATCAAAACCTAACCCCCACCCCACCCCCAAACCACCACAAAACCCGCCTTTCTTTTAAATAACGCGGCACGGAGCAGTTTGGTTTCCACCTATTGCACGTGGTCCGGCCTGGTTATACATCAGGAGGCTGCTGGGACTGGGGTCCTGCCAAGGAGGTGGGTGTTCAACCTTGGGGGAGGAGGCCAGCCCCGCCTACTCCTTTCAGGTACAAGAGGCAGAGTCTCTGTCATTCTCTGACAGGCCCAGCTTATCTTCCCTGAGGCCCCAGTAGTCACAAAAAGAGTTAAGAACTGCAGAAGGCAGAAGAAATGTGGCAGTGGGAAATCAGACTCCCAGAAACAGAGTCTCATTAAGGCATTTGGAACAGATAAATTAACTCAGGAAGACCCACCTTCACAGAAGGCTTTGGTAACCAGACACACACACACACACACACACACACACACACACACACACACTTGCACCCAGGGATCCAGCCCACGGAGGCTGAGATGTGAAGAGAGCACCCTTCAATCATCCAAGTTTCAAGACCCCAGGATGATTTCCATGATGTGATCTAGTTCATTCCACTCCCAGGACCCTGGGGTACACAAGAAGTTGTGAGGAGGCTCCGGTGGGGCCAGTGCAGGCTCCTTCTCCACAGTGGATGTGTCAATGTCCAGAAAAAAGTCATCCAGACCTGAGTCCCCCAGGTATCGAGAGCTCAGAGCTTCTAAGAAGACTGGATCAGGCTGTGGCAGCTCTTCGTTCTGGGGACTTGGGGGAGCCACTGGATTCTGAGGGGTCTCGGTCTCGTCCATGGAAGTCTCCAGCTCCCTGAGAATAGAGCCAATGGTAGTTGACAAGGAGAAGTCCTCCTCACCCAGGAAAAGGGGTTCAGGGGGCAAGGCAGGTGCTGGAGCCAGACATAACGCGGCCTGAAGGTGCTGGAGGGTGTTATGGATGAGGACGTGCCTTCGGAGGCTAGGTGCTCGGGGTCCAAGGCTTCGCTGAACTTTGTCTAGGGAAATTCGGAGCAGGGCTTGCTGGTAATTTCGAAGGCCTGCTGGACTCCAGTCCCACTTCTCATCCTCTTCTTCCTCCAAGTCAGAGTGTTTCCTCTTCAAGCCTACCATGGTGCCCTGTGCAAAGAAGGGAGGGGCAAGTCAGACATAGTAGGGCTGGTTCAAATCCTGAATCCCCTGCATGGTTGTTGATTTTTAATAATCTGAACTTCAGTTTTTACATGTACAAAATAAAGATAGTATGAATCCCATTTTGTATGTGACTAAGACAAATAAGACCAGGACATAGCTGGGTTTAAATCCCACTTACTTGCCTGGGTCACCCAGAATAGTGAGCTTTCCTTCTTGAAATGCAATTTCCTCATTTGCAAGATGAGTATCCCAACTCAAATCCCTTTGAGCCTTAAAGCTGTTCTTTCCAAAGTACTCATTAAAAAAGAAAAAAAATTAGTGATTGATTTTAGAAAGGGAGGAAGGGGGAAAGCGGGAAACACTGGTTTGTTCTCCTTATTTAACCTTCAAACCTTCAATTCAACTTTGGTGTATGGGGGTGATGTTCTAACCCACTGGGCTCATTTCTTCCAATGCGACACATACAAGACAGGTGTGGAATAGAGACCTAGGCTGGAAGCAGGGAACCCTCGATTTGAATTCTGCCTTTCACACTGCTCACCTGTGTGATTCTGGGAAGTGAGTGACATTAAACTGATGCTCTCTGGGCATCAGTTTCCTCATCTATGAAATGGGAGTTGTAAAAATTCTCACCACATCATCAAGGAGACCCCACGTGTGATATGCACAGGGCTCACCACACAGGAAATGCTTACTGAACAAGAGTTAGTTGCCACTTATTAATTCAATAATTTAAATTATTGAGTGCCTACTATATTCAAGCCATTGGGAGCCCTGTTTAGGCACCTCACCTATATTTCAAGACTCTTCTTTCAGAGTATATTTCTATCCACGCTGTTTTCCTAACTGAATGAGCGCGCTCCCATTGGGAGAGAAGGGGCCTTCCTCGTTCCCTCCGCCCTGGCCTTAGGCTTTCCCCGACGCGAGGCCCCTGGAAAAACTTGCTAGAACTCGATTCACGCCAAGCCCCACCCTCCCGACCTATCCAACCAGACCTTGGCCCTCTACAGGCCCCGCCCCCACACGAAGCTCCCTTCAGCAGCCAGCCACGCCCCAACTTGGTCCTAGGGCTTCTGGGAAATGTGGGCCCACAGCCGCCAGGTACGCACGTAGACTCGAGCGTGCACTGCAATCCCCAGGGAGCTCCGCACGCCACAGGAAGAACTTCCCCTCCCCAGGGCATGCGCACAGACGCCCGGAGCCGGTGGGGGAAGGGAACACGGACGCTCAGCTGCCTGGCGCCGGCAGGGCCCCTCCCTCCGCGGCTTCCAGGGCTGCGGGTCAGAGCTCCGCGCCCGGAACACCCCTCCCCCCACCCAGACTGTAGCTCTAACATTGCTTTCTCCCGATCTTTCGGACCCCAGAAGGCCCTGGAGTCTTCCCCCAAACTGTCTGAATCCAGGGATTCAGACGCCAACACATGGTTCAAATACTACAAATGCTCTCCCATCCACTCCGTTTGGGGCATTAGGTCTCTCAATTTTGAGACCTTTCGCCTATTCTCCTGTCTTTCAAACAAACTCTCGACTTCATCTCCAACCCCCACTCCCCCCGACTCCAAGACCTGAACATAGAACTCTCCCCAGTACCCTCTCTCCCCCACTGCGTCTGGGAAACCAAGATTGCATGCCCCTAGTTCTCTCGCTTCTCCATATGCCCAGGATCCCAGCCCCAACCCCTCCCACCTTTTCCAGAACACCAGAGCCTCGAATTCAACCCGTCAGGGGGAGACCGGAATTGTCCTAATCTCGAGTCCCTGCCCCAAAAGTTCCTCCCCTGGTTCTCTCGATTCTCCAAATACCGTAGGTCCCCGCTTCAAACTCCCTCCACTTGAAGATCCTGCCCCAGCAACTTCGCCTCCAGTCCAGGATTTCAAATTTAGTCTCCGATCCCCAAACCGTATCCGTCACTCTGAATCTGCGCTCCCCACTCGCAACCCAGAGTCCGCCTCCACAACTCTGGGGGTGCGCCTCCACCTCCCCCAACCCAAGGCAGTTCTCAAGCAGGGCAGCCGCCCCTCACCTCGGCTGCCAGGTTCACTCCCGGCACATCGGCAGCTCTGCGACCCTCCAGTGGTGGCTAGGGGCCTCGCTCGCCTCTTCGGGCCTCCAGCTCTCGCCTCGGGCTCACCCAGCTCCGCCCCCCGCGAGCCGCTATTGGCTGGAGTCCTGCCCGCCGCGGGGCGCGGACTGGCTGGGCGGAGCCAACCCTGTCACCCGGAGACGGACGGCCCGCCCTCCCTTCCCTCGCGTCCGAGGCCTTTTAAAGAATTCCGACGCCCCAGGGGGCGGGGCCACGTCTGTGGGGCGGACGGTGGCGGGGACATCGAAACTGTTTCCAGTCAGCGGCTGTCCTCGCTCGCAGTCGGTCAGCATTACTCGCTGAATCCCTTTAGGCCAGGCCTGAGCCCATGCAGAGCTGGACTGGCCCCCGCGCCGCCTCGCTCCGCTTCCCGGGAGGGCGGGGCGGAGCCACTAGCGGAGGCCGCGAACCTGCGTTCCGAGGTCGGCGCTGCGGGGAGGATGATGCCGCCGAAGGCCAGCCAATAGTTTCGCGCGGCGTACGATGCCTGGGCGATTTCAGCTCCTCCTTTCGCTTCCCCTGTCCTCCTGCCCCTTTCAACATCTCTCCACCCCGTTAATCTTCGGGACTTCTTCAGCAGATCTCCTGTCCTCCCGTCCGTCCCGCACCCGCCTGGCGCCCCATCCTGCCTCTCCCCGGATGGCACCTGCGCTGCTGGAGACTGGTTCACCGCTCCCCGATCTCCTGGGTACAAAGTCCAAACTCCTTACATTTGCCACAAAGCCTTTCGAGGTCTGGCCCGAGGCACATTCCTTGCTCCCTCCCTGTCATCCTGCCACACCAATTCGTTTTTTGAATTGACTTCCGGTGCCCTCCACCACCAGGAACACGGATATTTTGTGTGTGTTTTTCTCTACTTTATCCCCAGTGCCTACAACAATGCCAGCTACATAGCAAGTACTCAAAAGTGAGAATTAAAGGGGGTCAAATTAGCACACCATACAGTATACAGATATTGAATTGTAATGTTGTACACCTGAAATTCACAAAATGGAATAATCACTGTTACCTCAATAAAAATCAACTTTAAAAAAGATTTCTGGATAAGTCAATAAAAAAGAATTTAAGAATATTTGTAATACTTTCAACAATAAAGATAAATGTAAAAAAAGAATTGAAAAAAGTTTCTGGATCTTTCAACTTGTTTCCCCATTCTGAAAATAGACCCTCAACTCCCAGGCTGCCTTTCATCAGAAATCATGTCAAAGGGTTCTGCTCATTCCTCCCTCCTCCTTCCTCTGGGCTGTCACCATCTGGACAGTGGACTCCCTGAGGATAGGTACCAAGGTTATCTCTGTCACCGACTGTATGGTCATAGCAACACCTAGCAGAGCGCTGGACACAAGCAGGCATCCAGTGAAAATTTGTTAAATGCCCAGACAATGTGGCAGAATGAAATAGAGGGCAGGAATGCAGCAGTGCCCAGAAAGGTTGAAGGAGTGGTATCCCCTACCCCCTCCCACACACAAGTTTTCACCAGAGGAGGGGGAGGCAGTTTTCTCCAGGCTACCCCAGACCAGTTCTCTCTGGTTGGAATTTGACAACGAAGTCATCCTGCTGTTTGCAGAATCAGTGTAAGACTGGAATGGATTTTGTGAGTGGTGAATGTGGGGATGGGGTGTTGCATGGAAGGTGGGAAGAGGCTGGAGGTAGGAAGAGAAGAGCAGCTGTCACTCAGGCCTGGGAAAGGTGTCTCTGGGGAACAAAGGCAGGGACAGTAGATTCCATGGGGACATGATTAAGCACTGACAATTCTTCCCCCTCTCCCCGCCTACACCTGTCCCTCCTCCAGGATCCTCATATCAGGGAGGCTCCAATAGAACCTGGTCCCCAGGGTACAGCCCTGTTTCCTCCAGGTTGCCACCTTTCCCTCCCTCATGGCCGGTTATATTGAAGAGCCAGCCCACTTAGACTCTTCCCACTCTCTTCCCCTCAAGGTTTTGCCTGGTCCCCCTGGGCTCCCACCTTCCACTCTTGTCCCCCTCCCACCCACCTTCACACAGTAGCCAAAGGAAGCTTTATAAAACCCAAACCTGACTGTCCCCCCTTCCCCAACTTCTCCCCTGTTCCAGTCCTTGCATAAAACCTCAGGCTAGAGCTTAAACTTTTTAAATTGCCTCTGCACAATTTAGCATCCATTGAACAGCCTGTTGGGCTGACCACTCCTCACCACTGAGAAAAGAATTATTAACTGTAGTTCTTCATCTGCTCTCCAGCCTCCTGGTCTTTGCTCATGTGGTTCCTTCTGCCCAGAAGCCATCACACCTTAGGACCTTCTCTTGGCTCATTCTTACCAAACCAGGTTTCAGGTAGACCTCCCCTCTTCAACAGAGCCTTATTTGCTCCCCAAGTTAGATCAAGTATCCCCTCTAGGTTTCCACAGCCCACTGTGCTTCCTCCACCAGAGCCCTGGCCACTGTGGGCTGTCACTTCAGACTGTGAGATATGTGAAGGCAAAGCTCACAGCTATCTTGGTCACCACTGGGTCCTCACAGTCACCACTAGGTCCCCAACACAGGGCCGGGTGCAGAACAATAAACTGCAACTGAGGAAGTAACACCCAGAGAATCTCACAGAATCTTACACACAAGGCAGACAGAGATACAGAGTTACCCAAAGCCAGAGTTGGCACTTCTAGCATAATCTGAAGCTCTTGGCTCAAGCTTTATTGCTCCTTTCCTTTGCTCCACATTCTCCAGGATGCTGTCCTCCTGGGCAGGGACAGAGCCCTAGTCATACTGGTGGGAAGGGTAGGTGCTGTGCCCATCATACTCATCGGTGGTGAGGCAGCGCAGCATGAAGTGGCCTAGGTCATGTTTGGAGATGACTCTTGAGGGCCCTCGTCCATCCAGGGTCACTGTGTAGGCCCCAGTCAGTGGCTGGTCTCCTGCAAAATGATAGAGGGGCGAATAAAGATGTTCTTTCTTGGTTCCCCAACATGTGATCACTACAATGGCTCTGGAGGGCCTAAAGTATGCCCAGCCATAATGGTAGTAAGAGCCATGTTATGTGAAACCCTTCCCACATGCAGAGCACTACTCTATACCCTTTATTTAATTAATCCGACAAATTCTGATGACCTATTATGTGTTAGGTGCTAGGTACCCAGCAAGGGACAAAACAGAAATTCCTGTTCTCAGCATGTAGCCACTTGTTAGGTAAAGACAACTAATAAGAAAGTACAATACACAGTATGTTAGATGGGGAGAAATAAAGCAGAGAATGGGCTAGGAACGATTTGTTAATTCTATTTTATAAATGGGGACATTGAATCTTGGAGAGAAAAAGTCCTTTCAAGTGGCAAAGGCTAGGTTTGCCCTGGGTCTCTCCATCTGGATGCTTTCCTATCTCCGGACCCTCTGAAAAGACAGAGTGGCATGTCCCAGGCATGCGACTGGATTCAGTAGGCAGTGGAAGCACATATTTTTCTGACTTTGTGACTATGGAGTCAGTGTCCTGATGCCAGGGGTACAACTAGGTCTTTCTTAGACAGTGGAGATAGCAGACAGGCACGATGGGCAGTTACAGGGCATCTAGTGGCTGCATTATAATAATTAAAAAACAAAACAATTGCTAGTGACCAACTTAATTTAGGGATCAAAGACAGCATACCAGTACAGGGACAACCTGGAGCCATGTGCACTAAGAAACATACACCCCTATCCTCATGCTAAATGTTTAATTTGCATCTGTGAGAATATAACCAGAAATTCACACTGTGTGGCATTTAAAAAGACACCAGGCCTGGTTCATGTTTCAAGAAACATTAAAAAAAGAAAGACTGTTTCACATTTAAGATAACAGCAACTAATCACAATGAGTGAGTCTCAACTGCACACTGATTTGGGGGGAAGAAGGAGATTAGAAGATATTTTTTGACAATTGGGGAAATTTTAATTCTCTTGGTTCAATAATGGTCCTTTGGCTTGTACACAAATGTTGTTCTTCTTGGGAGATGTCGATTGAGGTTCTAGGAGCAAAGTGTGACAATGTCTGCAACTCACTCTTAAAACGGTTCAGTCAAAAATACTGTTATGTGTGTGCGTGTGTATAACATTAGGAACATGTGTAGATAATTAATAGATAGCCAGTTAGATATTGAAAAATAGGGCAAAATGCAAACAAGGCAAAATGTTAAAAGCTGACCTAAATAAAGAATTTTAGTATTCAGAAACATTTCATTCCTTCAACTTTTCTGGAGGTTTTATAGTTTTACATGCACACTTACAAAAAAACTTTGAAAAGTACTCTGTGTTAAAATAACTTTTAGGCCGAAACCGGTTTGGCTCAGTGGATAGAGCGTCAGCCTGCGGACTCCAGAGTCCAGGGTTCAATTCCAGTCAAGGGCATGTATCTTGGTTGCGGGCTCATCCCCAGTAGAGAGTGTGCAGGAGGCAGCTGACTGATGTTTCTCTCACATTGATGTTTCTAGCTCTCTATCCCTCTCCCTTCCTCTCTGTAAAAAGTCAATAAAATATATTTTAAAAAATATAAAATAACTTTTAGGCATGACCTCTCCAGATACTTACTTCAAACCTAGCAGGTCAAGAAGTAATATGAACCGTGTCTACAGATGAGGAATCTGAGACTCAGAGGCCAAGGGCTGGAGTTTTCACCCAGCTTCTCCACTAGGCAGCTTCTCCACTGAGTCAAAGCTCAGGACCTTGGTATCTATCAGGTCCTGATACAACCCCTTAATTGAATCTAAACACTGAACCTTAATTGACCCTCTAGGGTACGTCATCCCTCACTCCTCTCAGGGGCCCCAGAAAGCAGAGGGTGAAGCAGAATTATTCCTGACCAGGCTTTTGGGTCTTTTCACTGCTGTTCCATTATGCCGGTTCTCTCTCCCTCAGTGCAGGAAGCCACCTCCTTTAGAGCCTGTTTCATAAACGCCAACCATTACTACTCCCTTCACCGTGTTTGTTTCTTCACTCACTGTAGCACTGCCTGCCAGTAATATCCAACTCTTACGTGGCCGGTGAGAGACAGTTTGAGCCTAAAGCAACTGGAAGGCAGCCATGACCCCCTGCGGGGTTTTGTCTTCTCTTGATCTCCCCCACTGGAAATGAAAGCCTCTTGAGAGCAGAGGCTCTATTGCCAGTGCTCGTCATGGTGGCCAAGGCCACAGTTCAAATGCAAGAGGTATCTATCGAATGAATGGCTGGCTGTCTTTCGTGTGGATTCCAGACCCGACAGGCGGAAAAGAGGGCACAGGTGAAGTTTACTGGTTCCCTCCATAACAGCATCATGAAAGGAGGTTCCCCTGTATTAATTCACCCAACAAATATTTACTGAGCATCTCCTATATGCCAGGTCCTGATCCAGGCACTAGGAACACAGCTGTGGTCTAACCAAGACAAGATTTGTTCCCCCATACAGTGGGCACCCTAGTGAGGGAGACACACAGTAAGAAATGATGACATATGGTGAAGTATAAGCCCCCTTCCTTTGAGTCTGGGTCTGTCCTAGGAACTCGCTTCTAATAAATAGAGTGTAGTGAAGAAGCACTGAGGTCTGACTCTAAGGGAGGCGATATACTGGTGCATCAACCACCCCTGTGATTGGGAGGAAGCCTTCCAGCAACTGCGCAACCTCAGATGTGAGCCTCCCTGAGCCTAGTCAGCTCTGGGCACTGAGTCATAATAAATGAGAATGGGTTGTCCAACAGAGATCACTGAAAAACATTAGAAAGGAGAATAAAATCAAGCAGGAAAGAGGAAAGTGTAGAGGGGAAGGTTTACAATTTTAGGTGAGCCAGGCAAGGCCTGGTAAGATGTCCCCAGAGGACAGGAGGGGGCAGGCCGGTGGCCATATTGCTGCTGGGTTCTGGCCCCACTCACCTATGTGGGGCGGCATCACGGCCACATACTTCAGACCCGAATCCTGCAGCACCTTGTGCATCCGGATGTGGTCATTGGTCACATCCTGTAGTCGTGGAGGCACCTTGGTTGGGTCCCATAGCAGGAAGGCTGGGGAGGACACAGGGCAGGGTCAGCTAAGGCAGGACAGCCTGGCCAGGGCCTCAGTTTGCCAGTTTAGTGTCAGGACAAAACCCCGCAGGGGCTCACCACTGCCTTCCAGTTGCTTCAGGCTCAAAATCTCTCTCACATGCCACAATCTGTTCTCTGAGTGCAGCCAGAAGGGGCCTGTGAACACCTGCAGGGGTTGGAGCTCATCCATGGCTCCATCTCTCTCAGGGTAAAAGCAAACCCCCATCAGGGCTCACAGGGCCCTGCCTGACCTGGCCCCATCAGCCCTCTGACCTCACCACTCTCCCCATCGCTAACTCTGCTGGAGCTACACTCTGGCCTCACAGCCTCCACAACCAGGCTGACCGCTCTGCCCGGAGTCCCGCTATCTTACCAGGCAGCCCTTCCTCATGTCACTTCCCTTTCTGGGAGACACTGGTGTGAGGAATGTGGCTGGTGGAGGCAAGACAGCCTGATCTCACACACCAGCTCTGCAGCCACAAGCTGTGTGGACTTGGGTAAGCCAATGGGCCTGCACTACCTTAGCTATACAGGGGAGACGACAGCTTCTACTCACTGACACCTGCCATGTGCCACCAGGAGTGTACTCAAAGAGTTTGTGAGGATGAAGTGGCATTCATCTCTAAGGCACTCACATGGTGCCTAGCACATAGTAAGTGCTCAGTAAATGCTACCTGTTAGCATTAACTGCTTGTTAATGCTAACAGGTAGCATTAACAAGCAGTTAATGCTTGTACAGGTACCCTGCAGCCTTCAGTTTGGATTATTTGGGGCAACCGATGTTTTAGTGCTCATTTTCCATAAGTGAAGAGCTCTATGAAGGCAGAGATGTTATCTGTGTATCCACAGCTCTGTCACTTCCCCTAGAACTCTCCTTAACCTCATCTCAGGCTGTGTTAGGTGCCTTCTCTGGGCTTGAAGTCAGGCTGCCCTCTATCCTGGCCTCTCACTGTTTGATCTGTGAGTGTAGGGCCCAGGGCTGTTTTGGTCACCACTATGTCCCTGGCATCTCCCAACAAGGTTTAGGCACACAATTGGTGCTCCATAAATGCACAGTAACTTAAGATGGCTCCAATGCCACCTTGCAAGGGCCTTTGGGCTGCCATTTACCCACCCGTCCACCCTTCAGCCCCATCCCTGGGACCCCACCACCCACCCGAAGTGCAGGCCACGACCTTGTTCACACCATGGGCCTTCATGGCTGCCACAATGTTCTGGGCACCCTCGGACATCACTGTGGTAGGACCTTAGAGGGGACAGAGAGTGGCTGTCACTGGTGGGTGGTGGCGGTGGTGGGGGTGGCAGAGGTGGGGCAGGGGGTGGGGGTGGTGCTGGGGGCCTAGGTGCAGGTGGGGGCCGTGGGCAGAGGGGGGGCCGAGTACTGAGGTCATTGCCGGTGCCCAACAGCACGATGACAGCATCCTGCCCAGCCACAGTCTTGTCCACGTCGGCTGCCTGCCGAACATCGCCCACTACCACATGGGCTGGCTGGGGCCCCTCCGAGGGCAGCCTGGAGGAGTCCCGCACCAGCACTGTCACCTCATAACCTGTGGGCAAAGAAGGACAAAGAGGCAGGTCAGTAGGCTCTCGGGCTGGCACTCCTGGGCTCCTGGAGGGTTCCATGAACCCTCCAATACATCTTCTGGTCCCCTGTTCTGAGGCAGGGGACACCAAACATTTTTGCTGGCATACTGACAGTTGATATTGAAGTAGTTGTTAAAATTGGGCCATTCCTTCATGCTGGTTCATAAATAACCTGAACTGATGCCTCCAAGGGCCTCCATGGCCCCCCCAGACTTCTCCACCCTCTGGCAACTGAAGGGTTAATATCTGGTCTCACACTGGCATCCATAGATCTGGAAGAAACTGAGGCACAGAGGAAGACATGAGTTGCCCAAAGGTTGCCCAGAGCTGGCCTTGGTGCCCCAGGCTGCAGGGCCAGGCCCTACCTTAGTGGTCATTAAACATTTTTAATGTTGCTTTGGTATGTTTCCTCCCAAAAGAATTTTTGATAACTTGTGTCTCCCCTCCCCAACATAATACCCATTTTAAAGTTCACAACCAACATAATTATCCTTTTTTTTAAAACAATGACAAAGGAGGGTTGTGTTTGGGTGTGTTGTAAATTATGATATCTATCCTAGCTAATAAAAGAATAATATGCAAATTGACCATACCTCCAATACACCCACCAGCAAATAAACCCTGACCAAGATGGCTGCAGCCACTGAGAGCGGGAGGGAGGCTTGGGTTTCCCTGGCAATGGAGGAAGCCAAGCTTTCCGCCTGTCCTTGCCAGCCTAGACCTCCACTCAATGCTACAAAGTTTCAATTATAGAATTTAAATAAACCTTAACAGAAATGGCTGTCGCCACAAAGCGAGCAGACGGCTTGGCTCTGCTCCAGGCTACAAAGTTTCAATTGTAGAACATAAATTAATCCCAGATACCAGGGCCTCCACTTGGGTCGCTGGAGGCATGGCCAGCCTGCAAACCTCCACAGGCCCCTCGCCCAGGCTGTCCCATGCCTCAAGGGAACCCCCAACCTGATCCAGGACACCCTTCAGGGCAAACTGGCTGGCCCCAACCCATGCACCAGGCCTCTATACTATCTAATAAAAGAGTAATATGCAGATTGACCATCACTCCAACACACAAGAGGGCTGCCCCCATGTGGTCAAAGATCCTGTCCCAATGTGGACACAAGATGGCCACCACAAGATGGCCAGCAGGCAAGGGCCGTTGGGAGGTTCCAAACCTGCAAGGGAGGGCAGTTGTGGGCAATCAGGCCAGCAAGGGAGGGTAGTTGAGAGGGACCAGGCCTGCAAGGAAGGGCATTTGGGGGTGATCAAGCCTGCAGGGGAGGACAGTTAGGGATGACCAGGCTGGCAGAGGAGGGAAGTTGGGAGCAAACAAGCTGGCAGGGGAACAGTTAGACATCAATTAGGCTAGCAGGGTAGTGGTTAGGGGGTGATCATGCTGGCAGGCAGAAGCAGTTAGGGGCAATCAGGGAGGCAGGCAGGTGAGCAGTTTGGAGTCAGCAGTCCTAGATTGTGAGAAGGATGTCTGACTGCCCGTTTAGGCCTGATCTGGGCAGTCGGACATCCTTTGAGGGGTCCCAGATTGGAGAGGGTGCAGGCTGGGCTGAGGGACGTCCCTCCCCTCCCATGCATGAATTTCAGGCACCGGGCCTCTAGTATCACTATAAAAGGCTAATTAATACACAAATTGTCCCCTCCAGAGCTGGACTAGGAGACAGGGAGTTTGATCACTTGCTAAGACATGTGCTGACCACCAGGGTGCAGCGTGGAATGAAGGAAGGCCCAATTGGCCCTGATCGCTGGCCAGGCCTAGGGACCCTACCTGTGCATGAATTTCATGCACTGGGCCTCTAGTAAAAAAATAAAATGATCGCCAAAAAAGGTTTTGCTCAGTGGATAGAGCGTTGGCCTGCGGACTGAAAGGTCCCGGGTTCGATTCCGGTCAAGGGCATGTACCTTGGTTGTGGGCACATCCCCAGTAGGGAATGTGCAGGAGGCAGCTAATCGATGTTTCTCTCTTATCAATGTTTCTAACTCTCTATCCTTCTCCCTTCCTCTCTGTAAAAAATCAATAAAATATATATTAAAAAAATAAAAATAAAAAGATCAATGGTAGGCTTTGTTATAGACTGGTATGTTACCCCCAAAGTGATGGTATTTAGAGATCATAAAAATACAAAACTAAAACTATGCCAACTGGTGTGGCTCATGGTTGAGCACAGACCCATGAACCAAGATCTTACCAGTTCAATTCTGGGTCAGAGCATATGCCTGGGGTTTGGGCTCAGTCTCCAGTAGGGGACATGCGGGAGACAGCCAATCATCAATGTTTCTATCTCTCTACTTCTCGCTCTTCCTCTCTCTCTAAAAATCAATAAAAACATATTTTTTAAAAAATCCCATGATCTCCTTCAAAAGGAACAAAATAAACTGATGAACAAAATAGATCCAGAGACATAGAAACATGGAACAGACTGTTGAGTCTCAGAGGGAAGGTGGAGGTAGGTGGATGGGAAGAGATTAACCAAAGAATTTATATGCATATATGCATAACCCATGGACACAGACAAGGCCTGGGGGCGGGGAGGGGGCCAAGCTAGAAGGGTTAAATTATGGGGGGAAGACGACCTGTGTAATACTTTCAACAATAAAGATAAATTTAAAAAAAAATACAAAACTAAAACAAATGAAAAGTTTAGGAGAGTGCCTGGCATAGGAATGAGTGCTATATGGGCGCGGGCTGTTACTGGTATGCCTCTTTTTTCTTACTATGGCTGTTAATCATCTCACAACGTTATTTCCTGGCCTGGTGTGATCCTCCCAGGCTCTCCTGACCCGCCACGTCTTCTCCAATCCAACTCCACACGGCAGCCAGACAGAGGCTTCCCGAGAAGCGCTCTTCCCCACCCCTCCTGCTCATCACTCCTGTGGTGCTCGTGCCCTGAGATAAAGTCATCATGGCAACCTTTAAGGCCCCTCAGGATCTGGCCTGTCTTCCTTTCCACCCTGTGCCGGGGCCACTGTCCTCTTCAACCACCGCATGTCTTTCAGTTCCTCAAACACATGATGCTGCCTCCTGGTCTTTGCAAGCGCTGTCCCCTCCGCCTGGAACACCCTTTACCCTCTCCACAGGCGCCCCCAGCCACGTGTTCCTCTTTCACGGCCCTACTTATGCTGACCTGGAATAAACCAAGGGTCCTATGGGTCCACAGACTGTCATATTTGCCACCACCTCCCTGACATTTTATAAACACAAAAGCACAGGCTTTCCTGCCCCAAAGACCAGGGTTTAAACTCTAGTTCTGCCACTTACTGGCTGAGGAATCTCAGGAGACCCCTTTTAGTCTTCTCTAGAAAGTGAAGATCATCAACTTTGTAAAGCATATGAATGTCTAGTCACTATACTGTATACCTGAAACTAACATAATATTACTAGTGGTCCAATGCACTAAATTTGTGCAAGGGGCTTGGCCTTTGCAGCCCCAGCTGCCCCTGCTGGCCCTCGGAACCCCGGCTTCATCCAGACGATTGTTCTGCTATTCAGTCTAATTAGGATATTAGCTATTATTATTATTATATAGCATATGTCAAGTGTAACTGAAGAATAGATACACTTTTTTAAAGAAAATAAAATGAAGAGTACAATCCCTAGTGTCTCCATCCCATGTGACAATCTTTCGTAAGGGAAGGACACAAAACCTGTGCTACCCTCACATGCATCTGGGAGGAGCAAGGGCTTTTGCGTGCTAATGTGGGCATTGCTTAACTGCCACTGGAGTGGTTAAGACAGATCCTGGTAAACTGGATACTTTGGGGGAAGAACAAGGTCTCACAGACGGTGAGAACTTGGACACATGACCTCAGCATGAGGGTACCCATCAATGCCACATTACTGGTGATTAGTGACATTTGAGAAGTGCTGTGCTAAGCGCTTTCCACAGGTAAATGTGGCTTTTCCTCTCAAAATTTTTAATACAACCAACATTTAAATTTAAATATGTTAGTGGCTATCATAACAAACATTATGGGTTTACACTTCACAGATTTTTACCCTTTATAAAGAATAACAGCATTTGTAAGGTATTTCCCAACCTTTTTTTAAAATCTCTTTAATTTTCTGTTTTTTATTTTGAAATAAATTCAGACCTATACAAAAGCTGCAAGACCTAGATTTTCATATTGCTTTTACTTTACCTTTCTCAATGTCTGTGTGCACATATGTTTATACAATATACTTACAACATACATAATTATATCTGTGTATGTACATATTTTTATATGTACATATGTAATTATACATAACATATATATAGTGTTTTTCTAACTAGTTAAAAGTTTCAGAGATAATGCCCCTTTTGAGCTTTTTTTTAATCTCAAACCTCAATACAAAATATATTTCAAAGTCTAATCTTGTATATACAAACAAATAAAACCAATATTTAACATGTGATACATTCAGATATTGTTGTAACCAACTGCATATATGTAGAACTCACTATGACCCATAGTTTGAAAAGCACCAGATTGTAACAACCTTACAGGGTAGGCATTATCGTAACGTCTTTTGAGGATAGGGAAAGGGAGGCAATTTTAGTAACTGGGCCAGGATCACACAGCCATGGTCTACGTTCATTCAGTCAAGGAATGCTTACTGAGCACCAGCTATGTGCTGGGCATGGTTCTAGGCACTTTCCATATATTATATTATTTAATCATCACAAGACCCCAGGGCAAATGCTACTGGTTTCATCCCGACGTAATAAACACCTAGGTATGCAGACAGGCTTTTGGCCACACAGGTGGTTAAGGGTCAGAGTTGGGGTTTGAATGTGGGCAGGCTAGCACCAGAGTCCCGGCCCCATAGAATCACTGGGCTAATAAAAGCCCAGCTCATTCAATAGCAAGGCTCTGAGCTTTGCTATTGCAGGGTCTTGTCAGAGCCATGATTAGAAGGCAAGGCCTCCCAAGCCCCAGCTCTGTTCCCCACGATGCAGCCCCAACGGTGACCAGTAGGGTGGATGAGCAGACTTCAGTGGAATTTAAGATTAAGGAAAAGGTAGGGCTAACAGGGAACCAAATCCTCAGAATGACTCAGCACTTTCCCCCCCCTTAATTATTTTTCCCTATTGACTCAGCACTTCTTACTTCTCCTTTTACTTCCTCCCCCACAATTGTTTATTAACAAATTTGTCTCTCCCTTCCCACAAGTTAAGATCCAAACTAGGGGGGAGGGCAGTGGGCCGAGTGGGGATTCTTCAAGCAGAGTGCCTCCAAGATAGGGCTGGATTAAGAAGATAGTGCAGAATGCAATCCTGGTGGCCCCCACCCTTTTGGGACACCCAGATAGTCAGTATCTTCAGAGTCACCAAGACCTGCAAGGGTGGGACCCTGTATCTGGAAGTCTCAGGCCTAGCTGGGTGTTGGTGAAGTCTGCACAGTGGGAGCAGAAGGCTGTCCAACTATGCCCTTTCCCGGGGAACTCTGAATATTCAGCCTCACTGACTTTCCCGGGTCCCCAAGTCTTCACCCATGTTTCTGTGACCTTCTCTCCATTAGATGGTCTCAGAACCCCCCCCTCCCCCAGACTTTCCAACCTTCAGTCTTGGTGTCCAAGCCAAGAACCAGTGGGCTTTTGGTGGTGATGAGCATGGGTTCAAATCCCAGCACTGTCACTTTCCAGCTATATGACAATGGGCAAGTCACTCTCCTGGCCTCAGTTTTCTAATCTGTGAGGTAAGGTGATACTAGATCCCACCCCACATTTAGTGCTGTGAGGATTTAACACGTGTGCAGAGAGGGAGGTGGTGGGAGGCAAGCGTTGCCAGGCTTAGTAAGACTCTCTGGGTGTGCCAACCACCACCACCACCACCACCGCAACAGCACATGGCATAAGCGCCTGTATTTAAACTTGTCATGAGTCCCCCAGCCTCCCACGGCCCATTCCTATTCCTTGAACTCACAAAATTGGATCGTAACGCGTTTCCCACTTCTAACACTGTGCCCTTTGGGTCCTCACACACCACGGCACTGATGGCCCGCCCCAATCTAGGCCAGACCCCACGAAGTCCCTTCCTAGCGCTCTGCCTGTGCACCCGTGACATCTCCCGCCCCCCGCCCCAGCTCATGCCTGCTTGCACCGCCTGAGCCAGCGTGGTGAGCCCGGTCCTGCCGGTGGCGCCGAAGATGGCAATCTTCTTTACGGACATGCTGCGAGGTCGTGGGGGTGGGAGTCTGCGGAGCCTCGGAACGCGCGGGAACCGACTGGCTGCCGGCCGCCCTCTGCGCCTTCTCTAGCGGGAGGGGCGGGCGCTACGGCGGCGAGGACCACGCCTCAGCCCGCCCCGGCTCCCCGCTCGGGCCAAGGGCGGGGCCAACGGGCCACCCCTCCGGCCAGAAGAACAGAGCGGGCGGGCAGAGTGGGCTCAGCTCCGCCCGCCTCTTAGACTGGGAGGTGTGGCCACACCTGAGCCGCACGGGGTCGCGGGCCCAGTGCCCCGCCTCCGCGCTCTGGGCCCCAGGGCGGGGCGGGGCCAGGCGGGCCACGTCCCCTCTCCCCTCCCCCCCTCCCCAGGCTGGAGCTGGGGCTGGGACTCACACTGTGTCCCAGGGCCTCCCCTGGGGAGGAAGTGAGGGAGACAGTGTGGATGTGCGGGTTTGACACTGTGTAACTGCGTGTCTTTGTGTCGGGGTGACTGTGCGACTGTGAGCAACCCCAAAGGAGAGCAGGGTTTGGTGACACCTCCAGCCACCCTGTAGGTGTAACACTCAGTACAGCCGGAGACTGTGTGCCTCCATGTGTGGGCATCAGTGATATTGTTGTGTGTGACCTTGTGGTGACACTCGGTGACAGTGCCGGCCTGTGATGCATCCAGACCATGAGGAGCACGTTGTGAGTGTCCGACATGTGTGACATGTTGTAAGAATGTGCGGTTGTGAGATTGTGACAGTGACACTGTATGTGTCATGTAAGAGTGGGTGACACGGTGACCCCTTTGAGTGTGGGACTGTCACTGCTGTGATGCACGTCACTACTGTCATCCTGTGACGTGATGTGTGAGCGTGTGATAGTGCAGAATGTGTGACCCGGTGAGTGTGATAAGTGTGAGTGTGTACAAGGGTAAGCAGTACTGTGTGACTGAAGCCCTGTGTGACCTGAGTATGTAGCGGTCTTTGTGACACCCATAGGAGTGTGGGCACCGTGTGACACCGCACAGGGGTGGGGTGGCAATGCTTCGGTCACACTGTGTGACACTGTGGGGCACTGTATCCATGGGTGAGACCCTGTGTGGGTCCGATGTGGGACCCGGTGTGGGACCGGTGTGGGTCCGGTGTGGGACCCAGTGTGGGTCCGGTGTGGGACTGGTGTGGTCCGGTGTGGGAACGGTGTGGGAACAGTGTGGACCGGTGTGGACCTGTGTGGGAACAGTGTGGGAACAGTGTGGGAACAGTATGGACCAGTGTGGACCTGTGTGGGAACAGTGTGGGAACAGTGTGGACTGGTGTGGACCTGTGTGGGAACAGTGTGGGAACAGTGTGGACTGGTGTGGACCTGTGTGGGAACAGTGTGGGAATGGTGTGGACCTGTGTGGGAACAGTGTGGACCGGTGTGGGAACAGTGTGGGAACAGTGTGGGAACAGTGTGGACTGGTGTGGACCTGTGTGGGAACAGTGTGGGAACAGTGTGGACTGGTGTGGACCTGTGTGGGAACAGTGTGGGAACAGTGTGGACCGGTGTGGGAACAGTGTGGACCGGTGTGGGAACAGTGTGGGAACAGTGTGGACTGGTGTGGACCTGTGTGGGAACAGTGTGGGAACAGTGTGGGAACAGTGTGGGAACAGTGTGGACCGGTGTGGGAACAGTGTGGACCGGTGTGGGAACAGTGTGGGAACAGTGTGGACCGGTGTGGGAACAGTGTGGACCTGTGTGGGAACAGTGTGGACTGGTGTGGACCTGTGTGGGAACAGTGTGGGAACAGTGTGGACCTGTGTGGGAACAGTGTGGACTGGTGTGGACCTGTGTGGGAACAGTGTGGGAACAGTGTGGACCGGTGTGGGAACAGTGTGGACCGGTGTGGGAACAGTGTGGGAACAGTGTGGACCGGTGTGGGAACAGTGTGGACCGGTGTGGGAACAGTGTGGGAACAGTGTGGACCTGTGTGGGAACAGTGTGGGAACAGTGTGGACCGGTGTGGGAACAGTGTGGACCGGTGTGGGAACAGTGTGGGAACAGTGTGGACCTGTGTGGGAACAGTGTGGACTGGTGTGGACCTGTGTGGGAACAGTGTGGGAACAGTGTGGACCGGTGTGGGAACAGTGTGGACCGGTGTGGGAACAGTGTGGGAACAGTGTGGACTGGTGTGGGAACAGTGTGGGAACAGTGTGGACCTGTGTGGGAACAGTGTGGACTGGTGTGGACCTGTGTGGGAACAGTGTGGGAACAGTGTGGACTGGTGTGGACCTGTGTGGGAACAGTGTGGGAACAGTGTGGACCGGTGTGGGAACAGTGTGGACCGGTGTGGGAACAGTGTGGGAATGGTGTGGACCTGTGTGGGAACAGTGTGGACTGGTGTGGACCTGTGTGGGAACAGTGTGGACTGGTGTGGACCTGTGTGGGAACAGTGTGGGAACAGTGTGGACCGGTGTGGGAACAGTGTGGACCGGTGTGGGAACAGTGTGGGAACAGTGTGGACCGGTGTGGGAACAGTGTGGGAACAGTGTGGACCTGTGTGGGAACAGTGTGGACTGGTGTGGACCGGTGTGGGAACAGTGTGGGAACAGTGTGGACCTGTGTGGGAACAGTGTGGGAACAGTGTGGACCGGTGTGGGAACAGTGTGGGAACAGTGTGGACCGGTGTGGGAACAGTGTGGGAACAGTGTGGACCTGTGTGGGAACAGTGTGGACCGGTGTGGGAACAGTGTGGACTGGTGTGGACCTGTGTGGGAACAGTGTGGGAACAGTGTGGACCTGTGTGGGAACAGTGTGGACTGGTGTGGACCTGTGTGGGAACAGTGTGGGAATGGTGTGGACCTGTGTGGGAACAGTGTGGGAACAGTGTGGACCTGTGTGGGAACAGTGTGGACTGGTGTGGACCTGAGTGGGAACAGTGTGGACTGGTGTGGACCTGTGTGGGAACAGTGTGGGAACAGTGTGGACCTGTGTGGGAACAGTGTGGGAACAGTGTGGACCTGTGTGGGAACAGTGTGGACTGGTGTGGACCTGTGTGGGAACAGTGTGGGAACAGTGTGGACTGGTGTGGGAACAGTGTGGGAACAGTGTGGGAACAGTGTGGGAACAGTGTGGGAACAGTGTGGGACCGGTGTGGGAACAGTGTGGGAACAGTGTGGACCGGTGTGGGAACAGTGTGGACCGGTGTGGGAACAGTGTGGGAACAGTGTGGACTGGTGTGGACCGGTGTGGGAACAGTGTGGGAACAGTGTGGACCGGTGTGGGAACAGTGTGGGAACAGTGTGGACTGGTGTGGACCGGTGTGGGAACAGTGTGGGAACAGTGTGGACCTGTGTGGGAACAGTGTGGACTGGTGTGGACCTGTGTGGGAACAGTGTGGACTGGTGTGGACCGGTGTGGGAACAGTGTGGGAATGGTGTGGACCTGTGTGGGAACAGTGTGGGAACAGTGTGGGAACAGTGTGGACTGGTGTGGACCTGTGTGGGAACAGTGTGGGAACAGTGTGGACCTGTGTGGGAACAGTGTGGGAACAGTGTGGACCGGTGTGGGAACAGTGTGGGAACAGTGTGGGAACGGTGTGGGAACAGTGTGGGAACAGTGTGGACCGGTGTGGGAACAGTGTGGACTGGTGTGGACCGGTGTGGGAAGAGTGTGGACTGGTGTGGACCTGTGTGGGAACAGTGTGGACTGGTGTGGACCGGTGTGGGAACAGTGTGGGAACATGTGGAACAGTGTGGACCGGTGTGGGAACAGTGTGGGAAACAGTGTGGGAACAGTGTGGGAAACAGTGTGGATGGTGTGGACCGGTGTGGGAACAGTGTGGGAACAGTGTGGGAACAGTGTGGACCGGTGTGGAACAGTGTGGGACAGTGTGGAACAGTGTGGGACAGTGTGGGATCAGTGTGGACCGTGTGGAACAGTGTGGGAACAGTGTGGATCGGTGTGGACGGTGTGGGAACAGTGTGGGAACAGTGTGGACAGTGTGGGACCGGTGTGGGAACAGTGTGGGAACAGTGTGGACCGGTGTGGGAACAGTGTGGGAACAGTGTGGACCTGTGTGGAACAGTGTGGGAACAGTGTGGGAACAGTGTGGGAACAGTGTGGACCGGTGTGGGAACAGTGTGGGAACAGTGTGGGAACCAGTGTGGACCGGTGTGGGAACAGTGTGGGAACAGTGTGGACAGGTGTGGACAGTGTGGGAACAGTGTGGACCGGTGTGGGAACAGTGTGGGAACAGTGTGGGAACAGTGTGGACCGGTGTGGGAACAGTGTGGGAACAGTGTGGACCGGTGTGGGAACAGTGTGGGAACAGTGTGGGAACAGTGTGGGAACAGTGTGGATCGGTGTGGACCGGTGTGGGAACAGTGTGGGAACAGTGTGGGAACAGTGTGGATCGGTGTGGACCGGTGTGGGAACAGTGTGGGAACAGTGTGGGAACAGTGTGGACCTGTGTGGGAACAGTGTGGGAACAGTGTGGACCTGTGTGGGAACAGTGTGGGAACAGTGTGGACCTGTGTGGGAACAGTGTGGACTGGTGTGGACCTGTGTGGGAACAGTGTGGGAACAGTGTGGACTGGTGTGGGAACAGTGTGGGAACAGTGTGGGAACAGTGTGGGAACAGTGTGGGAACAGTGTGGACTGGTGTGGGAACAGTGTGGGAACAGTGTGGACCGGTGTGGGAACAGTGTGGACCGGTGTGGGAACAGTGTGGGAACAGTGTGGACTGGTGTGGACCGGTGTGGGAACAGTGTGGGAACAGTGTGGACTGGTGTGGGAACAGTGTGGGAACAGTGTGGACTGGTGTGGACCGGTGTGGGAACAGTGTGGGAACAGTGTGGACCTGTGTGGGAACAGTGTGGACTGGTGTGGACCTGTGTGGGAACAGTGTGGACTGGTGTGGACCGGTGTGGGAACAGTGTGGGAAGTGTGGACCTGTGTGGGAACAGTGTGGGAACAGTGTGGACCGGTGTGGGAACAGTGTGGGAACAGTGTGGACTGGTGTGGACCTGTGTGGGAACAGTGTGGGAACAGTGTGGACCTGTGTGGGAACAGTGTGGGAACAGTGTGGACCGGTGTGGGAACAGTGTGGGAACAGTGTGGGAACGGTGTGGGAACAGTGTGGGAACAGTGTGGACCGGTGTGGGAACAGTGTGGACTGGTGTGGACCGGTGTGGGAACAGTGTGGACTGGTGTGGACCGGTGTGGGAACAGTGTGGACTGGTGTGGACCTGTGTGGGAACAGTGTGGGAACAGTGTGGGAACAGTGTGGACTGGTGTGGGAACAGTGTGGGAACAGTGTGGGAACAGTGTGGGAACAGTGTGGATCGGTGTGGACCGGTGTGGGAACAGTGTGGGAACAGTGTGGGAACAGTGTGGACCGGTGTGGGAACAGTGTGGGAACAGTGTGGACCGGTGTGGGAACAGTGTGGGAACAGTGTGGACCGGTGTGGGAACAGTGTGGGAACAGTGTGGATCGTGTGGACCGGTGTGGGAACAGTGTGGGAACAGTGTGGGAACAGTGTGGACCGGTGTGGGAACAGTGTGGGAACAGTGTGGACCGGTGTGGGAACAGTGTGGAACAGTGTGGGAACAGTGTGGGAACAGTGTGGACCGGTGTGGGAACAGTGTGGGAACAGTGTGGGAACAGTGTGGACCGGTGTGGGAACAGTGTGGGAACAGTGTGGACCGGTGTGGGAACAGTGTGGGAACAGTGTGGACCGGTGTGGGAACAGTGTGGGAACAGTGTGGGAACAGTGTGGACTGGTGTGGGAACAGTGTGGGAACAGTGTGGACCGGTGTGGGAACAGTGTGGGAACAGTGTGGGAACAGTGTGGGAACAGTGTGGATCGGTGTGGACCGGTGTGGGAACAGTGTGGGAACAGTGTGGGAACAGTGTGGATCGGTGTGGACCGGTGTGGGAACAGTGTGGGAACAGTGTGGGAACAGTGTGGACCGGTGTGGGAACAGTGTGGGAACAGTGTGGACCGGTGTGGGAACAGTGTGGGAACAGTGTGGACCTGTGTGGGAACAGTGTGGGAACAGTGTGGGAACAGTGTGGGAACAGTGTGGACCGGTGTGGGAACAGTGTGGGAACAGTGTGGGAACAGTGTGGACCGGTGTGGGAACAGTGTGGGAACAGTGTGGGAACAGTGTGGACCGGTGTGGGAACAGTGTGGGAACAGTGTGGGAACAGTGTGGACCGGTGTGGGAACAGTGTGGGAACAGTGTGGACCTGTGTGGGAACAGTGTGGGAACAGTGTGGGAACAGTGTGGGAACAGTGTGGATCGGTGTGGACCGGTGTGGGAACAGTGTGGGAACAGTGTGGACCGGTGTGGGAACAGTGTGGGAACAGTGTGGACCGGTGTGGGAACAGTGTGGGAACAGTGTGGACCTGTGTGGGAACAGTGTGGGAACAGTGTGGGAACAGTGTGGACCGGTGTGGGAACAGTGTGGACTGGTGTGGACCGGTGTGGGAACAGTGTGGACTGGTGTGGACCGGTGTGGGAACAGTGTGGGAACAGTGTGGACCTGTGTGGGAACAGTGTGGACTGGTGTGGACCGGTGTGGGAACAGTGTGGGAACAGTGTGGACCTGTGTGGGAACAGTGTGGACTGGTGTGGACCGGTGTGGGAACAGTGTGGTAACAGTGTGGGAACGGTGTGGGAACAGTGTGGGAATGGTGTGGACCGGTGTGGGAACAGTGTGGGAATGGTGTGGACCGGTGTGGGAACAGTGTGGGAATGGTGTGGACCGGTGTGGGAACAGTGTGGACCGGTGTGGGAACAGTGTGGGAACAGTGTGGGAACGGTGTGGGAACAGTGTGGACTGGTGTGGACCTGTGTGGGAACAGTGTGGACTGGTGTGGACCGGTGTGGGAACAGTGTGGGAACAGTGTGGGAACGGTGTGGGAACAGTGTGGGAATGGTGTGGACCGGTGTGGGAACAGTGTGGACCGGTGTGGGAACAGTGTGGGAACAGTGTGGGAACGGTGTGGGAACAGTGTGGACTGGTGTGGACCTGTGTGGGAACAGTGTGGGAACGGTGTGGACCTGTGTGGGAACAGTGTGGGAACAGTGTGGACCTGTGTGGGAACAGTGTGGACCGGTGTGGGAACAGTGTGGACTGGTGTGGACCTGTGTGGGAACAGTGTGGGAACAGTGTGGACCTGTGTGGGAACAGTGTGGACTGGTGTGGACCTGTGTGGGAACAGTGTGGGAACAGTGTGGACCTGTGTGGGAACAGTGTGGGAACAGTGTGGACCTGTGTGGGAACAGTGTGGACTGGTGTGGACCTGAGTGGGAACAGTGTGGACTGGTGTGGACCTGAGTGGGAACAGTGTGGACTGGTGTGGACCTGTGTGGGAACAGTGTGGGAACAGTGTGGACCTGTGTGGAACAGTGTGGGAACAGTGTGGACCTGTGTGGGAACAGTGTGGACTGGTGTGGACCTGTGTGGGAACAGTGTGGGAACAGTGTGGACTGGTGTGGACCTGTGTGGGAACAGTGTGGGAACAGTGTGGACCGGTGTGGGAACAGTGTGGGAACAGTGTGGGAACAGTGTGGGAACAGTGTGGACTGGTGTGGGAACAGTGTGGGAACAGTGTGGACCGGTGTGGGAACAGTGTGGACTGGTGTGGGAACAGTGTGGGAACAGTGTGGACTGGTGTGGACCGGTGTGGGAACAGTGTGGGAACAGTGTGGACCGGTGTGGGAACAGTGTGGGAACAGTGTGGGAACAGTGTGGACTGGTGTGGACCGGTGTGGGAACAGTGTGGGAACAGTGTGGACCTGTGTGGGAACAGTGTGGACTGGTGTGGACCTGTGTGGGAACAGTGTGGACTGGTGTGGACCGGTGTGGGAACAGTGTGGGAACAGTGTGGGAACAGTGTGGGAACAGTGTGGATCGGTGTGGACCGGTGTGGGAACAGTGTGGGAACAGTGTGGACCGGTGTGGGAACAGTGTGGGAACAGTGTGGACCGGTGTGGGAACAGTGTGGGAACAGTGTGGACCTGTGTGGGAACAGTGTGGGAACAGTGTGGGAACAGTGTGGACCGGTGTGGGAACAGTGTGGTAACAGTGTGGGAACGGTGTGGGAACAGTGTGGACTGGTGTGGACCTGTGTGGGAACAGTGTGGACTGGTGTGGACCGGTGTGGGAACAGTGTGGTAACAGTGTGGGAACGGTGTGGGAACAGTGTGGGAATGGTGTGGACCGGTGTGGGAACAGTGTGGACCGGTGTGGGAACAGTGTGGTAACAGTGTGGGAACGGTGTGGGAACAGTGTGGACTGGTGTGGACCTGTGTGGGAACAGTGTGGGAACGGTGTGGACCTGTGTGGGAACAGTGTGGGAACAGTGTGGACCTGTGTGGGAACAGTGTGGACCGGTGTGGGAACAGTGTGGACTGGTGTGGACCTGTGTGGGAACAGTGTGGGAACAGTGTGGACCTGTGTGGGAACAGTGTGGACTGGTGTGGACCTGTGTGGGAACAGTGTGGGAACAGTGTGGACCTGTGTGGGAACAGTGTGGGAACAGTGTGGACCTGTGTGGGAACAGTGTGGACTGGTGTGGACCTGTGTGGGAACAGTGTGGGAACAGTGTGGACTGGTGTGGACCTGTGTGGGAACAGTGTGGGAACAGTGTGGACCGGTGTGGGAACAGTGTGGGAACAGTGTGGGAACAGTGTGGGAACAGTGTGGACCGGTGTGGGAACAGTGTGGGAACAGTGTGGACCGGTGTGGGAACAGTGTGGACCGGTGTGGGAACAGTGTGGGAACAGTGTGGACTGGTGTGGACCGGTGTGGGAACAGTGTGGGAATGGTGTGGACCGGTGTGGGAACAGTGTGGGAACAGTGTGGGAACAGTGTGGACTGGTGTGGACCGGTGTGGGAACAGTGTGGGAATGGTGTGGACCTGTGTGGGAACAGTGTGGACTGGTGTGGACCTGTGTGGGAACAGTGTGGACTGGTGTGGACCGGTGTGGGAACAGTGTGGGAATGGTGTGGACCTGTGTGGGAACAGTGTGGGAACAGTGTGGACCGGTGTGGGAACAGTGTGGGAACAGTGTGGACTGGTGTGGACCTGTGTGGGAACAGTGTGGGAACAGTGTGGACCTGTGTGGGAACAGTGTGGGAACAGTGTGGACCGGTGTGGGAACAGTGTGGGAACAGTGTGGGAACGGTGTGGGAACAGTGTGGGAACAGTGTGGACCGGTGTGGGAACAGTGTGGACTGGTGTGGACCGGTGTGGGAACAGTGTGGACTGGTGTGGACCGGTGTGGGAACAGTGTGGACTGGTGTGGACCGGTGTGGGAACAGTGTGGGAACAGTGTGGGAACAGTGTGGACCGGTGTGGGAACAGTGTGGGAACAGTGTGGGAACAGTGTGGGAACAGTGTGGATCGGTGTGGACCGGTGTGGGAACAGTGTGGGAACAGTGTGGGAACAGTGTGGACCGGTGTGGGAACAGTGTGGGAACAGTGTGGATCGGTGTGGACCGGTGTGGGAACAGTGTGGGAACAGTGTGGGAACAGTGTGGACCGGTGTGGGAACAGTGTGGGAACAGTGTGGACCGGTGTGGGAACAGTGTGGGAACAGTGTGGACCTGTGTGGGAACAGTGTGGGAACAGTGTGGACTGGTGTGGACCGGTGTGGGAACAGTGTGGGAACAGTGTGGACTGGTGTGGGAACAGTGTGGGAACAGTGTGGACCGGTGTGGGAACAGTGTGGGAACAGTGTGGATCGGTGTGGTGTGGGAACAGTGTGGGAACAGTGTGGGAACAGTGTGGACCGGTGTGGGAACAGTGTGGGAACAGTGTGGACCGGTGTGGGAACAGTGTGGGAACAGTGTGGACCTGTGTGGGAACAGTGTGGGAACAGTGTGGGAACAGTGTGGGAACAGTGTGGACCGGTGTGGGAACAGTGTGGGAACAGTGTGGGAACAGTGTGGACCGGTGTGGGAACAGTGTGGGAACAGTGTGGACCGGTGTGGGAACAGTGTGGGAACAGTGTGGACCGGTGTGGGAACAGTGTGGGAACAGTGTGGGAACAGTGTGGACCGGTGTGGGAACAGTGTGGGAACAGTGTGGACCGGTGTGGGAACAGTGTGGGAACAGTGTGGACCGGTGTGGGAACAGTGTGGGAACAGTGTGGATCGGTGTGGACCGGTGTGGGAACAGTGTGGGAACAGTGTGGGAACAGTGTGGACCGGTGTGGGAACAGTGTGGGAACAGTGTGGACCGGTGTGGGAACAGTGTGGGAACAGTGTGGACCTGTGTGGGAACAGTGTGGGAACAGTGTGGGAACAGTGTGGGAACAGTGTGGACCGGTGTGGGAACAGTGTGGGAACAGTGTGGACCGGTGTGGGAACAGTGTGGGAACAGTGTGGACCGGTGTGGGAACAGTGTGGGAACAGTGTGGACCGGTGTGGGAACAGTGTGGGAACAGTGTGGATCGGTGTGGACCGGTGTGGGAACAGTGTGGGAACAGTGTGGGAACAGTGTGGACCGGTGTGGGAACAGTGTGGGAACAGTGTGGACCGGTGTGGGAACAGTGTGGGAACAGTGTGGACCTGTGTGGGAACAGTGTGGGAACAGTGTGGGAACAGTGTGGGAACAGTGTGGGACCGGTGTGGGAACAGTGTGGGAACAGTGTGGGAACAGTGTGGACCGGTGTGGGAACAGTGTGGGAACAGTGTGGACCGGTGTGGGAACAGTGTGGGAACAGTGTGGGAACAGTGTGGACCGGTGTGGGAACAGTGTGGGAACAGTGTGGACCGGTGTGGGAACAGTGTGGGAACAGTGTGGGAACAGTGTGGGAACAGTGTGGATCGGTGTGGACCGGTGTGGGAACAGTGTGGGAACAGTGTGGGAACAGTGTGGATCGGTGTGGACCGGTGTGGGAACAGTGTGGGAACAGTGTGGGAACAGTGTGGACCGGTGTGGGAACAGTGTGGGAACAGTGTGGACCGGTGTGGGAACAGTGTGGGAACAGTGTGGACCTGTGTGGGAACAGTGTGGGAACAGTGTGGACCGGTGTGGGAACAGTGTGGGAACAGTGTGGGAACAGTGTGGACCGGTGTGGGAACAGTGTGGGAACAGTGTGGGAACAGTGTGGACCGGTGTGGGAACAGTGTGGGAACAGTGTGGGAACAGTGTGGACCGGTGTGGGAACAGTGTGGGAATGGTGTGGACCTGTGTGGGAACAGTGTGGGAACAGTGTGGGAACGGTGTGGGAACAGTGTAGTGTGGATCGTGTGGACCGGTGTGGGAACAGTGTGGGAACAGTGTGGACCGGTGTGGGAACAGTGTGGGAACAGTGTGGACCGGTGTGGAACAGTGTGGGAACAGTGTGGACCGGTGTGGGAACAGTGTGGGAACAGTGTGGACCTGTGTGGGAACAGTGTGGGAACAGTGTGGGAACAGTGTGGACTGGTGTGGGAACAGTGTGGGAACAGTGTGGACTGGTGTGGGAACAGTGTGGGAACAGTGTGGACCGGTGTGGGAACAGTGTGGGAACAGTGTGGACCGGTGTGGGAACAGTGTGGGAACAGTGTGGACCGGTGTGGGAACAGTGTGGTAACAGTGTGGGAACGGTGTGGGAACAGTGTGGACTGGTGTGGACCTGTGTGGGAACAGTGTGGACTGGTGTGGACCGGTGTGGGAACAGTGTGGTAACAGTGTGGGAACGGTGTGGGAACAGTGTGGGAATGGTGTGGACCGGTGTGGGAACAGTGTGGACCGGTGTGGGAACAGTGTGGTAACAGTGTGGGAACGGTGTGGGAACAGTGTGGACTGGTGTGGACCTGTGTGGGAACAGTGTGGACTGGTGTGGACCGGTGTGGGAACAGTGTGGTAACAGTGTGGGAACGGTGTGGGAACAGTGTGGGAATGGTGTGGACCCGTGTGGAACAGCGTGGATCAGTGTGGACCGGTGTGGGAACGGTGTGGACCGGTTTGGCCTGTGAGTTTGCCCGTTTTACCTGCGTTCCCCATGTGAGGGGCGGCGCTGTGAGGAGGGTGGACAGTGTTTGACGCTGATGAGACCCTGTCCGTGTGACCGTGGGAGTCAGTGACTGTGTGACGCTCCCTTTGGCCCCACGAATGCACCTTGGCATCACACGCCGCGGCCGGCTGAGTGGCCAGCGTGGGCCCCGGCTGCGGCAGGCGGGCTGCGGGGGACGCGGGCGGAGAGGGTCCCGGGGGCGCGCGAGCGCGTCGGCCGCGCGAATGGGGAGGCGCGGCGGCGGCGCGGCGGCGCATGCGGACCTGGCGGAGGACCGGGGCGGGCGAGGCCGAGCGGAGCGGGGCGGCTCAGGGCCCGGCCGCGGACGCTGACTGGGAGGGCGGTCGGGCGCCGCGAGCCACCGGGACGGCGGCACCCGCGGCCGCGGGCCCAGGTGAGCACCGTGGGGGCGGAGAGCCCCTCCCACAGCATCTCCCCGCCCGCCCCAGCAGCCCTCCCCCGCGCGCGGCAGCGTGGCCCGAACCCGCAGGGTCTCCCTGGCTGGGGGGAGGCGAAGGGTCCAGGGCAGAGCGAGCCCCCACCTCCCAACCTCGTGCAGCCTCCGCGCCGGGCGTGGGTCTTCCGCTCGGGCCTGTCCTTCCCAGGCCTCCTCCTGGGAGCGGTGACTAGGCTGCAGGGAGGGAGAGGCGCGGCCGCTGAAAGGTTAGCATCTGCTCCCACCTTCAGCCTTGCACCCCGCCGGCCTTTGCTGCGGCTATAGGACGCTCCTTCCCACCCGCCGCCCTCCACCCCTTCCTTCTCCATCCCATCGCGTAACGGTCAGGGGGCTCCGGCACTGCTCCCAGGCGGCCTGACCGAGCTCACGAAGTGTGAAGTGCCTCCCCATCCCTAAATGGAAAGAATTACGTTCACTATTTAACAGGGAGAGAAACCGAGGCCCAGAGAGGCCAAACCAGAAATACTAGGTAAAAGCTGCAGCAAGAGGAAAGCAGGGCTTGAACTCATTTCTGTCTGGCTCCGCACAGGCACTTTGGTTTGCTGTGTGACCAGGGAATGAAAATACTAGCAAGGGCCATGTTTTGAGGGTTTGTAGGTACTAGCTCCCATGTACCCTGCATTATTAACCAATTTCATCTCCAAACACCCTAGGAAATGGGTGCTATTATAATTACCGATTTACAGAGGGGAAGTGATTTAGCCAAGGTCACACAGGTAGTAAGTAGCCATGTACTAGCTTTCCAGAGAAGAAGGGGAGAATAGCAGTGGGTTTTGGAGAGTCCGCAAAAGAGTCAATCTCCACCACACTGACCAAGACTCAGACCCTGCTTCCCTAAAAGCTAGTGGGTTGGCAACTGTCTGAATCTTTTTAGAAAGGAAACATTGATTTCCTCCCAGTTCCCTCCTTTCTTAGTCCTGGCATCAAGCCCGGGTCCCAGATGGTAGAAGAGATGTATCTGATGTTGCCCACCCCCTTGAATTTCATGTTTACAATCTGGCAGTGTTCTAGAACACGGCTCCAGTCAGTGTGACATGTCAGTTAGCTATTGCCACAATAATGCTGCGTAAGAAAGCACCCTCAAACTCAGTGTCTTAAAACACTTAAGCATTTATGTTGCCACAGTCTGAGGTCAGTGACTTGGGTTGGGCTCTTCTGGCTTATTCACAAGTTAGGCTGTTGACTGTTGGCTGCTCTTGCTGGTTTGACTGGAACACCTGGGGCTTTGGGCCTCCTAGCCTTGCAGTGTGTTTCTCGTGGCCATAGTCAAGCTCAAGCAAAAACAAGGTCTCTTGAGTCCTAGGGTCAGAACTCACCTGCACTTCCACCTAAATCTGTTCATCAAAGCCATGTGGCCAAATCCAGAGTGAATGGGTGTAGAATGCCCCTCACTTCACTCTTCCTCCACTCCCATTGCCACAGGAGGAGAACTCTGAAGAGTGATATGACAAAGGGTGTGGCTATAAGGAAGAATTGGAGCCGTTAAAGCAATGACCATGGGCAAGTGAATTAACCTCTCTGTGTCTCAGTTTCCTCCTCTGTATAATAGGCATAATAATAGCCTATCTTTAGGGAACTTGTGGGAATTGTATAAGATAATACACAAAGTACTGAGTACATTGCAAGTACTGCAATGCTAATTATTATTATTACTGCATTATAGAGTTCTATTGCTAAGTGTTATCATTCTATCAACAACAACAGTGACAATTTGCCAAGACCCTACACTGTGCCAGGTTACCCAGGTGCTTTACCACAGCCCTATGGTGTGGTCCGGGTGAACATTATTGTCATTATTATTATGTCCACCTTAGAGACAGGGAAACAGAATGACAGAGGGGTCAGGACTCACAGCCAGTCACTGTTGGAAGTGGGATCTCTGAGCTCAGGCCCTGCTTCCAGCCCTAATCTACCTCTGCCCATCCCCAGGCCTCACCCTCCCAATGGCACAGGTACCAGGGGAAGTGGACAACATGGAAGGCCTGTCGGCCTCGAACAACAACAATCCTGCAGCCCGCTGGGAGAGCCCAGATCGGGGCTGGGAGCGGGAGCAGCCTGCAGCCCCCTCACTCTTCGAGTGCTCCCGGATCAAGGCCTTGGCAGGTACCTGGAAGAGGACTGGGGTGAGAGAAGAGAGGGAAGGGGCTGCTGGGTGTTGTCTGTATCCCTCAATATCTGTGTCCTAGATGGCCTGGAGGATGGGAAGACAGCTATAGACACTTAGAATTGGATCTTTAGACCAGCACTGTCCAATAGCACTTCCCATGATGATGGGAAAATGTTCTCTGTCTGGCTGTCCAATATACTAAACACTAGCACTTGTGGTTATGAGCACTTAAAATGTGGCCAGTGCCTCCTGATGAACTGGATTTGTAATTTTACTTAGTTTTATTAGTTTAGATTTAACGTGGCCTGTGGCTGCTGTGTGTAGCAGTGCAGTCTTAGACCCTTAGGGACTTGTACAGTCCCAGAAACATAGGATTCCTTAGAATCCTGAAATGCTGAAATGCCAGATTTTAGGACTTTAGAATGTCAGACTCGGAGATGCTTTGAAACTGAGACTTTTAGAAATGGAGGAGACTCTTGTAAATAAAATTTTATAGTCTCAGGCTTCAGGAATTTTAATCATTGCCTCCTAGGACTTCAGACCCTTAGAAATCTAAACTCTAATATATATAGAGGGCTGTAATCCTAACTCTTTAGAATTTCTGAATAGAAATGTGAATCCTGAGAACTTGGAGATAGAATGACCAAACCTTTCTGCTTTAGCAATGAAGCCCCCAGGGACAACTGGGATTGTTGGTTACCTACTGTATGTTTTAGGACAATATAAACAAAATCCAGAGAATCATAGAGTTATAAAATCTTAGAACCTTAGGCCTTTGGAATTGTAGACCCTTGAATCTTACGACTGTGTATTCACGTGGCTTTAGGACCTCAGAAGAGTTTAATCATCAGCTTTAAAACTTTATAAGCAAAGACCCTCAGAGATGTATAACTTCAAAATCATGAACCTTGAAAACATTAGACCCTTAGCACCTTTAACCCTTGGGATGTTAATGTCTCAGAAACATGGACTGTTAGACACATAAAATATATATTGTTATAATAATAAAATCTTGAAACCCTAAAGTCAGAATTTTAGAATTTTAGTAACTCAGCATTTAACAATCATGGGTTCTTCAATACTACGATTTTTGGAGCTTTAGAATTAAAATATGTGGAACAGGGTGTCAGATGTAAAGGCCTTTGGGGAAGCAAGTGACATAGAAAAGTAAGTAGGCTGGAGGCTGTGGTCAGCTAGCAAAAAAAGTGCCCTGGACACCAGCTCTCCCCATGGGGAAATACAGGCCCAAAGTTGCTAGCTTTAATGTTTATCTGCAGTTTCCCAATTAAAAAGAACTTTGAACCGAATTCAAGCCATGGATTGCCAGCTTCCTCTGATTTTGGAACCTAGAATGACCTAAACATATTATTCATGAAAACTTAAAATCATACCTTTAGATTCTTAGAAGCTTAAAAAGATATCATCTTAGAATTTCAGAACTTATTATTTCATCCACAAAATACTTATTCAGTGCCTGCTCTGTGCCTGGCCTCTGTTGGACAATATGAGGGACATAATGGTGACTGAGCCAGGTCTGGTCCTGCCCCTATAGGGCTCCCAGTCCAATGGTAGAGTTAGATCTAACCACACAGTGATGACCCAGAGGGGTTAGGGCCGGGATTGGGGAGGCACAGGCACAGGGCTGTGACGGGAAACCCAGAGGCTGTAGGAGCTCAAATGAGGTACCTACTTCAGTCTGGAGAGTCAAGGAATGCTTCCTGGAGGAGGAGATGTCTCAACTGAGGCCTAAAGGATAAAGAGTAGTGAACTCTGGGTAAAGAGCGCAAGATTATTCCAGGCAGAGGGAACAGCAGATGCAAGATCTCTAGAAGTTGGAAGTGACTTGAGTGAGGAGGGTACATATGGTGAGTAAATGATGATGAGAGAGGAGCCACTAGGAGCCAAAAATTGAAGGGCCTTGTAGGCCACAGTGAAGGGTGTGAGGACACCGGGGAGCAGTGGTAAGATTTTAAGCAGAGGTGGGATGTGGTAACATGAAGATCAAGGACTTTTCAAATCTTAGGATCATTGATTGACTCACAGAACATCAGTGCTGGGCCTCAGACAGCATCTAGTCTAGAGAAATGTAGAGATCCCATTTAAGAAAAAATATTTCTCATACACTTTCTGTGTCTACTTAACTTATTGTAACTGTAGTTTCTTAAATGCACACAAACGTTATGTTTGTGTCATATGTATGTGTTGTGAATAATTCTGTTTCTCTTATGCCTACAGTTCTCTACAACTAAAACATGATATCAGAACCCACACCCAAACACAAAACCAGTAACGTTCACATTAACAGTAACTTGGCGATGCTATTGTTCTGTGAAACCTTGTTGCTGCTCAAATGCTACTATTACCTAGACTCTAGGATACATTTCCATTTGCATCCCTTTGCCTGATTCTCTCATAGTTTTTCTCTATTCAAACTAAGGCCAAACCTTTGAGCAGAGTTCCTCCATAACATGCATGGCATTCAGACATTCAAGAAATTGTCTGAAATGAGGACATCTGTAATAGAGTCAATAATAAAAATAAATTTTAAAAGAAAGCAAAAAATTGTCTGGACCTGTTGCTCAGAGAGTTCCCTTAATCACTCTCCACTGTTGTGGCCCGTTGTCATTATCATCTGCTGAGGCCCCTTTCCTCTTTTTCTATTTATTTACTGTCTTTTATTCCCATATCTACCACCAATGCCTTCTCCCCTATAGGCGACCATTCTAATAATTTAAAAAAATATATATTTTGTTCTTGATTTCAGAGAGGAAGGGAGAGGGAGACAGAGATAGAAACATCAACGATGACAGAATCGTTGATTGGCTGCCTCCTGCATGCCCCACACTGGGGATTGAGCCCGCAACCCGAGCATGTGCTCTGACCGGGAACCAAACTGTGACCTCCTGGTTCACAGATTCACTCTTGGTCATTGAGCCATGCCTGCTGGACCCGTTCTAATAGTTTTTAATGCACCTCCTTTCCTTCGCCTGTGGCTGATCTTTCAAAATGTGCATGGCTAATTAGTGTGTGTGCAGACATATATTTTAACTCTTTGTTAAAGTATGACATGAACACAGAAAGGCTGATCAATCACAAGTGTCCAGCATTTCCACAAACAAGCACCATCTTGTAACCAGCCAGCAGACAAGGATGCAGAAGGTGACAGCCCAGACAAGCCCCATGCTGGCCACCTCTCTATCATTGCATCTCAAGAACAACATCTGTCCTCACTTCTAACAGTGCACATGCCTTTTGCTAGCTTTTGAGCTCCATATAAATGGAGTCATGCAGCATGCACTGTTTTGTGTCTGCCTTCAGCCCCTCAACACTCTGCTTGTAAGATTGATCCACTTCTGCCTGTACATGTAGGTGTTCCTTCATTGCTGTACAGTGTTCAACATTGTGACGAAGCCGTAGCCTATCCAGTGACCTGCTGATGAGCATTTGGGTTGCTTTTAGGTTAGGGTTCTCACAAACTAGACTGTTGCATACTAGCAATTGCTAGCATTACAGAGTATTACAAATCAAGCTATCGCTGTTTTAAACTTCCTAGTATGTGTTTTTGGTGGGCATACACTCTCATGTCCGGATGGCTTAGACCCACCACGGAGTGACATTGTAGGATCCTAGGATAGGTGTATATGTAACTTTGGTACAAACATTGCCAGTTTGTAGCATTTTACATTCCCCTCAACAGTGTATGACTATACAACCAACCAAACCTTGCTGTGGTCATTCTTTTTAATTTCAGCCGTTCTGGTGGGTGTGCATTCTAGTGTGGCTTTAATTTGCATTTTACTGATGACTAATAACACCTAATGAGGTAGAACACCTTTTCAGATGTTTATTGACTATTTAGATATCCTGTGAAGTGCCTGTTTTCCTGCCTTTTTCTGATTGCTTTTCAGGAGTTCTTATAGATTCTGGGGCCAAGTCCTTTGCCATATGTATGTTTTGTGAATATTTTCTCCCCTCTCTGTGGCTCGTCTTTTCATTTGCTAAATGGTGCCTTTTGATAAACAGAATTTCGTAACTTACCTTTAGTCTAATTTAATAATTATCTTCTGGATAGCTAACATTTTGTGTCTTCTTTAAGAAATATTTTCCTACTCCAAGACCATGGAGATATTATTTGATGTTTTCTTCCAAAAGCCTTGTTGTATTTCTTTCACATTTAGATTTATAACCCAAAGCGTATTTATTATATTTCTTGTGTACAGTGTGTGGGGGTCAGGTCCCCCTGCCCACGTGGATATCCAGTTGACTCAGCTCCACTTATTAAAAAGACTTTCCTTTCCCTCCTGAACTTCAGTGTTACTTTGGCATCAATCTGGGAGCCCTATATGTATGGATTTGTGGGTGCAGCTATTGCTGACTGATACAAGTTTAGATTGCATTCTTTGCATGATTTTTTTAGTCAGCATTGTCTTAAGATTCATCCATATGGCTCTGTGTACATCTAATCTGTTGCTTCTCATTGGTGCATGGAGTGCTTGGTGTGTATTCATCATATTTGACCCATCCCTTCCCAGTGATGGACAACCAGGTGGTATCCAACCCTGACCCTGCTCCTTGCCACCCCATTCTCACATAGCACTTTATTGAACATCTCTCTGTATGCTATGAACCAGTGTGAAAAAAAGTTTTGGGGACACATAGGGTAAAGAATTGCTGGGTCATGGGGGTGTACGCTAGTTTAATTGGACTGGTTGTTTTCAGAATGGATGCCCCAGTCTATAACTCGCACCAGTAGGCACGAGGGTCATGATATCCCATGTTTCCACCAATACTTGGTATTTTCCAGCTTCCTAACTATTCCCAGACTAATATCAAAACATACCACTCACATATTAAGTCTCTCTTTCTCCTTTCTCCTTAACCAGTAATGGATAAAGGAATTCTCCCTCTGCTCCATGGAAGTGTCAGTGTATTAAAGAAATGAATAACTTAAAGTCTCATTCTAAGGAGATGTATCTCACTTGTGATTGGTGATTGCCGTAGTAGAGAAGAGCATAGGAATGGTAACTCAGTATGAGCACATGGCAGAAGTAGGGCAATTGTGATTTGGCTCAGAGTCTTGACAGCCCAAAGGTACCTGTGCCAGCTAGATCCTGGAAGGAAGCAATGGCCCCCTCAAAGGGATAGAACAGAGGCAAGTTTAATAAAGGGCCATTTACAGAGGTGTGGGCAGGGGAGACCCCCAGGAGCTGGGTCTAGGCAGGCAGTGGTGAGATGGGAGAGAGGCCTCCCCAGTAGGAGCAGGGGATGCAGGAGAGGAGCCAGGCATTGCCAGAAGCTGCTTATACAGGGAGGGAATACCTTTCTTGGCCTTTCTTCTCTCCTTTCATCGCTATCTAAACCCAACAGAAAGTCCGAGGCCTTTGAGGGTTGGGAGCCAGTCACACAGTCCGCACAGAGCAGGTACGGAAAAGTGGAGGGGGCACTGGCAGGCAATGGAGAGACCCTGCACGCTAGCCAGACACACGCACTGAGGGCAAACATTCTGTGTCATCTTAGGCTGGCAGTGCACTCGGGGACATGTTTGGTTTCATCCCTACTGTGTTTTATAAAACCGTAAATCGGTTGCAACATTTAAAAACAGGAGTTTTTGTCTTTAAAAAATAAAGATTTTTCGCTCTTCATGTTACATGATATGGCAGCACTGGGCCACCATCTTTAAGACTCCAGACAAGGGGCCACGTGGCCGCTGAACCCTTTGAGAAGGGCCTTGTTTTCCCATTTCAGATCTGCCTGGTCCCCATGGGCATTTCACTTCTGGACATGTCAACTCAGTTCTATGATAATAAAATTGTAATCACTGAAACCAAACTGTCACTGCATAATCATTTATGAAGTCGCCATCCAGGTGGTCCAGGATGTGTTCCTATTAATTTTCTTTACTTTGACATTTCATCAAATGAAATGACAAAATAAAAAACGTTCTCTTGGGTCCTTGTCCTCAAGCACGAGTCCCCAAACACCCAGGGTCCCTCAGGACCCACTGATGGAACTCTGATTTATTCCAAACCCCTCATTTGCAAATGGGAATATGGAGGCCAAAAGAGGAGGGATGACCTCTGGAAGCCACAGCTGGTCACCATAGCGTCAGGGCTGAATCCAGTTGTCCTCATTCCGGCATCACTCTGGGGATGCACTGAAGTTCCCTTTTGGCATCAGCATTGACCACATCTACTGTGGGCCTGGGCATCAGCATTCTAAAACAAAATAACCAAACATCCAATTCTGCGTCTTTTTCTGTCATCACTTCCTCATACATGATCTTAAAAGCCTCACATGCTGTAACAAAGAGAACCAAACCATACAGTGGCTTAAAGGAGTTAGAAGCTCATTTCTCCCTCCTGCACCGGCCCTCGGTGAGCAGCCGTGCTGGCAGAGGCGCTGTTCCAAGCAGTCAGTGTGGGTCCCAGGTTCTTCCACTCTGTGCTCTCTGGGCCTTGGTGTTCAAGCCTGTGGGAATCAGGGCAAGAGAGATGAAGGGCAGGCAGCAGTTTCCTTTTTTGATAAAACTTCAAATTACGAAATAATTATAGATGCACAGAAAGTAGTAAAGGGAGTGCAGATGATAAAAAGACAAATAACCCAACTAAAAATGGGCAAAACGTTGCATAGATATTTCTCCAAAGAAATACAAATGGGCAATAAGCATGTGAAAAGATGCTCAGCATCATTAATCATTGGGGAAGTGCAGATCAAAACTGTGTCCAGACACCATTTCATATCCACTAGGAGGGCAAGGATAACAACAACAACAATAAAACCTAGGCAATAACAAGCGGAGGGGAGGCTGCGAGGAAACTGCAGGTGGGAGTGTATAACGGTGCAGCCACTTTGGAAAATAGTTGGCAGTTCCTCAAAAGAGTGAAGGTAGATTACTCAGCCAGTCCACTCCCAGATATGTACTCAATATAAACTGAAAACGTGCCCACAGAAAAACCTGCACCTGAATGTTCATAGCAGCATTATTCATAATCACCAAAGAGTGGAAACAACCCGAATGTCCCTTAACTGATGAATAAATAAGTAAAATGTAGTATATCCATACATGTATTATTATTTGCCAGAAAAAGGGATAAAGTACCGGTACATGTGACAACATCAATAAACCTTGAAAACATTATGCTAGGTAAAAGAAGCCAGATGCACAAAAGAGCATCTATTGTATGGTTCCACTTATATAACATGTCCAGAACAGAGAAAATATATCAGTGGTACCTCGTGCTGAGAGAAGAGTGAATGGGCAGTGACTGCTAATGCTCACAGGGTCTCTTGTGGTGGTGCTGAAAATATTCTGATATTAGACGGTGATGGTGGTGGCACAACTTTGTGAACATACTAAAAAACCACACTTTAAAGTTACACTTTGAAAGAGGGAATTTTATAATATGTGCAGCTCATACTACAGCAGTATTTAAGAAATGAGTAAGAGACTCCCAAACCCTTTCTTTGTAAGCAAGGGAGGCAGAAGTTGCTCACATTCTTCCCCTCCCCATCTGAGTGTAAATGAATCAGGAGGCCTTGTTAAAATTAAATGACAAAGTTTTATTCAAGGATCTTAAGATTTGCAATTCTGGTAACACTACTAGGACCCAGAGTGTTCCAAAGGAAAGAGAAAAGTTGAGTAAAAAGTATATCCTTGAGGAGAGTCAGTCCTGCATTCCTAGCTTCTGGATGGTTTGAGCTGGTGACCTGGATGTGTCAGGGGTCCAGTGTCTGGATGCATGAACATTTCCCCCTAAGTTCTTCTCATGAACATTCTTTCCTAAATTCTTTGGAAGGTTATCTATAGGATGTGTATCTATTTCTAGGCGCTGATGCACAACTGAAAAGTTCAAAAGTTAAGTCCTCAGGCTAGTTAAAGTAAAATAAAATCTATTCCTCTAATTTAAGTAATGTTAGCTTGGCTATGGTGACTCCATTTTGTTTTCTCACTCTTTCCTCTGTAGTCGCCCTCTTAGTCCTCACCCTAAGGATGTGGGCTGTGCAGTGTCAAGCTGGCAGTGCAGTTGCTAGAGAGCAGCAGGCGGGCTCCTGCCGTCAGAGAGCACTCAGTGTAGCCTGGTCCTTCCTCTTCATTCCCACAGCCTGTCAGTTGCCAGGTTTTACTTTTTCATCTCTAAATAATTACTATATGCCCTCTTCTCCCATTTCCACAGCTCTGCCCTCCTCCAGCTTTGACCTCTCTCTCCTGAGTCCCTTCCCCAGTCACCTCCCTGGTCTCCTGGCTGCCATCTTGCCCTCTCTGACCACCCCCTTTCCCTCCCAGACAGCAGCCTGAGATATTCCTAAAACACAGCTGTCATCTTCTCCCTCCCCCAGGGATACATCCATGGCTTCCTAGTATATTCTCTGTGCCCCAACTACACCGAGCTCTGTGACAGAGGACTCTGCCTTATTCAGAGCCTAGAACAGTGGGGGACACATGGTAGGCAATCAAATATTTATTGAATGAATGAACAGAGCCAGCTGGGGTAGAAAACAGGGAAGGCTTGTTGTGGATGTGATATCTCAGGAAAACTTTAAATATATTTTTATTGGTTTCAGAGAGGAAGGGAGACGGAGAGAGAGACAAACATCAATGATGAGAGAGAATCACTGGTCAGCTGCCTCCTGCACATCCCAGACTGAGGATCGGAGCCCACAACCGGGGCATGTGCCCTGACAGGGAATGGAACCGTGACCTCCTGGTTCATAGGTCAATGCTCAACCACCTGGGCTTTTTTAAATATATTTTTATTTATTTCAGAGGAAGGGAGAGGGAGAGAGATCTCAGGGAAACTTGAAAAGGCAAAGGAGGCTGTCCTCAGGTGGGCAGCGGCAGCGGCGGGGAAGGGAAGGGGATCAGGGAGGAGGGGCCGACTGCTCAAAGACCTAGTTTTGGAGAGCTGGGCCTGAACAGTGGGCGGTGGGCCCTGGGGGGGAAGCTGGAAGGGGGAGTTCCTGGGGAGGTTCCTCGGGGAAACTGGGGCTCATCAGAGCCTGTTCTCCAGATGAGCGGGAAGCCGTGCAGAAGAAAACCTTCACCAAGTGGGTGAACTCTCACCTCGCCCGCGTCGGCTGCCACATCGGAGATCTCTACGCTGACCTCCGGGACGGCTTCGTGCTCACGAGACTCCTGGAAGTGCTGTCGGGGGAGCAGCTGGTGAGGGGCGTGTGTGCTGCGGGACGGGGGTTGGCCCTCGGTCTCTGGCTGGGCTAGGACTGGGGCCTGCCTAAGGGATGCGTGGAGCGTCCGGGAAGGTGCGGGCTGGTGAGGGGGCCTGCGCTCGGGCGGCAGGGCTGTGGCACAGGGGCGGGCGTGGTTGTGAGGCACCTGCAGGCGTGTCCTGGAACGGAGGGTTTTGATGAAGGTGAGGGCGGTGGTTGGCGGGACCCTGGGCTGGGGTGGGGCTCTGGTGGAGCGGGCGAGTGCAGCAGCAGCAGGCAATGGCTGTAAACAGCAGAACTGTCCTCGGAAGGGGAGGCCTTGGTCGTGGGAGTCGGGGGACTTGTTGTGTGGATTACGGTTGTATTTCTGGGCTTGGACGGGGCTTCATCGGGAAGGATGGGGTTCCTTCCTATAGAGCTAGAGATCATTCCGGTCCAGAGCCTGGAGCTCTAAGTCGTGGGGGGGGGGGGGGGGGGGAGACATGGCTATAGGATAGAAACAAATGCTATTGGCAGGAATAAATAAACGAGGAGAGCCTTTGGATGGGGCGGGGCTTGATGGAAATGGGCGTGGCCCCAGCGGGTGTGGCTATGGAACTAGTTGCCAACTTCCGGAGCCTAAGGCTGGGGGGGGGGGACTTAACGTTATGAAGTATAGTTATCAAAAAGAGAGTAAGGGAGAAAGAAAAATATACTTATCAGCTGGGATGCGTAGCTCTGGTAGAAGGGGGGACCGGAACTGGCTCTGAAAGGGTCTGGTTATGGGAAGGAGATGGATTCTTTTTTAAAATTTTATTTTTATTGTTGAAAGTATTACAGATGTCCCTTTCCCTCCCTTCTTCCCCCACTGACTCGGGGAGGGCTTCTTTAGGGTGGGTCTCGGGTCTTTGATGAGGCTGAAGGAGCGAGGTCTGGGCCTGGATATCCAGAGGCGTGACTACGGGGCTGACATCTTGAAAGGGGTGGGCCGGGCACAGGGTTCTAGGTCTGGTCCTCCATCTCCCAACGCCCCGCCGCCCTAGCCACGGCCCACGCGCGGTCGCATGAGGATCCACTCCCTGGAAAACGTGGACAAGGCTCTGCAGTTCCTGAAGGAGCAGCGCGTGCACCTGGAGAACGTGGGCTCGCATGACATTGTGGACGGCAACCATCGGCTGACCCTGGGGCTGGTCTGGACCATCATCTTGCGCTTCCAGGTGATCCCCAAGTGTCCCCTGTCCAGCCGGCCTCCTAAGGTGGGGCCTTAGAAGGGCGTCCCTCATCCACTCAACCATTCATTCATTCACTCCAAAAATATTCTAATATGCTCCAGCAACCCTGTTCCAGGGAGTGGAATGAAAATATGATAAAAATAACAATCATTGCCCTAGCCTGTTTGGTTCAGTGGATAGGGCGTTGGCTTGCGGGTTCCAGTTCAATTCTGGGCCTGTACCTCCATGCAGTCTCCTCCCTGGGAGGGGCTCATGCAGGAGGCAACCAATCCATGTGTTTCTCTCACACAGATGTTTCTCTCTGTCTTTCCCTCTCTCTTCCACTCCCGCTAAAAATCAATGGAAACATACCCTCGGGTGAGGATTAAAAAGAAAAACCATTATCATCAGCATCACTATGATCATCTTTTTTTTTTTTTTTTTTTTTTTTTACTGTGTTCCAGTCACCATTCCAAGCATGTGGCATTTAATACATACAACAACCCCCTAAACTAAGTAGTACTTATTGTTCCATCTTACTAGTAAGAAAACAAGCCCAGAGAGGTGAAGTAATAGGCTCAAGGTCACACAGCTGGGTAGTGGAGCTGGAATTCAAATTCTGACAATTTTGCTTCAGTTCAGAAACAAAATAGGTAGATTTTCTGCCTTTGTGGATGGACAATAAACAAACCTATAAAAATATAAACAAGGGGTGTATGGGAAAAGTGCCAGTTCTAGGCAGAGAAGTAAAAAGAGCTATGCAGAAGAGATTATGATAAGTCAGTAAAGGATATAAAATATTAAGTTGATGGCACTGATATTTCAGACTGAGAGATCAGAGGAGAGCCCTCTAGAAGCTCTTTGCTGAATGACATATGAAATTGAAGGCAGGACACATTCCAGACAGGGGACACAGCATATGCAAAGGCCCTGAGGTGGCATGACAGAAACACAGAAAGACCAGAATGGCTAGAGAATTGGAGGCCAAAGGTGGTATAGGAGATGATAGCAGAGGGGTTGCCAGGGCCTAGGTGATCTCTGATAAGCAGTTTGGATTTTATTCTATCTGGCATGGGAAGAGATTGGAGAGTTTCATCAAGAGGAGGGGCGTAGTCAGATTTAGAAGGATTCCTCTGGATTGGGTGGTCACCAAAATTGGGTGCTGGGAGTTCAGGGAAGAGTCTGGAGTTGGACCTGGGGCATAGACAGGTGAAAAGGAAAGCAGGTAGGAAGAAAGCTCAGGGGGGGGGTGATGGAAGGAATGGGCATGCCATAGGGGAATGGGAAGGAAGGGGAGCTATTCAGGTCTAGACCGAAGGCTGTGGCCTGAGGAGTGGAGGATAGTGAAGCCACCCTGAGACAGGCCAGGAAGAAAGACCAGGTGTGGGGGAGACACTGAGGTTACTTTGGGGAATGGTGGTCATCAGGGTTAGGGGACATTGTAGGAGGCACTTATGAATGCACTGGATACTGGGAATGGAGCTCAGAAAAATGGTGAAAGCTGGAGACAGATATGGACGTCGGTACAGAATGAGGGAATGAGACCATTGGGTTGCGGGGGAGGGGGTGGTGGTAGATAGTAGATGGAGCCTAAAACCAGGGATTGGGCTACCTAATTCTCTACCTTGTACCTAAATGCCAAACACAGCTCAAGTCTAGGGCCCAAGTGTCAAGCACCCTCCTACATTTCTTGAACCTGCTCTTCTTCTGGGTCCTCCAGGACATAAACATCACGTGGTCCTGGAATTCTTACAGGGCAGTGAGCACTTTAGTCTACTAGGGGCACTGTAACAAAATGCCACAGACCAGGGGCTTAGACAACAGAAATTAATTTTCTCTTAAAGTTCAAGATCAGGGTGCGGCAGTTTGGGTTTCTCCTGAAGCCTCTCTCCTTGGCTTGCCAAGGACCACGTCCTCACTACGTCCTCACGTGATCTTTACTCTGTGTGGGCATGTCCCAAAGGTCTCTTTCTCTTCTTTCTTTAATACTCACTTGAGATATGCTTATTGATTGGAGAGAGAGAAAGAGAGATAGATAGATATATAGAGAGAAGCAAACATCAATCGGTTGCCTTCTGTGGGACCCCCACAGGAATCGAACCTTAACCCTTTTGGTATAAGTGATGACACTCCAACCAGCTGAGCTACACTAGCCAGTGCTCTTCCTCTACTTGTAAGGATACCGTTCATATTACATTAGGGGGCTACCCTTATGATCTCATTTAACCTTAACTAACTCTCTCAGGCCCTATCTTCGAATACAATCACATTGGGGGTTAGGGCTTCAACTTATGAATTTGGGGGTGGGGGGAACAACAACACAATTCAGTCCATAATGGGGAGACAGTAAACCAGATGAAGAAATAAAATGCACAGATAATTAAAAATGCTAAGGAGATAATAAGACAGGGAAGGGGATGTGCAATTTGGGTAAACATATTGAGATTTAAAATCAGGTGGTGGGTCAAGTCTTCACTGAGAAGGTGACAAGAGTACAGACCTCAAGAAGGAGGTGGAGCCTTGTGGGGACCTGGGGGAAGATTGTTCCAGGCAAAAGGAACAGCCAGTGCAAAGGCCCTGGGGAGGGAGTACACTAATGAGTTAGTGCTATTACAGAGGTCTCTGGAGGAGAGCGAGCTGCTTAGGATGAGGTCAGAGACAGACCGAGAGGAGATGTGAGACTTTCATTTTCACCCAGAGTGAGCTGGAGCCGTGTGTTGAGGATAGGAGGCACATGATCTAATTGGGCTGTTCACAGGGTCCCTCTGTCACTTGAAGAACAGACTGTGGGGGTGGGTTGGGGAGACCAGCATGGAAGCCATTGCACTAGCTCAGGTGGGAAATGATGATGGCTGGGATCAGGCAAGTGACCCAGACACCAACATGGCAGCATCCCTGGAAACGGAGGTCCTAATCCACCACTGCCCCCCACCCCCATTGTAGATGGCCTGGCCCACTCCTGAACCCCCACCCCTGCCTCCACCTACTGTTACCCACTACCCTCCCTGACAATAGAGTCAGGGGTGGATTTCCAAGCTTCAAGCCCTCCAGGTCCCCAAAGTTGAGTTTTGTATCCTCACAGATTCAAGTCATCAAAATTGAAACGGAGGACAACAGAGAGACACGCTCTGCCAAGGATGCACTACTCTTGTGGTGTCAGATGAAGACAGCTGGGTAAGCTCCCCTAGCCCCATTCAGGCTGGGCCTTAACCTTGGGGGCTCCTTTGGGAATAAGTGCAAGGGACAGCTCAAATCTTGTGTCAGAAGTTACATGTGGAACTGATAGACTGTAAAGAAAACACATTCACTCTTCTGCATAACAACCCGGCTGGTGAGGCTTAGAGTGTCGACCGATGAACCAGGAGGTCACAGTTGGATTCCTAGTCAGGGCACATGCCCAAGTTGTGGGCTTAATCCCGAGTGGGGGGCAAACAGGAGGCAGCCAATCAATGATTCTCTCTCATCATTGATGTTTCTCTCTCTCTCCCGCTCTCTTCCTCTCTGAAATCAGTAAATATATATATACTAGAGGCCCAGTACATGAAAATTCATGCACTGGAGGGGAGGGTCCCTTAGCCCGGCCTGACCCCTCTCACAGTCCAGGAGCCCTCAGGGGCAGGAGGCGACCTGGCAATCAGGGAAAGGTGATGCCCCATCAACCTCTGCTGCTGTCACTGCCGGCAGTGCAAGCCTCGGCCAGCCCTGGTTACCTGTGCCTTGGGCGGCCCTGGGCGGCTGGGGTGCTGAGGGGACTGACTCTAGAGGTAGGCGTGTGGAGTGGCTGGGTCCACCTGCCACCCCGGTGGGGCTGAGGGGACTGGGCACCATCATTTTGTGGCTGTGGGCAGCGCCATCTTTGAGGGCAGGACAGTCAATTAGCATATTATCTCTTTATTGGCTGTGGGTGTCAGTGTGAGGGTCAATTAGCATATCCCCTCTTTATTAGATAGGATACTAGTGGCCTGGTGCACAAAATTTATGCACTCAAGTAGGGGGTGTCCCTCAGTTCAGCCTGTGCCCTCTCACATTCTGGGAGCCTATGGGGAGCAGGCCTAAGCTGTCAGTCGGACAACCCTAGCGCTGCTGTGGAGGCAGGAGAGGCTCCCACCACCACTGCTGCACTCACCAGCCATGAGCCCGGCTTCTGGCTGAGCAGCACTCCTCCTGTGGGAGCTCACTGACCACCAGGGGGCAGCTCCTGCATTAAGCGTCTGCCCCCTGGTGGTCAGTGTGTGTCATAGCGACCTGTTGTTCTGCCATTTGGTCAATTTGCATATAAGCCTTTTATTATATAGAATATAAACACATATGTGTGTATATATCCTTTCTAATAAGAGTAATATGCAAATTGTACCTCCACTATACCCACAAGCCACACCCACCAGCCATGCCCACCAGCCAATCAGGAGAAAATATGCAAATAAGTCCCAACCAAGATGGCTGTAGTCACTGAGAGCAGGAGGGAGGCTTGGGTTTCCCTGGCAATGGAGGAAGTCAAGCTTTCCGCCTGTCCTTGCCAGCCTAGGCCTTTAGTCCAGGCTACAAAGTTTCAATTATAGAATTTAAATAAACCCTAACAGAAATGGCTGTCACCATGGAGAAAGCAGAAGGCTTGGCTCCACTTCAGGCTACAAAGTTTCAATTGTAGAACATAAATAAATCCCAGATACCAGGGCCTCTGCTTCAGTCGCTGGGGGGCATGGCTGGCCTGCAAACCACCAAGGCCCCTCGCCCAGGCCGCCCCACGCCACAAAGGAACCCCCAACCTGATCCAGGACACCCTTCAGGGCAAACCAGCTGGCCCCCACCCATGCACCAGGCCTCTATCCTATCTAATAAAAGAATAATACACAGATTGACCATCACTCCAACACACAAGAGGGCTGCCCCCATGTGGCCAAAGATCCTGCCCCCATGTGGACACAAGATGGCCATCACAAGATGGCCAGCAAACGAGGGCCGTTGGGAGGTTCTAAACCTGCAAGGGAGGGCAGTTGTGGGCAATCAGGCCAGCAGGGGAGAGCAGTTGTGAGGGACCAGGTCTGCAAGGGAGGGCAGTTTGGGGTGATCAAGCCTTTAGGGGAGGGCAATTAGGGATGACCAGGCTGGCAGAGGAGGGAAATTGGGGGCAAACAGGCTTGCAGGGGAATCTTTTAGGGGTGATCAGGCTGGCAGGCAGAAGTGGTTAGGGGCAATGAGGAAGGCAGGCAGGTGAGCAGTTGGGAGCCGGGAGTCCTGGATTGTGAGAAGGATGTCCGACTGCCCATTTAGGCCCGATCCTGGATAGGATCCAATCGGGCCTAAATGGGCAGTCGGACATCCCTCGAGGGGTCCCAGATTAGAGAGGGTGCAGGCTGGGCTGAGGGACACCCCCCGCCTCCCGTGCACGAATTTCGTGCACCGGGACTCTAGTCTTCTATATTTATAATAATAAAAGTATAATATGTTAATTAGACCAGACATCCTTCTGGACAAAGCCAGGACTGTGAAGGGAGCCCCTCCCTGGTCCAGAGGGAAGCCGGTGTTGGCAGCCAGGGAAAAGAAGGCCTATTCTGATACATCTGTACATTTGAATGTGAATAGTATCCATACTAGTAAAAGCCTTAAGAGTGATCAGGCCAGCAGGGAAGGGCAGTTGGGGGCAATCAGGCAAGCAAGGGAGCAGTTAGGCATCAGTCAGGCCAGCAATCAGTCTGGCAGGCAGAGCAGTTAGGGACAATCAGGTAGGCAGGCAGGCGAGTGGTTAGGAGTCAGTGGCCCCAGATTGTGAGAGGGCTCCCACATTGGAGAGGGTGCAGACTAGGCTGAGGGACTCCCCGACCCCGTGCATGAATTTCATAAACCGGGCCACTAGTCTATATATATAAAAGCCTAAGCGATCATCGCAACTGAAACAACCGAAGGGATGACTGAACAGGCTGCGTGGGGGGACCAGGCCAGCAAGGGGGTTAGTGAGGTGTGACCAGACAACTGAACAAAAGGCTGTGTGGGATGACCAGGCTGGTGGGGGGTGCAGTTAGGCATGACCAGGCTGGCAGGGGGGACAATTGAGGGTGACCAGGCCATCAGAGGGCACAGTTAAGGGTGATCATGTAGGCCAGCAGGTGAGCAGTTAGGAGCCAGTTGTGATTCAGGATTGTGAGAGGGATGTCCGACTGCCAGTTTAGGCTAAACTGGCAGTCGGACATCACCTGAGGGGTCCCGGATTAGAGAGGGTGCAGGCTGAGCTGAACTGACTGCCACCCTCCCCCTGTGCATGAATTTTGTGCACTGGGCCTCTAGTCTATACTAATAAAAGCCTTGGGGGTAATCAGGCCAGCAGGTAAGGACAGTTGGAGGCAATCAGGCTGGCAGGGGAGCAGATAAGGGTCAATCAGGCTGGCAGGGGAGCATTTAGGGGGCAATCAAGCTGGCAGGCAAGTGGTGAGGAGCCTGTAGGGATTGGGCCTAAACCAGCAGTTGGACATCCACTGAGGGGTCCTACATTGGAGAGGGTACAGACTGGGCTGAGGGACACCCCTCCCCTGTACATGAATTTCATGCACTGAGCCACTAGTCCTATCTAATAAAAGAGTAATATGCAAATTTGACCATACCTTTGCCACACCCACAAGCCACACCCACAAGCCACACCCACAGCCACACCCACAAGCCAATCAGGAGCAGATTATGCAAATAAATCCCAACCAAGATGGCTGCCACCACTGAGAGCAGGAGGGAGGCTTGGGTTTCCCTGGCAACAGAGGAAGCCAAGCTTTCTGCCTGCCCTTGCTAGCCTAGGCCTCCACTCAGTGCTACAAAGTTTCAGTTATAAAAGATACAGAAATGGCGGCAGCCACTAAGCTGGAGAGAACAGAGGCTTGGGTTTTCCTGGCAACAGAGGAAGCCAAGCTTTCCGCCTGCTGTTGCCAGCCTAGGCCTCCACTCTAGGCTACAAAGTTTCAAACAGAAAGTCTGCCACCACTGAGCTAGCAGAAGGCTTGGCTCCGCTCCAGGCTACAAAGTTTCAATTGTAGACACAAATTAATCCCAGATCCCAGGGCCTCCGCTTGGGTCACTGGGGGCATGGCTGGCCTGCAAACCTCCACAGGCCCCTCACCCAGGCCACCCCTCACCCCAAATTAACTCCCACTCTGATCTGGGACTCTTCAGGGCAAATCTGCTGGCCCCCACCTATGCACCATGCCTCTATCCTATCTAATAAAAGAGTAATACGCAGATTGACCATCACTCCAACACACAAGAGGGCTGTCTCCATGTGGTCAAAGATCCTGCCCCCATGTGGACACAAGATGGCCATCACAAGATGGCCAGCAAGGGAGGGCTGTTGGGAGCTTTCAGGTCCTGCAAGGGAGGGCAGTTGTGGGTGATCAGGCCAGCAGGAGAGGGTAGTTGGGAGGGACCAGGTCTGCAAGGGAGGGCAGTTGGGGGCAATCAAGCCTTCAGGGGAGGGTAGTTAGGGGTGACCAGGCAGAGGAGGGAAGTTGGGGGCAAACAGACTGGCAGGGGGGCAGTTAGACATCAGTTAGGCTGGCAGGGTAGTGGTTAGCGGGTGATCATGCTGGCAGGCAGAAGCGGTTAGGGGCAATCAGGGAGGCAGGCAGAGCAGTTTGGAGCCCGCAGTCCTGGATTGTGAGAAGGATGTCCGACTGCCCATTTAGGCCCGATCCCGGTAGGATTGGGTCTAAACAGGGAGTCAGACATCCCTCGAGGGGTCCTAGATTGGAGAGGGTGCAGGCTGGGCTAAGGGACATCCCCCAGCCCCTGTGCATGTATTTCCTGCACCGGGCCTCTAGTACATATATATAAAAGCCTAAGTGACCCAATGACTCAACAACTGGTCAATCAGTTGCTATGATGCACACTGACCACAAGGGGGCAGACACTCAATGCAGGAGCTGCCCCCTGGTGGTCAGTGCACTCCCACAGCCAACCTCCCATGGCCAGCCAACCTCCCACAGTCCCTTCCCCTGTCTAGCCAGCCAACCTCCTGTGGTCCCTTCCTCCCTCCCAGCCAGGTAGCCCCGATCGCCCCAATAGGGACTTGGTGAGATGACCCCGATCAGCCCCGATTGCCAGCCAGACTGAGGGACCCCACCCATGCATGAATTTGTGCACCAGGCCTCTAGTATGTGTGTGTATGTGTGTTTGTGTATACACACCTGTATAACAATCTGAAAGCCGGATTCCAATTAGAACTGGACTCCTCAGAGATCAGTGCTGGGAAGTGGTGGACTGTCCCTGGCCTGCTCCCTTCTCTTCCCCCAACTCATCCTGCACCCCAAGAGGCCTCATGTGCCCCTGTTTGGATCCTCCAGCTCCAGGTTCCAATCACTCTCCCTCCATGAATAGCCACCTGTCAGGCTAGCAGGGCACACACCAGGGCTTAGGCAGCTGGTGTGGGAACTCAGGGTCCTGGGTGCCTTCATTGGGGTTAGAAGGGGGGTGCACAAATCTGCTGGGCATGGCCCCTGGACTCCCAACTCTCTGTCCTTCAGGGAGGATGGTGGCCTGTAACTGAAGGGACTCTGGTGAGCAGCCCCTGGGAGGAAGGAGGAGCCTGGGCATTGTCTCCCATCCTTCTGGGGCTTCTGTCTTGCAGTGCCATCTGTTTCTCCCTGTATCAGTGGTTACCTGTATGTCTGCTTTTCTTTGTTATCTCTTTCTTCCCCTCCCTCCCTACTCTCTCCCTTTCTGTCTCTCTTTCCCTCTTTTCTTTCCCCACCTATGTATCTTGTTCTCTTTGTCTCGCTCTCTCCATCCCTTCTTTCCTCTTTTCTGTCTCTTCCTTCCTCCTTCTGCCCCTCATCCCCCCCCCTCCTGTCTGTTTCAATCTCTCTCTGTCTCTATCTCTATGTCTATCTCTATCTCCCTGGCTATTTGTATCATCTATCTATTTACCTACCTACCTACCTACCTACCTATCATCTATCTATCTATCATCTATCAATCCATCCATGTCGTCTCTCCCTCTCTCCCTCCCACTCCTGACTTTCTCCATCTCTACCTCTATCTCTCCCTTCCATGCTGCTAGTTACCCGGAGGTAAACATCCAGAATTTCACCACCAGCTGGCGGGACGGCCTGGCCTTCAATGCCCTCATTCACCGGCACAGGTACCACCTGGCCTGTGGCAACCCAGCCCTGCCCTGCCCTGCCCTGTCCCCTGCCTCACATTTCTCAGGTACATGCGTATGTGTATATGTATGTATGTATGTGTGTGTATATATATATATATATATATATATATATATATATATATATGATCACAGACACAGGACCTATGCCTTCACCTCTGTGCACATATACATTACCCTTCATACACACAGGTGCATACACCACATAGACCTCTGCCCAGGCCACATACCCTGTGCACACATGGAAACATGCTAGCCTTCACACAGGTGTGTGCACACAGACACTCAGGACATAACACAGCCTGTGCCTGCTGTCCCCAGGGTGGAGAGTTCACTCCCCCTTAGATGGTGCACCTGAGTGTGTGCACAGCACCTTCTCCCATCAGAGTCTTTTCTCTAGTTCACCCCAGAGATCCTTCTGGCCTCATGCATACCCATCTAGTCATACCTTAGAGCCTGGCACTGACCTGCTGAGAGGTGGGCACCCAGAAAAATCACACCCGCATTATGATCATCTACATGACAGATTGGGGAACTGAGCCTTAGAAGTGGGAAGGACTTACTTTGGTATGGCAGAAGCCAGACCCCCCCCCCATACACACACTCATATACACATGGGGAGACCCAGCCGTACCTACACAGCCAGAAACTCACAAGTTGTAATGGTGTCCAGCTTACAGTGGTAACACATACTGAGTGCTTTCTGTGTGCCCAGAATTGTTTTAAATGATTTCCAATAAGTCATTGAATAGTCAATGACCCCATGAGGCAGACGCTATTATTATCCCCATTTTACAAACGAGAATGACAAAACTGAGGCACAGAGAGATGAAGTAGTTCATGCAGATGACAGCCAGGGAGTGGCTGAGCTGGGGTGTGAGCCAGGCAGGCTGGCTGCAGACCTCACACTTCTGACCACTATATGGAAACACACTCACGCAGACCGCGTGCTCCTGAAGTCTGACAAACACGTGTCCTCACACCTGCAGCACTCACACCCAGCACACACGGCTCTTCCCTGGGTGGGCTATGCCCTCCCGCCCTCGCCTTGGGGGGGACTCACACAAAGATGACTTTCGCCTGCTTGCCCGCTGCCTCTGGAGCCTGCCTGTTGCCTGCCCACTCTATGCCCCTGCCTAGGCCTGATCTCGTGGACTTCAGCAAACTCACCAAGTCCAACACCAACTACAACCTGCAGAGAGCCTTCCGCACGGCTGAGCAGCACCTGGGGCTGGCACGCCTGCTGGACCCTGAAGGTGAGCCTTGCATGACCCCAGTCCTGACTCCCTGTTTGGGGCTGCTATCCCAATGCCATCCCAAACTCTATTCCATTCTACCCCAACACCACCCCAAATCTCAAGTTCTCTCCCAGCCCCCTCCCCTTCCTCCATCCCCTCCTTCTGCCCATCCCCCTCCCTTACTTTCTCCATCTCCATCTTAAATCCATTTTCATTTCTGTCTCCCCTTTCTTAAATTTCATCTTCAGTCATCTCCCCTCAAACCCATTCCTCCCTCCCTAACCCCAGATCCAACACATACCCAACTCCAGCACTGTCCCATCCCTAACCCCATCCTCTTCTCAACATTATCCCTCTCCCATCCATGAGTCTCACTTCCTAAATCATACCTGGTCTTAGCCCATCTCAATGTCTGTCCCCATCCACAACTCTGTCCTCAGCCGCACCCCTTCCCACTTTCAGGCCATCCCTAGCCCCAGCCCAGACTTCAGCCTCATTCCCAACCCATGGTCACACTCCACACCAACCCCCATCTCTGGAATAACAGCTGCTCTTTTTTCTGAGCATCGACTGTGTGCCAAGCACATGGCTGGGAATCTGATCAAAACTGTTCCCTTTCATCCTCACACTGACCTGGTTGGATAAACTTGATGAATCCTGTCTTAAAGCGATGAAAACTAAAGGGTGAGAGATGTGAAGTCACTTGCGCAGGGTCACACTGAAAACCAGTAAACGGGACTTCTGATTCCAGACTTTACAGTCTTAATCATTCCGCTACTTGCCTTGAATAGCTGCATTTCGTGCTCAGTGCCTGGCACAAGTAGGTCTTTAGTGAACATCAGTTTCACTAGGTGGGCGGAGTATAATGTTGTGTGTTCAATGCAGTAATTAAAATGGTCATTAGAGTCCTAGCTGGTTTGGCTTAGTGTATAGAGTGTCGGCCTGTGGATTCAAGGGTCCCGGGTTTGATTCTGGCCAAGGGCACAAGCCCAGGCTGTGGGCTCGGCCCCAGTAGAAAGCATGCAGGAGGCAGCCAGTCAATGATTCTCTCTCATCATTGATGTTTCTATCTCTTTCTTCCTCTCCCTTCCTCTCTGAAATCAATAAAAATATATTTTAAAATAAATAAAATAAAGTGGCCATTTGAATTTGTTGAGTTTTTCTTCTGTGGCAGGCTATTCTTTATAATACTTACAGTCTTCCTAGGTGGCAGGCACTACGTCTATTCCTGCTATAACAGTGGGAAAACTGAGGCTTAGAGAAGTTATGTCTATTTTCTTTTTTTCTTTTAAAATGTATTTTTATTGACTTTAGAGAGGAAGGGAGAGAGAGATAGAAACATCAGTGATGAGAGAGGATCACTGATCAGCTGCCTCCTGCACGCCCCCAGTGGGGACTGAGCCCACAATGTGAGCATGTGCCCTGACTGGGAATGGAACCGTGACCTCTTGGTTCACAAGTTGATGCTCAACCCCTGCGCCACGCCAGCCAGGCAGGTCTGTTCTCTAAGGACATGCAGTAATTGGTTGAGCTAGAATTCAAGCTCCTGCTGCCTTAACCTCAAACCTCATCAACCACTTATTCACTTAGTAAATATTTATTGAGCTCCTACTGTGTTCTGGGCATAGCAGGAAGAGTGGTTAGAAAGACAGGCATAGTGCATGTCCTCCTGGAGCTCAAGCTGTAGATAAGGACACAATCTCATAAGTGAATATTTAATTACAAAGTATGAAGAGAAATTTGAAAGGAAGTAGGAGGAAATGATAAGATGCTCTGAGGAAGAAAACAGGAAACCAACTCTAGACCGGGTGAACAGGGAGGCTTGTCAAAGCAAATTTGAATTGAGCCCTGTTGGATGAGTGTGAGTTAGGCACACGGAAGAGGGACCAGTGTTCCAGACAATCCTATGTAATAAAAGCCTATTATGCAAATTGTCCCCTCTACTGGGAGTTCGATTGCTCACTATGACATGTGCTGACCACCAAGTGGCAGCATGGAACATGGTGGGCATCAGCGACCCATGCTGGCAGGGGTGGCAGTGGAGGCACTGCTGGCCCTGATGGGCCCTGACCAAGAGTGGGACCGCAGTGAGATGGGGAGCAGGTGAGCGGACAGCGCCTGGCCAAGGCAGGTGCGAGCAGGGCCAATCACCCCGCTGATCACCCCACAGACAGCAACCAGTGTCCATTATAGAGAAAGGGCAAATAGCAATATTAAAATATTTCTTTGAATTATTTTCCTTTCGATGTGCACAAATCCGTGCACCAGGCCACTAGTAAGAATACAAGAATAGTGTGTGCAAAGGCCCTAAGGTGGAAGATAGATTGGTGGCTCAGTGGTTAGAGGGTCAGTCTGAGCACTGAAGGGTTGCAGGTTTGCTCCCCAAGCATGCAAGAGGCAACCAATCAATGTGTCTTTCCCACATCTATGCCTCTCTCCCTCTCTGTACTTCCCTGCTACAACTTTCTAAAAATCAATGGAAAAAATATCCTCTGGTGAGGGTTAACAAAAAATAAAAAAATAAGAAGAAGAAATACTTTCTCTATTGTGGTTTATATGTGGCAGACACTATTAATTCCATGAGGTAGATTCCCGTTTCTCAAATATAAAAATGAAGGAACAGAGAGAGAGAGAGGCTGGTTATTTTGCCCATGGTCACACAGCTAGTGGGTTCTTGCCCTGGCCAGTAGCTCAGTTAGTTAGAGCGTTGTCCTGATATGCCAAGGTTGTGGGTTCAAACTCCGGTCAGGGCATGTACAAGAAGCAACTTATGAATACACAACTAAGTGGAACATCAAAATTGGCCTCTCTCTCTCTCTCTCTCTCTCTCTCTCTCTCTCTCTCTCTCTATATCTCTCTCTCTCTCTCTCTCAAATTAATCAGTAATTTTTTAAAAGAGTGGATTCTCCCTCCTGCCCCAATACCTTCCATCACTCTGCTCAAGTGCTCACTGTCATACTCGCCCACTTTCCCTCCCCCCCGCCCAGATGTCAACATGGAGGCTCCAGATGAGAAGTCCATCATCACCTATGTGGTCTCTTTCTACCACTATTTCTCCAAGATGAAGGCTCTGGCTGTGGAGGGGAAGCGGATTGGGAAGGTATGAGGAACCAAGGAATGGGATGGGTGGGAGCCTGGGAATCCCATGGGGCATATCTGTGGTGAGGCTGACCCAGCTTCCTGTGTGGGGCAGGTCCTGGACCAGGTGTTGGAGGTGGAGAAGATCATCGAGCGCTATGAGGAGCTGGCGACCGAGCTGCTTGCCTGGATCCACCGCACTGTGGGCCTCATCAGCAACCAGAAGTTCGCCAACTCCCTGAGTGGGGTGCAACAGCAGCTTCAGGCCTTCACGGCCTACTGCACCCTGGAGAAGCCCACCAAGTGAGGCCCAGCTTGGGAGGGAGGGCAGCAGGTGGAGGTGTGGAGGTGGGTTCCTGAGCTCAAGCACCCTCAGGTTTCAGGAAAAGGGGAACCTGGAGGTGCTGCTCTTCAGCATCCAGAGCAAATTGCGCGCCTGCAACCGCCGCCTCTACGTGCCCCGGGAGGGCTGTGGCATCTGGGATATCGACAAGGTGAGGCTGAGGGTGTAGGGAGGCAGCCTTGCTCTGAGTTGTATAGGTTGTTCACTGCTCAAGGGAGCCATTCCCATGTAGACTTGGATATTCATTCTGACAGTTTTCCAGCAGTTAAGGGTCATGAGGAAGCAACATGTTTTTTCCAATTTGCACAAAAATGCCATTAGTTCTAGGAGTGATCTTAGACCAAGCATGTCAAACTCAAAGGCTAACGTGGACCAAATAAACAAGGTTTAAGTTTGTATGGGCCACAAAAAACCCAAAAGCTTCCATTTCCATAGAAACGTAGGTTTATTTTAATAGAGACATGCTGAATACAAAGGGCTGAAATAAATGAGTAATCAGTAACATAAAATAATAGAACATTTTAATAAAAATTATTATTTTTTCATCAACTTACTAGATACTGAATAACTGCACAAATGAGTAAGCGTAATGCAAATAAACCTATTTTTCTTGTTCTCTGAAAGCGAAATATCTCTTGTTATGCACACTAAACAAGTCAGTACAAAACTAATGATGTGGCAATGGGCTGCTAAAATAGTCACTGCTAGTATTAGTGCAGAGAAATGGTGTGCCTGTGCTAAGGTGCATAAGGGAAACAAATACAACACAATTATAGTAGTCAGTCATTGGGGAATATTGCAGTTCATTATTAATAATTATGTATAACAGGATATTGTAAAAATTAAGTTTCAAAATTTTTATTAAAATATTTGTTGTGGGCCACATGCAGCCTGTGGGCCAAGCGTTTGACATGCTTGTCTTCGACAGAGAGAGCCCAGCCATTAAATGAGGAGAGTTTATTGGAGTCTGCCTGCCCCCTCTGTTTCCCTAGGCCTGGGGCCTGCTGGAAAAGGCAGAGCATGAGCGGGAGGCTGCCCTTCGGGCTGAACTGACTCGGCAGGAGAAGTTGGGACTCCTGGCCCAGAGGTTTGACCACAAGGTGGCCATGAGGGAGAGCTGGCTGAATGAGAACCAGCGCCTGGTCTCCCAGGTACTGGGCATGGGGTTTGGGAGGGAGGATGGGGTTGATGCTCTGTGACCAGGGAGGAAGACTTAATTTTTTTTAAAGACACTTTTTCTTTTAAAATGTATTTTACTAGATGCCCAGTGCATGAATTCGTGCACTGGTGGGATACAACTGGCCTGGTCCCAATTGGGACAGATTGGTGGGCCTGTAGGGAGAAGGAGAAAGCCGGAGGTTGGCTGGCCAGCCCACCCTAATCGCCTGATCGGGGCTGAGCCAGCTGGGAGGAGAGACCACGGGGATTGGCCATTAAGCCCTGCCCCCAAATGGGGTGGAGGAGTTGATCAGGGGTGGGCCCTGCCAGGGGGAGGAGCTGCAGGAGGTTGGCCGGTTGGCCCCACCCCCCATGGAGCTGGTTCACAGAGGGCATCATAGCAACCAGTCATTCAATCATTATTGCGTTCTGGTCCCTGGCTTTATATATACATATACATATATATATATATATATCTATATATATATATATATACACACATATATATATATATTGATTTCAGAGAGGAGGGGAGAGGTAGAGAGAGATAGAAACATCAATGACGAGAGAGAATCAGCTGCCTTCTGCATGCTCTCTACTGGGGATCGAGCCTGCAACCTGGGCATGTGCCCTGACTGGGAATCGAACTGTGACCTCCTGGTTCATAGGTCAATGCTCAACCACTGAGCTACACTGACCAGGCAAGACTTGATCTCTTAAGCAACAGAGAAGTTTTGGATTAGATGACAAGAGGGTAGGAAGGGAAAATTGTTCTCCTAAATGATTGGTGTGTTTGGGGGTTTGAGGGAGAGGCCTGATATGGAGAGTGAGGCTCGTTTCCAGGGTAACTAGAGAAGACAGGTTAGTATTTTTTCAGAGATAGGTAGAGTATTTAATTATCTTTTAAGTGACAAAGAAGGTTGTAGCTGGTGTCCAAGGTAACTCAGGAGGCTAGAACTGGTCTCCTAGGTAGCAGGATAGGGTTGGCCTGGTCCCTAATCTCTAGGGAAATGGAAGGATGGGGCCTGTTTCCTAGGTAACATGTTGGTAACAAGTTTAGGATTAGAAATGTAACAGGGAAGGATGGAGCTGATCTCCAGGGTAACAGAAGCAGGTGGGGAGTTTTCCAAGTTCACACTGGGCTGCTGAGGCAGCGTGGGTGAGTGTCTGTGGTTTGCCCTGCCCCAGGACAACTTTGGCTATGAGCTGCCGGCAGTGGAGGCAGCAATGAAGAAACACGAGGCGATTGAGGCAGACATTGCAGCTTATGAGGAGCGGGTGCAGGGCGTGGCAGAGCTGGCCCAGGCACTGGCGGCTGAGGGCTACTACGATGCCCGGAGGGTAGCAGCCCAGCGTGACAGCGTCCTGCGCCAGTGGGCCCTGCTGACCGGGCTGGTAGGTGCCCGGCGGACACGGCTGGAGCAGAATCTGGCCCTGCAGAAGGTCTTCCAGGAGATGGTGTACATGGTGGACTGGATGGAGGAGATGCAGGTGGGGGCCAGACTGGGACCACGGTTGGGTGTGGTGGGCCAGGAGGGGAGGGAGGGGTCTAGGCACTGAAAGGGCTACCAGAGACATGGAGAGGGAAGGGGAGACGGAAAGATAAAGTCGGGGAGACGATGAGAAAAAGTGAGGGAAAGAGACAGGAAAAGACAGAGGCAGAGAAAGATTATTCCAGAGGAAGATGACGGGGGCGGGGGGGGGGGGGGGCAGTGCGTGCCCTGGAGAGAGTGGCAGAGAAGCAGACACCAAGATAGCAATGGAAATCTCTATGGCTACACAGAAAGACACATAGGAAGATGGCTTCCACTGGAGAAAGACCACAGAGATACAGAGAGAGATGGAGAAAAGAAGTATGGAAGCAGAGAAAGAGACAGTGAGTGACACATGGAGATAAAGAAATAGGGATCGAGATAAAGACAGGGAGAGATGGTGATGGAGACAGAAGTGTAAGGGAGAAAGCGGTGGAGGCAGAGAGAGGGGAAGAGGACGGAGATGGCGTACAGAGTAGGAGACAGACACTGTGACAGCCAAGACCCCGACATGTGGAGACGATGAGACACTCAGACGTGAAGACAGAGACATGGAAACCCAGATAAAGGTCAGAGTTCAGGTGATGGTGTAGGAGAGTAGAGGGCTGCCTGGGTCTATGGGGGGGCAGAGTGGCCTCAGGGCCAATGCCATATGTAACCTCAGTGCTGCTCCTCTTACAGGCTCAGCTGCTATCTCAGGAGTGTGGGCAGCACCTGGTGGAAGCAGAGGACCTGCTGCAGAAGCATGGACTGCTGGAGGGGGACATCGCTGCCCAGAGTGAGCGGGTGGAGGCCCTCAATGCTGCGGCCCTGCGTTTCTCCCAGCTTCAGGGTGAGTCTGGTGCTGGAACTTGGGGAGGAGACTTCCACAGCTGCTGCTATTAGAAGCCGAGTGCCTCCTGAGAGAGAGAAGGAAGGAGTGAGTGCCCTGTCTTTGGAGGCATCCACGCACAGAGTAGGATCCACTCCATCGGAGATATATCATCAGGCAGATTGGTGCCTTGAGCAGGAGATTGAACCACACGACTTCTCCCTGCATTGAGAGTTTGTAGCAATAGCTCCCATATTGAGCATTTGTTATGTGCTAAGCCCTTACAGCTGGGCTGCAGTGGATATCATAAAAGGACTGTATAATGTAATATATTGTCAGGGCCTGTTCACCAGCAAGTGATGGAAACTCAATGAGCATGAATGCCTTGGTGTTTCAGAGTGAATATAGTGGCTGATATAACTAAAATGGCCAGCGAGAGGTGAGATGGCTTCAGGGGGGGCTGGGTCCAGTGATGCTTTTAAGACTCTCTGTCTCTGACTCTGTTCTCTGTTTGTGTCACTGTTGGGCAGCCCTTTCCTTGTGGTGTAGACCTGAGGTCATTCAGCCCCTTTTTACATTTCAGCAGCCCACAGACTCCAGCAGAGTCAGGCCCCTTATTCCCAGTAGTTCTGACAGGAGGTCGGGGGGAGCTTTCATTAGCCCGCTGTGGGTACCATCCCCATGGCTCAGACAAGCAGAGTGGCCCTGGACTCTACAGTGATCTCATTGGCCACATCTTTGTGACGTACCCACCCCAGGGCTAAGAGTGGGGTCAGCTCCTCCAAAGACTTGGCCTGGGAGAGAGGAGGTCAGGGGGCATGGATGCCCATAGGCAACACTGAGGCTGACTATACTAAAATTCTAATTTACTGATGTTATTTTCCTCTGGCCAAAGACCACTAGGAACCCCCTTCCATCAAAACGAGCCGGGTTGTTGGCTCTTTGCACAGACCTTGTGGAATCTCAGTAAGAGGCCGTGAAGAAGGGCTTGCTATAGGATGTGGCCTTGCGTCAGTGGGTTGGGATGCTTTGTGTAGTGTATCTTGCTGCAGACGGATGTTGTCAGGAAGTGGGGGCAATGTGATGATTGCACATCTTAATCATTTCTCGGGAATTTGAAGAAATCGTTCACCTCCGCTGGGTGAAGGGGTGGCCTTGTTGCTGTGTGTGCCCGGACATCACGGTGGAGTGATCACACTTTGTCCCACTTGGCACAGTTGCAGAGTGCCTGTCTGATGTTGTGCGCTGTGTATGCTACCTTTGTGCCCTGGCATCAGCCAGAGCTGCTCTTCTTTCGCTCCGAGGCCCAGAGCTGCAGAGCCTATAACAGGGTTTTGAGGCTGGTCAGGACTCTTTCGAATTCCAGAGCTTCTTTAGAAAAGAAAGAGCCTGTAGGCTTGAGAGAGGATGGGAGAGCTTCTGACTCTCACAGGCTGGATCACGTACGAACAGCAAATGAGTTGTCCTTCCAAGCCCTGGTGAAGACAGCTCACCCTCAGCCCCTCTCACCCTCATCAGAGCCACAGGAGAGGTTGATGGTTGACGGGACCTGCTCCTGTACCTTGGGGCTATTTGTCCCCGGAGGCCACCGTCTTCTTGTGCGATCTTGGTACTTGGTGACAACTAGCAGCACCATGAAAACAGCAGACAGGCTAGTGGGGGATGGGTGTTGTCATGGTGACAGGAGGCAGCATTGCCTGACAAGTGGTCCAGAGTATCTTAGCTGATTCTGGGCAAGCAGCTTCCCTCCCTGAGTCTCAGTTTCTTCATCTGTAAGATGGTAGTAAAGATGCTGACCTCATGGGGTGGTTGTGAGGACTAAAGGACACTGTGACATTGGGCTGGATACATTATTTCCATTTATTTTTTAGTTGAATGCCTTGGTATTTAGGTCAATTTCTGTGAATGTCCAGAATTATAGAAATTCTACATTCCATCTAGTTGTGCTGTGACCCAGAGTTCATACACACACACACCAATGTTTTCTCAAACAATGCTACCCCTTCCCTTGTGTATTGTATTCTGATGTATTTTTATTCATTCAATGCTATTCCATTAATGAAATGCTGGGATCATAGACTAGAGGTCTGGGAGGAAAGTGAATTTTTAAAAAATATTTTTTTTATTGATTTCAGAGAGGAAGGGAGAGGGAGAGAGAGACAGATGGAAACACCAATGATGAGAAACAATCACTGATGGGCTGCCTCCTGCATGCCTCACACTGGGGACGGAGCCCACAACCTGGCATGTGCCCCGACCGAGAATCCAGCCATGACCCTCCTGGTTCATAGGTCAGCAACGCTCAACCACTGAGCCACTGGCTGAGCGAAAAAACGAATCTTTTGAGTAAAAGGGAATTCAGGTCATCATTGGGGGTGAGTAGGTAAGGCAACAGAGAATGAGAGAAGGAACCCAGAAAATGGCGCAAGAGTAGAGCAGTTTCATTTGATCCAGTTCTGAAGGAAACTCAGTTTACACAAAATATACTGATTCTAGGACCCTCTGAATCTGTTTCCATCCACCATTCAGTCAATAAGTCACTGTTTTCATTAGGCTGCTACTCTGGGCTCCATCCTGTGCTGGACAATGGTGGGACCGGGTGTGATGGAGACAGCGCGGGCCCTGCCCTCGAGGAGCTCCCAGTCCAGTGGGGGAGGCAGATCAGGCAGTGATAGCCCAGAGGGCCCAAGGCCAGGAAGGGGGGAGCAGGGAAGCCTAGGTGAGCCAGAGAGAGCGGCTGCTCTAGACTCGGGGAGTCAGGGAAGGTTGCCTGGAAGATGGGACTCATAACCTGGCCCCTGGTGAAGTTGAGCCAACGGATGGTTGGGTAGCCGGCACCACCTTACTTGAGCTCAACCCGGGATCCTCCCCTTCTCCTGGCTCAGGTTACCAGCCGTGCGATCCGCAGGTTATCTGCAACCGCGTGAACCATGTGCACGGCTGTCTGGCAGAGCTGCAGGAGCAGGCGGCGCAGCGGCGCGCGGAGCTGGAGGCCTCGAGGAGTCTGTGGGCGCTGTTTCAGGAGCTTGAGGAGGCCGAGAGCTGGGCCCGCGACAAGGAGCGCCTCCTAGAGGCGACAGGCGGCGGTGGCGGTGGCGGCGGGGCGGGCGCGGCGGGTGGCGCACACGACCTGTCCAGCACCGCGCGCCTCCTGGCACAACACAAGATCCTGCAGGGAGAGCTGGGCGGGCGGCGGGCGATGCTGCAGCAGGCCCTGCGACGCGGCGAGGAGCTGGCTGCGGCCGGCGGCGCCGAGGGCTCGGGCGCCGAGGCGGTGCACCTGGTGGGCCTGGCGGAGCGCGCGGCGAGCGCGCGGCGGCGCTGGCAGCGGCTGGAAGAGGCGGCGGCGCGGCGCGAGCGGCGCCTGCAGGAGGCGCGGGCGCTGCACCAGTTCGGCGCTGACCTCGATGGGCTCCTGGACTGGCTGCGCGACGCCTACCGCTTAGCAGCTGCGGGCGACTTCGGCCACGATGAGGCGTCCAGCCGCCGCCTGGCACGCCAGCACCGGGCGCTCACCGGAGAGGTGGAGGCGCATCGAGGGCCTGTGACCAGCCTGCGGCGTCAGCTGGCGACACTGGGGGGCGCTAGCGGCGCTGGGCCACTGGTGGTGGCACTGCAAGTGCGCGTGGTGGAGACCGAGCAGCTGTTCGCAGAGGTGACCGAGATGGCTGCGCTGCGGCGCCAGTGGCTGCGGGATGCCCTCGCTGTCTATCGCATGTTCGGCGAGGTGCACGCGTGCGAGCTGTGGATCGGAGAGAAGGAGCAATGGCTGCTCGCCATGCGCGTCCCGGATTCACTCGACGACGTGGAGGTGGTACAGCACCGGTGAGCGCGCACTTGTGGGATTCCAGGGTCTTCTTACTCACCTGTCACCTTCTTTGGTCTCACAGTTCTTATGTTATCTCAGCTGGAATCAGGGTTCCAGTGCAATGGGAGTGGTAGTCCCAGCCCCACAATTTGAGGTGAACAATAAATGAGCAAATAAGTCTAGAACACTTAGCAAATGCCTGGGGACAGGGAGCATTCCAGGAGCTTTTGCTGTTACTGCTATGAGGCATATATTTATCTGGCCCCAAATCAACCTACGCTTCTTCTGGGACTCCCACTACCATGTACACATTCACCTCCCTCACTAAATAAATTAGCTCTGGCCCTTGTCACTTTCTTTGCCCTGCTTTATGGTTCTTCATAGCATTTACCACCCCATGACATTAGCTACTGATTTGCCCATTGGCTAACTCAGGAGTGAGTTAAATTAGTGGATGAACCCTCTGCACCTCTTTCTCTGAGCACCATGTTTGTGCATTCATTCCCTCAGCAGGTACTTTCTGAACTGCTGCTCTGTTCTCGGTCTTGTGCTGGACATTGCTGGGAACACAGATCTGGTCCCTGTCCTTGCTGTGCCCAGTTACCTGTGCCACAGCTTTGGGTATTATTTTAAACAAGGGAGGATCTGACCAGCTTTAAAAGATCTTCCTGGCTGCTATATGGAGGGTGGGTTTGAGGGTGATGCTGCCGCAGGCCCTGTGGGTTTGAGGGGGTGGCAGTGGCAGCTGGGGTGGGGACCTAGGTAGGAGGGGACAGGACTAGACCAGAGCAGGACACCATGAGGATGGACAGGCTGGGAGTGGGGAGTTGTCCAAAACAGGGCCTGGGGCTCTGGACTGGTAGGTAGTAGGGCAGTTCCTGAGATGGGAACCCAGAGGAAGAACAAATCTGGGGTGAGATACTGGAGTGACTTTGGGTCACACTGGGAGTGAGGAACCCCAGGAGGTGTACAGCAGGCTTTGAGGTTGAAGACAGCTCAAAAGGAAAGAGGTTGGGGCAGGAGACTGAGATGTGAGGGGTCATAAGTTTGGGAGTGAGGACTGAGGCTGTGGAGAGGGTGAGGTGGCCCAGGGAGGGTATGAGGGGAAGCGTAGAGGTCCCAGGACTGAGGCCTGAAGACCTGACATGTAAGTAGCGGGTAGGAAGAAGAGGAGCTGACAAAGGACCCTGAGAACTCAGGTGAGGTTGGAGAGTTAGAAGATCTGGGAGAAGGCAGTTCAATAAAACCTAAAAGTGGGCAGGTCCCCAGGGTCTAGGCCTCTCTGAAAATGTCCACCCTTCTTCTGCAGATTTGAGAGTCTGGACCAGGAGATGAACAGCCTGATGGGCCGAGTCCTGGATGTGAACCACACGGTGCAGGAGCTGGTGGAAGGAGGCCACCCTAGTTCGGACGAGGTGCGCGCCTGCCAGGACCATCTCAACAGCAGGTACGGTCTCTCCAGGAGCCGCAACAGCTCTTCCCGTCACTTTCCTCACTCACTCGACCCTGGGAATCAAGAATGGATTGATGATAATGGCCTGGTAAATCACCCAAATTTGAGAGAGAGAAAAAAGGTTAATTCCCAGTGCTAGTGCTAGTGATGACCTGATCAAGTGAGTATATAGTACATTTCAGCAGGCTACTGATTTATTTGTTCAGAAATAATTTGTTGTATATTTAATATCTTCTGGAAATTTTTCTAATCAGTTTATACACTTCATTTTAGCTCTCAATATTCCAGTCTCCATAGTAAAGATTCCAAAATTCAGAACTCTTTAAAAATAGTAACAAATAAATACCTCTCTGCCTAGAACACTACCAGCAGTTCTTCTAGTGTGGGTGGGGTTCAGACACAGACCCAGAGAGATGAAATCCTTAACATGGTTACTCAGTCTAGTAAGTTGGAGTCAAATCCAGTTCTGTCTGAATCCTCAGTGATTTGCTAATGTCACGGGGATTTATTTATTTCCAGTTTTAGAGAGAGTGGAAGGAAGGGGGAGAGACACGGAGAGAAACATCGATGTAAGAGAGACACATCGATTGGTTGCCTCCCGAATATGCTCTGACCAGGGAGGGCTAGGGATGGAGTCTGGAATCTGAGGTATGTGCCCTTGACCTGACTCAAACCCGGGAACCTTCAGTCTGCAGGCCCATGCTTTGTCTACTGAGCCAAACTTGCTAGGGCCTGATCGAATTTATTCAGTCTTCCCGACAGCCCTGTGGGGTATAGATCACCACGGGGTGAAAGGAGAAAACTGGAGCTCAGAAAGGTGAAGACATTAACCCACGGTCACATGGCAAAACAGAGTCAAGGTTGGATTTGAAAATGGATTTGCTGATTCCAAAGACTGTGCTCTTAACTGCTGTGCTATAAGTTAGCAATAGCCAGTGACTGTATAGCCTGGTAGCCTGGACAGTGTGAGAGCTCAGGGCTTAACAGATAACAAGAATGTTGTCGCCTTTAGAGAGATTATATGCCAAGTGCTTTAGCCATGTGCTCTCATTAACACTCGGTGAAGTGGACATTATTATCCTGATTTTTCTAAATGAGGAAAATGAAGATCATAGAGGGAAATGATTTGCTGAAGGTCACATGGCAAATCTGGCCAGAAGAGAACTTGAACGTGGGTCCTTCCGATGTCAGAGTCCTAATCTCTGCCTTGGTGGCATGTCCATTCTAGAAAGGGCAGAGAGTTAACAAGTAAACAAATAAATGAATAAGCCGTTTAGAGAATTGTAAGGATTCATGCAGGAATTAGAGGACAGTGATCTGGCACTTAGCGCAGCTGAGGCAAAGCCCTGAGTCAGAGGAGAGCTTGCTGTGTTCCAGAGAGCATCCTCGCTCCGTAACGGTGGCCAACAGGTGCTGTTTGAAGCATCTCCTGGGTCAGAACTCATTTGACCCTCACAGCACCCCTATGAGGCAGGTGCTATGCTATGAGTGTGTCCGTTTTACTGCTGGGGAAACTGAGGCATGGAAAGGTTACTAGCCAAAGCTACACACCTCGGATTTGATTCCAGGCCACCCTGCTGGGACCCTATGCTTGTACCCGGACCACACACTGTCTGTGAAGGGGAACTGAGACCCAAAGCCATGCCATCACTTGCTCGAGGACACAGAGCAGTGCATGATTTTCCCATTAATTTATTTTGGAATAAAAACAGGTTTTTCTTTTGCATCACTGTCCTCAGTGCCTGGTTAATGGTACCTGATCAGTTACTTTTCCTTGAACCCAACATATTTCACCAACCAGCACTTCTCACAGGACTGATGTCCTAGCCCAGATGACTAGTGGTCTGTGGGCTCTGGTTTCAGAACTCCTTTACACTCTTACACTCTTTAATGCTATGACCCCGTCAACTAAGTTATTTGGAGTCTTAACCCCAAATAGTTCAGTGGGTTATAGCTTTCAATACTTAATATATTAGAAATTAATGCCCAGCTGGTGTGGCTTAGTAAATAAATTAATATTGAGTAATTTAAAAATATTGTCATCTAAAATAATAATCATAATCAACCTATTATGTTAATTTTTTTCATGAAAAAGCTATTTTTCAAAACAAAAAGTGTAGTGAGAAGAATGGCAGTGTCTGACATTTTTGCAAATCTCTCTAATGTGGCTTAAAAGAAGGCAGCTGAGTTCTTCAGGTCGGCTTCGTGGCTGGGTCTCTGTCCTGCAGCCTCTGGAAAACTCCACTGTGCGCCCTGGAGACAATGCGAGTGCAAAGGCAGATAGCGTCTTCGCGTTATGATGAAAATAGTTTGACCTCGCTCAGATTTCATTTCGAGAAACGCTGCTCTAAGCAGATGTGCGGGTAGGGTTCCATTTTCACACAGGCAGAAACCGGGGCTCTGTAATATCCAGTCTTTCCAAGGTCTCACAGTGGCTGGGTTCTACCCTGGGTCCGTTGGCCCCCCCACACCCAGAGGCGGCCCTGTGCCGCTCGAGCCACCCTCCTTCCCTTGGGCAGGTGGAACCGCATCGTGGAGCTGGTGCAACAGCGCAAAGAGCAGGCGAGCGCGGTGCTACTGGTGGAGAACCACGTGCTGGAAGTGGCCGAGGTGCGTGCCCAGGTGCGCGAGAAGCGGCGGGCTGTGGAGAGCACGCCCCGCGCCGGCGGCGCCCTACAGTGGCGCCTTAGCGGCCTGGAGGCCGCCCTGCAAGCGCTGGAACCGCGCCAAGCGGCCCTCCTGGAGGAGGCAGCGCTGCTGGCCGCGCGGTTCCCCGCGCAGGCTGCGCGACTGCACCAGGGCGCGGAAGAGCTGGGCGCCGAGTGGGGAGCGCTGGCCAGCGCGGCGCAGGCCTGTGGCGAGGCGGTGGCGGCGGCTGGGCGCCTGCAGCGCTTCCTTCACGACCTGGACGCTTTCCTGGACTGGCTGGTGCGCGCCCAGGAGGCGGCGGGCGGGGGCGAGGGACCCCTACCAGGCAGCCTGGAAGAGGCGGACGCGCTGCTGGCGCGCCACGCGGCGCTCAAGGAGGAAGTGGACCAGCGCGAGGAGGACTATGCACACATCGTGGCGGCCAGCGAGGCGCTGCTGGCGGCCGACGGCGCAGAGCTGGGTCCAGGCCTGGCACTGGACGAGTGGCTGCCGCACCTCGAACTTGGCTGGCACAAGTTGCTCGGCTTGTGGGAGGCGCGCAGGGAGGCGCTAGTCCAGGCCCACGTCTACCAGCTCTTCCTGCGAGACCTACGCCAAGCGCTCGCCGTGCTGCGCAACCAGGTGCCAGCGTGGGAGTTCACGCGGGGCGGGGGCGGGGTCCGAGACAGTGGGAACTGGCGCGAGAGGGAAGTGAATGAAGGCGTGTGTTTGGGGACCATTGGGTGGTCTGTTGGAGGTGAGTGGAAGTGGGGAAAGTGTCTGGTATAGGTAGTTGCATTTGTGAACATGTGTGGGCGTGCGTGTAACAGAATTTGAGGATTAGGAGGGGAGGGTGGATGTCTTAGTTTGTGGACCATCCTGAGTGAGTAATGCACTTGGCTATTCATTGAGGTGGCTTCCTGCGTTTGTGAATTATCTGGAAGGAAACAGAGTATGAGGATGACTGGTGATGGTTAATGGGGTTCAAAAAAAATCTTGGGGGTGGATAATCTTTATCCTAACAGGACAGAGGGTAAAAATTATGGAAGTAGGTGATTCAGGCAGCGGGATTATCTGGGTCAGTAGATGATTGTGGATTATGAGGTTGTGGGTGCTTAAATTAGCAGATGATCTTCTTCCTGGGGCCGGCAGCTGGTGGATTCTCCGGAGGGGTGACTGTGTTTGTAGCCTGAGGAAACAGCAATCCAATTTTGAGATCATTCTGGCTTGGGAACCAATTTTGGGATTTGGGCAAGATAGAACACCAGTTTTCAGATTGTCCAAGAGTAGGTACCAACTTCCGGGGATAATTTGAGAAAGAGTGACCACCGATGCTGGTCACCTAGAGAAAGCTGACTTAGTGGGAGGATTATCTGGGGAGACAGACGGGAGCCCCTAGATCATGGGGTTACTGAATATTGTAGCTGAGGTGGCCTTGAGAGACCCTTTCTGACACCCCGCCCGCTTTTTACTAGTTAGAAAACCAACCCAGAGAAGAAAATAAATTTCTTGATGACACAGCATCCAATTCCATCTTTATCAATTAACTAAGTATTTACTAAGTGCCTTCTCTGTAGGAGGCACTACTGTGGGGCTGAGAACACATAAGGAAATAAACCACAAAACCCCACCTGCACATGGTTGGCATTCTAGGGTGTGTGTATGTGGGGGAGGAGACAATAAATTTAGAGTAAGTGCACATATGATATTATGTCAGATATATGCTAGGAATAATAAAGCAGGAGGAAGGGATATGGCTGGGGTAGGGAAGGGTGATATTTCTGGCAGAGTTCTGAAGAAAGCGAAGGAGCCAGCCATGGCGATATCTGGAGGGACAAACTGCCAGACACAGGGACCAGCATGAGCAAAGGCCCTGGGTGGAATGGGACCATACCTGATGTGTTTGATGCCAGAGACAAGAGGGAAGAGAGCGGTGTGGTAACCAGGTTGGCCTCCTCTCCCAGGTCCTGGAATGGGGGGGTGGGTATTTGACCTGTGCACCACCCTTCCCAGGAGCTGGCACTGTCGGGTCTGGAGCTCCCGGGCACAGTGGAGTCAGTGGAGGAGGCATTGAAACAACACCGGGATTTTCTCACCACAATGGAGCTGAACCAGCAAAAGATGCATGTGGCTGTGCAGGCTGCGGAGGGCCTGCTGAGGCAGGGCAACGTCTACGGGGAGCAGGCCCAGGAGGCTGTGACCCAGCTGTTGGAGAAGTAGGTCCTTCAGTCCCAGGGGCAAGGGGAGGGGTGAGGAGGCCAAGGTCCTGCTCCTTTCTATCACAGTTTCTGCTTCTCTGCACCTCTCTGATTTCTGTGTAATTCTATATTGCTTTTTAGATTTTCTTTAAATTGACATTTTGTGAAAAGATATCTAACTGGTGGTTGTCAACCCAAAGATACAAGAGGATATATGATGAAAAGTTTTTCAATGTTACATATCTCCCTGGATGCCCCAAACCTGCTTTGCTGTTCTGGCCCCTCCCTGGGAACCCGGGACATCCCCTGATTCCTAGCTAATGGCTACACCCAGGTCCTGTCCCAGCTTTTCAGATGGGATGGTGTCAAATATTGTGCTGGTTGTGCTGTGCTGGTTGTCAAATATTGGGAAGGAACACCTGCAGGTTTTCTAGGAAGTGGTATGCAGAGTGTGTGTTTGTGTGTCACCATCTGCCTGTCACCACTGCCCTGTCTCTTGACTGACTTTGTGCTAATCAAGCAAAGACATTTATTGAGCACCTACTGTGTGCCAGGCACTATTCTAGACCCTGAACAAAGCAAAACAAAACCTCAGCTTTCAAGTAGAGTCCTTTATAGGGTTTCCTCCAGACCCACTTCCTTGTCAGTTTCTGCCCTTTCTGGTGATCCCGGCTTTCCCCTCTGCCCTGATCCGGGCTGGAAGAGGGCTCAGCGGCCCTCCTTGTGTCTTCTCACCTCTTTTAAAATATATATTTTTACTGATTTCAGAGAGGAAGGAAGAAGGAGAAAAAGATGGAAACATCCGTGATGGGAGAGAGACATTGATCGGCTGCCTCCTGCCCACCCCCAACTGGGGATCAAGCCTGAAACCCGGATTTGTGCCCTGACCTAAAATCAAACCATGACCTCCTAGGTCAGTGGTTGGCAAACTCATTAGTCAACAGAGCCAAATAGCAATAGTACAACAATTGAAATTTCTTTTGAGAGCCAAATTTTTTAAACTTAAACTTCTTGTAACACCACTTCTTCGAAATAGACTTGCCCAGGTTGTGGTATTTTGTGGAAGAGCCACACTCAAGAAGCCAAAGAGCCGTATGTGGCTTGAGAGTTTGCCGACCACTGTCCTAGTTCATGGATTGACTACTGAGCCTCACTGGCTGGGCATGACTTCCCGTTTCTTGATGGAAAGCACACCTGTTCACCACCATCCACACCCCCAAGGCCCCAGCCTCCTTTTCCAAGGCTGGAGCTTGCTAAAGGAAGCTTTTAAGGGAATTCTGGTCCTGAGGCCAAAAACTCATGATCCAGTGTCCCCCACTCCAGGACTGACCCTTTCTTCCTTTGTCTCTTGTTTCTTTTGTTTGTTTGTTTGTTTGTTTGTTAATCCTCACCAGAGGATATTTTTTTAATGCTTCTTAGAGAGAATGGGAGGGAGGAAAAAAAGGAAGTGGGGGGAGGGGGAGAGAGAGAGAGAAGGAGAGAGAGAGAAACATTGATGTCAGATACACATCCACTGGTTGCTTCCCACACATGCCCCTGCGGTGGGGAGAGAACCCACAACCCAGGTACTTGACATTGACTGGGGAATCGAACCTGAGATCTTTGGTGTGTGGGCTGATGCTCTAATCACTGAGAAACACCTGTCAGGGCTCTCTCTCTCTCTCTTTTTAAAAAATTATATTTTATTGAGAGAAAGGGAGAGGGAGAAAGAGATAGAAACATCAATGATGAGAGATAATCATTGATTGGCTGCCTCCTGCACACCACCTACTCGGGATTGAGCCTGCAACTCAGAATCGAACCCAGAACCCTTCAGTCTGCAGTCTGACGCTCTATCCACTGAGCCAAACCAGCTAGGGTATGGGCTGTCTCTTATTTCTGAGTGTCTGCTGTATGTCAGGCTCTGCAGAACTGGGGAGGAGGGGCCTGAAGGATGGTCATTCTCTACTTCACTCTTCATCCCTTTTCAGTCATTAGTTGCTCTTTTCATTCTGTTATTTATTCATTTATTCTTCAGTCAATTAAACAGGTAGAGTCTGTACTGGGTTCTGAGCCCTGTGTGGGGCAGAGCAGTGACCAGAACAGGACAGGATGCCTGTCCCCACAGAGCTCTCCCACTGTCTGACAAGGATGGCCCAGAGTGGTCAGGGCCAGGATGGGAGAGCTGCGGGGAGCTGTGTGAGCCCAGAGGGTGCATCTGCCCAAGGCTTGTGCTGGGTGAGGCTGGGAGCACTCCCAGGTTCCAGTTACTTACTGATCTAGGGATGGCTTTCCCACCAGGTAGAAGTAATAAAACATCCATTCATGACAGGGGGTATTGCTGTCCACACACAAAAGTGGGGCATAAGCATGCAGAGTGCCAGATCCTAGTCCCAGCTCCGCCCCTCCACCTGTGAAATTCTGGGTAAGTCCCTGTCTGTGGGCCTTGCCTAGCCTGGAACCTGACCCAGCCGGGGTGCCGGGTGCTGTCCTTGTCTGCATTTTGCACATGAAGCCTAGAGAGGGCCATTAACTTGCCCAAGGTCACAGACAGGAAGTGGCCCAGATGGGATTTGAACCCTGCCATTTTTCACCCTCCTGAGGTTTTCCTCATCCCGAGGACTGATGGCTGACATGTTGGCTGGTGATGGCGTGGAGGGATTGATTTCAGTTCATTTTCAGAGGCATTTGTTGGCTTCTGAGCTGAGTCTGGGCATGAAAAAGTCAGTCCTTTGCTTGTTTGTCTCTGGACCTTCCTATGCTTTCGTCCAACTGTGCCCTGGCTCTCTCTAACTTTTTCTCGCCTGCTCTGCCTCTTGGCCTCCAGCCTTGATCTACCTGTGCATCTCTGTGTGTCTTTCCTCCTTCTCTCTATCTCTCTCCATTTTTCTGTCTCTATCTTCTCTCTCTCTCTCTCTCTCTCTCTCTCTCTCTCTCTCTGACACTTTACCTTTGTTTCTGTCATTTCTTCTTCTATGTCTCTTATTCATTCATTCAACAAATATGAATTGAGTACCTAAGGTGTGCCAGACTCTTTTCCTAGGCATTGGGGATACAGCTGTGAACAACACAGACCAAAATTCCTGCCCTCGTGGAATGACATCCTCCTGGGGCAGACAGACAAGATAAACAATAGCTAGTGTTAAATGCAAGGAAGAAACTGAAAGAAGGAAAGAAAGACAGAAGGTGTTGGGAAGTGGTCAGAAAGGGCCTCGCTGAGAGACATCTGAGTAATGTCTGGGAGAAGAGCATTTCAGGCAGAGAGGGTAGCCAGTGGCAGGCTGTGGGTGGGAGTGGCTTGTTCAGGGCGCAGTGAAATTAGCTGGGTCCAGCCTGGTCAGTTCACTCAGACCAAAGATCTGCCCCTCCTTGCTGGCACACCGGCCCACCGGCCCCGTAGCTCCAGCCCCTTTTCTCCCCAGCCCTGCTCTCTTCTCTCTACCCAACTCTGTTGCATCCTTCTCTCTCTTTCCCCCTCTCTCTCTCCTCTACTGCTACCTCCCTTTCTGTCTCTCTGGCAATAATACTGCTCCATTTCTTTCTTTTCCTTTTCCTAATTTCTCTACCTCAGTCTCTCTCCCCACCTCCCCCTCGCCTCTCCGCCTCTCCACCTCTGTCCCTGGCTCTGTCCCACACATGTTTCTTTGCCTCTTCCCCTCTTCCCACCTTACTGTCATCTCTTTCTCCTCCTCCTCCCTGCCAAGCCTCATGCCCTCCCTCACAGCCCCACTGCCAGTGCTCCCACTCAGGTTTCCCCAGTCCCTATGTGCCCATCCTTAGGAGCCAAGAAAACCAACTTCTGGCCCAGCAGTGGATGCAAAAGCTACGCGACCAACTTGAGCTGCAGCACTTCCTCCGAGACTGCCACGAGGTAGGAATTCCAGCTGTGCTGTGCACAGTGATTTCTTTACCAGGGAGGAAAGTGCTCCAGGGCAGAGGGGCGGGAGGGTTGGGGACGCCCCGTCCAAGTGGGTCATCAGAAGAGGTTCATGCAAAGCCACCAGGAGGCACGCGGAGCCGGCTTCCGGGCGCATGCTCCGTAGGTTCCACCCCCTCACCCCCCCCCCCAACCCCGCGCCAACGCAGGCTTTGGGGAAGGAGGGAGGGATCCCGGGGAGCCCCTGGCAACGGTGCGCGGTCCCCGCCTTCCAGTCCCGTGGGATTGTGCGCAGGTCTCACCTTTCCTTTCCTCTGGTGATTTGCAAGAAGCACGCAGCGGCCTGCATGAGAGAGGAGCGAGAGACTAGAGGGGGTGGGGGGAGCGCAACTTCAGTTACAGATGGTCCAGAAACAAGCCTTTGCCCCTTTAAAAATGACCAAGAATCAAGCTCTGCCCCGTTAGAGATGATCTATACACCCAAGAGGATGGCCCCAAATCAGATCCCTTCATTAGAGAAGGTTCAGGAGTCACACGGCTTCCCCTTCCTTCCCCTGCATCCCATAGAAACGGTTTGGATTCTGATCACATTAGAGATGGCCCAGGAAACACTTTTGTGACCCCCATGTAGAGATGGTCCCGGCCTCCTTCATCTGCCTGACCCAGAATCGGTGCCCTCCCCCACATGATGGCCCAGTGCCTAGGGTATCTGTTTCCCCAGCCAAGGATGATGGCTCAGGAGGTAGGCCCCGACCCTTCCATTAATTAAAGATGGTTAAACTGTTTTCTCACGTTTGAAACCCCCTCTCACACATAACTGAAGTTTATTAGAGATGGATCTGGGACTCAGAAGCCCACAGGAAATGGAATCAGGAACTCCCAGTCCCTATCCTTCCCATTGGATATTATTCTGGACTGAAGTTTTATAGATGCTCCACACCCCTACCCCATCCTCTCCTCCTGTGACAGGCAACCTGGAGTCTGAGCCCCTTCCCGTCAGAAATGGTTCAGGAGCCATCCCACCCCACCCCATACTCCCCACCTCGCACAGGTAGCCCAGGGCCTGGACCCCGCTCCCGACATTTCATTTGGTCCAGGAGTACCTTCCCCCTCTCTTCGTGAGATTGTTCTGGACCATCTGAGAGGGCACAGAACCCCCACCCCCATGCTTCAGGGAGGGTGCTGATTGTTCCTCCACCCCCAACTGGTGCCCTGCAAGGAGGCTGGCATGGAGGCAGGCAGGGGGCGCGCGCGGGCGGGCGCGCTGCCGCGGTGCGCGGGCGGAGGCTGGGGCGCGCGCCTGCCAGAGCCTCTGTCGCCACCGCTGCTGCCGCCGTTGCAGTGAAGGGCGAGAGCCCGCCCGCCCGCCCTCTCGCCGCAGGGACCCAGCCAACGCCGACGTCTCTTCAGGTCTCGGGGGCGCGGGAGTGTGCGGGGAGAGGATGGAAAGGGGGCTGATGCGCGCCCCCGTCGAGGCGGGCGGGGGAGGGGGCTTGGGCGCGTGCTCGCCCTTCGGGCCGCCGGAAGGAGGGACTCGGGGGCGCGTTGGCGGGACGCCAGGACCCTAACCCTGCGGAGGTACTGGGACGTCAGGAGCTGTCCGCGGTGCTGCTGCGGGCGGGACTGAGAGAATGGGTCCCAAGGGACTGAGACAGAAAAGGGGGGACTTTTAAGGATACTGGGGTAGTGTGGACTTGTCCTGGGGGTTAGGGAGGTTTTAACCTCTCTAAGGTGCTCTCCTTTGGAATCGGAGATTCTTCCTGGGGTTGGGAGATTCTCACCCTTTTGGGGTTTTTTCCTTGATTCTTTTGGGATCCGTATTAGCGTTAGATGATGGGGCGAATCACATTTGCGAGGGTCTGCCTTGGACGATGAGGGTCTTGGACTTGTTCTGGCTTTGAGAGGCTCTGGTTTGGGGGGCTTTCCCCTGGTTGTTGAGGACTCTCTTTGCCCTTGGGGATGGGGTCAATCACTTTTGGGGCTTTACCTTGAGGACAGAGTACCATGTCCCTCAGAGGCTGCGCCTTCACTGCCATCTGTGGCTGCCATTAGCAAACTCTTATTCGTGTGGGAAGTGATGAATTGAGTCAGGGGCTTCAGCCTTTGACTTGGCTCTAGTGTGTGTGTGTGTGTGTGAGAGAGAGAGAGAGAGAGAGAGAGAGAGAGAGAGATCAGGACCCCTGGGAGCATATGCTCTGGGGACACGGAGTGGGGTTTGGCCAGTAGGGGATTTGTCCTTGGCTGTGACTGCATTTGCCTCCTGGGACCGCTGAGCTAGAGTCCTTTCTTTTTTTTTTTTTTTTTTTTTTTTTTTTTTTGGCAGGAGGGAGGAGGAGGATCTTGTGACTGGCGGGAGGTGGAGGAAGGGGGAGGAGCAAACTTTCTCAGGTGCCAGTTTTGGTCATGAGTGGGGAGGTTGTGGCTTAGCCAAGCACCCTTGTGATTGGTCCTGCTCAGGTAGTGAGAAGGCCCACTCAGTGCTTGCATTTTGAATGACTGGTTTTGTTGGTGAGCGGGGAGACTAGAAGTGCCTTTAGTTAGGGAGGGAGCTATCTGGGGAGGTTCTATCTGGTCCATATTGGGGAGTCTGAGCCTAGCTTTTAGGATAGATTCATTTGGGGAGCTAGTAGGCAACCCTGTGGTTGCATTGGGGGTTGACTTTGGTAGGGGCCTAGGACTGGTCATGATTTGGGAAAACTGTGATCTTGGACTGGACCCTCATGGCCGAATTTGAAGAGTCCTGTGGGCTCATTAGGGAGGCTGGATGTGGGCTGTGGGAGACAGGTCTGCCCCGAGGAGAGGGCTGGTTTGGGGGAACTAGACTTGGCACCAGTTGGGAGATTGTCTATAGGGATTCAGCTGATCACATTGGGGCGGGGGGACTAGGGCTAGGTTTGGAGGTTTCACTTGATACTTTGAGGAGAGGGTTGGGATCTTGAATTGGCCATTATTAGAGGTGGCTGAGACTGAATCAAAGGGTCTAAATGTTTCTGTTTCGGGGGGGCGGGCGGTGGGCTCCAGGGGCTGAATTGAAAATGAGCTAAATTAGATTGGAGGACTTGGGCATGAGTGGGACAAGGCTGACTGGCTCAGAAGCCCTGCCTTGGGGCTTAGGATTTATGGGGAAGGGCCGCCCTGAGAACAAGGGGGATGAGGAATGGAGCATTCTTTCATCCATCCTCACCCCCCCCCCAACACACACACACAAAAAAAGTTTCACTTGTGAAAATTTGCCATCCCTTCCTCCCCTGCCCCAAACCTAGCAGTCCTGGCCCTGAACTTGGGACTTCTGGAGGGGATGAGAATTGTGCCAGGTTGGGAGAAGCAACTGAGCTCCTCCTCCTGTCCACAGCTGGATGGCTGGATCCATGAGAAGATGCTGATGGCTCGCGATGGCACACGGGAAGATGGTCACAAGCTGCATAAGAGATGGCTCCGGCACCAGGCATTCATGGCCGAGCTGGCTCAGAATAAGGAGTGGCTGGAGAAGATCGAGAGGGTGAGGATGCAGAAGGTCCCTCTTCCTGTGCCAGGCACCGATGGCCTCCAGGGAACCCACTTCTCACCACCAGCCCGCTGTTGTCACACCTGTGAACTAGTTCACATCATTGCCATGTTTGCTTCTAGCTATGTGGTCTTGAGCAATTCATGTCTAATCTCTTTAGCCTTGATTGCTCATTTGTAGAATGGTAGCTTCTCTTCTCAATGGAACCCATACCCTTCTAGCTTCTAAATACTGGGGAGGGCAAAAGTAGGTTTACATTTGTTCCTAGGGAAAAAGACATTCAGGTTATGGTTGCTACAATAGCTTTATTTACCTAGAAGATAAATCATAATTGATACAAAATAATAATAAGACAAATAATACAAGTAAATGATAAAATACTGAATAAAGAAATAATAATACAAGAATAAAAGCCGCATACTCACAACTATAAACCTACTTTTGCCCCGCCCCCCATATTTCACCCTTTCCTGCAGCTCCCCCGGCAGGCTTCCTTCCACACCTTTTGGAGCATCTAAGATAGAGCATCAAGTAGACAGGCAGGGGCAGCCCTAGGGGGCTGGGGTTAAAGTGGACTTTACATTCCCACACCCTGGGTTCTCACTGTGTCCGTGCGCCTGTTGTTCGCTGTGTGTTGCGGAGCTGTAGTAATCTCTTTGAGCCTCAGTTGCTCTGCTTAAAAATTAAGGAAATATTGAATATAGCTTCTTCTCTGGGCTCTTGTACACTAGGTGCCTGGCTCTTGTGTTAAGCTATTTTATTTTGAATATGCTCTACCAGTAGTAGGCAAACTCATTAGACACCAGAGCCAAATATCAACAGTACAATGATTTAAATTTCTTTTGAGAGCCAAATTTTTTAAATTTAAACTTCTTCTAATGCCACTTCTTCAAAATAGACTCGCCCAGGCTGTGGTATTTTATGGAAGAGCCACACTCAAGGGTCCAAAGAGCCACATGTAGCTCACGAGCCACAGTTTGCGGACCACTGCTCTAGGCCAACATATATTGAAGTTTGACTTCAGTCTTGGCAGGACCCAGGCAGATTTTTGCTCCAAGTCTCAACCCCCAAAACTTCCCTCTGCTCTGGCTGAACCCCTAGACCTGCAGCTTCTGGATATCCCCTCTTCTGACTCAAACAGAGACACCCAGGTGGGCCTTAAACTCTTAAGTGGCCATAGGTGTCCCCTAAATGGTGGCACATGGCAAAGCCACTTTTCTTGACTTTGAGTTTGATGGAAGTTCTCTCTCTCATCTGTTTTATGGCCTTTACCCATGTTTCTGAACTTATGGGAATGTCTAGTGGCTATCATTTCCTGACTGTCTCCTCCCATGTCTCTGTGCCTCTCTGTCTCCCTCTCCACTTCTATCTATCTGCTGTCTGTCTTTCTCCTTGTCTTTCTTCCCACAACGTGGCTCCTTTCATCTCTTCACCTGTCTCTGCATCCACCCCTCATGTCTGTCTTTCTGTGTGTCTCCAACTTCTTTCTGCTCTCTCCACTTCTCTCCCTGCATCCCATCCCATTGCCCCCATATTTTCCTGCCCCCCCTCCCACCATCCACACTTTCCTGCACTTCCTGATTCCCACTTTCTGGGGTAGGAGGGCCAGCAACTGATGCAGGAGAAGCCAGAGCTGGCAGCCTCCGTGCGGAAGAAGCTGGGCGAGATCCGGCAGTGCTGGGCCGAGCTGGAGAGCACCACCCAGGCCAAGGCTCGGCAGCTCTTTGAGGCCAGCAAGGCTGACCAGCTGGTGCAGAGCTTTGCTGAGCTGGACAAGAAGCTCCTCCACATGGAAAGCCAGCTGCAAGATGTGGACCCTGGCGGGGACCTGGCCACCGTCAACAGCCAGCTGAAGAAGCTGCAGGTATGGCCTGCTGACCCAGGTGGGGGCTTTCTGGGCCAGAGTGGGGCCTGAGCCAGGATTAGGCTTCGCTTGAGGTGTTTCGAACAGAGGGGATTTAAGACAGGGACTTCTTTCAAATGTGTTAGAACTGCAAACAGAAAGGGAAGATGGGGGCAATACAGCTAGTAGTAAGTGTTGGAAGCAGCTAGAACCCCTAGGGTGTGGAGTACAAAGGGGAGAGAAAGGATTCAGAGCCAAGAAGCAGTAGGTGAATAACTGGTACATTAAGGGTTCACAAGACCCTGAGGCTGGCTTCCCGGATAGAGAAACAAGGCCCAGAGGGAAGGGACTGGCTTTGCACAGAGTAATAATGACTCTGTGTAGTGCTTCCTCTCTGTCTCCCTGCGGAGCTCTCACTGACACCTCCCACCAACCCAAAGAGACTGGTGTTAGCATTACCTCCATTTTACCAATGGGGAAACAAGCACAGGAGGTAAAGCACCAGGCCCAAGGACACAGCTGGCCAGTGTCTTCCTTACCATCTGGGGGGCTCTTAGTGAACAGACACAGCTGGTGGGTGCTCAGTATCTGACCATGTGACGTAAGTGGCAGAAGGTGCAAGTGTAGGTGGTGCAACTCACCTCCCAAGGTGTGCCAGCTCCTGCCTTGGCATGCCAGGAACCATGCCTAACCATGACTGAAGAGAAACCGAGGCTCTGGGAAGTGAACTTACTGGCCCAGGGTAGCAAGAGGCAGAGGCTGGATTAAACCCAGGTCCCTATAGCCTTCACACTCCTTGGGATCCACCTTCTGCATGGTTATGCTTATGAAGTGCTTGGCATAGGCTCTGGCAGAAAAAGTTGACTCAAAATAGAAGTATAATGATACCAATTGGTATGTAATTATTTGTCTATGCAGCAAATCTTTATTGAGCACCTACGGTATCCAGATGCTTTTCTAGGTGCTGGAATATAGCAGCAGGCAAAACTGACAAAAATCACTGCCCTCGTGGGGCTCACAGTCTGGTGAGGGAGACAGGCAAAGGAGCAAAGAGACAATATCTAAGTACAATGCTAGTGGTGTCATGATTTATATGCACCATTGGGTCTCAAGCACCTTGGTCTCCGGGACCCTGCTACCTCTTGTAAGTCATTAAGATCCCCAAAGATCTTTTGTTTGTATGGATTATATCTATTTGATATTTACTACATTAAAAATTAAAACAGATACACTTAAATTATTGATTTATTTAAAAATAGCAATGATAAAACCAAAACTCTTTTTTTTTAAGAAGAATAGCCCTATGGGGGGAGAATTTTTGCAGGGGAAAGGAAAACATATGTACTGCTATTAAATATAAGTTATACTGCAAAAAAATTGAATAAAAATAAATATATTAACAAAAAAAGAAGAAGAAGAAAGAAGAATAGCCCTAGAAAGGAGAACCAAGAAGGAGCCCTAGCTGGTTTGGCTCGGTGGATAGAGCATCGGCCTACAGACTGAAGGGTCCCAGGTTCGATTCTGGTCAAGGGCAGATAGCTGGGTTGCAGGCTCAATCCCCAGTAGGGAGCATGCAGGAGGCAGCCAGTCAATAATTTTCTCTCATCATTGATGTTTCTATCTCTCCCTCTCTCTCTGAAATCAATTAAAAAACATTTAAAAAAGAATAACTATATTTTCCAAAACAAAAGAAAATGTAGTCAGAAGACTGACATTGCTTTCAGTGATGCAACTGTCTTTTGTGTCCTGCTTAATTGAAGCCCTGGATTGTCACCTGTGCTGCATTCATTCTGCTGGAGGGGCAGGGACCATATGGGCCATGCAAAATCTGGTTCTACACTTGGGAGAGAATGATGTAGGCAAATTATACTTTAGTGTCTTAATTAAAAGAGATGTAACCTGCATGCCTCTTAAAAGGATCTCGGGGTCCCCAGGAGTCCCCAGAGCACACTTTGAGAACCTCTGATGTACTTGCATGCCAGGCACCGATACCCCTTCCTCCCCAGCAGCCCTATCAGGGAAGGGCTGTCCATGGCCATTCAGCGCCGTACTTAATTCTCATCCACCCTCCTCCCTTGATGCTCCCGGACTACAGCAGGGAAGGCGACCCGCTCACTGGCCTCTGAAACATGAACATTGCCTGAGCTGGACTCCATGGACTGGACAGGGAGTGGACACCTAGGGATGACTCAGCCCCAAGTCTGTTCTGAAGGATTGCCCAGAATATAAGTTGAGACAAGTGGTGGCTAGATGGTCAGGCAGAGAAGGGAACTGGCAGGACAAGCAGCCAGGGCCCGAGGGAGAAAAGTGTGGGGAGGGAGGCAGACAGACTTGGGTTCAAATCCCAGCCCAGGCCCATGTTCCATTCCTCTCTGAGCCTCTGCATCCACTTTAAGGCAGACTACATCAGAACCTCCCAGAGCAGGTGAGGTGTGGCACCTGGGATGTAGTGGGTTCCCAAGAAATGGGGGTCTGTGACTCAGGTTCCCAACCTGGAACAGAAGCATGCTCCATGAGGTCAGTTTGAGGAGAGTCCTGACAGGGGTCTTGACAAAGGCATGAGCAGAGAATGGGGAGGCCACAGATATGGTGAGCAGGGTGGGGTTCAAGTGCCTCCTCTTGTGCATGGGACTGACCCCACTGCTAAGCCACTCCTTTACAGCAGGACTATGGAGGCAGCACAGCATCACAGTCCAGGCCATGGATGCTGGAGCTTGGCCGCTTGGTGGGGAGCCCTGGCTCTGTGACTTACCTGGAAATTATTTCTCCTGTGTCTCAGTTTGTTCTTCAGTAAAATGGGCATGATAACAGTACTGACCTTCTGTGGACATTATGAAGATTATAAGACACAATGTATACAGTGGTTTCAGAATTGCTGACACAACAAATCTAGGATTCAGTATTTGTTTACAGGCTTTTTTCATTTTAATGGACCAACCAGAGGAGATATTACTATACTGGGTTCAAAAGTTATTTGGGTTCGTTATTTCTTCACTTTCACAATGGTTATGTTATTGTGTGAAAGAGTTGTTTCTGTTTTATTCCATGTGGGCATTTCCCCTGTCTATAGAGCTTTATGTAAATGTATTTGGGGAGTGAGAATATGAAGCATTAATATAGTACCCAGAGTTAGAACCATCTTCAGTTCACTTAATCTTCCCAAACTACCTGCTCAAGTGACCCTACTCAGGAGTTCCTGGTTTCTTCCAGCTCACCCATGCCTGGTGCTGTCAGACCCTTTAGATTTTTCCAATTCTCAAGCAGGGAAACTTATCTCCCTGTGGTGTTTGCATTTGCATTTTTGGGGAACTGGTGAGCTTGGGCATCCTTGTCTCTCCTTTTGGCCATCCAGTTTTCAGAGGAAGGATTTGGGGCCTCCTACCCATGGGGTGTGGTTAGTCCCACCAAGCCCTGAAGACCAGAAGTGGGGTCCCCAGTGTTTCAGGGAGAGACGGAGACAGGGGTGGGAGGGATGAGGAATGGAGGGAGGATGGGAGTTGGGAGAGAGCGGTGGTAGGAGACTGGAACTCCAGGTCACAGAGCCTTGGGCGCTGACGCCAGCAGAGGGCACCTGGCTTTTTTCCCCAGCAGAGGGAGCCTGAGCTCAAGCAGGAGTGACTCAGTGGCCAAGGTCCCCAGATGGAGCCCAGCTGAGCCTCAGGAGTTGCCGCTGGGTAGGGGAGGGGCTGCCCAAAGCCTGTTGTCCTGTGGGGCCCTCTGGAGATCACAAATGCTGGGCAAATGCAGGAGGGAGAGGGTGGTCCAGCCAGACACATCCTGGCTGCTCCAGCGCTCAAGCTACAGGGCCAGGCTGGGCTGGGGGAGGTACTGGCTCCGCTGGATGTGTGAACGATCCCTCTCCCCGGCCTTTCTCTGTGGCTGTTTCCCTCTCCCTTTCTCCCTCTCTCCCACTCTCATTGTCTCCCTCTCTCCCTCTCTCTCTGACCCCTCTCTCCTTCCCTTCCTCTCTCCTTCTCTCTCTGTTTCCCTCTCTCCCTCTCTTCCTGTCTCCCTCCCTCTCTCTGTCTCCTCTCCATCTCTCCCTCTTTATCTGTCTCCCTCTCTCCCTCTCTCTTTCTCTCCATCTCTCTCTGTCTCCTTCTCTCCATCTTTCTCTGTCTTGCTCCCCCATCTCTTCTGTGACTCTTTCTGTCTCTCCCATCTTGGCCTCTCTCCCTTGATCTCTCTTATCACTGTGTCCTCCCCATGTCCCCACCCCAGGTGCTGCAGCAGACCCCACCTCCCAGGTCTAGGCCATGTGACCCAGGGTCCTCTCTCAGCACCTCCTGCCCACTGTCCTTCTGGCTGAGGGGCCAGATGGTGGCATCCCAAGCCCCCCCCCCCCCCCCCCCCCCCCCCCCGCTTTTCCAGTCCTCAGGGGCCTGGCCAACTGGTCTGGCTCAGCCACTGGCTCCTGCTTTGGGGGAAACACTGATCTCCTGCCATCTGAGGGTCCAGCCAGGGAAATACGCTGGAGGCTTTGCAGCTGCTGGGCTGAGTCCCCGGGGACTCTTTACCAGCCTGCACCCTAAGTACGGCTCTTTCTCTGGCCAAGGAAAGACCTTCCCCTTTTTCAGTTCTGTGTGCCACATGTTTGCATCTAGCTCAGCATGGCCTAGGACTAGCATGTCAAACTCGTGGCTGGCCGGAGGACTGCATGCCTAGTTTGGCATGCAGTCTGCCAACCTCAAGTTTGACATGCTTGGCCTAGACTAGGGGAACTAGGCCAGGTTCGGGAGCTCCACAGTCCTTTCCATACCCTGTGACCAAGGGCAAGTGACCTCACCTTTGTGAGCCTCAAGGTCCTCAGTTACAAAGAAGCAGAGTGACAGAGAACCACTAGGGTTTTGTGGTCACTGAACTTGGGTTCAAACTTTGGCTCTGGCAGTTTTTAGTCGGTACCAGGGACTGCTCCCCTTGAGCCTCAGTTTCCCTCTCTGGTAAATGGGAAGGCAGCAAGGTGGATCTGAGTAGGAATCAGGTTGATCTAGGGTCAGGACTGGCTTCGTCACTACCAGCCATCAATACCAGCTGGTGCCTGAGGCTTTTTTGGAAATAGATTTTTCTTCTGAGCTTCCTCCTCCTCCTCCTCTCCCTCCTCCTCTTCCTCCTTTTTCTCTTTACTTTTGTCTTAATTTTTTTCATTTTTGATAAAACTGATATCTGGCCGAAACTGGTTTGGCTCAGTGGATAGAGTGTCGGCCTGCGGACTGAAAGGTCCTGGGTTCGATTCCGGTCAGGGGCATGTACCTTGGTTGTGGGCACATCCCCAGTAGGGGGTGTGCAGGAGGTGGCTGATCGATGTTTCTCTCTCATTGATGTTTCTGACTTTCTATCCCTCTCCCTTCCTCTCTGTAAAAAATCAATAAATAAAATATATTTAAAATTGATATCTGATTCCATGCCATCAAGTGCAGTTCAGTGGTTTTTTAGTGCATTTGCAAAGTTGAGCACCTCTCAGCACTAATTCCAGAATATTTTCATCGCCCCATCTCTGTGCTCATCAGCTCCTCTACTGATCTACTTTCTGCCAACAGACACTTGTCTGTTCTGCACATTTCACGTAAGAGAAGGCATGCAACATGCGGTGCTTTGTGTCCGGCTTCTTTCACTTAACGGTGTTTTCAGAAGCCATCCATGTTGTGGGATATATCTGTACTTCATGGCTCCTCTGGTTTTAACATTTAAAGCTAGTTTAACTTTTTAAATGTTAATCTTTAATGCTACCCAGCTAAAAGAGGCACAGCAGCAGAGTGACTGGGCAAACAAAGTCAACACGCATTTGCAGAGACTGACTCTGTGTAGGCACAGTGCCAGGCTCAGGATCCAACTATGAACAAAACAGTCGTCCCCTCCCTGCCTTCCGGACCTCGTAGGCTGTTGTGAGGAATACACGAGTTATTCCTTGTCTGGTGCTTAGAGCAGTGCCTGGCATGGAGCGAGCATCAGGATGTGTTACCTGTTATTGCTGCCGTGGTAAGAACTTCAAGCAGAAGGCTGAAAAGGAAAAAGGCTTCCTTCCCCTCCACGCATTGTCACACTTGCCAGGGGTGTGACTGATCTCCGCGGTTTCTTCTCTATCCTCCCAGAAATATTCTGTGCACACACACACACATATGACGCACACACCACACTTGCCTTTTCACTTGACAAAATACCCTCGGTATCCTTTCTTGTCACAAAATCTATGACGGTACCATCCTTTTAAACTGTTGCATAGTATTCCACGGCCAGTTTGGCAGTCTGTCTTCAACCAGTCTTCTGTTGAGAGACCTTTGGGCTGTTTCCAATCTGCCAGCATGAATAGTACTGCAACATTCATCTCTGCCTATATGTATTTGAGCCCATGTGCAAGTGTTTCTGTAGAAAATAGTCCTTAAAGTGACACTCCTGGGCCAAAAGATACATGCATTAAAGATAGATACTGCTAAATACCCTCCTGAAAAGGCAGGGGAAACACCTGCAGTGTGACTGGCAGCATCCACCTCCCCTCCAGTCACCGCCATTAGGTATTGTCAAACATTTTCATTTCTGCTAATCTGGGAAGAGACAGATAACTGTCCTGTAGTTATTTTAATTTGCTTTTCCCTGAACATTGAAGGAAGCTGAACAGCTTTTTGTGTGTATAATGACCAGTGTGTTTCTGCATTCTTTGCCAATGTTTGCAGGAAAGGATATACAGGTAGTCCTCAGGTTACGTCAGACTTGATATATGTTGTTTCATGGTTATGCTATCTCCCATTTATTTATATATTGGATGCCTGGTGCACGGATTCATGCACTGGTAAGAGAGCGTGGCCTGCGGGGATCAGCCACTATGGGAGCATTGCTCATCCTGGTCAGCAGAGCGGCACTCCCACTGTGGGAGCACACTGACCACCAGGGGGCAGCTCCTGCGTTAAGCATCTGTCCCCTGGTGGTCAGTGCACATCATAGTGACTGGTTGACCGGTTGTTCTGGTCGTTTCACCATTTGGTTGCTGGGCTTTTATATGTATTGGTTTTTTAAAAGTTCTATCATTTTGACATATATACATATGTACTTTATGTTTTTAATTATTTATTTACTGCAAGTAAAGGTCAGGAATTGTTATCTTTCTTTTAAATTTTTTTACTGTCTCACTTCATTACTGCTGTGCATGTGCACATGTGAGTGACATAGGTGCTTATGTAGGTGGGTTCCGACCTACAGCAAATATCAAGTTATGTCGCACCATAGGAATGGATCTCTGATGTAACCCGAGGACCTACTGTACATTAAATGGGTGTTCAAAATACATGGCATTTTCATAGAAGTAGAAAAGTGTCAAAGTCTGGAATCATTCCATCTTAGGTCATATGGCCACTTGCTGGAGGTTGTGGACGGGTTTTCATTTAATGGGAAGTGGAACTTATAACTTTAACATTTCAGATTGTATTTAAGAGTTTCCTGAATTCTCATTTTCAGCTTCCTACCAAAAAAGGTTTTGGGGGTTATTATTTTATTTTTATTTGATTTCTGTAGCTTGTGATTAAGCCTTTTAAAAATTTCCATCTTAGATGGTTTTGACTTGTTATAGTTCAATTTTTACTCATTTTTATGACTCTTACAGGATATGAACTGTATCAGCTGGAACTCTTTGGGGTAAAGTTCATAGGACTTAAAACTCAAATTGACTTAGGCTAAGAAAGGACATGTTGGCTCCAGTAGCTGAAAGATTCAGAAGGTATGCAGCTTCTGGCACGGCTGGGTCAGTTACTCAATTATGTCCTCAGGCATCTTTGTTTCAGTTTCTGCATCCTGCTTTCCTCTGTGTTGGTCTCATTGTTGGAAGCCTGTTTTCTCATAGTGGCAAGATGGCCCCCAGTATGGCAGGTCTACATCCTGTCAACTCAGGAAGCCTGTGGGAAAGAAAGCACCCCTTCTGAGCTCACATGTTTTTTCCAACAAAAGTGGAAAGAGTTTTCATTGGCCAGTTTTAAGTCACATGCCATCTTTTACCCAACCTGTGTGGCCATGGTGCTTCAGTATTCTCATTGGCAGGTCTGAGACACATGACCACTCTTGGATCCACTGGATTTTAGCAGTTCTTCTGGAAGCCAGAAGGGTTTTCATTGGCCCAGCATAAGTCACATGACCCAATCCCTGTGGCCAGGCTTGGGTCGTGTGGCCACCCTTGGCCCTGTAGGTGTTTATTAGTTGCCCAAGAAGCTCAGGACCTGAGAGTGGGGTTCGAGGTGCTGGGAAGGGAGGTGCTGGGAAGGAAGGAAGGGATGCGTATTGAGCAGGCAAAACCAATAGCTCTGCACTAAAGAACCTCAGAACAAAAGTCTTGACTTGGTTCTTAAATTTTAAGCTCTGGCTTACGTCTTTTGCCCTAATCTGTTACCACTTAATTTTGTTGTTATTTTGTTTTCTTTTCTAGCATTCCCCGCCCCCTCCATCTGTTTAGAATCACACAAGTCATATGTGTATATTACTTTGAGTAAAAGTTCTTACAAGTCTTCAGTGAAACAAAGCCTCCCTTCAGTATACCTCCCAGTCTCACACCCCAAGAGAACATCAATTATTTGGTGTGCACCCTTCTTGACCTCTTTCTAGCACTTACAAACTTACCTATGTGGATTTTTAATGTTTAATTTTAAAAGTTAAATAAATTTTATGTTTCAGACATCAAAAAACCGCCTTAGCCAGTTTGGCTCAGTGTATAGAGCGTCAGCGTTCAGACCGAAGGGTCCAGGTTTGACTGCAGTCAAGGGCACATACCTTGGTTGCAGGCTTGATCCCAAACCCTGGTCAGGACATATGTGGGAGGCAACCATCCAACGTGTATCTCTCACATAGATGTTTGTCTCTGTAAAAATCAATGGAAAAAATATGCGCGGGTGAAGATTAACAACAACAACAAAAATACATATAGCCCTGGCCAGGTGCTCAGTTGATTGGAGCACTGTCCACACACCAAAAGGTTGTGGGTTTGATTCCATTCAGGGCACATGCCTAGTTTTTGCGTTTGATCCCTAGTCAGGGCACTTATGGGAGGCAACCAATCAATGTTTCTTTCATCGATGTTTCTCTCTCTAAATCTCCCCCCCCCCCTTTCTCTTCTCTTTCAAGTCAATAAACATATCCTTGGGTAAGTGGGGAAAAAACATATAAAAATCCTATGGGAAAAGTCTCTACTTCATCTTCATTGCCATTCACTACATCCCATCCCCAGAATAGGTACCATCTGTTATTAATTCTGGTTTATTCCAGGGAATTTTTTCTGTAATGTTTCAGAGAGGAAGGGAAAGGGAGAGATAGAAACATCAATGATGAGAATCACTGATTGGCTGCCTCGTGCACGCCCCCCACTGGGGATCGAGCCCATAGAGCAGGCGTGCGCCCTGACTGAGCAGGAGCCATGACATCCTGGCTCGTAGGTGGAAGCTCCACCAGAGCCATGCCGACTGGGCCATTCCAGGGAAGTCTTATGCATCTGCAATCCATGACACATATATTAATATGTGTGCTGAAAATTGCTTTTCCTCTTGACTATAAATCTTGACTAGCATTCAATACTATTATGGATTTGTTTAACCATTTCACTCCTAATAGACATTGGGATTGTTTCCTATTTTTCCCAATACAAATTCTGCTACGATGAGATTCGTGGACAGACATCTCTGCTACAATGGACATCTTTGGACAGACATTTTTGCCCATATGTGCCAGTACTTCCTAAGATACATCCCTAGAATCATATAGACAAGTGCTGGATCAAAGCATTTTGACACAGTTTGCATTTTGATAGGACCTGCCAAATTGCCTTCCAGAAAGGCTCTATTCGTTTACACCACTGCCAGTCTGGCTGAGGGTGCTCATCTCCCTAAGTCTTTGCCAGCATAGATATTACTGACCTTTTAATTTTTTCCCTTTGGCAATCTAATGGATAGAAAAGGATACCTTGTTTGATTTGTATTTTTCTGCTCATTAGTGAGACTGGGCATCTTTCCGTGCATTTATTTTTTCTTCTGTGTGTTGCCTCTTCACATATGATGCCCATTTTTCTTCTGGGTGGTATTTCCTTGTTGATGTCATTCATTTGTACCTTGAACAAATCACAGTCGAAGGACATGCTACGTGTGAGGCACTGTTCTAGGAACTCAGGAACACAGAGGTGAATTAACACAGTCTCTGCCCTCATGAATCTCAGATTCTAGAAGTAGGAGACCAATAAAAAGCCTGGTGGGTGGGTATGAAGAGATTAAACCTAGTGGGTGGGTGGGTAGGTGGGAATAGATTAACCAAATTCCCTGTATGCATATATACATAACCCATGGACACAGACAATAGAGTGGTGAAGACCTGGGAGGGGCAGAGGTGGGCTAGAAGGGTCAATGGGGGAGGGGGAGAAGGGGACTTATGTAATATTTCTAACAATAAAGATTAAAGGGGGGGGGATAGGGTTGAAAAGCAAAACAAGCCCTAACCAGTTTGGCTCAGTGGATAGAGCCTGGGGACTGACAGGTTCCAGATTAGATTCCAGTCAAGGGCACATGCCCGGGTTGTAGGCTCAATCCCCAGTAGGGGGCATACAGGAGGCAGCCAATCAATGATTCTCATCATTGATGTTTCTATCTCTCTCTCCCTTCCTCTCTGAAATATATATATATATATCTCCAATATAATAAAAGCCTAGGTGGCATCACGCCTTTGCATGACACCCTCACACATCATCATCACAAGATGGCCACCACAAGATGGCCAGCAGAGGAGGGCAGTTTGCGGCGAGATCAGACTGGCAGGGGAAGAGGGCAGTTAGGGGTGACCAGGCCTGCAGAAGAGGGCAGCTGGGGTGACCAAGCTGGCCGGGGAGGGCAGTTGGGGGCAATCAGGCCAGCAGAGGAGGGAAGTTGGGGCTATCAGGCCAGCAGGGGAGGGCAGTTGTGGACAATCAGGCCAACAGCGGAGGGCAGTTGGGGGTGATCAGGCCAGCAGGGGAGCACTTAGGCATCAGGCTGGCAGGGGAGTGGTTAGGGAGCAATCAGGCAGGCAGGCAGGCGAGTGGTTAGAAGCCAGGAGACCTGGATTGTGAGACAGATGTCCGACGGCCTAAACTGGCAGTCGGACATCTCCCAGGGGGTCTCAGATTGGAGAGGGTGCAGGCTGGGTTGAGGGACACCCCCCCACCCGCACATGAATTTCATGCACCAGCCCTCTAGTCCTATATAATAAAAGAGAAACATGCAAATTTGACTGTACCTTCGTTCCTGATTGGCTATGCTACCAGCCAATCAGGAGTGGGGGCAGGGCCAAGTGGCATGAGCGCCAGGCTCTGGGGATGGAGATGAAACGGTGGAGATGACCCCTGGGCACCGTGAGCGGAAGTGGTGGCGAGCGCCCAGCCTCCGGGGCCGGGTGGTCACAGGCAGCCGGGGCTGAGCTGAGCAGGGTGATGGCTGGGTGCCCAAGGGCGATAGCTGGCTACAAGGCTTTAGGCCTTGGGCAGGCTGGGGGTGAGCCATCAGTTGGACATCCCCTGAGGGCTCCCAGTATGTGAGAGGGGGCAGGTTTGATTGAGGGACCACCCACCCCTAGTGCATGAATTTTGTGCACTGAGCCCCTAGTGTATATATAAAAAAGGAAAGCAAAACAAAAACAACAAAACCTACAAATAAAAGCAATTACCCACAGTGGTCAGTGCTGTGGAAACAGAGGGAGTAGTATAATAGAGGAATTCTTTGATTATTAAAGACAGTAATTCCTTGCTCTAATACATATTAAATATTTTTCCAGTTTGTCATTTGCCTTTAACTATCTAGAAACTTTGGATGATGTGAAAGTATTTTATGTGGCCAAATTTGTAAATCTTTCCCTTTATGGTTTTTGTGCTTGGAAAGATTTTCTCCATCTCAAGATTATAAAATCTTGCCCAGATTTTCTTATTCCATTTACCTTGTGGATTTACTTATTCCATTTAATCCATCTGGAATTGTTCTCAGCGTAAAGAGTGAGGAAGAGATCCAGCTAAATTGGCTAGCCAGTTGGCCCATGACCGTTTGTTGAATAATCCATTTTTTCCTTGGAGATTTGAAATGGCATCTATAAAACCTATGAATTCTCTGCTTTCACAGTTTGTGCCTATCCTATATCACATCAACCATTTAAATCACTTTAGCTTTGTATTTATTTTTATAATTTGGAAATGTTGGGTTTTTGGACAGATTACCTAACTTCTCTGAGCCCCAGTTTTCTCCTCTGTAAAACAGGGATACCATCAACTGTGAAGGTTTTTCTGAGAAGTAAAAAAAATTAATGGACGATTTTAGTCCAAGGGGTCAGGTGAGCCTCTTTGAGAAGGTAATATTTGATCTGAAATCTAATTGACAAGGAAGTACCTGCTTGGCAGAGGGGACAGCAAAGGCAGAGGCCCTGAGGCAGGAACTAGCTGAGTGGGTTGCAGGTCCGAGAGGAGGGCAGGCTTCTGGATGGACTTGAGCAAGGGGAGAGCGGAATGGTGGGCCACAAGTGAGGGCTTTGCTGTCACTATAAAGGTATTAGAGAGCCACAGCAGGGTTGGGAGGGAGAGTGGCATGACCCTGACCTGTTCCTGCAGTCCATGGAGTCGCAGGTGGAGGAGTGGTACCGAGAAGTGGGAGAGTTACAGGCGCAGACGGCGGCGCTGCCGCTGGAGCCCGCGAGCAAGGAGCTGGTCGGCGAGCGGCAAAACGCGGTGGGCGAGCGCCTGGTCCGCCTGCTCGAGCCATTGCAGGAACGCCGCCGCCTGCTGCTCGCTTCCAAGGAGCTGCACCAGGTGGCGCACGACCTCGACGACGAGCTGGTGAGGCCAGGAGTGGGGAGCCGGGGCGGGAGGGGGGCGGTACCAGGGTAACGGGGCGGGGCGTGAGGCCCGAGGCGGGTCAGCAAGCCGATGGGGTGGAAGGGGAGCGAGGCCATGGGACCTTGACTGGTTCAAGGATGGAGATGGCTAAGAGACCTCAGACTCAGTAATTCAATCTTTCACTCATTCATTCACGTTTCCACATTAATTTGCTTGCTTTCGATCATTTATTCATTGGCTCACTCTTTTGTACTTCACTCATTTACTTGTTATTAATTCACTAGTATTCACAATCATTTCATCCGCTCATTTCCTCATCCAGTCACTCACTTCCTGATTTGCTCATTCATTCATTCACTCACTCATTCGGTTTATCAATCTTGCCCCAGCCCTGTGCTTTGGAGGTGCTGGAGTCACAGGGGTGACCATGGCAGACTGCTTTCCTGACCACAGAGGGCTCAGAGTCCAAAGGGGGAAACAGACTTGTCTGTCCCTCGATAGTCACAGGGTGGTCAGGACTGTGGTGGGGGAGGTCAGAGGCTATGGGAGCCCAGAGGAGGCAACTGGTCAAGGTCCAGAGTCAGGGAGGGTTTCCTGGAGAAAGAGGTGTCTGCGCTCAGATGTGAAGAAAGACTACACATGAGCGTGCTGGGGGAGTAGGAAAGGAATTCCAGGAAGGAAAGCCTGCCTGAGCAAAGGCCAGGGATAGACATGAGCCTGCCTTGAGTGCAGAGAGTAGACGGGGCATTGTCCAGAGAGGAGGCCAAAGATGTGAGCAGGCTCTTCGGCAACAAAGGGCCTTGGATCCTGTGCAGGTGGCTCACAGTTTAGCTGGGATGCGGGGATCCTGGGATTCATTCTCCCCCTGACCTGCTCCCTGTATCCTCTCCAGGCATGGGTCCAGGAGCGGCTGCCACTGGCCATGCAGACGGAGCGAGGCAATGGTCTGCAGGCTGTGCAGCAGTACATCAAAAAGAACCAGGTGAGCAGATTCTGGTCGCTGGAGGGGATTAGGACACATTTGCATTTGAGTGACAGAAAATGCTCAAGGTGGTTAAAGCCAAAAGGGGGGATTAATTGGATCTTGTCGCTGAAAACACGGCAGGTGCCGATGTGTCCAGGTCTTCCATGATGTCGTAAATTGCTCAGCTTCAGCTTCATTGTTTGCTTGTTCTGCATTAATTTTGTTCTTAAGCCACTTCTCCTCTCCTGGTGGTTAGAGACCTCCAACAGACTCAAGTTTATATCCCACACAAAACTAAAGAAAATTTCTCTCTTTAAAAAGATGCCCAGTCTCACTAATCAGCAATAGTTCCAGGGATAACTCTATTGGCTCAACTTGAGTCACGTGTCTACTCCTGAGATCATCACAGAGGGCAGGGATTTAGACTGCTGGGGTTGGCTTGGTCTCAGCTAAGGGCCCACTCCTGGGACAGCAAGTGGAGTAGCCTTAACTTAATTACCTGTGATGAGGCGGAAGCAAGGAGGTTCCCCAAAAGAAAGTCAGAGTCCCTTAACTAGAAGTAAGGGGAGTGGCTGTTGGGCCATGAAAAAGAAACAACAACAACAAATAAAAACTCAAAACACCAACAGGGAGCAAGAACAGAGAAGATCAGTGGGAGAAGGCTGACTTCTGAGCTGAGCACTATGGGGCTTTTGAGCCTCTAAAATCACTAGGTCTCTGCTGTACTCTCCGGGCCTCAGTTTGCATGTGTAAATAGTGGAGAGTTGGTCTAGCGCAGTAGTTCTCCAATTGCTTAGGAGAGGAAACCTTTGGTCAAAGCAATTCTTTTACAATGCTCAAAGTAAGGCACATAACAGAGGAATAATAATAATAATAATAATAATGGCAAAAATGCATTGATTAAAGATGATGTGCCAAGTACTGTCCGAGTACTGTCGGTTATTTTATTTAATCCGCACAATAACCCTCTGAAGGGGGTATTGTCAATACCCCTTTTTACAAAAAAAAAAAAAAAAGTTGCAAGAATGAGACTCTGAAGGATGGTGGGGAGGTGGGTACACAACTTATTTTGAAAGGTTTGTGATCACGCTGCACTAGATGGAGCTCTTTAAGAGGCTGGAGTTTTTCTCACATTTTGTTTTTCCATCTTGATGAAATTACTTGTGGCTGTAGACAGTGCTGGGGACAAACAAAGCCGGCTCATCGCTTTCAAGTGCACTGAATGTGTGAAACTGGAGCTCACGCGTGAGAGTGCTGGGGCCACAGGCGCTGCTGGAAGAACAATTGTTGCTGATACTGACTGAGCCCCCACTGTGTGCCAGGCACAGTTCTAAGTGCAGCATGATACAACACCCACACAGGCGGCCACAGTCATGTGGCTTTGCCGTGTTCCTCAACCTCTTGGTGCCTCCGTTTCCTCATTTTTAAAATGAGAATGGGGCTGGAGTGAAGGCTAGATGAGTGGCTATGGTATGTAAGCCCTTACTTAGCAAAGTGCCTGGCAGGTAGCAGCCACTCAATAAGTGTTGAGTATTATGATTATCTCCATTTGTCATTGAGGGAACTGAGGCACAGGAGAGTTTAAATGAGGTACTACGCAAATACAGAGCTGGTTGAGGGAAATTCTGGGGTGATAGAAGTGTTCCATATGCTGATCTGGGTACCCCTAAGATTTGTGCACTTTGCTATAAGTTATACTCCAACTGTCCCTGTGCAGCCTAATTGTCAGGCCTGTGTTTCAGCCATGATTAGGGGGATCTTGTGTCACCAGGCATCTTGGTTCTGGAGCCTGTTTTCAAATCCTATCATCCCCCTACTAGCGACTTGTTCTCCCGGTGTACCTCGCCTCCTGTGCCTCTTTTCCCACCTGCCACATGGGATCTGAGTGAGCGAACGAGTAACGGCTTGTGTAGAACCTGGCACTGAGTGGTTGATGCCCGGGTGTCTGCCCGCTTCTCCTGGGACGTGCCAGTTGCGGAAGCACACGCGTTCCTGCCTGGCTTCCCGACGCGGCTCTTCATGCACCCCACCTCGCGTCCCCAGGGCCTGCGACGGGAGATCCAGGCGCACGGGCCGCGCCTGGAGGAGGTGCTGGAGCGCGCGGGCGCGCTGGCAGCGCTGCGCAGCCCGGAGGCCGAGGCGGTGCGCCGGGGCCAGGAGCAGCTGCAGAGCGCCTGGGCCGGACTGCGCGAGGCGGCCGAGCGGCGGCAGCAGGTCCTGGACGCCGCCTTCCAGGTGGAGCAGTACTACTTCGACTTGGCCGAGGTGGAGGCGTGGCTGGGCGAGCAGGAGCTGCTCATGATGAGTGAGGACAAGGGCAAGGTGCGCCCGGGATAGGGGTGCGGGGGTCTGGGGGCGCAGGAGCCCGGCCCGGCTGCCGCTGCCTCACCGCGGGCGCCGTGTGCCCACAGGACGAACAGAGCACCCTGCAGCTGCTCAAGAAGCACCTGCAACTGGAGCAGGGCGTGGAGAACTACGAGGAGAGCATCGCGCAGCTGTCGCGTCAGTGCCGGGCGCTGCTGGAGATGGGGCACCCGGACAGGTGGGCAGGCAGGAACCTTCCCTGAGGTCAGGAGTAGGAGTCACATCTAGGACGACTGGATCAGGGGTGAGCTGTGAGAGGGGGCACAGGGCTAGACCTCCATCCACCCAAACCTGGAGATTGGCCCTGGAGGTGAGGAGGATTGGCTGTGGACTCAAGTAGGGAGTCAGGAGCCCCATCCAACTCACTGGAGGGAAGAGGCCCGGGGCCACAGATAGAAAGGGTGTGGGAGGGGTGGGGAGCTATGGGGCATGTGGAAGCAGTCTTCCCTGAGTGCTGAGATGCTAGTACTGAGTTGACTGACTCCAACACTTGCAGAGAACAGTCCTGTATGGAGGATTCCCAGGGAACACTGTGGAGAGGGTGTCAGGGGGGCCTCAAGTCCGTCCTTTAAGCCTCAGGGGCTCCGTCTCTGCCCTGCCCTGTCCCCATCAGTGAGCAGATCAGCCGGCGGCAGTCTCAGGTGGACCGCTTGTATGTGGCGCTCAAGGAGCTGGGCGAGGAGCGCAGGGTGGGCCTGGAGCAGCAGTACTGGCTGTACCAGCTCAGCCGCCAGGTGGACGAGCTCGAGCACTGGATCGCGGAGAAGGAGGTGGTGGCTGGCTCACCTGAGCTTGGCCAAGACTTTGAGCATGTCACGGTTAGTAACGACAATAATGCCAGTGGCTACTGTGTATGCTACTGAGGTCCTCTGGGCCTCAATTTCTCCATCTGTAATATGAGGATAATAATAGCACTTACCTCTGGCTCTGCTATAAGCCAAATGAATTAATATACAGTAGTTCCCCTTATCAACGGGGAATAAGTTCCAAGATCCCAGAAACCACGGATAGTACCAACCCCTATATATTTTTTTTCTATGTATAGAAAAAAAACCTTTTCACTTAAGGAAACATTGTGCGGCTTTTCTTTGGCATCTCCAAATTGCCAGCAATACAACTCTTGGGCTCCGGGGCCATTGTTAAGTAAACTAAGGCTTACTTGAACACAAGCATTGCAATAATGGGGGAGTGGAGCTGAAAACCTAGGTGGCTGCTGACTACAGATAGGGAGTGTGCACATGGACAAAGGGATGATTCATGTCCCGGGCATGACGGAACGAGATGGACTACAATTACATCATGCTACTCAGAAGGGTGACCATTTAAAACATATAAGTTGTTTATTCCTGGAGTTTTCTATTTAATATTTTTGGACCATAGTTGGCTGCAGGTAACTGACATTTGGAAAGTGAAACCCCAGATATGGGGGGATAACTATAATGCAGGCACTTAGGACAGTACTTGGCACACTCAATGCCTAACCCAGTGAGTGTTGTTATTATTTCACCTTATTGTTTTTATTATTGACTTTACAATTATTGCTACAAAGTGCTCCATACTTGTTAGATGTTATGTTTTATTATGACTATGACTGTTATTGCTCTGACCTGCCGGCAGGTGGTGGGCTGGAGGGATCCGGTGTGTACACCTTTGCCCATGCTGTGCCCCCACTTCCTGGTGGCAGGTGCTGCAGGAGAAATTCTCAGAGTTCGCCAATGAGACCGGCACTGCAGGGCGGGAGCGGCTGGCAGCAGTGAACCAGATGGTGGATGAGCTAATCGAGTGTGGCCATACAGCAGCGGCCACCATGGCTGAGTGGAAGGATGGGCTTAATGAGGCCTGGGCTGAGCTGTTGGAGCTAATGGGCACACGGGCCCAGCTGTTGGCTGCCTCTCGGGAGCTGCATAAGTTCTTCAGTGATGCCAGGGAGCTTCAGGGGCAGATTGAGGAGAAGCGGAGGCGACTGCCCCACTTGACCACCCCGCCTGAGCCCAGACCCAGTGCCAGCTCCATGCAGCGGACTCTTCGAGCCTTTGAACATGACCTGCAGCTCCTCGTATCCCAGGTGGGGTGACGCGGCCAGGAGGGAACGTGGGAGGGCCTGGGCAGCATGGCCAAGGGATGTGGGCAACACAGCAGGCAAATATCAGGCTGTAAAGCATTTCAAAATTAGAATGTAGAGCAGATACTACAGAACAGGCAGAAATTAGGTGGTGGGACAGGTAGGAAATGGTGCCCAGAAGTCAGACAGTGGCAGAGAAGAGTGGTGTAGTATGTCTGATTAGACAGTATTTTCAATCAGGTTGGGCAGGAATTCTCCTCCAAACTGTGAAGTGAATCTTATCCAAATTCATATTGTCTAAAGGGGATGTGGAAGGGTTCAGAGAAATTTGGCTGTGGGCAGATGGAAATTAGACAGCAGGTCTCTGATAGAAATTATTTGATTTTCCTTGAAATTTTTTGATGGGGTGAGATTAATGGAAATTGCACTGGAGCTAATAGAAATCAGGCAGTGGGTCTGACAGGAACTGGGAGATGGAGCTGAGAAATCATGTGGAAATGAAACTGTGGGCCTAATAGAATTCAGACAGCAGAACTGAAGGAAATGGGGTTGAAGGCATAATGGAAGGCAGAAATTAGACAATTATTTGTACATAAATATATAAATGACTTTTAGAAAGCAGGCAGAGATTGATAGTGGATCTGATAGAAATGTGGTGATCACTCCAAGGCTGAATCAACAGAGAGTGAGTCCAATAGAACTCACACAGTAGAACCAGGAGAACTGGGCAGGAGACCTGACAGTAATCAAATAGCCATTTGGAAGGAATTTGGGCCATAGCAGGTAGGAAACAAGTCTGAAAAAAATGAACAGCATGTCTCATAAATATCAGGAGGGAAAGAGATTTCCTGAAAGAGATAAGATCAGCCTGGAACATGATAGAGGTGGGCCTGAAAAATGTGTACAGAACCACTAGCCATAGAGCCTCAGACCAAAAGAAATCAGGGAGTGAACTGAAAGAGATCTGGTGGTGGGTCTAAAAGAACTCAGAACCCAGGTAAGTCAAAAAGAAAGGCAACAGATAAGGGAAAACCAGGGTGCGAGCTTCTTACATTGTTACCCCTCCAGCAGAAGTGGGAAAGAGAGGGCGGAGCCTGGGCCCCATGGAGGGATGGTGCTATGGACTCCATGGAGGGCTGGTGCTCGACCTGGCGTGCCCCTCAGGTACGGCAGCTGCAGGAGGGGGCAGCACAGCTGCGGACAGTGTATGCAGGTGAGCACGCGGAGGCCATCGCCAGCCGGGAGCAGGAGGTGATGCAGGGCTGGAAGGAGCTGCTAGCAGCCTGCGAGGACGCCCGCCTGCACGTCAGCTCCACAGCCGATGCCCTGCGATTCCACAGCCAGGCCCGGGACCTGCTCTCCTGGATGGATGGCATCTCCGGACAGATTGGGGCTGCTGACAAACCCAGGTGCTCCTCATCCCACCTCAGGCTTCCTACCTGCCTCTGGGCAGCCATCCCCAGCCCATCAGCAGTCCTATTCCCGTAAGAATCACAATAGCCAATACCTGCATGGCACCTCTGTGTGCCAGGCACTGTTATAAATGCTTTATGTGTATTAAGACCCCTTGTTAGGCCTAGTATTGGGGGCTCAGAGCACGGGGTATCTTCTGGTCTTCTCTTCTTCCCAGGGGCCCACTGCTATCCCCACTGTGGGGGTGGCATGGCATGGGATGGGCTGCAATCAGGATAGGGACAGGAAGGAGTAGACTGTGTGTGGCTTAACCTAATAGACATTAACTTGTTGCTTACATAATGGTTCATGTGGGTGTCCGGCAGTAGCCTGAACCAAGTGATTGGGAGTTAGGTCGTTCCATCACTTTGCCCTGCAAGTCATTTCCTGGACCCTGTGGATCCAGCTGCAGATGAGAAAAAGAGGATCACATGGGAGGGGTTAGGAACTAAGCCTGCACTCACATAGCATTGTTTCTGTGACTGAGGGGCTTTGAGTCTACATTCGTTTACTCAACAAATATTTATTAAACTAGAGGCCCAGTGCACGAAATTCATGCATGGCGGGGGCAGGGGATGTCCCCTCAGCCCAGCCTGCACCCTCTCCAATCTGGGACCCCTCAAGGCACGTCCGACTGCCCGTTTAGGTCCGATCCCAGTAGCATCGGGCCTAAACGGGCAGTAAGACACACTCCTCACAATCCAGGACTGCTGGCTCCAAACTGCTCACCTGCCTGCCTCCCTAATTGCCCCTAACCACTTCTGAATGGCAGCATGATCACCTGCTAACCACTACCCTGCCAGCCTAATTGATGTCTAACTGCTCCCCTGCCAGCCTGTTTGCCCCCAACTTCCCTCCTCTGCCGGCCTGGTCACCCCTAACTGCCCTTCCCTGCAGACTTGATCATCCCCAACTGCCCTCCCTTGCAGGCCTGGTCCCTCCCAACTGCCCTGCCCTGCTGGCCTGATTGCCCACAACTGCCCTCCCTTTCAGGGCCAGGAACCTCCCAATGGCCCTCCCCTGCTGTCCATCTTGTTGTGGCCATCTTGTGTCCACATGGGGGCAGGATCTTTGACCACATGGGGGCAGCCCTCTTGTGTGTTGGAGTGATGATCAATCTGCAAATTACTCTTTTATTAGATAGGATAGAGGCATGGTGCATGGGTGGGGCCAGCTGGTTTGCCCTGAAGAGTGTCCCAGATCAGGGTAGGGGTTCCCTTGGGGTGAGGGGTGGCCTGGGTGAGGGGCCTGTGGAGGTTTGCAGGCCAGCCACGCCCCCCAGGGACCCAAGCAGAGGCCCTGGGATCTGGAATTAATTTATGTCTACAATTGAAACTTTGTATCCTGGAGCAGAGCCAAGCCTTCTGCTAGCTCTGTGGTGGCAGTTTGAAACTTTGTAGCCTAGAGTGGAGGCCTAGGCTGGCAACGCAGGCAGAAAGTTTGGCTTCCTCTGTTGCCAGGGAAACCCAATCCTTTGTTCTTTCCAGCTCAGTGGCTGCTGCCATTTCTGTATCTTTTATAATTGAAACTTTGTAGCATTGAGTGGAGGCCTAGGCTGGCAACAGCAGGCGGAAAGCTTGGCTTCTTCTGTTGCTGGGGAAACCCAAGCCTTCCTCCTGCTCTCAGTGGCAGCAGCCATCTTGGTTGGGGGCTTATTTGCATAATCTGCTCCTGATTGGCCGATGGGCGTGCCTTGTGGGGGCGGCAAAGGTATGGTCAAATTTGCATATTACTCTTTTATTAGATAGGATGACTACTGTGTGCCAGATAGTAAGCAAGGCCATGCCCCTGCCCTAATGGGGCTTATATTCTGAGGGTGGAGACAGGCAACAGATAAGTAAACAAACATGTAATGTTATTTCAGATAGTGGTAAGTGCTCTGAAGAAAAATAAAGCAAGGTAAGGGGATGAGGTGCTAGCTGGCAAGGCTTTTCTGAGGATGTCAGGTTTGAGACCTGAATGAAGTGATGATGAGGTGGGTAAAGTTTGGGGAGAAGAGTTTTCCAAGTGCAAAGGCCCTGAGGTAGTTTGTGGCTAGGTGTGTTTGGGGAAGAGCTAGACAGTCATTGTGGCTGGATGGTGAGAGTGAGGAGGAGAGTGGAATGGATTGGAAATAGGGTGTGGTGAGGCGTTTGCTTTTTTTCTGAGTGAGATGGGAGCCACGGAAGGGGCTAGAGCAGGTGAGTGATATGATACGATGTACATCTGAGAAAGAACACTCTTGATGCCTTATAAGAAATAGTGTGGAAAGCAGATGGAAGCAGGTAGACCAGTTAAAAGGCTGTTGTATAAGCCAATGAGAGATGATGGTGGCTTGATCCAGTGTGGTGGTTGTAGAGATGGGAAGAAGTGATTGGTTTTAGGAATTTACAAAGTCTTTTTTTTATTATGAAAAATTTCAAATATATACAGAAGTAGCTATAACAGATAAATTGTATATAATGAACACCTAGCTTTAACAACTATCATTTGGCCAACCTTCTTTCATCTATATACTCCCTCCTCTACTCCTTGCTGAGTTATTTTAAAACAAATCTCAGGTGTCATATCATTTCACAAGGTATACTTTAAAATTATAAATATCCAGTGAGGAGTCACGGGTAAATGATGGGTGAGTTTACAGAGTTGGATAATTTCAGAGGAAAATCAGATCATTCTAGATGGTCTGAGTCTCAGTTAGAAATCATTACAATGTGAAACCTTCACAAATAAGTTGGGACATTTTAAGTCTTATAAAGCTATACTTGCTGACTAGTGGAACACTCAGAAATTTGGAATTTGTTTTGGACACATGACAGCAGAGAACAGCATTGTCCAGGAGTTATACAATGCAAGCCACAGATTGAACCACACATGTAATTTAAGATTTTCTTGTAAACACATTAAAAAAAGTAAAAAGAAGCAAGTGAAATGAACTTTCGTAATTCATTTATTTCACCTGGTAAACCCAAAATACTACACTTGCATCATGTAATCAATCTTAAAATTATTGAGATATTTGATGCTTTTTTATAGAAAATAAAACACATCTCAGTTCAGACTAATCACACTCCCAGTGCCTATTTGCCACCACAGCTAGTGGCTAGTGTGTTGAACAGCACAGACTTAGAAGGTTAGAATCACTGGCTAGAGGAGCCTTCAGAAGCATAGCTTTAGAAAATTGGAAAACTTTGGATATCAGAAGTCTAACTTAGAATCACAAAAGTGTGACATTGTAGCAGCCTGGGGAAAGTTGGAATCATTGAACCAGGGGAGAAGAACCTTGGGCTTGTTCATAGGAGGTGGGAGTCGAGATGGTGTGGACCAGTGACGAAGGGTTTGGACTCCTCTAGAGCTGTGTGTGTGTGGGGGGGGGGGGGGCTGGGGGAGCTGTCTGTGCTCAGACCCCTGCCACTGCCTGCTGTAGGGATGTGTCGTCGGTGGAGGTGCTCATGAACTACCACCAGGGCCTGAAGACGGAGCTGGAGGCACGAGTGCCGGAGCTGACGGCCTGCCAGGAGCTGGGGCGCTCTCTGCTGCTCAACAAGAGTGCCATGGCTGATGAGGTAGGGAGGGGTGCACGGGGTTCCCCTCTGCTCTCTCTGCCCACTGGGGTGGGAGCCACCCTTGATGCCTCCCCCACCTACCCACTACTCCCAGATCCAGGCACAGCTGGACAAGCTGGGAACCAGGAAGGAGGAAGTGTCGGACAAGTGGGACCGTCATTGGGAGTGGCTGCAGCAGAGTGAGTGGGGACCCAGACACACATGGCTCAAGGGCACAGGGACCTTCTCCAGTGTGTTTAGAAAGACCCAGAGGGTGACACGGGCTTGCCTTGCACACCATTCACAGCTCCCCAGTAGCAAACATGAAGGCCTGGCAGGGTAGACAAGGGGGCTGTCTTGCCATTGAAGCTCTCTGGTGGCAGATATTTAGAGGAGAACCTGTGCCCTCAGAAGTAGCCCAGCCTCATTCCTGCAGAGCTCAGAGAGGCGCAGGCTGGCATAGAGGGAGCCAGGGGTGTGTGGAAAGGCAGAGAAGACAGCCACTGTTCGTGAAGGGCCCACAGGTGCCTCCAGCTCCCTTACCCCACATGTCTCCCTCAGTGCTGGAAGTGCACCAGTTTGCCCAGGAGGCGGTGGTGGCAGATGCGTGGCTGACAGCCCAAGAGCCACTCCTGCAGAGCCGGGAGCTGGGCAGCAGTGTGGACGAGGTGGAGCAGCTCATCCGCCGACACGAGGCCTTTCGCAAAGCAGCGGCAGCCTGGGAAGAAAGGTTCAGCTCTCTGAGGCGCCTGACCACGGTCAGCCCCCAGCCCCTGCCCAGCCCCACCCCACCCCTCTATAGGAGATAGGCACCCCTCACTGGCTCCCGGTCGGGGGTGGGGGGTAGAGGGAAACCTGTCACCAGGCAGACAGTCCAGACCGCTGGGAGCACAGAGGTTGTGCATTTGGCCTGGCCTGGCCTGGGGCATCTCATCTGGGATTTAGAGCATGAGGAGAGACCATTATAGCCAACAGTCTTAGGGTTCTGGGAGGGGACCATTAAGGAAAGGGCCAATGGGGGTCAGAGAGGCACCTACAGAAAGTGATGGTTGAGCTGATTCTTAAAAGAATACTAGGTGCTTGTTGGAGGAAAGTGGGGATTAAGTTCCTAGCAGAGAGCAAAGCATGGGTGCAGGCCCCGTCCAGGGTGCCTTTTCACCAATAAAAACTAACAAACTGGGTGGTGAGGCAGACATCCCAGAGCTGCGCTCCCCAACCCCACCCCACACACAAGCCCTTCTACCTGACCCTGACCCCTCCATCACCAGATCGAGAAACTCAAGGCAGAACAGAGCAAGCAACCGCCCACCCCTCTGCTGGGGCGCAAGTTCTTTGGGGACCCCACGGAACTGGCAGCTAAGGCGGCACCCCTGCTGCGACCAGGGGGCTATGAGAGGGGCTTGGAGCCCCTAGCCCGCCGGGCCTCGGACACGCTGTCTGCTGAGGTGCGGACCCGGGTGGGGTACGTGCGTCAGGAGCTCAAGCCTGAGCGCCTCCAGCCGCGCATCGACCGGCTGCCGGAAGTCCCAGGGAGGATGGAGCTCACAGCCCCACCAACCGCACCAGAGGGCTCGATGGAGACCCCCCGGGCCTCCACGCCAGCGGAGCAGGTCCGACCGAGGCCAGAGCGCCAGGAGTCAGCGGATCGAGCGGAGGAGCTGCCCAGGCGGCGGCGGTCGGAGCGGCAGGAATCGGCAGACCCATCCGAGGAGACTGCACGGAGGCGAAGGCCAGAGCGGCAGGAGTCGGTGGAGCACGAGGCGGCGCACAGCCTTACCCTGGGCCGCTACGAGCAGATGGAGCGGCGGCGCGAGCGGCGGGAGCGGCGTTTGGAGCGGCAGGAGTCCAGTGAACAGGAGCCGCCTGCCAGAGGGGAGCTGGCCAGGGGGTGAGGCCCAGGTGTCCAGGGAGTGCGGGAAGGGAGACTGGAGAGGTCCTGCAGCCGCGAGGCAGAGTGGAGAGGGCTTCCTGCTCTGGCCTGCCCAAGGAGGGAGAGGCATGGTGTCCATTTTGCAGAGACTTAGACTGAGCCTGCAGAGGGCAGGTGGCTGCCTTCGCCCACAGCCTCAGCTCTAACCGCGCGAGCAAAGGACAGTTAACCGGAGTGTTTTAGCACATCAGTCCAATCAGCTGAGTCCCCAGAAGGAGGTCTTTGGGTCTATACATTTCAGTGACAATAACTTGATTTTTAACTTTATTGATTTTTGTTTTATATTTTTATTGATTTCATAGAGGAATGGAGAGTGAAAGATAGAAATATCAATGATGAGAGAAAAATTGATCTGCTGCCTTCAACCGCAACTTGGGCATGTGCCCTTGACCAGAATCAAACTCGGGACCCTTTGGTCCACAGGCCACGCTCTAGCCACTGAGCCAAACCGGCTAGGGCAGTGACAATGACTTCTTGACCCCTTCGTAAATGTTATATTTCATGAACATTTGCTGTACCTACCCTGTGTGTGGTATGTGCTGGGGAGAGCAGGGTGAAGATTGCCTTTCACCAGGAAGCCTTTGCCTTGCTTTATGGGGCTCACCGTCCAGTGGGGGAAACAAGCTTATCACCCGACAGTGACGATGGCCTAGAGTGACCAGGGCTGGAATGGGGGGAGTCCAGGGGACCTGGGAGCTCAGAAGTGGGTGGGAAAAGGCAACAATAAGTTCAAAGGCTTGAAAGGGCCCATTTGCATGTTGCTCTTTGTTGCTTAAAACTCAAAAGGGAGAGAGGTTCTGTCCTCCATTGCGCAGCCATGTCCTGAGCAGCTGTGCTGTGTAGGCCAGCATCTGAGAGGCAGCTGCCAGAACGGACAAGGACCTGGCATCTTGGCTGAGAGATGGCGACTGTTGCGGCCACCAGGCTGGTCCTTGAGAGAAGGCACCGGGTCCCATTGGGTCTTTCTGCTCCATCCCCAGGAAGGCCACCCTAGCGGACATTGTGGAGCAGCTGCAGGAGAAAGAGGCAGGACCAGGGCTCCCTGCTGGGGTAAGTTGAGCCTTTGGGATGGTGACTCCTCTCTTCAGAGCACTGGTCAGGATCCCAGAAACATCAGTGCCTGGCCCTGGGTATCCTCCCATTTGAACCCTGCAGAGAGGCTCTCAGGGGATTGAGAGGGCTCAGATGCCCGCCTAATTTCTCCCTTAGATGAGGCCACTGACCTCAGAGACTCCTACCCCTGCGTGCGCACGCACTCCCTCCTCCCCACACACACATCCCAGAGTCTTCCCACACCTGCCCAGACTCTCTTCCCAGGCCAGCGGGGGTCTCAAATGCCCTTGTAGACAGCCACACGGAGAGAAGCAGCCTAGATCCTCCTACAGACATCCCCCTGCCTCAATCCCGTCTTCATGCCCCTCCTTCCCAAGATCCAAGGAATTCCAAACCGCAGGAGTCCAGGCAGTCTCATTCCCAAGGCCCGAGGGGCCCCTAGGAGTCGGACCTCCCATCCTGTCGTCCTCCCATACATGCCTCCAAGACACCTGGCCCGCAGACAGATGGGGCCCCAGACCCGTGAATGACTCCAAACAAGTGGCCCCCACATCCCACTCTGGACAGCACCTTCTCCCCCTCCCTTCACACAGACGTCGCTGCCTCAGCCTCGCGAACTTCCCCCCGGCCGCCTGCCCAACGGGCTTGAGCCGACCGAAAGGACACCTAGGCCCGACCGGCCTCGGGCGCGCGACCGGCCCAAACCGCGACGGCGGCCGCGGCCCCGAGAGGGTGGCGAGGGCGGGGGCAGCCGGCGATCGCGCTCCGCCCCGGCCCAAGGCGGTGCCGCCCCCGCGCCCCCGCCCCCGCCCGCTCACACAGTGCAGCACGAGGGCTTCCTGCTGCGCAAGCGCGAGGTCGATGCTAACCGAAAGTCATCCAACCGGTGAGCGTGTGGGCGGGGCTTTTGGAGGCGCGGCCCCAAGCTCGGTGCCCAATGAGTGAAGTGGACGTAAGGAGGGAGGGTGAGGCTAAGCGTCAGTGTCCAACCGGTGGCGGGTGGGCAAGACCTAAGAGGAGACCTAAAAGAAGTGTGGCCAATGAGGGAGCGGGAGGAGCTTAGAGAGGGCGGGACCTGAAGAAAATGCTCTAAAATGGAATAAATTGCGACCTAATTTCATAGCAACCAAATGAGGAGTTTGTTAAAGCTGAAAACAAATTGGGTGTGGGGTCTAAGTCTAGAGGGTTTCAATAACTCGTGAGGTGGAGCTCGGAGAGGTCCATCCAACCAGTGAATGAGTGGGTCCACCCTCGAAGTTTAAAGTTGGGGGAAGATCTGAGAAGGGCCCGAGCCCAAACTCTTGAAGTCCAGTTCTGGTTGTCCAACCCTTGTTTGTGTAATGGGAGGCAGAATCTCGGAAGAGAGGAAGCTGAAAGGGTAGCGGCACTGGCCACTGAGCAGAGTGAAGTCTAGATCCATGACATGAAATGAGCAAACAGATTGAGATTGCCTGTAGTCTCAGGTAGACAGACTTTTTTTTTTTTTTTTTTTTTTTTTGTGCTGAGGCCAAGATGGGAATAAATGGGTACTTCGATGTTTTTTGCTTCTCTTCGATTGGGGCTTTGGTTGAATGAGGAGACTAATTCCTCTTCCCAGGCAGTAGACCAATAAATAGCTCTCCTTTCAGATGATTCCTTGGGAGATAGAGGATTGGCTAGGAACATGTCCAAGCAAAAGGCTTATAGAGGAGACAGCTTAAGTCTTGTCTTCTAGAAATTCAGTGTGAGAGTGGATTCAGAAGGCAACCCCAGCCGGCCAGCTTGGGCAAAGACTGGGTACTGAGAGACTTAGACTCTGACCTCAGCTCAGGAACACCCAAGGCACATGGCCCAGTAGAGGAAAGGCCCCAAGGGATTCAGCACATGAAAGCTATTGATGAAGAGTGCCCAGGCAGAGTGCTGAAACTCTGCTTTGAGCACTGTGTCACTGCCCCAGGTCATGGGTGAGTCTGTACTGTGTGCTCAGCAAGGGGGAGCTGGGCTTCTACAAGGACGCCAAAGGCCCAGCATCTGGGGGCACGCACGGTGGGGAGCCACTGCTCAGTCTGCACAAGGCCATCAGCGAGGTGGCTAGTGATTACAAGAAAAAGAAGCACGTCTTCAAGCTCCAGTGAGTCTCCTAACTTCCTCCCATGGGCAAGAGGGAGGGATTCAAGTCCCAGCTGACCCCTCCCAGCAATCCCCTGCTCCCCTGGAAAATGTTTAGGATGGGCATGCCCCTGCTCCAGATCCCCATAGTCCTTTGTCTCCTCCTGCAGGACCCAGGATGGCAGCGAGTTTTTGCTCCAGGCTAAAGATGAGGTGAGATCTGGCTCTTTCTCTCCCTGACTTGGATCTCAGTCACCACCTGTCTGGCTGGTTCCCGTTCCAGAGTGATGGGACTGTGAGAGGGAAGCACAAACCAGATTACCAGGGCTGTGATTGGTCAGGAGGACTGTCTGGAGTTCTCAGGACCAAGTCCAACCCCTTGCCTCACCTAGGAGGTGAGATTGGAAAGATAAGAAGAGGGAGTTAGCTAAAAAAGGAGGGGAGGGAGATGATTCAGGGAGAGGGAACAGTAAGTACAAAGAACTAGAGGTGCAGAATTGGAAAGCATTAATTGTTCTTGAAGAAAGTTCAAGGAAGAAGGTTCCCAAGGAAGAAGGCCTGAGGAGACTGGGTTTGTCCTGAGGGCACTGGAGCCTTGGCAGAGTTCTGAGCAAGGGAGGGTTAGTGTGGTGCCTAAGAAAGATCCTTTGGCTACCTTATGCAGGGAGGATCAGACAGGGCTACAGGGCAAGAGAGAAGGAGTGGAACCCAGAAGGTGGCCAAGGCAAGGACTCAAGTGGGGAGAGCACAGGCTGGACCTGGGCAGGCCTGTGGGAAGGGGAGGAGGAGGTGGGTGAGAAAGAAAGGAATGTGAGTGGACCTTGGGACTATGGCTAGGGGAAAGTCAGGGGAGCAGGAGCATACATGGAAGTGGGTTCAAGAGATGTTGAACATAACACTTTTAATTTCATCTTCACAAGAGGCTATGAAATAGGCCTTTATTCTCTCCATGACTCCTTTACTTATCTTTAAAATGGAGATAAATTCACCCAGACATTCTAATTAAACACATTCTGCATTGTTCCTTTAAAAAATAATTTTTTATCATAGGGTTATTGTGAGAATTAAATAAGTTGATCATGCACAGGGCCTGCAAGTGCTCTCTCTATAGGTGTCTACTAATATTCTGTAAGTGTCTGCTGATAATACTCAGGCTCCTGTATTCCAAATGCGGACTCTGCATCCTCTTTCAGGAGGAGATGAATGGCTGGCTGGAGGCAGTAGCCGCCTCAGTAGCGGAACACACCGAGATCGCCCGCTGGGGGCAGACACTACCTACCACGTCGTCCACAGACGAGGGCAACCCCAAGAGGGAGACCGGGGACCGCAGGGCCAGCGGCCGCCGGAAGTGACTTCCCACTCCCACGACCTGACACAACTCCCGCCCCTCCTCTCCGCACTGTGGGCACAAAGACATTTTCTCTTCCGCAGGGGCTGGAGCCCCTAGTTTCACCAACACTGCGGACGCGCCATGACGGGCACTGGAAAGGAGGGGACTTCTCCTGCACCCCAAAAAGTGGTGGGGAGATTGCTGCCCCTATAGCCATATCTCGGCCCCTTCCCGCTCGCCACCCCCACCCCAGGTGCTGGGGCTCCATTTTTTTATGCAATAACTGAGCTTGGGGGAGCGGGTAAGGGGCCCGTTGAGCCAAGCCCCTGCCCGGATACCCAGATCCTGCCCTCAAGAAGCTGGAGTGGTAGGGGCGATAAGTCCTGCTCCCCTCTCCGCCCTAGGTATGAGTATGGGGGCGCTGGTGAGGTCCCCTGGACCATCCAGGGTGCTAGGGGGTGGGGAGGGAACGCCCCCTCCCCGCCTTTACCTCACTTCCAATGCTGCCTTGATCTTTGTCTGGGAAGGCGGAGTGAAGGGGCCCTAGACTCCGTACTCCGCCGCCTCAGAGCCATGCGGTTAATTCCTAACTTAGTTTATTTTTGCAAAACAGCGACCTCCCCCCCCCCGCCCCGCCCCGCCCCGCCCCGCATCCGCGAAGGCTTTTAATGGGAGGGATGTCAAAGCTCAAAACTGTCTTCCTCTCTCCTCCCCCCTCCAGCTGTAAATGCCACTTCGCAAGGGAAGGGCGAGGGGAAACCCTCTGCATGCTTCAGGCTGGAGCTCCTCCCAGGAGAGTGAGGGAAGCGGGTTGTAGACCGCCCCCTACTCTCACGACCGCCTGGAGGAGCCACTGGGGCCCCGAGTGTGGGGCGGTGTGGCAGATGCATACTGTATTACCTATAATAAATGTTTTGGCTTTGACGGTCCTTGCTGGTTTGTTCGCGTTTCACGGGCTGAAGCCTGGGAGGACAGGCGGAGAAAGACTGTAGCTGCATAGGACATGTAAATGTGTCCCCCTAGTGTGGACTAATTTCGGGATCTAAACACGTGCCCCGGGCAAGGCACCTAGATGCCATTCCAAAAATGGGAACCACAGAGAGATGGAGGAATGTGTTGCTAACCTTCTTAACTAAACCCCAAAGGGGCTGCAAGTTCCACCCCAACCAGGATAGGAAAGGCGGCCTCCTTTAAGAAGGCGGAGAATTTAACTACGTTAAATTCGCTTTGTCCAAACGCGAACGTCTCCTGGAGTTTCCAGCCCAATGAGCACGCGGCGGGGGCGGGGCGGAGGTACACCCGGAAGTGGGTGCTTGGGCGGCTGGCTCGCCCGGGGCCATGGCAGCCGCGGCGCCAGCAGCGGAGGGGTTCCCAGGCCGGGGACCTCCGGGGGAGGTGATTCATCTGAACGTGGGAGGCAAGAGGTGAGTGTAGAGGTTCCTGAGTCCTCACCCTCGGGAGCGGGGAGCGGGGCTGGAGAACTCGCCTCCCCCGGGAATCCTGTCCATAAGGATTGCTCCGCCCCTTCGGGAGGCGCGGGAGCCCCGACTGGCGCCCTGGGAGGGTAGGGAATCCACTGGGTCCGAGGTGGGGGCAGTGAACCTCATTCTCCCTACATCGTCTCGCATCCGCTCACTTTTCCCGCACAGATTTAGTACCTCTCGACAGACTCTCACCTGGATCCCAGACTCCTTCTTCTCCAGGTAAATTGGAAGAGCGAGTTAGGGGCGGGGGTATGGGACCTGAGGAGAAGGTAAGGGCATGCACACACCCCGGCCCGTGACACCTGCTCTGTCCCCACCCTGCAGTCTCCTGAGCGGACGCATCTCGACTTTGAAAGATGAGACCGGAGCCGTGAGTGAGGCGAGACCTGAAATGGGGCGGCGAGTAGGAGGAGGGACAGGATCTCCTCTTTGCACCATCCATTTTCTGCACCCCTTCCCCACAGATCTTCATCGACAGGGACCCCACCGTTTTTGCCCCCATCCTCAACTTTCTGCGCACCAAAGAGTTGGACCCCAGGTTGGCATGGAGGGTAAAGGGTAGTCCCCCCACCGTCCCCACTTCAAGAAATCTCTGATTCCCTTCAGAATGTTTGCTTAAGCTCATTGATCATATTTAAATCATGTGTCTTTAAAACCCTCCCTTCCCGCACACACACATTTTTCACCTGTCAAATTTTGTCACCTCTTGGAATTCTCTGTGCAGTTTTGAAAACGTTCTCCTTAGCATTCTCTACCCTCTTTCACTACCCAGATGCTAACCCCCTAGTCATTTCTACTACACAGGGGTGTCCATGGTTCCAGCCTCCTCCACGAAGCCCAGTTCTATGGGCTCACTCCTCTGGGTAAGTGGGGGTCCCATTAGCATCATAACTGCATAGAAAATCAGTTCTCTAGTGAGCTCCCTCACCCCTCTCTCCTGAAAGAAGGTTGTGTTAGAGCTGACAGCACTGAATTTGGTCCTGGGTGTCAGGGGAGTGGTGGTATTCTTTGGAGAAAGAGATGGGGAAGGAAGGAGGAATTGGCCTCAGTATCACAAAGTCTCATCCTCAAGTTCTGCCTCAGTTCGTCGCCTGCAGCTTCGGGAAGAGTTGGATCGATCTTCTTGTGGAAACGTTCTCTTCAATGGTTATCTGCCTCCACCAGGTGGGCACTACTAAGGGATGGGGTGTCTAGAATAAAGACTACATTTCCATAAGGCTGCAGCCCTTGGGTGTCCACGCTGTGAACCCTGGGACACTATGGGAGTTGTAGTTCTATATCAGATGCTTGGCATGATGCTGAGAAATGAAGTAGGAAACAGCATTTCCAGTGAAGCCATGGGACCTCTTGAGGCTCTATTGCATGCACCAGAGTGCAGTGGGAGTTGTAGTCCAGGTTTGGTTTTTTTGTGGGAAGGCTTAGGAAGAACTGGGTCCTTTGCAGGCAGGGAAGAACTATTAAAGGGGATTTATTAACTAATCTCCTAAGCCTTGGTATAACCAGCCCACTGGCCATGGAAAACATGGTTATTGGGAACTGTAGTCCTTTAAGCTTTGCTTGCTGATTGATAGAAGGAAATGAGTGGGGAAATTCAATTTATGGCTTTATTTCCCTAACCTCAGGCAATACCTACTACCTTAATGAAATTTGCCAAATATGAAAACCTATACTATTGTTTTCTTAACTTCACTTTACCCTGTTTTGTAAAAATGTGTTATGAATTGATGCTTCACAGCCTTTACACCATAAGTAAATATGAAAGTAAGATCTAAATATAAAATGTTATTAAACTCTGGTTAGATGCTGTAGTCTACCAAGGGAACAGGCTTCCATTTTTTAAAAGGGAAGATTAGCAGATATTGGAGAAAATCAATATTATGGCATCACCAAACTGATTCTTCCTTTGTGATGGAAAGAAAGAAACTGAAAAGGGAGTAACTTGCTATATGGTTCAGTTTCACTTAATGCCGTGACCCCATTACCACCTAAATTCTTTTCGTCAGAAGACTGTTCCACACAAGGGGAAATCATGGTCAGCCATATCCTAAGGGCTTACTATGTAGCCTTTATTACAGTTACTATACTGATTGTCACTCTGCCCCTTCTCCCTGCCACAGTGTTTCCAATGAAGCGGCGGAACCGGCACAGCCTGGTGGGGCCCCAGCAGGCAGGGGGACGGCCAGCGCCTGTTCGAAGGAGCAACACCATGCCTCCCAACCTGGGCAACGCGGGGTTGCTGGGCCGAATGCTAGATGAGAAAGCCCCTCCCTCCCCATCCGGTATGCGTCTGTCTCCTGGGAGGCTGGAACAGCCAGTAGGGCCCTTGTGACCCTACCCTGATGCTTGGTCTCTCTGCTAAGGGCTGCCGGAGGAGCCAGGGATGGTGCGCCTCGTGTGTGGACACCACAACTGGATCGCTGTGGCCTATACTCAGTTTCTTGTCTGCTACAGGTGCTTGGGGAGGGTGGTGGCAAGAGGCTTTGAGCCTGTTGATAGGAGGGCTTGGGGTGAGGGTTGATGATGCCCCCCAATCTTACAGGCTGAAGGAAGCCTCTGGCTGGCAGCTGGTGTTTTCCAGTCCCCGCCTGGACTGGCCCATCGAGCGACTGGCACTTACAGCCAGGGTACTTGGTGGGGCGTTGGGTGAGCATGACAAGATGGTGGCAGCGGCCACAGGCGGCGAGATCCTTCTGTGGGCTCTGCAGGTAGAAGGCGGTGGATCCGAGATAGGTAAGGCACCAGAAGCCTCTGCCCTGCAGAATTCTCTTCCAGCCTATGGTCTGCTAGACGTTTCTGCCCCATTAGCACGGTGGCCTGTTAAAAAAGCCCCACTATACAATTCTTATGCCCATAAGAATTCTTTGCATTATCAGGATGCTCCTACCGTTTAGAATTCTGTATTCTACTAGAATTCCTGGACCTGGTAGAAAAATCCACCCACGTACAATTCTGTCTTCTGTCAGAATTCACAGCCCTGACACATTTCTTTGCTTTGTTGGAGTTCTTTTTTTTTTTAATTTAATAAATCTTTATTGTTCAGATTATTACAATGTTGCTCTTCCCCCCTCCCCCCCATAGCTCCCTTCCCCCCATTACCCATCCCATCCTCTGTCCTTACCTCCCCTCAACAGTCCTCATAGGTGTACACTTTTTGTCCAGTCTCTTCCCACACCCCCACACCCCTTTCCCCCCCCAAGAATTGTTAATCCACTCCCTTTCTATGCCCCTGATTCTATTATATTCACCAGTTTATTCTGTTCATCAGATTTTTAATTCACCTCATTTTTAGATTCACTTGATAGATGTGTATTTGTTGTTCATAATTTTTATCTTTACCTTCTTCTTATCATTATTATTATTATTCAAGAATATCTTTCAGTATTTTATATAATACTGGTTTGGTGTTGATGAACTCCTTTAGCTTTTTCTTGTCTGCAAAGCACTTTATCTGACCTTCATGTCTGAATGATAGCTTCACTGGGTAGAGTAATCTTGGTTGTAGGTTCTTATTATTCATCACTTTGAATATTCCTTGCCATTCCCATCTGGCCTGCATAGTTTCTGTTGAGAAATCAGCTGACAATCGTATGGGTGCTCCCTTGTAGGTAACTGTTTTTCTCTTGCTGCTTTTAATATTCTCTCTTTACCTTTTGCTCTTGGCATTTTAATTATGATGTGTCTTGGTGTGGTCCTCTTTGGATTCCTATAGTTTGGGGTTCAGTCTGCTTCTTGGACTTTTAAGTTAATTTCTTTCACCAGGTGGGGGAAGTTTTTGGTCACTATTTCTTCAAATAGGTTTTCATTATCTTGCTCTCTCTCTTTTTCTGGCACCCCCATAATTTGGATGTTGGTATGCTTGAGGTTGTCCCAGAGGCTCTTTACACTATCTTCAATTTTTTGGATTCTTTTTGTTTCTTGCTTTTCCGGCTGAGTGATTTTTGCTTCTTTGTATTTCAAATCTTTCACTTGATTCTTGCGGTCCTCTAGTCTGCTTTCAGGACTCTGTATAATATTTTTTATTTCAGTCAGTGTATGCTTAATTTCTAGTTGATCCTTTTTCATATCCTCCAGAGTCTCGCTTATATCCGTGGTTTTGAATTCTTTATCCAGTTGTTGTTTTTTTCCTCCATTTCTTTCACATGTGATCTGTTACCTTGTCTTCGTATTTTGGCTACTTTCCTGAGTTGGTCCAGTAGGTTTGTGTGGTAGGTGTCCTTTAGGGAACAGGGGCTCAGCCTCCCCAGTTACCTGAGGTGGATACTCTTGGTGCACCCCTTTATGGGCAGCACTGTCTTGTTGTAGTTAAGCCCAGATTGTTGTTGGTATCGCTGGGAGGGGTTGACCTCCAGGCCAATTGGCTGTGAGGATCAGCTGTGTTTACGCTGGAAGACCGTGCTCAGCCTGGATGGGGCGGAGTCTCCCGGCTGAGCAGTCAGCCCCGCCTTAAACAGCTCCTGGGTCTCCCTGTCCTGTGGCAGTGGCTGCACGCACCTCTGAGAGAAAGCTGCCCTTGAGTTGCCTGCTGCTGGATGGTCCAGTTTCTCCCCAAATGAGTCTGGACACCCAAAGACTCACCCGGAACGGAAAACAAAGCAGTCCGGTGGTTTATTTGTTTGTTTTTTTCCTCCCAAACGATAGAGCCAGCCATGAGCCCTCTCCGAGAGTTCACGCACCTCTGCAGCGCTCGAGTTTCAGCATGCTTCCTCCTTACTGTCCAGTTTCACCCCGTATGAGTCTGGGTTCCCAGAGACTCACCCGGAACTGGTGCTCAGTGCAGTGGGACACCTTTGTCTCCCTCCCAGTTTGAGAAAACCAGCCGGGTTTGCAGCCGCCTGCCCTTTCCGCTCGTGCGCAGCTCCGGACCTCTGACTCCGCACGTATCCGCAACTCTGTCCTCCGCAGCTCCTCTGAGTCACAGTGTCCTTTTATCTTTCCTTCTGTTTGTGGAGTGTCCACTTAGCCAGCCCTCTGGTGGTTCTGGATGTTGGAGTTCTTCATGCCAGTGGACTCTCAAGCTGTGAGACTCTGCTCCCATTAGAAATCTCTGACTTGTTAACTAATCTGTTCCCTAACAAGTCTCCATCCTCAAGAGAACCCCTATAATTCCTTCTGGAATCCTCCATCCTGTAAGGATTCTATGGCCAGCTCACTCCTCTGGCCCTCGGAACTCTTCCTGCCATGCCCCTTCTCACCTGTGAAGCAGAGCCCTGGCTGAGCGCTCCTTTCTCTCCACAGGAGTCTTCCACCTGGGGGTTCCCGTGGAGGCCTTATTCTTTGTAGGGAACCAGCTCATCGCTACAAGCCACACTGGGCGCATCGGGGTGTGGAATGCCGTCACCAAGCACTGGCAGGTCAGAGTGCTAGCTGTTCCTTTCCCAGGTATCCAGACCGTACAGTTGAGGGAGGGATTCTTTTATGCCTGCCCCACCTGGAGAGATCCAGCGAGCCCAGCAGGGGGCCAGAGCCGGGTGTGTGTGTGTTAAAGGCCTAAGGAGCGTCAGTGAGGCCTTCCTGGAAGAGGGGCTGCCAAGCTCACAGGAAAAGGGTGAGTTTGGAAGGGAGAAAGGATTCTCCAAACACTGCATGGTGAAGCAGGTGCGAGGAGATGGTGTCGGTGTGCAGAAGTTCCCCCTGCATGCAAAACCCAGAGAGACGTGCAAACATCTGTCATTCTCGCTGCACCTCCCCCTAGCTGTGTCCAAAATGTAAAAAAACAAACAAAACAAGAAAACACTCCTGCAGTATTGTTTTCTTCTGCCAAAGTGTGAGTGTTTGAGAGAGACAGACAAGCAGAGAAAGGAGAGAGGAAGAGACAAACAGAGCGGGAGAGAACAGCCAAGGAAAGAGAGGGTGTGAAAAGAGGTGACAGAGAGAGAAGGGTGAGCAGAAAGGAACCAAAACGGAATGCTTGTGGTAGATGAAGGAACCCAGAGAGACAGACAGAGATGAATAGAGAAATGTCAGAGATATAGCTCCGAGGAGAGGCCAAGAGACAGAAGCGTTGACCAAGGGACATTTAGAGACGGAGAGACACAGATCCAAATAGGCCTGGAGCAGGCAAGGCTGCAGAGAAACAGGCCTGGAAACTGTCATGGGTCCTGGAGCGGGAAGGGGAGGGCATGCCAGGAGTGGCCACCACTGAGGCAAAGCTAGGAGGGATCCAGAGCTACAGCCTTCCCTGCCTGCCTCCAGGTCCAGGAGGTGCAGCCTATCACCAGCTATGACGCAGCAGGCTCTTTCCTCCTCCTGGGCTGCAGCAATGGCGCCATCTACTACGTGGGTGAGCAGCAGCTTCCTGCAAGCCTCCCCTGGGAAGTGGGAGAGGCTGCACGTCTTGAACAACCCGCTCTTGCCCTCCCTGCCCACTGTAGATGTGCAGAAGTTCCCCCTGCGCATGAAGGACAACGACCTGCTTGTCAGTGAGCTCTACCGGGACCCAGCAGAAGATGGGGTGACAGCCCTCAGCGTCTACCTCACCCCCAAGACCAGTAAGCTATTACCTGACTCCCCCCTGCCATCAGCAGCCACCCCAGTCTGCAGCTGTCTCCTCACTGCTTGTGTAGTGTGACCCGCTTAGACTTGATGGAAGAGGAGACAGATTTACCTGCCACTTAGTCATTCAGCAAGTGCTCGCTGAGCACCATTTGTGTAAAAGCGCTGTTCTAGTTAGTGGAGCGGCCGGCCTCTCCGCGGGGGAAAACTGGCCACTACGCGTTCATCTGTGGGCTTCGCTCCCATCTCTGCAGTTAGGACGTGGTGGTCCCACGCCCGTGAAACAGAGGAGGCACGTTTTACAGTGGACAAAGCTGAATTCTCTCACTTGGGACAGTTTTTTTTTGTTTGTTTGTTTCCTTAACCTCAAATATGGAGAAATAGCTTGATTTTTATTTGTTGTTATTGAGATATCATTCACATGCCATAAAATTTACCATTTTAAAATATACAGTTGGTGATTTTTAGAAGATTCACACGTTTTTACAAAACAGCACTCCTATCCAATTCCAGAATATGGTTTTTATTACCCCCCAAAGAAACCTGGCACTCGTCAGCAGTCGTACTCCAGAGAGCCCCTGAAAACCTAACCTACTTTCTATCTCTGGACTTGCCTTTTTCTGGGCATTTCATACCGAGGGAATCACACAATAGGCGATCTTTTATGTCTGGCTTTGCTCACTTAGCATAATGATTAATTATTTAATTGTTAGTGCTTTCTGGACCTTAAGATATCTTTGCCTGTCCCCAGGTTGTGAATATTTCCCCATATACGTTCTTCTGGAAGCTTTGTGGCTTTAGCTTCCACACATCGGCCTCTGTTTCACTTCAAATGAGTTTGTCTGTAGGGTGGGAGATAATGGTCACAGTACATTTTTTTTAGCAGCAACAGATTAATATTAATTGCACAGCATATATTCATATAAATCCCCTTTTTTTAAAGATTTACCTATAGTTGGTATATAATATTATGTTAGTTATATTAGTTTCAGGTGTACAATATAGCTGTTCGACATTTTTATACCTTACAGTATCTGTCACCGTGTAAACTTAACCAAAATATTATTCCCCTTCACCTTTTCACTCATCCCCCATAAGGCCTCTTTCTTATTTCATTCATGTATCCCTTTCTCCCCACTCCCTCCCCATCATATGCCACTATTTTATTATGATTAACGTTTATCTTTTTGTGTGTCTGTGTCCTTACAAAGTGGGCGTCACGGAGAGTTTTTGAATTTGTGTAAACGGTACCAGGTATCTTATCTCAGTTGTCCTTTTACTTGGCTTACCTTGCCCCAAGTTTAATAGGGCTATACATCCATGTGGTAATGCATAACCCTAATCCACTGCTTTTAATCGCTGCACAAGATATTACAACTGCCCTAGCCAGTTTGGCTCAGTGGATAGAGTGCCGGCCTGCAGACTCAAGGGTCTTGGGTTCGATTCTGGTCAATGGCACCTTGGTTGTGGGCACATCCTCAGTAGGGGGTGTGCAAGAGGCTGCTGAATCAATTTTCTCTCTCATCAATGTTTCTAATTCTCTATCCCTCTCTCTTCCTCTCTATAAAAAAAATCAATAAAAAATATATTTTTAAAAAAGATATTACAACCATATTTTCCCTATCCCTAGTTCTTTAGATGGTCTATGGAGTTTCTGACTCTTGAAAAATAACTTTTCCCATCTGGAAAGTTGGCGAGGGTGGGGTATCCCTCAGACACATGGGCTTGCACTTTCTTGTCTTGCTGTCTGTTTATATATGTCCCTATTTTTTCGTGTTTCTCTCTAATTCCGTCTTTGTTTATCTGTTTGTCTCTGTCTGTATCCCTCCTAATGATTCATTTTCTCAGTCCCTGTGTCTCCTCATTTCTCTAGTTTCTCTCTCTTCCCTCTCACGTTAGCTCTGCCTGTCTTCGTCTTAACTTCTCTGATTCTCTTTCTCTGATCTGTCACTTTGTGTCCCAGTTCCTCCACATCTTTCTACCACCTTATTATCATCTCTCTCTTCCTTGCTTCCTGGCTGTCTCATTCTTCATCTGTCTCTCTCTGCCTTGGTTTCTGCCTCTCTATGACCCTGTTCCTTCTTCCTCCTTGGTGCCTCATCAGGTGACAGTGGGAACTGGATTGAGATCGCCTATGGCACCAGCTCAGGGGGCGTGCGGGTCATCGTGCAGCACCCCGAGACTGTGGGTTCCGGGCCGCAGCTCTTCCAGACCTTCACCGTGCATCGAAGCCCCGTCACCAAGATCATGTTGTCAGAGAAGCATCTCATCTCAGGTGGGCTTGTGGGCTGCCCCAAGCGCCCATTTCCTGCAGGAGGGGTCCCTAGGATGGGAGCATGAAGCCAAGTAGATGAAGGTTTCCACTGAGGAGAGACATTGTGCAGGGAGAGAACTCTACAAGGGAGAGAAGTCTGACCTGGAACAGTAACCACAGAAGTCGGAGGATACTATATAAAGGGAGAATGAATAACTCATCAATTCAACAAATGGTTATTGAGCACCTACTGTGTGCCAGGCACAGAGTGATGAACAAGACATGTCAAGTCCCTCTCCTATGGAGCTGGCTTTCTAGTAGGGGTGGCAGACAGATTAATACAAACATAAATCGATACTGGTCAGTGATGAGGGCCATGAAGAAAACAAAGTTGTGTGCGTGGCTAGAGAGGGTCAGGGTCACAGGCCAGGCATGGTTCCAGGAAGACCTCTCTGAGGAAGGATCTTGGAGCAGAAATGAGGGAGTGAACAGTGCAGATCTGTGGGGACAAGCATTCCAGGCAGAGGAAACAGACAGGGCAGAGGCTCTGTGGTGGGAGAGTTTAATGTATCTGAAGAAAAGCGGGGAGCCCTCTGCACCCAGTGGGTAAAGGAGAGGGTAGATTGAAGGGGGCAGGTCAATAGGATCTTGTGAGCCACAAAGAATGTGTCCTTGAGCCTGACCCAGATGGCACCACAGGAGGTCTTGGAGAGGAGGGCTGTGACCTTAGCAGATGTACACGGGCTCCCTCTGGCTGCATGTGGGACAGGCTGTGGGGACACGACTGGAGCAGGGAATGGGGACGCGGGCGGGGGGCGGGGGAAGGGGAACAGGCTGCTTCAACTGTCCTAGACAGGAGCAGCTGGAGGCAGCAGACAGGGTAAGGTGAGATCGGGCTCCGAATGATTTTGGAGGAGGAGCCAATAGGATTTGGGGCAATTTGGAATTCTGGGAAGAATTCTGAAACCTGACACCTTTGAAAGTTTGTTCTCCTGGGGCTGGGGAAGGTTGGGCAGCAGCCACCCAGCCTGACATGCTGTCCCCGCCCCCCCAGTCTGTGCTGACAACAACCACGTGCGGACGTGGTCTGTGACTCGCTTCCGTGGCATGATTTCCACCCAGCCGGGCTCCACCCCACTCGCTTCCTTCAAGATCCTGGCCCTGGAGTCGGCCGATGGGCATGGCGGCTGCAGTGCTGGCAATGACATTGGTGCTTCCTAGCCCCTGGCCTCCTACCCCACAGTCCTCATTGGCCTCCACTGACCCCTTATCTGACCCCTGTTGGCCTCCCTTTACTCCCAGCTCCTCCTGTTTAATACTGTTGCCCCCACTGATTCCTGCTGACTGCCCCCTTTCCTGGGACCACCCCCATCCCTGATATGCCTCAACCCTGTTAACTGTTGCTGATCCCCAGTCCTCCCCAACTTCAGCAATCTAGGGGTGGGGATTTAGTCCTGGGATGGGGCAGAGCCTTGGGGTCTCGAGGTCTCGGGGACTCAGCAGGCCTGATTCTCACCCCTGTCTGGCCCAGGCCCCTACGGTGAGCGGGATGGCCAGCAAGTGTTCATTCAGAAGGTGGTGCCAAGCGCCAGCCAGCTTTTCGTGCGTCTTTCATCCACTGGTCAGCGGTGAGGAGCATTCGTCAAGTGGACAGGGTGGTTAAAGGAGAAGGCAAGAGGCCAGCTGGATTATGGAGGCCAAGAGGATCCCGGCTGAGGAGCCCTTTAGGAGCAAGGGCAGGGAGGGAGCCTGGGCCTGTCCATGTTTGGGGACTGGAAGTACCGAAGTGTCAAAGGTGTGACACATTTGGGTGGAGTGAAGGTGGAGAAGCTGGTGCCTGTGGTGGACCTCAGAGACTGCCCATGTGGTCAGGGTGGGACAGGGGCCTGGGCAGAGGGGTTGTGGGACAGGGAGCTGTAAAGGAGCTATTGGCTCTACCCTGGGAAGGATTTTCTTGAAGAGGAAACTGAGCAGAGACCTTGAAGATTAGGAATGAGTGTGCCAGGCTTGTACAAAGGCTAGAAATGGCTAAGTGGGGTCTCTGGGGGCCAAGACACAGAGTAAGGTGCACAGTGGAGCTGCAGACAGGCAGGGCCTTGTTGACCGCATGGAGGCGCTGGGACTGGGAGCCGTGGCAGCTGTGACGAGGAGGGACTGGAGTGAGGTAGGAGGCCAAGAGCCCATTAGGGAGGCTGGACAGATGCCTGGCTGGTGAAGGCAGGGCTTGACCAGGCCAATGCCTTGAGCAGAGAGGAGGGGCCATGGGAGAAATGCAGGCAACTGGGGAACCGCCTGGCAACAATGAGGTGAGGGAGGCACTTAGGATGACACTCTGACCTTCCCTGAGGTGAGGGGGCGGGCAGCAGATTTGAAGGGGAGTCTTGAGGCCCCTTTAGGACACCTGGCGAATGTGCAGGCGGGTCCCCCAGGCCAGAACCCAAGAGAGCAGATTGGGGAAGGATGAAGAAGCTTGGGGGTGGAGAGACAGGAACAGAAGCCATAACAGTGGGGATTGCCCAGAAGGGCCAGGCCAGTCCCTGGTGTGGCCAGGGTGACTCTCCTCCCTTCCTCTCAGGGTGTGCTCCGTGCGCTCCGTGGACAGCTCGCCCACCACTGCCTTCACCGTGCTCGAGTGTGAGGGATCCCGAAGGCTTGGCTCTCGGCCCCGGCGCTACCTGCTCACTGGCCAGGCCAATGGGAGCCTGGCCATGTGGGACCTGACCACTGCCATGGATGGGCTAGGCCAACCCCCTGGTACTGCCCACCCTACCTCAATCCTTCCCAAGCCACACAGACTCATCCTGAATGCTTCTCCACAACCTCCATCATCATCTCCCTCCCCACACCCTGCTCCTCTGGCCCCTTTCTCTGCCCCTTCCCCAACCCCTCCCTGCCCTTGCTTTTCAATCCCTCTGTTTCTGACCCCTGTCTCTTGACTTCTGCATCGTTTCTGCTATCCCAACCTTAATCCTTGCACATGACCTTTGCCCCTTGCCCTGTAATCCTTGTCTTGCCCCCTGACCCCACTTTGCCCCCCAGCAGGTGGCCTGACAGAGGAAGAGCTGATGGAACAGCTGGAGCAGTGTGACCTGGCCCCGCTGGCTTCCTCCCGGGGCTCTCTCCCCAGCCCCTCACCCCGCACTTCTCTCACCAGGTAGGCATGACTCCACTTCCCCTTTTGTGCAGTGGGGGAGAGGACAGGCTATAGTGGCCTTGGAGGGGGGCTGGCCCAGCCGCCTCGTGATGGCCTGCATTGACTCTCAGCACCTCTCAGTCTTCACTCAGCTTCCAGCAGCACCTCCTTGTGTGGCCGCCGTGGGAGCCCCAGTCCCCCACAAGCAGAGGCCCGGCGCCGTGGGGGGGGCAGCTTTGTGGAACGCTGCCAGGAACTGGTGCGCAGTGGGCCAGAGACCCGACGGCCACCAACACCAGCCCCCCGGCCCTCCACGGGTCTTGGGGCTCCCCTAGCACCCCCCAAGATGAAGCTCAATGAAACTTCCTTCTGAACGCAGCTGCCATGGTGCCTTTGAATGCTCAGGTCCTAGAGACTCGGGTGCCTGCCTGCTTCCTGCCAGAGCTCTGGGTTCAGGGCCAGGGTCTCCTTGGAATGTTCACTGTTACTAGGTCTCCCCTATCTCCCTTTTTCTGGGGCCAAAGTTACCCTCTCCTAATAAAGTTCTCACTGCCAACACCTTGCTTACATTCTTAGAGGATTGGGGACCCCCAAGGAAAGGGTGGAAGAGATATGGGGCCCAACCAGGCTGTAGATTCAGAGACATCCGTCTCTCCTGGTTTAAGCAAAGCAAAGAAGTGTACAGGTTTACACATCAGCTTCAGACATGACTGGATCCAGGGTTCTTAGGTTTTTCCCTCTGTGCCAAGCTAACTCCAGGAAGTTCCTTAGCAACTTTATTTTCTCTAGCAGCCACAAAAATCACAAGACTGATTCTCATTGGCTTGAGTTGAGTCATATGGCCATCCCTGAACCAATCATTATGGCCAGTGGATAGAGGTCTTCCCTTGTTCCAGGGGTCATGTGACCTCACTAGCCAGGAGGTAACTTCAGGCCCATGTTGACAGTAGAATAGGAGTTTCTGAAAATTGAATCTGGGTTTTGTTAACCATAAGTGGGGATGAATGGCTCCAGGTTGGCAGAAACACAGATGTTGCCACATCCTTAATATTTGTAGCGAAAAATCTCACCATTGCAAACATCTGGCCCACATCTCTGTCTGCTCAGTTTTTCATCTTTACCACCCACACTTGAGAGGATATGTGGGACAGATTCAGCTTACCCCAGCCGCATATCCTTGGAATTTCCCCCCAATAATGCCTGTTACTATGGCAACTCCTCAGGGAAATTTTCAGCATCTTTTCTTTGGACAAATGAAGAGGAAGAGAGAGTAGGCCAGACTCGCAAAGCAATTTTAGGATATCCTAATTGTAGCCCTAACCAGTTTGGCTCAGTGGATAGAGCATCGGCCTGCGGACTGAAGGATCCCAGGTTTGATTTCGGTCAAGGGCATGTACCTTGGTTGTGTGCACATCCCCAGTGGGGAGTGTGCAGGAAGCGGCTGACCGATGTTTCTCTCTCATCTATGTTTCTGACTCTATCCCTCTCCCTTTCTCTCTGTAAAAAGTCAATTAAAAAAAAAATATATATATATGTATGTATTTAAAAGGATATGCTAATTGTAGAATTCCAGTTTCTGGAATGTCAGGGCTTCTGTAACATGGTGAGAGGGGTCTAGAATGTTAGGGAATCTAAAATATAGGAATATTCTAGAGTTCTAGTGGATGAACAATGTTAGTGTTCTCTCCTGCATTTCAGAAAATCAAGACTGAAAGTTTCTTGACAAAAGGACCTGGAAAGTTAATAATTCTAGAATGGGAATGTTCTAGAATGCTTATGAATTTATACCATATTTTTCATGCTGGGGATTATGAATGCTGAGAACTCTGAAACATAAAAGCCTGGCCAGTGTGGCCCAGTGGTTGAACATCGACCTATGAACTAGGAGATTACGGTTCAATTCCTGGTCAGGGCACCTGCCGGGTTGCAGACTCCACCACTGGTAGAGGGTGTGCCGCAGGTGGCCGAGCATGATTCTCATCACTGATGGTTCTGTCTTCCCCTCACCCTTCCTCTATGAAATAATAACAGAAAAGATCTGGATGCTAGGAAACCCAAGGCATAGGGATTCTGGAATGGCAACCTATTTAGACCGTAGAGAGTTTGTTTGCATTCCAAGCAATCCATAATGGTGGGGGTTCTATATTGTCAACGAATCTAGAACACAAATGGTAGGTCTAAAAGGTGAGTGATTCTAAAAGCGTTCTGGAATGCCTTTGATACTCAAACTGTAGACATGTTTTTATATGCCAGGGCATTCAGAACACAGGGATGTTTGAATGTTAGGAAGTCTAGAATATAGGAGGGGGGTTGGGATGTTAGAGGACTGGGGGGATCTAGAATATGAAGGCATTTTGTAATGCTTATAGATCTGGAATATTGAGATAGCTTTTCCCATGCCAGGGAATCCAGAATACATGTGTGTGAATGCTGATGATTCTAGAACTGAGAGAAATTGTCAGAAAATCTAGAACACTATGGAGATTTTTATTTATTAATGCAAGGGATAAAACAGTGTGTGTGAGCCCACACTGGGAGGAAGCTTCTGGAATGCCATGGCTTTAGAACTCTGAAGAGTTGAGAGCAGATAAGGATCCAAGGGGTGATTGGCTGTTACTAGGTAAGGAGCATTTGAGAATTTGCTTCCCAGTATATGTTGTCAGTTTAGCTCAAATAAATTCATGAAAACTCAAAAAGAAAGAAAAACAAAAAATCCTGGGAGATAGTAGCACTGATAGGGATTGAGTTTGGGGACTCCAAATGCTAGGAGATGAGGAGTAGGGCGGGGCTGGGAAAGAAGGGGTGAGGAGAAGCCACAGCCATCCCCGGAAGTTACAGTGGTGAGCCAGAGGCTGTTGCCTAGCAACAAGCATTGAAGATGTCCTGGATCCCAGGCAGAAGGAAGAAATTTCGGCAGTGCCCCCAGCAAATACTCCAGCCACAGGGTAGGAGGAAGGGAGAGGGCAACAGAAGGCAGGGACACGCTGGCTATGTTCTCAGGGACACGCTGGCTATGTTCTCAGGGATCAGGGGGATTTACAAAGACCGGGGCACCAGCACATTGTTGCTGCTTTAAGAAGCTGTGTGTCCCAGGATGGGGGTGCGGGGAGTGGACCAAGAGTTCTAGGTGTCAGAGTGGGATGGAGGTGTGGATTGCTATAGGTAGCAGTAAAGGTGTGAGTGTGCTGATTCAGTCCAGGTGCCGCAGTGTAAAGGAAGAGGGTGAAGGGGTCCCCTATACTCTCTGTACACCTTCCATTGGAAGTAGGAGGAATGGGGGATGAAGACAAAGCTGGATCTGTTGCTTTGTTAGTGTGGAGTTAGCCCTATGGTCAGGGCGGGAGGCTAAATTCTCTGTGTGAGCAAAGCCTCGGGGCAGGGCTAACGCTACAGAAGGGGAAACCTTAAGAATTAAACTGCTGTGAGATGGACCTGGAAACCCTGGAGGTGGGGCAAACGTGAAGGGGTGGGGCTTGGAATCCAATTCTCTGTGGGAAGGAGTGTGGCCTGAAAGTTAGAGAAAGGGTTTGTAATTCCAAGGAAAGAAGGTGGGGCCTTGAATTTGCAATGAAGGGAGGGGGTTGGGCTTGATACCCTCTGAGGGCCAGAACTGGGTTTGGAATCCGGAACCCTTTAAAGGGGGATGTGCCCGGCCTGTGTGGTTCAGTAGTTGAGGGTCCACCTATGAACCAGAAGGCCATGGTTCGATTCCCCGTCTGTCTGCAGGCTTGATCCCCAGTATGGGACATGCAGGAAGCAGCCAATCAATATTTCTTTCTTGTCATTATGTTTCTATGCCTCCCTCTCTCTTCCTGAAATCAGTAAAGGTAAATTCTTTAAAAATAAATAAAAGGGGGTGCAAGTGGGGCCTAAGACTCTCTGTGGCTAGAGGCTCCTAAAGGTAAAGATCCCTAGGAAGGAGGGGACTGGAATTCTCTAGGGAGAGTCTGCAATTCTGGAAGTGGGAGGGATGCTCTTGAAAGTCTTTAAAAATTCAGGCAGGAAAAGGGGTGTGGTAACCTCTAGGGGTGGCCAGTGCGGGGGGGGGGGGGGGGGGGGGGGGGGAGCAGGCGGGGCAGTGTCAAGGAGGAGAGCAGAGCCAGCAGCTTTGGGAGTGGAGTCTATGGGTCAGGAGTGGAGCCTGGGTCCTCTGGGGGGAGTGGGGGCGCAGAGACTACAGCCTTCTGAAGAACCAAGCTACTGCTTGTTTAGTCTGGAACTCCTGAAGCCCAGGGCGTGCAGAAAAGGTAAATCTGTTGGGAAGGACCAGAATGGGCTTGGAACCCTCAGAGGGGCGGGACCTCCAGTGCGGGATGCTCCGTCTTCAGAATCTTGAGTGTGTCGCGCAAGAAATGGACACCTGTGGGAGCTTGCAGCATCCACACCAGTCAGGGAGCAAATTCTGATTGCATTGCCCCACAACCAGGAGTTGAAGGATGAGGCCTGCAAATGGGAGTCTGGTTTAGGAGACCTTGCCCACGGCCTCCACATCGCTCCCAGTCATGGAATGGGGGACAGCACCTCCACACTTGGGCATCTCCTTCAGCAGAGGGTTGAACCGACTCCCTCCTTCCCCGGCCCCTAAACTCTCCGCCCCCCCCCCCCCCCCCCCCCCAGCACTGAGAACTCCAGGCAGGGCGTCCCCCGCCCAACACCTGTCTCTCTAGCCCCGCCCCTGCCGCCTTCCGATTGGTCTCGGAGGCAGCGCCCCTGGCGGTCCCGGGCTCTGATTGGCGAGAAGTTCGAAGCCCGCGACTGGGACTTGGAGAAAATGAGTTGGCCTCGGGCGGGGTCGTGGGGCTGGGAGGCGCAGAGCCGGACCCACTGGACAGACTGCCGGCCTGAAGCGGGACTCCACACGGAACACGATGCGGTGGCCTGGCCTCAGCGGCTGCCGCCCCCTCCCGCTCGTGCTGCTGCTACCGCTCCTTGCAGCCGCCGCCTCCGCCGCCAGCCCCAGCCCCAGCCAGACCTTCAAGGCTAAGGTGATCCCGAGCCACCCAGCCGGGTAAGCCCCGCTGCAGCCCCCTCTTCCTTGTACCCCCCTCCACCTAACAGGTGTGGTGGTCCAGGAGGCCAAGGACTTTTCTATGTAAGGGGAATAGAAGCCACTGCTTCGGGAGAGGAAGAAAGAGCCAGAGCGCTTAGATTTATTAGGGCCCTTTATTTGGAAGCGGTTCGAATCCGGGAGCACTGAGATTTTGACGGCACATTCCCTTCTAATGTGTGTGGTAGAGATAGATGTGGCTCCAAGGAATTCTAGGGTTTTTCTCGGAGAAGGGTCCCGGTTTATATGGGGGCAGGGCTTTGAGTTCACCTAGGATGATAGATGGGTGGGACTCTCGAACTGGGATCGGGTTCCCCAAGTTTCTTGGGTGCTCAAGGAGGAAGAGTATGGGAGGTTACAAAGAAAATTCATGAGGGATTTAAGATGTCTTGGTATTCTAGGGTTTGGGGGCGCCTGGATTAATTAAAAGGGGGCCTTGAATTTTGCTAGTGAGGAAGACGTGGACTTTTGAGTTGATGGCGGAAGGGCTTGCGGGGAATTGTGCCGGTGAGGAGTGCTCCTCAGGTTTCATGAGGGTTGGAGATGCTATAGTTACCCTAGAATTAAAGGAGTTTAGGTTTGAATGAGGTACCAGTGATTTCGCGGCAAGAGACCCAGAATTTCCTATACATTTGGGGGCTGTAGCCACCCTTCTTGTCTACGGTGGCGAGATCCAAGGAAACAATCTGCCCAGCACCCCCACCCCCTACCCTGAGCCCAGTGCTCCGTTACAAAGGCCCGGGCTGCGCTCCCGCCACGGTCTCTGCGAATACGTTTAGTAACCCGAGCCGCACCGGAGGCGGGGCCGGGAACGGGTTAACCCGGAGAAAAGGCGGGAGGGATGACGGCAAGATCGGGGTCCCCGAGGTTCCCACCCGGCGGCCTCCTTCCCCACTGGGCCCCCTACCGTCTTGGAAAGAGGCCACGGGGCTGATGTCCCCTTGGTAGCATCCCCCCACTGCCCTTCTCTCAGGACCTGCGCGCTCTCCCTCTCCCTCGTCCCCCTTAGCCTGGCAATAATGGATTTGTCTGGGGGGCCCCTTGGTTTCCACGCACTGGCGTCTGAGCTGAGGGCTCCACAACCCAGAATCTGAGACCCCCTGGGCGCAGAGATTTCTCCAAGAACAACTCTTTCCTCCTGGTCAGACGGGAAACCAAGGCTCAAAGACCAGGAGGGGCTGGCTCTGGGACACACGAGCTTGCAAGGGCAGGAATGGGCTAAAACTCAGCCTCCGGATTCCCAGTCCTGGGCTATGGCTCCTTCTGTATCCCTCTCCACTTCCGAGCCCTGCTGGACCCACAGTAGGACTTTTCTTCCCAACCGCTGAGGCCTGTGGAAGTGGCGCCACCTACCGCCCATGCGCGGGATGACGTCTAGTCCAGGACAGGGATGTCCGGGGAGGGCAGGATCCTAAATTCCCAAATTGTCTGGGTTGGGAAATGCGCTTAGACATCCTCTTTGCGTTTTTTTAATCGCTTAAAAATGCTTTAAAATGTCTTTCCCAAGAATACTTTACCTCAAAAAGCTTCAGGAGACAAGTACAAATGAGTTTGCTGTGACCTTCATCTCTAGAGAGACCAAGTCAATTTGCCTCCCATTGTATAAATAGGGAAACAGGCGCAGTGCCTCATATGTGCCACGTGTCTATTTCCAGCACCCTCAAGCCTTATTTATCTTGGTCCCCCATTCTTTGGGGAGTTCTAGAACCCTAGGGACCTGAGTGACTCCCACCCCTCTGTTACAGTGTTGTTGCTTGTCGCTGCTGCCCAGGCTGGTCACTCAGGAGGAGCCGTTGCTTCAGAGGTGGGTTCTCCTAGGTAGGGTACAGGTAGGGGTGACATGGAGTAGGAACAGAGGGGCTGGGGCTCCTTTCCCCTCCCCTCAACCCAGTTGAAGATCTGGATGCACCTGATGGAAAAACGGACTTGGTCCCCTCCTACACTTAGTCCCTGCCTGTCTCCGAAGCCTCCTGCAGGGTCCAGAGCTGCCCACCTGAAAAGTGTGCAGGCCCTCAGCGGTGCCTGGCACCAGAGTCCCCTGCACTGCTCAGCCCCAGCCCCAGCCCCAGCATGAGGAAGAAACAGGTGTCCCTTAACTGGCAGCCACTGACGTGAGTGTGCTGTCCCTCCTCTACCAAATACTCAGGAGTGCCCAGCTCCTCCACCATTTCGGACACATATTTCACTCTACTCTCTGGGTCTCCTCCTCTCAATTGCTCTCTCTCTCTGTCTGTCTCTGTCTCTCTTTCTCCCCCGCTCTCTTTCTCTTCCTCTCTCCCTCCTCTACCAACTTGTGTGTTTCTATTTCTCCTTTTCCTCCCCATTGCAGTCTCTGAGCCTTTCAGTCTTTGTCTCCATGTCCCACTCTCTGTATTTGTTCTTTCCATCTGTCTCCCGTTTCTCTCACTGTCACCTGTTTCCCTACATCTGTCTCTCCTCTTTCTCTTTCTCTCTTCCTCATCTGATTCTCCCAGTCTTTGTCTCTGTTTCTCGCCAAGCCTGGTCCCTATAGTGGGGTGGAATTGGGGTGGGATAGAAGGGTGGGCAGAGGTGACACTGGAAGGCCTCCTGGCTGGAAGGCCCCTTCCAGCTGGGGGCGGGGGTGTCAGCTTAACCGCAGTGACAGCTCCTTCTCTGCCCCCTCCCACCCAGGCTGCAGGAGGCCCGAGCTCTACTGAGACGCCGGCGGCCCCATGGGCCAGGGGGCCGGGCACTGCTGAGTAAGAGGCTCCCACAGCGCACTCCTGCAGGCCAGGCCCCGGGTAAGAACATCCGCCTTTCCCCTGCCGCCGAGGGGGGAGGGTTCCGGCCCAGATAAAGCTGTCTGGTTCCCACGGCCCAGCCGCTGCCTAGCTGCCCCCCATTGTAGCCCAGTACCCCACCCCGGGACACGGCCCCCTCTAGGGACCCTGGCGTCCGGCCTTGAGAGGTAAGCCCAGGACAGTACCAGACGCTGGCCAGAGGCGCTGACCTGCGGGGGTGGGGCTGGGAAGCCAGGCGTCCGGGCTCCCCGCGGCCAAAGAGGGGGGCGCTGTCCCGGCAGAGAGCGCAGTTGAACTAGCCCAGACAACAAAAGCGATTGTGCGGGTTGGCGCCTACCCGGTCACTGAATGCCTAAAATTTCCTGGCGGCTAGAGGCCAAAGGCCTCCCCTTGCTTCTCTTGCTCTCCTCTCGCTCCAGCTCTCGCCCCTGGGCTAGCGCACCCCCTAGTTTTAACCACAGTCAAAAATGCCCCTCCTGCTGTGGCCTTCAGCCCAGATGTGTTCCCTCCTCCCTAAAGTCTTCCAGATGTGGGCCTCTGGCCAGATGTGAGGACCCCCGCCCACAACCTCAGTTCCCCGTTTCCCCTTATTCATTCTGATTTCTTTTACCAGGTGTGGGGGTTTCTGGCCAGATGCTAGTGAAGCCCCCCCATCGTCCTGCGCACCATCCAGACCCCCCAGTTCCTTCATGTACCCAGGTGCAGACCCTCTTCCCCCCCAGATTGCCACCTGGCTGCCCACTTGTGCCGTGACCGTCCCCTATCCATATGAAGTCCTGTTCTCTGTACCTAGGGCAGAGAATCAGCCCTTAGCCGCCTCCCCAAATGCGGCCCCCACTTCTCCTTCCTCTTTATGGATTCAGGCCTGCCTGGGGGAAAAGAGCCCGCCCCCACCTGTTCCCTTCCTCGCCGCTCCCTCGTGGGCCCCATTCACTTGTTGAAGCGAGGAGGGACAGAGGGGGCGCCCCCTCCCCCTATGAGTCCAGCGCCCAGCCTGCGCGCCTCTGGCTGCGCGCCCAGCCCCACGCGCCCCCGCGCGGCCGCCGGGGAGGGAGTGGTGGGGAGGGGGGGCCTGAGCGGGGGCGCGGCCGTCCTCCCCCGCGGGCGGGCGGGCGCGGCCGGGCCCCTCGGGCGGGCTGGGACGGCGGCGCGGCCGAGCGCGGCGCTGCAGCCATGACGGGCGGCGCGCGGTTGCTCTGGGTGTCTCTATTGGTGCTGCTAGCGCTGTTCGGGCCACAACCCGGACACAGCCAGCCGCGAGAGCGCCTCCGCGTGCGCTTTACCCCAGCGGTGTGCAGCCTGCGCTGTGTCCATGGGCCCACCGGCCCTCGCTGTACCCCGATCTGCGCGCCCCGCAACACCACCAGCGTGGACAGCGGCGCGCCCGGCGGGGCGGCCCCGAGGGGACCCGGCTTCCGCGCCTGTGAGTGCGGGGTGGTGGTCCCGAGGGAGGGGTTCCCAGGGGGAGGAGAAATCCCTGGGGATGGTGGAAACAGTCCCCCAGGGAGTGGGAGCCCAGATTCCCTGTGCTGGGGGGATTCCTGGTTACTTAAGAAAGGAAGCTTCAAATTCCTGGCTTTTGGGGTTGGATCCTGATTTTTCAAGCAATGGGGGTTCTCATGGACCTGTGGCGTCCCATGTGAGGGAATTGGGTCTGATGGCTTTCCAGTCTTTGAGTCAATCTTGGAGATACCAGAATTGAGGGCCCTGGGAACTTGGGGAAAGGGGGCTTGAATTGAGACTATAATGGGTCCCTAAAGACCGAGCGAGAGTTTCAGGGCTTGCCTGCCCCCCCCCCCCGCGGTGGGGGGCGGGGGTCCCAATTTCTGTGTCTATGAGTGAGAGGGATTAGGAAAATCCAGGATGGGAGTGCCTGTGTGCAGGGGGATTGGGGTCAGGAAGGTTGATTTGGAGAGCGGAGAGGGAACCGGCCCATAGAAGGAGGGTTTCTGCAGAAGAAAGTGTCACACATGGGAGAGAAATCCAAATAGGAGGCCTAGGGGATGGGGTGCCCCTGGGGAGAGGGTACAGAAGGAGGGTGCGCACCAGGCACTCCTAGAGATGGGGAGTCCCCAAGGGTTCAGGTGAGGTGGGAGAATGGGCCACCTGTTTGCGACAGGGTGTGGGGATGGGCTGATTCTCTGGTGGGGCCTACCTGCTCCCAGCCCAAGAGGCCCTCTGGAGTGGGGAGTGGGAGCCCCTGGCGCCGAAAATTCGCCCAGCCTGGCCCCCAGCCAATCCAGCCCTGGCGGCGTGAGCTCATCTCCTGATGAACCCCGCCTGCTGCCACTCCTTCTCTCCTCCCCCTCCTCCCTCCTTCCTTCACTCCTTCCCAGCCCAACCCCAAAGCACCCTTGCCAAGCGCCGTGCCCAAGCGGGTGCCAAACCCCTGGAGGCACAAGGAGGAGCATGTGAAAGGGGGCTGACCTCGGCAGGACCCCGATGTCCTCAGCTCCTCACTCCTCCAGGGGCGTAGGGGGTGGAGTGGGCCATGCCCATCTAGCAGCTTGCCCTGGCATAGGAGCTCTCAGGAAGCGGGGCGGGGGGGGGGGCTGCTTTCAGGCCAAGAGAAGGTGGAGAAATGCTCCGAGGCTGGAAAGTGCCCCCCCCCCAAGACATAGCTTGATTACCACAACCCCCAGCAGAGACCTTTCCTATCCTAGGCCTATTATTAAGCATCCCTATTAGAGCAACCTGGAATCATGGTCTAGCTCCCCTAACTAGTGGAACTAGAATGTCTGCCCTCAGGTCCTAAGTCCCACCCCCACCCCATCAATAAACTGGAGAAAAGCCCCTCCAGTGAAGTTTCCTCCCTCCCTCCCATTCTTCTGATGTAATCTCCCAAATTGTGCCTGTCACCAGCGAATTCTGTAGTATTTTCTCTCCACCGTTGTTCCCCACTCTCCAGAGGGGCCCCAGATTACACACCCTGTACACTGATAACCCACTTCCTAGCTGAATTCTTTCCCCTCAAAAGACTACCATTTTCTTATATTTCCAATGGAATCCCATCAGAGATTCCTAATTCCTATCTTTCAAAGTCCTTCTCTTTCAGCTGACCCCCTCCCCAGGAACTTCTGACCCATTTATCTTCAGAGAACCCCAGAATTGGCCTTGATCAGCTGATTAGGACTGCAGCACTGTGCTCTCCCCGGGCAGCCATTAAACAGAAGGTTTGGGCGCCCAGCCCCTCAGCGGGAGGAGAAGGGGGTTGCACAGCATCTTACTCTTCCCAGGCTACTGAGGCTCTCATGTGCTGGGGGCTCCTAGAAACCCCACTTCTAACATTTTTCTCAGCACCTTCAAATTGGCCATTCCCTGAGCCTTCTCCAGTGCTCCCTAGAAGGCACTAGAGTCCTCTTTTCTAGGTAATTCTCTCCAAAAGACTTAATGGATTCCTTGAATGGGTGCCTCAGATCCTCTGAGCTAGGCTCGTTCCCTTTCCATTCGAGAAAACTTGAGTCTTTGAACCCGAGTATTGCCCTTTAGCTGGTCTCCCAGGAATCCAGTCTCTTTACCCTTCAAAATTGAGGAGGCTCTCTTTATGCTTTCCTCTCTCCAGTGTGTGGCTCAGAATACCACACACGCCTTCCTGGACGGCTCTGGCCGCCTGCTCCCTTCCTCCCATCCACACAGCTGTCTCCAGCTGTTCTCGGTCGCCCCTGGGGAAAAAGGGAGGGGGTACCCCCGAAGCACACGTCCGGCCTTCTTTGGCTCTACGGCCCCGGGACTCCCCAAGGAACGGGAATATGGAGCCACCGCCCTACCCCCGCCGCGCCCCTCTCTTTGTTTACCCCGCCGCACAGCTGGCAGTGCCCCGCCCAGGGGTGGCCTGTGGCCCAGCGAGTGCGCACTGAGAGAGGAGGCGCGTTCGCGTTGGTGGCTCCGCCCCGGGGTACTGGAGGCGGGAAGGCAGTGCTAAAGTCTGAGCCAAAGAGGAGGTGGGCGGAGACAGTGCGGTGGGCGGAGCTAAGACGCCCGTCCAGATGGCTGGGAGGCGGGGTGGGAGGGGCTTGAACAAGTAAGCCCCGGCAAATCAGCGTAAGGAAAGGAGGTGGGCGGAGCTAAAGGCATCGAGTTGGATAACTAGATAGGCGGAGTTTAGAATCCCAAGGAAGAAGGTAATGTGGGCGGGGCTGCAAGGGGGTTAGTGATGCCAGGGAGTGACTAAAATGTGCTTTTAGTCAATGCAAGGAACTAGCTGGGTCTCAGGGGCTGGAACCGTCAAGAGATGAGATGGGCAAAGCTAAATGCTTATGGAAAGAGGGCCAAATATTTGGTGACGAAAATAATTTGACTTTGGATGGTGGACACAGGCCATGTATCATAGAAATGTGTACTTGAAACCTATATAGTCTTATTAACCAGTTACTCCAATAAACCTAATTTAAATAAATAAATGCTTGTGAAAAGCGAGAGTGGACGGGCCTTCGCCCCGGGATAGCGCTATGTGGGCGGGGCTGGTACACCAGGGACTCAGTCAGAAAGTGGGGCTGGAGAGGGAAGGTGAGATAACAAGACAGTTAATGAAGAGCCGCGGGCGTGGCGAGCCAAACCAGTGGGCGAATCTATACCACAGAGGTCTGGACAACTGGACCGAGTCACTGCTAGTAGCCAAGGTTTGGTGGAAGTGGCACATGACAGCTCAAGGTGTAGCGACTTAGCACTGAGTGATAGCTTTGAGGGTGTAGTTATAATGTTAGGGACTGAGCTAGTTTGGGTAAGCTGGCCCCAGGGATGCCTGACAGAAGGGTTGCTGACTCTGAGTGTCCTCGCTCTCCCCCCAGTCCTGTGTCCCTTGATCTGTCATAACGGCGGTGTGTGCATGAAGCCTGACCGCTGTCTCTGTCCCCCGGACTTCGCTGGCAAGTTCTGCCAGTTGCATTCCTCGGGCGCTCAACCCCCGGCGCCGGCCATGCCAGGCCTCACTCGCTCAGTGTACACCATGCCACTAGCCAACCACCGCGACGATGAACACGGTTAGGAGAGTGCGGCCCGGGTCCTCTCCTACCCCTCTGTCCACCGTTCCCCTGACTCCACCTTTCCTGCCTTCCCCGGAGTACCCTTCTCCAGTGCGCCCTCTCACCCCTTCCCTGCCCCACTCCGTAAGGACCCAGTATGCACCTCTTTGCCCGCGATGCCTTCCTCCAGGTGTGGCATCTATGGTGAGCGTCCACGTGGAGCACCCGCAGGAAGCGTCCGTGGTGGTGCACCAGGTGGAGCGTGTGTCCGGCCCTTGGGAGGTGGAGGACGCCGAGGCAGTGGCGCGGGCGGAGGCGGCGGCTCCCTACACGGTGCTGGCACAGAACGCTCCCCGCGAGGACAGCTACTCGGACGCCTCTGGCTTTGGTTACTGCTTTCGGGAGCTGCGTGGAGGCGAAGTGAGAGGAGGCTGGTGGGGAGGCCCTCCCTGCCCCCCGCCCCAGCGTGCCACCGCGCAGAGGCGCACTCACTAGACACTTCCCCACAGTGCGCGTCCCCGCTGCCCGGGCTTCGGACGCAGGAGGTCTGCTGCGGAGGGGCCGGCGTGGCCTGGGGCGTGCACGACTGCCAGTCGTGCTCTGAGCACCCGGGTAAGCCCCAGGACGCCCCGAGTGCTCGGAGCTGGGGAGGGGTGAGAACACCCTCGCACTCTGCCCAGCGACAAAACCTGTTCTCAAAATAGCCACGCCTGCCTGGTTGTGGGGTCGCTCCCGTCTAGCCTTACCCAGATGTTCTGGGACCGCCTGCGCCACTTTTGACTTTGGCTACTCTGCTCTCACCTGCCTGTGTGCTACGGCCCCAGCCAGGCCGGTCTGACACCGCCACAGTATCTTCTGTCAGACCGCCCACTGGGCGCCGGGCCGAAGTCAAACACCCAACACCTTTTAGTCCCTTCCACCCACTTTCGTCCCCGCCCACTTCTTTCTCGATCCTCTGTCCTAGGCACGCCCCTCTCCTCTCTCTACAGGGAACTCCGACCGAGTGGGAGCCCCAGGTCGTCCGTGTCCAGCTGGCTTCGAACGGGTTAATGGGTCCTGCGAAGGTGAGCCGGGACAGTGGTGGGAGGGGCGTGGCCCTAAGAGCGGGGCGGCGGGCGGTGGTCCCTGACCCCACTAGGACCACTCCGTCCCTCCCCGCAGATGTGGATGAGTGCGCGACTGGCGGGCGCTGCCAGCACGGGAAGTGTGCCAACACCCATGGTGGGTACACATGCGTGTGCCCCGACGGCTTCCTGCTGGACTCATCCCGCAGCAGCTGCATCTGTGAGCCACCCAGAGGGGCCGAGGCTGGGTCCCACGTAACCCTCAGGCCTATCCCAGCACATCCTGGACCTTTCATTTCTTTAAACACCCCCAGATCCTCCAAGTCTCCCAGGTCTCTCATCAGATCCACCTCAGACTTTCTGAACCTTCTCCAGCCATTTCTAAGAACCCCTGTTATCTCCAGATCCCCAGCCTTCCTTCAGCTCCTCCCGGCCCCCAAATCCCTTCACCTTTCCTCACCAGAACTTCTTCAGACCTCAGACTGTCTCATTCAGCCCTCAGACTCTCCCCAGGCCCCAAACATTTTCAGGCCTCGAGACCCTCATTTCTGCCTCAGGCCCTCTCAGACCTCTCTTGAAAGTCCCTGGAATCCACCAAACCCTCCCTGGCTACCCCACCTCGCAGATCCCCTGCCCTCCCACACCCTCTCTGAAATGCTGCTCCCCCTCCCCCAGCCCAACACGTGATCTCCGAAGCCAAGGGGCCCTGTTTCCGCGTGCTCCGCGACGGCGGCTGCTCGCTGCCCATTCTGCGCAACATCACCAAACAGATCTGCTGCTGCAGCCGCGTGGGCAAGGCTTGGGGGCGGGGCTGCCAGCTTTGTCCGCCCTTCGGCTCAGGTGAGCGCCTTGGCCCGCCCACCCCTACACCTGAGGCGTAGTGTCCGCTTTAGGCCCGCCCCAGACCCCTCCCCAGGCTTCGAGGCTCACAGCCGTCAAACCTGTTTGAGCCCTAGTCTTGGCCACTTCCCCAGCCTCTGAGACCGGCTACCCTCAGACTGAACTCTGCCCCAGGCCACAACCGCCCTTGGCCACAACCACCCTTGGCCACATCTACCGCTGAGACACACTACCTTCTGAGCATCACCTCCAGCTTTGGCCACTCCTAACTCTTGAGATATCCACCTGTCCATCCTGTCCCCATGCTTTAGCCAAGTCCCCAGCTCCTGAGACCCTGCCTTCAACATAGGCTGCACCTTAGGCCCCGCCCCACACACGGCCCTCCCTGAGTCACCTCTCTGGAAATCTAGCTTCTGCTTAAAATCAGACCCCACAAGGGACCTGAGTATTTCCTGGCCTTTATCCTAGTCTCAGTAGACCCCAAACCAGAACCCATCGCCATCCCAAATAGAGAAAACCATCCTTGGTCCCACATTTGGCCTCTGAGATGCCCCAGTCTTTGGCCAGGTTCCAACCCCATCCCAGCATCTAATCCAAACCCCTGACACACTCCCAGGCCAGCCCTCATCCCCAACTAAGGTTTTTTTTTTTCTCTCTCCCTCCCTGCTCTCACACCCTCTCTTTGCCCCCTCCCTTCCTTTCCTGTTCGCAGAGGGTTTTCGGGAGATCTGTCCTGCTGGCCCTGGCTACCACTACTCGGCCTCTGACCTCCGCTACAACACCAGACCCCTGAGCCAGGAGCCACCCCGAGTTTCCTTCAGCCAGCCCCGTGCCCCACCCTCCACCCCTCGGTCACCCACAGGTGAGCTGGCTTCTGGAGGAGGGTGTGTTGTCTCTAAGGGGCTGCCCCAGCCCCACAGGGAAAGGAAGTGGGGCACCAAAATCCAGCTCTCCACTCAATGATAGCCTCTCTTTACCAGGCTTTCTGCCCACCCATCGCCCAGAACCCCGACCTGAGCCTCGGCCGGGGCCTGAGCTTCCCCCAGCCAGCATCCCGGCCTGGACTGGTCCTGAGGTCCCTGAACCAGGTTTGGTAGAGGGAATCCAGGACATGGATGGGGTTTCACAGATAGGGGTCTTAGAAGAAGGTTTCAAGGATAGGGCAAATGGGGAAGCCACAGCCAGAGGAATTAAGGAGGGTAAAAAGAGATCAAGGTATGGAGAGTTGGGTGGTGGTTATGCCGAGAGCTGGAGTCGAGAGCCTGGCTTAAAGTTCTTTGTTAATTGGGCAAGTCATTGAATCTCAGTTTCCTCGTTTCTAAAATAGGAACATTGTGAGGATTCAATGAGCCGTCTCTGAAGGGTCTGGTACATAGTAAGTGCTCAGCTAATGTTAGGCAAATAATTATTTTCATGAGGGCACTAGGAACGCACCTGAGGCAGGTAATTGAAGAGCAAAATGTTTTAAGGTGGAGACTTTAGGGTGGTATTATGGGGACGTTTAGGGAGAGGGTCTGATGAGAACCTCCCACCATAAAAGAAATGGTCACAGATGAAGACACGGGCCTTGAGGAGGGACATCCCTGAAGATGTTTAGGTAGAGGGTCTGGGAGGATTGTACTGGGACAAATGGGATGGAGATGTGAGGGCTGGGGAAACCCTGGCTGACTGGATTCCCAGGTCCCTCCGCGGGGATGTGTCAGCGCAATCCCCAGGTCTGCGGCCCCGGACGCTGCATCCCACGACCCAGTGGCTACACGTGCGCGTGCGATTCCGGTTTCCGGCTCAGCCCGCAGGGCACACGCTGCTTGGGTGAGCTAGCGGGGTGTGGGCGGGGCGCGGCCTGTGCCGGCCACCTGCTGACCCGCTCCCTGTGCTCTCAGACGCGGACGAGTGCCGGCGCATGCCCCCGCCCTGTGCCCCGGGGCGCTGCGAAAACACGCCCGGTAGCTTTCGCTGTGTGTGCGGCCCCGGCTTCCGAGCTGGCCCGGGGGCTACTGAGTGTCTGGGTGAGAAATCCGCTCCAGCCGGCCCCAGGCTGCACCTCCGCAGGGACCTCGCGCTGCTGTCCCTGCAGAGCAGTTCCCGCCCTCGCCGCTTCCCCAACCCCTTCGGCCAGACTCTAGCTCCCCCGCCCCGGCTCGCCCGGCCCCCAGACTAGCTCCTGTTCACCCTGAGGCCCCTCCACTGCCTCTTCCCGGCCAGCAGGTCCTTCCGGCCCCGAGCGGGTCCCTATTCTGCTGCCGCTCAACCTTTGTCTGGCGACCAGGTCCAGGCTTCGCCCTCCCTGGCACCACCTCCCCCCCACCCCGCCCCACTTCCCAGATTCCAGACCCTTCTCCCCCCCCCCCCCCCAAATGCCAGACTGGCTCCCGTCCGCCCTCAAACCCCCTCTGTCCTTCCATTACCGAAACCTATCTACTGGCCATGACCCCTGATTTCCACCCCGTTCCGAAATCGCCCCTTCCCTCTCTCCTGCCACCCCTTTGCTCGGTCCCCCAAACCTTTCTTCCCTCCCTCGCCCTGCCCAGGCTCTGCTCCTCACACCTTGCCCCCTACCCAGTTCACCCCTCAGCCCTTCCCCTAGTGGGGTCCCCAGACCTTGTCCTAATCTCGCCCTCTTCAATCTACCTACTGGGAACTCCCTATGCCCCTGCCTCCCACCCAGCCTGGCTCTGGTTTAAGCTCGGCTCCACCTCTGCTCTCCCCACTTCCCACCACTGCGACTGCCGACTGGGGGGCGGGGAGGGGGGGCGGCGGTGCGGGTCTGCCCCAGTTCAGGCTCCTGGTTTGTGCCCGCAGACGTGGACGAGTGCCACCACGTGCCACCGCCCTGTGACCGTGGGCGCTGTGAAAACACGCCAGGCAGCTTCCTATGCGTGTGCCCTGCTGGGTACCAGGCTACACCCCACGGAGCAGGCTGCCAAGGTGAGGGACTGGAAGGGGCAGAGGGAAGGGGATGTGAGAGGGGCAGAAGGGCAGAGCGGCAGTGATGAGGAAAGGAGACACTTAGCAATGGAGCTGACAAGGAGACAGAAGCCAGGTTCTGAGAACCAGACGTGTAGCCTGATGGCTGCAGAGACAGTGACATGCGGGGGACAGAGAGGCCAACTGGTGGGAAACAGAAGGACTGAGTCACGGAGGTTGGATGTATCAGTCATGGTGGACAGAATAGAGGGAGGCCCACATGGGTAGGGAAGGCAGAGTTCTAGAGGATAGGCAGGCAGCTTAGAGTAGGGATTGAAAAGATAGATGGAGGATGAAGAGTTAGAATGATGAGAGACAGGGTGGCCGAGGGATGGAGTCAAGGAGAAAGAGGGAGGTGGAGGGTGGACATCAAAGCAATGGAGGCCCAGGAGGCAGAGTGTAGCAGGGGGGGACAAAGGAGGTATGACACTGGTCCCTGCCCTCTCAGATGTGGACGAATGCATCCAGAGCCCTGGCCTCTGTGGCCGAGGGGCCTGTGAGAACCTGCCTGGCTCTTTCCGCTGTGTTTGCCCGGCTGGCTTCCGGGGCTCAGCGTGTGAGGAGGATGTGGATGAGTGTGCCCAGGAGCCGCCGCCCTGTGGGCCAGGCCGCTGTGACAACACTGCGGGCTCCTATCACTGCGCCTGCCCTGCTGGCTTCAGATCCCGGGGGCCAGGGGCCCCCTGCCAAGGTGAGGGTGCTGAGTCCAAGTGTACTCCACCTCCATTTGCTGGGGGACTGGAGAGACATGATTGGGGGGGGGGCACAGAGACAGGGTGATGGAGCTCAGTGGTGGAAGGCAGACACAGAAGGGGGGTGGGGAGCGACTGAGAGGATGGGCAGGTCTGACTAGAGTCTTCTCTTTCTCCAAATATGAAGCTGTTCTCCATTTTACATCCCTTTTTGTTTTTGTTTTTGTGTGTGGGGGGTGGTATTTTTTCTTTTTTTAAATATATATATATATTTTTTATTGGTTTCAGAGAAGGTTGAGGGAGAGATAGACACATAAATGATGAGCATGTGCCTTGACCAGCAATCAAACCAAGACCTCCTGGTTCATAGGGCGAGGCTCAGCCACTGAGCCACGCCCATCCCAGCTGGGCTTTCCCTCCCTTTTCTGAGGATACTCTTTTGCTTGTGGGACTCCTGAGGAGGGGACAGCTCTGAGGCAGGAGGGCCACATGCAGGAGATGGTGTCCAGGCCTCACCCTGGCAGCTGTGGAGGGACTATTAATGGGGAATCAAGGGAGGAGGGAGCAGCTTGGGCCAAGTCCAGGAGGCTGCCTCCACACTGCAACGCCGAGGCTGAGGCGGGTGATGGCAATGGAGATGGCCCCAGGCTCCTTCCTCAGCCCCACTGGTCCCCTCTGCCCCAGATGTGGATGAATGTGCTCGAAGCCCCCCACCCTGTGCCTATGGACGGTGTGAGAACACAGAAGGCAGCTTCCAGTGCGTCTGCCCAACAGGCTTTCAACCCAGCCCTGCTGGCTCCGAGTGCGAGGGTGAGGCCCAGGAGGGAGGGAGGCCTGGGGCTGGGGGAGGGGGCTGTGAGAGCACTCCTTCCAGGCCATACTCTCCCCTGTCCTTCAGATGTTGATGAGTGTGAGAACCACCTGGCATGTCCTGGGCAGGAATGTGTGAACTCACCCGGCTCCTTCCAGTGCAGGGCGTGTCCTGCCGGCTACCACCTGCACCTTGGCCGATGTGCTGGTAAGATCAGGTTATGACCTTGGACCTGGGTTATAACTTCTGACCTAGATGGTGACCCTTGTTCTGGACGGCAACCCAGACCTGATCCATAACTTCCTGACTTGGACCTCAATTCCCTTACCTGAACCACAGCCCCAGAGCCTGACTGTGACTTTTAACATAGACTATGGGCCCCTGACTCCGGCTGCAACCTGGATTACAACCTTTGACCCTGAATGTGTCATCTTACTCTATGACTCATGGACCTTCAACTTGACATTTGACCCAAACCATAATCCTTACTAAAAACCCCTTATCACAACTCTATAGCAAGTGTGACCCTCCTGACCTGCCTGTCCTTAGTTCTGTATGTGACTTGTGAACTCTGAACTTGACTTTGACGTTTGACCTAACCATAATTCCTGACCGTAACCCTGCTTCAACCCGATTCTGTGTAACCCTTGATACTCTCTCTTTCACTGCCCCTGTCTCTTCTGAGTCCCTTCCCTGGGGCCTGATTGGGTTCACATCTCCAGCCCCAATCCCTGACTAGAGGCAGAATTCTGGACCCTGACTAATTGGTCTCAGATCCTCCAGTTCACTGACTCTGTCCCCTGACTTATCAGAAAGTCATCCAGTGACCCTGGTTTTCAATATCTGACCCCTTACCCTAATTAATTTATGACCCCTGTACCAGTGCAGATTCCCTTCACCTGACCTTAGGATCCTGGCACAGGGAGTTCCCAAAAACCCAAACCCGCAGAACCCCCAATCATGGTCCCCAGAATCAGAGAGTTCTGGTCTCCCCAGTCCACTTCTGCCATGGAGCCTTCTCATATCCAAACCAAGACACTGCCCACCCCACCTCTTGTAGACCCCTTGCCCCAACGAAATCTGTCCGGTGTGTCTCTAGACTGGACCCCTTCTTTTTTGCTAAAAAAAAAAAAAACTTTATTGTAAGTATTACATAGGTCCCCTTTTTTCTGGACCCCTTCTGAAACCCCCATTCCCACAGATGTGGACGAATGCAGTTCAGGCGCCTCCTGCGGCGCCCATGGCCACTGCACTAACACGGAAGGCTCCTTTCACTGCAGCTGCGCTCCTGGCTACCGGGCGCCGCCTGGCCGGCCTGGGCCCTGCGCAGGTGGGCAGGAGGGGGCAGGGCCTGAGAGCCTGAGATGCGCATGGGCTCCTGGGCAAAGCGTGTTGGAGAGTCGGAAGCTGGACTGAGGAGCTGTGGGTGGAGCTTAAGAGCCCACCCAACTGGGCATGCGGCTTGGGGGCGAGGTGGCCGCTGTGAGGGCGGGGCTTGGGTCTCAGGGGCAGGCCCGGTGACTGCTCTGTCTCGCATACCTTAGACGTGAACGAGTGCCTGGAGGGCGACTTTTGCTTCCCCCACGGCGAATGCCTCAACACCGACGGCTCCTATGCCTGTACCTGTGCCCCCGGCTACCGGCCCGGACCCCGCGGAGCCTCTTGCCTCGGTCTGTACCCACGCTGGGCCCGGACCCCGAAAGGGTGGTCTTACACCAGGAAAAGGCTGGAAAAGGAACGGGGAGTTTGAATTTTGGATGGAGTCTGGACGCATTTTGGAGGCGGAGCCTGTGGGGCCTGGGTCTAGATGGGAGGGGAGGGGTTGGGAGAGGAAAGGGGAGAGGAGTCTGGGTAGCTGGGCCGTGGTTGGCCAGGAAAGGGCCTAACCCCGCCGGCGGGTGGGGCTTGAGAAGGGCGGAGCCTAAGACCGGTCGGGCGGGGAGAGGGCTGTGGAGGGCGTGGCCTGGGAGATTGAGCGGAGAAGGAGGTGGGTCGGGTTTTGGATTCTGCCCGGCAGACGTGGACGAATGCAGCGAGGAGGACCTCTGCCAGAGCGGCATCTGCACCAACACCGAGGGCTCCTTCGAGTGCGTCTGTCCTCCGGGACACCGCGCCGGCCCGGACCTCGCTTCCTGCCTCGGTGAGAGGCCTTGCGGCGCCCGATCCCTCCTCTCTGCCTCCAGTCTCCCCTCTGCCCTCTTGGCCTCTTCCCCGCCTCCCCGCCTCCCCGCCTCCCCGCCCTGACTGTCATCTCTCCTCGACTCCCCCCATTTGTCCTCCTTTGCCTCCCTACCTCCCTGCTTCCCCCATCTGATCGTCCTGCCTCACCTCTCAGACGTGGATGAATGTCGAGAGCGGGGCCCAGCCCTCTGCGGCTCCCAGCGTTGTGAGAATTCCCCCGGCTCCTACCGCTGCGTCCCAGACTGCGACCCTGGCTACAACGCGGGCCCTGAAGGCACCTGTGACGGTGAGACTACTGCACTGGCCCCTAAGTTACTGGAGTTCATTCTTTTGGGGACCACCTGCCTCACAGACTTGTGGGGAGGGAAAGGGCCCCAACCAATGCACTTAACTCTCTCCCCACCTCTATGCTGGAAATTCTTTGTCCCTCCCTCCCCCCCTCCCCTTCTGATTTCAGAGAGGAAAGGAAGGAAAGAAAGACAGATAGGCACATCAGTGATGAGAAAGAATCACTGATCGGCTGCCTTCTGCGTGCCCCCCACTGGAGACTGAGCCCACAACCCAGGCATGTGTCCTGATTGGGAATCCAACTGTGACTTCCAGTTCATAGGTCCTGCTCAGTCACTGAGTCACACCAGCTGAGCTATTTTTTCTTTTTAAAACTTTTTTCTTTAAATATTTTTAATCTATTACAGTTGACATTAAATATTATTTTAATTAAAAAAAATCCCTGTCGTGTGGCCGGCGTGCCTCAGTGGTTGAGCACCAGCCTATGCACCAGGAGGTCACAGTTCGATTCCCAGTCAGGGCACAGGCCTGGACTGAGGGCTTGATCCCGTGTGGGGCGTGCAGGAGACAACCAATCAATGATTCTCTCTCATCATTGATGTTTCTATCTTTCTCTTCCTCTCTCTCTAAAATCAATAAAAAATATATTTTAAAATACTTTTTAAAACTCTTAGTGTCTTGTATTTTCTTGTGGAGGGAGGTGGGAGTTTTGGGGAAGTCACTACTCTCAGGACCCAGGCCACGTCTTGCTTCTAGAAGCAGCCCATGCCCCCTCTGCCAGTTGAGTTATTCCAGCAAGTTATCGCCTAACCCAGTGGTCAGCAAACTCATTAGTCAACAGAGCAGCAAACCCCTTTTCTGGGCAGTTTGCTGACCACTGTCCTTACCTAAGAACAGTTAGCCTCTCTCCCCCTTTCTTGTCGATTAAAGCTCCCTGTTTTTCCCTCTTCAGGCCTCTCTTTGGACCTGCCCTCTTCCCGTCTTCCACCACTCACTCTACTTCCAGCTGTCCCTCCACAGAGGTGCAACCCTGGTTTTCCTGGGCCCCATCCTTTCCCAATGCCAAATTCCCCAGTCTTCTCCAAGCACTGACCTGCCCACTTAAAATCCATGCCTTTAAAGTGTTGTCTCTCCAGATTCGGTCCTGTCTTTCCTCAGACTTCTGTAGGCCTTGGGGACTACAGGTCTCTGTTCCACCTTCACGCCACCCCTTGCCTACTCTTCTCGTTTTCCATGCCTGCCCACCCCTCACCTCCCAGGCCCCCTCTCCAGCCCCCAGCAGGCTCTGACAGGGACTGGCTGAGACAGGAGGCTAGGACTAATCTAGGTCCTTGTTGGGATGGATGTGATCAGCTTTTTGTGGAGCAGCTGAAATGACTGTGGGATGCCATTGGCTCTCTAGTCGCCACAACTCTGGCTCTTAGAAACCTAGTTTCAGGGGCTCTCATTCACTAATTCTACAAGAATATACTGAGCACCTGCTGTGTGCCAGACACTGGGGGGCAACAGCTGTACGTCAAACAAAATTCCTGCCTTCATGGAGCTGCCTCGTTGGGGGAGGACAGACAATAAATAGGTAAATTCATTCAAAACTCACTCAGCAATTTGGGGCACCTACTGTACGTTAGGTACTGTTCTGGGCCCTGGGAATACAGTGGGGAAACAAAACAGACACAAGTCCATGCTGTTGTGGAGTTTGCATTCTTGGGAGGTGGTTATAATATAATGTCAAGTTCAAGAAGAGAAATGTAGCAGAACAAATTAACAGAGACGACAGGGCAGTCAGAGAGCGAGTGCTAGGAGGGCTTGACCTAGACTCTTGAGTGAAGTGAAGGAGGATGCCATACAGATAGCTGAGGGGAAAGTGTCCCTGACAGAAAAAGCATGGGCAAAGGCCTGAGGTGGAACCATGTTTGAGGCCTTTGGAGTTATCACCACTATCAATCTTAAAGAAGCTCAGACTCCTAGAATGTAACATTCATCAGGAACTGTGGATCCAGGCCTATAACTGCTCTCTCCTTCCCTCACCTTGTCTCCACTCCTGCAGATGTGGACGAGTGCCAGGAATATGGCCCGGCAATCTGTGGAGCCCAGCGCTGTGAAAATACCCCTGGCTCCTACCGCTGCACACCTACCTGTGACCCTGGCTACCAGCCCATGCCTGGGGGCGGATGCCAGGGTGGGTGTGCTGCAGGCACTGGGTGAGCTGTGGCAGAGACAAAGGCCCAGCAATGGTCTGACTGTCCGCTGGTTGCAGATGTGGATGAATGCCGGAACCGGTCCTTCTGCGGGTCCCATGCCATTTGTCAGAACCTGCCTGGCTCCTTCCTGTGCCTCTGTGACCAGGGCTACGAGGGGGCCCGGGACGGACGTCACTGCGTGGGTACGGGGCTCCAAGGGGCTGGGCTGGGACCAGAGGGTGGGGAAGAGGTCGGCCAGGCCCAACCCCTCTCTGTACATTTGAACTATGTGAATTCTGGGGTACGGAATTTAGATGTTGGATATAAGATCTATCTTCAGGAAACCCTCTTCATTCAGATTTTATGTGGGGAATACTTTTTAAAAATATATATTTTATTGATTTTCCACAGAGAGGAAGGGAGAGGGAAAGTCAGAAACATCGGTGTGAAAGAAACATCGATCAGCTGCCTCCTGCACACCCCCTACTGGGGATGTGCCCACAACCAAGGTACATGCCCTTGACTGGAATCGAACCCAGGACCCTTCAGTCTGCAGGCCGACACTCTATCCACTGGGCCAAACCGGTTTTGGCTGGGGGATGCTTTTGAAATTATGTATGTAAAATGTACTGACCTTAAATGTACATAAACAGTATTTTCCCAACTTTTAGAGAGAGAGAGATGTGCGAGAGAAACATCGACAGGCTGTCTCCTGTGTGGATCAGGGACCAAACCTGCTGCCTAGGTGTGTGTCCTGACCAGGACCAGCGCCTGCCACCTGTTGGTGTGCAGGGCGACGTCCGACCAACAAGCCACCGGGCCAGGGCCTCCCCACATTTTATGAAGACATTTTCTAAACACACAGCCTGACCTGTATTCTACCATCTTATTATACTTGCTTCCTCATACATCTATCCATGAACACAACTAATTTTTTTGGATAGATTTAAAATTAAATCACAGGCATCAATACACTTCTTAAATTCTTCAGTATGCATATTATTAACCAGAGTTCAATATGTATTTATATTTTCATTTGCAGTTCAATGTACAAACAGTGAAATGCATGGATTTTAATTATACATTCTCTAAGTTTTGACAGATGCCAACACAACAGGCTACCTTTCTTTAATGAGAATTAAAACTGTGAAGCCCTGGGATATATTTGAACTTCGGGCACACCTGCATCCGGGCCTTATAACAAGGCTGACTGTTTCCTCTCAGCTCTGCTTCCCTCCGTTGCATTTATTTTCAGGCAGACTTTCTCTTCACAGTGACAAAGGTGGTCTTGGCACCTCTAGCTAACATCCTCATCTTGGCAGCCCTAGCTACAGACGTGGGCTCTTTCCTGCTATTTTCAGTCAAAGCCTCAGGGCTGGCTTTGCCTGGCCCAGAGAAACACAGCAATTTGATTGGCAGTGCTTGGGACTTGTTCCCACTCCTTGGAGTAGAGGTAGCCCCACTCAAAACACATGGGCTGGAAGTAGAGGGAGGAGCAAAAGGCTGCCAATGGAAATTCGGGGTTTGTCACCAGAGGTGAAGTTGGTGATGGGGGCTGGGCTATTAAAAATACCAGTTACATCTGGAAGTTCCAACTTTTAGACCCTGGGAATCAGAGTTGACCACCACTGACTTCCTCTCCCCTGTTGTCTCCTGCTCACAGATGTAAATGAGTGTGAAACGCTACAGGGCGTGTGTGGGGCTGCCCTGTGTGAGAATGTGGAGGGCTCCTTCCTCTGTGTCTGCCCCACCAGTCCTGAGGAGTTTGACCCCATGACTGGACGCTGTGTTCCCCCACGGACTTCTGCTGGTGAGACTGATGTCTGTTTATGTACCTGACGGCTGCATGCCCCACAGGGAAATGAGGCGGTCTAACCATTCCTGATGTGGACAGCTGTCACTGGTTAAATGCCATCGTTTTAAACAACAAAAAACTTCAGGCCTCGTGGGTTAATCTGGGTGGTGGGATTCAGTCAGGAGAACTACAGCCTGCCCTGCCTGACTTTACCAGCTTGCTGGAGGCAGCAAATGCTCATAGGGCATCCATTGTGTTTAGTCCCCATTCTGGGCACTGGGGACACAGTAGTGACCAGAGAAGGTCACTCTGTCTTGAAGAGACTCACAGCAGCGGAGGCAGGCAGATGTAACACGAGGCGGTGACAGCCCAGAGGAGTCAGGGCAGGCTGAGGAGGAGTCCAGCCTGAGAGGAGAGTTAGGGAGGGCTTTCTGTAGGAGGGGATTCTGAACTGAGAGCATTAGGATGAGTAGTGGGTGAAGTAGGGGAGGGTGACATCTGGGGCAGAGAGAGCAAGGACAAAGGCAAAGGTCTGGCCAGGCAAGAGAGGGCCCGGCTGAAGTAAGTTCGGGAGGCAGGATTTACCGAGCAAGGGGAGGAGTGGGGAGAGAGGCTGCAGGAGGCTGGTGCCAGGCCACACTGACTCACCGGGGTCAGGAGGCTAGACTTGTCCTGAGGTTACCCTGGCACCATGGACGGGTTTTGAGCAGAGGGGAGGTATAATCAGATTTTGAAATCTTTTTGGCAGCCATGTAAAGGTGGGTTGGAGGAGGTGACCCTGGGTTCTGGGGAGCAGGGACTGGGTAGAGAGGACAGGACTAGATCAAAGCAGCCCCACCCGACTCAGCCACAGGAGGGGAAGAGAGGGTAGGTGGGAAAACATGTAAGAGGCCAAGCAGACAAATGGTGGGGCTACCTGGGTTTGGGGATGAAGACTCTGAGGTCAGTTTGGGACACCTTGGATGTGAGAGCCCAAAGGAGGTGCCCTGGAGGTGAGGGCAATCCCCTTCTGCTACCAAAACTGCGGGTGCCATGTGGTGCCAAATGTCTGGGAGAGTGTAAAGTGGGAAGGCAAGAAGAAGAGAAATGACAGGAGGTGAGAATAGGAGAAAGGGACAATGACAGTGGAGTCTAGTTCTGCCAGTAATGACCAGGAGCCCTTTGGGCCTCAGTTTCCCAACTTATATCATGGGGGCTGGAGGATCAGCCCACACCAGCTAAATAAAACCTTTCGTCTGTCCAGGCACATTCCCAGGACCACAGCCCCAAGCACCTGCCAGCCCTGGTCTGCCAGACAGGCCACCCCCTCCGCCCCCTCCCCGCCGGCCCAGCCCACCCAGGCAGGGGCCCGAGGGCAGTGGCCGCCGGGAGTGCTACTTTGACACGGCAGCTCCGGATGCGTGTGACAACATCCTGGCTCGGAACGTGACGTGGCAGGAGTGCTGCTGCACGGTGGGCGAGGGCTGGGGCAGCGGCTGCCGCATCCAGCAGTGCCCGAGCACTGAGACAGGTGGGCATGGGGCCTGGTGGACACAGGGCTAAGGGTTGGGTGGTGTGCATGAGGCTGAGAGGTGGGTACAAACATGAGGGCTAAAGACTTCGGGGGTGAAGCGTGGGCACTGGGCCAGAGTAAGCACTGAGACTGGTGGGCGTAAGCAGGTCTAGGTATGGGGCTGGAAGCGGGAGTCTGGGCTTAGCCTTGTCTCTGTGTGCAGCTGAGTACCAGTCACTGTGTCCCCATGGCAGGGGCTACCTGGCGCCTAGTGGAGACCCAAGCCACCGGAGAGGTCAGGCCAGGCTTTAAGTTTCACCCACCTTCAGCCCCCAGGCCAGCCCCCCTCCCACCCTGTCTGTTTTCTTTACTTCCCTCTCTCACCCTACTTGTTTCTCTGTCTCCTCCCATCCACCCCACCCCTATCTCTCTCTGTCTCCATTTTTCCCATCCCTATCAGTGGGTCTCTATCTCCATCTGTCTCTCTCTTCCCTGGTTATACCACGCAGCCTCCTCCCTCCCAATCCAGCCCACCCCAAACCCTGGCTTCTACCCATCTCTGTTGGTGGGGCATGCCTCTGACCATCCTTCCCGCAGATGTGGATGAGTGCCAGCTGTTCCGAGATCAGGTGTGCAAAAGTGGTGTGTGCGTGAACACGGCCCCAGGCTACTCGTGTTATTGTAGCAACGGCTATTACTACCATGCCCAGCGCCTGGAGTGTGTCGGTACGAGCCCACCTCACCGTCCCCAAAGAGCTCCCCAGCCCGCACCGCCTCGGAACCGGGTCACCGCCAGTGGGAAGTCTTCCCCGGAGTGGAGACTCCATCCATCACTACCAATGCCCTGGAGAACCGGGAAACGGTAGAGGCTGCTTCTTAGCCACTCTCCCCTCCCCCGCCACCCTAGATAACGACGAGTGCGCGGACGAGGAGCCGGCGTGTGAGGGGGGCCGCTGCGTCAACACCGTGGGTTCTTATCACTGCACGTGCGAGCCCCCGCTGGTGCTGGATGGTTCGCGGCGCCGCTGCGTCTCCAACGAGAGCCAGAGCCTCGGTAACCCGACCCCCAGCCCGTCCCGCCCGCCCATCACGCCCCGCCCCGCGACCCAGCCCCGCCCATCACGCCCCGCCCCGCGATCCAGCCCCGCCCACCGCGATCCAGCCCCGCCCCAGCCCGCCCAGCTGTCCGGCCTCCTGAATCCAGGCATCCTTGCACATTGAGTGAATAGGCAGGGGCTCTGCCTTATAAGACGGTTGTGAAGAATTTTAAAGACAGAACAGGACCTGGTCTGAGTGCTAGAGGCGTGTTCTCTTTTTATTTCCCTGTGTATCTCTGACTCCATCTTTCTATGGGTTTCTATCTTTAGGTTTTTCTCTGACTGACACTTTCTGGGACTATCAATATTTCTAGGTCTGTTTCTGGGTCTGTCTCTGCGTCTTTGCTGACCTGTTTTTCTTAGAATCCCTCACTGTTTGAATGTGTTTGTCTCTATCTCTTTGGGTTCTTTCTTTTAAAAAAATATATTTTATTGATTTGGGAGAGGGAGAGAGAGATAGAAACATCAATGATGAGAATCGTTGATCAGCTGCCTCCTGCTTGCTCACTGGGGATCTAGCCCACAACCCAAGCATGTGCCCTTGGCCGGAATTGAACCTGGGACCTTTCAGTCTGCAGGCCGATGCTCTATCCATCGAGCCAAACAAGCTTGGTCTGGGTTCTTTCTTTTTCTTTTTCTTTTTTTGCCTACAGACCCAAACTCTGGTCCTATAACATCCCCAAACACTTCATTCAAACAGTGCTCATAGAGGACAATCGACTTCCTCAAGGTCACACAGCCCTCCAGAGGTCAGACTTGGATAGAGTCTCCTCAGCTTCTAGCCCCCAGTCTTTGGAACCCTCTGCTCTTGCCTCCCATATGACAGCCTCATCCAGACCAAGCCCTGTCCTCAATTCAGAACCTGGGAACAACCTCAGAGAGCTTCTGGGAGTCAGACCACAGCTGATGAGGATCTGGTGATAGGCAGAGGTGGCCAGCTGCTCCAGCAGGAGAGGAGGCCGAGGGTCAGTCCCACCCTGATGCATGCTTTCTCTGCCCTCAGATGACAACCTGGGAGTGTGCTGGCAAGAAGTGGGGGCTGACCTCGTGTGCAGCCGCCCTCGGCTGGACCGCCAGGCCACGTACACAGAATGCTGCTGCCTCTACGGGGAGGCCTGGGGCATGGACTGTGCCCTCTGCCCTGCCCAGGACTCAGGTACTGTCATCTGCCGGGGCTGCCCCTCAGGCTTCAAATCCAGACCATTAGAGCTCTTAGTGTTAGACTCAGTGTTAGCCTACCAGACCTCCCCAAACTCAGCCCACAGACCCCTAAATCTTAGTACCCTTGTCCCCAACTCACATCCCAGAGACCTCCCAGTCTTATTAGCAGTTCCCATAGGGCCCTGAGGTCTGGTCTATCTGACCCTTACTCCTGGTCTCCAGAACCCCAGAACAGCCTATTGTCCCCCCCCCCCCCCCCATCCAAACCCTTAGACCTGCAGTACCAGGAGCTCAGATACCTCCATCCTGGCTCACTGACTCTGATCATAACTCACAGGCCTCCAAGTTCCATTGCCTTGGATACCCATATTCAAGCACTGAGACCCCAGTTCTTGCCTCTTAAAATCCCCGATTCCCCCAATCCTCAGCCCTTGGAAACCCAGCCCAGACCCAGACCCAAAGACCCTACCCTTCGTCCTCAGACCTCCAGGTCCAATGGCTCAGATCCTTTCCCAAGCATCCTGGCCCCCAGATCTCCAGTAGCAGTTTCTGGGAATTCCCAGTCCTAGTCCCTAAAACACCAGCATCCCATATTTGTAGACCCCCCCTAGTCTGAGTTCCCATGGATCCCCCAAATTCCAGAACACTGGACCATAATTTCTAGCTGCAGTTGTTAGTACTCCTGATCCTAGCACCTTGGAATCCTAGACTGAGGCCTTGGACCCTCAATCCTGGCTCCAGAACCGTGACCCCCACCCTGCAAGCCAAGTCCCCTCCTCTGAAGCCCCTTCCATGCCTCAGCCCAAGGCACTCCTCCCTCTCCTCTGGGTTCTTCCCACAGGGGGGACATGCATGGTGGGTACAAGGCAAGCAAGGAATGACTGTTAGGCTTGTCTCCTCTTTACAGATGACTTTGAGGCCCTGTGCAATGTGCTGCGCCCCCCCGCATATGGCCCCCCACGGCCAGGTGGCTTTGGACTCCCCTACGAGTATGGTCCAGACCTCAATCCACCTTACCAGGGCCTTCCATACGGGCCTGAGCTGTACCCACCACCTGTGCTACCCTATGACCCCTTCCCACCGCCACCTGGGCCCTTCGCCCGCCGGGAGGCCCCCTATGGGGCGCCACCCTTCGACATACCCGACTTTGAGGATGATGGTGGCCCCTATGATGAATCTGAGCCTCCTGCTCCACCCGTCCCGGGCACCCGCTGGCGCTATCGGTCCAGAGACACCCGAGGCTCCTTCCCAGAGCCCGAGGAGCCGCGTGAAGAAGGCGTAGGCTACGCTGGTGAGCACTGCAGGCCGATGAGACTCGGAGGATGGAACTGTGCAGATAGAGAGGCAGGGAGGAGGGAAGGAGAGATGCAGAAACGAAGAAGCGAGGGGGGTGGGGGGGGAGAGACAGGCACAGAGAGAGATGAAAACGCAGGTGCGGTCTGAGAGAACAGATACAGCTGTAAACCCACCAAGGAAGGTGGGGGCGGGGAGGGGGGAGCGGACTAGTGAGCACAGCCAGAGACACTTCCTGGCCCCACAGCTCACCCTGGAGAAGGACCGGTGGTTCAGAAAGGAACATACAGAGCAGCCAGGGGCAATGTGGGAGAGAGGACACACCCAGAATGAGGGAGTCCCCGCATCTCCTCCGCAGGCGCCCTGGCTGGGCCCTACGAGGGGCTGGAGGCGGAGGAGTGTGGGATCCTGGACGGCTGTGCCCACGGCCGCTGCGTGCGGGTCCCCGAGGGCTTCACCTGCGACTGCTTCGACGGCTACCGCCTGGACATGACCCGCATGGCCTGCGTCGGTGAGGGCCCTGGCCAGGGCGAGCCTGGGGGCCGGCGGACCTTAGTGCCGGCCAGGGCGGGGCCAGCCCGGGAGGAGCGGCCTGACTAGCGGGAAAGCAGAGCTTGGCCTCAGTGCCGGCTGGGCCGGAAGCTGGCAGGAGGGTGGGATCCTGCAGGTGTGATGTCTCGGGACGCCTCGTGCCACCGTGGATTAGTTCTCGTGACCTCTTTGGGGAGCCTCGGGCTTCCCGTCTGCCAAGTGGGAATGGAAATCATGTTTGCCCAGTTTCGAGAGTAGTAGCACAGGACTCGGGGCGTGGAGAGACCTCAGACTTGCTGTGTGACCGGCCCAGGGAGCTATCCCTTGCCAAGTTTTTCTCATCTCAAGTGACCGAAGTCATAGAACTTCAAATAATTGTGAACATCATTAATACTGATTTGCAGGGACACTGAGGCCTGTGTGTGAACTGAGTGAGGCACAGAAAAGAATTGAGTTCCCCCAAGTCCCACAGCCGAGAAACAGCAGGGCCTGGGCACTGAGAGCCGGGGAGAGCCTGGGCAGGGGCTTCCCCTCGGTTGGAACTCACGTAAAAGGGAAGCAGAGCCTCCTCCACAGGGACCGGGAGGAGACATTACTGCGGTGGCGTGCCTAACGCACGTCTGGTTTGGAGTGGGCATGTGCCGTGGGTGGTGTCATCGGTATTATTTTCCTAACAAAAACCTAGTGACAGAACCAAGCTGAGGCACAGGAAGTCCTGCCAGCAGGCGGCAGGGGCCAGGCTCGCGCTCAGCCAGCCAGGAGGCTCTGGGCGCATCCGCCACCCTCGGCCGCAGGAGACGGCGGGGCTTGGGGCTGAGCTGCCGCCGTGAGTAGCAGCACTCCCTGTACCCCCTCCGCAGACGTTAACGAGTGTGAGGAGGCTGAGGCGGCGTCACTCTGCGTCAATGCGCGCTGCTTCAACACCGAGGGCTCCTTCCGCTGCGTCTGCCGCCCGGGATTCGCACCCACGCACCGGCCGCACCGCTGCGCGCCCGCCCGCCCTCGGGCCTGAGCCCGCGCCGCCCGCCCCGCCTCCCCCTCGTGCGCATGCGCACATGGAAGCGAACGGAGGGACCGGCTGATGGGCAGATGGGAGTGGGGACCCCTCTTGCCACCCCCAGGGCCGCAGGCCCGGGCCTAGCCCACGGCCCTCCTCATATTCCCGCTCCTTTTTATAAACATTTTCAATTTAAAAATACATACTTTGTACCTGCTGCCTCTGTCTGCCCGTGTTTCTCAGTCTGGCTCCAGAGTTTGTTCTTTGAGCCACTAGATTACACCCCTGCCCATCCCGGCTCCTTGGCCCTTCACTGCCGAGCCTCCGTCGCTTACTCTCTCACTGTCTGTTTCTCTCTTTGTTCTCTCTTCTCTGTCTCCTTTCTGCTGCATTTCCTCCGCCTGCTTCTTTTAGTCTCTGTTTCTGCCGTTTTCTCTCCCTCTGTCTCATTCTCTGGTCTCAGTGGAGGTCGTGCCTCTGGATTTGTAACTACAGAACTGACTCTCCCAATAGATACCGCAGAAGCTGTCTCTTCCCCTCCCAGAAAGGAATGGGATGGAGTAGCCAGCCAGAGGGTACCCCAGACCTCCCCATGCTCCCCAAAGAAATAAAAAGCTACTCTGGGACTAGTGGGACTTGGAGGCAGGACTGCCCAGAGGGGTAAACCCAGGCCCGGGCCCCAGCGGGGCTGTGAAGTGGCAGTCCTGGGGGAGGCTGGAATGAGCTGTGTGTGATGGTCCAGTGCCCAGCATGGAGTCCCCAGGGCCCCTGCCTACTTCCTAGCCATGTCAGGAGTCCAAAATATACCCCCCCAAAAGAACATAAAACAGTCTGATGGGCATTATCTCAGGGGACAGAGGATGGTCAGGAGAGAGGGTTCCTATGCAGTGAACTGCGTCTTCTCTGCCGACCTGTTACTGTCAGGGTGTCAAGTGCAAATGCTCATGGGACCAGGTGAATGAGGCAGAGAGTGCAGGATAAGGCAGGTGCAGGATAAAGGTGAGGGTACACGACCTGCTTAAGGGAGTGAAACAGAGAGGAAAGTCTCCTGATTTAAAATAATCTTTTTTATAACCACCTTGTGGGTCATATCTGGGCCATGAGCCACCAGTTTCAACCTCCCAGGTTCAGCTCAGGTTGTGCAAATGCGGGGCGGGGACTCCCTCTTGGCCAGACCCTGTGCACCTCCAGAGCTTCAGGAGGAGCCACGTGGCCACATGGAGGCTTATACGAACAGGGCCTAGTCTGCAGACATGTTGGTGGTGGTTAAATGACTTGTCCCCTGTGTCAAGTGCTTACAACTGCACTTGGCACAGCAAGTGCTCAGTGACTGTTAGCATAACCCTGGGCCTCCTGGGAAACGGCGAGCCCTGGGGTTGGGCAGAGGACTAGGTCCTGTTCTTTTCCTTATCTCCCGCCGGGCTGGGGAGGAGCCAGACTCTTCCCCCTTTCATGGGACAGCAAGAAACACCCAGCACCGGGGCCTTGGCGGGGAGGGGTGTCGGACTGTGAGGGGCTCAGGACTCCACACAGCTCTGTGCTGAAAGCCATTGCACTGCACACTGTGCACGAGTGAGTTGCAGGGCATGTGAAATAGAGCTCAACGAAACCATTAAAAAGAAAACTCTAGAAAGAGAGGTCAGGAAGCGACCCTCCAGCTGAGCAGGGAACCTGGCCCAAACATTGACCCCTCAGTCATTTATGCAACAAATGTTCTCTTTATCTGCTTTGTGATAAGTGAGTGAGTGGAACACAAACTTTAACCCAGCCTTGGGGGAAGAGTCAGGAAGGCTCTTGGTGGGGGAGATGTCTGAGCTGAACCTGGCCCGTGTGGGAAGATGAGCCAGATGAAGTCCTGGAGGAGTGTGTTTCAGGTGGAGGGAACAGCATCTGCAAAGGCCCAGAGGTAAGGAAGGCCAATCTCCTTAAATATCTTCTGTTTTTTCCTTTTGGCATGTCAGTCCCTGTACTGGACAATGCTAGTGGCATTTTTGGTGCATAACTAATCCCTGGTCCCTGTCTTCCTGAAGCTTCAGTAAGCGACACAGACACGTCACCAGACATGATCACCTGTGCTCAGGTGGGGAAGGCACGAGCAGAGTGTCAGGGTGGGATGGGGACCATCAGAAGAGGCACCTGACCCAGTCTGAGAGAACATCAGGGAAGGCTTCCTGGAGGAAGAGATAGCATTCCAAACAGTTTCTGGGGTTCTAGATCCCTTTGAAAATCTGTGGAAAGCTCAGACATTCACAGAAGAAAATACACAAACATTGTAGGCAATTCTCAAACATTCCCATGGTGGGCGTCCCATGACCCCCTTGTGTATAAATGTCCCAGGAATGGAGACAGGGTAGCCAACAGTGCAGTGGAATTTAAGCATCCTGGGAGTGGGCTAGGGAGAGGTTTTGAGAACCCTAAATTTCCTCTCATCCCCCACCGGACCTGGTGGTTGTGTCAAGGATCTGGCTTTTATCATACTTACACACACACACACCCCTACACACACAAACACTAATCTCCAGCTTCGGGGCTGCAGGGCCCTCAAAATATCCAGAGAGAAACAATCCAGAAGTCACCGCGCTTGCAGCACATGCGCCACAGCTCCCCTGCCCATCAGTGGCTGATGCTCAATCGTCAGCGAGAACTTCCAGCCTTTGGTCTCCAGACTAAGGTCATCGCTGTAGTTGTCGTCATCATCACATATCACCATCATCATCGCTGATATGTCAATAGCGGTTCCTATGTAGCAGGTATGCATGTGTAGCTCACCTCATTTTATCCCATCAGGTCTATGAAATGGGCATTATCAGCATCTCCATTTTCCTCACGTGAAGCACAAAACCGTTAGGAGACTTGCCCAAGATCACACAGCTACTCACAGCTTCTGGCTCTGGAATCCTTTTCTGAACCATTAAAAATAATCATGAGCCCTAGCTGGTTTGCTCCGTGGATAGAGCATCGGCCTGAGAACTGAAGGGTCCCAGGTTCGATTCCAGTCAAGGGCACATGCCTGGGTTACAGCATGATATCCAGTAGGGGTATGCAGAAGGCAGCCCATCAGTGAATCTCTCTCATCACTGATGTTTCTATCTCTCCCTCTCCCTTCCTCTCTGAAATCAATAAAAATATATTTTTAAAAATAATCATGCCGAACCGGTTTGGCTCAGTGGATAGAGTGTCGGCCTGTGGACTGAAAGGTCCCAGGTTCGATTCCTGTCAAGGGCATGTAGTTTGGCTGTGGGCACATTCCCAGTTGGAGGTGTGCAAGAGGCAGCTGATCGATGCTTCTCTCCCATCGATGTTTCTGACTTTCTATCCCTCTCTCTTCCTCTCTGTGAAAAATCAATAAAATATATTAAAAAAATAATAATAATCATGAAGTAAAGTAATACATCAGCTTGGGATTGCTGCAAAATACCCGCCCCCCCCCACCCCCCCCCAAGCAGCTGGGTCATTCACACCTGGAGTATATGTGAGAGTAAACTTCTTTTTTAGTTTAGTTGTTATATTTTGAAGTCTCTTTGTTTTTATTTTTATTGAGTTCAGAGAGGAAGAGAGGGGAAGAGAGAGATAGAAACATCAAAGAGAAGTCATTGATTGGCTGCCTCCTGCACTCCCCCTACTGATCAAGCCCACAATCCGGGCATGTGCCCTTGACTGGAATGGAACTCGGGACCCTTCAGTCCGCAGGCTGATGCTCTATTCACTGAGGCAGACCAGCTCGGGCCAAATTCTCTTTGTTATGGCGACTTAGCTTATATCCTACAACGAGGCCATCAGAGTCACCGGGAGGGCTTGTTAAATGACAGGTTACTGGGCCCCACTCCTGGAGAAGGGGTGGAGAACTTGTACTTGAAATAAGTTCCCAGGGATTGCTGCTGATCCGGGACCACACCGTGAGAGCCACTTCCGAAACAGAGCGGGTCCTCACCATCCGCTGCTTGTATGCCCAGCCCGCTTTCTCTTTGGGAAGCGCCTCCTTCACGCTGAGTCCGGGGGTCTGACCCGCTGGAAGGCTCCTGTGAGTCCCTTCCCTTGCGCCTTTGCTGTTGGTTCAGGGATGGCCGTTTCCCAGACGCTGGCCTAAGAGAGGAGCTCTGGGGCTGCTGCTGGACTGATGGGAGGGAGGGGCCTCCGAGGCTTGCAGTATTGGAGGGACAGTTATGCTATAAATTAGAATATTTTTGGGTCAATAACAAAACTGCTATACAATAGATTAGAAAAATTGTGTGTATTGTTAAATTTATTAAAAGTTAGTCATTGTACTGCGGTTGTGTAAGAGAATACCCCCATTCTTAACAATACACATCCAAGTATTTAGGAGTAAAAGGCCATGGTGTTTGTAACTTAGGCTCATGGTACAGGAAAAAACAAGGGGGAGAGGGAGGAAATAAAAGAGTAAATGGAGAAAAAATGTTAATAGAATTTGAGTAAAAAGTGCATGTGTTCTTTGTACTATCTTAGTTTTGCATTTGTCTGTGTGTATATTTGAAATTATCTCCAAATAAATAGCTTTTTTTTTTTTTTAAAGAATGAGAACTGTAAAAGTCTGGACAACAACCTCAATGTAAGTAGAACTGGGGAGATAAAGACAAGATGAAGTGCTCTGGCCTGGCCCACGCGGCTCAGGGCTTGAGTACGAAACCATGAACCAAGAGGTCTCAGGTTTGATTCCCGATAAGGCATATGTGAGGGGTTGCAGGCTAGATCCCCAGTGGGGGGCGTGCAGGAAGCAGCAGATTGATGTTTCTCTCTCTATCCCTCTATCTCTATCCCTCTCCCTTGCTCTCTTTCTTTTCTTTTCTTTTTAAAAAAAAATATATTTTATTGATTTTTTTACGGAGAGGAAGGGAGAGGGATAAAGAGTTAGAAACATCAATCAGCTGCCTCCTGCACACCCCCTACTGGGGATGTGCCCTCAACCAAGGTACATGCCCTTGATCGGAATCGAACCTGGGACCCTTGAGTCTGCAGGCAGACGCTCTATCCACTGAGCCAAACTGGTCAGGGCCCTTGCTCTCTTTCTAAAATCAATAAAAACATACTTCAAAAAAGATCAAGTACTCTATAATCCAGGTAGTGTTTGGTACGATGATTCCACTATGGGTTAAAGTTCACACCTGACTTTTAAAAGAGTGTGTGGTAGAATTTCAAGGATTACTAATGAAAGAATAGAATTGGTGCACAGGTCGCAAACTAGTAGAAGGAAGAGAGTGCAGAAGAAATCACAAGACAAAACAAAACAAAGAAATGAAGCCACTTCAGAGAAGTTTCAGTGAGAAGGAAAAACGCACAGAGAAAATAGGGACAACAGAATCACAAAGTAAGAAGATAAGAGTAAATTCAATATATCACTAAGCACATACAGAAAAATGCCTTCTGAAGCTAAACACCTCTGGCCCCCACCCTCGCCAGTCTGGCGGAGTGGATGAGCGTCAGAACCTGCAGAAGGGTCTTGGGTGTGATTCTGCAGGGCCCCAAGCCCTGGTCAGGTACCAACCAATCAATGTGTTTCTCTCACATCAACATTTCTGTCTTTTTCTTTTTTAAATAGACTCGCCCAGCCCGTGGTTTTATGTTTTATTGATGTTTTACAGAGAGGAAGGGAGAGGGATAGAGAGTTAGAAACATTGATGAGAGAGAAACATCGATCAGCTGCCTTCTGCACCCCCGACACCGGTGATGTGCCTGCAGGCCAACGCTCTATCCACTAAGCCAAACTGGTTTCATCTATTTCTCTCTCTGTTTCCCTCTCTTTCACTCTCTCTAAAAGTCAATGCAAAAATACCCTCAGGTGAGAATTGAAAAAAAAGTAAACAATTCTGGCTTCCACCCTGCCTCCCTCCTTCCATGGATCCCTCCCTCCCTCCATGGCTCCCACCCTGCCTCCCTCCCTCCATGGCTCCCACCCTGCCTCCCTCCCTCTCTTCATGGCTCCCACCCTCCCTCCCTCCATGGCTCCTTCCCTCCCTCCTTCCATGGATCGCTCCCTCCCTCCATGACTCCCTCCCTCCCTCCATGACTCCCTCCCTCCCTCCATGACTCCCTCCCTCCCTCCATGACTCCCACCCTGCCTCCCTCCCTCTCTTCATGGCTCCCACCCTCCCTCCCTCCATGGCTCCTTCCCTCCCTCCTTCCATGGATCCCTCCCTCCCTCCATAGCTCCCTCCCTCCCTCCATGGCTCCCACCCTGCCTCCCTCCCTCCCTCCCTCCCTCCATGGTTCCCACCCTGCCTCTCTCCCTCTCTTCATGGCTCCCACACTCCCTCCCTCCCTCCCTCCCTGCCTCCCTCCTTCCTTCCATGGCTCCCTCCCTCCATGGCTCCCTCCCTCCCTCCATGGCTCCTTCCCTCCTTCCCTCCCTCCATGGCTCCCTCCCTCCCTCCCTCCCTCCCTCCATGGCTCCCACCTTTCCTCCCTCCTTCCCTCCATGGCTCCCACCTTCCCTCCCTCCCTCCCTCCCTCCTTGGCTCTCTCCTGTACTTGCCCCCAGGAGCCCTCCTCTCCCCAGCTGAGGGACTCAGACTTCCCAAGTCAGATCCAGCCGATCTCCTGCTCAGAACCTTCCTGTGGCTCCGTCTGACTCTGAGCGAAAGCCAGAGTCCCCGCTGTGGCCTGCGCCCCTCTCACTCATCGCCTCCATTCCCCATCTGGCTTGCTCCTCTCCAGCTACATGACCCTCCGGACTCCAGACATGTTCTCACCTCAGGACCTCCGCACTGGCTGTTCCCTCCACACTGGGCTCACGCCGCAACCTCACCAGGGGGAGTGGGTAATGAAATGGGCAAATCACACAGTGGAATCATGCACCACATGAGAACTGAAAGGACAAAGGACTATCCTCCATCTTGAGGGGCTGGCCAGCCTATCTCCCTTTTCCCCCTGCTGGGAGTGGCCACAGGGGTGCCAGGAATGTCCCGACTCCCCCAACCACTGCCTGAGCGGACCAGTGCAGCCCAAGGACATAGCTTAGGTCCTAATAAGGCATAACCACAGTACCGGTCACTCCCTGATCCTTGTGCTGTGAGACCCCCCCCCCCCCCCCCCCCCCCCCCCCCGCTGAAAAACCCTGACCTAATAAGGCTATCTCTAACCCAGGTCACTTCCCTAAGACCACCCAAATCACCAACCCTTTATAACCCATTGTTCTTGCTGGGCTCGCTCTCGCCTCGCTGCTGTGAAGGTTGAGGGCCAAACCCGGGTTTGAATAAAGGTTCTATGCTATTGCAGCCGATTTGGGCTCCCTGGTGGTTTTGGGGGGTCATGAAATCTGGGCATAACAGAATAACCTGGAACTACATACACTAGCAGGACTGAGTCTTAAACTGTGTTGCATGGAAAAGGCCAGACACTGAAGAGAATACATTTTCTCATTCTATTTATCGATAAACTCTGCATAAACAGCAGTGCACTTTTTTCTCTTTTGTACTGTAATGTTTATTTTTAAATATTTTTTAAAAGAAAATGTTCACTGTTTGCATTTCTTCACTAATATTGTTCATTTCACTTCCTGATTGTTACTGGGAATAATTTTGTCATATAGGCCTGGAGGGGATGGGCAGGCCTCTGTGATATCTAGGGAGGGGATAAGGAAGGTGTGGGGAGACTTAGGAAGCCTCTGGGGTAGTTGAAGGGGAGTGGGGCCCAGAGGACACAAGGGTAGAACAGGCCCCGGGCACTCTGGGCTGGGGGAGGGGCACTGAAGGTGGTGTGGGGGTTGGCTGTGGGGCAGGAGAGGGAAGGGGACGTGGAGTGCTGGCCGCTCTGTGTGGGCCTGGTGCCTGGACAAGGGGATGACTTAGCCTGGGGGAGGGGGTCTTAACTAAAGAAGAAAGAGCAGGTCAGAGCAACCTCTGTGGCTGAGAGCTTCCTGACATCTTTCCTAACTCACTGGGTCCTCACGGCACCACCTCACAAATGAGGAAACTGAGGCCCAACAAGAGGAGGCCGGTGCCTGGCCCGTGCGGCTCAGTGGTAGAGTGCAGTCCCATGAACCCAGAGGTCACCAGTTTGATGCCTGGTCGCAGGCTGTATCCGCAGGAAGAAGCAGATCTGTGTTTCTCTTTCATTGATATGTATTTTTTTATTGATTTAAGAGAAGAAGGGAGAGGGAGAGTTGGAAACATCAATGATGAGAGAGAATCATTGATTGGCTGCCTCCTGCATGCCCCACACTGGGAATTGAGCCTGTAACCTGGGCATGTGCCCTGACAGGGAATCGAACTGTGACCTGGCCGATGCTCAGACCTGAGCCATGCCAACCTGGAGCCTCATCGATGTTTCTCTCTCTCTATTCCACACCTTTCCTCTCCCTCTAAAAAAGAATCAGTTAAAAATATTTTTTAAAGGTGATTAAAAGAAGGCCCTAGCTGGTTTGGCTCAGTGGATAGAGTGTAGGAACCTGTGGATCGAAGGGTCCTGAGTTCGATTCCAGTCAATGACAGATACTCCTCCCTGGTCCGGGCCCTGGTCAAAGCGAATGCAGGAGGCAACTAATCAATGTATTTCTCTTCTCACATCGATATTGCTCTGACTTTCCCTCGCTCTTCTTCCACTTTCTCTAGAAATCAATGGAAAAATATTATCAGGTGAGGATTAAAAGGAAAGGTTAGAGACCTGGTCTTCTATACAACGCTGTTCTTCGAGATCTTAACTTCAGAGCTTAAGCCACCTTTAATTATTGATTTTTCTCCCATTAGAAAAAAAATACAGAAACATGAAACCAAATACACGTACTACTAACTACAAAGCCCGGGGAAATTTTTGGAGCGACAGAAGTGCCATGAATCCTGCTTGTGGTGGTGGTTACATGACTCCATGCATTTGTCAAAACTTATAGAGCTGTGCACACACACCCATAACTTCGACTGCTCATAAACGAAAATAATAACAGAGAGAAACCAAGATGGCAGCATAGGTAAACACCTGAAGTTGCTGCCTCGCACAGCCACTTCAAAACTACAACTAAAAAACAAAACGGACATCGTCCAGAACCACCTGAAGGCTGGCTGAGTGGACATTCCACAGCTAGAAGGAGAGAGAAAAGCCCACTGAGACTCAGAGGAGCTGCGGAAGTGAAGTGCAGAGGACGGAGGAGCTAGTGTGCCCAGGAAAAGGGCTGGCAACTGAGTACATGGCTGTCTTTTTCAGTCGGGAGGGAGATACAAGCTCCCTCCAGAGGATGTTTCTCTTTCTCCTGCTCTGAACTCCAGTTCCTGGCGAGACTCTGGGGACCCAGACTCATATGGGAGGGAAAATGGACTGTCTGGCATTGAGCCAGAACATGAGGACGTGCTTGCAGTGATTACCCAGGAAGACTGAGACCTGGGGGACTATTAGGGCAGGGCTGAAGGTCAGAATTGCTGTTTGCTTCACCCTGTTGATTCCCTGAGACCCTGCCCCACACAATTTACAACTCCACCCCAGCTGTGTGCAGAGGCTTTTGCATATGAATGGCCTGTCCCTTTGCAATCTAAACTTACCTAACAAACTGCAGCTGAGTCAGAGAGACCCAGAACATCCAAAAGGCCTAAGGCCCCACAGCAGCTTGCATTGCTTCACAGCTGGGCCTCATCTGGGCACCTCCAAACCCCAAAGAAGAGGAATCTGGAGATCTCTCCGTAGCTCCTGCTGGGTGGCCTCAGGCAGAGCTAAATTTGCACCTCCTTGGAGATCTAAGAGCCAGTGTAACCAGAGGTCAGAGTGGGACCATCCAGATTACAACTCCTCAGATCCATAAGGGACACACTCAGGGGGCAGAAACAGTGAGCACCAAAGCCCTACTGAAGCAAGTCTTGTCTCATAAGGGTGTCTCCAGCACAGAAGTTTCCCCATCGTAGATACAGCTAATCCTCACAGCCAATTGGTCTGGAGGTCAATTCTACCCAATGATACCAAAAAACAATCAAAGCTTACCTACAACAAGACTGTAAACAAAGGCCACAAAGGGTGTCCACATCAGGTAATTGGGGAGGCTGAACCCTGGGTCCTATAGAACACGTAGCACACAAAGTCACTCTATCAACACAGGGAAGCAGCCAAAATGTGGAGACAAAGAACAGGTCACAAACGACAGAAATGGAGGAAAGCAAACTACTGGATATAGAGATCAAAAGTACGGTTATAAGGCTTTTCAAGACTTTTCTAGAAACCACCAAAAAATTTAGTGAGACCCTCAAGGATATGAAAAAGAATCAACTAGCCGAAACCAGTTTGGCTCAGTGGATAGAGCGTCAGCCTGCGAACTGAGATGTCCCAGGTTCGATTCCGGTCAAGGGCATGTTCCTTGGTTGTGGGCACATCCCCAGTAGGGGGTGTGCAAGAGGCAGCTGGTCGATGTTTCTGACTTTCTATCCCTCTCCCTTTCTCTCTGTAAAAAAATCAATAATATATATATATTTTTAAAGAATCAACTAGAAATTGAGCATACACTGACTGAAATAAAGAATAATATCAGAGATCCAACAGCAGACTGGAAGATCGCAAGAATCAAGTCAAAGATTTGAAATACAAAGAAGCAAAAAACACCCAACCAGAAAGAAAAACAATAAAAAAAAATATGAAGATAATGTAAGAAGCCTCTTGACAACTTCAAGCATACCAACATCCAAATTATGGGGTGCCAGAAAAAGAGAGAGCAAGATATTGAAAACCTATTTGAAGAAATAATGACATAAAACTTCCCCTACCTGATGAAAGAAATAGACTTACAAGTCCAGGAAGCACAGAGAACCCCAAACAAAAGGAATCCAAAGAGGACCACACCAAGACACATCATAATTAAAATACCAAGAGCAAAAGAAAAAGAGAGAATCTTAAAAGCAGCAAGAGAAAAACAGTCACCTATAAGGGAGCACCCATATGATTTCCAGCTGATTTCTCAACAGAAACTATGCAGGCCAGAAGGGAGTGGCAAGAAATACTCAAAGTGATGAATAACAAGAACCCAAACTAAGATTACTCTATCCAGCAAAGCTATCATTCAGAATTGAAGGTCAGATAAAGAACTTCATAGATAAGAAAAAACTAAAGGAGTTCATCACCACCAAACCAGTATTATATGAAATGCTGAAAGGTATTCTTTAAGAAAAGGAAGAAGAAGAAAAAAAGTAAAGATAAAAATTATGAACAACAAATACATATCTATCAACAAGTGAATCTAAAAATTAAGTGAATAAAAAATCTGATGAACAGGATAAACTGGTGAATATAATAGAATCAGGGGTATATAAAGGGAGTGGCCTGACAATTCTCAGGGGAAAAGGGGTGTGGGGAATGTGGGAAGAAACTAAACAAAAATCGTACACGGTTGAAACTGGTTGGGCTCAGTGGATAGAGCGTTGGCCTGCGGACTGAAGGGTCCCGGGTTCGATTCCAGTCAAGGGCATGTACCTTGGTCACAGGCACATCCCCAGTGGGGGGTGTGCAGGAGGCAGCGAATCGATGTTTCTCTTTCACTGATGTTTCTAACTTTCTGTCCCTCTCCCTTCCTCTCTGTAAAAAAATCAATAAAGTATATTTTTTAAAAAATCATACATGTATGGATGAGGACAGTGGGGGGTAAGGGCAGATGGTGGGGTGGGAACTGGGTGGAGGGGAACTATGGGGGGAAAAAAGAGAAACAACTGTAATCTGAACAATAAAGATTTATTTAAAAAATAAAATAAAATAAAAAGCAACTACTGGTTAAAAAAAAAATTCTATATTAATAAAAGGATAATATGCTAATTAGACCATGAGACCTTCCAGAAGTTCTTCCAGACAAAACCATGGTGGTGGGGCCGAGGCAGAGGCAGTTAGGGGTGAGCAGGCCAGGAGAGGAAGGCAGCTGTGGGTGATCAAGCCAGGAGGGGAGGGCAGTAGAAGGTGATCAGGCTGGTGGGCGGGGCAGTTGGGGTCGAGCAGGCCAGCAGGCAGAGTGGTTAGCGGTGATCGCAGTCAGGCAGGTGAGTGGTTAGAAGCCAGCAGTCCTGGATTGCAAGGGGGTTGTCCAACTGCCAGTTTAGGCCGGATCCCACAGGGGTCTCAGATTGGAGAGGATGCAGGCCTGGCTGAGCGACGACCCCTACCTCCCATGTGCATTAATTTCATACACTGGGCCACTAGTGATTAATAATAAACCAAAAGACCAGCATCCATTCACACTAGCCCCTGTTAAAAGGAGGTTGATCAGTCAGCGAGTAAAGCTAATATTCACCTTGGACTAGCTGTCTTGTTATGTGGATTGTTGAAATACTCAGTGGCTGAGCATCAGCCTATGAGCCAGGACGTCAGCCCACATCCTAGTCAGGATGTGGCTCAATCCCATCAGGGGGCGTGCCGAAGGCAGTAGATCAATGACTGTCATCATTAATGTTGTTGTCTTCCTCTCCCTTCCTCTCTGAAATCAATAAAAGTAGATTTTAAAGAAAGAAAGAAAGAAAACAGAGCCCTGGCCAGGTGGCTCAGTGGGTTAGAGCGCCATCCTGCTACTCAGACATTTTCGGGGTCCGTCCCGCATCAGGGCACATCCAAGAAGCAACCAATGAATGCAAATGAGTGGATCAACAAGTAGATGTTTCTCTCTCTCTCTCATCAATAAATAAAAATTAAAAAAAGAAGAATTTGTTGTTTGTTAAGCACAATTTGAAAAATACAGAAAACTGGAAAGTCAGTACCTCTGCCTCCCCCAACCTCATGGCCCCCATCCCACATCACTGTTCTACTTAACATGTTGATACATTTCCATTCAGCCTTTTCTATTTTACTCAGGCTTTTCAAAACGTGTGTGTTTTACATAACTGTATGAGCAAATTGTTTATACAGCCCTGCTTTTTCCCTTAAAATACAAGCTGTTCCCCTGTTCCCCATCCTCTCTGTGTAAACACAATCTCTAGTGTTTGCACCATGTTTACTCAACAGGGCAGTGTTGCCAGACATTGAAGCTGTTTCCAGTTTCCTCCCATTATAAATAATGCCTCGATGCACATGCCTGCGAGTCCCAGAGGTGGGATTCCTGGGCCAAAGGGTGCGGACCCTTTGGCAACTCACAGTCAAAATTGCCTTAGAGTTTCTGCCTGACCCACAGCTGAAATGACCTCATACAGTTAAAGTGAGATTTCACTGCTATTTGTTATTTCCTAAAGGTCTGATTCATGACTCACATTCATGAGGGGATGTCTTTTTTTCTTTTTTTTTCAACTTGCAGGAAACAGAAATCCATTCACACTGGAGCATGTTAAAAGGAGGTTGATCAGTCAAGTCAGCGAGTAAGGCTAATATTCAGCTTGGACTAACTATCTTGTTATGTCTATTGTTGAAATACTTAAACGTTTCTATGTTGCTTGGTAAATCGTGCTGTCCCACTGACTATTCCAACGGCTCGGGTCCCTTCCCCAGGACTCCCTACCCAACACCAGGCACAAACTCAAATCATTCAGTGCCCAACATACTGGTGGTTAAATATTTTCTTTAGTCTTTGGGCAAGGAACAGAAGAGCTGAATTAACTGGCTTAAATTCTAAAGGAAATGTGTAACTGGGAAACAACAGTACAGCAAGATCCCCATTACTTTTTAACCTTCTGTCAACCTAATAAAATAGTTATTTTATCAGCAAAAATTCGTTTATTCGAGGATATGAGAAAAATTGCAATTCAGAACAAGCAAATTATCGTGAGCCACAGGCAAGTCTGGAGAACAGGAGAGGAGCATTATTTTATAGAGAAAAAGGGGAAAGTTGGGAGGGTGGTTATGAACAAAAGTCCATTGGAGGAGACAGAGACAGAGACGAAGACAGAGTGTGTACAGTGGCAGTGGCTTTTCATTGGCTGGGCTGTTGCTAAACGGTTTGGCTCAGTAGCTAGAGCATTGACCTGCGAACTCAAGGGTCCCAGGTTCAATTCTGGTCAAGGGCATGTACCTTGGTTGTGGGCACATACCCAGTAGCGAGTGTGCAGGAAGCGACTGATTGATGTTTCTCTTTCATCATTGTTTCTAACTCTCTATCCCTCTCCTTTCCTCTCTGTAAAAAAATATCATAAGGTATTTTTTTAGCCGAAACCGGTTTGGCTCAGTGGATAGAGCGTCGGCCTGTGGACTGAAAGGTCCCAGGTTCGATTCCAGTCAAGGGCATGTACCTTGGCTGCGGGCACATCCCCAGCAGGGGGTGAGCAAGAGGTAGCTTATCGATGTTTCTCTCTCATCGATGTTTCTGACTTTCAATCCCTCACCCTTCCCCTCTGTGAAAAACCAATAAAATATATATTTTTTAAAAAGATACATTTAAAAAAAATCTTCCTCCTGCTGTGGTAGTAAAGTAAGTTTCTTTCTGCACCGATTTGTAAATTAAGCTCCTATGAGTAGTACCTGAGAGAGAACTCCCCATTCAGGGCTTTCTTACTCCACTTTGAATGAGGTGGGTTTTAACATTTTTTTACACTTCTGTTTTATTGGTATCTTTTCCAGTGACAGCTCCCAAGATGGCTGTAATGAGCCTTGTGTCCACATGGAACCTCATTTATATATCATAGGTGAAGAAGAGCACCTTTATCCCAGATTTTCCTGCTTAAGTAATGAGACTGACTCTGATTGGCTAACTGAGTTCACATTCCTGTGCCAGCACCAATCACTCTGGTCTGGGGGACCTGAATGCTCTGATTGGCTGAGCCAAGTCACACGTTTCTCACTGGTAATGTTAGTAATTAAAACTCACTGTCACCGAGACCGGTTTCGCTCAGTGGATAGAGCGTCGGACTGAGGACTGAAGGGTCCCAGGTTCGATTTCGGCAAGGGCATGTACCTTGGCTGCGGGCACATCCCCAGTAGGGAGCGTGCAAGAGGCAGCTGATCGATGTCTCTCTCTCATCGGTGTTTCTGTCTTTCTATCCCTCTCCCTTCTGCTCTGTAAAAAAATCAATAAAATATATTAAAAAAAAAAAAACTCACTGCCGAAGCCACAACCAGGTTCAAATTTCATTCTTAGCCAATTCTACGGTCCTTTCTGCCCTGTTTCCCATCCACAAAAGAGATAATAATGACATACCTCCTAGCGTTGCTGTGAGGACCAAATGAGTTGGTTGATACCAAGCACTTATGGTGCTCATACACAGAAAGCACTTAAATGTTAGCTGCTCCTTTTGTCATTATATGATCATCTTTAGCTACCAAGGCTCTGGCTCTATCCACACTCATTTTTTTTGCATATCATCCTCTTCCTAGTTAGTATTGTGAGGTAAAAGTCACCCCAGAACATGGTGGCTTAAAACAATAGTCAGTCAGGAAACAGTGACTCTAAATGACACACTGGATCAGGTGGATTTAATTGACATTTATAGAACATTTCACCCCAAAGCTGCTGAATATACATTCTTCTCAAATGCCCATGGGTAATTCACAAAGATAGACCACATGTTAGGACACAAAACAAGTCTCTACAAGTTTAAGATTGAAATTACATCAAGAATCTTCTCAGATCACAGTGAAATGAAATTAGAAATTAACTACTGTAAAAACACCCCAAAACATTCAAATACATGGAGGCTAAAGAGCATGAATTGGGTTACCAATGAGATTTAAAAAAAAGAAAGAAAATAAAATATTCCTGGAAACAAATGAAAATGAACACACAATATCCCAAAATCTCTGGGACACAGCAAAAGCAGTCCTGAGAGGGAAGTTCATAGCACTACAGACATACCTCAAAAGACAAGGAAAATTAATGATAAACTATTTGACCCTATAGCTTAAAAAATTAGAAAGAACAACACAAAAAGCCCAGAGTAAGTAGAAGGAAGAAAATAATAAAGATTAGAACAGAAATAAATAACAGAGACTTAAAAAATAAAAAACAAAACACACACACAAAAAAACAATGAAACCAAGAGCTGGTTCTTTGAAAAGATAAACAAGATGAAGGCTAAATAACATGTTATTAAACAACTAGCGACCCGGTACATGAAATTTGTGCACTGGGGGTGGGTGATCCCTCAACCCAACCTGCCCCTTCACATATACTGGGAGCCCTCAGGGGATGTCCTACTGACCACTCACCCCCGGCCTGCCCTGCAATGGGGCCAATGGCTGGCTCTGCCCTGGCCCTGGCCTTGCCCTGGCCAGCGATCGCCCAGCCCCAGGGGCCACCTGCTCGCTGGCTGGCTCCGCCCTAGCTCCTGATTGGCTGGTGGGCATGGCTTGATCAGAGGTATGGTCAATTTGCATATTACTCTTTTATTAGATAGGATAATGAATTCTCAGAAAGAGAAACTAAACAAAAAATCCCATTTACAATTGCAACAACAAAAAGAAATTAAGTTATTTAGGAATAAACTTAAAGACTCAGAAAACTACAGGATGTTGAAAAAAGAGATAGAGGAAGATATAAACAAGTGGAAGGATATGTTGCATTCATGCGTTGTTAGAATTAACATCATTAAACTCTACAGATTCAATGCATTCCCCATTAAAATACCAATGGCATAGCCCTGAACGGTTTGGCTCAGTGGGTAGAGCGTTGGCCTGCAGACTGAAGGGTCCTGGGTTCAATTCCGGTCAAGGGCATGTACCTTGGTTGTGGGCACATCCCCAGTAGGGAATGTGCAGGAGGCAACTGATCAATGTTTCTCTCTCATCGATGTTTATAACTCTCTATCACCATACACAAGAATAAACTCCATATAAGCATAACCAATGGACTCAGACAGTAGAGCAATGAGGACATGTGCTGGGGGATGGGAGCGGCCGGGGAAAGGTCAATGGAAAAAAGGAGACATATGTGATACTTTAAACAATAAAGAATTTAATTTTTAAAAATATTTTTATTGATTTCAGAGAGGGAGAGATAGAAACATCAATGATGAGAGAGAATCATTGATCAGTTTCCTCCTGCACACCCCCGTGGGGGCCAAGCCCGAAACCCAGGCTTGTGTCCTGGACCAGAATCGAACCCCTAACCCTTCAGTCCGCAGGCCTGACAGGTTAAGGGTTCTGCTCTATCCATTGAGCCAAAACAGCCAGGGCAGAATTTTTTTTTTTTTAAAGAATAAACTCAAAATGGATAAAAGACTTAAATGAAAGTCATAAAACCATAAAAATCCTAGAAGAAACCATAGGCAGCAAAATCTCAGACATTTCTCATAGGGATATGTTACAGATATATCTCCTAAGGCAAAGAAAACTAAGGAGAAAATAAACAAATGGACTACATCAAAATAAAAAGCTTCTGCACAGCAAAATAATTTATTAACAAAACATAAAGGGAGCCCAGTGTATGGGAGAATATATTTGTCAATGATACATCTGATAAAGGGTTAATATCCAAAACATATAAGGCACTCATACAACTTCACACAAGGGAAACAAACAATACAATAAAAAACGGGCAAAGGACTGAAATAGACACTTCCCCAGAGTGGACACACAGACGGCCAAGAGGCATGCGGAAAATGTTTCAAGTCACTGATCATCAGAAAGATGCAAATCAAAATGTGAATAAGGTATTAACCTCACACCTGTCAGAATGGCTACCATAAACAAATCAACAAACAACAAGTGCTGGTGAGGATGTGGAGAAAGGGAACCCTAGTGCACTGCTGGTGGGAACGCAGACTGGTGCAGCCTCTGTGGAGAACAGTACGGAGTTTCCTCAAAAATTAAATATGGAACTGCCATTTGACCCAGTGATTCCACTTCTAGGAATATATCCTAAGAAACCCAAAACACCAATCAGGAAGAATGTATGCACCCCTATGTCCATAGCAGCCCAATTTACAATAGTTAAGATCTGGAAACGGCCCAATTGCCCATCAGTAGACGATTGGGTTAAAAAGCTGTGGTACATTTACACCACGGAATACGATGCAGCCGTGAAAAAGAAGGATCTCTTGCCCTTTGAGACAGCATGGAGGGACCTGGAGAGCATCATGCTAAGTGAAATAAGTTGTGGACAAAAGGAGCCACATGCTAACCTGACAAGCTCAGGGGAGGCCTGTGTCGCAGTCTTGCAAACTCAGAGACCTAAAATAACCACAAAGATGGTCTGAAAATCAAACATTTAACTACAAACAGGTTATAGTGGGCAGTCATGTCCCAGGTCAATATTTTCCCTGACAAAGATTAACTTAGATCTTTCTTGAGCCCATTTGCCTTTTTGTCTCTAAGATAATATATATTGAAATGTCTGGGTAACTTGTAATGTCCCTTTTTCTGGAGCCTCTGGGACACAACCAAATGTGCTGGGCGCCAGGACAGATACCATAAATTCCTTCATTATCATGTTAATTGTTCCTGCACCCACCTAAGCCTATGTCCATCATTTCACTTTTTAGCCAATCCCAGGGGTTTCTCACCCCCTTGCTTTATCCCACCTCCTTAATCCATCACCAATGAGTTTCATGTAAACCACCTATGTCCCTCCTTTGATTGCAATGTATAAATACAAATGTAGCAGTAACTGGTTTGGTACAGTGGATAGGGCGTCAGCTTGAGGACTGAAGGGTCCTGGGTTCGATTCCAGTCAAGGGCATGTTCCTTGGTTGTGGGCACATCCCCAGTAGGGGGTGTGCAGGAGGCAGCTGATCGATGTTTCTCCCTCATCAATGTTTCTGACTTTCTATCCCTCTCCCTCTCTGTAAAAAATCAATAAAATATATTTAAATACATACATACATACACACATACAAATGCAACCCGCCATTCTCCGGAGCATTATCTGAATTCATTGAGGTTCTGCTTCCTGGCATATGTCGACAGTTTGGCTCAAATAAACTCACTAAAATTCTTTACAGGTTTCCATGGTTTTTTACGTTAACATTACTTGGCGTAGTCGCAGCAGCATTCCAATGAAAACTCACCCGGGATCATCCTTGGACTTGGACTCGGTGCTAGGATCCAGCCACGGGCCCATTGAGCCCACGGCTTCTCCGCTCTGTGGGTGAACGTGGGCGAGCTGTCTCTTGGATCCGGAAGCGTCCCTCACTGTGGTAGAGGGGCTGACCTCATTTGAGCTGTGTTTAAAATCCTCGAGGTGGAACCAGGGTTGACAGAACCCCAGGCTAAGGGTTGGCAGAACCCAGGTAAGGCGGGACTGGAGGAAAAATGAGTGGCTGGTTTTGATTTTGGCTTTTCGATTGGAATTGTTGAGAGTCTGAACAAAAATAACTTTTGCTGTATAAATGAGCTGAACTCATTCAGCTTCTAAGATAAAGGGGAAACATTTCTTTCTTTTTTTTCTGTTTTTTTTTTTGGTTTTTTTGAATAGTCTGATTCTGGGGTGTTCTTAGGTGACTAAGAATCTTTGTGAAGGTGTCAGAAATGCAGGAGCCCCATCTGGAAGTCTCGATGCACCTGTAATGAACTAAATGGCTTATCCAGGGGCCACCATGAGGCTTGGTCTGCCCGGGCCCCAAAACTCTCCTGTGGTTTTAGACGCCGGGAGAGAAACCGAGCCACATTTGACCCGCTACATAACATATCTAAAGTTTGCTCAGATTATAGATATACAAAAATAAAAAAAATTAACATGCCTCCAAGGCTAGAAGTTCCCAAGACCCCAAACCCCATTTAATACTCTTGATAGGAAGCCTTTACTTGCAAGTACTTTACAGAAATGAGAAGATTTAACTAGAAAATATTAATTGAGAAATGGCCAAAAATGCAGTTTGTTTGGGGTATCTATGCTAATATTTTGCATGCAGAAATTAAAAAACGCCAGCTCTGAAATTAAACTGAATGAGTATATGGGAAGCATATCTTGATTTATAAATTGGAAGCTTCTAAGGAAAAGCAAAGAAAAAATTATTTCAATAAGATGGAAATCAATAAAAGTTTTAGAGACTGTCTCAGAACTATCCCGAAGTTAATAACTGTCTGCGCCCCCTCCCGCCCCCGCCCACAGGAGGCGTGCCTCTGATTTAGAGGCAACAAGAAAAGACCCCAACCCATTTTTTTGGTTTTTTTGTGTGTGTGGTTTTATTTATTTATTTTTATCTTTATTGTTCAGTTTATTAATTACATTGTTCCCCTTTTTTATCCCCCTATATCTCCCCTCCACCCTGTACCTGTCCCACCCTCCACCCTCCCCTCCCCCTCCCCACTGTCCTCTCCCATTGTTGCAAGATTTTTGTCCAGTCTCTTGCTGCACTTCCCACAACCCTTTTCTCCCCAAGAATTGTCAGTCCATTCCCTCTCTATGTCCATGTCTCTGTTATATTCACCAGTTTATCCTGTTCATCAGCCTATCAATTCACTTGATTTTTATGTTCATTTGTTGATAGATGTGTATTTGTTGTTCATAATTTTCATCTTTACCTTTTTCTTCTTCCTCTTCTTAAAGAATATCTTTCAGCATTTCATATAATACTGGTTTGGTGGTGATGAACTCCTTTAGCTTTTTCTTATCTGTGAAGCACTTCATCTGACCTTCAATTCTGAATGATAGCTTTGCTGGATAGAGTAATCTTGGTTGTAGATTCTTGCTGTTCATCACTTTGAATATTTCTTGCCACTCCCGTCTGGCCTGCATCATTTCTGTTGAGAAATCCGCTGACAATCGTATGGGTGCTCCCTTATAGGTAACCAACTGTTTCTCTCTTGCTGATTTTAATATTCTCTCTTTGTCTTTTGCTCTTGGCATTTTAATTATGATGTGCCTTGGTGTGGTCCTCTTAGGGTTCCTATATATTGGGGTTCGGTGCACTTCTTGGACTCCTAAGTCAATTTCTTTCACCAGGTGTGGGAAGTTTTCAGTCACTATTTCTTTAAATAGGTTTTCATTGTCTTGGTCTCTCTCTTTTTCTGGCACCCCTATAATTCGGATGTTGGTATACTTGAGGTTGTCCCAGAGGCCCCTTACACTATCTTCAATTTTTTGGATTCTTTTGGTTTCTTGCTTTTTCAGCTGAGTGGATTTTCCCTCTTTGTATTTCAAATCTTTAACTTGGTTCTTGGAGTGCTCCAGAGCACTTTTAGGTCTTTGTATACTATTTTTTATTTCAGTCAGTGTATGCTTAATTTCTGGTTGGTCCTTTTTCATATCCTTGAGAGTCTCCTTTATATCCTTGAGGGTCTCCTTCATTTCCTTGTAGGACTCATTCATTTCCACGTTGGTCTTGATCATTTCCTTGCAGGTCTCGTTCATATCCTTGAGGGTCTTGTTCATTTCCTTGTATGACTCATTCATTTCCACATTGGTCTTGATCATTTCCTTTGTGGTCTTGCTTATTTCCTTATAGGCCTCGACCTTTTGTTGGAGCCTCTTGAAAAACCCTATAACCGTAGTTTTGAATTCCATGTCCAGTCGTTTTTTTTCCTCCATTTCTTTCACATCTGATTTCTTTCCATGTTGCTGCATGGTGGCTGCTTCCCTGAGTTGGTCAATTAGCTTTGTGTGGTAGACTTCCTACTAGGGATAGTGGCTCAGCCTCCCCGGTTACCTGAGGTGGATATGGGCTGCACAGTCTTGCTGAAGTTAAGCTCAGTTAATCGTTGTTAGCACTTGGAGGGGTTGACCTCCAGGCCAATTGTCTGTGAAGCTCAGCTGTGCTCAGGTTGGGTGGGCGGAGTCTCTGGGCCAAGGAGACAGCGTTAGCTCCACCCTATGCGGCCCCGGGGACTCTGTGCCGGGGGCAATGGCCGCCAGCACCTCCGAGAGAGAGCAGCTGCCGAGCTCCACCAGCTGCCGGGGAATTCAGACTCTCCCAAAACGAGTCTGCGTGCGCAATGTCTCACCCAGGGTCGTAAAACAAAGCAGTCTGACGGTTTTCCGAACGAGAGACAAGTCACAGAGCTCTCTCTGCGCCGTCACGCAGCCGAGCTGTTCGAGCAAGCTGCCTTCTCCACAAGCCGGGAGACCCGGCAGCACCCGAGCTTCGGCGTGCCCTCCCACTGTCCAGTTTTCACCCCTATGATAGTGGGTTCTCTGGACTTCGCCCAGAGCTGGAGAATCAGTCCAGTGGGACGTCTTTGTCTCCCCGTTCTAGAAAACTGGCCGGTTTTCAGCCGCCCGCCCTCTCCGCTGGCACGCGCGCTCCAAACCTCTCTCCGTGCGAATCTTTCAATGCTGTTCGCCGCCGCTCCTCCAAGTCACAGTGTCTTCTTTTCACTTTTATTTGTGGAATTTTCACTCGGCCAGCTTTCTGGTGATTCTGGAAGGTGTTTGTTCTTTCGTTAAGTTGTAGTATTAAAATTGCTGAGTATGACGGCAAGATAGGTGTTCCATCTATGCCGCCATCTTGGTTCTCTCCCAACCCATTTTTTTGAATAGTCATTGGGAATATAGTGAAATTCTAGAGAGGGCAGTTCCTGAACCAGGGACAAAAGACACTGCTTTGGTAATTTTAATGCTGGACATTCTCTGGTGTAAACTTTTAGTGTGTTCTGTGCACCTGCATAAGAATGTTGATGTTTTTGTGTTTTGTTGTTGTTTAATTTGTTGAAAGAAGAGGCAAGTCCCGCTCTGGGGAAGCCTAGTTGTGTGTGGTGGGGTTGAAAGCGTGAGATTGCAAGAATGTCCCAGCAGCTGCCAAGAGTTCTTAATCTTGGGGGCTCTTCTTGCTCTCCCTCTCAGGGTTCAACCTCCAGAAACAGCTAGTGAGATTTCTATCTGTCTACAATATAATTGTGGCTGTCTTTCTTTTAGGAATTTCAGTTTGCTCTGTCCTTGTTTATTGTGAGAATAAACAAATCATCTTTTCTGTCAAAGAATAGTTTAGACAGCCTCCATTTTGGACTATGACTTGGCAGCCACTATGTTTTGTTTTGTTTTTTAATCTTTATTGTTCAGTTTATTAATTACATTGTTTCCTTTTTCCCCCCCTAGAGCTCTCCTCCACCTGGTACCCATCGAACTCCGCCCTCACCCCTCTCCACTGTCCTCTCCCATAGTTGCATGATTTTTGTCCAGTCTCTTGCTGCACTTCCCACACCCCTTTTCTCCCCAAGAATTGTCAGTCCATTCCCTCTCTATGTCTGTGATTCTGTTACATTCACCAGTTTATCCTGTTCATCAGTTTATTAACTCACTTTTTAGGTTCATTTGTTGATGGATGTGTATTTGTTGTTCATAATTTACACCTTTCCTCTTCTTAAAGAATATCTTTCAGCATTTCATATAATATTGGTTTGGTGGTGATGAACTCCTTTAGCGTTTTCTTATCTGCGAAGCACTTTATCTGACCTTCAATTCTGAATGATAGCTTTGCAGGGTAGAGTAATCTTGGCTGTAGATTCTTGCTATTCATCACTTTGAATATTTCTTGCCACTCCCGTCTGGCCTGCATCATTTCTGTCAAGAAATCCGCTGACAATCCTATGGGTGCTCTCTTATAGGTAACTAACTGTTTTTCTCTTGCTGATTTTAATATTCTCTCTTTTTCTTTTGCTCTTGGTATTTTAATTATGATGTGCCTTGGTGTGGTCCTCTTAGGGTTCCTATATATTGGGGTTTGGTGCGCTTCTTGGACTCCTAAGTCTATTTCTTTCACCAGGTATGGGAAGTTTTTGGTCACTATTTCTTCAAATAGGTTTTCATTGTCTTGCTCTCTCTCTTTTTCTGGCACCCCTATAATTCGGATGTTGGTATACTTGAGGTTGTCCCAGAGGCCCCTTACACTATCTTCAATTTTTTGGATTCTTTTGGTTTCTTGCTTTTTCAGCTGAGTGGATTTTCCCTCTTTGTATTTCAGATCTTTAACTTGGTTCTTGGGGTGCTCTAGAGTACTTTTAGGTCTTTGTATACTATTTTTTATTTCAGTCAGTGTATGCTTAATTTCTGGTTAGTCCTTTTTCATATCCTTGAGAGTCTCGTTCATATCCTTGTAGGTCTCATTCATTTCCTTGTAGGACTCGTTCATTTCCTTATAGGACTCATTCATTTCCACATTAGTCTTGTTGATTTCCTTGCGGGTCTCGTTCATATCCTTGAGGGTCTCATTCATTTCCTTGTAGGTCTTGCTTATTTCCTTATAGGTCTCGACCTTTTCTAGGAGCATCTTGAAAAGCCCTATAACCGTGGTTTCGAATTCCATGTCCAGTCGTTTTTTTCCCTCCATTTCTTTCACATCTGATTTCTTTCCATGTCTCTGCATGGTGGCTGCTTCCCTGACTTGGTCAATTAGCTTTGTGTGGTAGATGTCCCACAAGGGACAGTGGCTCAGCCTCCCCAGTTACCTGAGGTGGATATGGTTTGCACAGTGTTGTTGAAGTTAAGCTCAGGTTAATCGTTGTTAGCACTACTGGCAAATAATCAGGATAAACAAAAATAACTATGGGACTAAATGAATTGAGGATAATTATTCTTATGACTGTTTAAAACATTGTTGACTTTAAAATCTTTTGTTTCCTGAATATCAGGAAAAGTAAAGAGCAGACATTCTGCACTATAGGCATTAACAAACTGGTAGCAGATTCATTTCACAGTGCGCTCCCGGGAGACAAAGTTTTCAAGATCACGGCTCACAACCAGGTTTGGTGTGTTGGAAAAGACTCTCCAGACTTGTTGGAGAAGACCTTTCCAGGTATTACTAACTGACCCATGTGCAGCTAAACTTAAAGGAGTTAGCTCATGGATTCACATTTCTCATTTAAAAAAGGCAACTGACTGTGAAGGGACATCTACTCCCATCTCTGACACCATCTCCGTCTGCAGCGGAAATCACAGACTTTTCAAGGACGAGAAGTGGCTGACCACGGAGGCAGACAGCTGTCCCATGGTGACACCAACACGGCCTGTGTGCTCACAACTGATAGTGCTTAAACCTTGTTTTTATATCATCTGATTGTTATCGATTGGATGTACATAAAATTATTTTCATATTATTATTATTATTATCCTCCTTAGGGTTTCCTAGTGAGAAAAAAAAAATCTACCTCCCCAGAGCTCCTCCCTTATTAGATATGAAAATTTTAAGTTGGATACCGGCTAATCTTTCCCACCTACTACACAATGATGTTCTGATTAGCAGGTATGACAGTGAAATTAATGCTTTGTTAGTCAGACATTGGTCTTCTCCTACTATCAATATATGCTTTAGTTTTGTTTTTTCCTAGCTACATCTACTATAAAGAACCTACTTTAGGCAAATACCTTCAAGAATGCCTCCCTGGTAATTCCACTGGTTAGAGTTGTATATGGATCTAATCTAGATGAATATTGTATAGCTACAGAGATGGGTGATGAATAGCTAAGAAAAACACCTGGATATGATGGCAAAAGGCTTGCAGCAGCCTGTCCTATCTGTCATAGTATATCATGTCCTTGATTCACCCGCCATGCTCTTATGGCTGGATGTCTGTGAAACAATAAATAAATCAATGGATCCCATTTCAGAAATTATTAGGATCACGTGGTGGGTAGAGATGTCTATAACTATCCCACCGTCCTTGCGTCCTGGATGCTTGTGGGAAGCCCTATGGAATATCAAACTCTAACTCATTTGGGGGTCACCTTCACTCATTTAACTATGGCATGGGAAACTCAACAATTTTGGGTCCACTCAGTGTACTCTAACTGCTCCCAAGCCATAGCTACCCAATGGCAACAACATTCCTGGTGGATCCAACAGCATTGGCCCCCTAAAAGAAGGAAAAGGGGAATACTTGGAGGAGTAGGGGCTGGCCTTGGTATTCTGGGACAAGCTGAACTTGCAGCTAATGAAGAACGTCATTCATTAGAAAAAGATTTTTATCTCAAATAGGTCATCTAGAGGGAATGCTGTTTTAAGAAGAAGGAAAAGGGTGAGAAGCAACATGAAAAGACAATAAAAAGCCTAGTTTCATGGATAGAACAGACTTGACAGACTATAAAAACTCATGCACAAACCCAACAATGGGAATGTGCCTGTACCCTAACTCAACAGGGCCTATTATATTATCTATGCTAATGCAATGGAATCTGAAGTGGCTATGAAACAATGGCCAACTACAATGGCTGCAGAAGCCCAGACCAGACACTTATGGGACTCATATGGTTCCTCAGGAATTTGGAAAATTTTGAATGGGAAATGCGATCTTCAACATTGTGTTTTAAAAACCCAGGTGCCAGTTAAATCCTAGGCTTTAATTCCCAGTAGTTCAACTGGCTGGCATAGGGACCATCCTCAGTAATACTAGAATACTTCCAATGAGAAGTAGATGGGCCATATTTAAAAATAATAAACAGCCAAGACCGGTTTGGCTCAGTGGATGGAGCGTTGGATTGCGGCTGAGGGGTCCTGGGTTCGATTCCGGCAAGGGCGTGTACCTTGGCTGCGGGCACATCCCCGGTGGGGGGCGTGCAGGAGGCAGCTGATAGATGTCTCTCTCTCATCGATGTTTCTGACTTTCTCTCCCTCTCCCTTCCGCTCTGTAAAAGATCAATAAAATATATTTTAAAAATAAAAAATAAAAATAAAATAAAATAAAATAAAATAAAAATAATAAACAATGTGAACCCATCTCACTGTCTGTGAAAATTGGAAAGATGAATGGTTATGCCCCAATCCATATGGAATACTGAATTCACCCAGTCCTGGCCTATTGTATCTACCCCCATGAATGACAATATATGATACTAGTGGCCCGGTGCATGAAATTCGTACACGGGGTGGTGGGTGGTCTCTCAGCCCAACCTGCCCCCTCTCACATACTGGGAGCCCTTAGGGGATGTCCAACTGATGGCTCACCCCCAGCCTGCCCAAGGCCTAAAGCCTTCTTTAGGCCTTAGGCACTCAGCCAGCTCCCTGCTCAGCTCAGCTCCAGCTGCCTATGACCACCCAGCCCCAGGGGCTGGGCGCTCACCTCCACTCCTGCACCCCTGCCGCTTGCCCCGTCCCCTGGCCACCTCCCTTGCTCACTACGCCCCGCCTCCCCCAACCACCTCCAAGCTCGGTGGCCCCGGAGCCACAGTGCTCCTATGCTCGCCTCGCCCCGCACCCCGGCTGCCTCCAAGCTTGGGCGGCCAGGGTGCTGTGGCACTTGCTACTGCTTCATCTCCATCCCCTGGGCCCCTGCCCCTCAGCCCCACCCCCTGCTCCTGATTGGCTGGTAGCATAGCCAATCAGGAGCCAAGGTACGATCACATTTGCATGTTACTCTTTTATTAGGATGTGGGAAAGGGGTTGTTTTTTGCTAGGAAGGGTTAAAAAAAAACTCTTCTGTTATACTAAGCAATTTTACTGTAATAACACCAAGTTTACATTAAATAATACTAGAATATGGTGAGAAACTGAAATTATAGGCAGAATGACTTTCATAAAATCTGTGATAATATTGATTCTAAAAAATCAATGTATTGGGAAATTGAACTTAATCCTCCCAATGAAATCATTTCTATGGAAACTAACTGGCAAGAAGAAAAATCAGAGCTTCTAGATAATGAAATAGTAGAGAGTCTTAATTCATCTGGCCAAACATACTATAAAGTACAAATGACAGTGGATGAAGAAGGAAAACATATAATTAACTTAATAAAAAATAATGATAATACATTAAAGGGTTTTTCGGTTGGCTGGGATGCTTGTTCCCCTTATACTTTTCCTTGTCTAGTATTAGAAGTTTTCTGTTCCTAATCGCTGTTACTGGTTTAGTATTGTTACTTTTGTCCATGATATGTAAATGTTATATTAGATGCAAAAAAGCAAAACATAAAACAAAAAGGAAAAATCATGGTGGCTCAAAAATTAGAAATGATCCAGAATACTTTTTAAAAAGGACATATAGGATCTGACTGCCTCCCATTTACCTGTCTTTAAAAAGAGAGAGAGAGAGAGAGAGAGAGAGAGAGAGAGAGAGAGAAGAAAAAAATATAAAATTCGACCTTAAGTGCCATCTAAGGTTATGATCTTGCCCCATCCCCAGTGGTCCACCTGCTCAGGAAGACATGCTGACACTGAGACATCCCAGGAATGAGCCTTCCTAGCACCGTGGGACTCCATTATCCAACCAAAAGTTTGGTCATCGATGCATCCTTTGGATTTATGACCAAAAGGGGGATATGTGGACAAAAGGAGCCACATGCTAACCTGACAAGCTCAGGAGAGGCCTGTTGCAAACTCAGAGACCTAAAATAACCACAAAAGATGGTCTGAATATTAAATATTTAACTACAAATAAGTTATAGTGGGCAGTCATGTCCCAGACTGATATTTTCCCTGACAAAGACCAACTTAGATCTTTCCTGAGCCCATTTGCCTTTTGCCTCTAGGATAACATATCTGTGAGATGTCTGGGTAACTTGTAATGTCCCTTTTTCTGGAGCCCCTGGGACACAAACAAATGTGCTGGGCACCAGGACAGATATCACAAATTCCTTCATTATCATGTTAATTGTTCCTGCACCCACCTAAGCCTATGTCCATCATTTTACTTTTTATCCAATCCCAGGTGTTTCCCACCACTTAGCTTTATCCCACCTCCTTAATCCATCACCAATGAATTTCATATAACTAACCTATGTCCCTCCTCTGATTGGGATGTTTAAATACAAATGTAACCCGCCATTCTCCGGAGCATTTTCTCAATTCACTGAGGTTCTGCTTCCTGGCGTATGTCGACAGTTTGTCTCAAATAAGCTAAAATTCTTTACAGGTTTCAATGGTTTTTTTTTTGTGTGTGTGTGTGTTAACAAAGTCAGTCAGAGAAACAAACAAGTATCACATGATCTCACTCATATCTGGAATCTAATGAGCAAAATAAACTGATGAACAAAATAGATTCAGAAACATAGAAGCATAGAACAGACTGCAGAATCTCAGAGAGAAGCAGAGAAGCCAGGTGGGAGGGAAGAGATAAAACAAAGAATTTATATGCCTATATGCATAGCCCATGGACACAGGCAATAGGGTGGTGAAGACCTGGGGGTGGGGGCCCGGGTGCTGCCTATAAGGGGTCAATGGCGGGGGAGGACATATGTAATACTTTCTACAGTAAAGACTTAAAATCAATAAAAAAGAGAAAAACTAGATGGCTTATTCTCTCACCATGATTGTGGTCAGATTTTGGGGATGGGCCTGTCAAGGCTTCGCCACATAGTACAGTCTCTCCAAGTGGACTAGTTTGGGCTTCTATCCTTGTGTGGCCTCAGGACAGTCAGACATCTCACCTGGCAGCTCAGGCCCGGGGGCCAAGGTTTCAAGAGGCAGAGGCAGCCTCACCTCTTCTGCTCTAGCCTTGGGAGTGATACAAGGCCACTCTGCCACATCTATTAGTTACAAGCCAATCACAAGCCCACCCAGATGCAAAGAGAGGGCACACAAACCCTCCCTCTAGGGATGGGGAGGAGTCTCAAGGTTAAGAAATGGGAGGGGTCTCAAGGTTAAGAAAAATATGTGGGATGGACATTACTGCAGCCATCTTCAGAAATCGCGGTCTGACTCCGGTTGGTACTAATGTAAGTCCCACCTCTGTACAATCAGTGCCCCTGGTCTGGCCTACGAGGCCCAATTCTAAATGGAAATCGTTTATTGACAAGTCTCAATTCCTTGGGATGGAAAACATCATACAGTAGCCCCCCTTTCCTGCTGTTTCAATGTCTGTTGTTTCAGTTACCACTATGATAAAAAATATTAAATGGGAAATTCCAGAAATAGGGAACTCGTGCTTTAAATTGCATGCCATTCTAAACAGAGTGATGAAATATCTTGCCATTTGATTCTATCCTACATGGTACCTGAATCATCCCTCCGTCCAGCATCTCCATACTGCACACACTACCCACCTGTTAGTCATTTAGCAGCCCTCTTGGTTATCAGCTTGACTGTCACAGTATAATAGTGCTTGTGTTCAAAACACTCTTATTTTACTTAATAACAGCCCCAAAATGCAGGAGTAGTGATGCTGGCAATTTGGATGGGCCAAAGAGAAGCAGTAAAGAGCTTCCTTTAGGTGAAAAGATAGTACCCATGTATGTATGTGAAAAAACATAGTAAATGTTTAGATTTTTAGGCATTTCACAGTTTTAGGCATTCACTGGGGGTCTGGACCAGGTCTTCCATATATAAGGGATGACTTCTATATTTTCCTGCTGTTTTTAAGTGACTGCCCCCACCTGCTATCTATGCTAATTTTCTTTTTCCTTCTAGATTAAGGCTACAGGGAGCCTTAATGACAATTTCACCAGATTCTAATTAATTTTAAAACTCAATCTTGGCTATCAGATCATCCTTTGAGATGATTACTCCTGTTTGTAGGTGTGACAATGGTGAAAGCATGGCCTGGTTCTGAGAGGACACATGGGGACGTGTTTAGGAGCCAGGACTCGGGATGACTCTGCAGATATCGGTGTGTGTGAGTGTGTGTGTGTGAGTGCGTGTGTGTGCGTGTGTGTGTGAGTGTGTGTGCGTGTGTGTGTGTGTGAGCGTGTGTGCGTGTGTGAGTGCGTGTGTGTGTGAGTGTGTGCGTGCGTGTGTGTGTGTGCGTGTGTGTGCGTGTGAGCGTGTGTGTGTGAGTGTGTGTGCGTGTGTGAGTGAGTGTGTGCGTGCGTGTGTGTGTGCGTGTGCGTGTGTGTGAGTGCGTGTGTGTGTGCGTGTGTGTGTGAGTGTGCGCGTGTGTGTATGTGCGTGTGTGTATGTGTGTGTGTGTATGTGTGTGTGCGTGTGTGTGTGCGCGCGCGTGTGTGCGTGTGTGTGGATTTAGAGAGAGAGGGGAAAAACAACATGAAATGTTAACAACTGCTGGTTCTAGGTGGACTGAACCCTGATTCCAAATTCTTAGGGGAGGGAAAGTTCTCCTCTCTTGAGAACTCTACCATCTGGCATTCCTTTCTCCTCCCCACTCTTTTCTGAGATGTGTGTGTGTGTGTGTGTGTGTGTGTGTGTGTGTGTGTGTGTAGGGGGTTAAAATTGGGCTTGCCCTGTCTGAGTTCTTTAGGTAGTTGGCTGGTTCCCATGGCTGTGACTTTGAACTTAGGCTGTGGAGTAGTTGGTCACTTTTGTCCTCAGCTTTGGCCCTCATGGCGATTCTGGAGGTCCTGGGAAAGTCCAATCCAACATTCTATTACCGAAGTCTGAGGGCAGATTCCATTTGGCGCCCAGCAGCTGACGGCTGCGATTCTAACCCACGGGCGCACTGGGAGACCTTTGGCAATGTGCGGATTGTTATTGCCACAGTGACTCTGGGAAGGGCTGCTTTGGGCAGCTGTTCTCTAACTTTTTGACTTTATTTCCAACTGCTTTCTCCATGCCTCATGACACTCTAGCCCTCCAGCCTGCAGTGTGCTCCAGCGCTGCTGTTCCCCTGCCAAGCAACACCACCCCCTCAGACATGGGCGGACTCCTGCCCTTCAGTCAGTCTCTGGTCAGGGCTGGGGTGCCATACATTGTGTTGATGGGGCGAGGTCACCTGCTAGGGCAGGGATTTTTACTCCGTTGTCCCCAGGTCTACTGACGCTTCTTTTCTTTTTTTAAAATATGTTTTTATTGATTTCAGAGAGGAAGGGAGGAGGAGAGACATCAAAGATGAGAATCACTGATTGGCTGCCTCCTGCATGCCCCCACTGGGGATGGAGGTGCACCGACCAGGAATCCAACCATGACCTTCTGGTTCATAGGTTGAGGCTCAACCACCGAGCCATGGTGTCGGGGCTCATCATGGATGTTTCTCTCTCTCTCTCTCCCCCCCCCCTCTTTCTCTCTCCCCCTTCCTTTCTGAAATCAATAAAAATACACTTAGAAAAAACCAAACAGGCGAATCTTATGAGATGTGTATTATACTTCAATTAAACTATTAAATAAAACAAAGCAAAATATGGGTTGAGGATGCAAATGAATGCTCTTAGGAGGTGGCCTGCAGGCACCTGCCTTACTCTATGGCCTGCTCTGGTGACACTGGGGACACAGTGGTGACTAAGACAGCCCTTGTCCCCGCCCTCACAGGCCCACATGACAGCCCAAGTGGTGAGGCCTGGCTGGGGGAGGCACAGGCAGAGGGGAAACAGAGCCAGAGGAAGGGTCAGGGCTGCGATGGGGGGAGGGAGCTGGACGGGGAGCCAGTGCAGGAGCAGTCAGGGAGAACTTCCTGGAGGAGCGGGCGGAGGTCATGCTGCTCATGACCGAGACTCCAATTTAAAAACTCTTCTGCCTTCGCATCCCCGGCTGACCTCTCGGCTGGAGCCACCAACGCGGCCCCGGATTGGCGAGGACAGAGCCACAGGGGGTGCTGTGCTGCCGCGGGAAAAGGGCGCCGAGCCAGTCTGAGGCGGAGGTCCACCCCAAAATGAGGGTGGGTTGGGGTGCCGCACATTGCGTTGGTGGGGCAAGGTCACCCGCTCGGGCGTCTCCATCCGGCGAGGGAGAGAGGTGGGGAACATTTGCACCCGTGGGGCTGTGGGGGGTCGGGGCCTCCGAGAAGGGCCACCCTGGCCCGGGGAAGGTTTGTGCAATGGTCGGCCTCCGGCAGAGAAGAGCTTGACTCCGACCCTGTTCTCTGTGTGGCCTTTCCCCATCCACCGGAGAGTGGAATCATCCCTCCCCAAGCCAGGCTTCCCGGCCCTCCCGCGCCAGCACCCGCCCGGCGCCTGCGGAGCGACTCGGTGGACGGCTGCAATGCCCGCCGCCCCAGCCCGCTCACGGTCCGATGGACACAGGCAGTGACTGCCCTGGATGGGTCAGGGCTGGGACGGGCAGCAGAGGGGGAGGAGTCAGGGCTCTTAGGATCTAAGTTGGGGAGGGGGGGTGCTGTGCTCTTGACCTAGCCTGAAGGGTCAAAGGTCTTCCTAAACTTTGAAAGGATTGTATGGGGGCGGGGCCTGGGAAGAGGGTCCACTGGTAAGAAGAGGCTACTTGGCCCCAAGCCTGGAGGAGTGGGATCCACAGCTGATGGACTACACGGAGTGACCAATTATGCTCTAAACGCATAATAATCTGGTCACTCAGAGTGTGTGTGTGTGTGTGTGTTAGAGGCCTGGTGCATGAATTTGTGCATGGGTGGGTCTGGCCAGCCTGGCCAGGGGGAGGGGACATGGGCAGTTGACTGGCCTGCTTGCTGGTTGAACTCCTGGTCGAGGGGACAATTTGCATATTAGCCTTTTATTATATAGGATATACACTGAGTGGCCAGATTATTATGCGTTCAGAGGTCATCATCATCTGGCCACTCAGTGTATAATGCAAACTCATGAGGGCAGGCCCTAGACTGTTTCCTCTCAGCCAGTGGTTAGTAACTGGCCTTCAGGTTGGTACGACTCCCGGCCCCCCGACCAATCAGGGCTCTGACCGTGGGAGAGTGACACAACTTTCCCCTCCCTCAGATGGGAAATAGCACTGGGCTTCACCAAATGCATCACCTCATTTTAAGAGCTATAAAGAGTTAAGCATATAATTTATATATCATATATTTAAAAAATATATAAGGTAGATTATATCAAGGGGCCCCAAAACAAGACAAACTTACAACATGCTGCCACATCAAATGACACTTTGGTCTGTTACAGAGAATACAATCGATGACACAAGAATTGACCAGCTCATACTATTCCAAGCCTCGTTAACTTGAAGGGATTTTAATACTGAACTTATTAGCAGCAGATTAGAACTTTAATTCCTAGGTTCAAAATCTTAAGTATCAGAAATGGGGTGATTAATTGTGGGCACCCTTTACTACTCACCTCTCCGTGCCAGGCCAGCTGCTACCTGCTGCTATATTCTGACTCGGGTTATCATGCAGGGAGACCCTCTTGCTTTAGGGAGCGCCTCAGAAAGAAAGGCTGTGACCTCACCATCCCTCCCAGATACACACCCCACTTTCCTGAGGGGCACCATTATACTCTTCCTTTATTGGCTATCCTGGTATAATACAAATCTGCAAGTTTAGATACAAAAAAATCTGGAAAGAAAAGATAGAAAAGTACCCGCCAGGCACCCCTCCCCCTTCCTCTGGGCCCCTCCCCAGTGGGCACTAACGTGAGGTAACTGAGCATCTCCTTTCCCTCCCCCCAAACTCACTTCCTGGGCCCCCAACTTGGCCCCTGCCCCCAAGAGACCTTGTCCCAAGGAAGATGTGGGCCCGGAGGGGGAGCGGGCTAATAGGGTGAGCACAGCATTGGCAGTGAACGCAGCAGGTGGGCAGAGGGAAGCCCTGTGCTTGTGCTGTGTGTGGGGGGGGCAACCATGTGGGGCCCAGGAGAGCGCCTAAATGGCCATCCCTCCCCTATCCCACCCAACAGTGGGAGGTGGAAGGTCAACAACAGAAACCGGAAACTAGCTTGAACGGCGGGCACTCCGTGGGGCTGCAGCCCTCCAGTGCCGGGCTGGGTCTGTCCCTGAATTCCATCCTGTGGAAACCTGGGCATCACACGTGAGTCCTTTAGTGGTTGTGCGGGCTGTCGAGAGGAGGAGTTAGAGGGATATTGAGGGGGAAAGCCCCAGGGAGCAAGATGAGGGGAGAGGCAGGCCTCCACTCCTAGGTGTGGGGCACCTAGAGGTCATGGGATGGGCAGGGCGGCTCAGGCTACAGTTCAATCTCGAAGGTCTTTTGCAGGTCACCCGAGAAGGGGTTAGAAGGCTTCTCTACGGGGGGTTTGCCTTCTAATGCTGCCCACTGGGCCTCAAAGGGGTCCAACTCAGAGGCTGGGGTGGGTCCTGGCTCTGGGGGCCAGGGAGCCCCGTTGGGGTGTTGGGGGGCCTGGCCCCCAGGGGCACTGGGCACAGCAGGTGGGGGGAAGGCCCCAGCTTTCCCAAGCAGGGCAGTGGGCTGTGGCTGGAGCTGGGCAGCTGAGCAGAAGGCGTTGGCCACCATCTGTGAGGGTGTGATGCCCACCACGGGTACGCGGGGCATGGGCGGGTAGCCCAAGCCTGGGTAGGTGGGCATGAAAGGGGGCTGCATGTGTGGGGGTGGCAGAAACAGGGCCACCTGGGCAGGTGCGGCATCGAAGGGCCCCACAGGGGCGGGGAAGGGCTGCAGGGGAGGGGGTATGGCAGGCACCGAGGACACTTGCTGCTGCTGCTGCTGCTGCTGCTGCTGCACTTTGGCCACCTGGGACACCTCTTCCAGCCACCTCTCGGCCTCCGAAGGGGTCCGCTTGTGCCCAGGCTGGAAGGCGGCTGCTGGGGACATGGAGGGCTCGCCCCAGGCAGAAGTCCCTGGACAGAGGAGAGGGCAGGTGAGGGCAAGGGCTGCGTCAGAAGGAAACCGAGGCTGGGATCAGACTCTGAACTAGGCCCGAATCCATCCTGGACCACATAAGGTTCTGCAGTGCTAACAGCCAGTTCTGGGATTCTGAGCCCCAAGATGGAAAAATATAGGCAGGACTGACAACCAATCACCCAGACTGGCTTTATTTCCTTGCCAAACCTGTTACTACCTATGTTTAATAGCACCCTGGCTCTAACCCTTTGAAAGTGTTTCATTTTAGGAGGGTAAGACTCTAAGGCTCCATAAATCTTTCTCATCCTAATGTGATGAGTATGGTTCGATGGTTTTAAGTTTCTGTTTTCTAAGAGCTTTAAATTGACATTTGCAAGTCTAAGGTGCTCTGCTGGCTCTAAGATAAGCCCTCCAACTGAGGTGACTCCACTGGGCTGCCCCAGACAGCACTCGTCTAACGCTGTGAGTTCCAGGGTCCTGGCCCCAAATCCGTTTGATTCTAGTATCCTGTGATGCTAAGGCTAGAGGTTTCCGACTTTTATTATTCTTAGACAGGAAGTCTTTCTTAAAAAATGTTTTTATTGATTTTTTAGATATAGAGGAAGGGAGAGGGAGACAGAATCATCGATGAGAAGAGAAACATCAATCAGCTGCCTCCTACACAACCCCTACTGGGGATAGAGCCTGCAATCCGAGCACATGTCCTGATCAGAACTGAACCGGTGGCCTTTTGGTGCCCGGACGCTGTTCAATCCACTGAGCCATGCTGGCCGGGCTAACACAGGAAGGTTTAAAAACGATCCCAAGGCCTGGCTCGTGTTGCTCAGTGGCTGAGCGTCGACCTATGAACCAGGTCACAGTTAGACTTCCTGTCGGGGCACATGCCCAGATGTGGTCTCGATCCCCGTGGGGGCATGCAGAAGGCAGCCAATCAATGATTCCTTCTCATCATGGATGTTTCCATCTATCTCTCCCTTTCCCTTCCTCTCTAAAATAAAAACATATTCAAAAATAAAAGGAGAGGAACCAAGATGGCAGCATGGGTAAACACCTATCTTGCTGCCCCACACAACAATTTCAAAACTACAACTTAATGACAGAACGAACATCATCCAGAATCACTGGAAAGCTGGCTGAGTGGAAATTCTACAAATGAAGGTAAAGATAGGACACTGTGACTCAGAGGAGTGGCGGAGGGCAGAGTTGAGGATACACTCGGAGTCAGAGGTTCGGAGCCGTGCGTGCGAGCGGATAGGGCGGGCAGCTAGATACCTGGCTGGTTTTCTCGAATGAGGAGGGAGACAAAGGCATCCCACTGCACTGATTCCCCAGTTCCGGGCGAGGTCCAGGGAACCCACACTCAATACAGGGTGAAACTAGACAGTAAAGAGGAAGCACGCTGAAACTCGGGCGCTGCAGAGGTGAGCTTGCGGAGAGGTTGCGCAAACTTGGGAACTGCAGAAGCGCGCGAGCGCACAGAGAGGACTTGTGACTTGCTCTCTCATTTGGGTATAAAAAAAGAAAGAAGGGAAACCACCAGACTGCATTGTTTTACAACCCTGGGTGAGACTTTGGGTGTGCAGACTCATTTGGGGAGAGGCTGAATTGTCCGGCAGCGGGTAGAGCTTGGCGGCAGCTTTCTCTCAGAGGTGCTTGCAGCCATCACCACCAGGCACAGAGACCCAGGTGCTGCATAGGGCAGAGCTGACGGGAAATCAAGGCTGCCTGCTCAGCCCAGAGACTCCACCCATCCAACCTGAGCACAGCTGATCCTCATAGCCAATTGGCCTGGAGGTCAAACCCTTCTAGTGCTAACAACAATAATCTAGGCTTAACTTCAACAAGACTGTGCAACCCATGAGGGGCTGCAGCAAGAGTATCCACCTCAGGTAACTGGGGAGGCTGAGCCACTGTGCTTTAGAGGCTCATCTACCACACAAAGCTAATCGACCAACTCAGGGAAGCAGTCAAAATGCAGAGACATGGAAAGAAATCATGTGAAAGAAATGGAGGAAAAAAAAATGACTGGACATAGAGTTCAAAACCATAGTTATAAGGTTTTTCAAGAGGCTCCTAGAAAAGGCCGATGAACTTAATGAGACCTTCAAGGATATGAATGAGACCTTCGAGGATATGAGTGAGACCCTTGAGGATATGAAAAAGGACCAACTAAAAATTAATCATACACTGACTGAAATAAAAAATATTATACAAAGACCTAAAAGCAGTCTAGAGGACCGCAAGAATCAAGTCAAAGATTTGAAATACAAAGAAGCAAAATCCACTCAGCCGGAAAAGCAAGAAGCAAGAAGAATCTAAAAAATTGAAGATAGTGTAAGAAGCCTCTGGGACAACCTCAAGCATACCAACACCCGAATTATAGGAGTGCCAGAAAAAGAGAGAGAGCAAGATAATGAAAACCTTCATAAAGAATATGAAGAAATAGTGACAGAAAACTTCCCCCACATGGTGAAAGAAATTGACTTAAAAGTCCAAGAAGCGCACAGAACCCCAAACTGTAGGAATCCAAAGAGAACCACACCAAGACACATCATAATTAAAATGCCAAGAGCAAAAGACAAAGAGAGAATATTAAAATCAGCAAGAGAAAAACAGTTAGTTACCTATAAGGGAGCACCCATATGATTGTCAGCGGATTTCTCACCAGAAATTCTGCAGGCCAGACGGGAGTGGCAAGAAATATTCAAAGTGATGAATAGCAAGAATCTACAACCAAGATTACTCTATCTTGCAAAGCTATCATTCAGAATTGAAGGTCAGATAAAGTGCTTCGCAGATAAGAAAAAGCTAAAGGAGTTCATCACCACCAAACCAATATTATATGAAATGCTGAAAGATATTCTTTAAGAAGAGGAAGAAGAAAAGGATAAAAGTAAAAATTATGAACGACTAATACACATCTATCAACAAATGAATCTAAAAATCAAGTTAATTAATAATCTAATGAACAGGATAAACTGGTGAATATAACAGAATCATGGACATAGAGAGGGAATGGACTGACAATTCTTGGGGAGAAAAGGGGTGTGGGAAGTGCAGCAAGAGACTGGACAAAAATCATACACCTATGGAAGAGGACAGTGGTGGGGAGGTGAGAGCAGAGGGTGGGGTGGGTACTGGGCGGAGGGGAGCTATAGGGAGAAAAAGTTTAATTAATAAACTGAACAATAGAGATATGACTCAGCACCAGACTCGCTATACCACCTCTCTTTGACCGCCTGCCACCTACTCTCCCCAGATTCCACAACTCCATCCCTTGTCCTGCACCTCAGCCACGGTGATCCCTGAGCCCACCATCTGAATAGAGGCTGGCTGGCAAAGTCGTCCGGAAAGCAGGGTCCTGGCTCTTACACGCTAATGTATAAGAGAGCCAGTCGCACTGAAACAGTCACACCTTTCAGAAAGAGAGAGTGACGCGCCAGCTGCTCTCTCGAAGCGTGCCCTTCTGAAGACGAGCACCGGCCCGGAGGCCCTCCTGGCGCTCCGCCCCCCTTGCCAGCTCTCATGACCGGGCGTGCACCAGCCGCTGGATTCTGGGCATCGGAGACAGACAGCTGAACAATTTCACGGTGAACATGGAGACGGGTGGCGTGATCGGAATTGACTTTGGACATGCCTTTGGATCCGCTACACAGTTTCTGCCAGTCCCTGAGCTGATGCCTTTTTGTCTAACTCGCCAGTTTATCAATCTGATGATACCCCTGAAAGAGACAGGAGTGATGTACAGTGTCAAGGTACACGCACTGAGAGCCTTCCGCGCACGCCCCAGCCTGCTCACAGCCACCGTGGACGTGTGTGTGAAGGGGCCTTCCTTTGACTGGAAAAATTTTGAACAGAAAATGCTGAAAAAAGGAGGATCATGGATTCGAGAAATACACGTAACAGAAAAAAATTGGTATCCCCGGCAGAAAATATATTTTGCTAAGAGAAAGTTAACAGGTGCCAATCCAGTAGTTATTGCTTGTGATGAGTTACTGCTGGGCCATGAGAAGGTACCCGCCTTTGATGATTTTGTTGCTGTCGCACGAGGAAGCAAGGATAACATTTGTGTCCAAGAACCAGAGAGTGGACTTTCAGAAGAGGCTCAAGTGAAGTGCTTGATTGACCAGGCAACAGACCCCAACATCCTTGGCAGAACTTGGGAAGGGTGGGAGCCCTGGATGTGAGGTCTCGGGGAGTCAGCAGGTAAAAAATATGAAAGCGTCTAAACTTTAAATGAGCCCATTTTCCTGAAGCACTGAAGAGAAGAGATCATGACAAGTGAATATTGAAATGAATGAATGATTGGGTTAAGGTTATCACAGACATTTAATAGAAAAATATATATCCAAGCTCATACACATATAAAGATTACAGCACATTACAAGTGCCGTGCCTTAGACAAACCAGCTATCTTAATAAATGGTATGTGTGCGATTCCATCCAGTGTCTCATTGGTCATTATGACGTATTGGAAATAACACCCAGAAGCCTCATCACTAAGACTGAGGGTAAAGCCCACAGCATGACTGACCAGTTACCTTAATTAGCAGTGCAGGAACAAAACAGGTAAAGCTGTGACTTATTATATTCAGAAATGATTGCATTTGATGTTTCTCATCAATATTTTCATCTCTCTATCCCTCTCCCTTCCTCTCTTTCTAAAATCAATAAAAAGATATATTTTTAAACTGAACAATAAAGATTAAAATATTAAAAAATAATAAAAATAAAAGAAAAATAAAAAGAATCCCATTGGGTCCTGGTCAGGTAGCTCAGCTGGTTGGAGCATCGTCCCATACACCAAGGTTGTGGGTTTGACTCCTGGTCAGGGTACATACCTAGGTTGCAGGTTCAATCCCTGGTAAGAGCACGTATGGAAGGCCGATGTCTCTCTCTCTCTCTCCCTCTCTCCCTCTCTCTCTCTCTCTCCTCCTTCCTCTTTCAAATCAATAAAAACGTATCCTTGGGTGAGGATTAAAAACACAAAATGGTTCCTTGGTTCTAAGGTGTTCCTGGAGCTCTAAGATGACCCATGGTCCTAAGCCTGTGGGATTCCAAGATCCCTGGAGTCCCTCAGGTGACCCTGAGTGGAGCAGGAGGATGCAGGGGGCACCCCAGGAAGGACTGGGCTCACCTGTTGAGGCAGGCGGCGGGCCTGGTGCTGGTGCTCCAGCACTGGCAAAAGATGAGCTGATCTGTGTGCACAGAGCATTGATGCTGTCGCTGTCGCTGGCACCAGGCGGCTCCATCTCCGGCACTGGGCGGTCAGGAAAAGGCGGAGGTCAGTGATAATCCCAGACCCCGTTCTGGAGCCCTTTGCCCTCAGGTGCTCCTCTCACAAGGTGTATGGGTTGGTGGTAACTAAGCGGCCATGGTCACAAAAATGACAACTCTGTGCATATGTGTGTGTGTGACATCTGGGCGGTGCAAGCAGTGTGGCCCTGGGGTAGGGAGAGACTCCACCTTGATAATCTGGACTGGACCCACAAGGCAGGTCAGGGCCAGAACGGAGACCGCCTCCTGTAAGTCCCCTCAGAGACGGTCCCCCCTGCCCCAGGTGTGCTATTCCCGGAACAGGTCAGTGACTGGCCCCAGGCAAGCGTGTAAGTTGTTTTCCCCTTACCTGGGCAGGTCACACCCGGGCCCCTTCCATCCTGCCCTGTCTTACATAACCTCTTGGCGCCTGCATGTGGCACAGAGGGTATTCACGTCATCTTGCCTCTGCCCACGATGTGTCTCGTAAGTAAATTCCCTTAATAAACTTTTGGTGTAGCGATGGAGTCATCAGCCTCTCTCTCTGGTCTCTTGGGCCTGAGGAATGTTCCCAACAACTGGGTGGCAGTCACAGGGGCCCCAAATCAAGGAGGACCTCACGGAAGACCAGTCTGTAGCTACAAACCAGAAGAAATATTTAAGCTGTTTAAAAACATATAGTGTCCGGCCAGTCGCACAGTGGTTGAGTATCAACCTATGAATCATGATGTCACGGTTCAATTCCAGGTCAGACACATGCCTGGATTGTGGACTTGATCCCCAGTAGAGGGAGCCAATCAGTGATTTTGTCTCATTGATGTTTCTATCTCTCCCTCTCCCTTCCTCTCTGAAATTAGTACAATTATATTTTTAAAAATAAAAACATACATATTAATTTAAAAATATATTTAACCACATGGTAGATGGCAAGAGCATTGACCAGTCAGAATGGATGTGGTCCACACTGGCTGGGATCACTTGTCCTGCTTTGGGTGGCAAAAAGGGACCCTGTCTACCTTGGCCTATAACACATATCACAAGGGCAGAGACACATCTGTGCCAGGAAGACAGTGAGCAGGTGTGGGGCCTCAGAGCACTTGAGATGAGCAAAGGGACCATCTGCATAAACAACAGCGTGGGCAACAAGTGCCTGTGCCATCTCAGCAAGGAGGTGTGATGCTCCGGTGAGTGTGAGGAAGAAACTGACTGCAGGAGGCAGCGGGTGGGATGTGGGGTGGGCAGGTGGGAGGGTGTATGGCTTCCAGGTCATTTACCCTTACCTGGGGCGTGTGTTAGTCCGAATGAGCGGGCAGCTTCTGAGGATGTGGCATCTGAGTGTGACGGAAACCCAGTGTGTGGTGACCAGGCTGTGATTCCCAAGTGTGAGCCAATCTGCCTGCATGATGTATGAATACGTTTGCAAGCATGCACGACTCTGCATGTGTGACTTCCAAGTGTGCATGAATGGGGGGGGGGGGGGTAACTGCAACTTCCAATTATGTGTAATTTTGGTGGGCACATAACTAAGTGTGTAACTGGAGTGTGTGACACCTGCAGCAGATGTAACATCTGTGTGAGTTGTTGAAATTTGTGTGGCAAGTCACGTCTAAGCAAATGAGCGATTGGCTACAGGAGTGTGAGGCTTCCACATAAAGCCTGGGAGCCTGTCCCCTCAGGGAGCATGTGTGACAGCCCCAGGGTGAGCGTGGTGTCAGGCTATAGGAGGACATGAGGAAAGGGATGCTGCAGGAGGAGTGAATGCCAGTCTTGCTCAGCAGGTACCCTCTGGAGCGGCCCAGCCTCCTGGATACCAACCCACACCCCCCACACCAGTCCCGAGGCTGTGAGGGTAGGTCTCAGATAGGTGTCTGGAGGCAGGGGAGCAGGCCAGACCATCTGACTTCACCGACAGCTGGGAGGAAAGGCAGCCTCCTGCCTGCCTGTCTCCCTTGCACAAAATGTGTACTGTATTGCACCACCTCTCCTCTCCCTTTCTCTCCGCAGATGATGCTTTATCTTTTCTTTAAATATATTTTTATTGATTTCAGGGAGGGGAAGGAAGAGGGAGAGCAATAGAGGGAGAGCATCAATGAGAGAGAATCACTGATCAGCTGCCACCAGCATGCCCCCTACTGGGGACTGAGCCCACAGTGTCTGTGACATGTTGGGGGTGCAAGTAGCGTGTGGCACTGGGGTAGAGGAGAGACTACACCTTGGTAGTCTGGACTGGTGTCAGGCTGCAGTGTGACCTGGGCATGACCTGACCACAGTGTGTCCTGGGCATGTGCTCTGACCGGGCTTGAACCAGGACCGCCTGGTCCATTGGCTGAAGTTCAACCACTGAGACACACGGGCTGAGCCAGACATTGCTTTACATCATGACATAAACCATCTTTCTCCTTTCCTGGGCCCACTGCAGACATTAGTAATCAAACACAATGCTTCCCCCCGACACACACCCGCCACTGAACTCTTTGCTCACCTCACCTCTCACCTGGCTCTGGCCTCTACAGGCCAAATCCTGGAAGATAGGACTGATCCTTGTGACTCCATCTTCCCTCCAAGCAAAACAGGACATTTAAACTGCCTCTCTCCTAGCATCACCCATGGCAGACATTGCTAATCAACAATGCTGGGTGCTGCCTTGGCCCAATCCTTTGCCCTCAAGTGACATCACCACCATCCTCCCAGACCCTGTGATTCCCGCGCTCCCCTGTACCCTCCACTGGGTGTTTCTTCTGGCCAAATTCTGGCAGTCCCTCCATTGGTGAAAACATAGCACTCCCATTGCTCTCCCTTGCCCACAGCAAACTCTGCTAATTATTCACATGGTGTGCCCCCTTCTCCTTTTTCTTGCTCATGCAGACATTGGAAGGAGATCATGATGAAGCCATCATCCCATTCTCCCTGCCTCAGAGGTCGTTAACCCATCACAGTCCTCGGTGACAGCCTCATTCTCCACCTGGCCTATCTCATGGCTTCACTGGCGAAGGCTGGTGCCAGTCTCCTCCTGAGCAAAATCATAGCGTTGGTGCAGTTGCCCTCCTCCCCTTGTCCACAACACTCCGCTCATCAGTCTTGTAAGCATTTCCCTAACCTCGGCAGACAGAGCTAATTAGTCATGATTTGTGCCACCGTGGCAGGCACTGCTAATTGATCACAGCGTGTTCCACCTCGCATCTTTGCGCACGGTGGACAGTGCTAATCAATCATGGTGGGCACCCCTTTTCTTGATCTCATGCACAGACAGTGGTATTGATCCTGGGGCTCACCTGTGCTCTTCACCTGGAAGTCAGTGCGGCGCTGCAACGTGGATGGCAGCTCGTTCAGCCGTAGGCTCAGCTGCCGTTTGAAAGGCGAGTTCTTCTGGCTGAGCGCCGGGAACCCACGGAAGGAGCCCTGGCGAACCAGCTGCTCCAGGGGGGCATGGCGACGGGGGATGGCAGCTGCGGTGGTGCCTGCAGCCACTGGGGTGCCTGCCTCACCCTTCTCACCAGGGGATGTGGTGGCTGGTGTCGGGGACACGCGCCCAGGCTGGGCGGGACCGGGAGCCGCAGTGGGGGCAGCTGCTGCCTCTGCTGGAGACGCGGAGATGGAGGTCAGACACCTCAGCCCGGCGTGGGAGGCCTCCCCACCTGGTCCTCTTGGTCATCCCCCAAGGCTGCCCTCCTGGCCCAATGTATCCTGCCCTCAAGACAGGCCGAAACCCGTTTGGCTCAGCGGATAGAGCGTTGGCCTGCGTACTGAAAGGTCCCGGGTTCGATTCTGATCAAGGGCATGTACCTTGGTTGCAGGCACATCCCCAGCAGGGGGTGTGCAGAAGGCAGCTGATGGATGGTTCTCTCTCATTGATGTTTCTAACTCTCTATCTCTCTCCCTTCCTCTCTGTAAAAAATCAATAAAATATTAAAAAAAGAAAAGACAGGCTGGTTGGGGCCATAAATACCCCTCACCCCCACCCAAGTCAAGACCACTTCCCCCAGGAAGCCACTGGGGAATTTCACTCCAACCTAACCTTCTGTGTCTTGCTAGCTTTCTGCCACCAATCTCTTTCCTCTGCTGTTCCCCCATTTTCCTTTTGAGACAGTCTGTCTCCTTTTCTGACTAATGTAATGGACAATTGTTTGGTGCAGAACCAATGAATCAGGTCTTGTTCCAAGTGCCTGGCAATTATTAACTCATTCTATCTTCACAACCACCCCTGGAGGTCAATACTACCAGGATCCCCATTTACAGAGGTGAAAACTGAGGCCCAGCAATGGCAAGCGACTTGCCCAAACCACAGTGCTAGCAAGAGGCAGGCTGACTCTGGAGTTGGTGGTCCATTACCCTAACCTGTCTCTTCCTCTGGCTTGGTCTCTCCACATCATGTAGTCTTCCTCTTCCTCTATCGTTCATCTGTTCTCTCCGCCTCTGTACCTCCCACCATTCTTCCCACCTTAACTACCTCCTCCCTTCCTCCAGTTGCTACCCATTCTTCTAGACCTAGCTCGACACACTTCCTCTAGGGAGCTTTCCAGATCTCTCCAGCCCTTCAGCCTGGTCTCCCTCCACTCTGGGACTACCCAAGGCCTGCTCTTCCATGGCAGCATACCCTCACCCCTGCCAACACACACACACACACACACACACACACACACACACCCTCCAATAGGGCCTCACTCAGCCATAGCCTGAATGCCAGGGAAATTAAACTCAAGCCCAGAGTGAACAGGGAAGTGACCTGGCATTTCTTCCATCTTCCAGGTTGAGACTGGGAGGCTCTCCCCCAGGCCTGGCCAGGTGACAGCCTGGGACAGGATAGAACTAGGAACAACCTCTACCCCACCCCAACCCCCTTTAGGGACTTTAGGGGGCCCCCCGCCCTCTGGGCTCCAGCTTCTGAACTATAAACCCCCCACTGGGCCTCCTGAGAGGGTCAGTTGAGGCAGTAAATGTTCCATGCTTTTCCTTCCTCTCTGAAATCAATGAAAATATATTTTTTATAAAGAATGTTATTGATGAAGCAATAAAAATTAGTTAAAAACTTGTTTCCTAACTTTTTAGTTAGAACTACTTTAAACTTACAAAAAAGATGTTATAATGGAACAATGAGTGTGCATGTTTCCTATCTTTTTTAAAAAATATGTTTTTATTGATATTTCGACAGAGAAAGGGAAAGGAGGTAGAAACATGGATGAGAGAAAAACCTCAATCGGCCATCTCCTGTACACCCCTACTGTGTATCGAGCCCACAACCCAGGCATGTGCCCTGGCCAGAAATTGAACCAGTGACCTCTTGGTGCATGGAACAACACCCAATCCATTGACCCACACCAGCTAGGCAAGCGTGCAGGTTCTCTTAACCTAAGGTACCCAGTGTTAACATGCTATCATATGTGCTCTCTCCTTCCTTCTATAATTTTCCCCTTACCATTTAAGAGTAACTTTCAGTGTGGCCAGCATGGCTCAGTGGTTGAGCCTTGACCTATGAACCAGGAGGTCACGATTCAATTCCCCATTAAGGGCACACGCTTGGGTTGTGGGCCGATCCCCAGCAGGAGGCAGCCAACCAATGATTCTCTCTTATCATTGATGTTTTTATTTCTCTCTCCGTCTCCCTTCCTCTTTGAAATCAATACAGATATACACTGAGTGGCCAGATTATTATGATCTCTGAATGCATAATAATCTGGCCACTCAGTGTATATCCTTCCTATATAATAAAAGGCTAATATGCAAATATTAGCAAATATTAGCTAATATGCAAATAATTGTCTCCTCGACCAGGAGCTCGACCAGCAGGCATGACAGCCAACCACCCATGTCCCCTCCCCCTGGCCAGGCTTGCTGGAACTGCCCATGCACGAATTCATGCACCGGGCCTCTAATGTGTGTGTGTGTGTGTGTGTGTGTGTGTGTATGACCCGGTACACAAAATTCATGCATAGGGGTGGGGGCTGTCCCTCAGCCCAGCCTACACCCTCTCCAATCTGCGACCCCTTGAGGGATGTCCGACTGCCTGTTTAGGATGTCCTATTGGGATGAGGCCTAAACAGATAGTTGGACATCCCTGTCACAATCCAGGACTGCTGACTCCCAGCTGCTCACCTGCATGCCTTCCTGATTGCCCCTAACCACTTCTGCCTGTCCGACGGGCAGTCGAACAACCCTGTCACAATCCAGGATTGCTGACTCCCAAATGCTCGCCTGCCTGTCTTTCTGATTGCCCCCTAACCACTCCCCTGCCAGCCTGATTGATGTCTAACTGCTCCCCTGCCAGCCTGTTTGTCCCCAACTTCCCTCCTCTGCTGGCCTGGTCACCCCTAACTGCCTCCCCTGCAGATTTGATTGCCCCCAACTGCCCTCCCTTGTAGGCCTGGTCTCCCCCAACAGCCCTCCCTTGCAGGCCTGGTCCCTCTCAACTGCCCTCCCCTGCTGGCCATCTTGTGGTGGCCATTTTATGTCCACATGGAGGCAGCTCTCTTGTGTGTTGGAGTGATGGTCAACCTGCATATTACTCTTTTATTAGATAGGATAGAGGCCCAGTGCATGGTTAGGGGCCAGCTGGTTTGCCCTGAAAGGTGTCCTGGATCAGGGTGGGGGTTCCCTTGGGGCATGGGGCAGCCTGGGCAAGGGGCCTGTGGTGGTTTGCAGGCCAGCCACGTGACATCCCCCTCTCCCTGAAACCCAAGCAGAGGCCATGGTATCTGGGATTTATTTATCTTCTACAATTGAAACTTTGTAGCCTGGAGCAGAGCCAGGCCTTCTGCTCCCTCCGTGGTGGCAGTCATTTCTGTTGTAATTTATTTACCTTCTATAATGGAAACTTTGTAGCCTTAAGTGAAGGCCTGGGACTGCCATGGTGTGTGGAAAGCTTGGCTTCCTCCATCGCCAGGGAAACCCAAGCCTCCCTCCTGCTCTCTCAATGGCTACAGCCATCTTGGTTTGGGTTAATTTGCATACTCACTCCTGACTGGCTAGTGGGTGTGGCTTGTGGGTGTAGCAGAATGATGGTAAATTTGCATATTACTCTTTTATTAGATAGTATACGGAGTGGCCAGATTATTATGCATCAGATATCATAAGAATCTGGCCACTCAGTGTATTTTTTAAAAAATAAGAGATATTATTCTAAAAAAAAAAAAAAAAGAATAATTTTCAGACAACTTAACCCCAGCCTTCAGCATGTACCTTCAAAGAATAAGGACAGTCTCCTAAACAACTGCAGCATAATTTCTCGCTTGGGGAATTGACCATGAGTACAATACTATTAACCAGTCTACAGTCCATATTCCAGTTTCCCCAACTGTCCAGATCATGTCCTTTATAGATGTTCTTTTTTACATATATGCAGGACCACACACTGCATTTAATAATACTTGTCAAATCTCTTCAGTCTCCTTTAATCTGGAACAGTTCCCAGTAGTAAATTCTTTGTCAATTTTATGCATTGTTTTTAAAAAAATCTTAAAACTAGAATTCGCAGAAAAGAAAAATTAAGTCATATTGTGACATAGCATATAATACACTTATGTTTGAAATTTTTTTTTACAATTTACAAAGGTATTTGCCAGTCACCTAGAATGTTAGAGTCTATCAAATATTGATCAAACTTTCTTGATGGCAACCAGAGTAAGAAATGCCTTTACATGATAACTTATTCCACGTACAAACATACACAAATGAAATAAAGATTCATTAAGCTATACTTATCCTTACTGTATTCGATGGCTCTGCATTTTCCATTTTACCTTTTTTGTACACGCTTTGGAAAGCCTGGGAACCTCCCTGCGTTGGCAGGTAGCAGAGCCATTTGTGAACTTTGATGGGACCTGCGGCCTACAGAACACTGCCCAAAGGACGCTCTGAACTAAATGGGCTTTAGAAACTGGAACCAAGCTTTGTGGTTGGCGCTCTGCTTTGTAAACGGTAGGGTCCCTGGCCTGCTGCAGCTTTCCCTGCAAACCGCACCCCTAGCCCCACTGGGGCCCACTCTGTGCCCTGCTGTCTGGGCAGCACCCACCTTTCTTTTTGTCTGAAGTTTCTCGGTCAGTGGGCCGCCCACCCCCAGACAGGCGGAAGGAGCCCTCGCGGGCAAAGCTGGTGCGGCTGGCGTCGAAGGTAGCCGTGACCCCACATTCCTTCTCCCGCCGCTGTTTCCGCTCCAGGCAGGCAGCAAACGCACAGCCCACAGCGTGGCTCAACCTCTCGCCCTGTGAGAAGAGGGGGGGCCAGGGTTGGAGACGCTGAGTTGTGCACCCTGGACCCCAGGAACCCTGGGTCCCAGCTCCCAGATGCTGGGTGACCCTGGACAATCCCTCTGCCTCTCGGACCTCAGTGAAAACCTGCCCCGAGGGACACAAACGACAGCCCTGAGTGAAAACAAAAAGCCAGCAACAAAAAATTAAAATCAGAGCTGTCATAGGACCCAGCAATTCTACTTCTGGCTATTTATCCAAAGAAAACAAACAAACAAAACCAAACAGAAACAGACCTATAGATATATAGAACACGCTGATGACTGTCAAAGAGAAGGGGTGGAGGATGGGAATAAAAGAGTGCAATACTGGATACCTCCATCTATATGAAGGTCTGAAATAGGCAACACTAATCTGTGGTGAAAAAAGTCAGAACAGTGGCTCTTTCTTAGGGGGGCGGGGCAGACTGAGAAGGGCAGGGTTGGTTGCGATGGTTGTCCTGCTCTAGAGCTGTGGGTCTCAACCTTCCTCATGCCGCGACCCTTTAATACAGTTCCTCATAAGGCGGCATGACAGCAGTTCTCAGCCTATGGGCGGGCTGAGGACTGGTGCTGTAGAGCCTAAGACCATCGGAAAACACAGGTATTTACATTACGATTTGTAACAGTAGCAAAATGACAGTTATGAAGTAGCAACAAAAATAATGTTATGGTTGGGGTCACCACAACATGAGGAACTGTATTAAAGGGTCGCGGCATTAGGAAGGTTGAGAACCACTGCTCTAGAGTTTGAGAGGGGGTTGGGTTCCACAGGTGTATGCAGTTGTTAAAATGCAGGAAAAGTATACCTAAGGTTTATGGTCAACATGTGTGATTTTGTTTTTTCAAAATAGAAAGAGCTGGGAAGCCGCTCTAGTTACTCCACTGGCCCAGTCTCCCTGGGTCCTGAGCCCAGCACCACGGGGAAATGGGACAACCACGAGGCTTACAGAATCCCAAAAGCTATGGCCAGTTCAAAGGTTCAATCCCGTCTTCAGGGTCAATGATCCAAGTTAATTACCCGAATCAATCAAGGCCTACCTGGAAAGAAGTGAAACAACAACTAGAAAAGAAAAAGAAAGGCTCCAGGGAATTGGCTGAATTTGAAGAAAAAAATGGAGAACTGGAAGAAAGACCAAGAAAAAGACCAGGGAGAAATAATTAAGTGGAAATGGAAGCTCAGCCAAAAAAAAAAAAAAAAAGACAGAGCAAGAAAAAAAGAAAAGAAGAAATCTGGTAGGTATTCATCTTCTTCTTCAAACTCTGATTCTTCCAGCAGTTCTCCAGATTCTGAAGATGTGAATTTAAAAAAAGAAAAAGAGCAACCATTCACATTAATCTACAGAAAGTGCTACGTTAGAGAGCGAATCAGACAGAAAGGAGAGTTAAAAAAAAATAAAGTAAAAGGATGCAACTAAGCGCTGGCAGTGTGGCTTGGATGGCTGGGCATTGTCCCATGCACTGCAGGGTTGCTGGTTTGATTCTAGGTCAGGGCACATACCTGGGTTTCAGGTTTCATCCCTAGTGGGGTTGTTCAGGAGATAGCCAATCAATGTTTCTCTCTCACATCAATGTTCCTCTCTCTCCCCCACTCTCTCTAAAAAGAAAATCAATAAAAAAATCTTTTAAAAATACAATGGAGAAAGGAAAGGACATTCAAGGACTTGGCAAATAGAGAAAGATGTATCCTGAAGGTAAACCTTTATCATCTGAGTCCTTATCAGAATCAGATGATATCGAGGAGCTATGAGCAAAAAAGAAGAAAGGCCCTAGCTGGTTTGGCTCAGCTTCGGCCTATGGACTGAGGGCCCAGGTTTGATTCAGGTCAAGGGCACGTACCTTGGTTCAGGCTCTATCCCTGGCTCTGGTCGGGCACCATGCGGGAGGCAACCAATCAATGTTTCTTTCTGTCTCTCCCTCTCCCTTCCACTGTCTCTAAAAACCAATGAAAAAATATCCTCAAGTGAGGATTAACAACAACAACAACAACAACAACAAAAAAGCAAAAGAGAGAAAGAGAGAGTGAGAGAGAAAGAGAGAGAAGAGAGAGGCATAAGAAACACAGTAAGAAAAAAGGTTTCTAGTTCAAGTTCTGACTCACTATAGTAACATTAAGAAAAATCAGGATTTCGATTGCATATTAGAAAACAGCCCCTGAAAAAATGGTGGAAGCTACACTGACACTCTCCCAGGACCAAACTGGAAGTACAACTAAAATACTGAAACACTACCCTAAAATATCAACTGAAAACTAGCTGGAGAGAACCCTGGTAACCAAGGGTAGAAAGTGGAGACCACATAGAGGTTGGTAAGAAGTATAGAGATGCCACAGGGCTGGCCAGGTTCCCACAGACAGCAGCTAAAGGGAGGGATATCTCTGCTTTGGGGAGCTCCCACTGAGAACTCTGGGGTCTAAACCCAAACTGGGCTCACCACCCCGGAGCACCAGAACTGAGAAAGGTGCACACAGAATATCTGGCTGTGAGAAGCAGTAGGGTTGCTGTCTGCCAGCCAGAGACGGTTAGAAATGCAGGCACCGTCTTAAAGGGCCAGCACACAACATTTCATGTGCAGCCACTCACTGTGGGCTCTGGCAGAGGGAGGCCAGAGTGGACGGGAGCTGTGTGAGTAGAGTCCAGAGTTGTAGAGTCTGGGGGTGGAGCTCAGAGCACAACCCTGATTTAACGTACTAACTCATTCCCTCATACTGCAGAGGACAGCTTTCTCCCACAGGTCTTACCTAGACAACTTTTTGCTTGGGGTGAAGACAATTGCCCCACCAGGTTGGAAGACATCGTGCCCCACCCTGTGGTCTATAGCTTGAGGCAAATCAAGACTGAATGTCAACTGAACTGCAGGCAGACTCAAAGTCTGCCTGATCTCCTAGGCCTCGATCTAGAAAAAGCAGATCCTGGTATAGAATCTTGTTCCTTTCAAAAGGCACCCAGCCCCAGCAGAGGAAGCCACAGCTACAGATTGCTGCTAGCCCCAAACAGGGTACTCAGGGCCAATCAGAAACAGTGTCTTACATTGTCCTGCACCAGAGATTGGGAGTCATAGCAGATCTATCTAATATAGACACAAACCCAAACAGGTAGCCAGAAAGGGGAGATATAAAAAAATAACCCCCAAATGAAAGAACAAGAGAATTATCCCAAAGAAGAGCTAAATAAAATGGAGATAAGAAATTCATCTGATATAAAGTTCAGAATAATGATGGCAAGATACTCAATAGCATGAGAAAAGTTACAGTAACTATGAAAAAAGATGAGTCGGAAATAAAGAATGACATAGCACTAGGAAAAAACACACTAGAATCAATAAATACACAGCAGACTAGGGGGAGCTGAGGATTGGATCAGTGACAGGGTAGAAAAAAATCACTCAATCAGAGAACCAAAAAAAATTATAAAACAGGAGGATAACTTAAGGGAGCTGTGGGACAACATGAAATGTAACAATATTCACATAACAGGAGTGCCAAAGAAGGTGAACAAAGGCTAGAGAACATGTTGGAAGAAATAATGGCAGAAAACTTCCTAACCTGGTGAAGGAAAATGTTGCACAAGTCCAGGAAGCACAGACAGTCCCAAGCAAGAAGAACCCAAACAGGCCCATGCCCAGACATATAATTAAAATGACAAAAATTAAAGACAAAGAGAGAATCTTAAAGGCAGCAAGAGAAAAGCAAACTGTTACCTACAAAGGAGCTCCCATAAGGCTGTCAGCTGATTTCTCATCAGAAACTCTACAAGCAAAAGGGAATGGCATGAGGTATTCAAGGTAATGAAAAGCAAGGATCTGAAACCAAGACGACTATAGTCAGCAAGGCTATCTTTCAAAATAGATGGTGACATAAAGATCTTCCCAGACAAAAAAAGGCTAAAGAAGTTTATCACAACAAAAACAGCACTAAAAGAAATGTTAAAGAGACTGCTGTAATGAGAAGAAGAAGAAGAAGAGAGAGAGAAACATAGCATGATAGCATGATATTAAACAATGAATGGGTTACAATGAGATCAAGAATTAAAATGGCAGCCCTAGCTGGTTTGGCTCAGTGGATAGCACATGGGCCTGTGGACTGCAGGGTCCCAGGTTCAATTCCAATCAAGGGCACATGACCAGGTTGCGGGCTTGATCCCCAGGAGGGAGCATGCAGGAGGCAGCTGATCAATAGATTCTCTCTCATCATCCCTCTCCTTTCCTCTCTGAAATCAATAAAAAATATTTTTAAAAAGAATTAAAATGGCAATAAATAAGTACCTATCAATAATAATCTTAAGTGTAAGTGGGTTAAATGCTCTAATCAAAAGATGTAGGGTAGCTAAGTGGATACGAAAATGTGACCCAATTATATGCTGCCTATAAAAGCCCCACCTCGGAACAAAAGACTCACATAGGATGAGAGTGAAGGGATGGTAAAAAACTCCTCATGCAAATGGAAATGGAAAAAAAAAGCTGGAGTAGAAATACTCATATCTAACAAAAAAAAAAGACTTCAAAATGAAGGCCATAAGAAAAGACAACAAAATGGATTGCTCCAAGAAGAGAATAAAACCCTTGTAAACAAATATACACCCAACATAGGAGCACCTAAATATACAGATAAACTTCTAGAGGACTTTAAGGGAGAGATCAACAGCAACACAATCATAGTAGAGGACTTTCACACCCTGCTGATTTCACTGCATAGGTCTTCCAGACAAAAAATTAACAAGGAAACAGTGACTCTAAATGACATACTAGATCAGATGGATTTACCTGAAATTTATAGACCATTTCACCCCTACGCTGCCAAATATACATTCTTCTCAAGTGCACATGGGTCATTTACAAAGATAGACCACATGTTAGGACACAAAACAAGTCTCTATAAGTTCAAGAAGATTGAAATGACATCAAGCATCTTCTCAGATCACAGTGGAATGAAATTAGAAACCAACTACAGTGAAAATCATTCAAACACATGGAGACTAAACGACATGATATTAAACAATAAATGGATTACCAATGAGATCAATAAAGAAATAAAAAAAACTTTGGGAAACAAACGAAAATGAACACACAATCCAAAATCTCTGGACACAGTAAAAGCAGTTCTGAGAGGGAAGTTCATAGTACTACATACAGGCTTACCTTGTAAGACAAAAAAAAAAATTAATGATACACTATTTAACCCTACAACTTAAAGAATTAGAAAGAGAACAAGAAAAGCCCAGAGTAAGTAGAAGGAAGGAAATAATAAAGATTAGAGCAGAAATAAATGATATAGAGACTAAAAAACAAAAAAATCAATGAACCCAAGAGCTGGCTCTTTGAAAAGATAAACAAGATTGATGAGATGAGCTGTTAGCCAGACTCATCCAGAAACAGAGAGAGCCCGAGCTGGTTTGGCTCAGTGGACAGCATGTCAGCCTATGGACTAAATGATCCTGGGTTTGATTCTAGTCAAGGGCACATGCCCGGGTTGTGGTCTCAATCCCCAGTAGGGGACGTGCAGGAGACAGCCAATCAATGATCCTCTCTCATCATTGATGTTTCTATCTCTCTCTCTCCCTTTCCCTTCCTCTCTCAAGTCAATAAAAATATATTTTAAAAAAAGAAACAAAAAGAGTGGACCAAATAAATAAAATACAATCAGAAAATAAAGCAGAGAAGTATTTTGTATTTCTGACACCACAGAAATACAAAAGATTGGAAGAAAATACTATAAATAACTATATGCCAACAAGTTGGACAATGTGGATGAAATGGATAAATTCCTAGAAAAATACAATTTCCCAAAACTGAATCAGGAAGAATCAGAAAACCTGAATAGTCCAATAACAACAGAGGAAATAGAAACAGTAATCCAAAAACTCCCAGAAAACAAAAGCCCAGGTCTGGACTGCTTCACAGGGGAGTTTTACCAAACATTTAAAGAGAACTAACACCTATAATTCTCAAACAATTCCAAAAAATTCAAGAGGAAGGAACACTTCCAAGCTCTTTTTATGAGGCCAGCATTATCCTAATTCCAGAGTCAAATAAAGACATTACAGAGAAAGAGAATTACAGGCCAACATCCCTGATGAACAGACGCTAAAATCCTCAACAAAATATTAGCAAATCAGATCCAGCAATATATTAACAAGATTATACACTATGACCAAGTGGGATTTATTTCAGGGATGCAAGGCCTGAGATGGGTGTTTAGAGGGGATGGTGACACAGGGGTTGGCTAGAAGGATTCAATGGGGAAAAAGGAGGATATATGTGATACTGTCAACAATAAAGATTTAATTTTTTTAAAAAGAGAAAAATCAGGATTCCCTTATAAAGAAAGTGTAATGTCTGAGGAAATTTCAACTATGAGAATTACATCTACCAACATGCATAATTTTTTTTGTTGTTTTTTAGAATTATTCCTGGACTGTTCTGTGGCCACTCATATGTTGCCATGTGAAAGGGTCATAAAAGTTGCCTGGGTCTTGAATATCTGTCTTTTTCTCTTCTATTTCCTAATAACTCTGGGAGATAATGCACTGCAGTCATACCTAGTGATTGATATTTGGGAATAAGCTAATATTTCGACAAGAAGTATCTATATAGAGGCCCGGTGCACAAAATTTGTGCACGGGTGGCGGGGGATGTCCCTTAGCCCCGCCTGCACCCTCTCCAATTTGGGACTCCTTGAGGGATGTGCGACTGCCCATTTAGGCCCGATCTCGGTAGGATCCTTCTCACAATCCAGGACTGCTGGCTCCAAACTGCTCACCTGCCTGCCTTCCTGATTGCCCCTAACCACTTCTGCCTACCAGTCTGATCACCCCCTAACCACTACCCTGCCAGCCTAATTGATGTCTAACTGCTCCCCTGCCAGCCTGTTTGCCAACTTCCCTCCTCTGCCGGCCTGGTCATTCCTAACTGCCCTCCCCTGCAGACTTGATCATCCCCAACTGCCCTCCCTTGCAGGCCTGGTCCCTCCCAACTGCTCTCCCCTGCAGCCCTGATTGCCAACAACTGCCCTCCCTTGCAGGGCCTGGAACCTCCCAATGGTCCTCCCCTGCTGGCCATCTTGTGGTGGCCATCTTGTGTCCACATGGGGGCAGGATCTTTGACCACATGGGGGCAGCCCTCTTGTGTGTTGGAGTGATGGTCAATCTGGAAATTACTCTTTTATTAGATAGGATAAAAGCCCAAGTGACTATTTGGCTCTGATGTGTACTGACCACCAGGGGGCGGATGCTCAAAGCACAGGAATGGAAATGTGGAACAGACCTATGACTCAGAGGGAAGGGGGAAGGGGAGGGTGGAAAGAAATTAACCAAAGATCTTATATGCACACTAGAGGTCTGGTGCACAGATTTGTGCACTGGTAGGGTCCTTAAGCCTGGCCTACAGGGATCAGGCCAAATCTGTGCACCAGGCCTCCAACATCACCCAAGGGGTCCTGGATTGAGAGAGAGTGCAGACCAGGCCAAGGGACCCCACCGGTGCACAAATCTGTGCACTGGGCCTCTAGTCTAATGACAAATCAATAGAAATCTAGTCTAGACACATTATTAAAATGTAAACAGAATTGAGTGGGTGATTTCAGTTAACATTTCTGAAGTAGGGACTACATTGTCATTTCAAAATCCTTACTCTGCAGATAAGTGTATTTTAATTTTTTCAGCTTGTATACTTTTATTTACCTGGGGAAGGAGTTTTTAGGGTTGGGTGGTAGTGGTTTGCTATTTCTGTAACTGCCTCTTATCCTCACACAGCCTGTTTCTGGGGACACAGTAGCCATGCTTTGGGAGGCCAGAGGTGGGTATGGCAGTCTGGTGCTTCACCCAGCTTAGTGACATCCTTGGTCTCTGTCATGAGTGAACCAGAGAAACAGCCTTTTACAGCATAAGTCCAGAAGCTCTGGAATTTACCTCTAATTCAATAAACACTGAAGGAATTTTAGCATTAGATTGTATTATAACATTTGAATTAATTTTGGCTACACTTTGGCTTTGGAGAAGATGCGAGAGACTGGTTGTTCCACTTATTCATGCATTGTGTGCTCTGGGAACCAAACTCAAAACCTTAGCACATCGGGGAGACGCTACAACCTACTAACCTGGTCAGGACCTAGACACTGGTACTTCTGAACTTAACAGCTAAAAGATTTTAAAGTGCATGTTTTATACTGTTAAGTTTTAACCAGTTAGGACATTTTTTTATATAACTAGTAATAGTTATTTTTTGTATGAATTTTATTTAAGTTGTGATGGTTAATTTTTATTAACTTTAATTCTTGCTATCTTAAATTCTTTACTGCACTTAAAGGCATTCTTGCCAAGATATTTAGCATGTGAAAAGCAGGTTTTAGGTTGTGGGGTTTTTTCATATTGAAGCTGAGACATCATACACAAGTTGAATAGCAGGCCTGGTACGCTCTGTCTTGTTACATAAAGCTGATGCCAGAATCTTAGTAAATATAACATTTTAAAAGATTGCTTTTGTATATTCATAACAAATTATGACAAGTTAAATTTAAGCGAAAATTACATTATTACTTTTTCTGTGTCAATCTACTAAGATTTTGTGTCTCGTGTCTCCTGCTGAATTGGTTACTAGTAATGTTAAAAGGAACTGAAATCATTTCCACTTTGCATTTTTATATACTCAGGTAACATGTAATATAATTTGATGTACAATTTTACCTGTTAAGAGGGTGTGCTTATACAGAAGTATACCCTCAAAACATTTTGTCATGACAAGAGGCTGAATAAGTAGCTATTTTATTTAAAAGAGCTGGAAAAATATGAATTGTACTTAATGGTATGCATGCTGAAGTATGGGGGAAGTGTTCAGGTATCTGCAACTTTAAAATGCATCAAAAATGAGCTCTAGCTGGTTTGGCTCAGTGGATAGAGTGTCAGACTGGGGACTGAAGGGTCCTATGTCCGATTCCAGTCAAGTGCACATGTCCGGGTTGTACCAGTAGGGGGAGTGCAGGAGGCAGCCAATCAATGATTCTCTCTCATTGATGTTTCTCTCTCTCCCTCTCCCTTCCTCTCTGAAATCAATAAAAAAATATTTTTAAATAAACAAATAAATAAATGAATGAATGAGTGAGTGAGTGAGTGAAATGCATCAAAAATGAAATGGATAGGCAATAGAGTGACAAAGGTAAATGTAAATGGCAGGATCTGGGTGGTATGTGTACAGGTGACTGGTTATTGTACAAGTCTTTTGACTTTGCTGCGTGCTTGAAAACAATTTCTAATAAAACATTGGGAGTAAAAAACTGCAGTCACTATTTCCCTAGTGTCTACTTGAGAGGCTCCAAGGCCAGACAGCCTAGATTGATGCTGGCTTCCCCTTCCCAGCTGTGTGGTCTCAAGAGTATCACTTCATTCTCAGTGCCTAAGCCTCTTCATCTGTAAAATGAGGTGCTTGCTAACAGCACCTACTTCACAGGGTTACTGCAAGAATTAAGTAAACTAATATATGCAAGATATGCAGCACAGAGAACCACCACATGATCATCAGTGTAAATGTATACCGTCCAGGCTGAGCCCCAACTTCATCCTTTTATGAAATCATCATAACAATGCCAGGAGGTGTACACTCCTTTTTTTGTTGATGTTGTTAATCCCCACCCTCCTCACCTGAGGAAATTTTTTCCATTGACTTTTAGAGAGAGTGGAAGGGAGGAAGAGAGAGAAGGAGAGGGAGAGAAACATTGATGTGAGATAAACATATAGATTGGATGCCTTCCACACACTCCCCAACCAGGGCCAGGGATTGAACCTGCACCCCTGGTACGTCCCCTTGACTGAGAATTGAACGCATGACCCCTTGGTATGCGAGCCGACACTCTAACCACTGAGAACACCACCAGGGTAGGGTGCGCACTCTAATGAACCTGTTTTACAGCTAAAGAAACTGCAGCTCAGCTAATACACCTGTCATAATGAATGGCAGAATTAGGATTCTCATGATATCTGTCAGACTTCTGTTTCCTAATCAAGATGCTTAGCCAACTCCTAAAGATACACTTGGGGACAAAAATCCTCAACAAAATACTAGCCAAGTGTATTAAAATACCAGAAGGGTATTAAAACGATTATGCAACATGATCAAGTACGATTTATCCCAGGAATGCAAAGTTGGTTCAACACATGAAAATCAATCAATGTAATATACACTTAATAAAATGAAGAAAAAATCCACATGATCACCTTGATTGATGCAGAAAAAGCATTTGACAAAATTCAACACTTTCATGATAAAAAACACTCAACAAACTTGAAATAGATGGGAACTTCCTCAACTTGACAAAGGCCATTTATGAAAAAGTCACAGCATCATACTCAATGGTAAAAGATTGAAAGTTTTTCCCTAGGATCAGGACAAGGCAAAAATGCCCATTTTCATCACTTCTATTTAACCCTATACTGGAAGTGCTAGCCAGAGTAATTAGATAAGAAAAAGAAATCTGACAAGACATTTTTCCAAAGAAGGTAAACAAATGTCCAATAAACACATGAAAAGATACTTGACATCATTAGTCATTAGAGAAATGCAAATCAAAATCTCAATGAGATAACTACTTCATACCTACTAGGATGGCTATAATACAAAAAATTAAAATAAGTGTCAATGAGGATGTGGAGAAATTAGAAATCTTGTACATTATTAGCAGGAATGTAAAATAGTGCAGTCACTGTGAAAAACAATTTGGTAATTCCTCAAATAGTTAGACATAAGTTTACTATATGACCCAATAATTCCACTCCTAGGTATATATCCCCCCAAATTATAAAGAGGTTCTCAAACAAATACCTGCACACAAATGTCCATAGCAGTACTATTTACAAGAGCCCAAAGGTGGACACAACCCAAATTTCCATCAATGAATGAATAAACAAAATGTGGCTAATCTTGCCGAAACCGGTTTGGCTCAGTGGATAGAGCGTCAGCCTGTGGACTGAAAGGTCCCAGGTTCGATTCCAGTCAAGGGCATGTACCTTGGTTGCAGGCACATCCCCAGCAGGGGGTGTGCAAGAAGCAGCTGATCGATGTTTCTCTCTCATTGATGTTTCTGACTTTCTATCCCTCTCCCTTCCTCTCTGTGAAAAATCAATAAAATATATTTTTTAAAAATGTGGCTAATCCATACAATGGAATATTATTCAACTGAAAAACAGTGCCCTAATTAGTTTGGCCTGCCGACTCAAGGGTCATAGGCTCAATTCCGGTGAAGGGCATGTATCTTGGTTGTGGACACATTCCCAAAAGGGGGTGTGCAGGAGGCAGCTGATGGATGGTTCTCTCTCATCAATGTTTCTAACTCTCTATCCCTCTCCCTTCCTCTCTGTAAAAAAAAAAATTAAAAAAAAATCAATAAAATATATTAAAACAAACAAACAAAAAATACACAATAAGGATGAACCCTGTAAACAATGCTAAGTGAAAGAACCCAGACACAAAAAGACCATGTACTGCATGATACAATTTGTGTGAAATGTCTAGAATAAGTAAATCCAGAGACAGAAAACAGATTAGAGGTTGCCAGAGGCTTACTGTATGTGCCGGGGCAGGGAGGGGAAAGTGGGAGGGGTGTTGCAGGGAGTAACTGCTTACTGGGTATGAGGTCTCTGAGGAGTGACAAAAATGTTTGAAACTAGACAGAAGTGATGGTTTAACGGCATTGTGAATGTACTAGGTGCCACTGAATTGAAAATTATTAATTTAATGTAAATTTAACCTAAAAAGAATTAAACTTGGGGAATTCTGGGAATTCCACTGCTTAATGTTTATAATCTGAAGCTCAGAAGCAGGAAGGATTCGTCCAGGCCACTCTACCCAGAGGAGATGGCCCTGCCCTTTTCTTGCTTTGATTCTCATCCCTGACTCCTTTACAAATGACAGCAACTGTTCCTAGTTACTAGCCACTTATTACAAGACTCTGTTTAGAGCTTTCTGTGAGTGGCCGCAATGAGAAAGCTTCCCCAAGAAACCTGTGAGGAGGTGCTGCTATGACCCCCCATTCTACAAAGGAGAAAACGGAGCCCTGGAGAGAGGTCACTTGTGCCTAAGGTCCCAAATCCACACTAACCAGATGGCAGTATGTATATTAAAAAACAAAAACAAAAACAGTTGCAACAAATTTCTGGCCCCTCATGCCCTTCCAGACCCTCTAATTACTGCATCAGAGACGAGGCCTATGTTCTCTTCCCTGAGTCTGGGAAGACCTCTGTGACTGTTTAGACACAGAGAGTAACATGGAAGCAATGCTATGGTTTCCAAGAACAAGTCCAGAAAGGCAACGCATCTTCCTCCTGGCTAGTACTTGCACTGAAGCAATTTCTCCCCGCCCCCCTTTGTTTTGGACCCCTGTGCCATTGTGTAAGAAATCCAGCTTTCTGAAGCCTCCATGCCGGAGAGAGCCTGTGACTACATGAAGAGAGTGACGCCTGGCCGGTCTCCTGGTGCCACAGCTCCACACACCACCTAGTTGCCACTGTGTGAGATCCTGGAGGCAGATCTACTCAGTTGAGCCTTTCCCAAACTCCTGACCTTCAGAAACGTGAGGCATAATAAGTGATTGATATCTTAAGTCGCTAAATTTGAGAAATTTGTTATGCACAACAGATAACTGATACAACTACTCTATTTCTCCGGAAATAGCCGTTGTTATGGGCTCTGCATTTCAAATCCCTCCATGCCAGTCTCTGGCAGTACCAGCCCCAATTAGTACTGACTAATCAATAGTGACACCCTCAGATTTGTTTTCTATACTCCTGGTTTTAGGTCTAAAATTGTGTGTGAGGAAATCTGGGTATTGACTTGTTTGGGGGGCTCAGAGCTCTCTGAAGTGGGAATTTCTCAATATGACAGAATCGTTGAGTGGAGACAGCAAAGGTCTGCAAGGTACAGGTGTTATTTTACTTGTGCAGTTTACCCAAGAATCCCTTGGGGAACTCCTTTACAACCCTGGATAAAGCAGTCTGGGTGCTCTCCCTTCCCTTGGCCAAGGGGAAGATGGTGACCCAAGCCAGGGCAATGCCATGCCCTCTCATCAGAATCTGAACCCAAGCTTTCGGAGTTGGGTTCATCTCACAACGGTTCCCTGAAGGACCTGTCCCCTGTTGCCACATCCCTACGATGTCCTGCTCTCTGCCCTTCTGTTACTGCTCTGACTGCCCTTCGATTTTGTGAGATTCCCATAGCCTTCTAAGAATTTTATTTTAGGTTGAAGTTAGCCAGATTGGTTTCTATTGCCAGCAACCAAAGAACTGGCTAATGTAGGAGGCTGAGATTGTGGCTTCCTACCAAGCTGGGTGGGGGGACTGAATTCAGGGTCAGGTGACAGGACAGAAAAGACTCTACTTTCCACTCTTTTGCAGGCAGCGATGTCCACGTGACTAGGTTCTGACCAGTGGGATGCAATTAGAAATGACATGCAACTCCCACAAAGGAGAGGACATGCCCTTTTCACACGCCTCTTCATGCTGCAGTTGGAGGAAGATGTGAAGGCTGGAGCGTGTGCATCCATCTGGGTCAGGAAGTGGAGACCTCCTTCAGCAACAGGATAAAAGGAGCTGTGGCCTGCTAAGTGGAGGGGAGCCACGCCAGTGCTGCATTGCCTGCCTCTGAGCCTTTCCCATGAAGCAGAAGGAAACTTCCATTTCACTGAAATCACTGGTATCTGGGGGTTTTCTGCTGCAAGCCTCAGAGAGAATACTACTGAGAAAACAGCCCATTTGATTCTCAGAGGGGACCCTGACCCCAAATATAAAGAAACACAGGGGAAAATGAATCAAGGCTGAAGAGTGGGAAAGGAATATTGTTTGATAAGGGCCTGAGGGAGCCTGCTGGGGGTAGTAAACCCCAAACTTGACTGGGTCGGGCTTATCCATAAACAAAAATTTATGGAGCTGGACAAGGAGTGCATATGTATGTATATGGTCCCCAATTAGAAAAATCAGAGAAACATAAAGAACTACTGATAATAAGGAGGATGGTAATCAGTGTTTTCCTGAGTGTTTCCCAGGTGCCAGTCATTATTCTAAATCCTGTGTATTAACTTCCTCAAGTCTACGATACCCTCTCAGTCAGGAGCTCTGAGTGCAGCCTTTTTCTGGATGAGGACACCAGGCCTGGAGAGGAGAGGCAAATGGCAGGTCCGGGAGGGGCTGGAACGCCGGGACTGGGACAGGAGTCAGCAAGCTTTGGGCTTTGGCGATACTCACAGAGTCCTTGAGTGCCAGGAAACAGTGGCAGATCCAGCGGCGGGTGGTCCCATCACGGCAGATATAAGAGAAAGCCTTGTCCAGGTTGCGGTCGGGAGCACAAAAGGAGACCTTTTCAATGGTCTGATCCACCAGCAGGTCCTGGGAGTGGCCGGGGAGGCCGATAAGAATGTGAACTGTCTTTCATGTATTCATTCAATATTCCCTGTTCCCTTAGTGTCTGCTCTGTATCCCATTCTGATTGGGGCAGGCACCGGGCAGGCCTATGCATTCTGTTGTGGACCCTACTGGCATGGAGCCCCCAGCTTATCGCAGAACCAGACCTATCACCAGGAGAGAACTCAGGCTGTAATGAGGGAGGCACAGGCAGAGAGATCACCGATGGGATGGGGAAGGCACAGGGGCTTGCAGGGGCCAAGATGAAGTGCCTGACCCAACTTGGATATATCTGGGGCGGGCGGGGGGGGGGGAGTAAGAGTCAGGAACGCTTCCTAGAAGCAAGCAGGGAATAGTATTTCAGGCTGAGGGGCTGCCTGTGCAAAGGTGTCAATACTGTTCTGTCATTAATTTACTCTCATCCGGTGCTGGCTGCCTCTTCTGGGGTCTCTGGCTGGAGGCAGGGAATTCAAAAGTGGGCAAACAGATACCCAAATCCTGGCCCCATGACACTCCTCTCTGGCTGGGTAGACCGACAACAAACACATAACAGCTAACATTCGTTGACCTGAAAACTTACGCTGTACCAAGTGATAAAGACCAATAGCAGCTTTAAGCAAATATACTTAGTTGGAAGGGCCTATAGGAGGAGCTAGGGCTTATGGAAGTTCTCACACTCTATGTAATCACAAGAACCCTACATGTGAGGACTCTATTTATATAATATAAAAGCCTAAGCAAACGGGTTGCTATGATGTGCACTCAACACAGACGCTCAACGCAGGAGGTGCCCTTCGAGGGCAGTCGCTCAACGTAGGAAATGCCCCTGGGTGGTCAGTGTGCTCCCCACAGCCAACCTTCCCTGGCTGGCCAAACTCCCACACCTTGTCCCTCCCCCCAGCTGGGAGGCCCCAACCAGCCAGCCGCCCACTCAAGTGGTGGCAGGCAGTGAGGGTCAGAGGAAGAGGGGAGGCATTGGTGGCAGGTGTCCGTTCCTTCCATGCCCAGCCCAGCAATTGTCACCTCCTCTCCTGACCCTGCCAGGGCCTTCGGGCCCCTATTGGCCTGGCCCTGATCACCAGCCAGGCCTAGGGACCACACCTGTGTACAAACTTTGTGCACTGGGCCTCTAGTGTTTATAGTAAGACTCTATACCCTAACTTCTTCCCTTAACTTCCTCTTCCCTTCTATAAATATCCCTCCGTCTTGGCATGCAGGCCAGCGTGTGCATATGGCTTCTTTTGTCTGCATGCACTGGGTTGCAACTCTTTCCCTTTCCCCAATAAATCCTTTTTGGTGACAAAACAACCAATTATTTTTCATTTGACATAGGCACAGTTTTAAACTGTGTGATACACTTTCTCAGGTAATAGCAGGGTCTTTATTATCCCCATTTTACAGATGACACAATTGAGGCACAGAGGGTAACATCTCATACCCAGGGTCACCAAGCTGGTAAGTGGGTGAGCTGGGATGGGAGCTGAGGCAGCTACTCCACAACCTGTGCTCTTACCCACTATCTATGCCAGCTCACAAATAACCACAGGACTCAATCTTGAATTATGACAGGGGTGTGCCATGATGTTGCAGGAGTACATGGTCTAGAAGGTCCCTGAGGGAGGAACATCCTAGAGGTGGGTGAGAAAGCATTCTCAGCCCCATCTGAGCAGGATGAGGAGAGGGCCCTCTGGTGCCCTCTCCTAACCCTAAAGACCTCCTACCTTGGTCTTGTCATCAACCACTCGGAGCCCATCAGCTGACACCCACAGGACCGACTTCACGGACTTCCGGCCCATCTGGGGGGGAGGTAAGAATAGAGGGCCAGATGAGGGCTGCCTCTTCAGGTCTGACCTTGCCCCCTCTCTGCACCAGCCTCTCACTCACCGCCTTCAGCTTCTTCACAGCATCCTCACATACGTGCATCCCCCTGGACTCCTCCACCTCCACGTGACCCAGGTACTTAGAGGGAGTAAACAGGACATGAAATAGGCAGAGTAATCAATCATTCCTAATGTTCCCCGAGCAGCTGCGATGCTCCACACAACGTCCTAAGCACAACATATGTATTAACTCATTTACTTTGCACCTCAACTCTACAATATGGGCACCGCATTCCCACCCCAAATACACAAATGAGAGTGTGCAGCAGTGATCCCCATCCTGCCTCTGTCCCTGGGCCTTAACATCATTCTTGTCCTGAGTGCCAGCATCTGCATCTGAGCCTGAGGACTGGCCCCAGCAATAACTGATGGGATTTGGGGTACATATGCTCTAGCTCCCTCCCCTTGTGGGTAGATGGCTCTATTTCCCAGAGTCCACAGTGGCCCACAGTTGCAACTTAGTTAACACACCATTGATTGGCTGCTTTCCTTTCCTTGCTCCCACCAGCATTTCCCATACCGCCCAACGGTCTGTATCTAAGGAAATGGACCAAGTTGGTATTTAAACCTGAACCTGCTGTCTCCCTTATAAATGTGTGGTGTGGGTTGTAAAGGGTCATAGGATTTGAAAATGCTACAAAATCTTTGTGACTCTCCAGTGCCCTCTGGAAATTGTGAGCTCCCACAAAATAGGATGACCCAGGCATGACATCCCCCAGGTAACACTTGCCTGTACAAGAGAATGTGTGTAGTTTTTAAAAATACGTTTTTACTGATTTTAGAGAGGGAGGGAGAAAGACAAAAACATCGATGTGAGAAACATCAGCCTACTGCCCCCTACCCGCCCCCCTACTGGGGATCTAGCAGACAACCCAAGGCGAATCCAACCAGGGCCCTTTGGTGCACCCACAACTGCACAACACCAGCCAGGGCTAGGTTTTTAATCCCGACTCTGAAGGGCTCAGGCAGTAAGGTCACGCTTCGGCAGACTCCACAGTTCTTTGCGGATGCGCTGCCTTCGCCACACAGGACAGAATCTCTTCACCCACCCGGGACACGCATGCGCCGCGCCCCGCCCCGCCGGCGGCCGGCTCACTCACCCTCACTGGGAAGCTGCACGTGCCCTTGCGCACCGCGTCCTCATCTGCCTGCCACTGGTGCGGCCGAGACGCCTCAGGCATGTAGGCTGGCTTCCGCCGCCGCAAGCTCTGCCTTAACTTGTTCATTGTGCCCGCCCCGTCTGCTGACACAGGACAGGGAGTGGGTCAAGGGCCAGGGTCAGAAGCATGGGGCTCAAGGAGGATGGACACAGAGCTCAGGGAGCAAGGGGTGAGATAACAAGGAAGTAGGTTTAGGGGGTCACTAGTTTAGAGGACATGACCAGGGAACTAGGACCGGCAGCAGTGATAGGGAAAGAGGGTGATGTAAGGCAGGGTGCAAGAGTCAGAAGACATGGAGCTAAGAGATAGGGAGGTCTGAGATAGGGGTCACTGCTTTTAGGGGTCTAGAAACTAGGGATGTGACAGTCTAGAATCATGAGGATCCAAAGTAATGGGAAGTCAAGGCATTGGAAGATCCTGGGATTACAGGGCATGGAGCCAGGGGTCATGAGGTCAATGGCCTTAGGGGAATGAGGTCAGGGGGTGAGGGGGTCTGAGGGAACAGGAGTTGGGAGTTGCATGGGTCCAATGCATGCAGCATGGGTCCAATGTGTGAAGGCCTAAGAAGGTCCAGGGATTGTATGGAGAACAAGGGCTTGTCTCTGTGCCCCAGAGATACCACCCCTCTAACAACTGTGTCTAGTCTAAGGCAGGAAACCCTGGTGCAGGGTGCACCTGGGACTGTCAGAGGTAGGGATGAGAGTGGACGGGGCCAGCTACTAAGATAATCTTCATTGACTAAGGCAGTCTTCACTGACTGACAAGCCATAGTGGCAGTCCCAGGAAGAAGGTGAAGGCACACTGAGGACAGAGCACCAGCAGATGGGGACTGTGTATGTATGCAAGCAAGTATGCAGGTGGTGGTCCTGAAGAGTGTCTGTGAGGGTGTCTAGAGCTGAGCATGCAACTATTGTGAGTGTGTGTATTTCTGAAGGCTGTACAGAAGGATGTGAGTCTGAGAATGGCTGTTTCCTAGAGTGTGTGTCTGTGCAGGCTGGCCATGAGGGGATCTATGTCCAAGAGTGTGGTTGCTGTCTGTCAGTGCAGGTCCTCAAAGATTGTTGCTGAAGGGGATCTATGTGTGAGAGAGGTTCAGAGTGTTAGGGAATGTTGCCTGTGAGTATGTGTCTCTGAGCAAAAAGCTAGTGTCTTTGAACTGTGTGTCTGCATGAGGGTGTGGCTATTGTCATTGATGACTGCTGCCTCTGACAGTATATGTATGACAGTTACCCAAGAGACCATGTCTATGTCCAAGACTGCAGCTGTTGTTTGGGAAGGCATGTGGTTGTTGTAGAATTGGGTCTATGAGTGTTGTTCTGAGGATGTGCCAGTATGCACCCATGAGGTTGTTGCTTTTGAGAGTTGTGATTGTTATTTATGAGGATGTGACTATGTGGGAACATGGCTGTTGTCTATAAGTTCTGGCTATTATTGTGAGACTTCTGTAGGTAGAAGTGTAACCTTTATGGGAGAATGGGTCCACAGGTACTGTCTGTGACAGTGTCTGCTTGATAAAGTTTGGCTGTTGTCTATGAAGATGTGGATTCCATACATGCTGTCTGACTGACTGTGCAAAAGTGTGTATCTAAGAGTGTGTATCTTAGTGCCTGTAGTCACCTGTCTGAGGGAGTCTAGGTATAGTCTGAGAATGTGTCTAAATGTTTGTGAGCCTGCACTTGTGTGTGGGGAGGTCGATGTGTGTCTGAGTCTCAGTGTGTGTGTGACATGGTCCAGGTGTGTGTATCTGTGCACGAGTCGGGCTTGGATGGTTGCTGAGTGTGTAGGGAAGAGGGTTCAGGGTGTCCACTCATGAGTGTGATTAGGACGGGGTGATTGCAGGGACACTTCTGCTAGGCATGCTAGGCAGACCCACCCACGCACTCAGTCCTGGTCCTGTTCTTAGCGGCTCACTCACCTGACTCCGTTCTGGAGGTTTCAGGGGGCCCCGGGGCCCCACAGGGGGCTGGGGGCAGATGCTGCTCAGGCCTTCTGGGTCTGTCCTGTCCAAGGGACAGAGGAAAGGTGAGAGGCTGGCTTGGGATGGTACACTCCCCTCCCTTACCCCCTTTTTGGGCTTCAGCCATCCCGCGTCCATCTCAGGTTCCTGCTGATAGCCTGGTTGTCATAGCAACTGTTACAAGGGAAATGAGCCACCTGGTTGTGTTTCGGGGTCATTTCTTAGGGGATATTCTGGGCTCCGAGGCTCTTAGTACTCACAGGGATGGTGTGTGAGGAGGGGAGTAGCCTTATCCTCTAGACATGTGTTCAGGGATACACAATCACATGTATGATGCAATTCATGCCTACAGTTGTCCCTAGCACCGGGTCACAACTCTGCACATTTAGCTATACACAGACACAACCCCAACTATACAACCAAGTCACACACTTACCTAAACAGGCACAGCCACCACAAACATCTTGTCACATAGCCATGTTCACAGATATACACAGTCTCCACTACAGACATATGTCTACATGCATATAAAGAGTTTCAGCCTGGCCAAGACCGGTTTGGCTCAGTGGATAGAGCGTCCGACTGCGGACTGAAGGGTCCTGGGTTCGATTCCCGCAAGGGCATGTACCTTGGCTGCGGGCACATCCCCAGTAGGGGGTGTGCAAGAGGCAGCTGATCGATGTCTCTCTCTCATCAATGTTTCTGACTTTCTATCCCTCTCCCTTCCTCTCTCTGTAAAAAATCAATAAAATATAAAAAAAAAAAAAGAGTTCCAGCCTGCCTAGGCACTACCACAAACACCTGGTTATGCCAGCTACTGATATTTGGTCACTTCTATTTTTTCAGCAACATACAAAGAGCGGAGCCCAGGCATACCCACCAGAGTGGCATATGTACAGCCACACCCAATGACAGTTATGTTTCCTCAGGCAGCCACCCAAGATACTCACGTCACAGACCCACTCACATAGAATCACACGCAGTCACACAGATGAAATCACAAACATAAACGCTTATCACACCTAGCTCCACTGCTATGTGTTGACATCTGGTCATAGCATCACAGAAAAACACACAGTCTCTCTTCATGCAAACACACAAGTCACACAGATATACACACAGCCACACCCAGTCACAGCCACATGTGTTTAATCACAGCTGCACATGGACATTCAACCTCTGGTATCAGTCACACCGGTACACCTTTTTGGTCACACATTGTCACACAATGACACATACCCAGTCATAGGGGCTCACATTTAGTCACAGTATCAACTAACTTATATGGACAGTCATCTATTCGCCATCAATAGAGACACTGATGGCCATGGCCCATGCATTGTAAAGAAACAGCCTGGCACACTCAAGACATGCATACAATCACTCAGAGACAACTGTCCCCAAGGATGGTCACACTCAGATACAGCCAGACAGCTGGTGTCCAGAGTCACAGCCATACACATTTCAGAACTGGTCATGTATGCAAAGTCACGCAACATCAGTGTCCATATTACCCAGCCATACAGTATATCACAGTCATAATTTCATCACCCAATATCCCATACCCAGCTATACCACATCATAGCATCACAGAGAAACACCCAGTCTCTCGTCATGCAAGCACACAATTCACAAGGACACATGGCCACATACAATCAAAACCCCATGTAATCAGATACATATCACACACATAGAGACATCAGCACACAATTTCCACTTTACACGCTACACGCACACAGTCAAGTGCATGCTCAGAAATGCAGTGACCCAGGCATAGCATTTACAGCTGCGTTTATGCAGAAGACACAGCTCCTGACAGTTATGCTGTCACCAAATCACAAACAGTCCAGCATACACACAGACACACACACACCAAACAGTCACACAGCTACAGACATACTCTCACAGCCCATGACACAGACACAAGTACTTATAGTCACCCAGGGTCACAAACATGCAGGTCACACAAATATAGAAGCCCAGTCACCTACACTCCCTCCAACACTCACAGTAGCCTGGTGCCATCAGACACAGACACACCTATCTCTTGAGTCAGATACAGTGAAATAACCTACTATTAATGGTCAGCCAGAGTTTCAGACCCCAAGTCAAGTACCTAACCCAAATCACACATTCGCAACTATAACTGCACATAATCAGTATCAACACACAGCTAGATACAGTCATTTATATAACCATGGTCACATATACAGACCAGGCTTACAAACATACAAGTCACAGTACCATCACACCATGTGACTGACTTCATATACAATGGCAGTCACATGGTGTGCCACAGACCTGTGTGTGACACAAATATAAAACCAGACACAACCACAAACGTTCAGCCATTGGGAGAGTTGCACAAGGACAGTCATAGACACAACTCCATTTACACACAATCACAACTCCACCCACATCTTCAGTCAACCACACACAAGTCCAACCCCAGACTCAACATAAGCACTCTCACACACCCAGTTATAGTTACCAAGGCACACAAACACGGGATCACTGGAGATGGAACCACAGACCCAACCCCACAGTCACAACCATGCTCACACGCAGACTAAAAGTACAGGGTTCTCTTAGAGCAGCTGTCATATACCAGTACACATAGTCACACAAATGCTGGGGTCACTCACAGACACAACCACAAGCACAAAACTCAAGACACACAGGATTCTTCATAGTCACCAGCACAGATACACATAGCCAGTCACGTAAGCAGGGAGGGGGTCACAGGGCACCCCCCATCGCTTGCTTCCCCCTCCCCCCAGGTACCACACACAAAGCCGCCATCACCTCAGACGCTGCAGACTGACAAGACTACAGCCGCCCCCACTCCTTTCAGCACGAATCCTGGAGCCTGGGGGACCAGCGCATTATCCGAGGGTGGGGCCACTCTCAGGCAGCTGGGCAGCCTCAGGGACAAAGGGGGTGACCCCGAGGACCTGAGCCCTGGGACCCTTGACCTAGCAGAGGGGAAAGGGGATGTGCCTGAAATTTCCCTAATTTTATTCAGGCTGGGGTGGGGGTGGAGTTCCAGGCACTGGGACCTTGTTTTGAGAAGGGGCTGTTCCTGAGGCGCTGCCCGAGGATTGGGGGAGGGGGCAAGGGATGCTGTGCCCAGGACGCCTCTGAGGGACAGATCGTGCCTGGAATCCCCCCAGGTCTTGGGTTGGTGGAGAATCAGTGCCCAGAGACCCCACCAAGATCTTGCCTAGAGGGTTGTTGTCCTCAGAGATCCCCTCAAGGCAGGGAGGAGTCGGGATGGCGTCAGGTCTGGAATCGCCTCCAGGGGGCCTTGGTTTCATCTGGGGGTTGTGTCCCGGACCTATCCCCAAATCCTTGCCTGGGGAGTTGTCCCGAGAATCTGTCGTCCTGTCCTTGATTTTCAGAGGTTGAGTTCTGTGTCCGGGACCCCTATCTCTAGGGCCTTGGTAAAGGAGGGCCGGTGGTGAGACCCCTGTCTCCCAAGCTTTGACTTGGTGGGGGCCTGTTCGTGGACCCCCACCCAGGACCACACTCTCCAGCCTTGGCACCCTCTCTCCACCGGGGTGCATCCCACCCTCCGCCACATCAGCAGTGGCGCCGCCCCCTACCCGAGCACCACTCTCCCGCCCTTCTCACGCCGGCTGCCGCGCTGCGGGACATCCAGGGCCCGGGCGCCTCCGCCTCCCGAGGCCCCGCTGGGCCCGGATCCCCGAGTGCTGCTGCAGCTGCTGCGACGGCGGCGGCAGTTCTGACGGACGCTGGCCCGGGATGCAGACCCGTGGATGGAGCGGGATGCACTCTGTAGCTCGCTCCGCTCCCGTTTATTTCCGATCCGGGGGCGGAGGGAGCGGCCCTCCCGTCTCGCCTCCTCGCCCCGGCCCCGCCCACTGGCCCGCCGCCGGCTGGATACACAGAAAGACCCGCCCAGGCCCTGCGCCTAGGCCGGCACCAGCCCCGCCCCTTGGCCACCAAGTCACGCCCACACGCGCGTAACTCCGCCTCCCCGGTGCAGCCACCGCTCCGCCACGCCCATTAACCGGTCCCTGCCTGGACGGGCACAGGAGCCTCGCCGACTTTCCCTCCAGGTCCTTCGAGGCCTGCGCTCCCTTCCCCTCCTTGACCACTGACCTCAGCTCTCCTTCAGTTCTGCGTCCGAGCTGCTTCGAGAAACGCCTCCCCGCCCCACATCCTCCACGCTTCCAGCTATCCCCACGCCTTTCCCGGCCCAACGTGGGCGGAAAGAAGCGGTGACGAGGCACTTTTTGCCAGGAATGGGAGGGGAAATGAACAGACCCCTGCGTCCTAGTGCGGATCCGTTTTGCAAAGGCTGTGCGGGCGCTGGTTGGGACTAGGACGCGGTTCTGGCCGCCGCTGCGACCTCCGCTCCTTCCGGATCCTGTGGGTTTGTCAAAGCAGCTGGCAGGGGCATAAAGGTCCATTAGCAAACGCGAGGTTGGGGCGTCGGAGTGGTGGTGTGGGGGAAAGCCTTCTCAGCTGCCACAGTCTTGTGAGCAGGTGGTCAGCACGTGCGGGAGGGGTTGGGGGTGTGAGAGAAAGGGGAGGAGGAGGATCCTAGCAACAGATGGCCCGGGCAGAACTGAGGCTTTCAGACAAGAGGGTGGGAGGGGGCTGGCCATCTGTATCTAGAGGCCATTCTCTCCTAGACTCCTTACCCTCCGCCCCAGCACAGAAAAGAGCTGGAAAAGGGGAGGGTTGCTTTTATTCAGACTGAAGGTTCAAACACCCCCCAACCCCTCCCTAACACAGAAAGGACGGACAGGGAGAAAGCAGCTAGTGAAGAGGTGAGGGAGGCTGCCTCTACCAACCATCACCCCTATCCTCTCATTGGCCTGATCTGGGGCGGGGAGACCTGAGGCATAGGCGAAGGGCTCCCCTCTAAATGATTCTGCATCTCCACTGTGGCATGCAGAGAGCCTGAAGCTCTCTCAAATGTTGGCAGAAATAAATCCTTGGAGTAGAGTTCCCGGATGCCCGCTGTGGGGTGGGGAGAGCAGGATATGAGACTGTGAAATGGGGAGTTCCCTAGCCCCACGGTTCCCCAGTCTCCAGGGAAGGGTGCTAGGCAAGACTGGGAAGCCTGGGTGGGGTCCCCAGACTGGAGCAGAGTGGGAAGGAGGCATCTCGGGAGGAGGCCCTCTACTGGCTGGATTCTGAGTGGTCTGACCAGACCTCCCTTCTGGTCAGGAGGCTTCAGGCAGTGGCTGAGTCTGGCGACTGGCCCAGTAGCGATGGTAGGTGTCCTGGAAGAGGTCCTGGCAGTTGATGTGGGCACGGAGGCGAGCACAGGCCAGGAAAGCCCCTGCCAGCTTACGGTGCAGGGCATAGGTCTCCTCAGGCGGTGGGCAGAGCCGGTGCTGCAGCAGCACTGGGATGAGGCCCTGCACACGGCGGGCAGTATCACCTGCCCCAAAGTCATATGGGCCCTGGGTGGCAAAGGGCTCTCCCAGGATCATCACAGCCTCCACATGGGCATTGGAGAATGCCTAGGGGTGGGGGAGAACAGAGGCACAGTCCTTCTCTTAACCAAGAACCAACAAGCAGCACTTAGCTCCCCAGTTTGGAGTGTAAACACAAGCCCCAGACTCCTTCCAGAGCCCCCAGAAAATAACCAGCCCTTCACTCCCTCAGAGCCTCCAAAAGACAAGCAGATTTCACTCTATAGTACAGAGAAGCAGCCTCCATTCCCCCACTCCCTCCCTCTGGAATAGGTAAGTGGTGTCCATTTTCCCAGGATCACTGACAGGACAAGTAGTCCCCATTCTCCCCTAGTCCTCCCCAGAGTCCCCCAGTATAGATCAGCAGTTCCCTAATTCCCCCAGAGTTAAGCGGTCCCCATGCCCCCAAACAGACACCAGTCCCTACTCCTCTAGTATCTTCCAACCTTGGTTTCAAAGCCTGTGAGGAGCTTGAGGTCCTGGGATTTCTGTAGGACCCGGTCTCTGTCTCCATTGGCTGCAGCCATCACTACCTAGGGAGACAGGTGTGGAACATAGGGTCAAAGGCCAAGCAGGGTTCAAGGAGGGGTCTGGGGGGACTAGAGATAGGAGGTGGTAGCCAGGTCCTCCCTGTACCCAGTATCCTTCTCATCTGCCTAGGCTTCTTCCGCCTCACCTTGCCCAGTTGTGTTCCGGAGCCCAAGGGGGTCCCACCTGGCTGGGAACACAGAGGCTGCTGGAAACTAAACAGTGAAACAGCACAGAGGAGGATAAATGTCAAGTGCTGCCCCTGGGTCCAAACATTCATGTGGCCAAGGATGTGACCATGACCCAAAATGGCATTGCAGGTTGCCATTGGGCCATCTCTGGTCACCTGATTGATGTCTGTTCCTGCACCAGATTGGAGCCCTGAGAGAGGAGGGATCCCAGATATGTTCAGTCCCATGGAGCAGGAGTTCTGGCTCCCAGGAGGCCTTTGGTGAACCTTTGTTTGGCACGTCAGTGTGTAGAGCTAAGCACCCCTCCAGCCATGAGTGCACGTGGCAGTGGGACCTGAAGGCATGTAGGCAGACAAAGGAAAAAGCCAGCCTGCTTGGGCTCATTGCCAACTCCGCCACTTGCTGGCTGACTCTGGGCAAGTTGCTCTGCCTCAGGCCTCCACTTTCTTATCTGTGAAGTGGGATGATGAAAATAGCTTCCTTATTAAGTTATGAGGATAGAGGAGCCAACAGCTATGCAGTGCTGAGCACTATGCCAACAGGAAGTACCATAAATATTATAAACTACTATTATTATTAAGAGGTGGACACGAGGATCCAAGCATCATAGAAGAGGAAACAGGCTCAGTGGGCAATAGAAAGGTGAGGACAGAACCTAGGCGTTCTTTTAACCAGTGAGTTTCCTGGGAAGAAGGGGAATTATAGGGTTAAAACTGGCAGTTCCATTCTGTCTTGGCTTCCTTGCCCAAGCCTGTCTGGCCATCTGTCAACCTATGGTCCTTGGGAGCCAATGTGAGGGTTTTTTTTTAAAACTGAAAACCACTGAGGAGATAGCAAGAAGGCCATACTAAAAAGTCCAAGGGCGGGGTAATGAGATATCCCAACTACCCAGAGAGGCCGCCCTGTAGTGCCTCAAGTGGCCTGCAAAGAGGGCCCAACCCAAAGGGCCTATTTATATGGTAGCCAGGGGTGGGTTACCAGCTGTTCCTTCCTGTCCCCATCTCAAGGGTGGCCCCACTATGCCCAGTACCCAATCCAGAGCACTGGGCCTTGTCCCAGACACTATTCTTCCCCTCCCCACAGCCTCCCCGGGCTCCCAGTCTCCAGTCTTAAAAACGCCTCGTGACCTGACCAGTGTGGCTCAGTTGGTTGGAGCATTGTCCCCTAGATCAAAAGGTGGCAGGTTCCATTCCTGGTCAGGCACACACTCAGACTGCAGGTTCCACCCCAGGTCAGGGGATGTATAGAAGGTACATGATTAATGTTTCTCTCTCACACACACTCTTCCTTTGTCTAAAGTCAATTAAAAAAAATAAAGACCACTCATTATTCAGAGGGGGTTTCCTAATTCTGGCTGTGCCCCTTTCCTGCTCAAGTCCCTCCCACGGTTCCCCAGGGCACCCATATAAAGTAAAAGCTAAAGGCCATGCCCTAATCAGTTTGGCTCAATGGATAGAGCATCAGCCTGCGAACTGAAAGGTCCCAGGTTTGATTCTGGTCAAGGGCATGTACCTTGGTTGTGGGCACATCCCCAGCAGATGTGCAGGAGGCAGCTGATGGATGTTTCTCTCTCATAGATGTTTCTAACTTTCTATCCCTCTCTCTTTCTCTCTGTATAAAATCAATAAAAATATTTTTTTAAAAATCAACAAAATATATATTTTAAAAAACAAGCTATAGTCCAGGCGGTGTGGCTCAATAGTTGAGCATTGACTTATAAAGCAGAAGGTCATGATTCGAGTCCCGGTCAGGGCACATGCCCCGGTTGTGGACTCAATCCCCAGTGTGGGACTTGCAGGAGGCAGCCAATCAATGATTGTCTCTCATCACTGATTTCTTTCTCTCCCTACCTCTCTGAAATCAATAAAAATATCCTATATAATAAAAGAGAAACATGCAAATTTGACTGTACCTTCGCTCCTGATTGGCTATACTACCAGCCAATCAGGAGCAGGAGTGGGGCCAAGTGGCATGAGCGCCAGGCCCCAGGGTTGGAGATGAAATGGTGGTGGTGGCGAGCACCCAGCCCTGGGTGCTGTGAGGGGAAGCGGCAGCAGCGGTGGTGGCAGTGGCAGGGAGCGCCCAACCACCGGAGGCTGGGCGCTCGCGGCCACTTCCACTCACAGCACCCAGGGGCCGGGTGGTCGCAGGCAGCCGAGGCTGAGCTGAGCAGGGTGATGGCGGGGTGCCCAAGGCCTAAAGCCTCCTTGGGCAGGCTGGGGGTGAGCCATCAGTTGGACATCCCCTGAGGGCTCCCAGTATGTAAGAGGGGGCAGGTTGGGTTGAGGGACCACCCATCCCCAGTGCACGAATTTCATGCACCAGGCCCTTAGTATTAAATAAATAAAGTACAAGCTACTAAGCATGGCTTCTGAGACCCAGAATGATTTGGCTCCAATCTCATCCCTGGCTCCTGCTCTGCCCCTTACCTACCCACCCAGGTAGAACATGAACTTCCTCTTGGTCCCTAGGACCTTACTTCTCAAAGTGTGGTTCTTGTACGAGAAGCTTTGGCATCACTAAGGAGCATGTTAGAAATTCAGCATTTTATGTCTAAATCCAGGCCAGAATCTGCATTTTCACAAGGTCGTGGGGAGGGGGGTTTCACACGCACTCTAAAGTCTAAGCAGCGCTGCTTTAATGGGAATATCTCTTCTCACCTCTTAGCCTTTGTACATGTCCATCTGGAATACCCTCCTAGCCTCTTCCTGATTGGTCTCCTTATCCCTCAGGTCTCAACTCTGATGTCTCCTTTAGGAAACCTTCCCTGATTCCATAGGTTGGGCCAGGGTCCTCTGAGATCCCACAATGCCCTGTGCTTCCCGCTCCCAACTGTGACCACTCTGGGTCCTCACTGTCTGTTCCCTCACTGGACTCTTTGAAAGTGGGATCCTGGATTGGTCACTATTGTCCCCAATATTACCCAAAATAGGGTTGGACACAGATATGGTATCAAAGAATGTTTAACTTGATGACTAAATGATTAGAAAACCCAGGTTGACTGGTTGACTGTCTAATCTCATCAATTAATGAGTGAGATAGTGTTCTCTGTGGCCTCTAAGACAAATTACCCAGTTAACTGCCATGCGTCCAAAATGGAAACCATCCCCACAAGCCACGGTATTTTGAATTTAATTGTGTCTATAGAAACTTATGGTGCACAAAGGGTTAACCCCAGTTGGTGGTAGGGACAGGCAACAGGTGAGGAAGCACGTTCTGAGGACAGAACAGTTCCCCAGGCAGCAGCAGCCAGGAAGTTATGTGAGGGCAAGCGTGGATACCAAGATCCTGGACAGTGTGGGATGTGGGATGGCGACAGGAAGAGCATTATGGGCCTTTCTCTTAGAAGGCTAGTCAGTGTGGGGAGCATGAGCTGTGGACCCAGCCATCCTGAGTTTGAATCCCAGCACTGCTGTGACCAAGTGATTTACCTTCTCTGAGTCCCAGTTACTTCATTGATAAAACAAAGCTAAGAATGTCCTTACCCCATGCAGTTGCTGTATGGTTTAAATCAATTACCAAATATGTGACACTTAAAACCACATCTGACATAATATTAAGTGCTTGGTATTTGTTAACTGCGATTATTATTATTATTATTTTAAGTTTATTTATTGGTTTCAGAGGAAGGAAGAGGGAGAGATGGAAACATCAATGATGAAAATCGATTGGCTGCCTCCTGCATTGGGGATGGAGCCTGTAACCTGGTCATGTGCCCTCCAGGGTCATGGGTCAACTCTCAACCACTAAGGCACACCGGCCAAGCTATTTTTTATTTCTTAATTCGAGACACTATATTTTTCCTTCTCATCCTTGCCTTAGTAAATGGCCCTTCAGATCCCAGAGTTGGGGGCACTCACCTCAATGTAATTGTCTGTGAATTCAGTTCCAAATTCCCGGCTTGCACCAAAGTCCAGCAGGGTCACCTGGGAACAAAGGATGGTGAAAGGGATGCTGGGAGTCCAGCAATGCTCCCCATTGTCTATTTGGGGTGGTCAGGGTCACCTTTCTTCCTTATACCCTGTCTCCTCCTGCCAGAGTCCCCTGGGCTCCTAATATCCTATCTCCACAATTCCAATCCACCCCCACACAAAGCTGAAGGGACTTGGCTTTTTTTTTTTTTTAAGTATATTTTTATTGATTTCAGAGAGAGGGTAGGAGAGGGAAAGAGAGATTGAAACATCAATGATGAAAGATTATCATTGATTGGCTGCCTCCTGAACAGCCCACATCCTGGACATGTGCCCTTGACCAGAATCAAACCTGGGACCCCTCAGTCCACAGGCCAATGCTCTATCCATTGAGCCAAACCGGTTAGGGCCCTAATGGTTTTTATAATAACATATTTTAGGCACAGAAAGAAAATACAAGGAATAAAATATATAGAAGAGTGAACACAAATCTCACCATGCTTAAAATATAAAATAGCTCTGCCGAAACCGGTTTGGCTCAGTGGATAGAGCGTCAGCCTGTGGACTGAGAGGTCCTAGGTTCGATTCCGGTCAAGGGCATGTACCTTGGCTGTGGGCACATCCCCAGTATGAGGTGTGCAGGAGGCAGCTGACTGATGTTTCTCTCTCATCGATGTTTCTGGCTTTCTATCCCTCTCCCTTTCTCTCTGTAAAAAATCAATAAAATATATTTTTAAAAAAAAAATATATATATATATAATAGCTCTGAACGGTTTGGCTCAGTAGATAGAATGTTGGTCTGTGGACTGAAAGGTCCCAGGTTTGATTCTGGTCAAGGGCATGTACCTTGGTTGCAGGCACATTCCCAGTAGGAGGTGTGCAGAAGGCAGCTGATGGATGTTTCTCTCTCATCAATGTTTCTCTCTATCCCTCTCCCTTTCTCTCTGTAAAAAATCAGTAAGATATATTTAAAAATACATCTTACCTAAAAAAAAGAGTAATATGCAAATTGACCTTACTTCTGATCAAACCACACCCACCAGCCAATCAGGAACAGATTATGCAAATGAACCCCAACCAAGATGGCTGCAGCCACTGAGAGCAGGAGGGAGGCTTGGGTTTCCCTGGCAATGGAGGAAGCCAAGCTTCCTGCCTGCCCTTGCCAGCCTAGACCTCCACTCAATGCTACAAAGTTTCAATTATAGAAGATATATCCCAATAGAAATGGTGGCAGCCACGGAGCTGGAGAGAGCAGAGGCTAGGGTTGCCCAGGCAATGGAGGAAGCCAAGCTTCTGCAGCCCTAGACCTAGGCCTCCACTCTAGACTACAAAGTTTCAATTATAGAATTTAAATAAACCCAAACAGAAATGGCTGTCGCCATGGAGAAAGCAGAAGGCTTGGCTCCGCTCCAGACTACAAAGTTTCAATGGTAGCACATAAATTAATCCCAGATCCCAGGGCTTCTGCTTGGATCACTGGGGGACGTGGCCAGGCTGCAAACCACAACCGGCCCCTTGCCCAGGCCGCCCCATGCCCCAAGGGAACCCCCACCCTGATCTGGGAAACCCTTCAGGGCAAACCAGCTGGCCCCCACCCATGCACCAGGCCTCGATCCTATCTATTAAAAGAGTAATATGCAAATTGACCATCACTCCAATACACAAGAGGGCTGCCCCCAAGTGGTCAAAAATCCTGTCCCCATGTGGACACAAGATGGCCACCACAAGATGGCCAGCAGGGGAGGGCCATTGGGAGGTTCCAAGATTGCAAGGGAGGGCAGTTGTGGGCGATCAGGGTTGCAGGGGAGGGCAGTTGGGAGGGACCAGACCTGCAAGGGAGGGCAGTTGGGGGCAATCAAGCCTACACGGGAGGGCAGTTAGGGATGACCAGGCCGGTAGAGGAGGGAAGTTGGGGGCAAACAGGCTGGCAGGGGAACAGTTAGACATCAATTAGGCTGGCAGGGTAGTGGTTAGGGAGTGATCAGATTGGCAGGCAGAAGCGGTTAGGGGCAATTAGGGAGGCAGGCAGGTGAGCAGTTTGGAGCCAGCAGTCCTGGATTGTGAGGAGTCCCAGATTGGAGAGGGTGCAGGCTGGGCTGAGGGACATCACCCCTACACCTGTGCATGAATTTTGTGCATCAGGCCTCTAGTATACATATAATACCAATCCAGGTGGGGTCTCCCATATACCCTGGACTGATCCTACCAACCCCACATCCCCACCCTCTTTTCTAGGGTCACCACTTTCCTGAAATTATTATTAAATTATTATTTCCTGAAATTACCATGTGTGTATTTCTACATTTTCTCCTACATGTTTGCACTTATAAAGGATAGTCATGTTTTGTGTATTTAAACTTCACATAAGTAGTATTTATGATAGTGATCCTGCAACTTGTTCCTTGAGCCCAACATGATTTTTTTATTTATCTCCACTGCTACGGGCAGCTCTAACTCATTCATTCATTTCTCACTGCTGGGAAAGGACTTCATTGTGTGGATATATCAGAGCATTTATCTGGTTGATGGACAATGTGGGTGTTTCTGGGTTTTGCTATTAAAAACAGTGTAGGAGTTTCTCTAGGCAGAGAGTTGGGATTATTGATTACAACCCATAGTAAGAAATGCAGAATATACTGGGTACCAGTGCCAATGCCACATAAATATAAATACAAACAAAAGTGTCCTAAAATATAGCTCCCTCCCATGTGTGACCCAGTGATATTTTCTAGTCTATGTCTTTAAAACAAAAACAAAAAAATGCAGTTGAGACGCAATAAATTGACATCAGGATGCAGGACATATATTACCTACCAGGTCAGAAAACCCCTCCTTGGGGTACCAGCCTAGGAAGGGTGCAGAGTGTACTTGGGGGTAAGGCAGTGGCAAGGGACTGAAGCTGGAGACTCAGGGGGGCCACTTCACATTTGGCAAAGGACTCAGACTTAATCCTGAGGGCGCTGGAGCACTCTGGAAGGGACAGTGTGGCCAGATTTGTGTTTGAGAAAAATCCCTCTTGGAACAAAATGGGGACAGATCACGTTGGAAAGCCACTTGGCAACCACGCATGCTGAGAGTCTTTCCATCCAAACTCTCATCCCCAGGCCTTTGGACACACTGTGCTCTGCTAGATGTCTGTCCTCTTCTCATCTTTCTGGTTTCAGCTTTAACAACACTTTTTTCAAGAAGACTTCCTTGCCAGCAGGTGTGGCTCAGTGGTTGAGCACTGACCTATGAACCAAGAGGTCATGGTTCGATTCCCAGTCAGGGTACACACCTGGGTTGTGGGCTCAATACAGGAGACAGGGGATCAGTGATTCTCTCTCATCATTGATGTTTCTCTCTCTCTCCTTCTCCCTTCCTCTGTAAATTCAGTAAAAATAATTTTAAAATTAAATATATATATATAATATATATGTATGTGTGTATATATATGTAAAATATTTCCTTGACTCTACATACCCAAACAAGTCAGCCACTTTCCCTGGCTTCCCACAACCTCCTGTACCTCCCCCACCACTGACAACCCTGGTCTGTATTTCTCCATCATAGTACTAAGTACTCTAGGTCACCACTGGTGACAGGTCCGACATTGGGCCAGGAACTCTGAGAAGGTGAGGATAAGGATTGTCTTGGCGTTGTTGTCCAGAGGCAGTGGCTGCTTGGTGTGTTCCAAATGAGAGAAGTGCGACAAAGATGACTAACTGCCTCTGTAAGTTGTGTTCCCTCTTCTATACTGTTACACTGCCACTAGGAAGCCACTGCCTAGCCAGTGACTGTTTTTCCCAGCATCCTCTGCACCTAGATAGGTTGTATGAACAACTATCAACAGAATGGAAAAGGAATCATGTGTTACTTCTGCTCAAAGCAGTTAGCAGGGGATTATACACTCAATCTCCTTCCTTTCCTGGAATGTCACAATCACAAAAGGGAAGGAATCTGGGTCTCCAAATCACCACCTGGAGGAGAACTACCCCAGCCTGTTACGTGAGTAATAAACTACTATTGTAATAAGCTACTGAAATATTGGAAAATATTTCCACAGCAGTTAATGTGCCCTGTCACACATCGCAGGAAACCAACCTGGTGGCTGGAGGCATCATATAGGAAGTTGGCCCAGTTGGGGTCCGTTTGCATGAATCGGAACTCAAACAGCTCCCGCAGACACAGCCTCAGGAGCTGGAAGCAGATCTGGGGTGGAGAGAAGAAGTAACAGAGACCTCGGAGGCGTCTGCCCCTCTCAAGCCCTCTATGGCTTGGAGAGGGACTATGGGTCTGGCCAGCCCTTGTGGCAACACCCTCCCTGCTGTCCTACAAGACCATGTACCTGGTTTCGGATGTCCTGGCTCAGGCTCTGGCACTGGTCCAGGGGGACCCCTTCAGCCAGCTCCATGCCCAGCACCCGTGTAGTGCAGAGATCCTTAATCACTGCTGGCACCCGGAAGAACGGGTCATCTGCCAACAGCTGCCTGGGGCAGAAGGGAGGGGTGGGAATGGGACTTGGCTTCAGACCCCTATGGCCCAGCTCAAGGACTCCTCCTCCTCTGAGAAGTCCTCCATGCACAATCTATGTCTCACTTCCCTCCTGCTCTCCTATTGCCTCTGTGTGCCTTGAGTGATGGCCAACACCTGACTGGACTGACATTCATTCAGACAGAGACCCAGTTAGCACTTCCCTATCAGAAATACTTCCATGATATGCAGTTGCCTCATTATGAGTTTAATGTGTTAAGCTCCATGAACACTGTTTTTTTCATCAACTTATTAATTCATCCAAAAAACAGTCACTGATACATAAATCTTCAAGTCTACAGTGATACTCATCACTACTCCTTAAAGTCATTACTGGGAACACTGGTTAATTAAGGGAAAGAATCCTCAGTGTCTGATCCTGTACTGGGCCCTGCTGGGGACAAAGCAGTGGATGAACTCCGGGCCTGCCGCTGACATACACCAGAGCCCACACTTGAACAAACAAATAGACCCGTAGACTGAAATAAGGGTCAATGAGTGAGGCCTCTAGTTGGGGACCTGTGGGATGGCTGGAGTAGAGTAAGTTGGGGAGCAGGAAGATGGGGAGGGGCCAGAGGAAATGATGTAGGTTATACTGTAAGGACACTAAGAAATCGTGTGGGAGAGGGCTCTCCCCAGATCCCACAAGGAGCACTGTGAATATCCAGCCTTATATGATGCCAAACTGGTCTCCAAAAGGCTTATCTTAAATCTCCTCCTGCCCTGGCAGAGAAGAAATGCCCTGGAGCCCTGTCCTCTCCAACTCCGGACACTGTCAGACTGCTCTAGCTTTGTCAGCGCAGCAGGTGTAACTCACTCTGTGGTCAGATGTCTACTGACAGGACCATCTCCGTCACTGGACTGAAGAGGTTACACAACCCATTCCACAGACGAGAAAACTGACACTTAGAGGAAGCGACATGCCCACGCTCACAGAGAACACAGCAGATAAGTGAAGTAATGGGTGAAAGGATGAATGGATGAACAAACGAAAGAAGAGACAAAGAGTTTGCCAGCTTCATTTCAGGGCTCCACTTCCACTCATCCTGGGAGAGAGGAGCTGGAAGGAAGGGGTGCTGGAGGGGCCTGCCAGCCAACCGGAGTCTTATGCTCACCTGAAGTTCTGGGCACAAGCTGCTTCCCGGCGGTAGTCACACTCCCAAGCCAGCTCCTGCTGCAAGGCCTGCAGGCTCTGCTCCGCAAACAGGCCTGAGGGGAGCACCGCGCCAGCCAAGAAAGGTCACAGGCTGCCCAGCCCCTCAGCTCCACTCATGAATGTCTCCTCTTGCCAATCCCGTCTCTCACTTGTCCCTCATGCCTTCTGCTCCAAGCCTTTTATTCCAGTGTCTGTGCACACACCTCCCTCAGTCCTCACATAACTGCGGCTCTTCTGAAGTCCCGCCTGGGGTCTCTTTCACAGGCATGCACACCAGTCCCGAGGCATCTTTTTTGTAATCACACACGCCACCTATTCCACCTTTTTCGTACTCTCTGAATCTTACTTCTGCCTCTGCCTCTAGCTCTCTTCCACGCCCCCTGCCCCACACACACCCTGATCCACCTTCTTTAGGCTCTTGAACACAACATGAGGTCCCACTTATACTCTCTTTCTGCTTCTGTGGCTCTTTTTCAGACCAACAGTCCCTCTCTGCGTACCTTCCGTGTATCTATTTCTGGATTTTGGTCTGGGCTTCTGACTCTCAGTGTCTCTGTCAGAATCTCTAAGTCTCCTTTTCTTACACGCTTGTACTCTACACTCTCCCTGCCTTGGCATCCCTTCTTTCTGCCTCAAACACATACTCATACCACTCACACACAGGCACACGCTGCCCCAGCTGGTACTTTCTGGGCTCTCCCTCCATTCATCCTCACTTCCTCTCTTCAGGGTTCCCAGTCCTATAGGAGCACCTCACCCTCAGGCAGAGCCACGCTCATCTTCAGCACCGCCAGCAGGTTCTGGACATCACTCTGGATGCTCTGGGCAACGCCTGGGTACTGTGAAGGGAGGGGTGGGGAAAGAGGAGTCATTCTTCTGGGACAGCAGGGTGCCCACCGCCATCTGTCCATCCCCCCCTCACCTGGATCTTCACAGCCACTTCTGTCCCATCCTTCAGCATCCCTTGGTGCACCTGCCCAATTGAGGCGGCAGCAAAGGGCATCTCCTCCAAAGAGGCCACCTTGGCCTGCCAGTCCCTTCCGAGCTCCTCCTCAAGAACTCTCTAGGAAAAGCAGTGGTAACAATCATCACCATGATTATAGGCAACTGAGTTCATTCCCTATGTCAAGCACTTTACAAGCTAATAACTCCAACTCTTACTACATGCTAGGCCCTGGGCTAAGCTCTTGGATGCTTACCCCACTTTACAGATGAGGAAATTGAGGCTCAGAGAGAAGTCTCTCAGTCAAGGCGAACCAGGCACCGACAGACAGGGAGGCCCGGCACAGCTGGTATTAACTCAGTGAAGGAGATAGATAAGAATTAAAAGGGCTTCCTGCCGTTCAGAGTGGCTCAGAAAGCGGCAGTAACGGCCCAGGGTCACACGGTGAGTGAGCAGAACAAAGATCAGAAGACAGGGCTGGACTCTGGATGCCATACGCTTACACAGTAATTGGAAGAACAGCTCCTGTCTTGGGCACTTAGTGCCAGGTGCTATGCCTACCGACTGACAGACACATTCTCCTCTAATTTAAAAAAACAGTGAATAATAACAGCTAAAACTTGCATGTCACTCGTGCAAACCCTTCTAAGTGCTTTCTGTACACTAATTTATGTAACACTATGATGGGGGACAGCTATCACTGTCACCATTTCACAGATGAGGACACTAAGGCACAGAGAGGTCAGGCCGCAGGTCTACGATCACACAGGTAGGAAGTGGCAGAGCCAGGTTTTGAATTCAAGAGAAGCCCTTATCCCTAACCACTGTGCTCACTGCCACTTTAACAGCTCACTGAGCCTGCCAGGGACTGCACCACCCTTACCTAATTATCACAACAATCCTATGAGGAGTGTGCTTTGGTGATCCATTTTACAGATGGGGAAACCGAGGCCCAGAGTCTGATAGGGAGTAGAGCAGTAAAGCCAGGAGAGACAGGCAGGTGGAGCTCACCTCCCGGTCAGCCTTCTCCCCCTGAGCACTCACCAGCATCTGCCAGCGGGGCATGAAGTCAGCACTCTGACGGACCCGCTCAAAGATGTGCTGAAGCTGGGGGCTGATGAAGCTGTTGTCTTGGGAGACAGGGAGACAAGAAATAAGGCAAACAGAGAGAGGGAGGAGGCGAGGGGGGCCCCTGTGGGAGTACCTGAAGTCCGGGCTTGTTGGTGAGGGGATAGGATAGAAGTGAGATCAGGGGTCAAGGGTCATGCTGTACCCTGGATGCTGAGCATTTGGCCAATCTTGAGGGCGGCCCCCCGAACTTTACACAAGGTCTGAACAATCCGCTCAGCATTGGCCTCCGACAAGAAAGGGCTGGACCCAGGCTGGGAGCTGGCCTCTGGGTAGAGAGAATGATTATTGGTATTACAACCACAAAAATAATCCGTGTAACACCACTGCACACCCACCAAAATGGCTAAAATGAAAAAGACATTATCAAGTGTTGGCAACAACGTGGAGCAGCCTGACCGCCAACACTGCTGATGACTGATGACAATGCCCTGGTACAAGCCCACGGGAAAACAGTGGGGAAGTTTCTAGTCAAGCACATGCTTGTACCGGATGCTATTTCTCTCCCAGGTATGCCCAAGAAAGATGCATCAATGTGTCCACTGACATATATTCCAAAAGGTGTCATCACAGCAGAGCTCATAAAAGTCCCAAACTGGAAACATCCCAAATGACCCTCAATACAATGAACAAAGGAATTGTAGAATAGTCAATGAATGACTACTACAACAAGGAATAAATAGTCTACATCTACTCACAGCAAAATGGATGCCTTTCCCAAACAACGCATAGATTCAAAAAACCAGACGCCTATGGGAATACACTCATTACATTGGTGTAAAGAACAAAAAACTGGCAAAAATAATCTTGGGGTTAGAAGCCAAAACAGTGGTTACCCTTGATGGGGAAGTGCCAGGGTGGGGCATTGGAGGAGCTTCTGGAGAAGGTATTTTCAGGGGACCCCTGAGGATCCTCGAGATCCGTCAGAGGGTCTGTGGGATCAAAAATGCTATCATAATAATATTAGTTATTTGCCCCCTCCCTTTAAAAATATATTTTATTGATTTTTTTACAGAGAGGAAAGGAGAGGGATAGAAAGTCAGAATGAAAAGAGAGAAATATCAATCAGTTGCCTCTTGCACACCCCCTACTGGGGATGTGCCCGAAGCCAAGGTACATGCCCTTGACCGGAATCAAACCTGGGACCTTTCAGTCCACAGGCCAACACTCTATCCACTGAGCCAAACCGGCTTCGGCTCTTTGCCCCTTTTTAGTCTCATTCTCCCACAAATGTTCTTCGGAGTATTCTGGAAGCTCTATGACCCATGCTGATACCACTGCTCTGACGGCTGATGAAGTGTTTGTGTTCTTGTGTTCTAAAATGTCTCAGTTTTGATCTCTAATACAGGAGCCCTAGCCAGTGTGGTGCAGTTGGCAGAGCGTCGTCCCTGCACTCAAAGGTCGCTGGTTTAATTCCCGGTTAGGTAGTGTGGGTGTGGTCCCCCAGTAGGGGTGCATGTGGGAGGCAACCGATTGATGTTGATATTTCTCTCACATTGACGTTTCTCTCTCTCTCTCTCCCCCTCCCCCTTTCCCTCTTTCTCTCTAAAATCAATAAAAACACATTTCTAAAACAAAATCCCTAATACAGTGAATATCCATAAATATAACCCACATAAACAAGTTCTTTGGGGTCCTCATTCTATTTTTTATTGAGTTTATTGAGGTGACATTGGTTAATAAAATTATATAGGTTTCAGGGATACAATTCTATCATACATCATCTATATAATGTATTGTGTGTTCACCACTCCAAGTCAATCCTCATTCTATTTTTAAACATCATTGAGAATCATTGATTGGCTGCCTCCCGCATGCCCCCTACTGGGGATGGAGTCCACAACCCAGGCATGTGCCCTTGACCAGAATTGAACACTGGACCCTTCAGTCTGCAGGCTGACACTCTATCCACTGAGCCAAATTGGCCAGGGCGATATACCACATTTTAAAAAACCCATTCCTTAGTTTGAAGGGTATATAGGGATCCTGAGACCGAAATGCTTGAGAAATGCTGTTCTGGGGTTCCATTATTATTATTATTATTGTTATTATTATTATTATTCCTCACCTGAGGATATTTTTTCCATTGATTTTTAGAGAGAATAGAAGGAGGAAGGGATGGGGGAGAGAAAGAGAGAGAAAAACAACCATGTGAGAGGCACATGTATTGGTTGCCTCCCACACTGTGACCTTTTATTGCTCACGCCAACATTCTACCCACTGAGCCATACCAGCCAGAGCTCTTTTGAAAAAAATAAAATAAAAATCCATTCCTCAGTTTTAAGGGTGTACTAGTATAGAGGTCCTGAGACCAAAAAGCTTAAGAAATGTTGCCTCCTGTGCAACCCCTACTGGGGATCAAGCCTGCAACCCTAGCATGTTCCCTGACCAGGAATTGAATCAGTGACCTCTTGGTGCATGGGATGGTAGTCAATCAATGAGCCACACTGCTGTGCACATTCTAGAGTTTCTTGATCTGGATGCATAAATGTGTCCACTTTGTGAAAAATGAACCAAACTGTACAGTTGTGGTGTGTAGGCAAGTCTACATGCAAATTATATTATCATTCAATAAAGTGCCAATATACTTTTATTTATTTTATTAAAAAATTATTGAGCTCATCCTGGCGAGCTCATCATTGATGTTTCTATCCCTATCTCCCTCTTCCTTCTTCTCTCTCTGAAATTAATAAAAACATATTTTTTTTAAATTATTGAGCTCTTTATTGATGGCTCATCCTGTGCCAGGCAGAATTCTAAGTGTCTCTCTGGATTCTCTGGCAGAATCCCTACAATCACCCCAGGAAGTAAAAACTACCAATGTCTTAAATTTCAAGGCAAAAAAGCAAGAGATTCAGAGACGTACACTGCCCAGCCCTGGGTCACACAGCACAGAAGTGGCAGAGCAGGGTATAGACTCAGTTTGGCCTTACCCAAGAGCCTAATCCTCCACCTACTTCCAACTTTTTATTTAAAAAAAAATCCAAACAGCCGAGACCGGTTTGGCTCAGTAGATAGAGCATCAGCCTGCAGACTGAAGGGTCCCGAGTTCGATTCCGGTCAGGGGCATGTGCCTTGGCTGCGGGCACATCCCCAGTGGGGGTGTGCAAGAGGCAGCTGATCGAAGTCTCTCTCTCATCGATGTTTCTGACTTTCTATTCCTCTCCCTTCTGCTCTGTAAAAACAAAACAAAAAAAAAAATCCAAACAGACAAAAAAGTTGCATCATGAACACTTCCACACCTGATTCAAACATTTTAATATTCTGCCTTCTCTGCTTTATCTGTGTGTACCCAAACACTTACTTTTATTTATTTTTGCTGACCCATTTGCATGGAGTTGCACTCAACCTGTGCTAAAAATAAGGAAACTCTCCTATACAATCACAGTACCATAATCACCCCCTAAGAAAGAAAATAAATACTAATTCTCTAATATTTACTATCAATCCATATTAGGATTTTCCTAATTGTCCCAAAAATTCTTTTACAGTTCCTTTAAATTTGTAATTTTCAATTAGGGTTGACATTCATTATATTAGTTTCAGGTGCACAGCTTAGTGGTTAGACATTTATATAACTTATGAAGTGATCACCCCATAAGGCTAGTACCTGCCTATTACACATAGTTGCAACAATATTACTGACTATATTCCCAATGCTGCATTTATATCCACACGATTTAGTTATTTTTTTCCCAACTATCATCCAATTATGGTTCATACATTCCATCGGCCAGTTGCCTCTAGTCTCTTTTTAATCTAGAATATCCACCCCATTTCTGTTTTGGCCATCAACTTGTTAGGGAGTCCTACCTTCAGAAGCTGATCTCTACACACCTTGTCACATCTCTGTTGGACACAGACTCCCACTAGCAAGCCTACTTTCAGCCTTCTCCTGCTTAGGGTGAAGAACTTAGCTCTGGATGGCTTAAATTTTTTAAAATATATTTTATTGATTTTTTTACAGAGAGGAAGGAAGAGGAATAGAGAGTTAGAAACATCGATGAGAGTTAGAAACATCGATCAGCTGCCTCTTGTACACCTCCCACTGAGGACGTGCCCACAACCAAGGTACGTGTCCTTGACCGGAATCAAACCTGGGACCCTTCAGTCGGCAGGCTGACACTCTATCCACTGAGCCAAACCGTTTTCGGCTGGATGGCTTAATTTTTTTTTTCTTCTCATGATCCGTTTCAATCCATCAGGACCCTGACAGCAGCTCCCCCCTGTTCTGAGCACTTTACAGGGTCCCTGGGAAGCGGGTATATCATAATCACCTCCACTGTCCACATGAGGAAACAGTCTCTGTGAGGTGACGCCTCTTGCCCCTGGGCACACAGCCAGGCCAGGGCCCAAACCCATGTGGTGTGGCTAACTTACCTGACTGCAGGTATCCTCCTGGCAGGGACTTCTTGACCATCTCAGCCAGCACTCCCAGCCCCAAGCCCACAGCCAGTCCTGAGGAGTGAGAGAAGAGCCTGAACGCCCTCTTGCCCTGCCCGGGGAATTCTCCCCACCCTCTCTCCTCTGCCTCTAAGCACACATGTCTCCCAGCTCTTTGTACCCAACTCTCTGTCTTTAGCTCAGTCACTTAATCCCTCTGCTTGGGTTTCCCTTCAAGGCGAGGCCAGCTCTCTCCATTCCTCTCTATAGGTCTGTCTCCTGTGTCAGCAGTTTTCACCCCTTGCTGCACATTTGAGTCGAGTTAGGAGCTTTTGTAAATACAATGCCCAGTCCCACCCCTGAGGTTCTGACTAAACTGGCCTGAGATGAGGCCTCGGGATATACCTTATTAAGCATCCCAGATGATTCCCGTGTACAGTCAAGGGTAAGAAGTTGAAGAATGGTCCCCCCAAGTCTCTCTGTGACTTCCTAGGATTCCTGTTTCTCTGTCCACATCTCTTCTTCACGTTCACCTTTCCTAAGTCAGCTATTTCTTCATCTTCCCCCTCCCCTACACTTGACATATCTATCTAGGCCTCTCTCTGTTCCTCCTTTTGATGTTCTGGACAACTGATTTCCTCTTGTCTCCTTATCCCTAAAGATAGCTTGAGTCTCTCTGGCTCTTTTACTACCACCATAACCAAATAACTAACGCTGGCATTTTCTGAGCACTCTCTACACGCCAGGAACCATTCCTAGTGGTTATACGCTTTAATTCATTTTGTCCCCACACCCTCATGTAATAAGTTTTATAACAGAACTTCCATTTTACAGAAAAGGAAATAAAGGCTCAGAGAAGTTAAGTAACTCATTTAAAGTCACAAAGTGAGGATGTAGCAGAATCACCCCCTTGAACTCTGTGGCAGCGCAGTGTCAAAGCTCTAACCACTGCACTCAACTTCCTCTTTATACTGTGAATTATTGTTTTTAAAGCTTGAACCAGGAGGAAGATATTTGCATTATAACCAGTAGATACCAATATACCTATGTTTCATGAAAAAATATTTTCCTTTACTAGAGTAAAGGTGAACTCTTATTTTCCATTCTATCCTTTTTAATTATTTCATGCAGATTGTGATCTGAAGTTGGAACAATTCTGCTGCTAACCTGAGGTCAAGTCACTTCACCTCTTTTAGCCTCCATGTCCTCACCTACGGAACGGAAATACAATCAACTCAAAGCAGATATCACATGCATGGGGCTTTGCACCAAGTTCTCAATAAATATTCCCTTCCCTTCCATTTCCCTTCCTTTTGCAGGCCTTTACATTCGTCCTCTTTTCATTTCTCCCTCCTCTCTGACTTTGATTCACCCTCTCCCTTACTCAATTCTGTAAATGTTGCTTCCTCTGACCTAAGTCAATCTCCCACAGTCACACCTACCCCCAAAGTTAGCCAAGCGGCTGATGCGGGAGGCAGGCACCTTGCGTTCTCGAGAGCGGTCACTCAGCTGGAAAATGGGGAGAAGGTCTGACAGTGGGAAGGTGGGTACAGTGCCCAGGAAGTCCAAACAACCTGCCACCACACTATTCCCCAAGCTCGGGGGCCAGCTGCCTTAATGGGTGTTGTTGGTAAGGTGGGAGGCAGTGATACCTGGGGCCGAGGTGTCTTCCTGAGCCGGGCCTCCCGGGCCTTGCAAATGTCCTCCTTACTCAGGCCTCGGCCAGACCCACCCTGATGAAGTTTTTGGGCCCAAGAACCCTTACGTGGCCCCTGCAAGAGATGTGGACATTGTAAGGAGTGGAAGACATGGGGGTCTGCCTGGCCCTTTGGTTTCCTCCCCATCCCTTTACTTACTGACGATTCCCTCGGGCTCTTCACCTTGGAGACCCCACCTACGGAATGTATCTTACCCACCAGTGGGGCCCAGACCCCAGGGCTCCATAAGGCAAACCAACAGTCCGACCCAGCTGTCCACAGGTCCCTCGCAGTAGGCCCCCCACTTCCAGCCACATCGCCTGGGGGAGAAGAGGAGGAATTATTGGGGCAGGAGTTATGGGCTGACCTCTTGCTTTGCTCCACCCACCCCAAGCCCTCACTGTCCTAGTGTCTGCCCTAAGACTCCCACCCAGCAGACTTCCTGCCCTGATAAAGGCCCCTCCAGTTTCTCCTGGTTCCCTCTGGTTGCTAGGCACCCATAGCTGTTTCTGCTTTCCTACCAAAGCTCATTTTGCCTGTCCCACTTCCCCGCCGTTGCTAGGGTCCACTCTCATTGCTAGACACCCACAGATCCTCCAGGCTACCTCTCCCCCTCTCTGGCCCCCCGACTCGTCGCCAGGCACCGCCTTCACCTCTGTTGCTAGGCACCCACAATGCCCCCCCACCTCCCAAGTACCCACCACCCCGTTATTGGGCACCTCCCCCTGTTGCTAAGCACCCACAGCTCGGGGATCTGAGTCAGTAGTGCGCGAGGTCCTCTAGCACTTCCGGGAGCCTCCACACGCCCGCCCCCTCCGGTCATAACCAATGGCAGAGCAGCAGTTCCCTGACTGGCACAAAGAACTCCTCGCTAGCCGTAGGGGCGGCCCGGGGCGGGGACGTTGGGAGATTACCAGGACAAAGCGAGGAGCACACGTGCGTTTTTATGCACTTGCACTCATCTCAAAGTGCCTGGTGTGGGGCGGACCTTTCTGTTCCATACCCCGGCTTCTTTGCAAACATCTCTCTCTAACCAACTTCTCACCTCTCCTCTGCACCAACATCTTGCGAATCTCATTTCTACCTCCAGCATGTTGAACATCTCTCCTTTGAACGCACGTCTTCCCCGCCAACATTTCCCATGTACATGGAGCCCATCCACTTTGCACACCCACCCTCTTCTTCAAGTATTCACATCCTGGCCCCCAGCCTCCTCCCTTGCACATATAAACACCCTTCTTTACTTGACAATTGTCTCCCTCAGCTCTCACCCCTGTAAGCCCTCACACTCGGCTCCTTGCACACTGGCCCCTGTTCCCTCACATTCCCTGCTCTCTCTGCTCCCCGCCCACCTGCAGGATGGCCTGAGTGAGATCCCTCTGTTTCCCGTAGGCCTGACATTTCCCAGAACGCACTCAGCTAAAATTCCCAGTGCTGAGTCAGGAAACTTGGCATTCCAGAAAACCAGTCCCATCCCATCTGGGTGTGTGTATCTGGGGTGGGGGTGTGTAGGCCGGCTTAAAGCCTGCTCCCCCCACAACAGGCTGACTCACCCCTCTTCTCAGTCTGGAATAGAAGCGGCTGGCTGGGTCCTCTCTTCCACTGCTGGGAGGGCATATGACACTTCCCCACAGAACCCCTACCCCTGTCTAACCCTTTTGTCAGGAATCAGATATTCCTGTCTTTGTCCCTGTGCTATGTGACCTCAGAAGAGCCTTGACCCTTTCTGGACTTCTTTCCCAGCCTGTATGATGTGCGAGGGGGTCTCTGCTATGACTTGTCATTGGTTCCTGAAGAGATGACTCATTTTAGATTCCTGGGACTGGGCCCAATGCTTCTCCCACAGGTGACTCAATTTCAAGACAAATCATCTCCTGTCCCCCTTCAGACATTAGGGCCTGATTCAGGAACTGGGTGACAGTTCACTCCTGAAGGTAAAAATATATAAAAGTAACTATGACAATAACTGATTCACATGGTTGTGACAGGTGGTGCCAAACCTGTTGCCACATGCATGAAATCATATAAACAAGGCAGATCTCTGAGCCTTGGGGTCCCCATTTGTAAAATGGGGCTGTGCCAGCATCGCTTGCTGTGTTAGTGAGGGAGAGGTGCAGTGAAATAGTGTCCATAAAGAGCAGAGGGCCCTGCCTTGGCCAGCATGGCTCAGTTAATTGATCACCATTCAAATGACCAAAAGCTCACTGGTTCAAATTGGTCAGGGTAATGCTCAGGTTTTGGTCTCAGTCCCCATTAGGGGATGTGCAGGAGGCAGCTTATCCATGTTTCTCTCTCCCTTTCCCTTCCTCTCTTCCTAAAATCAATAAAAACAGCCCAGGCTGGTTTGCCTCAGTGGATAGAGCATTGGCTTGTGGACCAAAGGATCCCGGGTTTGATTCTGGTCAAGAGCACGCACCTCCCTGGCCAAGGCCCTGGTTGGGAATTGTGCAGGAGGCAATCAATCAATGTATCTCTCTCACATTGATATTTCTGTCTTTCCCTTTCTCTTCTACTCACTCTAAAAATCAATGGAAAAATGAGAATTAAAATAAATAAAAACATGTTTAAGAGAGAGAGAGAGAGAGAGAGAGAAACAGATGGCCTGGTAGAGAATGAGAATCTATACACAAGAGAAATTTCTTATGGAGAAATTCTTTTCAAATTTCTATTAAGTACCTACTATGTGCTTTTCTAGGCATTGGGGACATAACAAGGTACAAAACAAGCAAAAATCTTTGCCCTCTTGGTCCTGGCTTCTGGCAAGGGCACAATCCTATTCTATATAATAAAAGCCCAAAATGACCAGTCCACCAGTCGCTATGATGCGCACTGACCAACAGGGGGCAGACACTCAACACAGGAGCTGCCACCTGGTGGTCAGTGCACTCCCATGGTTCAGCTGACCTGGATGAACAGTGCTCCCACAATGGGCAGATCCCCACAGGCCACACCCCCCACCAGTGCAGGAATCCCCTGCACCAGGCCTCTAGTAAACAAAATAAATGAGTACAGACATACCTTGTTTTATTGTGCTTTCTTTATTGTTCATTGATGATATTGCGTTTTTTCTTTTTTATATATATATTTTTATTGATTTTATAGAAAGAGGAAGGAAGATGGAGAGAGATCAACTAGCTGTCTCCTGCATGCCCCCTACTGGGGATGGAGCCTACGACCCCAGGCATGCACTCTGACCAGGAAATCGGGACCAGCAATCTCTTGGTGCAGGGGATGTAGCCCAAGCAACTCTGCTATACCATTCAGGCTGAGGAGGAAACTGATCTTGCAAGGCGTGTCAGGCCATAAAAACTGTGAACAATGCACTGCCTTGGGGATGGGGGGAGGGTTGTTATCGCTGGCCCCAGGACAGATCATTGGATACGGCCTGGGGACCCCCAACACCTGGGGGCCTTCCTGTAAGCCCATGAAAAGAGGCAGAATCATATCTTCAAGACAAAGACCCCAGAAAGTTATAAAAAATGAAGCCCTCACCAAAACTGGTTTGGCTCAGTGGCTAGAGCGTCTGCCTTCGGACTGAAAGGTCCTGGGTTTGATTCCGGTCAAAGGCATGTACTTTGGTTGCGGGCACATCCTTATTAGGGGTTGTGCAAGAGGCAGCTGATCGATGTCTCTCTCTCATCGATGTTTCTGACTTTCTATCCCTCTCCCTTCTCTGTGAAAAATCAATAAAATATATTAAAAATAAATAAATAAATAAATAAAAAATGAAGCCTTCTGTGTGTTTCTTCACTCTGATTTGGAAATTATTGCTGGAGTCCACTATTGTTAATTAGTGGGGTCCCTCCCTTTCTCTAGGAAGTGTGCTTGGTATTTCTTTGGTCTTCTGCAACAAAGCCAATAAAGTATTTTTTTAATTAGGGTATGTACATTGTTTTTTTAGGCATAATGCTATCATACACTTAAGAGAGTACAATATAGTATAAACATAACTTTTACATGTATTGGGAAACCAAAAAATTCCTTGACTTACTTTATTGCTGTATTCACTTCATTGTGGTCTGGAATCAAACCCACATTATCTCTGTGGTATGCCTGTGTTTAATAAGGTGACTTGTGTTAAAGAGAAAAATAAACCTGGGAAGGGGTCAAGGAAAGGAAGGAAGACTGTGAGATTAAATAGGATGTTCAGAAAGTCCTGGTTGAGGAGATGACCTTGAAACAAAGACTTGAAGGAGGTGAGGGAGGCAACTATTCCCGAGGGAAGGGTGTTCCAGGCAGACGGATCCACCCGTGCAAAAGCCCTGTGGTGGAAGATGTCTCTGAGAAGGAGTGGAGGCCCATGGGCAGAGTAAGAGAAAAGAGAGATTTGGTGTTTGGGAGATAACTAGAGCCAGATCTTGAATATATGAGCCATGAGGAGGACTGTGGCTTTTACCCTGCGTGGGATGGGAAACAAGGGAATGTTCAGAACAGAGAAGGGTTATGATCTGATTTAGAGAAAATACTCTTACTTCCAGCTCCTCCTCCAACACTGCAGCCTCAAAAGTAAGTTGTATCACCCAGTAGGGAACAAAAGCTCAGACTTTGGATTAGGTTGGCCTAGGTTCAAATCTACACAATTTAGATATGTAATCTTGGATTTTGCCTTTCTGTGCCTGTTTCCATGACCATGGATGATGGTAAGCCCTACCTCAAAAGGTATGGGTTATAAAGTGGTAAGTACAGTGCATGGCATAAAGCAAGTACACAAATGTATATGTTGCTGTAAATAAGTAAAAATTCCCATAACCCGGTGAGGAAATTATCATTGCTATCCCCTTTTTACAGATGAGGAAACTGAGGCTCAGAGGATACAAGTCTGTTGGATTTGGCTAAGTATCCTAGCTTCAGAGTTAAGGCCCTTGCTCTGTCCCTCATCTAACCTCCCTTTGACCTTAGACAAACTAACTACCCTGGGCCTCAATTTCCCTGTCGGTAAAGTGCTTGGCTTTTGTGGCACTGAACACATTTTTTCGAAACAACCAAATAATATTATGTACCCTCATTTTGCAGGGGACAAAATGAGCCCGGGTAGGGGCGTAAGTCATTCGTTCAAGGTTAACACAGCTGGGAATTGGCAGAGGTGGATCTCAAACTCACACAGCCCTGGGATCCCCAAGTCTGGAACGCAGTTCCGGCGTGCGTGAAGGAGCACGCTGCTGGATTCGTCCCCGAGAGTTAGTATAGGAGGCTTAACTGGTCACTCTAAGTGCAGGGGGGGGTAGATTAGTCGCGTGTTCTAGGGAGGACCCCACTGCGCTGCAAGCAGGACCCCAGAGGGCCGAGCCTTCACCGGGATGAGCTTGCGTCGCCGGGAATCCACCCCTCCAGGGAGGAGGGCGGAAACAGACAAGGCCCCGCCCCCTACGCCACGTCCTGTGGGCGGGGCCTCGGGCTTCCCCGGAGGTGGAGTATCGGTTAACCACTGTGTGGACTGGAGATCCGCGGGCCGGAACCCGCGAGTCGGGGCTTCCCCCGCCACACCCCTCTTGGGATTTAAAGGGGCAGGAGGGACTGTGTTGGGCCGAAGTCCGAACTAAGGGAGCGGGCATGAGACGCTGCCCGTGCCGGGGGGGTCTGAACGAGGCAGAGCCAGGGGCGCTGCCGGCAGCGGCCCGCATGGGACTGGAGGCGCCGCGAGGGGGGCGGCGGCGGCAGCCTGGGCAGCAGCGACCTGGGCCCGGCGCCGGGGGCCTGGCGGGGCGGCCGGAGGTGGGAGGGCCCCGGGCCCGGACCACGGGGTCTTGCCTCCACTCTGAACTCGAGAAGGTCAGCCTCGGGCCTGAATCGGGCACAGACAGACAGACTGAGCCTGAAGCAACCGGTCTCGGAGTGGAGACAGAGCGGCCCAGAAAGCCGGAGCCAGACAGGTCCAGCCTCCGGACACATCCAGAAGGGAGCAGCCACTGGTCAGAGCTGGAGACACCCGGCTCCTGGACGGAGGAAACTGGCACAGATGGATTTTGTACTGACCCATGCAGCCCCGGCCTCCTGTCTCAGCCACAGAGGGCCAGGCTCTGGACACAACCAAGCGTTGATGGGGCCTGGGCAGAGTCAGAAATACATGGGTCACAGACCCAGCCAGAGAGGCCCAAGCCCTGGACAGACAACCTCTGGACCCACCAGAAGAGCTCTAGCCTTCAGCCTCAGCCAGAGGGGTCCTGGCGGGAACTATACATTGATGGCTCCAGGACACAACAGGATCCTGAAACAGCCTGGAAACAGGTTGGCACTGATGGTTTCCCAACACCACAAGCTACTGATGGCTCCTGGACACAGCCTGGCACTGATGGTACACAGACACAAGATACTCAAAGACTCCAGACAGAGCCTGGGACAGACTACTTTTGGGGGGAGCCCAACCAAGATGGCCCATTAGCGGAACCCGAACCTGGGACTCAACTGTACTCTCACCTAGGGCATAACTCCCTGACCCCTGTGCCCCGCCTCATCATCACTCCTGAAACCCCTGAGCCTGAGGCTCAGGCAGTGGGACTCCCCACCCAGACTGAAGTGGGCAGTGGAGGCTTCTCCTCCGCCTCCTCTTTCGACGAGTCTGAGGATGACGTGGTGGCCGGGGGTGGAGGTGCCAGCGACCCTGAGGACAAGTCTGGGGTGAGTGGGACCCATCTTGCCCTTAAGCCACATCCCTCCAAACCCTTTATTCCCCTGGCTTTGCTTTGAGAAGTTCTCTAGCACCTATCAGCAACTTCATCTCCAGGTACTTCTTCCATCCATTTACCTTCTCCCTCTGACAGCTGGATTACTAACCCTCTGCAGGGACCTCCTTCAATCCTCTCACCTCCTCACCCACTGTCTCCCCTTCCCCCTCACCCACAGCCTCCAGTCCTGAAGGCTCAAATGGACAGCCACTGGCTGACTTTATGCCCAGGAATCATATGATGGTGTGAGTTAGTGTGTGTGTGTGTGTGTGTGTGTGTGTGTGCACTTTTTCAGCAAGGGTCCATGACTTCTGTTGGATCCTCTGAACTGTGAAGTGTGACCCCAAAACCTGAACAGCAATAGTATAGGGGGACAAAAGGTGTACTTTCTACTCCACATTTCTTAGTTTGGTGCCTGTGGCTGTCTTAAGGTGCCCTGAAACTTTACCACCCTTAGCTCATTCACTTTTGTAGGGTGTGAGTCCCCAGACCCAGCCTTCTTCATTAGATTTTCAAAGGGCTGTGTAAACCCAAAATGCTCAGGGACACACACACCCAGCCTAACCAGGGACCCTTCAGTCTCCCCTGTGTCCCCCAGCTCTCCAGGGGCCCCTGGCAGATTCTTGTTTACATCCTCCGCCCTCACCCCCAGCTTGGGTGCGGCTTTCTGCTGATGAATCAGGAGGGCTGGCAGGGCAGGTTCAGGAGTCAGCAAAGAGTCAGGTGTGAGAGCCTCCCATGGGCCCGCCCACTTGGTAGTCCCATTGTTCTGGGACCCATGACTGGAGTCCACCCAAGCCCCCCCCCCTGAAGTACGTGCTCACACATGTGGCCACAGATGTGAAAGACAGACCTGCCTCAGCCTGCCTATGCCAAAGCAATGGCTTTCTGCCATTGATGTTCCCTCTGCCTACTCTCAACTCTGGCATCTCAGAACACCTGAGCTGGAAGTGGGTAAAAAAAAAAAAACCATTCATGCTCAGCCCTATAGTAAGCTTCTTGCTCATATTAACTCATTTAATTCTCATACAGCAGCCCTAGGAGGTAAATGCTATTCTTGTCTCATTTTATAGATGAGGAAACTGAGGCACAGAGAGATCAAAGACACTTGTCCAAACTCACACACCTTGGAAGACACAGAGCTGAGAATCAGATTCAGATCCTTACTAAATACTGGCACTTTTCTAAGTGCTCTGTATGTATGTACACACTAGAAATTCGTGCACGAGAGCGAGGGATGTCCCTTAGCCCAGCCTGCACCCTCTCCAATTTGGGACCCCTCGAGGGAGGTCTGACTGCCCATTTAAGCCTGGTAGGATCGGGCCTAAACTGGCAGTCGGACATCCTTCTCACAATCCAGAACTGCTGGCTCCAAACTGCTCACTTGCCTGCCTCCCTAATTGCCCCCAACTACCTCTGCCTGGCAGCATGATCACCCGCTAACCACTACCCTGCCAGCCTAATTAATGTCTAACTGCTCCCCTGCCAGCCTGTTTGCCCCAAACTTCCCTCCTCTGCCAGCCTGGTCACCCCTAACTGCCATCCCCTGCAGGCTTGATCACCCCCAACTGCCCTTCCTTGCAGGTCTGGTACCTCCCAACTGCCCTCCCCTGCTGGCCTGATCACCCACAACTGCCCTCCCTTGCAGGCCTAGAACCTCCCAACGGCCCTCCCCTCCTGGCCATCTTGTGGTGGCCATCTTGTGTCCACATGGGGGCAGGATTTTTGACCACATGGGGGCAGCTCTCTTGTGTGTTCCAGTGATGGTCAATCTGCATATTACTCTTTTATTAGATAGGATAGAGGTCTGGTGCATGGGGGGGAGCCAGCTGGTTTGCCCTGAAGAGTGTCCCAGATCAGAGTGGGGGTTTCCTTGGGGCAAGGGGCCTGTGGAGGGTTGCAGGCCAGCCGCGCCCCCCACCCCCCCCAGGGACCCAAGTGGAAGCCCAGGGATCTGGGATTAATGTATGTCTACAATTGAAACTTTGTAGCCTGGAGCAGAGCCAAGTCTTCTGCTAGCTCAGGGGCGGAAGCCATTTCTGTTTGAAACTTTGTAGCCTATAGTGGAGGCCTAGGCCAGCAACTGGCAGGCTGAAAGCTTGGCTTTCTCCGTTGCCAGGGAGACCCAAGCCTCTGTTCTCTCCAGCTCAGTGGCTGTGGCCATTTCTGTATCTTTTATAATTGAAACTTTGTAACATTGAGTGGAGGCCTGGCAGGCAGAAAGCTTGGCTTCCTGTGTTGCTGGGGAAAGCCAAGCCTTTCTCTTGCTCTCAGTGGCGACAGCCATCTTGGTTGGGGTTTATTTGCATAATCTGCTCCTGATTGGCTGATGGCTGTGGCTGTGGGCATGGCTTGTGGGCATGGCAAAGGTACAGACAAATTTGCATATTACTCTTTTATTAGATAGGATATTTTTATTGATTTCAGAGAGGGAGAGAGAAAGAGAGGGAGAGATAGAAACATCGATGAGACAGAATTATTGATTGGCTGCCTCCTGCATGCCCACTACAGGGGATTGAGCCCTGAACTGGAATTTAACTGTGACCTCCTGGTTCATAGGTTGATGCTTAAACCACTGGGCCAGGCTGTGTGTTAACTCTGAATCTGTATAGCAGCACTGTAAGATTGGAATTATTATTATTTTCATTTTACAGATCAGGAAACAGGCCTAGAGTGGTGAAGTCACTTGGTTAGGTTGGCCAAGTCTGGTTGGAGCCAGACCTGAGGATTTAAAAAGTATATATATTTTATTGATTTTAGAGAGGAAGAGAGAGGGAGAGAGATAGAAACATCAATGATGAGAGAGAATCATTGATTGGCTGCCTCCTGCATTCTCCGTACTGGGGATCCAGCCCGGAACTCAGGCACGTGCTTTTGGCCGGAATCGAACCTGGGACCCTTCAGTCTGCAGGCTGATGCTCTATCCACTGAGCAAAACCAGCTAGGGCAAGACCTGAGGATTTTTAAATATATATATATCTTATTGATTTTCTACAGAGAGGAAGAAACATTGTGGGTAGAGAGCTAGAAACATTGATGAGAGAGAAACATTGTTCAGCTGCCTCCTGCACAACTACTGGGAATGTGCCTGCAACCAAGGTACACGCCCTTGACCGGAATTGAACCTGGGACCCTTCAGTCCGCAGGCCGATGCTCTATCCACTGAGCCCAACCGGTTAGGGCAAGACCTGAGGATTTTAACTCAATTCTAGCTGAGTTTAAACCTAAGTTTCATTTATTTATTTATTTATTTACTTACTTACTTATTTTAATCCTCACCCAAGGAGTGAGGATATTTTTTCCACTGATTTTTAGAGCGAGTGGAAAGGGAAAGAGAGGAGAGAAAGAAACATCAATCTGAGATTGACACATGGGTTGGCTGCTTCCCGTACATGCCTTGGCCAGGGGTGGGGATCGAACCTGCAACCCAGGTTCATGCCCTTGACCAGGAGTGGAACCTGAGACCCTCAGGTGCCCAGGCCAACGCTCTTACCACTGAGTCATGTTAGCCAGGGCTAAAACTGAGTCATTTTAACCCCTGCGGTGTGTGGATCCTCCCTAATGTACTTTCCTCCGGGTCTCCTGTCTCCAACTTTTTCTCATTCTTCCAGAATCTTCCTCCGTGGCCCACTGCTGATCAACTTTTGAACTTTGCCTGCTCCAGTGCCTCTGAAGGCTCCCCAGGGCCTTCCTGATAGCGATCAGGAGTTCAGTACTGCGTTCAGAGCTTCCTGTCTCCAGGCTCCTTCCCATGTTCAGCTTCCCTTCTCCCCCCACTCCCCTGCTGTAACAAAGCTGAAGTACACACTGTTCCTCCGACACCCTGCCGCCATCCTGCCTCCACTCATTGCTCAAGCTGTTTCTGCTGGGCAGAATACCCTTGCTTCCTTCTCTCTTCATTTTGAAATCCCATCTGACCTTAAAGGTCCGGCTACTTCTTTTCCTCCCTCCTCTCTTCTCAAATCCATTCCATCCTCCTACTCAGACAACAAACAGTCCCTGAACCTCTACAATGTGTCAGGCCCTAGGTTGGCTTTGCTGGGAACACAGCAGTGATCAAGACACACCTCATGGAGCTCTCAGGGCCATGAGGGGGACAGACCACACCACCAGGCTGTGACAGCTCGGAGTGGTCAGGGCTGGGATTAAAAAAAGCCCAGAGGGTTGTGGGAGTCCAGAGGAGGTGACTGGTCAGACCTGGAGTATCAGAGAGGGCTTCCTGAAGGAAGGGGAATGTGAGCTGAGACCATCATGAAACCATTGAGAAAGCTCAGATTAGCCATCAAACCTAAAAAAAAAAGAGAAGATATGAAATCTGCTTATGATAAAAAATAAAGATAAATGGGTGCAACCAACCTCCTTCAATCCAAGCAACATTTTTGGAGCGCCTGTTGTGTACCAGGCTATGGGCTGGGACACAGTCATAGTCATGACAACCCAGTCCCTGCCCTCAGAGCTTGGGAGCAGGGTTGCAGACAGGCCTTTGGGGGAACTTGTAATTACTGGAGTAAGTGGGCTTGGCTTACCCCAAGCCCTGGTCAGTGGGTGTCAGACCAAACAACTGTGTTTTAGGCAAGTGCTTACGTCCCTCTGAGCCTTTGTTTCTTCCTCTGTAACAGTCAAGAATTCTCCTGGGGTTGTATGTTTAGGATGAAGTAGGTTATGGTACACTGAGTCTTTGTCATTATGCCTGGAATGTTCCAGGTACTTAGTAAACAGGAACCTTTATTAATCACCTCCTCTCCACTCCTGTGAGCTGGAGGGGGTAGGAGCTAGGGAAAAGGTCTTCCTGAATCCTGCAGTTCAACACCCTGACTCTGCTTGACCTTCCCACCTCAATGAGATGTCTGCTAGGGAGCTGGGCTCTAAGGGGATGGGAGAGAGCATGCCCTTGACCCTGGGATGATGGGGGATAGGCGGGATAAGTACACAGCCTTTCTGGAGATGTTCTATTCTCCCAGTATTTGCTAAGGGTCTGCTGTGTGCTTGGAGCAAATAATGCATTTGTGTGTGTGCACAAGTGAATCGGACACACAGTCTCAAGAAGCGCTTAGTTGAGGCAACATGATACAACTATCTCCATATTACAGATGAGGACACTGGGCCCAGTGAGGGAAAGTAACTTGCCCAGGGTCACTCCCACATAAAGAGCAGAACTGTTTGCTTCTCTGATTTGCTATTACTCTCTGTTTCCCTCTGTTTTCTGCTTCTGTCTTTTTCTTTCTCTGCCATTACTTTGTATCTGTCTTCCTTTCTGTGTCTTCTAGTAACTCAGTGTCTCTGTTATTCAGAATAGGTCAGGATTTGCTGTAATAACAAACAACCCAAAACTTAGTGATTTGGAGAAACAAAGGATTATTTTTGTTCATCCTTTATGTTGACCATGGTCAGTGGTGGGTGAGGGGGCTGAGGAAGTCTCCATTTCTCTTTCCATTCTTTCTATAATAGGGAAAAGAACATAGAAAGTCACACAGTGGCTTTAAGGCTTCCACCCAAAAGTGACACTTCTGCTCATATTTCATTGGCCACAGCAAGTCAATAACTCCAAGTTAAAGAGGGAGGGACCAAAAAAAAAAAAAAAAAGCGCAGGGATAGCATGTAGCATGGCTCAGTGATTGAGTGTCTACCTGTGAACCAGGAGGTCACGGTTTGATTCTCAGTCAAGGCACATGCCCTGGTGTGGACTCGATCCCCCGTGTAGGGTGTGTAGCAGGCAGCCGATCAATGATTCTCTCTCATCATTGATGTTTCTATCTCTCTCACTCTCTCCCTCTTCCTTCCTCTCTGAAGTCAATTTTAAAAAAAGGGGAGCGGGGAGGGATGTGCCTGTGAGGGGAAGGGCTGAAGCTATTGCGTGAGTAGCTCATGACTGCTGCAGTCTCTGTCTTTGTCCATGTCTCTCTGTCTCCGTCATCACTTTGTCATCTGTCTGTTTCTTCTCTCTGTGATGTGGCCTCTATTCATCAGCCCCTGCCTCTGTCATTTTCCCTGTAAGGTCTCACTTGGTTTTTGGACAGAAATGAGGCTTCTGAGTTTTTGGTGTGTGTATGTATGTGGGGGGAGGCTTGGGGTTGCATGGTACTGCAACAAAAACAGGCCTGTCTTTACTCTTTGGAGGACAGAGAGACACAGATACAAAGGAAGTGATGACAGGAAGAAATGGACACAGACTCTTCCCCACCTTTATGGAGGCCTTTGAGGGATATTGTGATTATTGGAGTAAGTGGGCTTGGCTCACCCCAGCCATCTTGGGGGCATTGATCTCAGGAAGCCCCTTGGCCTTGGAAAGGTCCCAGGTACACCTTCATTCCCTTTCACGGCAATATCTGCATTCCCTTCCCTTCTCGGCCTCAGTCTTGACCCCACCCTGCTCTGCTCCACACAGAATAAACCCTGGAAGAAGCTGAAGACAGTTCTGAAGTATTCGCCCTTCGTGGTCTCCTTCCGAAAACACTACCCTTGGGTCCAGCTGTCCGGACATGCTGGTGAGAGCAGGGGGTAGTGGAGGGCAGGGGGCAGACAAGGCGCCAGAGACGATGCCTAACTGGGGACAGAAAGCCACAGAGCTACTCCCTGTAGTTTAGTTTCCTCATCTGTGAAATGGGCTTTCTGACAGTCCCCATCTCATGGGGTTGTTATTGGTAGTGCTTAGGCGATTTACACATCAGAGTTGAGGGCTGTTCCCTGTTATCCCAATATTGGTGTCTGTGTCTGTGTGTCTGTGTGTGTGTCCTTGACCCTGGGGACAAGTGGGCCTGGACTTAAATCCTAGTTCTGCTTTTAATTTGTGAGTGACTCTAGGCAAGTTACTTTCCCTCACTGGGCCCAGTTTGCTCATCTGTAACATGGAGATAATTGTTCCTCCCTTGCAGAGTTAACTGAAAGGTTAAAATAAAAATGTATATTGAGACTAAGATACAGGCCCCTCATGTATGGAAATTATCATTCCCCATCCTTGCCCCTTACCCCATGTCCAGAGCTTAGTAGGCCCTCAATAAACAACATCTGTAATGGTTTCTTCCCAGGGCCTAGCACAATATCTCGGGCACAATGCCTAGCATATGCCTAACATATAGCATTTTTTTTTTTTTGTAAAGGTCTAGATAATAAGTAAACTACTCAACTTTATGGTGGCTGCATGAAAGTAGCCATAGATAATACATAAACATGTGTGCCTGTGTTCCAATAAGATTTTATTTACAAAATTGGACAGTGGGCTTGATTCAACAGACCTTACCCAGCAGCAAAGAGAGACAGTAAGAGAACTCACCTGCCTTATTCATCCTTAGATCTGAGTCAGAGAAAAGGCAAGGCCCCCCTCAAACTGTAAACACAGGCTTACCCTCAGTATGTGTTCTAGTTACTATTACTGAGTTTAAAATAACTCAAAAACCCACAAAACTCAAAACTTAGTGGTAGTTAAAATAGTGAAATAAAAGTACCATATTATTACACTCATAGGTTTTGGGATTGGGAATTCAGACAGGGCATGGCAGGGGTGGCTTGTTGTTGCTCTATGATATCTGGGAACTCAGCTAGGACAACTTGAAGGCTGCAAGCAGGAAACTTTTGGAGGATTATTCACTCACATGCGTGGCAGTTGATACTGACAATGGCTGCGTCTCAGTTGGGACTCCTGGCTGGAAAGCCTGGTTGTGGCTTCTTCATGTAGCTACTTGGGCTTTCTCACAGTATGGCAGCCTTGGAAAGCAAATTTTTTCACACGACAGCTCAGCATGGCAAAGTGTCTCTGCCAACAAAGTGGAAGCTGCATCTCCTTATATGACCTGGACTATGAGGTCACACAGTGTTGCTTCTGCCATAAGCCCTCCAAGATTCAAGGGGACAAGAATGAGATTTCACTTCTTGCTATGGATTGGCAACATTCTAGAAGAGTATGTGGGACAGGAACTATTGTATCATCTTTGGAAAATATAACCTGAAAATATAATCTGCCTCAGTAAGAATGGTAATTCTAATCTATACTAAGTATCTGCATGGTCCAAGAAATGTCATATTTATAAATTAACTTAAATAGGCCCCAGAAGCAAATGCATATCTGCTCTGGAAAGTCAGGTTCTGACTGAGGTCTCACAAAAATTCCCACAGCCCACTGAGCTACAGTCCCAGATTACACAACAAAGGAGGACAGTCTGCTGTGAAGAGGACTTTGTCTAAACCAACAGCAGAAATAGAAATAGGCTCTTCCCTTGCAACCCCTGGCCACAATTTTGAGAATTGCAGGGAAGGAGAGAAAGTGCTGCTAAAGTGCCAGGCAAAATGAGTGTCCAGGCTCTGATATATGCAGGAGATGGGGCTTCTCTTGCTGATACACTTTCTGACTCTCATTGACTGTGCCGCTCATAGGAAACTTCCAGGCGGGAGAGGATGGCCAGATTCTAAAGCGTTTCTGTCAGTGTGAGCAGCGCAGCCTGGAGCAGCTGATGAACGACCCCCTGCGGCCTTTTGTGCCAACCTACTATGGTGTGGTGCAAAGGGATGACCAGGCCTTCAACCAGATGGAAGATCTCTTGGCGGACTTCGAGGGCCCCTCCATCATGGACTGCAAGATGGGAAGCAGGTGGGGTTAGGGACAGCCCTGAGGCAGAAGTGGAGGCTCAGGGGTGGGCATTTCCCCCCATTGATTTTTAGAGAGAATGGAATGGGGGGGGGGGAGAGAGAGAGAGAGAGAGAGAGAGAGAGAGAGAGAGAAGAAGAAGAAGAAGAAGAAGAAGAAGAAGAAGAAGAAGAAGAAACATTGATTGGTTGCCTCCTGCAGTGCCCTGACCAGGACCTGGGATCATTGAACCTGCAACCTAGGTACATGCCCTTGACCGGGAATCGAACTCGAGACCATTTGATGTATGGGCTGATGCTCCAACCACTGAGCAACACCAGTCGGGGCAGGGTGGGCATTTTTTAAGTTAGTGCCTTTAAAGTGGTTGTACGTACATTCCCACCAGCAGTGTGTGTGAGTTCCAGTTATTCCATCTTCTCACTACTTTATGGTTTTATTTCTATTTTTTTGATGACCAAAGAAGCTGAGTGTTGATTGTCCATTTGAAAAGTTCCTTTTTGAATACTTTGCCCATTTTCCTGTTGGGCTATCTTTTTCTTTTTGACTTGTAATTTTTTTTTTTTTTTTTTTTTTGTAATTCTTTATATGTTCTGGATACAAGTCCTTTGTTGGAAATATACACACACCTACACACACATTCTCCAACCTCCCATTTCACTCTCTTAGTACTGCCTGATAAAGAGAATACTTTTAATTTAGTCCAGTTTGTCAACTATTTTCATTATGGTTGGTAGCTTTGTGTTGTTGTTTTTCTAATATATTTTTATTGATTTTATAAAGAGGAAGGGAGAGGAAAGAGAAAGAAACACTGATGATCGAAACATTGATGATGGCTGCCTCCTGCTGGAGATCCAGTCCACAACCGGGGCTTGTGTCCTGACCAAGAGTCAAACCAGCAACCTTTGGTGCATGGTGGCGTGTCCAACCACCTGAGCCACACTTGGCCAGGGAGGCTTTGTGTTTCAGAAATGCCTGCTTTGTCACATCCTCTGTGTCCCAGGACCTACCTGGAGGAGGAGTTGGTGAAGGCTCGAGAACGGCCCCGGCCCCGCAAGGACCTGTATGAGAAAATGGTGGCTGTGGATCCCAAGGCCCCCACCCCCGAGGAGCATGCCCAGGGGGCCGTCACCAAGCCTCGCTACATGCAGTGGAGGGAGACTGTGAGCTCCACCTCCACCCTGGGCTTCCGCATTGAGGGCATCAAGGTGAGGTCTAGGAGTTGCTGCTAGCCTGTCGCTCAAGGACTATATCTAGGCAGGGCTTCTCAGGGACACGGTGTCAGGGAAAAAAAGAAAGAAGCGAGGTCTGGAAAGAGAGTAGGAGACTGCAGAAGATGAAAAGCTGGGGCTAGGAGAGGTCCTGCTTCTCTTACCCCCACATCCATCAGTGACCGAGTGTTTATCCCTCTGCCTGAACATCTCGATTCCCCTTCTTTCCTTTCCATGGCCCTGTCCTAGTCTGGCTCCGTCTTCTCCTGCCTCAGCCTCCTCTGATCCATCATCCAACACAGCTGCTGGAGCGTGCATAAGCCTTCCTCATCATACTGTGAGGAAGCCAAATTATTCCCCCTTATAGAGAAAGATTTTTTTCTTTCCTTCCTTTTTTTTCTCTTTTTGTAAATTAAATCTAATTTTTTAAATAAGCAGTCACACCATTCAAAAGTCAAAATTATGTTATAAAAGGGTGTGGAGAGGAGAGCTCTCTGCTGACCCTGTGGCTGTCCTTCCCATTCTGTCCCTCCACCCCCCACCTACTCACAGGGAATCACTTTATAAGTTTCTTATTTTTCTTCCTGCAAATGCAAACAAATGCAATTGCATATCCTAAAAATTCCACCCTTCTTTACACAAAAGGTGGCATAGTCCTAGATAATTTCCATATCATTCCATAGAGAGTTTCCTCTTCCTTTTCTTTCTTTCTTGAACTGCAGTAGCTTTTTTGTGGATGTGCCATAGTCCCCTATAGATGGCCACCCGGATTGCTTCCATTTTTTGCGATTACAAACAACACCTCAATGGATCACTTTGAACATACCAGTAAGACATTTTGCAAGCATGAGATTTAGTTGTAGACTAGATTCCCAGAAGTAGGACAACTGGGTCAATGATGAAATGCATTGAGAATGTTGCCGAACCCCTTCCATAAGTGTATTATTGTGCATTCGACCAGCAATTTTTGAGAGTGCCTGTTTCCCCATGGCCCCCGCCCCCCATAGAAGCCTATCAGGGTGTGTCATTTTCCTAGATGAAACGCTTCAATGGCTCCCAGAACCCTCAAGAGATGTTCCCTGGCCTAGAGGGCCCTCCATCGTCTAGCCTCCTTTCTCATCCCTCTCTTCCTCCTTGTTTACCTTCAGGCTACAGTGAAGCTTCATTTCCTTGAAAGGGTCCTTCTCCCCTGCCACAGAGCCTCTGCACACGCTGTTCCCTCTGACAGGACTGTTCCTCCCTCTACTGTTCCCCCAGTTGGCTTCCAGTCATTTTTCTGTCTTTCCATTACCTCTTCATAATTCCTTGTACTCCTTCATTATTCTTTTTTAAAAATTTTTTGAATATATTTTCATTGATTTTTTTACAGAGAGGAATGGAGAGGAAGAGGGAGAGGTATAGAGAGTTAGAAACATCAATGAGAGAGAAACATTGATTCAGCTGCCTCCTACACACTCCCCACTGGGAATGTGCCCGCAACCAAGGTACATGCCCTTGATCAGAATTGAACTTGGGACCCTTCAGTCTGCAGGCCAACGCTCTATCCACTGAGCCAAACCAGTTAGGGCTTCTTCATTATTCTTATCTCCCTTTGTGATGCTCTTATTCAGTATCTGTCCCCCTCATCTGACTGTCTATCCTGTTACCTCCATGTTAGCAGTGACCATCTGGTACCTGGCACAGCACGACAGTACGACTCAAGTGGTCCTCTCAGAGATAAAAAATAGCATTCGTCTCATTTATTGAGTGCTTGCTTACTATGTGCCAGGCATTGTGCCATGCATCCTGCATACCAAATCTCCTCTATTCCAAACAGCTTTAGCACAATTTCCATTTCCTAGATGAGGAAACTAAGGTTAAGACAGGTAAAGTGACTTGCTTAAAGCCACCCAGCTAGGAAGTAGCAGAGTCAATTCAAAGCCAGATTTACCACCTTCCAGAGCACAACTGGCTGGACTGGCTCAACTAGGGGATTCAGGTTAGACTTGGAAGAACTAGCTGCTCAGAAGTGGGGCCGGATGATCCGAGCTGGTAAGGTGGGCTGGCTTCTGCTGAACAGCAGGTGAATGTGGAGGCAGGCAGGTGGCCCCAGGAAGTGCCTGGGGCTGATTGGTGTTGGGCATGGGAAGGAAAGTTATGACACTGGGCCTTCAATCTTTGTCCTGCAGAAAGCCGATGGGACCTGCAACACCAACTTCAAGAAGACACAGAAGCTAGAGCAAGTGACAAAGGTGTTGGAGGACTTTGTGGATGGGAACCATGAAATCCTGGTGAGTGGGACACCTGTGCCCCAAACTTAGCAGTTCATGGCCACCACCATCATTGTTGCCCCTGTGTTTTGCTTAGGGCTGAGGTTGGCTGTTACTGGCTGGTGTTGCTCACCATCTGGGTCAGTGGGTGGCTGAGCCAGAGCTGGATTTCTAGGATTGCCTGCTCCTGTATCTGGTCGTCTCAGATGATGACTCCTCCCCTTGTTTCTAACGATCCAGCAGGCTAGTCTGGGCTGTTCTCACAGTGGAAGCTGGTGGCAAGAGAACAAACGAAAATGCAAGGCCTCTTGATGGCTAAGACACCCTCATTTCTGCCATGTTCTATTGGCCAAAGCAAGTTATGACCAAGCCTAGATTAGAGGGTAACAGACTCTATCTCTTTATGGGAGGAGCTGCTGGGAATTATGGGTATTCATGTAATCTACTAACCTTAACCTTGTCTGAGCTACCCCTATGTTTTCAACCCCACCTCCCATTTTCCCTATGGCTCCCTTTTTCCCATCTTGGCCGGGTACGGGGTGAGGTCAGATCTCAAGGTGGGTAAGGACCCACAAAGTTCCTGTGCTAACAAAGAAACTCTCCCTTTCAAACAGAGAAAGTATGTGGCACGCCTAGAAGAACTCCGAGAAGCTCTGGAGAACTCCCCCTTCTTCAAGACCCATGAGGTGTGAGCCCCAGCCCCCAGGGGAGCAGAGGGCCCTGTGTATGTGTGAGGTGGGGGTGGGTTGGGGTCCAGATTGCACTGAGGAGAAATCACTGGCAGAATTAAGGCTAAAGCAATTTAAAAGGAGACCTATGTTTTGGGGTTTGCCTTTTCAGAGTAGGCAGCACAGGGGATTTCAGGGAGGTGGGACAGCTAGGAGCATAGGCTCAGCCAGGTGGCCAGGGATGAGGCTGGCTCTGCTGTGTGACCTCTCAGGCCTCAGTTGCCTCCTAAGATAGAGAGGAACAATATCTTCCTTACAGGGCTGCTTCCTTATAGGTGTGAGACTAGCAACTGTTGAACACCATTTGGAGTATAAAATCACATTTAACCCCCAGCTCTTACAATTATTTCATAATCATAATTATTTATAATTAGAGGTCTGGTGCACGACATTCATGCGTGGGGCGGGGGTCCTCAGCCCAGCCTGCACCCACTACAATCTGGGTCCTCTTGAGGGATGTCCTACTGCCTGTTTAGGCCTGATCCCACTAGGCAGTCGGACATCCCTCTCACAATCCAGGACTGTTGGCTGCCAACTGCTCACCTGCCTGCCTCCCTGATTGCCCCTAACCACTTCTGTTTGCCAGCCCGATCACCCCCTAACCTCTCCCCTGCCAGCCTGTTTGCTGTCTAGCTGCTCCCCTGCCAGCCTGTTTGCCCCCTCTGCCAGCCTGGTCACCCCTAACTGCCTCCCCTGCAGGCTTGATTGCCCCCAGTTGCCTTCCCTTGCAGGCCTGGTTCCCTGTACCTGCTCTCCCCTGCAGGCCTGGGTTCCCCTCAACTGCTCTTCCCTGCAGGCCTGGTTCCCTGCACCTGCTCTCCCCTGCAGGCCTTGGTCCCCCCCAACTGCCCTTCCCTGCAGGCCTGGTCACCCCCAACTTCCCTCCTCTGCTGGCCTGTTCACCCCTAACTGCCCTCTCCTGTAGGCTTGATTGCCCCCAACTGCCATCCCTTGCAGACCTAGTCCCTCCCAACTGTCCTCCCCTGCTGGCCTGATCACCCACAACTACCCTCCCTTGCAGGCCTGAAACCTCCCAATGGCCCTCCCCTGCTGGCTATCTTGTAGTGGCCATCTTGTGTCCTCATGGGGGCAGGATCTTTGACCACATGGGGGCAGCCATCTTGTGTGTTGGAGTGATGGTCAATCTGCATATTACTCTTTTATTAGATAGGATAGAGGCCTGGTGCATAGGTGGGGGCCAGCTGGTTTGCCCTGAAGGGTGTCCTGGATGGGGGGGGGGGGGGGATTTCCCCTTGGGGCGTGGTGTGGCCTAGGTGAGGGGCCTGTGGTAGTTTGAGGCTGGCCACGTCCCCTGAGACCCAAGCAGAGGCCCTGGTATTTGGGATTTATTTATCTGCTACAAGTGAAACTTTATAGCCTGGAACGGAGCCAAGCCTTCTGCTTGCTCTGTGGTGGCAACCATTTCTGTTGGAATTTATTTACCTTCTATAATTGAAACTTTGTAGCCAGGATTGGAGGCCTACGTCAGCCAGAGCTGCAGAAGCTTGGCTTCCTCCATCGTGGGGGGAAACCCTAGCTTGGGGCTGCCACCATTTCTGTTGGGATTTATGTATCCTCTATAATTGAAACTTTGTAGCATTGAGTGGAGGTCTAGGTTGGCAAGTATAGGTGGAAAGCTTGGCTTCTTCCATTGCTGGGAAACCCAAGCCTCACTTCTGCTCTCAGTGGCTGCAGTTATCTTGGTTGCGGTTTATTTGCATATTCATTCCTTATTGGCTGGTGGATGTGGCTTATGGGTGCAGTGGAGGTATGGTCAATTTGCATATTACTCTTTTATTATATAGGGTTATATAGGACTAGTAGCCCTGTGAATGAATTCATGCGCCAGTAGCTCTCCACCTGCTACCCCGCCCTCCTGTAGCTCACCCCCCACCTTCCTCCCAAACCCCCTCATAGCTTGCTGCCCTGTCCCCTCCTGTAGCTCTCTGCCCCACCCTCCTGCTGATCATTGATGTGATCTTTAGCAGTTGGTCATTAAGCTTCAGGGCATATGGATAATTAGCATGTTCCTCTCTTATTATATAGATTTATTGTTACCTGCAATCTTTGTTCAGTGGCTCTCTCTCTCCCCCTCTCCCTCCCTTCTGCAGCATGTCTCTTTGAAAGCATTCATCTCTTTGGGGCTGTCTGAGAAAATCTGGGAAGTGGTGACAGCATCCTGTGCATCCTCACCTCCCCTCTGTCCAAGCTCTTCCCTTCCCACGCCCAAACCCTCTCACCTTCTCTTGGCCATCACTAACTTCTGGGGTAGCCTTGATCTGGGAGTCAGGCTGGCCTGGGTTTGGACCCCAGTTCTGCAGGCTATCTACTGATCTGCTGGATGGAATAACGGAGCGCCTACACAACATGAAGGTTAAGTGGATTAGTACAGAGACAGTGCAGCCCATAGTATGTGCCAGCTGTTACTGTTATGTCTCTTATCTAATGTCACCTTCATTGTCATTGTCACTGCCTTTGGGCTTTACACACAAGTCGAAAAGAGGAGGCCTGGGGAGCACATCTCATCTGTCCTGGTGTTGGTTTCACCCGCTTTATGACTTAACTTTTTAAAAAAATATATAAATTTTTTGATTTCAGAGAGGAAGGGAGAGGGAGAGAGATAAACATCAATGATGAGAGAGAATCATTGATTGGCTGTCTCTTGCATGCCCTACTGGGTATATAGCTTGCAACTCATGCCATGTGCCCTTGACTGGAATCATATCCTGCACCCTTCAGTCCACAGGCCAATGCTCTATCCACTGAGCTAGCTAGGGCATGACTTCACATTTCATTCATTTATTTATTTATTTATTTATTTATTTATTATCTTTATTGTTCAGTTTATTAATTACATTGTTCCCTTTTTTTTTCACCCTATAGTCCCCTCCACCTGGTACCCATGCCACCCTCTGCCCTCACCCCCCTCCCCTGTCCTCTCCCATAGTTGCATGATTTTTGTCCAGTCTCTTGCTGCACTTCCCACACCCCCTTTCTCCCCAAGACTTGTCAGTCCATTCCCTCTCTATGTCCGTGATTCTGTTACATTCACCAGTTTATCCTGTTCATCAGCTTATTAATTCACTTGATTTTTAGATTCATTTGTTGATAGATGTGTATTTGTTGTTCCTAATTTACACTTTTATCTTTTTCTTCTTCCTCTTCTTAAAGAATATCTTTCAGCATTTCATATTGGTTTGGTGGTGATGAACTCCTTTAGCTTTTTCTTATCTGTGAAGCACTTTATCTGACCTTCAATTCTGCATGATTGCCCCCAACTGCCATCCCTTGCAGACCTAGTCCCTCCCAACTGTCCTCCCCTGCTGGCCTGATCACCCAGCTTTGCTGGATAGAGTAATCTTGGTTGTAGATTCTTGCTATTCATTATTTTGAATATTTCTTGCCACTCCTGTCTGGCCTGCATCGTTTCTGTTGAGAAATCTGCTGACAATCGTATGGGTGCTCCCTTATAGGTAACCATCTGTTTTTCTCTTCTTTTAATATTCTCTCTTTGTCTTTTGCTCTTGGCATTTTAATTATGATGTGCCTTGGTGTGGTCCTCTTAGGGTTCCTATATATTGGGGTTCGGTGCACTTCTTGGACTCCTAAGTCTATTTCTTTCACCAGGTGTGGGAAGTTTTCAGTCACTATTTCTTCAAATAGGTTTTCATTATCTTGCTCTCTCTCTTTTTCTGGCACCCCTATAATTCGATGTTGGTATGCTTGAGGTTGTCCCAGAGGCCCCTTACACTATCTTCAATTTTTTGGATTCTTTTGGTTTCTTGCTTTTTCAGCTGAGTGGATTTTACCTCCTTGTATTTCAAATCTTTAACTTGGTTCTTGGGGTGCTCCAGAGCACTTTTAGGTCTTTGTATACTATTTTTTATTTCAGTCAGTGTATGCTTAATTTCTGGTTGGTCCTTTTTCATATCCTTGAGAGTCTCGTTCATATCCTTGTAGGTCTCTTTCATTTCCTTGTAGGACTTATTCATTTCCTTTGCAGTCTTGCTTATTTCCTTATAGGCTTTGACCTTTTGTTGGAGCCTCTTGAAAAGCCCTATAACCGTGGTTTTGAATTCCATGTCCAGTCGTTTTTTTCCCTCCATTTCTTTCACATCTGATTTCTTTCCATGTCTCTGCATGGTGGCTGCTTCCCTGAGTTGGTCAATTAGCTTTTTGTGGTAGATGTCCTACTAGGAATAGTGGCTCAGCCTCCCCAGTTACCTGAGGTGGATATGGGTTGCACAGTCTTGCTGAAGTTAAGCTCAGGTTAATCATTGTTAGCACTTGGAGGGGTTGACCTCCAGGCCAATTGTCTGTGAAGTTCAGCTGTGCTCAGGTTGGATGGGCGGAGTCTCCGGGCCAAGCAGACATTGTTAGCTCCGCCCTATGCGGCCCCAGGGACTCTGTGCTGGGGGGCAATGGCTGCCAGCACCTCTGAGAGAGAGCTGCTGCCGAGCTCCACTGGCTGCCAGGGAATTCAGACTCTCCCCAAATGAGTCTGCACACCCAATGTCTCACCCAGGGTCGTAAAACAAAGCAGTCTGACGGTTTCCCGAATGAGAGAGCGAGAGAGCGAGTCGCAGAGCTCTCTCTGCGAGGACACGCAGCTGAGCTGTTCGTGCAAGCTCGCCTTCTCCACAAGCCGGCAGACCCCTGCAGCACCCGAGCTTCGGCGTGCCCTCCCACTGTCGTTTTCACCCCGTATGATAGTGGGTTCCCTGGACTTTGCCCAGAGCTGGAGAATCAGTCCAGTGGGACATCTTTGTCTCCCCGTACGAGAAAACTGGCCAGTTTTCAGCCGCCCGCCCTCCGCTGGCACGCGCACTCTAAACCTCTCTCCGCGAGCGAATCTTTCAACGCTGTCCGCCGCCGCTCCTCCGAGTCACAGTGTCTTCTTTTCACTTTTATTTGTGGAATTTTCACTCGGCCAGCTTTTTGGTGATTCTGGAAGGTGTTTGTTCTTTCGTTAAGTTGTAGTATTAAAATTGCTGAGTATGACGGCAAGATAGGTGTTTTACCTATGCCGCCATCTTGGTTCCTCATGACTTTACATTTTAAAAGATGAGCTGCCAACATTTAAAACGTGGGCCTTCTCACCAAAATCAGGGTTTCCAGTTTCCCTTGGCACATTGGGAGATGTGGCAACACTGGGCCACTTACCACATGCCAACAGCCGTTTAGAGCAGGGCATCATCTGCTTCTCTTCAGAGTTGCCTACTCGCCTGATCCCTCATCTAGGTTCCCTGGGGAGAGTGCAGTTTGCAATCGGTTAGGAAAAGGGAAGGGTGTGCAAATGTGGAGTTAGATGAAGGCAAGGAAACTGCTATTTCTCATTAGAAAAACAAAACCAGCATCTCTGAAGGCTGCATCCCAACCTCACAGGCACTTGATAAGTGTGTAGATCATAGAATGCTGTCAGTGATCCCAGGAGGTAGGGCTGTGACCACCCCCCTCTCCCATTCTATAGATGAGGAAACTGAGGCTTGGAGAAAGGAAGCCACCTGCCTGGGGTTATCAGCAGCAATTCGCAAGTGGAAAGCATGATCTGCTTTCTTAGTCCCCATTGGGCTCTCCTGATCCATTCAGGATCCTGCAGGCATTTGAGTTTATGCTCAGTTTGAAAAACAATACCAGTATACCAGTTAACATCTGTTGTGAATTTGCTATTTTGCAAGTGTTCTAAGTGCTTTATGTGATTAATTCATACGTGTAATATGCACAGCAACCTTACAGGTAAATGGTACTATTATTCCATTATTCCCACTTTGTGTATCAGGAGGCAGAGGCAGAGAGGTGAAGCCACCTGCCAAAGGCATAACAACCTATAAATAGCAGCGTCAGGATTAGAACTCAGGCAGCCTGGTTCCACAGTACGTGCTGTCAGCCACCCTGCTCAAATGCCCCTTGCGAAGGAGATACTGGCCAGTGCTTGCTTTGCCCCTAACTTCCTGCCTGTCTTCCTGCAGGTGGTGGGCAGCTCCCTTCTCTTTGTGCATGACCACAATGGCCTGGCCAAGGTTTGGATGATCGACTTTGGCAAGACAGTGGCTCTGCCTGACCATCAGACACTCAGCCACCGGCTGCCCTGGGCTGAGGGTAATCGTGAGGACGGCTATCTCTGGGGCCTGGACAACATGATTCACCTTCTTCAGGGGCTGGCCCAGAGCTGACCCGCTTGCCTTCTGCGAGGATTCTTTATTGGATGGTACCCAGCTGGCTGGAGGAGCCCTGAGGAGTACAGGGGCCTGAGTTCAGCCACGGAGGCACTGACCTCTGGGACAGGAGAGGTTGTGGCATACCACTCAACCTAGTGTGGAAGATCCGAAGGGCCTTGGAGACCAAGTAGCACCCAGCCCTTTCATGATCCAGGAGTTGTAAGGACTGGAGAGGGGGGACATGACATGGCTGGGTCCCACTGTGGGTCAGAGCCAGACTGAGTCCTCTGACCAACCAGTAAGGTTCCAGAGGGGCTGCTGGAGGCCACAACTAAACCATACATCTTGAACGAACACCATTCAGATGCTGAAGTCTACAGGCCTGACACATGCCTATCACGACAGGAATGACTGATTACTACTCCTTGTCAACTCCCTCCAGCTACAAGCTGGCTCTAATGCCAGGGACCAATCAGCTTCATCTGTGGTGCCCCAGGACCAGACCTCATTTGTGAGCCAATGCAGGAGCTGTGTGGGAGCATTATGGCTCCGTCTCTTCTTCTGGGGGCTCTTTAGGTGCTGATAGAGGCTCTGAGAAGGGTGTGACACCATGGGACTGGCCTGAGAACTGACGCTGCTGAGCAGAGCCCAATTCACCCTGTCCTGCCCTCCCATGGCCCTATGGGATACTCCCTGCTCCTGCGAGAGCTCTGCTGACCGCCTGCAGACCAAAACCACAGCCACATCCTGTGCCAGCACTGTGACCAGCACAACTTCATTCCTCTGGCACCACCTCAGCTTTGGGACTTTCTCCCCTTACCCTGTTAGGTCCCCTTCTTCCCAGCTGACTGAGGTGGCAGGGGCAGGATGCTGGCTCGGGAACCAGAGCTGCCTTTCTTTGGTGGTCTGCCCCCCGCTGCCCCTGTGTGAGAAGTGCTCTGCTTGAGTCAGAGGCTTAGAGTGGTGGGGCTGCTGGCTGTGACCCCAGGCTCACAACCTGTTCCAAACCAAAACCCCTCTTCCCTCTCCTGCTGTACTTATAACTGGCTTCCTGGCCCACAGGGCTGGGCTGGGGAGGACAGGCAGCTCCCTCCTTCTGAGTCAAAACTCTAATGTAGTCTTCCAGGGCTCAGGAGGCCTCTTCCTTTTCTATGGACCTTTATACTTATTTATACAAGAGAGACAGGTAGTTGTTAGATGGGCCAGTGCTGGGGAACTGGAGGCAACATCGCTTCACTGCCTTCCCCCCAACGATGACCCCCTAATAAACAGGACTTTCAAAGCCAACTTTGTAGACTTTTTTTTTTTTTTTTTTAAATCTGGCGAGTGTGAGCTCAAAGCTCAGGACAGTGATTGGTTTGAGGTACAGATGAAGGCTTGGAGTGTTCACTGAGCTGCGCCCCCTTTGCCTCACTGCTGGATAAGGCAAGGTAACTGGTGACCAAGACAGTGCCAAGCCCTCCCAGGACAGTTCACCAGAGCCAGTCACTGCTGTCAGGGCTGCTCAGGGGAAGAGCAGGTGGAGGGATTAGGGCTGGGATGGAGGATTCCCCTCTTCCGGTTAGAAACTACACTATAAAAACAAAAAGCACTATACTTATACTATATAGTCTCTCTAAAGTTCCTTTGTACTGAAGACACAGCAGCTATCAACAAAGATCTGTTCCTCCCCTTTCCGAGGGGAGGCAACAGGTATTCATTACACTAGTTTCTCTCTAAAAATATGTATCTACTTATCTAGCTACTAGTGGCCCGATGCACGAAATTCATGCACATTAAAAGCGAATTAGAGAAAATATTTTAATATTGCCATTTGCCCTTTTTCTATAATGGAAGTGTCAGAGATGAAAGAATATTAGTAAAATGTATATGAAAATCTCCCTCCTGTCAGAGTCTGGGGCGCACCATGGGACCCAGAGTCAAGTCCCTGCCCACCACGTGTGCCTTGAAGTTACACGAGACCCAGACCTGGCTGGTCCTACCTGCACTGGGTAGGATCCAGACCTGCCAGCCCATCTCCATCAAGCCCCCCTGGGGTGGGGGGGTGCACGCAGAGCCTCAGGTCCCCAGCCTGGTGCTAGGGCAGAGGGTGTGGCCTGAGATCTCTCACCCAGCCCAGCACCATGCAGCCTCAGGTCCCTGATCACTTGTTATGGGAACCCTGCCTCTGCTGTGGGTGCAGCCATCTTGTGATGGCAAGAGGGTTTTCATATTCTTTATTATATAGGAGGGTTTATATCTGTGTAGGTACTAACTGCCTGATTTGAATCCTGACTCTGCCATTTGCCAAGCTATGTGACCTTAAGCCAGTGACTGCACTCCTCTAAGCTTTAGTCTCTCCATCTGTAAAATGGGGAGGACTTGGTACCTTCCTTACAGGACTGGAGGATTTAATGAGTTAACACAGGTAAAGGGGTCGGCACATTTAACTGTTTTTAGAAACATTTCTTCTTTGTTTTTAAAGGAGAACAGAGGTGGTTGAGGGGCTTAGTCCTGCCTGAGGGAACCTTCCTTGAGGAAGTGATAATGAGCCAAGATGGTGTAGGGGTTCAGACCGTCACCCTAAGATGTGCCTCTGTGGTATGTGGATTGTTGTGAGCTTGGGCAACCAAGACACCACAAGCTCAATGAAACCTCTGCCCCACCCACCCTAGAATTTGAATTCAAGGTCTTGGCCTTAAAGACTGAGATAACCTTTTCTGACCTATCTACAGGGCAGGGTAAACTTCTAATTGCTGAACATCTGCTCTTATCATCCTGTAATGACCTTCCTCCCTCTGAAGCCCCACGATTATCCTTAGCTCAGAATGGCACATATACCTCATTTTCCCTGTCTTGTTTTAATGTAAAAACATTCAAACCAGTAAAGAATTTTTGTGAGTTTATTTGAGCCAACCTGTAGACAATTGCTGGGAAGCAGAATTTCAACGGATTGGGATAATGCTCCAGAGAATAGCTTTTCATCTATTTTTATACATTACAGTCAAAGGAGGGGACCTAGGTGGGTTACATGAAATCCACTGGTGATAGACGAGAGAGGTGGGAGAAAGCAAATCAGGGAAACCTCTGGGGTTGGGTAAAAAGTAAAGTGATAAGACACTTAGGTGGGTGCAGGATCCTTAACAGTCAAAAATTAACATAACAATAACAATGAATAAATTTATGGTTTCCTATCCTGGCACCCAGGGCATTTGGTTGTAGCCTGAGGGGTGGGGGTGGAGGGAAGGGAAGTTACAAGTTACTCTGACATTTCAAGGATCTGTTATCATAGATGCAAAAAGACAGATAAGCTGTTAAAGGTTGACCTTGTCAGTGAAGATACCTGCCTAGGACCTAGCTACCCATCATAATTGCTCTTAACAGTTTAATTTCAGGCCATCTTTGTGTTACTTTAGGTCTTAGAGTTTTCAAGACTGCCATACAGGCCTTCACAGAGTTTGTCAGTTTAGCTTGTGGCCCCTTTCGTCCACACTTGGGCTCTCTCGTGTATATGGGGCTGCCATGTGTATATACTAAATTTGGTTACTTTCTTGTTATAATCTGTCTCATGTAACCTCATGAGAACAGATGAAGGAACCTTGAGGGGAAAGTGTCTTCCTCTCCCACATTGGAAAGTTGAGTTCTGGTCAGCAGAGGGCTGCAGTGGGGTTGCACCAGGGACCTGAGAGGTCAGTGTGGCTGGTGGCAGGAAGTGTGAAGAGGAACAGCCTGGGATAAGGAGAGGTGAGCTGGGGCTGGGAGTTTAGTTCCTATTCTAGCCAAGAAGCTGCTAGAAGTCTCTCTGGAAGAGAACTAGTTTGCTTTTTTGGTGCTCCCTCAGCCATGACCCCATGTGAAGATTCTGGGGGTGCAGCAGGGAGCTCAGTGAAGCTCTTGCAGATGTCCAGAGATATGTCGATAGTTCAAGAGAGGCTGGCCACCAATGAGAAACAAATGGGTGCAACATTTCAGGAGGGGTGGACAGGACACAGGGTCCGAGCTGTTGTCTCTTCCCTGGAAGAGGGAGCTTGTCTGTCTTGCTTCTGGCTCTAACCCCAGCCCACACAGTAGGTGCACAATTCTGAGGGGATGGAGGAGCTGAGAAGCTTAAGAATGGACTGGAGGGGGGATCCTGCAAAAAGGACCTCTGGCTGAAGGTCCTCAAGAGATCCAGCCCAAACCCTGGGGTGATTACACAAAGGGAGAAGCTTGCGTCTGGGTTCTATCACCCCTGGTTCAGGGCAGCAGCAAGCTAGAGGCTGGAGTCCTATGGTCTGAGGAGCAGGGCCTGGCCACAGAGGCCAGTTTGTACCCCACCAGCAGGAACCACATACACCCGGCCATCAGCAGCCCGAGAGGGTGAGAAGTCCATCAGCTGTAGGTTGCTATCCTGGAGTTGGTCATAGTCCCACAGCTGGTAGTGCCAACTCTTGCCCTGTTTGGAAAGGAGGTAGACTGCTCCCAGCGAGCCTTCCTCTGGCAGGGATGGTAGTTGGTGGGGCATGTTGGGCACTGGGTGAAACAGGCCTGGCAGCTCAGGGTCCTCAGCATAGCCGGGGCCTGGCACACCCTGAACACCCAACAGGACCCCTGCAAGGAGAGGGGGAGGCTGTGAGTGGAGGCTGAGCCCTGATGAGCTGGGGCTGAGTTTTCCCCCACAGCCTTCCAGGGAAGGTGTTGCCTCATCCCCAACACTAAGAGAAATCAGTGGGGACCATCGAGCACACGGATGGGCTAGGATTTGGAGCCAGTGTTGTCTAGCTCCAGAGCTTCAAGCAGTTTAAGTCCTGCCTCCTACAGCCTGTCAGCAGTAGGAGGTGGAGAGGAGACATTAAACAGAGTAAACACTGTCACCCAGTCATCTCCAGCTCTCCAGGTGGGAGATGCTAGGAGTGGAGCTCTCAGGCCAGAGTTAGGAGAGGGCTGACCACAGACTCGATCCAGGCCACCTGATGAATACAAATCCATCCCTTTTTCCAGGCAGGTGGGATGATGACAATGCTAATCATAGCTAATGGCTACTGAGATGTGCAATGTGCCAGCAACCACCGTTCTAAAGGTTTCCCATGCTCTGCCAACAAGGTAGCCCTATTAGCGGGTACTACTGTCACTTCAATTTCTAGATCGGCACATGGAAACCTAGAGTCAGAGCTGAAAGTGGCAGGTCTGGGCCTGGAGTCCAGAACGTTTGATTCAAAAGTCTGCCCACTGAGCTTGTTTTTAGAAACCCCAGTTGGCAGATACTAAGGGACCTGCTACCTGCAGGTCCTGTCTTGAAGAGTCCTGGGGAGGTGCCAGTGCCAGGGTGAGAATGTGAAGGGAGTGATGGGGGAGCTGGGGAGATCCAGGGTGAGAACACAGGGACACAGGAAAGGGGACCCACCTGTGCTCACTGCCCAGTGGGCCTTGTGGCCCTTTCTCCGACATGGTTCATGGTTGAAGTCTTCATCATAGCTGATGTTGGGGTTAAGGCCAAAGCTGTGATGTGGCCCTGGGGCCCACGCTTCTCCACCCCACCCTGTTCCCTTCCTGTCCTGGGATACGGGATGAGCAAGGGATGTCCAGAAACAAGGTGCTGCAGCACAAGGCTTCTGTTGGGACCACCCAGGCCCCCACGGAGCAGCTCAACTTGGCAGCCCAGGGCCTCCTCCGCCAGCCTGCCCATGTTGGCCACTGCATGGACAGAGCACACAGACAGCAAGGGATTACTCTGTGCTTCTCACCATGTCAAGGGTTCCCTGGGGATCGATACCTTCTAATCCTTCATGTGACCATGAAAAGCACAGAGAGGATCAGGTCCAGGGCACATAGTAGGAAGTGCCACAGAGTTGGGCTGGGAACCCAGACAGCCTTGCTCCAGAGCCTACCTTATAACACTGGGTGGGGGGAAGGGCCTGAAGAATGGAAGAAGGCTCTCCCATACACCTGGCAGTGTCTCACCCAGCCTCTCCAGTCCATTCCTGGTGAAGAAGGCCAGACTTGTGACCCTCCTGCACCCAACTTACCGGAGAACATCTCTCCCTGGGCCGTGTAGCCTCTCTCCAGGGCCATCTGCACGAGACTCTCCAAGGGGATGCCGCTGGGGGGCACCAAGAGAGTGCCTGCCATCCAGAGGGCTACCAGCCCACACCTACAAGAGACAGACTCAGCCCCTCAATCCCTAAGTCAGGTCTTTACCGGTCCCCCTCTGTCCTGGAAGCTGGAGTGTGGGGAACAGGATGGCTGCCCTGGGGGAGTTCCCCTCCCCTCTCCCAATGCCAGGTAGGAAGACCTGATACTCGTTCACGGCAGAGAGGCTGACCCAAGTACTGAAGATGAGGAAAAGGAGGGTGGGGGGAGATGTCACCTGGGATTCCAAGATGAGTAGTTGCCAAAGTAGAGTTAGAGATAATGGACCAGGTTCATTTATTCACTCACTTGTTCACTGATTCCAACTCAGTTTACTGTGCATATGCCCAGGACCTTGCCCTGGTAAGTTCCCTGTTGTTCTCCCCTCAACCCTCTCCTCCTCCCCCGGCTTCCTCTCCAGGCTGCCAAGATGAAATGAACTCACTCCTCCCACAACTCCTGGGTCAGTCCTCATTGAGAGCAGCAAAGGCAGAGGCTTGGGACACTTGGCTGGCAAGGGGTTGAGGTTCCAGATCGAGGTACATACTGAGGGCCTTCTTGGATGAGAGAGGGCAGGTCTGCACAGAAGAGGATCCACTGCAAGTCACTTCTGAAACTGAGTAAGAGCCGAATTCAGGTCACCCAGGAGCCAGCTCCTAGAGTCCCCCCTGAGGTCTGGCTGCAAGAAGGGAAAGGGAGGAATAGAGGCCCACATTCCCCAGACTCCAGCACCACTCTACTCCTGGCTGCCTTCACCTCTGACAGGGCACTTTCCCTGCCCAGCCTGTTTCTTCATCTGCTCAGTGGGAACGACCCGCCCAACTACTGCTCCCTGTTCCTTTCTTTTACTGAAGGGGCAAAGAGCAGATGTGCACAGGTTTTGCAACTAGAAGACAAAGTGATTTATTCGAGGAAATTTCTTGTCTCTAAACCCTCCTCAAAACTGTTTCTCAGCTTGTTAAATAAGGTGAGAATTCCTTTAACTCAGCCTTGACTAAAACCAGGTAACTTGCTCCAGGCCTAGAGATCACCTTGATAACGAGCTCTTGCAGGACTACCAGCGCCCCCCTCCACTCTGGGAGGTCACTCAGTGACGGTGATCTAATCAATTCTTCCCCTCCACAAGAGGGCAGGGAGATGTGCACGTGCCTAATTTCTATTTTAAGGCTAGGAAAGGGCAAGGCTAGTGGTGGTGCGGGGGCTGTACCCTCCTGATGGCAGAAGACACACAGCATGGCGGTTAGCATGGCGCCCCACTGCTAGAGTTCAAACGGCTCTTTCTCTGCTAAGCATTGTGGTTGACTTCACTGCTATGAGCATCAGTTTCTTCATCTGGAAAATGGGATAACAGTTCCTACCTCCTGGACTTGCTGAGAGGATTAAATAAGTATTTAAAAACACAATGCTGGACATTTGCTAGGTACGTAATAAGGGTGTTTTCATCTGCATTAAATTTGTCTCACTATGGTTGGGGCATTTAGGGTAGATTATCAACTTGCATAGAAAGCTGGAAGTCTTTTTTTGAATCTGGACTAGTCACTTCTCCCTCTTCCCCTCAGCCGGGCACCTGTTAACCAAGGTTCCCACCGCCCAGCCAGGTCCAGCCCTCTCCCTTGCTCAGGTCCCTGGTGTTCCTGCTTCCTCCCACCCTGAACTCAAGACTATCTCCACCCCTGCACAAAGCCCTCCCAAGGCTCTCCCGTGACCATAGGACAGCCTCCATCCTCAATGCCTGTCCTGCCCACCTGTGAAACCCCATTCTCGCCACTTTCCCTGTCACATTACGAGCACCTCTTCATTTCATCATGGGGCCCTGCACAAGCTGCTCTCCCCACATAGCCCTGATGGTACCTGCTAGGGAGCACACAGGGGTCCTCCCAGGCAGTTCCAGGGACTCCCAGCCTGGGCGCGGCACTCCCTCTGGCCACCTGGGGCCACCACATCTGTGAAGGGAAGGATCCCTCACTGACTAGGTGCCCGTGAGGGCAGCATCTTCTTCAAGACTGAAGGCACCCCAATGAGGGCGTGTCAATAGGGGGCTTACATAGTCAGGCTGTGGGCCTTGAGGAAATAAATGGTTCAGGAAGAGAGAGAGAGGAAGCCATTTGAGGGCAGGTGGGGTGGGGCCTGGAAACCCTACCGGTCCTTGTGAAGCTTTAGGAGCCTCTTCACATCTTCTCTGCTCCGGGGGGCTGGGCCAGCCTTCTCCAAGGCCTCTTTCAGAAGGTGGCTCTTCTCCAGGCCGAAGATGTGAGGGGGAGCGGCACCCGTGGCAGGAGGTGGAGGTGGCAGGGGCAGTGGTGGGGGAATAGGTGCCTGGAGACTTGAGGGAGAGGGTGGAAAGGCTAGGCCGGCAAGATGCGGGGCTAGGGGCGGAGGTGGAATGATGGGGGCCTGGGATGAAGGGGTTTTTGTAGGAGAGATTGGGGACTCTAGCCGGGAAGAGCATGAAGAAATCATTTTGGAGTCCATGGCATGCATGGGCTGGATGAATGGGAGAGAGAATGATCCTTCAAAATGGGCTGGTCTCAGGGATGGAGATTTTGAAGGTTTTAGGACGTAGGTCCGGAAGTGGGAGGCTGAGCAAGGAGAGGATTGAAAGAACCGTATCTAAACCTGGAACCATGGGAGCAAGGATTGAGATTGACTCAAATCAGGAGGGCTCTGAGGGTAACAGGGCGGCGTCCTTTGATTCGGAACCAGATCTGTGGTATGCAGTTGGGTTGCAAGGCTGAAAGAGAGAGATGTAGTAGTTAATTTATTATTCGTTGCTAGGTTTGGAAACTTGGGTCAGTTTTGGGATGTGAAAACCTGGGGTGAAGCACCTAAAGGTTGGGATTTAGAGGCCCATTGCTAAAGATCAGGTAAAAATTTAGGCTGTCCCCCCTCACATCCCAGGCCCGAGTTTGGAACCTTCCAGCTGACCTTTGAGCCTGAGGTCAAGAGGTTAGAAGGACACCAGGCAGGAAAAATGGCCTAGTTGTGGAGAAGGTCTTGGAATCAGAACGCAACAGGAAAAGTCTGTGGTGGGGTGGGAAGGCCGCGATTCCGGTGGGATAGGGAACGGAGCAGAAAGCACAGCGCACTTCCCTCTCCCAAGATGGCGGCCGCCGCACACAGCCTTCCCCATCTTCCGTGTATTTAGCCACCACCTGACAGAGCGCAAGGGAGAGGTGGGGCTTCCAAAGGACGCCTGCGAGGAGACCACCGCGCGAGCCGCGACACTATTGGCCAGAAACGCACTCTTCACTGATTGGTCTGAGGGCTTGCGGGAGGGGTGGGGGGAATGCGAAGTTTTTCCTCCTGAGGCGGGGGGAACTCAAGTGCCCTTTTGATTGGCAAATTTTGGGTCGAGATCGTCAAGGTCTGACCCAAGATTTGATTGGCAAAGTCGGGCGAGACTTACTCTGGTTGGTCAAGCTACCAAATTTCTGCGCGCGGATTGGCTTGCAGAACGATAAAGGCGGAGCCAGGCGAGAGAGCCTCGCGCTCTGCATTCAGAAACGCAGGAGCGGCCATTAGCCGGACCTGTAGTTCCATTGGTAATTGAGGCGCAGGCAGCCATTGCGGGCAGAGCGCTTGGCGCCCATTTCTTCCCGCACCTCGTGTGGAGAAATAATTTTCCTGCTGTGTGTGGCCAAAGCACCACAAAATCGCCCCTCCTTTAACTGGCGCTTGCATCCGGGTTCTTGTTCCTGGGTCGCCCTGTGAGCGCGTGGGCCAATGGGAATCACCGCTTAATACGTTCAGCCTATTAAGTCGCGTAGAGCATCCTGGGACTGGAAGTAAACCTCGATATTTCCTCTCACCACGCGGGAGAAGTGGTGTCCTGGTTTCGCTTTGTTTTCCAAACTGTGCTCCTGCCTTACCCCCCCCCCCCCCGGGGGAGCCTGTTAAGACCGCCTTCGGTCAAAGGATTTTGAGAAACCCAGGACTGAGGTTACCTTTTTCATTCTTTCAGCCCTACCGCGGCACCTCCCTCCATGGCAGTTCCCGAGACCCGACCCAACCATACTATTTATATCAACAACCTCAACGAGAAGATCAAGAAGGATGGTGAGTTCTCCAAGGAGACCAGACTCCAGGCTATTTCGCACAAGCCGGCCCCTCTTTCATCCTCAGCATCTACTTACCTCCTACAGCCTTCTCTTTCAGGCAGAATGCTAGAGTTAACTCCTCCGTCTTTGCACATGCTGCTTCCTCTTGCTTTAACCCCTCTTTCATCCTCAGCATCTACTTACCTCCTACAGCCTTCTCTTTCAGGCAGAATGCTAGAGTTAACTCCTCCGTCTTTGCACATGCTGCTTCCTCTTGCTTTAACCCTCCCCCATTTCATCTTCCATTCTGTCCATTAACCTAGTCACTGTCGCTCATCCTTAAAGGACCGCTCCCCCGGAAGCCCTTCCCCATCTTCTTTCCCCTCAGATGTCTGTCTAATTTCCCAGAGGCCTTGCCTCCTCCCACATCCTAAGCCCTGATGGTTCTGGGCTGTTAGAGAGCTGTCTCTCCACTAGCCTGTGAGCTACATGAGAGCAAGAACTGGGGCTGGCTTAGTCAGTGTTTCGTTCATTTTAAAATGAAGTGAATAATGATGAAAACACGCTATACCAGGTGCTGCTACATGTCTTAATTATATTTAATTTTCACAACAACTCTACAAGAAGTAGTTATTGTTCCCATTTCTCAGATTAGAAAACTGAGACTCAGGGGTGATGTGACTTGCCCAAGAGTCACACAGTAAAGAAAAGTAGTTGATGTCACCACTGGAATTCTGCTTAAGAACTTGATTCTTTAAAAAAAAAAATATATATATATATATATATATATATATATGATTTTAGAGAGGGAGAGGAAGAAAGATAAACATCAATGATGAGAGAGAATCATTCATCAGCTGCCTCCTACACGCCCCTACTGCTGGCTCTTACGGGATTGCTGATCCATGGTATTCTGGGCATTCTTTGTTGGATGATGTTTCCCTTCTGGGCTGCACTTTATTCTGAAAACGGGAGTTTAAGACCCAGACGTGGTACCAAGGCCTCTAGTCACCCATGGACCTTTCTTCCTCCCACCATAGAGCTGAAGAAGTCCCTGTATGCTATCTTCTCCCAATTTGGCCAGATCCTGGATATCCTGGTGTCACGAAGCCTGAAGATGAGGGGGCAAGCCTTTGTCATCTTTAAGGAGGTCAGCAGTGCCACCAACGCCCTGCGTTCTATGCAGGGTTTCCCCTTCTACGACAAGCCCATGGTGAGCACTGTGGGTGTGGAGGGTATGTGTGCACTTGTGTTTGCGGTGCTGGAGGAGACAGGATGGGCCTGGGTCTCCTGTAACCTGTATTCCAGTTACTTAAGGACTGGACTTTCTCTTGCTGTTCCTCACATTTACTGTTCACTGTACTAGGGTGTGGGTCACACAATACGTACGGGAACTCTAGTCCTGCCCTCTCAGACTCACGTGCTGTGAGAGACAAGTCTGTCACCAGATCAGGACAACTTGGGAGTCAGTTGGAATGGGGGTTGTGTACAGAGCTAGACAAGCTTAGGAGAGGCACCTCAACCAGGCTGGGAGTTCAGGGAAGGCTTTTTGGATGAGATGAGACTTGAAAAAGAGTGTTAGGCGGAGGGATCATGTGGACTAAGGCCCAGAGATAACCAACAGCATATGTAATTGAGGAAGCTAGTCAAGTTCATTTGGCTGGAATGATGGCAGGAGATGTGGGGAGGGCATGACCAAAGTTTGTCCTGAAAGTGGAATTGACTCCCAGGCTGCTCCAGAGCCATAGAAAGGTTTAGGCCGGGAGATGCCTGTGGCTCTTGGATAGAGTGGATTGGAGGAGATAATTTAGGGTCCAGTGTGAAGGAGAGGCTGGGTCAAGCTCCCAGGCAGGCGGGGATGAGAGAAAGGTGGCTGGATTGCAGATGTTCACAAGATCAACTGGATGACCAAAGGCTGCAGTCTGGGAGGTAAGGAGTGGCATGAGCTGCAGTTTCTGCCAGATCACTGGCAAACATCTTTGGTTCATTGGGCCATTTTCCTTGTTCCTTAATAGCTTTTTCAGTTTGGCGTGGTTAGAATGTGCTTCCCTGAGCCACTTTCCTTGGGGAGGTGATAGCATGTGTCAGTGCCTGCAGGTCCCAGGCAGGTGACCTCAGTGGGGGAGTTGGGTCATGTGGAAGGAAGCGTGTCAGCTGGGGCAGCAGAGAAGCCTGGAGCCCTCATCTCCATTGCTTTGACTCCTGTCTGTTTTCACCTCCGGGTTTGTGGGTCCAGAGTTGCTATATCTTCCAGCTACCTTTCTGGAGCAGCTAGGAATTTGTTTGTGAGGTATAAAAACCATAAACCCTTTTTCTGTTGACCCTTCTCTTTTTTTTTCTCAAGTACTAGCTACTTGGACCACATCAAGCACTTATGCTTGTGTGAGTTTTTTCAGGGAGTCTTGTCAACTCTACCTTCAAAACACCCACCAGCTGTCTCCAACCTGGGCCCAGCCACCACTCTCCCCAGTTAGGACTGTGGCAGTGGCCTGCCCGAGGTCTCCCTGCTTCAACCCCTGCTCTCCACAGGCTGTACCATGGCTACACTGCTCCTTGTGAAGCGCCCCATGCTTATATCTGTAGCTCCTAACTTTCTTAGGAAAAGACAGAATCCTCCCTACAGTCCTCAGTGTTCTTTTGCTTCTGTGACCTTTTCTCTTGGCCTCCTTGCTGTTCTTTGAACACCTCATGCACACCTTAGTTCTTTTTTTTTAATGCCTTAGTTCTTTGATGACTGTTCCCTTTGCTAGAACACTTTCTCTAGATGTCCCACAAGGCTTCCTCTCCACTGTGTCTCTGTACCAGTGTCACTTCATTTTTTTTTTTCCTGGACATCCTCTCTGAAAATTTGAATTCTTCTTAATACTTCTCTAATTCACTTCTTTTTAATTTTGTTTTGTGTTTCTATTGATTTCAGATAAAGAGAAACTTTGATGTGAGAGAGAAACATCAATTGGCTGCCTCCTGCACACCCCCACCAGGGATGGAGCCCGAAACCCCAGGCATACGCCCAAACCCGCGATCTTTTTGGTGCACAGGACAACACCCACCCAACCGAGCCACACTAGCCGGGATTCCAGTTCACTTCTTAATCTTCTGTCTTCTCTTTCCCGCTGAAGAAGCTAGAAGAGGGGCAGGGCTTTTAAAGATTCCAAACAGCTGAGTGAATGTGGTTTAGCTTGGGGACTAAATGTAGGGAGTTGGCTGGAAACCCCTGCAGAGTGCTCTTGTCCTGGCTTGTCACCTGGAGCTGCCACCTGTGGCCTGATGCTCAGGGCTGTCACATTTTCCCTTCAGAATTCCGGCACCCCACTAAATGCTAAACACTAGTCAGGTAGGGTTCAGAGCACTTTAACTTAGGTAGTCCTCGCAGTCATTCTTTGAAGTGGGAAATAACCACAACCCTGTTTTACAGATAGAGAGTTGAAGCCCAGTGATTTCTTTTTAAAAAAATGTATTGTTGATTTCAGAGAGGAAGGGAAAGGGAGGGAGAGAGAAATATCAGTGATGAGAGAGAATCATTGATTGCCACCTACACGGCCTCCACTGGATATCAAGCCCGCAACCCGGGCATATGCCCTGAGCAGGAATCTAACTGTGACCTCCTGGTTCATAGGTCAATGCTCAACCACTGAGCCGCACAGCGACTGGGCCCAGTGATTTTTGTTGTTATTTGAAGGTAACTTTACAAACGAATGTCAATGATGACTCTGGTTCCTTAACTCACTAGCATTCTCAAGTCACATTATTCATATTCTAAGTTAATTGGAATGTTAGTCTCTTATTAGTGATAAAGGCAGAAAGGCAATGTTTGAAGATGTCTTCCTGACTTTCCAATTAATTAGGAATTCAGTAAGATTTTAAGTATGAATTGGTTTGACCTGTGGTATTAATAAAATGTTTCCACTTAACAGAAGAATGTACTTACAGTTAAAATCCTTACATAATCATCTAGGTGAGTAATTCAGGAGAGATCTATAATTTCAGCCTTGGCCGGTGTGGCTCAGCTGAATGACCGTAGTCCCGTGAACCGTGGTGTCTGCGGTATGAATCCCGGTCGTGGCGCATGCATGAGCTGTGGGATCGGTCCCTGCGTGCACAATGCCGCCCGTCATTTCTCTTGTGCTTCTCTCTCTCTTTTCTGCTCCTCTTCTCTCTCTCTGTTTCTCAGATATATTTACGGCATGGGCATTTACACAGCCATCCAACCTTTTTCCTCTTGTTGAGTCAAAGGCAGAAAATCCCATTACCTTCATCATTTCTATTTCTTCTTCTGTTTTGCCCTCTAAATCTTCCTCTTCTTTGCTCTTTGTATCTTTCTTTTCCTCATCGCTTCTTTCAGTCGAGAAGGAGATGTGGATCTATGTCGTCTTGGGGATTTGGAGCATCTTCTCTACGGGGATCCACAGTGGCTACTTCTCAGCTCTCTCTCCTTGGACTGAGACTTTTCCTCACTCCTTTGTTCTCTCTGTGGCAAAGTGGACTGGGAACGCTCATGTTCTAGTTCTTTCTGCGGGGAGTGTGAGTGGCTGCGATTGGGGCTGGGGCTATGGCTGCAATCCATTTGAAAGGTTTCTCTACCTCACACAGCCTCGGAAACGACTGTGCCCAGTGATTTCTTTAACGTTATTTACTGAAGTCCTGGTAAGGTCTGATTTTGTACCCAGGCAATTGACTCCAAAGTCCACTCTCAACCCTTTGGCTCTCTGTTGGCAGCGTATCCAGTATGCCAAGACCGACTCTGATATCATTGCCAAGATGAAGGGCACTTTTGTGGAGCGTGACCGTAAGCGAGAGAAGAGGAAGCCCAAGAGCCAGGAGACCCCAGCTGCAAAGAAGGCTGTGCAGGGCGGGGCAGCCACCCCTGTAGTAGGGGCTGTCCCCGGGCCTGTCCCGGTAAGCAAAGGCGGCCCCCTCATCACCAGGCCTTTCTCTGCCATGCCTTTCTCTGCTATGTAGCCTGTCTGGGGGAGGAATAGGGGAGGGATTTCCAATTGGAGATTCAGACACCACCCCTTTCATTTCCTTATGTAGGTTGTGTGCCTGTCTCTAGATGATGGTGTTTCCACTTCAGAAATACCATCCCTGCTTGTCAGATTCTTCCTTAGGATCTTTCTTTGTGTACCAGGCTCTTGGTTTCTCTCTCCATGACCTTGATGTTGTTCTCTGTGTAGGAAATCTAGAGGAATTTACTAATCAACAGTTGGGATTAGTAAGTAGATTTAAGTCAATGTGGAAAGAATAAGCTTTCTTTCTTTCTTTATTTTTAATATATTTTATTGATTTTTTACAGAGCAGAAGGGAGAGGGATAGAAAGTCAGAAACATCGATGAGAGAGAGACATCGATCAGCTGCCTCTTGCACGCCCCCTACTGGGGATGTGCCCATAGCCACGGTACATGCCCTTGCTGGAATCGAACCCGGGACCTTTCAGTCCGCAGTCCAACGTTCTATCCACTGAGCCAAACCGGTCTCGGCAGAATAAGCTTTATTTCTATATGCTGGCCATACACATATAGACTTCAAACAGAAAATAGCTCTGAGGAGTCAATCCAGCAAAAGGTTTGCAACCTTCCCCTTACACACACACACACACACACACACACACAATATACTACACGACACTATAGAACACTACAGAACACTGCTGAGAGAAATTGAAGACGGTCTCAGCAGATGGCTGGAGAAACTCCTTGTTGGTAAGATGTCACTTCCCAGATCTGAAAGTCAGCAATTCCAATCAGAACCCCAATAGGAATCTTTGGGGACACTGACAGCCTGATTCTCAAGGTCTGTGGGAAGGCAAAGCAGGATAGGCGAGGAGAATAAAGCTGGGGGGAGTGGTGTGGAATTGGACGACCAGTGGAACAGAGTAGAGTGCAGACCCAGATCCACACGTGGTTACTCAACATATGAAGCTAATGCTGCAATCAGTGGGGGAGGGATTTTTTTTCCCTAATAAATGATGCTGGGCTAATTAGATATCTGTAAGGGGATAAAATTACTCTGCCTCAACTGGATATAAGTTAATTTGAGACTAATCATATACCTGAATGTGACAGCTAAAACAATAAAGGTTTTAGAAGAAAACAGGAAAATGTCTTCATGACCTTGGTAAGGTATGAAAAGTAGAAGCATCCTGTTTTCTAAACAGGATACAGAAGCACATAGTATGAAAGAAAAGATGATGAATTGCATCCACTATAGGTCTGCAAGTCTCTCCGTGAGCTTTCCTGGTGACTTACTGATTCATTTGTTACCAAATCATGTATTTGTCCTGTGTGCACCAATGGCATCAGGAATGGTATTTGGTTACTGTCCAGCTTCCCCACTCTTATCTGTCCCCACTTCTGTGTCCAGCTTTCTGTTCATCTTTCACTGTCAAGATGTGATTCCTGTTCCCGCAGCCCTGTCCCCTCAGTGCATGTGTTGTGTCATCCTGCTGTCTGCTTTCTTCCCCTTGCTGCCACCCTTCTCACCTCTTTCTGTACCTGCCTTGATCATCCCTGCCTTCCATTGTTTCCTTTTTCTCTGTAGGACTCTGGATCTATTTCTTCAAAGTTTATTCTTAGACTAGAGGCCTGGTGCACAAAATTCGTGTACAGGGGTGGGGGTGGGGGATGTCCCTTAGCCCAGCCTGCACCCTCTCCAATCTGGGACCCCTCGAGGGATGTCCAACTGCCCATTTAGGCGGATCGGGCCTAAACGGGCAGTCGGACATTCTTCTCACAATCCAGGACTGCTGGCTCCAAACTGCTCACCTGCCTGCCTCCCTAATTGCCCCTAACCGCTTCTGCCTGACAGACTGATCACCCGCTAACCACTACCCTGCCAGCCTAATTGATGTCGAACTGCTCCCCTGCCAGCCTGTTTGCCCTCAACTTCCCTCCTCTGCCAGCCTGGTCACCCCTAACTGACATCCCCTGCAGGCCTGGTCCCTCCCAACTGCCCTCCCCTGCTGGCCTGATCACCCACAACTGCCCTCCCTTGTAGGGCCTGGAACCTCCCAACGGCCCTCCCCTGGTGGCCATCTTGTGGTGGCCATCTTGTGTCCACATGGGGGCAGCCCTCTTGTGTGTTTGAGTGATGGTCAATCTGCAAATTACTCTTTTATTAGATAGGATATAGGCCTGGTGCATGGGTGGGGGCCAGCTGGTTTGCCCTGAAGAGTGTCCCAGATCAGGGTGGGGGTTCCCTAGGGGCGAGGGGTGGCCTGGGCGAGGGGCCTGTGGATTTTTGCAGGGTGGCCACGCCCCCCAGTGACCCAAGCAGAGGCCCTGGGATCTGGGATTAATTTATGTCTACAATTGAAACTTTGTATCCTGGAGCAGAGCCAAGCCTTCTGCTCGCCCTGTGGCAGCAGCCATTTCTGTTTGAAACTTTGTAGCCTAGAGTGGAGGCTTAGGCTGGCAAGGGCAGGCCGAAAGCTTGGCTTCCTCTGTTGCCTGAGAAACCCAAGCTTTCCTCCTGCTCTCAGTGGCGGCAGCCATCTTGGTTGGGATTTATTTCCATAATCTGCTCCTGGTTCACTGGTGGGCGTGGCAGTGAGCGTGACTTGTGGGTGTAGCAAAGGTACTGTCAAATTAGCATATTATTATTAGGAGTATGTGAAAGTATAGTGTACTCATTATAGTGTTTATTCCCACTTCTTTTAGTTAACTATTGTTAATACTTTGAATTTTTTCCCATTTCTTTTTTTTCCCCATGCATATATCTATAGACAAAGTTAGATTGCACTGATTTTTTTGTATTAAAAAATTTTCTTTTTCTTTTAACTTTCTTATTTGACATTCCTATTGACGCTGGGTCTGTTTTGCTCCATTTGTTTTTCTTGGTGTCCTTTGCCTTTTTTACCTCTTTCTAAGTCTGGGCTTTTCACCCTGTGTCTTACACCTGGATTTCCTCTAATAACCTTTTCTCCACTGCTCTTCCTAATGACACTGAAAGCAAGTTTCCTCCCCCATCAACCACCCACTTAGTCCCGCCCTCCCTCTCCACAGGGCATGCCGCAGATGACTCAGGCACCCCGCATCATGCACCACATGCCGGGCCAGCCTCCCTACATGCCGCCCCCTGGCATGATCCCACCTCCAGGCCTCGCACCTGGCCAGATACCACCGGGGGCCATGCCCCCACAGCAGCTTATGCCAGGGCAGATGCCACCTGCTCAGCCTGTAAGTGTCTAGTCAGAACATGGGAACGGGGGGAGGGGGGTGCTGTTTTAGTGTGGGTGGTCTGGGAAAGCCTCCCTGAAGAGGTGCTGTTGGAGAATGAGCATGAGTCCCTGGAGCAGCAACGGATTGGTATATTTGTTGGAGGAGCTTTGGAAGGTCTGGTGAGGCTGGAGCAGCAGCCAGCACCTGGATTCATGCTCAGTGATCTTATGACAGGCACTTGCTCTGGATATAGCAGTGCTTTCATGTGGCTTGTGGTCTAGAGGGTGGGAGATGGAGAAAGGATTCAAGCAGGGTGGGGGTGGAGAGCAGAAGTCAGCAGACCCTCCCTCCCCCATTAGACTCACAGGCTCCTGTTTCTTCCTTGTAGCTTTCAGAAAACCCACCAAATCACATCTTGTTCCTCACCAACCTGCCAGAGGAGACCAATGAGCTCATGCTGTCCATGCTTTTCAATCAGTAAGTGGGGCCTGTGGTTGGGCAGGGGCCAGAGGGTAATGGCCAGAAAGTGGCACCATGGGGCGAGGCCTCAGAATTCTGCTAGCGGAGTCCTGTGTCTGCTTAGGCTTTGCAGGTGGGACAGGGACCGGATATGGAAAAAGAGGAGGCTGAGGTCACGCCCACAGCCCATGGGGTCAGCAGTGGCCACAGTGTTTTTGCTGTCCTCCCCCTTTGTGGGGATGGAGAGGCTCTGGGCCTCATCTTTCTATCTGTAAAATTCAAGGTACATGTAAAAAAGACCTCATTGAACACTGGCTAGACTTACAAAAATCAGAATGCCAGCAAGCGTGGGAGGTGGGGAGGTTTGAACCTCATGCCCTGCTGATGGCATGTAGGCTCTGCGATCATTGTGCAGGGTAACCCTTCACTGCTTAGTGAAGTTAAGGGGTGGGTCTTCATACAAAATGTTTATTGGAGTGGTTCCCCACTCATCTGGATTTAGATGCGTTTATTTATTTCTATTAAGATTTTTAATTGAATTTTAAAGAGAGAGGAAAGGAGAAGGAGAGAGAGAGAAACATCTATGTGAGAGTGGAATAACAATCAACTGCCTTCTGCACAACGCCCAGTGGGGATCCAGCTTGAAACCTGGGTGTGTGCCCTGACCTGGAATTGAACCAGCAACCTTTCAGTGCACGGGAAGATGCCTAACCAATTGAACCACCCTGGCCAGGGCTGATTTAGGTGCTTTAGTGCTGCTCTCTTTTGGAGGCGCCTCCTCCATCAGCCTTGCTCTTCCTCCTATATGTTGATAGCACAGTGAACCAGCCAACACACATACTGGCTAAAGACAGTGGTGATTTTATAGCATCTGGGTATTTCACGTCCATGAAATAAGAATGGGCTATGCACCAGCACTTGTTTTTTCTCCTCTCTTCTGGAGAGGGATGAAGAAGATCTTTAACGAAAGGCATGTTATGGGAAGGTTGACACTGCAAGAAAGCCCTAAAGAAACATTTTTTAATCCTTATCTAAGGATATTTTTCCCATTGATTTTTTTTTTAATATATTTTATTGATATTTTACAGAGTGGAAGGGAGAGGGATAGAAAGTCAGAAACATCGATGAGAGAGAGACATCGATCAGCTGCCTCTTGCACGCCCCCTACTTGGGATGTGCCCGCAGCCAAGGCACATGCCCTTGCCGGAATCGAACCCGGGACCCTTCAGTCCGCAGTCCGACGCTCTATGCACTGAGCCAAACCGGTCTCGGCTTGATTTTTTTTTTTTTTTTTAAGAGAGAGTAGAAGGTAGAGGAGGATGGGGGGAGAAAGAAACACTGATGTGAGAGACACATTGATTAGTTGACTTCCCCTGTGTACTCCGACCTAGGTACTTGCCCTTGACCAGGAGATGAATCTGAAATCCTTCAGCAGTGGGCTGATGTTCTAGCCATTTAGCAATACCAGCCAGGTCCCCAAAGAAATTATTTTTGTTTTATTTATTTATATATGTATATTAATTTTACTGATTCAGAGAGAAAGGGAGAGAAACGTCAATGATGGGAGAGAATCATTGGTTGGCTGCCTCCTTCACACCCCCTACCTGGGATCGAGCCCACAACCCAGGCATTTGCCCTTGACTGGAATCAAACCCGGGACCCTTCAGTCCTCAGGCCAATGCTCTATCCACTGAGCCAAACCAACAAGGCCAAGAAATTCTTAACATGAGTCCCAAGGGGTATAGATGAGACATTCCTCACAGTGGTGATGATGTGGAATTAGTCTGCAAAAGGAGAAGTCAAAGGTGATGCTCACCATGGTGTCTGTGCAGCATTAGAAGAAGAGTGCCGCAGGCATGGTTCTTTAAAATAGTGCTGAGAGGAACGGCCGTACCACCCTGCACGCGCCTGATCTCGTCTGATCTCGGAAGCTAAGCAGGGTCGGGCCTGGTTAGTACTTGGATGGGAGATAAAATAGTGCTGAGAGGAGATTTTGAGAAACGATAAAACAAGCAATACACGTGTTTACCATGTCCACAGAACAAAACATATAAGAATACTGATGGGTAAAAGGATACCCAGTCAACATGAGAAGAGGGAAATGAAAGAAACAGCAGATCCTAAAGTTCAGGGGAGTGGTTATTTCTGGAGCGAAGGAAGGTTGGTTATGAGAGGAAGCAGTAATGGCTTGATCTAGGATATGGTTGTGTAGGAGTTGGTGATAAAATTTCTCATTAAATGATATATTCACAATGTGTGCACTTGTTTGTATTAGTTTTCAACTTAGCATTATATACATTTAGGAATGGGTAATTCTTTGTTATTATGGCCATCCTCTTTATTGTAGGATGTTTAGCAACATCCTGGCCTTTGCCCACCAAACGCCAAAACGTTAGGAGGAACTGCTGATTCTAGATCCCTGAAACCTGTTCCCTTCTCTCAGGTTCCCTGGCTTCAAGGAGGTCCGGCTGGTCCCAGGGCGGCACGACATTGCCTTTGTGGAGTTTGACAATGAGGTTCAGGCAGGGGCTGCTCGCGATGCCCTACAGGGCTTTAAGATCACCCAGAACAACGCCATGAAGATCTCCTTTGCCAAGAAGTAGCACCTTTTCCCCATGCTTGCCCCTACCTCCTGTTTGGGGGCCTTCCCTCTTCCCCTTGGCTTGGCCCCTTGAAGGTAAGTCCCCCTAGGGGGCCTTCTTGGAGCCACGTGTGTGTGTGTGAGGGGTCACACAGCATTGTACCCAGAGTCTGTCCCCAGACATTGCACCTGGCGCTGTTAGGCTGAAATTAAACTTTTTTATGTTTGATTTTCTACAACAATTGGTTGTTTTCATTTTCTTGTCCTCTATGGTTCCCTTTTCTGTATATCAAGAGTAGCCTGAATTTTTAGACCTCATTTGCAACCATGGGAAAGTGGAGTATGTAATAATATTGTCCGAGATGAAGTCACCTATACTGCCTTGGCAGATTTCTGTTTGTCTCAGTCAGCATTCAGTGCAGGAAATGGAAACCCAGGCTACCATGTACAGTTGGACAGGTTCTATGCTGCACCAGGATGCCACCTTTAATGGCACATCATTCACTTTGTAGACCATTAATTTTCTAACATGATAGAGCGTTAAGGACGACGTTTTCCTTTGCCTGTCTCTAATCTTCACAAAGCGCCTTCTTTTTCAGCAACAGTCCCACCCTGGGTACTTCAGGAAGAAAGAAGGGAATTAATTAGGTGGTCATGAAATCATTGGAAGAGTAGTAGGAGAGGCAGTCTGGGTTTGAGACACTTGAGTTCAAGTTTGTAACCCCTGATGGAGCTTCAAGTCTAGAATTCAGGAAGATGTCACTGCTACTAAAAGGAGGCCCAGATGGACTTGATCACACATGGGAAGCCACCGACCAGTTGTTGGCACAAAGAGGGCTGACTCCCTTGCTGGTCAGCTGCTGCCAGCCAGAAGACTCAAATTCATCTTCAGTGCTCTAGTTGCAGGGGAGTCTGGGAAATGTAGTCTCTGGCTAAACAATCATGTTTGCAGCTGAAGCTATGGATAAAGGAAGATGGAATGGAGGGTCTTCCTTAACCAACTGTTAACCTAATCTGGAGAATTTTATATTGACTCCAAAAAAAAAAAAAATTTGCTTCAGACCCTTTCTCATACCGTATAGGTGGGAAAATAAGATTATTTGACAGAAGCACAAAATGAACCACAAAAACAAGGGCAATAAGACATAGGCTTACATTCTCTGAATATTTTTCCTGTCAAGGCTAGCCCTCACCTGTCTCTCCTCTGGTCTTATCATTAAAGAGGAACATCAGTGATGAGACCTGTAACATCAAATGCAGGCTTTCTCCCAGTAAGATGTGAAAGATTGGAAGGAGAAAGAGATGATCCCCTTTACTACAAGATACTGTTACTGCAGATGGCAGGTGGAAACATCTTGCCCACTACACTGGTTCTGTGGTCAGCAGATCCCAGTCTGCTGTCTGCATGGGAGACATGCAGACATTACTAGTTACCCTTCCTTCACTCATTTTCTTGCGTAAAGAGGAATCTATAGTAATACTGGTGTATTGTTTGTACTGTCACTCTCCACTGCCAGGCACTTAGCAAGCACTCAATAAATTCAGCAGATACTTGCTGAGTACCTTTTCTGTGCTAAATACTGTTCTTGGTATAGGTGAATAAAATAGACCAGCTAATTTCAGGCACTGTGTACCAGCAAAGCGTCATGGAGCAATGAAAGGGTAAGGCTGGAGAACAGGGACTACTGGATGCTTAGGAGGCCCCTTGGAGGAGCTGACATTTAACTAGAGCTATTGCATGTTCTCGTGATACTTGTTGCTTGGTATTGGGTATATTTTACATGCCTTGATGAATTCTCCACTCGAGACTGTTTATCCTCTTTCCCCGTAAGGAAACGTGGACATGCTGTCCCAAAGGTGAGTGCCGGGGGAGAGGTGGGTGCCCTGGAGAGGGATCTCACCGCATGGCTGGCTGATTTGAAGCACAATTTAGAAGTGAGCCTTGAATTCAAATTTTCCACTTTCCTTTTTTTAAAAATGTAGTAAGTTATTGTTCAAATTATTACAATTGTTCCTCTTTTCCCCCCTAGCTCTTCTACACCCAGTTCCCACACTCATCAGCCCTTACCTCCCTCCCCACTGTCCTCATCCATTGGTATAGGATTTTTGTCCAGTCTCTTCCCACACTCCCACACCCCTTTCCCCCTGAGAATTGTCAGCCCACTTCCTTTCTATGCCCCTGATTCTATCATATTCACCAGTTTATTCTTTTCATCAGATTTTTAATTCACTTGATTTTTAGATTTACTTGTTGATAGATATATATATTTGTTGTTCATAGTGTTTATCTTTACCTTTTTCTTCTTCCTTTTCTTAAAAAATACCTTTCAGCATTTCATATAATACTGGTTTGGTGTTGATGAACTCCTTTAGCTTTTTCTTATCTGTGAAGTTCTTTATCTGCCCTTAAATTCTGAATGATATCTTTGCTGGGTAGAGTAATCTTGGTTGTAGGTTCTTGCTATTCAACACTTTGAATATTTCTTGCTACTCCCATCTGGCCTGCATAGTTTCTGTTGAGTGCTCCTTTGTAGGTAGGTAACTGTTTTCTCTTACTGCTTTTAAGATTTTCCCTTTGTCTTTTGCTCTTGGCATTTTATTTATTTATTTATTTATTTATTTTTAATCTTTATTGTTCAGTTTATTAATTACATTGTTCCCTTTTTTTTTTCACCCTATAGTTCCCCTCCACTTGGTACCCATCCCACCCTCCACCCTCACCCCCCTCCACTGTCCTCTCGCATAGTTGCATGATTTTTGTCCAGTCTCTTGCTGCACTTCCCACACCCCCTTTCTCCCCAACACTTGTCAGTCCATTCCCTCTCTATGTCCGTGATTCTGTTACATTCACCAGTTTATCCTGTTCATCAGCTTATTAATTCACTTGATTTTTAGATTCATTTGTTGATAGATGTGTATTTGTTGTTCCTAATTTACACTTTTATCTTTTTCTTCTTCCTCTTCTTAAAGAATATCTTTCAGTATTTCATATTGAAATATTGGTTTGGTGGTGATGAACTCCTTTAGCTTTTTCTTATCTGCAAAGCACTTCATCTGACCTTCAATTCTGAATGATAGCTTTGCAAGATAGAGTAATCTTGGTTGTAGATTCTTGCTGTTCATCACTTTGAATATTTCTTGCCACTCCCGTCTGGCCTTCATCGTTTCTGTTGAGAAATCTGCTGACAATCGTATGGGTGTTCCCTTATAGGTAACCAACTGTTTCTCTCTTGCTGCTTTTAATATTCTCTCTTTGTCTTTTGCTCTTGGCATTTTAATTATGATGTGTCTTGGTGTGGTTCTCTTTGGATTCCTTTTGTTTGGGGTTCTGTGCGCTTCCTGGACTTGTAAGTCTTTCACCAGGTAGGGGAAGTTTTTGTTCATTATTTCTTAAAATTGGTTTTTAGTATCTTGCTCTCTCTGGCACCCCCATAATTCTGATGTTGGTATGTTTGAAGTTGTCCGATAGGCTGCTTACACTATCTTCAATTTTTTGGATTCTTTTTTCTTTTCCAATTGAGTATTTTTTGCCTCTTTGTATTTCAAATCTTTGACTTAATTCTTGTGATCCTCTAGTCTGCTGTTGGGTCTCTGTATAATTTTAATTTCAGTCAGTGTATGTTTAATTTCTGGTTGGTGGTTTTTCATATCCTTGAGGGTCTTGTTAAATTTATCAGCCTTTTCTAGGAAATTCTTGAAAAACCTTATAACTGTGGTTTTGAACTCTATATCCAGTCATTTGTTTTCCTCCATTTTTTTCCCCCCGTTTGTGATCTGTTTCTTTGTCTCTGCATTTTCGCTGCTTCCCTGAGTTGGTAGAGTAGCTTTGTGTGCTAGGTGTGGCTCAGCCTCCCCTGTTACCTGAGGTGGACACTCTTGGTACACCCCTTTGTGGACTGTGTGTACAGCCTTGTAGTTAAGTCTTGATTGTTGTTCGTATCACTGGGAGGAATTGACCTCTAGGCCAAATGGCTGTGAGGACCCTCTGTCTATAATGGAAGAACTGCTGTGCTGAGATACCACTGTGGGGCAGGATTTGCTGTAGTGGGGCTTTGGTGCTCACTGAGTCTGCCTCTTAAATGTGTCACTTGTGGATGGATGAAGTTGAAATCTGGTGTCATCTCACACTGACCACTAGGTACACTGGCTCCTGGATCTCCAATGATGTGCAGGTCAGTTACTGTCTGAGGCCACCCAGCAGGAGCTACAGCAAGGTCTGCATTTCTCCTGGTCTGACCAGAGCAGCAGTTGAGGTTAAGCTGTGATAGCACAGGCCATTTACATGCAAATGCCCTGCACAGAGCTTGGCTGGTTTGTAAATTGGGCAGGGCAGGGTCTCAGGGAGTCACTAGGGTGTGGTAAACAGCGATGGCTGCCAGTCAGCTGTCTCCGAGTTTCCTAGTCCCCTTTGCCCAGCGTAGTAAACAGTGATTCCTGCGCTCAGCTCTGCAAGAAAGCCACCTTCACTTTCCAACCCGATGGCAGACAGTCCAGCTTCTTCCCATAAGGGCTGGGTTCCCAGAATCTCATTGGAAACTGGAGTTCAGTGTAATGGGGAGCTGTGTCTCCCTTCAGGTTGAAAGAAACAGCGCACCCAATCGCCAACCACCCAACCAATTCGTGCACCTGTGTACCTCAGCTTTTCTGAGTTTGTGCATGTCTCGATGCTCTTTTCTCTTTCCTTCTAGTTGTAGAACTTCTACTCAGCCAGCTTTCCCTTGGTTCTGGATGATAGATGTTTTGTATTTTAGTTGTAGTTTTGGTGTGGTTGTGAGAGGCAGCACGCACAGGTGTATGTATACGTTATGCTGCCATCTTGGTTCCTCAAATTCTCCACTTACTCTAACACTGGGCAACTGAACTCCAAACTCAGTATGAGCCTGGAGCCAAATCTAGCCCCTGCACTTCCTGGCTCTATAACCTTGTGGACAACTTTAAGGCTCTGCGCTTCTATTTCCACACAAAATGAGGTATTCATTGGAGTCAATAAAAGTATATACTGTAGTTTTCCACATATAAGATGCTATTTTTTCTAAAATCGTTAGACTGAAAATCGAGGGGCATTTTATACACGGAAGTCAGTTGAGGAGGGAGCCATTTGGGTGCATAAATGCTGGTAAGCGACTGTCTTACTCGGCAAAATTCAAACTGAATGTAATTAGCCATGCAAAAGAGCATGGAAATAGAGCTGCAGAGAGACAATGTGGACCTCCCATTGAATATATGATCAGACAGTGGAGAAAACAGGAATTACAACTCTAAGATGCCAAAAAAGAAGGCCATAAGAAGAAGACCAGCAAAATGTTTAAAATAATGGGTTTCTTTATTTTGGGTTGGAAAAATAAGGCAATTAAATGGTGAATGCTTTATAAAGAACTATTAGCCTTTACTATCTCTGTTGTACAGATGAGAAAGGTAAGGCTCCAAAAGGAGAATATAGCTTAGCCCAGGTCACTCAGTCAGGAAGTGACTAGTAAGGATAAATAATGGTCCTGGCAGCATACATCTAGCCTAAGGTCCAACATACAATATTCACTCAGTACTTGAGAGCTGGAGCTATTCCTGGCAATCAAAGGGCTGCCTGTTCTGTCCCTCAGCACAGGAAATTCCAAGCTAGATACTCAAGCCAACTGGAGAAGGTTGAATTAAATATCTTAGCCTGCCTGTCTGACTGCTGGGGGGGTAGCTATCACTTAGAGTGGCCTGGGCAGCTTTGGAGCTCTAGGCATTTCCTTGGGTGGAAAGCCCTCACCCTGTTCTTGAAATGGTTCTGGCTGGGTAGCAGCCTCTAGGTGGTGTGGGTGACATTTGGGACTGGTTTAGGGCAGGAACAAGACTGAGATCACAGGATTCCTTGTACTGCTGTAAAGAGGGAGGGCAGGAGGATATTGGAGGCCCCATTCCCTGCTTAGTCACTCTCCGGCTCATAGTCCATGATGACTTGGTCCAGCATGTTCCTCGGTATCATTATCTTGCTGTCTGCCTTCTCAGGACCTGTTGGGGGCCGCCCCATGCCCAAGCTGGCTGACTGGAAGCTGTGTGCTGATGAGGAATGCAGCCGTAAGAGTTGGGGTTGGGGTTGGGGGGCTTGGATTGCCAGTCTGAGTGGAAGGTGTTATCATTCCCTTATATTCCTCCCTCAGACCCCATCTCCATGGCTGTGGCTCTTCAGGACTACATAGCCCCCGACTGCCGTTTCCTGACCATACACAGGGGCCAAGTTGTGTATGTCTTCTCTAAGCTGAAGGGCCGTGGTCGGCTCTTCTGGGGAGGCAGCGTGAGTCTTGGGAGAATAGCAGAAGGGGTGTGGGATGGTGTGGGAGTGCACCTTAATTTTCCACATAAAGGAAAAATTTGAGAGGTGAACTGAAATAGAGCTTTAGGGGTACTATTGTGATCTACTTTTACTTTGTTCAGCAATAATTATAGGGCACTTCCTATGGTGCCAAGTTCTGTTCCAGGCACTGAAGATATAATCCCATGTATGCTAATATGCAAATTGATTAAACAGCAGATCGACTGGTCGCTGTGGTGTACACTGACGACCAGGGGGCAGATGCTGAACACAGGAGTTGCCCCTGGTGGTCAGTGCGGTCCCCCAGGGGGAGTGCTGCTCAGCCAGAAGCACTGAGCGGACCTCCCCCGCCTCCATGGTAGCACTAAGGATGTCCTGATGGCTTAGGCCTGCTCCCTGGGCATCCCCCGAAGGCTCTTGGACTGCGAGAGGGTGTAGGCCAGGCTGAGGGATCCCCACCTCGAGTGCATGAATTTTGTGCACCGGGCCTCTAGTCTATATAATAAAAGCTTAAGTGACCATTTTGGAAGAACAACCAGAATTGCTGGTTGCTATGATGCGCACTGACCCCCTGGGGGCAGACACTCAATGCAGGAGCTGCCCCCTCGTGGTCAGTGTGCTTCCACAGGGGGAGCGCTGCTCAGCCAGAAGCTGGGCTCACAGCAGGCAAGCGCAGCGGCAGGAGAGGCTCCAGCTTCTGTGACTGTGCTAAGGATTCCAGGCCGCAAGAGGGATCTAGGAATGCGAGAGGGCGCAGACGGGGCTGGGAGGACACCCCCTCACCACCTGCCCCCATGCACAAATTTGCACTGGGCTCCTAGAAGCAAATAATCCTCACCCAAGGAGTGAGCATATTTTTTTCCATTGATTTTTATTTTTATTTATTTATTTATTTATTAAATGTATTTTATTGATTTTTTACAGAGCGGAAGGGAGAGGGATAGAAAGTCAGAAACATCGATGAGAGAGACATCGATCAGCTGCCTCTTGCACGCCCCCTACTGGGGATGTGCCCACAGCCAAGGTACATGCCCTTGCCGGAATCGAACCTGGGACCCTTCAGTCCGCAGTCCGACGCTCTATCCACTGAGCCAAACCGGTCTCGGCTCCATTGATTTTTAGAGGGACTACAAAGGAGGTGAGGTGGAGGAAGAAATATTGTGAGAGACAAAACAAATTAGGTGACTTACAAACGCTCCCTGACCAGGGCTGGGGATCAAACCTGTAATCCAGGTATGTGTCCTTGACCAGGAATTGAATCCTCGATCCTCCCAGGCACAAGGCAGTCTAACCACTGAGCTCACTGGCCAAGGTGCAAATAATCCTTTAGTCTAATGGAAGAAGACAAACCATCAAAGATACCAGCAAATGTGCTGCTTTGAAAATGAATATGAATGAATGGGTGACTACATCAGGTGATAAGGGAGGCTTCAGAACAGGTAACTTTAAGCTGAGATCGGATTGACAAGGATAGAGCCAATCACGTGGAGATCCCTGAAGACCTAGTACAAATCTTTAGCAGTTGGAAGTTTGCCATTTTCTCAGACTCAGGCTTTTAAACCCTTTTCCCCAGGTTCAGGGGGATTATTATGGAGACCTGCCTGCTCGCCTGGGCTTTTTCCCCAGTAGCATTATACGGGAAGACCAGACCCTGAAACCTGGCAAAATCGATGTGAAGACAGATGTGAGTGTTTTGGAGGCTGGCAGGGATCTGGAGGGGAGGATCCTTGGGTTTTGATAAAGGACAAAAAGGCTTCTACCTTTGGCTGCCTGGAAGCCTAGCTGTATATATTGAGACAAGTTTTATGCCTCAGTTTTCTCATCTGTAAAATGGAACATGCTTTCTAAGTCCTGTTGCAGTTGAGAGGTGCAAGATTACCGGGCTCTGGGCTACTTTGCATTGCACTTGTTGGCCAAACTTGGCCCCTAAGGCTACAGCCTTTGCTATAACCCCTAGATCCGTTGTGGTGTGACCACTGGTTTTGTCCCCACCGTTTTCCCTTTCTCTTTTCCAGAAATGGGATTTCTACTGCCAGTGAGCTCAGCCTACTGCTGTCCCTGCTGTTTATTTCTCCCAGCTTTATGCAAATACATCAGCCAAGTACAAACTGCGAGTCTCTGTGGTCTTTGTGGTAGGGATCTACTGGTATAAAGGAAATGGGTCCCCAGGTTCCTGAGTCTGGCCAACCACCCTCTGAATGCGGTAACATCAATAGTTGCTAGGTAGAGTTTCACTGATTAAAAGCATTTTTCTCTAAGCTGGGTACCCGAGGTGGGCTCCTAAACTTAGATGTTGCACACAATCTGAACAGCCCAGTAGGGAATTGTAGTGTCTTCTAAACCAATAAATGGAACGATATGAAACAGTTGGATCTTGAAGATATCAATCGCAGAGCAGAGGTCTTGGGAAGATTATCTGCAAAGGGAGGAGGGAGATGGTTAATTTCCGCGTATCCTCCCAATATTCATCCTCCCTTTGAGGTCAGAAATCATGCTTGCTTGCTTGGCTCTTTAATCAATCCCATCCTTACCCGCTTCTTTGCATCCATATATCCCCACCCCCAAGTCCGCTATTCCCCATTGTGGAGTCTTTACTTGGACCCCTAACTCCTGACCAGATCCGCTTCTTCGCTCAGCTCAGCTAAGTATCTGCACCGCCCCTTTCCGCTTGCTCCGCCAATCGCTTGTCTTGGCCCCGCCTTTTTCGGCTCGTCCTCTCTCACACCGTCAATCCGTGCCTTAATGTCCCGCCCTCTGGTCGCCGAATCCGCCAATCCCTGCCTTTGGCAAGTGTGGCCGGGTATCCTGAGGCCCTAGGGGTCGCGCTGGAGGCGGGTGGAGGCGGAAGTGGCGGCGCCAGGCTCCAGGAGTAGGAAGAAGCCGGGGCTGCAGCCGGAGTGGGGCGGCTGGAGCAGGCGCAGTCGCGGCGCCATATTGCGGTCCTAAGCGGCCACGACAGAGTCATGGCCGAGACCTACGGTGAGGATTCTGGGCGTAAGCAGCGGTCGGGTTACCGGGCCCTGGAGGGATGCGGCCTGCGGGATGGGGCGGGGCTTTAGTCTGGGGGCGGGGTCTGGTGTTATGGGGCAGGGCTTAGTGGGTGTTGGGAGGGGTTTAGTGGATCTGAGGCTGAGTTTAATCGATTTGGGCGGGGCCTGCGGGTCTGGTTCTGTGTTTAATAGTTTGGGGCGGGATTTGAGGGAGGTCAGTCATGATGGATCAGGGTGGGCGTTGAGGGAGAGGGTGGGCTTTAAAATGTCGGGGCGGAGCCTGTGTGGTTGGGGCAGGACTGAGTAGCAGGGATCGAGTTTGATGGGCTAAGGGTTTCCTGAAGGGATGCTCTGGACTCTGTGACTGCTCTGGCTTGAGAGGTCTGGAATGGGGTTGGGGATGAGTTGTCTTTGAATTATGGGGTGGGACTGACTAGTGGCAAGGGGTGGGCTTCAAGCGTGAGAATAGGGGCAGGGCCTTGGGTAGAGGGAAAGGGAGGGACTTAGAATTGGAAAATCAGGATGGATGGATAGGAGGTGGGAGGACAGGGTGCAGTAGAAAGATCACTAGTTTAGGAGTCAGAGGGCGCATCAAATTTAACAAATAGAGAAAAGCATAGACAACAAGTGCAAAGACCCTGAGGTGGGAAGCAGCTTGTCATCTTTTGGGAGTAGACTGAAAGCCAGAGGCTAGAGTGGAATTAATGAGTCAGAGTGGTAGGAGGTGAAGTCATGAGGGGTAAGGGTGAGGTTGTAGTCCTTGATAAAAGAGGCCTTAGCGCTGTAATAGCTAAAATCTTGGACTCTGGAGCCAGTTGGCCCGAGTTTGATACCAGCTTTGCTAGCTGGGGGGCTTTGGGCAGGAGTTAGCCTTTCTGGCCTCAGTTTCCGCATCTGGTAAGTGGGGATAATTATTAGTACAACTCCCTCTTAGAATTTTCCCGGGGATTAAGTGAGTTGTTGATGTAGGTAAAGAACTTTAGAACTGTGTCTGGTACATGAAACATTATATAAGAATTTTCTATTATTGTTGTTATCCACTACTCTGCTTGTGTTTGTTTCTCTCCCTGTAACTGTAATGGCCTCTTGGTTTCTATATTTTCTCCTGTATGGTTCTCTTTGTTTGGATTTTCCTGATTTTGGCTGCATCTGCTCAGACTTCCTCTTCAAATTCCTGGTGATTGGCAGTGCAGGAACTGGCAAATCATGTCTTCTTCATCAGTTCATTGAGAATAAATGTGAGTGTCTGGGAGTGCCCCCGGGAGCACTGAATGATGGGCATGGGCATGGACATAATGTAAATAAGTGGGCAATGGTTGGATGGACAGGGGCAAAACTGCCCATATATACAACTCCAGTGCTGGCTGACTGGTCCTTGCTATGGTGTCTGCTCTTTGCTAGTTCCTTCCTGAGCCTCAATCTCCCCAGCAATGAGAATGGGTTGAGGGGGCCTTGGAGGAAAGGAAATCCTCTGAGCCTCTTTTTGCCCTCCCACTACTCCCAGTCAAACAGGACTCCAACCACACGATCGGAGTGGAATTCGGATCTCGGGTAGTTAACGTGGGTGGGAAGACTGTGAAACTGCAGATTTGGGACACAGCTGGCCAGGAACGGTTTCGGTAAGTGGGCTGGGCTCCCAAAGAGAGAGAGAATGGGGGTGGGTGTGGGGGAGGAGAGAGGAGAGGAAATGGGAGAGAGATGTGTGCAGAGACACTTCAAGATACAACAATGATAGGAGCAAGGGGATACTGAGAGGGCAGGCAAGGCAGAGAGAGAGAGAGACAGAGACTGAGTAGCAGGTACATACAGCCAAAGAGAGGAAGAGCCTAGAGAGAGGATGACAGAGACAGGGAGAGAAAAAGAGACTGAGAAAGAAGTGTAATAAAGGGTGAGAGAGCCAGCGAGAGACCAAGCCTGAAGAGAAAGAAACCTGGAGTGAGCATCGGAGGGTAGAGACAGAGAGTAACTGAAACAGAAGGAGAAAGGGTCACTTGAAAGAGATAAACAGAGAAGGAGAGAGAGACAGAGAGAGAGACTGAGAAGAAGAGAAAGATAACTGGAATGAGAGAGAGAACAAAGACAGGGAAAGGGGGACAGTAATCGCAGAGAGATGGAGAAATCTCTGTGTCGGGGCAGAGAGAGTAATGAATAGAGCTCAGTGCACAGTGTGTCTTCAGGAAATGTGTGGAGCTCAGTGCACAGTGTGTCTTCAGGAAATGTGTGGAGAAAGGTGATAGACATAGAAACTCTGAGTCTGAGGAAGAGACAGAAGAGAAACAAGGGAATGCAGTCCAGAGGAAGAGCTGCGAGGTTAACAGTCTTGTGTTAGTTTACTGTGTGAGCCGCATGGACACCAGGCCAGAGACAGCGAAGGAAAGACAGGCGTGCGACACAAACGGGGTTTGCAGTAAGTTCTCAGTAAATGCTGCAGAATGACTGCATGTGTTCTGGAGGACCCAGACTGGTGGCACGGAGTTGCAGGCAGTTGGCCACACTGGGAAGGGGGCCTCCCCCAGACACAGCAGAAGAGGGATAAGCTTATGTAGTTGCATAGCATCTGGCCGGGACTAAGCAAAAGGGAGATGACAGAAAATGTTGAATGAATGAATGAATGAATGAATGGTGAGCATGCGTGAGAGACAGAATAGAGATTTAAACGCACGCGCACGCACACGCACACACACGCACACACACACAAACAGAGACAGAAAGACACAGACCAGTGAAGGAAATAGGAAGACAGGGACACAGGAGAGGCAAAGACAGAGAAAGACTCAGGGGCAAAGAGCTAAGGGATGTAGAGGTTGAGGGAGGTAGAGACTGAGATAGAAACGCATTGTAGTGAGAAGATCACGCCAGGTTTTGGGGGAAGGGCCAGCAGTGAAGGGGGCCTCCAAACCACCAGTTTCTCTATACAGAGCGGGGCAGTCTTGGGGCAGACCCCAGCCTGTGAGGTGACTGGGTCCCTTGGCCCCCCCAGGTCTGTGACACGGAGCTATTACCGAGGGGCGGCTGGAGCCCTGCTGGTGTATGACATCACCAGGTAGGTGTATGAAATGGATGGGGTAGGGTCTGGGGGGCCCCTCTTCCTGCACCTACCTCCCTTTTTTTCCTTCTCCACAGCCGGGAGACTTATAACTCGCTGGCTGCTTGGCTGACAGATGCCCGCACACTGGCTAGCCCCAACATCGTGGTCATCCTCTGTGGCAACAAGAAGGACCTGGACCTGGAGCGTGAGGTCACTTTCTTGGAGGCCTCCCGCTTTGCCCAGGAGAATGGTGAGAGCCATAGGGTGAGCGACAGGGACGGGGACAGTCCCCAGGGGCAGCGGGCCTTCTGGCTCTCTGTGGCCATGTCCACCAGGAGAATGTGGAGGTT